>CM060597.1:21035923-22480923 GCA_030578255.1 Tiaroga cobitis
TATATATATATACAACCACATATAAACAAGTATTCAACGTACATACACATATACTGTGTTTAGCTATGATGCCTTTGTCCTTGCGTCTGATCCTTGAATCCTTCCCTTGTATCTTGAGATGGAGGAGATTAGACGTGATGTGAAGAAGGACACTAGGAGGCACAATTAAAGAAATGAGAAGCACCCTTGGTCTCTGAGCCACCAGATACTGACAGAACTAATATTAGTGTTGCACATAAAGTTGAAGTACACCTGTTCAAAAGTTTGGTCTCTGTAAGATTTTTTTTTTATGTTGTTGAAAGAAACTGTTTATGCTCACCAAGGCTGCATTTATTTGATCAAAAATACAGTAAACAATAATACTGTCAAATATTATTACAATCTTCAATAACTGTAATGAATTTTCAGCATGATTACTCCAGTCTTCAGTTTCACAAGATCCTTCAGAAATCATTGTAATATGCTGATTTGGTGTTCAAGAAACATTTCTTATTATTATGAGCATTGTAAACAGTTGTGCTGCTTAATATTTGTGTGAAAACCGTGATACTTTCTTTCAGGATTTTTAATCAAAAGAACATAGTTTGAAACAGAAATCTTTTCATTTTTTTGTTTTGTTTACAATGTTAACGTCTTTACTGTCACTTTTAAACAATGTATTGTGCCATTACTGAATGAAAGTATATATTTTTTTATCTTAAAAAAAATCTTACTGACCCCAAACTATTTCAACAGGTGCACTTATCCATGTTTTTTGACCGGTAAGAAATAACTTATTGGACATTGAACATTTCCACGGGTTATCTATCTATACATTTACAAAGAGTAACTCATTTCAACTGAACATTAAACTTCTTAACTCACAATGTCCAGTACAGTTGTATATGATCAAAATGAACAAAAATGGGTTCATCCACTTTGAAGATGGAGCTCTGAAATGCATGCGGGTTTGTTGTAGATCACTCAGATGTATAATGAATTATTTTAAACATAATTTAAGGTAACTTTAGGTGATTCTACAGTGGTAGCCTTTTTTCTTCTTGTAAATGCAGGATGTAATCTAATAATGGTTCTTTCACTTCATTGCAGCTCCTGTCATAAAAGAAGACATCAAGAAATGAGAGAGACGTAATGGGTTGGAGAAACTGTGTCACTATCCTTTTTCTGTCTCCTGAAACTGATTCCTATGACATGTCCGTGATCAAATGACAGTGCAAAGAAATATTTCAGTGGTTTTCTTCTTTTACTTGTGCTCCACGTTTCTCACTAACATCCCATGGTTTGTGCTTAGGTGTGGTTTTCCTTTCTTTATTGCTTGGGTTAATTTTATTTCACTTCATTTTACTGTATTTAAGATCTCTGCTGTAGGGTCTAGTATTTTCTCATCCACACTTTGATGTTATATAACGTGCTAAATAAAGCTGAGTTTTCTTGAAGCTCATTGTTATCGTCTGGTTTTCTTTTGAACACATTCTTAATATAATTATATTACTCATTCGCATTTTTGCACGTTTTTCCCGAACACACAGGAAATTTCCTTTTTCTTTGAACTACGACACACTCACCTAAAGGATTATTTGGAACACCTGTTTCTCATTCAATTTCTCATTAATGCAATTATCTAATCAACCAATCACATGGCAGTTGCTTCAATGCATTTAGGGGTGTGGCCCTGGTCAAGACAATCTCCTGAACTCCAAACTGAATGTCAGAAAGGGAAAGAAAGGTGATTTAAGCAATTTTGAGCGTGGCATGGTTGTTGGTGCCAGACGGGCCGGTCTGAGTATTTCACAATCTGCTCAGTTACTGGGATTTTCACGCACAACCATTTCTAGGGTTTACAAAGAATGGTGTGAAAAGGGAAAAACATCCAGTATGCGGCAGTCCTGTGGGTGAAAATGCCTTGTTGATGCTAGAGGTCAGAGGAGAATGGGCCGACTGATTCAAGCTGATAGAATAGCGACTTTGACTGAAATAACCACTCGTTACAACCGAGGTATGCAGCAAAGCATTTGTGAAGCCACAACACGCACAACCTTGAGGCGGATGGGCTACAACAGCAGAAGACCCCACCGGGTACCACTCATCTCCACTACAAATAGGAAAAAGAGGCTACAATTTGCAAGAGCTCACTAAAATTGGACAGTTGAAGACTGGAAAAATGTTGCCTGGTCTGATGAGTCTCGATTTCGGTTGAGACATTCAGATGGTAGAGTCAGAATTTGGCGTAAACAGAATGAGAACATGGATCCATCATGCCTTGTTACCACTGTGCAGGCTGGTGGTGGTGGTGTAATGGTGTGGGGGATGTTTTCTTGGCACACTTTAGGCCCCTTAGTGCCAATTGGGCATCGTTTAAATGCCACGGCCTACCTGAGCATTGTTTCTGACCATGTCCATCCCTTTATGGCCACCATGTACCCATCCTCTGATGGCTACTTTCAGCAGGATAATGCACCATGTCACAAAGCTCGAATCATTTCAAATTGGTTTCTTGAACATGACAATGAGTTCACTGTACTAAAATGGCCCCCACAGTCACCAGATCTCAACCCAATAGAGCATCTTTGGGATAGGGTGGAACGGGAGCTTCGTGCCCTGGATGTGCATCCCACAAATCTCCATGAACTGCAAGATGCTATCCTATCAATATGGGCCAACATTTCTAAAGAATGCTTTCAGCACCTTGTTGAATCAATGCCACGTAGAATTAAGGCAGTTGTGAAGGCGAAAGGGGGTCAAACACGGTATTAGTATGGTGTTCCTAATAATCCTTTAGGTGAGTGTAAATGCGTCACGTAGCAGACACTATCAATTAGCTACTTGAGAAACCGTTCCCCCGGGGAGCGGAAGACAGGTGTCTACCGGAAGTTTCCATACATCATGATGACGCACTCTCCTGTCTATGAGTGATGGCGCAGCTATCAAATGCATTCTTTATGCACAGGTCAGTATGTCCCACAGTCCATCTGGAAGCGTCAACTCAGTGGTATTATCCTGAGAGCAGATAGATACCATGGTTGGCCTGCATGGCTTTGTTCTGGAATTTTCTCCAGTGGCAATTGGAGAGGATGAAATGTTTGGAATGAGTCCCAGACATGCCATGATGGCCGAGGTGTTAAAATGACTTGATGGGCTGTTCCATATTAAAGTTAAGCAGCTGTGTCTCTGTCCTTGTGCACACACTACACAGGTATTTCTTTCATTTTTCACAACTGGTTTTATTACTGGCCAAAATATTACAAACCGTATTTGCATGTAAAACAATATTATTTGTTATTAATTTTGGATTTAATTAAACGTTACATGTCCCGCTGACAGAAATATGTTCTACGAACGTTTTGTTAATGCTTTTTTTTTTTAAATAGATAAAAAATCTAAAAAATTAATTGGTTATGTGAACATTAATTAAACATTCCATTTTATAATTTTCAAACATTATGGACATTTTACTGTAATGAGTAGGCCTAACATAAAAACAAAATGTTAGACGAACATACTTTATGTGTATGTATACATACATATATATATATATATACACACTAACAGTCAAAAGTTTTGGATCGGTAAGATTTGTAATGTTTTTAAAAGAATTAAGTCTTTTATTTTCTGCTCACCAAGGCATTATTTGATTGAAAATACACACACACAAAAAAACGGTAATATTGTTAAATATTATGACCATTTAAAATAACTGTTTTCTATTTTAATATATTTTCAAATGTAATTTATTCCTGTGATCAAAGCTGAATTTTCAGCATCATTACTGAAGCGATTACAGTCTTCAGTGTCACATGATCCTTTAGAAATCATTCTTATATTCTTTTTATGGTTAAAAATGTAAGAAGGTACATTTAAAAGGGAACTGTAAATAGTTGTAAATATTACTGGTAGTGTAATTGCGTGTTTTGTTGAGATGATCCTTTTGCAGGTGTTTTATCTGTATTTTGTATTGTGAAAGGACTCATCATTGGGAATGCTTATTGTCCACTGTATTAACCTGCTGTCACATTGCCTCTGTCCAGGGACTACAGATGAAAATTAGCTTCTAGCTATTTCTGGTCTGTGCAACACATTTGTTGTGCAATGTCCCTGTTATATAAACAAATAAATAAATAAATAAAAATATGTGAACAGCATTTGTTTTAAATATAATCTTTTGTAACATTGTACATGTCTTTACTGTAATTTTTTGATCAATTTAATTCATCCTTGATGAATAAAAGTATTGATTTCTTTTATTTCTATCCCCCAAAAAATTAAATAAAAATTCTTACTGAGCCCAAACTTTTGAACGGTAGTGTTTGTTTAATGTTACAAAAGCTTTAGATTTCAGATAAATGCTGTTCTTTTGAACTTTCTATTCATCCAATCCTGCAATAAAAATGTAATTAACTGTTTTCAACATTGATAATAATATCATCATATTAGAATGATTTCTGAAGAATCATGTGACACTGAAGACTGGAGTAATGATGCTGAAAATGCAGCTTTGATCACAGGAATAAATTACACTTTACTATACCTGTATATTCACATAGAAAACCGCTGATTTCAATTCTAATAATATTCACAATTTTGCTGTTTGTTTTTGTATTTTTAATCTAATAAATGCAGCCTTGGTGAGCAGAAGAGTCTTTTTTTTTAAAAAAAACATTACAAATCTTACCGATCTAAAACTTTTGACTGGTAGAATATATAACCAAGGGGTGTTTTACTACCCTTGGCTTCAGTGGAGCCGAAATGCAGAGGGGTGCGCTTGAATGACAGATTGATGATCCATACATTAATATGGTCAGCAGGCCTATTTTTTTATTCATTACCACAGTTCAAACTCTCTACACCTTGTCAGAAGAGGGATTGTTAAATTATATTACGTGTTATTGATCAGTAAGGCTTTCGATGACGTGCAGGCCCCGTCTTAACGATGCAACCTGAGACTTAACGATGCAACCTGAGAAAGGCGGAACACGGTCGTAGGTCGATGACAAGAAACTAAATTGGGCTGACTAATCCCTCGAGACGAGAGTGTTTATCGGTCTGTGACCGTGTGACATCGCTTTATGACACAAGACTCACGTAGGCTATGTGAATGTTGTGATAGCGGTCTTGAATACATTGTTAATTTACTGCTGGCAAAATTTTGTATGAAAAAAAAGTATGTAAACTCATCCCCAATCTTTAAGGTGTTTATAGTGAAATTTGATTGTTGTATGCAGGGGCGTAGGAGCCATTATACATGTCCCCCCCACATTTCAAAATCGAAGTTTTGTCCCCCCCCCACTATTTCCCAATGTAAGATTTTGTTTTGCATTTCCTGCCTATCTCTGCCGATTTCTGAGTCTCCAAATTAATCCATTCGGCAACTTTTAAATACATAATTCAATTTAAAAAAACGGCCGAACTCTTCAGCTGCTAATCTCGCGCATGCGCATCTAGGTGACACGGATAAATGTACGCAGCAATATATAATGAGTGTTCCTGGGAGATCCTAGTTGCGCGGGATGTGGAAGCGTGCAAAAGTTCCAGAAATGTACATAAAGTGCCTTGAATGACAAGGTAAGGAAAATAAGACTAAATCTAAATTAAATAACCAAGACTAGATTGGCCATGTGATTTTTCTCAGGAGATGTTTCGAGCATTTTACTTCAGACACCGGATTATCAGCAAACTGCCAAGAGAACTGCTAGCTGGCTACTCAAAATAAACTAGCAATCTATTCAGGCAGCATTTTTGTGTTTGATCTGTGTGAATTACAGACATATAAGACTTGCTAGACCTACTTTTAGCTACCAAGGAACCTTTCCACATAGATTGATTTTATTTTTCAATCTATCCTTGGGGGGGTAAGCTAGGTGGTTAATGGAAATTAAATCAACCATTTATTTGAGTTTTTAATTTTTAGTTAATCAGTACATGACTGATTAACAGTAATGTAAATGCTAAATGTCCTAATACCTGTTGATGCTAAAACAATGCAAAGTATATGCTCTTAACCTTGCAGTTTTTCAAATATCATGTAGAACTAATTTTCTCAATTTCTTTGCACAAAACTCTCCAGAAAGTGCCATTTAATGGTTTATTTTTTTAAAAAAAAATTCCCGGGGGAGCATACCCCCGGACGCCCGGGGTAAAAATATATACAACCCCCCCCCCCCCCCCCTCCCCCTCCCCAGCATTTACTGTCCCCCCCAGGTTCAAAATTGCTCCTACGCCCCTGGTTGTATGTCTTCTCTGAAATTGTAAAAAAAAAAAAAAAAAAAAAAAGAAAAAAAAAAAAAAAGAAAAGGCCATTAACATGTTTAAAATATTATGATGTAATTTTCGGATCCCGTTATACCAATCAATGCCACACTTGGTTTTGTACTATAGTGTATGCTATGTTTGTTACTTCGGTCTTCATGAATAAAAAAAAAAAAATGTGATTCCATGTTGTTTGCTCTTTTTAACCTTTGGTATCTGTTACTGAAAACAATTAAGTTGCAATTATTTATTCTGATCAAGATTTTCAGTGCAAAAAGAGCCGGGGACCAGAGAACAGAATTGTTGTCCTGCAGCGCCCTCTAGTGTTTAGGTGAATGCACACTAGTCTGGCTAAACGATGTAACTGTACTGTTGCATGGGAATTCAATTATTACACTTTTTATCTAAAGAAAAGAAAACTATTTATCTTTCTCTTTCACACATGCAAAGTAAAAAAAGCAAGCACACAAAACGTTTAAACCCACAGTATATTTAAACTATCCTCAAAAATCACTTTTTGATCAGTCTTTATACATCCACATTAATGTAACAATACAGCAAGACAGAACTTTCAAATAATACATTAAAACAACAGATACTTAAAAACAGTCTAAAAACTAGCTGACCAGACACTGAAAGAGCTCCCAAAAATGATGCAAGTTTGGTCTTGTTACTTGAATCACAGGGAGAATGTGGCCAAGATAAATCAATACAAAACATTCCTGGAAAAAAAATCTAGAGAGAAAAATCACTTTATCAAAATGGGTAAAATATAAAAAAGAAAATGGTTATAAAAATAGTTAGTCAGCCCCCCCCTGTGGAAAAACCCAAGTATAATGGGGAGTGAGTAACCTGTTCGAGATGATGATAGGATGTCTTATTATTGCTCTTGTGATACATGATGCTTTAAAATTCATGATATTGTAGAAAGAACCAACCTGAGCACATAATACACCGAAGAATGAAAGGGATCGCTTGATTCTTGATGCTTCTTTTTTGTCAATAACACAAATGATTCCTTCATGCAAGACATCATACCTCCCTTTTATCTCTCACCCCCAAAACACCTACGTATCTCACAGCTCAGGGTGAGTCATGGGCCTCTATAATTAGACGCGTTAAATATTTTATGAGAGACTGAGAAAAATAGATTGTTTTTTTCCAAGCTTGTCAGACACTGAAAATACCTGCATTTGAGGTTAAAAATACATCAAGCGTGTTGCATTTTTTAAACGTGAAAACGAGTACAAAGAGAAAGTGCAGTGTGAAACTACTTTTAAAACATGAATCTTGACAAATCAGGATTTAACAAAAAACATGTCAATTAAATCCTTAAAATTTGGCTACATGAACAAGTAGTGCTGAAGCTTAAGTAGTGAATGTAACGGGACTGCTTCTTTAGCCACTGAGGTATCTGGAGAAGACCTGATAAAACTTAAACATCTCAGCTCCAGATCTGCATCTCTTTCCCCATAATGGGCGAACGAATTACTGACTTTTCAGAAAAAAACGACTAATCAGGTTAAAAAAAAAAAAAAAAAGCACAAAAAGAGACGGCACCAATTGATTGAATCAATTTCACTTGAGCTTCATTTCGACATGCCTCCATGGTGAAAAAGGTTCTTTAACATTCATTTATGCATTCATTGCTGTTTTGCTTCCTCTTGATATGCTAACCATTTAAATTCATTCTGAAACATGATGCAGGTGTTTGTAATAATCAGCATGTACTAGGCGTAACATATGGACCCACAGCCGACTGAAAGGCAAGTGCCACATTAACGTTCAGAAAGCGTTATGAAACAACAGGCGATAAAACAAAACCATAAAACAACAATCTCCCACTATAGTTTTAAACTTAGTGTTTCTACTTTTAAATTAGAATCTTAAATTCTACAAATAAAAACTGGAATGAGAGCTGGAATAAGAGCTAGTGACTGCTTTCATTGCGTTTCTGCATATGCTACAAAAATGTTTTATTTTTAATTAATTTTCTGGTTATCTAACACCCAAACAGTGCCACGAGCATCCCCCCTGAACTGTTGTTCGCTTGAATAATTTGTAAAAACTCCATTCACATATTTTCAATCAAAAGCAGACTGTTTAAATAGCATGATCGTGACCGTATGTAACGTTTTGCGGCTCTAAATGAGTCTAAACAGACCCAAGCGGTTATCTTTTTCTCTATTTTTGTTGATAAAAATGGATTTGCTTACTCAATAGACCTGATATATTAATAACTGTATTTTCACAGCATTTTTTCCTTCATAAAAAAAAAAAAAAGAAGAAGAAAAAAAAGTGTCAGCTCGACATGTACTGTAAACATGAGGAGTCCATCAGTTTGGGTCAGCAAGCAGGATCGGCTTGGCATTTTTTGTACTGGAGTATATTTACAGCTGACATTTTGTGTTTGAAGCATATAGCAATTCTGATAGGATGCTCATGTCACCACTCTGCCATTTAACTCTCCGGAGATTCAAAATAAGATTTCAACATATTCCTGGTGAACTTTTCCTTCTTCTGTGGCAAACAATACACCATAAACCCTTTAAAAAAAACAACAAAAAAAAACAAAAAAAAAAAACTGCTCTTTCGAGATCATGAAACTTTTACACTCATTTAGCATTTTAACAAGGTGGTAGTGTTGTGCTTGGACCATAAAACAACCTACGATGGGACATACAGAGGGCTGCAGACATTTCTTTTTTTTTTTCTTCTTTTTTTTTTTAAATCTCTTGAGGCACTTTTTTGACATTTTCATTCAGATGGCCTCAGGATTTGAACATTGCAATGGTCCCCTTGCATATCTGACTAATCAACATCCCAAATGACAGTACATTCTTAGTAACGCACCGATAGTGCATGTATGTCATGTCTACGTGACAACATCCAGAGCCCATGTAGTAGTGTTCATGCTATGAGAAAGAAGTGTGTGAAAAGACTGTTAAAAAACTGTTCAGGAGGTGAGGAATTAGAAAATTTCACAAAAAGGAGTGCCAAACATGTGGCTAATCCCTGGCTGCAAAAAGGGGGTGAGTGAGTGTGAAAGAGGAAGACAGATGGCAGAGGAATTAAAGACAATGACAGAGAGAGAGCGAGAGATGGGAGGGGCGGGTTGGGGGACACAGGCGAGACGCCCTACTAGGGGAAATTGTTCTGTTGCCGGCGTTTGGCAGACCTCAACTTTTCAAAGCGCGACTCCATCTCTTCCAGGACCTTAGGGGTGTACCGTACCACCAGCTTCACTGTCCCCTGAGCAGCCTTTAACAGCTCCACAGCTTTCTCATGGTGCTCTCCTTCTACACTCTGAAAGACATGCACTTTAAAAGTTCAATCCCAGTCAGACAAAATAAATAATTCATCTGAAATGTCATGTAAATGCTTAAAATAGCACCAGTCCATTTTTTGTTTGTTGCAAAAAGTTCAAGACAATGCGATTATAGACTTCATCCAGAAAGTATATGGATTAATCAGACTTCAATTTGGCAAAGCTCGATCATTCCCATGCATGTAAACATACTTTCAAATAATATAAGCTATCACAACTTATGCAATGAATCTATTGTTAAAGCCAAACAATGTAACTTGTCGCCGCTAGAGGTCGCTTATTCAAAACAAAGGCGTAGCTTGATGACGCCTTGATTTCGCGGAATCATGGGAGTTGTTGGCTTCACCTCTACAGCCAGTGGAGAATACAATTGACTCAGGCAGAAATCATATTCATTGATGACCGCTAATGTATTAAAGATTAACTAACGTTACAAAAACCGTTGGAGAGGAACGAGGCTGCTGGAGCGATTGGTAATGAGAGACAAGAGCGACACACAGCTCGAGTCGAGAGCAGCGAAGCTTTTATTATGCCGTAGGTGCCGCTTCCGCTTCTTCATGGGGTAACGCAGCGCTGTTTTATCATATACATTTGTGCGTCTGTTCGTCTGTTCGTTCGCTCTGCGGCTACTATATGAGACACTTGTTGCACACTGCAGTGAGCTAGCAGTGCGATAATAGGCATGGTAAAAATGGTACTCGTGGTAGATCAAGAAAACGAGATTTAAAAAAAAAAAAGACTAACTTTGTTGAGATGTATAACAATGATTCGTTTTCTGTCGATGAATGTAGCCAAACAGTTGCTCAATTGTCTAATAAAACACATAATATATTAGAGCGTCTTTGGTGTTTCCATGGTTTCTACAAAACCGGAAATCGAGGCTGTATGATGTCATTGATAGGCGACGCACGGACCGGGTTCGTGTCCTGGTTAAAACTGCTTATTTCTCTGGATTTGTGTACTTAATGCAAGTATACAAATCAACAAAATATATAACATTGTTCTAGTGGTTTTTGGATATTTTAATCCAAAAATCTTACATATCGTGGCTTTAAACAGACTTGTTAAAAATGACAACATATAAAGCGTTATTGTGGATCACGTGGTTGTGCAAGGCATTAGCTATATACATACCACTCCATTAACGGAAAGCAGCTGGTCTCCTCTCTTTAGGCCGCCGTGCCGATCAGCGATGCCTCCAGGAATGATACGGGAGATGTAGATGGGTGAATTTTGTTCCTTCCCACCCATGATGTTAAACCCCAGTCCCTCCTCTGTTTTTGGGAGCTCCACCACACGGGGGTGAGAATGACCCTCGCTGGCTGCAAATGCAGCAACTGTAGCCTGGGAATGAAGCGAAGATGGCCGTAAATCAACCACTTATGAGTACCATTAATTTATTGTCTTGTGCAAATTTAACATTATATATACAAAAAAAAATCTCTATAATATATATATATATATATATATAAATTGTAATAACAGTTCACAATATTACTTTTTTCTGCATTTTTGTACAAAGGCTGGCGTGGTGAACAGTTGTTTCAAAAACATTTTTCAAAATTTTTTCAATGGTAGTGAATAAATAAACACATTATTTATTTATAATAAAAAAACTGCAAATGGCTACATGCCACAAATAAGTTGCTCATATATTTTTAGGCCGTCAGTGTGGTGTTAAAGAAAGCAAGCCAATCAGATAATGAGATTGACTGTCTGTCAATGGGTGGATTTAATGTGAGTTACAGAAAAACTTCTGTCCATTCGATTAGGAGGTATTCGGCATCTTACCTTTGCTGTTGCATTCGCCCTCACCTCTGGGCTGCTATTTATGTCCACTGTCTCATACACATGCTCATATACCTGCAATTGCAAATAACAGGAAAAATGCTGGAATTTCAACATTACATTATTGAATTGAACCTCTACGGTCGTCCTCTGATAAACTATCCAGGTAAACAAACAGATGTACAATTTGAGCCAGATTTCCAGAACCTGATGCAGTTTCCCAGATCCTTCTCAGTTTAGTTACAAACTAAATTACTTGTGAATCGTAACTCACCCTTAAAAAGCAGTTTAAACGAATCACATTAGTCTGTATCAGATCTTCAGTGGACAGCCACCATTAACAGAGCAACTGTGTATTAGACCGGGTGTAATCGGTGAATGGAAAGCCACACCATTAAGTGGCTACAGTATCAAATCAATCTCTTTACATGGCTTGCCTCTTGATGCTTTAGCACATGTTAAACCTCTATTCCATCTTCCATTCAGGGCCGCTGTTATAAGTCCACCCACATGCCTCAGCATTCAACTGCGAGTCATTCGTGTTTATCTTAGAATCAAGCAAGCATTCAGAGGTTCAGAGCAAAGCATAAATGTTTAAGAGACGAAGCTGTTGAGTTACTACTCAATCACTTAACACATCAATCAAAAATCGTACAGCACATAACTCAAGCACCATCACATGCAACAACCTAAATAAGCATTTCTGGAGAAAACAAAACATGCAAAATAGACCATTTTGTCCATCCAGAGATTGGGTTTATTAAAACGGTGTAGGCAGTAGGCACTGTGTAGATAAGTGAAGGCCCGGGAGCAAGTTAAACTTTCCAGGAGTTTCAGAGAACTAATGATGCATTTTCAAGACTTACACACTCAACAGGGAGGAGAAAAAAAACTGTTGAGACTATACAACGTGCTAGAACTCATTTTCTAAAACTATATTTTAGTGCTTGAACTAGAATCCAGACTATAATAATTTGCAATGATTTTTTTCTAGAAATAAAAAATGTGTCGTCCACATTATATCAGTAATTGGCCGATATTAGTTTTTTGCATTAAATAGTGATGCACCGATATGAACATTTTGGCTGAAACCGATAACTGATATCTTGTTCAAATATTGTTGATATATAATTTTTGAGACCCTGATTACAAAAACAAAAGTCTCAACATTAAAAGCCATGTCCCAAGCACACAATTATAATAATGTTCTCATTATAATTTTATATAGCCTATATGACAGACTTATTGACCTATATGTTGCACTTGACTGTGTTTTCCTTTTTGAAGTGATTTCAATCATATTTCAAGCAATTCACAACTATCATGGTGAACAGTGCACATCTGAAGTGTCTCAGCTGAAGGAAATAATACATTATTTATCGGCTTTGATATATCTGCCAAATTTCCTTATGGGGCCGATAACATTGAAAATAAACATATTGGCCGATACTGATATGGTGGCCGAGATATATCGTGCATCCCTAGCATTAAATTGATCAAAAGTGATAGTAATGATACAAAAGATTTGCATTTTAAATAGATGCTGTTCTTTTGAATGTTCTATTCAACACCAAAAATAAGCAATGTTTCTTAAGCAGCAAATCAGCATATTATAATGATTTCGGAAGAATCATGTGACACTGAAGACTGGAGTAAGGGTGCTGAAAATTCAGCTTTACATCAAAGGAAAGAAATATCTTTTAAAATATATTCAAGTAGAAAACGGCTATTTTAAATTGTAATAATATTTCACAATATTACGTTTTTTACTGTATTTCTGATAAAATGCATATAAAATGCAGCCTTGGTGAACATAAGTGACTTATTTGAGAAACATTAACAAATCTTACTGACCCCAAACTTTTGTACAGTAGTGTATAACCTTTAGATTACCTTAGCTTAATTAAAACGAATTGTAAAAAAAAAAAACAGTATTTTACATATCATGTTTAGCAAATCTCAAAATGAGTATCCATTTTTCATACTGTCCATTATCATATTAAGCCTAAATTCACATATTAAAAAATATATATTTTTACTTGATTTAGACATCATTAGAATATAATTTTAATATTTGACATTTATCAGTTACCAGGCATCAGTTATCTGTGCATCACTACAAATAAATAAGCAGTTGCTTTATGACAATGATATTACTTTGTCGTAACTGAACATACTTAAACATACCCATACTAAAATAACTCTTAGATTGCTGCTGAAAACTGAAAATACAGTTTATAAATGGGCCAAATCATTTAAGATGAGTGCCTGCCTTGACTCGTAGACAGTCTTAGGAGTATGATGATCCTTGTTAACTGATTTTCAAAGAGCCTCTTCAAATCTTTGCTTCAGAAACCCCTGCTTTATTCTAGGCTCTCACGCAAGGCGTGAACAGCATCTCTGCTGCGACTGCGAGCATCACTTGTGCTGAGACTTCAGAGTTGACAGTGAGCACGACAGATGACCAAGCAGCAGGGAGGAGACCAGTCAAGTGCCAACAGTCTTAGATTCACTACATGGGCAACAGAACACTAGTTTTATGCCCAGTCCGAAACAGACAAATGGAAGGATGCTATTTGTGGACATCAGAATCAATATCCAGTCCTTCTGCACAACAATAACTAACTACCCATGTACTACACCAATGAGCACTTTGTCATAAGTGATGAGAGCATTTTCAGTCATAAGCCGTGTACTTGGCCGGGAAAAAGGGGGTTGGTGATGAGGATGAAACAACTTCCGTTGGCTCTTTTTTAAAATTTAAAAATAAAATCAGCCTAATTCACAACATTGATACGCACATGAATTGCTTCACTCAGCAAACATATGACTCTTTCTAAAGTCGCACTCTCCTCAAAACTATTTCAAACACAATAAAGACCCAGATTCAGACCTCATTAGCCAGCTGTACATATATGCATATCTGAGTTGTTACAGAGAAACCTTGTAGCTCAAGCTATAACAGATTTCCTTACTCGTATATGATGAAATCCATAAAATTTCATCTTAACATGATTAGAAGGCCACCCAAAGTATGTGATTTTGGGTACGTGGGGTTTCAGTTGCTTCTACATTTTTCTCCTAAATTTAAACTAAATCTCAGTACAAAAGGTGAAACGGGGTTTATGAAAATGTTTGCATGCAGATTTCACAGACAAATTTGTGTGTACAGAAGCGCGCTAAGTGAATGAGTCTCATTAGTGTGACAAGTTAAAAAGTCAAGTCCTGCTGTCCCAACTCTAAATAAAGCAAAATCCCACAGTATATCAAAAAGAACTGTTTTGAAGTAAAGAAATAAGTAAAGACACCGTTATTGTGTCTTCATGAGAAATCACTGCATCACTTCTGAATATCACTATTCAAATCTCTAATAAATCACAAACACAGTGTTGTAAAGGACAACCAAAATCATCATGGGCAACCAAATGGCCTAAAATTTCAATTAATTGATGAACGATTAACTGTCGATAATAATTTAATCGGTAAAACTTAACCATAGTTGATAAAGCAAGGTCCATCATTAGAGTGCGTAGTTTTAAGCTGCGTGCGGCTCATGTGCAAAACATGCAGCAGACACACGAGAAATAATGAAGACAGTGCGCCGTAGTTACATATTCTACAAGACATGCAATGGATTCAGTAGGCTACCCGTTTATTTCGAAACATAAAGGGTCCAAAAAACCCTTCAAACAAAAGATTTTACTGAACACAAGAACTACTTACTTGTGTAGATGCCACAATAAAAGTAAAACTTCCAGCACTCTTTTAGCTGTGTGCTCCTATTCCATGGCGCATAGCAAAGCAGCATTTCGTGTCACTCCGTGATCTACGCATTATTGTCTTATGTTGTGTTTGGGCTTGTTCGAGACCACCTGCTCCAAATAAAGATATGTGATCTACTATGGTTTATTAAGGTTTTGCAAAGTTACAAATAAAAAAAAAGTGGCACAAAAGCATCGTTTATAAGTGCGTTGGCGATGCTTTTTCATACAAATATTTGGTATAGTTTGGTCTCAAACTGAAACAAATAGCCTATGCTTGTTGCATTTTGCTAGTTGAGACATTTTCAATGATATATGACTTTACAGATCACATTTTCATTTAAAGCAGTTATTTTTTCACGCTATGAAAATAGAGCACTTCTACTATGTCAGCTAATTTAAAAGCACTTGTTGATGGTCATATTCCCTATACTCAACGTAAATCCAAGCTTCTAAGCTTTTAAACAACATCTATTTTGCACCTAACACCTAAAAAGTGGTTGGTAAGTAACATAACCTCCCCGCTTTGGATTTAAGAGGTTAATGTTAATGATTAATCGATTAATTGATCGTTAATTTAGACATATCCATTATGGAAATTTATGTAAATTGACATCCCTAGTTTGATTATGAGACAGATTTGCTAGGGTAAACCACCAGAAACAATCAAATACTGTGACACTGATGTCTAATACTATTCAGGGCTTAACATTAACTTTTTGAGGCACTTGTCCTTCGGACAAGTAAATTTATGTTTCACTTGTCCGGGTAAAGATTTATAATTTCATTTTTTTTTTTGCTAATGCAGAATGACACATAACCAACATATATTTAGTAAGCCAACACTTGAGAGTTTACATTTCAAGACTCAAAATTTACCAGACTGTTATTAATATTGAGATATATAAGCTCAAGCATAAAACCAAAATCAACAAATATTAAGAACATATTTATTACATGTATAAAAATATGATGTGAATTTAGGATAGCAACTTATAACCACAACTCAAGTGTAGCCACAACTGTGCTCATGCTTCATTTCAAATCTGAGGATGATATCTCTAAAATTATGCATTTCATAAAGCCTAATTTGACACCATGTAAGGGGAGACTGGGGAAGTTTTAGAGAAGGCTAAACCGATTCTTATCAAATATTTTATTGCCCTGTAAACACCCATTTACAGTCTCTGAATAATGTCTGGCGAGGAGAATTGGCCCCATTCGTGTTCTTTTCATTTAAATCGACAAAACATTCACACCTTTGCCGGAATGAGACTCATCTTCATTATTCTTTTATCCTTATTCTGACTTTTGTTTGAATTCAGCCATTATAGCCTGTATTCTGGCATTATGGCTTGGCCATCTAAACCTCTCTGAATCCCACCCTACATGAATAATCCACCTATTATATTAAGTCTAGTTAGAAAACAAACAATAAAAAACTATTCTTGGAAAGTCAAATGCGAATTATTTTTAAAAAATGATTGTATGAAATAACGTTACAAGCAGGTGCATAGCACAGCAAGTAGCCTCAAGCTACATGACACAATTTAATTTATTAATATTATACTTTTATTCAAAGATCACTTTAAAACAACATCGAGTATTTCTATCATATTCCGGTCGCGGATTAAATGGTTTCAAGTCATGAAAAGATTTTGAAATATGTTATATTTAGCATTTTAGATGAAGCTATGGGCTAGCCTTACCTAGCATTTGAATTCTGTAAACATTCTTTATTCATATGAAAACCCCAAATCGCACGGAAATCACAAACAAAACACATATTTCAATCGTGCATTTATTAGCTTCTTGTTTCAGGTGAAGAGATGTCGCGTTCGCTTTGTTATCACGGATGTCCAGTATGAGGAAATGTACACACGACGTGTCATGCAGAAGAGGTCACGCTGGAACACGTCAGATGATTGACAGCTGTACAGCGAATGAAAGTGCTCTGAGGTCAAATATTACGGCAAATCAGGAAGAGAGAAACACATCTCGCTCCGTTCGCTGTTTGAGCTCTTCAGATCGCACAATTCAGTGGAAAATGAATAGAAATGTTATTCTTGATGACGAAATATTTTACTAGCATGTGATAATTATTAATAATTTCTACAAATATGCGGACTATTGGACTAATAGCCCTGGCGGTTGCTGTATTTAACATGTATTTGAACACAAATTAACCGGAGAAGACGAGAATTAATGTTTTATGAGTGATGATTTCTATAGAGGGTATGCGCATGACGTCACCGTCGGCCGGAGTGAATGCGGTCACGCCCACAAGTGGCAAAAAGACTGAGCGGCAGCATTTGTTTTCAGCGTGAATGCCGTGAAAATCACACAAAACACATCTAAAACGGGAAAGAGCTTTGCGATTGACTGTACAACTAGATTTGACCAGAAATCTGAGGTACTGTATATTTTTACAGACTGCAAAAAGCTACAGAACAGACTATATTCTGCATAATTGGATGTTTTTAAATAAACACTGACAAAAAACTATACAAGTTTTAGGGCTGGACGATATGATGATATACAGTATAACATTAATGTAAGTGATCACTCGGATTTAGACCTATCTATATTGTATTTATATAAAACGTTTACAGGCAAATTTTCTTCATTTATTTCCCCGGCGTCGAAATCAGGCACATATAAATGTCAGGAAACACGATTCCTGGCTGCATGTCAATATCCATGGATCACTGGATCTTTGATAAGTTGTAAGGAACACTATATCGAGTCCAACTTTTAGTTTAAACTGATAATAGTTTGTTTTACTCGCGTTAACGCAGTTTACCCTATTAACTCCAGTCACGCAGCAGCTCTTCTGCCACTCAGTCCCGCTGAGGGGGGCGTGTTCCGGCGGGGAAGTGACGTTAATGCATTCCCTCTATTCAAAATGACGAACGTTACAGATGAATTACTATGAAGTGCTGGCATAAATCAAGAAATTAATATCACTGCAAACCAGTTTAATCATAAACAGTGGTCAAATATCGAAGCTGGAGACTTAAACCTTTCTTATGATGCTGAGTTTGTCCAGATCAAGTAAGAGTGTGGGTTTTTACAAGTAATGCATTTTGAACAACCATAATTCGGGATCACAGGTGATCCCATGACGATCAAGGGGTTAAAAGTGGACATTTCAAGCTTTAGCCTACAAAGGCAATATTTTGTTTCAGTTCAGTTTTGAGACGCGATCCAGTTCATGGAGAAAGCGCGCCTGATTGTTTTCTTTTCTTTTATTTTACAAAAGCACGTTTTCTTGTTATTGTGAGTTTACACCCTATGGTTTACACAAATTAAAGTTGTTGCAAATGATGTATTATTATTTTCAGTATGACCAAAAATGATAGGAGTATTTTAAGTTGTTTCCACTGTTGATAGGAAAACACAAGTGTTCACGCCCGCACCTCTGTTCCATGCAGTGCGCGCTCCACACTCCGGACAAAATCTTGGATATGCGTCAAAATCTTGTGTTTATTAAAAAATGTGTTCATTTCAAATCGATTAAATTAAATCTGTAAAATAGACGTAATGAGTGGCACATAACGTGAAGTAACATGGCATTTTATTTTGTTTGAAATTGAACTTGTCCGGTCGGACAACTAATTTTCTCTTCTACTTGTCCTACAAAAAATCCACTTGTCCCGGACAAGCGGACAAGCCTTAATGTCGAGCCCTGCTATTACTAAACACTGACCTGGAGTGACCATGCTAACAGTGCTGCTCACAAAAGATTACTAACGTTACCTCTGACAGCTAGCCTTGTGTTTTACTTTCATTGAACGTAAACACATGCTTTAACGACAGAAAAAAGATGTTCATACTTCACATTTATACGTTAATCGCATAAGTCGCTGTGTTTATTGAATATTATGAATGATTTGATACAATGAATGGGAGCTAGCTCGCTGTCGTCCACTGCACTAATCCATTTCATGAATTTGCTAGGGTCAGAAACAAAAACTTCTATACAGATGAATTAAGCAAAACAGTCCCTACTTTTTACACTCATGGGCTACAAGATTACATAAGGACTTGAATTTCATTTGAATTCATGAATATGATGCTGGCACACTTACCTCCCGTACGGCATTGCAGAACTCGCTCTGCAAAACCCTCTGCAGTGCCTGCAGCTTCTGGGGAGGCACTTCCCCTGTTCTCTGGAGCTTGTCCAGCAGCTCAATAGCACGAGATATGTCTGTAGAAGAACATATGCAAAACAGTGAGGGCAAGACCAAGATCATGGATAATTATATGCATCATGCCATCTGGAGATGTTCTCTTAGGCTAAAAAACTATGCCTAATAAATAATATTAAACGCTTTTAAAGTTAAGATTTCAGGACTGGAGTATTTCAAAAAGTTACATTGAAATAACAATTGACATATAAGTGGATTACAAATAACAACTGTTCACCCTAATATGTTTATTTTTTATTATATGCGTGTTTTGCATGGACTGCTATCAAATTTCTCAGCAGCTAAGAAGGAATATCCTTTGTTAATCAATTTGAAAAATAATATAACTTCTGAATGGAAGAGATCTTTAAATACTCCGTATACAGTATAGTTCTCAGATTCAGCCACAGAACTAACACAAGTCAACTAATGCACCAACTAACTTTGTAAGGGCATAAGTTACACAGACGAATATCAAAATAACAATAGACCTATGATTATCATCATAAATCGGCGCGTTTGCTTATCTAACGTTCCTAGCCAACGTTCACTCTTCACAATATAAAGCCCCATAAACTTCAGTTGGACAAAAAATAAGATGATGTCTAAGCATTTCCCTGAAAGACTGTACTAAACCACCAGAAACAATCAAATACTGTGACACTGATGTCTAATACTATTACTAAACACTGACCTGGCGTGACCATGCTAACAGTGCTGCTCACAAAAGATTACTAACGTTCGTTACTTAGCTACCTCTGACAGCTAGCCTCGTGTTTTACTTTCATTGAACGTAAACACGCGCTTTAACGACAGAAAAAATATGTTCATACTTCACATTTATACGTTAATGGCATAAGTCGCGGTGTTTATTGAATATTATGAATGATTTGATACAATGAATGGGAGCTAGCTCGCTGTCGTCCACTGCACTAATCCATTTCATGAAGTGACAGCGGGATGTTTAGAGCAAAAAGCGTGATTTACACAACCTCCTGAGAATTACATTCAACATAAAGTGTTTCGGCGAGCGACTTACCTCTTTCCAGACGCACAGGTTCTCCTAAAGATGCCATTTTAGCCCTGGTTATTGAGTTTGCGTTTGGCGAAAGCTCCACACTCACGTCTCCGCTGCTGTGTTTGTTGCTGTTAGCTAGCTAGCTGCTCAGCTTAAGCGCTGTGGCTAATGCAAAAAGATTAGAGGACGAGTCAAGAGCATCATACCTGCGCTCCTTCTGTGCAGACACTTTGCATACTACTACAAGAAACAATATTTCATTATGAGCAGCCCAAGGAAAAATGCTTATATTATATATTTGGAATATGTAATACATTTAATCAATAAAACATATAATTACAGCTAAAGTATACTGTTTGGCAAGACCTTTTATACAGAGTTGCAAATGCAGGGAATCGGGCTTGGTTTATATGTTATTACTGTTAACATATACTATATTAACACAAATTGTCATGCAAATACTATTTTATTAAGCCCATTCCTATGGTCGCATCATTTCAGTAGAAGATAGCCCCTGGGGCCGGTTGCATATAGTAGGCTACTTGTCTTGCTATCTTGTTGACTGTCTGTGTGCAAGTATGGGATTACTGTTGAATGAAATAGCATTTATGACATTTAACGGGATCGTTAAAATAGGTTGATTAACCCTGAGCTTCTAATCTTAAAACAATGATGTAACTGTATTGTTATGGAGGGTTGCCCACAGTAAACCCTTATGGGGGCCCAAATGGGCAAAACTGCTATGGGCCCCGCATGGGCTAACCCACTGGGGGCCTGCCCTTACGAAAATTAACCATGGTTTTACTATAGTAAAACTGTAGTTAACTATGACTGTGGTAACCGTGGTATTTTGGTGCAAACCATGGTTTTTAAAAACCATGGTTTTGATACCATGGTTTTACTACAGTTATATTGTAGTAATACTACAGTAAAACCATAGTAACCATGACTGTAGTAACTGGTATTTTTAAAAACTATGGTTTTGATAGCATGGTTTTACTAGTTATATATTGTAGTAATACTACAGTAAAACCATAGTAACCATGACTGTAGTAACCATGGTTTTTGGAGCAAACCATGGTTTTAAAAACCATGGATCATGTACAATAAATTGGTTGTATTGCCACGGTGTAGCCATTGTTTTACTAAATTATCTTGAATTACATTTAAGCCACTTAGTTACAACAAACATCTACAAAATAACAACAGAAAGAAGTTACCATATGATACAGACTTTATTACAGAAATTACATAATCTGAAAGAAAATATAAACTTGCATTTGTTCTCACATGTGACAAAAACTAAAAAGTTAACTTTATCAATTTTTTTTAACAACTTTTTAGTTTGTTGCTGTGCAATTATTAAAAAATTAAGTTGCTAATTTACAAATAAAAAAATAGTAATTTGTTCCAGTGTAATAATGGTTTATATACAAAAATGACATATTGTACAAATAAACATGACTTAGGGCAACTTTAAATACACAGCATCTACCTCCTCTAAAATGTCTATAACCTGTAAACACATGCCCAACACAAGCATGTTTGCAATTTATACTGTACATACATTAACAGGATTACAACAACATTACTTAACAATTAATTACTTCATTACTTAAAAACATTACTAAAAGTTTATTTTTAATGGAAAATTCTTACATATACTACAAAATAAATTCAGAAGAAATTAGCAGTTCTTTTAAGAATGTTTTAAATGATATCCACTCACAAGAGGTGAAGACATGGGGTCTCCTTCATGGAGGCCGATGAAGGCCAGATGAATACTCAACACTTTAAATTCTAGGTGAAAAAGTTTTTGATCAAAAACATGTGATGCAGCATCCATGCCAGTAGGTGTCAGTATGAAGTCTGTCGGCCAGTAGGTTACAGTCCAGCTTTGGTTTGGTTCTGTCTCGACCTTCAGCCCAAATGGACGCAGGAGCTAAAATGAGAAGAATACACACCACATTAACACACAAGCTGGAATACTCAACTGCTATTGGTCAGTTGCACTATCTAGTAGCCATGTAATAATGTCCAAGTGTAATAATGTCCATTCAGCCAGTGTTTTCATAAATAACTCATACAGTATTAGGGCTCCAAAAGCCAAGCAGAAATAATGTACATTATATGATCAGCTGAGTTTTTTCTCCTTTACTTATACATACTAAAAAAAAATGGTGCTAAACAGCACTAAAAGTGGTTCATTGGCTCGTAATCTTCAGAACAGTTTAAGATATTTTAGATTTAGTCCGAGAGCTTTCTGTCCCTCCATTGTAAATGTATGTACGGTTTACTGTCCTTGTCCAGAAAGGAAATAAATACATCATCAAAGTAGTCCATGTGACATCAGTGGGTTAGTTAGAATGTTTTGAAGCATCGAAAATACATTTTGGTCCAAAAATAACAAAAACTACGACTTTATTCAGCATTGAATTGTCTTCCGGTTCTGTTGTGGATCCGCGTTCAGTGACGCTGCTGACGTAAGACGCTGCTGACGTGTTATCTGGTGCGTCCGAGCTTCATTTACAGTCTGAGGGAAACGCACGCTGTAAACAAAACAATCTTCGCAAACATGTCTAAGGATTTCCACAGAAGAAGACTTGCATTTTTTTGCCCAGCCATATTTATTTGAACCCGAATACACGGACTCACCAGTCACCAGACACACGTCAGCAGCGTCTTACGTCAACAGCGTCACTGCGGACTCGTGAATGTGACTTGACAACAGAACCCCAGGGCCCGTTTAATGTTTAACACCGGGTTTCGGTACCCATCCCTACATATGGGTGAGTTCATATGGATGAAGGCCTGTTGTGTTCTGTCTCTTGGTTTGTGATAGTGGCAGCTATTGCGAAACTCACCTTCGTCATGTACTGAGTGTGGATGGCATCAAGATCTTGTCCTGAAGAATCACAGGGCCAACCGACTATATCTCATCTGGTGACAAGAGCATAGCCATAACTTTAAGATCCCCTGAATTTAAGATCCCCTGAATTAAAGAATTTCAGTATTTATCAGTAAAAAATACATAAAAATAAATAAATACCATTGAGTTGGACAGTATGTTGTCTGTCTCATTGGCCAAAATAATTAAAAACACACCTAGAGAAATAAAATAAAATATACCAATGACCATGATATCCTGTTATCATAATGGTTAAATTAATTATTATAACTATGACCATTATAACATTTGCCGCCGATTATTTAGCTGATTATTTAGCCTACAGGCTTCTCAAGGACAGTGTCACTGAGAAAAAAAAAGTAAAGTGTGAGACTTCCTTCAAAAGCATAAATCCTACAGACCCCCAACTTTTGAACAGTAGTGCACTGTATGTTTAAAGTTTTACTTACTATCGAGTTCATAGCTGTGAAGATTTTCTTGAACAGGGGGTGCAGCAGGCCATCAGCATGATGATGATCTTCTAGAACATAACATGCAACGTGTCACAGAGCCAACAATGTTACATAGGATTTACAATAGAACATAGGGTTTATTACAAGGAAGCAAGCTAGAGCAGAGATGAAATGCAGAAAAGAGAAAGAATATATATATATATATATATATATATATATATATACACACATCTTAAGGTAATATATATTGTGAAATAAATCATCTGGAATTATTATCATGATTAAACAATAATTTCCCCTTTGTTGCAGAGGTTTTTTTCTGTCCCTCCTGAAATCCCTTTTTTTTTAATGATCAGTATTTGTAAGTGACGTCACTGATTAACAGTAACCGTTACAGTGAATTATTTTAGACTAAATAGCTTAACATTACTTCCAATCACCAATTGACAAATTACCAGCAAAACAAAACTATCAAAAACTGTTATCAACACAAAGATTTGGTTAAAACCCCAAACTTATGTAAAACAAGAGCTCCAGGGTAAGTAACTTACCTCTTCTGAAAACAGTTGAGATGCTAACGGACTTTTTCGAAGACACAAAACCATTTCTGTAAAGTAAATATTCAACAGAGCGTATTAATTACACGTAAGTAGGGTGTCAGGAACGTTTGTATCTATTATTAGTGTGATTTTGTCAACTAAACTTACCTGAAAGCAGCGAAAACAACAACGAGAGACGTTAGTTTTGCTGTGTGTCAGTTGATGACGTTTCCTCGTTTCCATCTGATCGCGCGCACGCTCCTGTCTTTGAATGCGACTCGAATGTTTACGCGCACGCGCATTAAAAACAGAACACTTCAAAGACACGCAGAATTTAAATAAACATCTAGAATTATAACATTTTAAATCATGATTTTAAAACTCATTGTGTAGTTCTATGACCCATTCACTTCTATATTTTTTATACCATCACTTTGCTTTTACTTTTATTTTTATTATATATAGTATTTTTTCTCCCATTCCTTATACGAGCAACCTCCGAATAGATCCATTTTCTGTTGCAGTTTTTTTTTCTTTTTTTTTTTCTGTGTTATAAGTGTTTTCACACTTATAAGGGGACAAACATGTCAAGTGCTGAGAATCCAGTAGGCTAAAAAAATATATTTAATGATAAATAGTGGGTGTATGAAAAATATTAATAGATGACCAGATAAACTCATTAGTAGACAAATTGAGGTCCAGTGTCACAATATATACTTCATTTTATGGTTACTATGGTTTTACTACAAAAACCATGGTTCATTTTATGGTTACTATGGTTTTACTGCAAAAACCATAGTTAAACTATGGTTCATTTTGTAGTTACTATGGTTTTACTACAAAAACCATGGTTCATTTTATGGTTACTATGGTTTTACTACAAAAACCATAGTTAAACTATGGTTCATTTTGTAGTTACTATGGTTTTACTACAAAAACCATAGTTAAACTATGGTTTTACTACAAAAACCATGGTTCATTTTATGGTTACTATGGTTTTACTACAAAAACCATAGTTAAACTATGGTTCATTTTGTAGTTACTATGGTTTTACTACAAAAACCATAGTTAAACCATGGTTACTACAGAAAAACCATGGTTACTACATAAAAACCATGGTTAATTTTCGTAAGGGTGTGTGGGTTTTATTTGGGCAAACCCACAGTGGGTTGCCCACAGTAAACCCTCATGGGGGCCCAAATGGGCAAAACTGCTATGGGCCCCGCATGGGCTAACCCACTGGGGGCCTGTGTGGGTTTTATTTGGGCAAACCCACAGTGGGTTGCCCACAGTAAATCCTAATGGGGGCCCAAATGGGCAAAACTGCTATGGCCTCCGGATGGGCTAACCCACTGGGGGCCCGTGTGGGTTTTATTTGGGCAAGCCCACTGTGGGCTTGCCCACAGAAAGCCAACATGGGGCCCCAAAGGGTTTGCCCTTGCCCACACTGTGCCACACTGGCATGTTTGCTGGGAAACGGCTAGTTGTACAAGTTAGTCATCCATTTTTTCTTTTCTTTAAGACTGCTCATAACTTGTTTAAATCAGTTAGGCTACATAAAAACATAGATTGGTCTAATTTGATACCAGTGCTAGGTAGATTACCGAAGTCAGTTTGATTCCAAATTACATAACAAAAATTGTAGGCTAAACATAGCCTAATCTGGATTAGGCTATACTTTATGTAGGCTAGCTGTATTCTGTATTCATGTATTCTTCTGACTAAGTTTTGATTGGTTTTTAGATAACTTTTTACCTAACTCATTTATCACATTGACTTGAATAGGATAATCTTGTATCATATTGATATGCAACAATGCAAAGAGAAAGAAAATATATGCATTTTTATCAACATCATCAAGCATTAATATTAGGTCAGGGTTTCCCAGACTGGGGTTTGTGAGTTTATCGAAAAGCTATTAAGTAATTAAATCATATAAAAATAATAATTTAAAAATAAAAATAAGAAAAATAAAACATTTACTAAAAAAACGATTTGTTTACCTGCATGTTATGTGACATAAACCAACATGAACCGTGAACATAATTTTATTATTATCATATTAACTTAATTTCATTATTGACCTAACTTATTAACTTAAAATCTAAGGGCTTAGGCCTTCTTCAAGTAAATATATTAGGGCAAAGAGGTTCAGCTAACAAAAAAGTTAGTGAATCCCTAGCTGCATAAATATGAAATGATGTGAATTTGTACATTTGTACAATGTGTTTGAAAGACAAAAGCCTGCCAAAGACAGTCATATGGTTGAATAAATCACTGTCACTGAGTGATAATTCAAATAATAATTGTGTTTGTCAGAAGTTGATTAGATACGCAATGTTGAGAAAAGATTTGTCAAAAGTGAAAAGATTTCTGTAAATCTAGTGATCAAAGGAGTGATCTAGTGTTTTTTTACTCAGTTTTCAGTGATCGGCTCATAGTGGCCGGTTCGTCAGTGCAATTCCTGGAAGACCTTCTGAAAGTAGAGTAGCCTAAGCAGTAGACTTTTATAGAAAGTAAAATTTAGATATAACAAAGAAGTAGAATCAATTCATTGAATAATCTACCGCCATTAATTACGTAATCAATAGAAAAGTAGGCCTACCCTGTATAGTCTGATTACGAGTATTTTAAAAAGTAATATATTCTAATTACAAGTAGACCTACTTCATTTTTGGAATCTGATTACGTAATCCAGATTACATGTAATCAGTTATCCAGCATTGTTTGATACCCCAAAGTAAGACTGATTACCCCTAACTGCTAGATGGTCATCTGTCTTAAGACACAGTCTAAATATAATGACTATGTTTATGCAACTGGCCCCTGATTACCAGAATTGTGCCATGCAACAAAATAATGATCTACTATATATTTTTTATGACCAACAGCTGTTTTTGTCATTTGTGTCAGGACATCTGCATAATAATTTCCTTTATACAGTATATTAAAACCACAGGGTTTCATAGTTTATTATACATGTACAGATAAATAAGAGAAAACATTTCCTTTGAATTTCTTTTATTAAATTAAAAAAAAAAAAAAATTAAAGAACACCATTAAAAGAAGACTAATCATATGTGCATTGAAATATACAATCCTGAGAACACTTTTATAACCAAACTGCACACTGAAAATAATATTTTAACTGTAATTATTTTACTTAATTATGCAATTATTTTATGATATTTTCATTAGATTCGTTGTGCTGTATTAGTTTTTTACTCCTTCCATATTCTTATATTTTATCAAAGTCACAAAACAAACTGAACTGGCTTGTTAACACAGTGATTCTAGGGGTTTAGTTGCTGGTATTGTAGAAAGGGAAAAAGAGAATAGAGTGGCCTACTTCTGTAGCAAATGGGACAGGGCCCTGCTGGGTCTTACCAAGGACTACTTTGAACTGGGGAAAATCGTAACCTCACTAAAATAACTCAGTCATGCAAGTTGTTTCTCGGGTAAAATGCACCAGGATAATCTTGTATTGTCTATTTCCTTATCTAGTCCATTCGCCATTGCTGTATATGTTGCATTTTACAGTAAAAGCTCATACTATATTTTTATATTTTTGTTCTTAAAATGCAATACTGAGAGCTATTATTTATTTCAATACCAAAATCCTTTTTGACTGTGGGAGACCTGAAAATGGTTTGTTTGCTTAGAAAGGATGCACCCATGATCAGGCATTTTGACTTTCTGCATGAGCATCATTTCTTGCCGTCCACATACGTAAGATGCAGTGAGATACTTACCATAAACAGATGAAGCTCTGTGTCCTCCCTTATCTGTGGCAGTGTATCGGTGTCAGACAGTTTCTGTTTAGTTGTCTGATAACAGCCTTTGAAGGAAAGCAGGTTTGTGTATAGGTCTGTGTTCAGGTGTATCAGATATCATGTGGAGTGCATTGGAGTGTTGACTCCATTGATCTATCTTTCAGACAAAAGAAAATCCTAATCTCTTAGTGCTAGCGATGAAGGCCTGTACTCACTGACTGGACAACATTACATGAGGGACTGGTTTCCATAGAATTTACATGCCAAGTTTAGAATAAGTCTTACCTGAGAACTCTCTGGACTATTTGTTCTTCCGTGGAAAAGAGTCGAAACTACATTGCATATGTGTTCATCTGCATTTGCAAAATTCTTCAATGCAAAATTTCAAACTAGCATTTCATCTGCTCAATTATACGGATATATCTGATGAGAGGATGGGAGATAAGTTCTAAAAAAATATTTTATCCCTTCTGAAATCATTTGAATGTAGGATCCAATGTATGTTCGTTGCGAGAGAAGATGTTCTCTCCAAACTTGTGCCAAATTTAGACCTGCAAAGCGAGAGCTCAAACTTTATTGACATTGCTTTTGTTTTTCAGTTGCCTATAGTAATTTTATTTCTTCAAATATTTCAATTTAATATTGCAAACAACTTCACAACATACAAAATGAATTATATTAATCCAGAACACATGTCAATGAATAAATTTTTATATATATTTTATATATACTTATTTCATCTTGTGGGGATAAAAAAATAAACAGCAAAGCTTTGACAACAGCACCTTGACATAGTATGTATTTCCAACATTACCTTGAGAAGTTGAGGATAGTAAACAGACAGAGTACTGAGAGGAGGAAATCCTGTTACGGTTGAGAATGTAAACGGAATGTTTTGGTCGGAAATTCCCAAAGTTTTCCCAAAGTGGACAGTTTCTGAATTCACAATTGAAGCAGCATGCAAGTTTTTTTTTCTTTTCGTTTTTTTTTTCTTTTCTTTTCTTGAATGTAATTCTTCCTCACCCCCTCCTCTCCTCATCTCTCAAAATCTTGGCAACGTAAAAAACACAATGTCTCGAGGAATGTGATATAGTAATTTGAACTGGGCGCAAATGACTGATCAGATCTTTTTTTAATTGTTTACAAGGTCATGAATATGTTCAATAAATAGACTGTAGTATCACTTTTACTGTATAAACTTCATCTTTTTTACATGCAGTCCATAAAATTTTCATCTGACGGAATAATTTACCCTGTTATGTATATATACAAATAGATATTTTCTCTTTTCTTTCTCTTTTTTAGAACTTTCAATAAAATCTATACATTGTGTACACTATCTGCCCCTTTTAATGGTCAATGTGCATACACACGAAGTGTCTATCCGTATAAACCGCCAGCCGATCTTCCTTTTGCTATCCATGGTAAGGGCTCGCACGTAAGACTGGGTTGTCCGGCATTGCGAGTTATAGTGCCGCTTGTCTATTCCTCGGCAGCCCTCCTTTGTGTACCCCAAGGGGTTGCATTTGGTCTCGTAAAAGTATTGCTTCAGCTGACCGTTAGTCACAGGGACCTTCTCCAGGACGGTGACTGTCTGGCCCGACATGTCTATGGCCGTCTTTTTGTCCACAGCCGTCACCCACTGGCTAATACTGTCACAAACGCTGAGCTCCCCTCGTCGTGCGGGGTCTGAGTGCCGCCGCACGCGCATCGACATGTTGGCGGCGTCCAGGTAGTTTTTGTATTCCTCCAAGAGAAAGAGTAACGGCGGCTCCAAAGGCACTTGGTTGCTGATCATCACCCGCGAGGCGTACAGGTCAACGTCCTTCGAGTCTGCCGTGGCTACGGGACCGCCCCCTCCTTGGCCCTGGTCAGCCCCGGGCCCCAGTTGCTGCGTCGCCTCCCCTTCTCCCTCAAGCAACTCCTCAATCACCTGCTCGAAAGTGTCCGTGAGCGAGGGCAGCCCGCCCCCACTCTGTGGAGTCCCGTGGCCTCGGCTGCCTGAGGTGACGGCAGCAGCGGAGGCGGCAGCAGCGTCCAGGTAGCTCTCGGCCCAGAGGCCCCCCTGCAGGCCCGGGATCTCTCTCACGGGCGCAGCTCTCATGCAACTGATGTATGAAATAACCATAGTAACAAACAGGATGGTCATCACTCTTCTAACCTGTTGGAACTGGAGACAGCAAAAGGGGAAAGACAAGAGGGATGGGGGAGTGAAAAAGGGGAGGGAGGAAGAGAAAACACAACGTAAAGAAACCATTTTCATTCAAGATACTGCATGTAACATTACGTGAAACACTTCTCCCCTAATCAAAGAAAGATTAATAGTCTTGTGTGGTTATTGTGGCCAATGAAACTGAGATTGCAAATCATTTCCGTAACGCATATACAAAGAGTGACACAAACACAACATGCCAACTTGTTATTTCTGATTCATTTTTAGTTACTGGCCCACGGGAGTGCAACTAACACTGCACACTTTCTCAATCCCCACTCACACACCTGCACTTTCGCGACCCCCTTCCCCCTTAGCAGCAAATGCAGCAGGCTAAATTCAGAGACCCTGGAGTATCATTAGGAGGACACCAGAGAACTGCTCCCACTCTCCTCCGTCTCTCCCTTCCCTTCCTCCTCCTCCACTCTCTCCTGCTCCCTTGCCTCCTCCACTCTTCCCTTAGAGGTGTGTGAACTGCTTGTGTGACTTTCAGACGGAGCAGATATAGGTGACATGTCAAAACCCACCAAAAAATTACAGAACAGTGTCTATCATCAAAGTTTGCATGAGTAATCCAATGCTGAAAATTTTTTATTTTATGGGATATTATTAAAATGATTTATTCTTCTTATTTAAATAATATAATTGTGTTATTATTATTATTACCATTATTTATTATATTTATTATTATAAAATTCAAGTTAAGGATGAACTTTACATACTGCTTAAATGTAAGATAAACATCTAAACTTCTCTGGAATTAACTGAGCAAGCCTGCACACTACGATGCCACACAGATGATTATCTTTCCAACTAAGAGAGTTAAAAACTGAAACAGAGAGACAAAGGAACAGAGAGAGATATGGAAAGACACTGTAAGAAAGCAGAGAGAGATTTGAAATCAAGTGATCAGAGATAAGGAGAAAAGATGCCAGTCATTCATTCATCCTTTCACACAAACACACAAACTGCCATGTTTTAGTCAATGGAATTTTTCCTGGCTACAAAATCAACAATTCTAGGAAACCTATTTGATTCCTCATCTCTCTCATTTCCTCTCTGCGAACCCCTCTGCAGCTTTCTCTTACCTCTCTGAAGTCCCTCTATGAGTCGCTGTGATTCATTGCATCCAACGGCATCCCGACACATACGAACAGACAGGGGAACATGCATACACAACAACAAAAAAGATATCCATTACTCGCACTTTCCTAAGGAGAAGGAGAAGAGGAGAGGTAGGGCTGGGGTAAGGGGGGTGGAGGGGGGTGCATTTAAAAATATCCACCAGCACCGCAGCAAGGCTTCGCCAGTTCTCTGCGTGCTGTCCTCCCGATGCCCCACGCAGCCGAAGAGGCAGAGGGAGGATCCGCTCCCAGAGCAGAAGGCAGTACGGGCCAGCAGGAGACAAGGAGGGACACGCCCTGTCTAAAAGGCATTTGTTTCATTCTTAATTGGTGTCTGGGGCCACGGCTGCGATTTGCTAGCGCAGAGATGACTGCCATGGAGATGTGCTTTTCTATAAATAGGCCGGTTGGGAGTCCCACAGTCTCGATTCAGAATATCACAGCCCTCTACTTAATGAGCTCAAAGTCCCCTCGCTCAGTGACGTTGCAGTCCACGAGGGGAGTGTGTGAGCGTGTGTGCGTCAATGTGTGTGTGTGTTTAGCTAGGGAGATGAGATGGGAGCATCTTTAATCTCTCCTCTCAAATGGTCAAAAACACGCATGGAAAAACCCAGAGCCGAGGATACAGCTGTGGAGGACAGATCAATCTTAATCAAATCAGGCAGCACGCAAAATGTGTGTACAAGCTGCTTCTGCAGGCATGAAAAGATACTTCAGTCTGTCAGCTTTCCCGTAATGGAAAAAGCTTCTTACATGTCAGCAATTACCTCTGCTGAATATAGCAAAGAATTTAAAGTGCCTGCCTGAGGATTATTCAATGATTCTGTCTTATTTCATTCCTCCAGATGTGGTGCGCCTGTGAGGACGGATGGATTATTGTCAGCGTTCCAACTCTCAAGACAACCTTAATGCTGGTTTACGCACATACAGAGAAGCGTAGCCCAGTAACCGGCCCAGTTTCAGGATGATCCCAATTAGCAAACATCTGTCGTCTCCCTAATGAGCGAAGTATTTATATACATACTGCGGAGGCTTCTGAATGAAATACCAGCATCAGTCATGCTGACACCCAAATCCCTTCTGTCGCCTACCTGACAGCAGGTGGAGTACCAATGTCATCTCTCATCCAAATCCTACTGGTAATACATCACCTTAATAAATATATTTCAGAGCTACTTGGCTTGCAGTATCATGTAAAAGGTCAGTTATTGTTGATTACTGAACTTCGAAAAGCTGACTAAATTGTATATTTCCCTCCTAATTAGACCAGAGCACAGGTGTGTAGTTGTGTGGCAGGGGGTGGAGGCCAAGAACACAACAACCCTGATGACGTCTCTCTCTGGTCTCAAAGGGGGATGAGAGGAAAAGGGCGGTGTGGCTAGTGGGGCTAGTGGTGCTATAGGGGGCAGTGCCACTCATCAGCTCACAATTGCTTTCCATTTCCCTCTGGGGTCCCTTCTCACCAGGAACAACACACAATTTTATTTCTAACTCTGCTATTTCCTGTTTCCATCAAGAGAATCAATATGGATTACACTCTCAATCAACTTCCTGTTAAAACGTAATCTAGACGATGAATCAGTTTATTGCTCTGGGATTGAGTTGGCAATAACTGAGACCTTCTGTCTCATTCAAAGCAGCGAGGGAAGACAAGATTACATTGATGGACATGTTTGTTCTGCTTTAATATGCGTGTGTTTGAACTGCGTATGATAATGTAATATCAATATCCTGTCATCGTATGGTACGATGTGCAAACATGAAGTGTGTTTGTGTATAGAGAGAGTACAGGTGGTTTTGATGGGTCATAGAAAGTGAGTGGTTATGTGGTAGTAGCCGTCACAAAAAAAAAGAGAGAAAAGAATCTAGTCACGGTTTCAGGTGTTTAAATGTCTAAAATGAAGGAGATGACTTTCATGGTTGATACTGAGATAATCAGTTAGACTGTCATGTAAACAAAGCTGCTAATTCATGCTTTTAGAGTCCCATTTGTTGGACCTTTGAAGCCAGATTCATTATGAGGCATTGAAAATACTACAAACAAGGTTCCATCAATCAAAGCTCGTATGAGAAACCATCCAGCCTGCAGTGATCTTTCAATCTCTCTATCTACAAAGTAATATTGATGAAATCATCCACACAGCTGTATTTGATCCTTGTGGTCAGGGCTTATAGGAGCACGTTCAAACACCTTTCACTGTAAAACATGATTGTACTTTAATTGGGCATGAGTGGCAGCTCTATAGTTTTGGCAAAAGTCTACATGCACCTGCTCAATTGTTTGGAGAGGGGCAGGTAGGACAGGATTGATTGGTCTACATGATCCTGATTCCCCCACAACTGTATTTGCTTAAATCTCTATGCCATAGAAGGATTAGGAGAGAAAAGCACTCATGACAGATGTATAAGAATCTTCCAACTTAAAAGTATTGTGGTAACAGACACTTTTCTGTTGGTCTTAGCACTATAAAGGAAAACTTCACTCCTTAGGGCAAGATACTTAACAATGCATGATTAAATATTTGAAAAGAACAAAGGTTGGGGGAAAATGCTTGTAGTATAATAAAAGATTTTAGATTGCTTTGGTGTACTTACTTCAATGAACTGTAGCGTGCATCACCTAAGCTCACACAGGTGTCTCAGCTGTCAATTATTATTCTGACTTTGAGAACACATTAAAATGTGGAATCATAACAGTTACAATCTGGCATTAGTGGTAACACAACAAGGGACAACTATAAAACAACTCTCTATTCATCTGTGGTGAAATCTTTGTCTTCAAATGCAAGTTTTTTTCAAAGAGTTTGAGTTGTAGCTAGCTGATTTAAGGATATCAAGGCCTCTATCTTGTCTATCCCAAACTATAGCCTACAAATATGCAATATGCGATACACCCCCCCCCCCCCCCCCCCCCCCCCACACACACACACACTTCCCCAAAACTACAGTATTTTATATTAGTATGAGTACTGCTGAAAACTAAATTTCACAGAAAGTGAGTGGTTATGTGGTAGCCTAGTAGCCGTCAAAAAAAAAAAAAAAAGAGAGAAAAGAATCTAGTCATGGTTTCAGGTGTTTAAATGTCTAAAATGAAGGAGATTACTTTCATGGCTGATGCTGAGATAATCTGTTAGACTGGCATGTAAACATCTATTTTTATTTTTATTAAAAATAAATAAATACTAGAAGGGCAACTAAGATTCGGTGTAGTTCACATAAATAATGTGATATGGGGTGGGGGTCTTAGTAAAATATATATTTCCATTACAATATTATACAGCTTTGAACAGTTTTTTTTTTCATCACCTCACCAGTGATAAAAGTTAGATTGCAATTAAAGCGCGTATTTTCACCTGCAATTTCACAGGAAGTCGCTTTCACCTAGAAAAGGTAACCATAACAACAAAAAGTTGCGCAAGCGCAATACGATCAGTTTCGGGCGGTAAGTAGAAAAGCAAGTCATTATTTATCACTTCTTTAGCCTATAAATTTACACATATTCACAGATATATCATAATACATTTTTGTTTAAAAGTTTTTATTGACGTTTAGCTAACTGTACTAGTGGTTTGTTTAGTGGCACGTTTAGTTGCGTAAAACGAACCTCAACAGATTATAGGACTTTCAACTGTTCTGTTTTATAGCCTATTTCATTTTAAACAATGGGTGTAACGTTAATAAAAGACCTCTATGACAATTCGCTCGATTGTAAATGTGGCTCTAAAGCTTAAAGGCAGAAGACAAAGACAAATTAAACATTAGTGCTGTAATAATTTATGTATAAGTTTCGTCTTTTCTCGTAACAGGAGAAAGGGCAACTCATTGGCGAACAGGATCCGCGAGGGAAATATCATCTAAGATTTGCCATTCTATATGTTTAGTAGAGATTTAGTTTTTTCCGGGAACTTTCGAGGGAATTGAAAACATATCCAAGTATATACTTCTCAAGCCGCGGTGGTGCTGGAAGTATAAACTTTATGTCACATTACAGTTTCTAAACTTGAAAAGTGGTGTCAGAGAGAGAATTCTCTTAAAACTGGCATCCACACAATCCATCCTTTCCTCGTTAATAGGCTTTACAACACTTCTGCACTAGATGGCGCATTCGTCTACACAAAGCTTATTTGAAGTGAAGGCAAGAAGAAAAGCATAGCATGAGAAACGTCTCTTTCTCTTTCTGTCACATAAACATATACGCTCACACAAAGAGAACGCAGATTAATGAGGCTATCAGATAGCTATAAGAATAAATGTGCCTGCTTTCTTTGCTGCAGCCTATACAATCTATATCCTTTTCATCTAAAACAAATTACAAACAGAATATTGTGTACATAAGCATCATAAATTACAACGCGCATAGAGTCAGGATAGAGTTAGGATTTGGAGAAAATGTTTGTAAATAAACTTAAGTGTAAATTTGTTCAAGCAGTGTTGTTCAGTTAGCATTCAAAAAGCAGTCTAGAACTATAATTTATTTGTTAGTTTTTAATTCGAAAACTTGATGTTTGCCTTGGGAGTTCATCTGTTCCTACACGGTAAACCTAAACGATGATCTCAAGTTTCATGTTCTTCCAAGTCTCATATAAATTCATTAAACGCATTTATTCTCTGAACGTTCCAATACATAGCCTAGTTTTCGGTTAAACTGACTAAACAATCTGTTCTTATGAATAAATAGCCTATTTATGCCGTTTGGTGAAACTTTAATACTACATTAAAACAGGCTTTATCAGTAAAACTAACTAATAAACAGTTGAACAGATAAAAGCTTCAAGGATAAACAGCTAATAGCCCTGGATAATAAGCAAAAACAACTTTTTGGTTCTACTGACCCCTATCAGAAATTCAATCAACATAATAACGCCGAATCGTAATGAACGCGAGGATGGCGTTTCATGGTGCCGCTGCATGATCCAACACTTGATTACTTTTTCCTAACTCTCCTTCTCATTTCAGACGCAGTCAGTACAAAACCTGCAGTAATCACTATTTTCCGCACTAAAAAACCTACCTTTACTGTCCAGTCGTAAAGGAGACCATTCAGGAGGACAGTGTCATCTGGGATGTTTTGGATAAGCCCTCCGCGTAACTAGTTTACGATATTCGCCCGCTCTTCGCCAAGCAGCAGCTGCAAGTGGGTAGTCTCTTCAGCTTTTGAGCAAATAGATTAAATTATTGATAGTGGAAATTGCATGGTTGAGGTAATGGACTCCCATGACTGAGCGGATCCTTTGGAGTTGGGTTGAAGCTGTTGGATGGCATGGTGAGCGCTCGCGGTGTAGTGCGCATTGAGAGAGCTCTCCAGCTTGAAATGACGGCTTCATTCCTCGCGACTACAGTAACTAACTACTGCCGTGACGTTGCAACATGTGACTCCAGCGAGAGCGCGACCGAGCGCCAACCGAGTGAGACACTTATGCCTAACGAATAACCGGAAAGAATGTTATTGTGGCGTTTAGCCAAAGAGTAATATATTTGAGAAATCTTTATAATTCCTGAACACACTGAGCCTGAAAATGTTTTTTTTTTTTTATATCCGTCGTTTTTGAAGTCATCGCTTTCTCTTAAATGCTCCTTCAACTGATAACCAATCAATCAACAATCAATGTATGTGGGTTTTTGATATTTGTCCCTTCTCTTCGTCCTTTATAATGAAGGTAGGCTGAATGAGAGTGAATCACATAGGCTAGTGTTTTGTTTCATTTTCGTTGACTATTTGTAGGCTATCTAGACATCCGAAATTGACACCTGAAATCTGTTTAGTTTTAGCTTAATTCATAAAACCTGTAAAATAATTTATGGTTTTAAGTTATTACATTAGCCGTTCTCAATTTAAAAGATGGTTTAAGTTATTACGTTTGCAATCTAAATCTCATCAGTTAATTGCACTTTCAATTCATTGGCTTTGCTGCCACCAAATGCTGCAACAGCTTCCTAATGGACAGCCGAATATGAAACACCTTTTTGTGACAAGACTATAGATCATCTGCTGAAATTGATATTTGCAATTGTGACTCCACAAAGGTAGCTTCAAAGTAAAGAGCTCACTCCTTGTCCCCACCACATCAATGATCTATTATTCCCTGGCCATCTTTGTATGTGATATTTTAAACTATTGTCAGTTTGAGCCCCTCTGTCTGCCAAAGGAGCTTATGTGCCAGATGTTGGTTAGTTGCTTTTAAAACTATTCATTGTTCTTCCAGTGTCAGTTATATTCCTCCAATAATGGGAGCGCTTTGTTTGATATTTGTAAGGTAAATGGTCAAAGATGTTCAGACTAATAGCAGGGTGATATAATTTTGCTCTTCAACTGCAACTTTGCCACTTATACTATGTAGTATTTAAAATGACCTTCTAGGGAGAGTTTAGGGAAAGCATTCTTTGTTCTTTCACCCCATGCTGTACCACATCATTATCCCCATACTTTAACCAAGACTCTGAGCTCCAAGTGCTTTTGGATCTCGTCCAATGCAAGATTTATATTGATGAGTTTTGTGTATAGTGATGATGATTTTTCTCTGCATAAGGTAATGAGATGGAGTGGTTTCAAACCTAGCTGATCCCAGCATGAGAGTGGATCCTAACACCTGCCTCCTCTCACACGCATACACACAAACTCCCTCTTTCTTTCTTTCTTTCTTTCTTTCTTTCTTTCTTTCTTTCTTTCTTTCTTTCTTTCTTTCTTTCTTTCTTTCTTTCTTTCTTTCTTTCTTTCTTTCTTTCTCATCTTCCATGTTTTTGCGCTGCTAAACTTACATACTTTCACAAATATACCTTCTCCTTTACTCCTTTTGACATATTCATGCTTACAGCTCCCTTTCTCTCTCCTATAGGGACAAGCCAAGATGAATATAACTCATCCCATAGGTTCACAGGAGGAGAGGGCAAACCCTGGATGACAAAGAGTTGCATCAGCAATTACTGAGCGACATGACTCCAAGAGAGGTAACACACACACACACACACACACACACTCATGTACACTCTCACACTGCGCATTAGGGCTGTTCCAGCTAGGTAATCCATAAATAAATCACTCTGCTTCTCATTAGGAGCACAAAAACAACATGGATCTCGATCAGAACTGCACATACAGCAAAAAGTTGACACCACAACCACCACAGAAAGAACTATGATAACCACAAAGTGGACATATGGACTAATGAGAATACAGCGAGAGATGATCTGTGGGAAGACCTTGACTTTCATTCGCTGCAACTTTGTGAAAACTTTAGGATCCATAAAAATGTGGACAAAACACACAGTGTGGGCATTATAGCTGAAAGGTTGATTGAAACTTGATGATCAGGATCGACATGTTCAAAGTGTTGAATGTTGAGAGAGTCGGAGCGGCGTCAGAAGCGATGGCCGTGTCTCTATCCAATAGGTCGGGTCGCTAATGACGTCACCTCAGCTTTCTCAAAATCTCTCCTTCTGTTGTCTCGTGTGCTGTCTTGACCCATCGTAGCATATTCCATCCTGGAACCATCAGAACAGGTCTTCCACATAATGGCAAAATAGGATTCTGAAGTCGCTTTGTGAGGGTGATCGGTGTATACAAACCTGAAATGGTGGAATAGTTTACGCTATTTCAGGGCAAGATACAACTTTTAGAGTATCAAACATAGTTGTAAAAACAGAGGTGATGGCTTCTTCATAAGTCACTTTGAGAAAAAAAGAGTTTTGAGCCACTGCTAGAAAATTAAAAAACTAGACCAGATATTAGTGTGACAGGCCAATAAAGTTAGTTTATAACATTCATCCAACACATCACAGTAGTGTCACAGAGCACAGGAAAGTGAACAATGCTCTTTTTGACCATCAGTGCTGCAATGAAAAACAAAAATCACAAAATGTTTGTCAGCATGGCACCAGGTTTCAAACTGAAATACACTATTAAGAATAAAAGTTCTTTACATTGTTGAATTAAGAACATTTAACAATCATATTTTCATCGCACAAAAAGTTCTTTAAAGTGGTTGTTTTTGCATTTTCTATGGCAGGTTCTATGGCATCGCGGCGAAAACATCCTTTTGGAATCTTTTTTTTTTAAGAGCGTAGCCAAGTGTTCACAAACATTACCCACACTAAATATGAATGTCAACAAAAATATGAATGTGAAAAACATTTAAATCATGCAGAGTATATCTTATAAAACTCAGCCCACGTCAATGATTTAGTGTTGTTTAAACTGTAATGTGGAGTGTACATTTAAGTATACACTTGTTCAAGTGGGTTCTGTCTTTCCATTTTGTCATTGCATTGAAATGAGTGAGTCACTTTTTGGAATTTAAGTTTGCCCATTCCTGGGTGCCTGTCTCTGTTTCTTCGGCTTCCTGTCTTTAGTGAAGGGAGTCTGGGCAGTGCTTTGTGTGACTCACATCACCGTCTCTCAGACTAGACCCACTCTGTACACTGAAGAATTGCGCAGTGCTCATCTCTCCAATAGCAAGATGCAACAGGTCCCTGTTATCAATAAACGGCTGAAGGTGGTCAACAGCGGCCAGCCGTGTAAGATAATGATCTCAAAGTCTTGACTTATAGCAGCTACATTATAGGACTACACACTTAGATATCCACTTTAGCACATAGACACAATGAGCTATACAATCCACGTAACTGTAATCTATCCCTTGCAGCATACACCAGCTACACTGGTAATGTATCCATGGGGTATAAGCCCTCTGCTGCACTTTATCCTTTTGTACACACATCCTCTGGTAATCTAGCCTTTTGCTTGCCCAACAAACCCTTATGTGTCAAGGGTGAGTATATTTACATAATGAGGCAGACATTTCTTGTCTTTTGCACATTTAGTGGTTACTAGATTCATAGTTTGGAATATACAAACAAATGCATTTAAAAAAAAACACTATAAACTTAAAGTGTACTTTAAGAAATATCGCAGATGAGAATAAAGATGAGAAATAAAGAACTGTCTGAAGTATGAAAATCACTGTTCTACAAAGCAATAGAAGAGAAAGTGCAGTCTAAATGACCTCTAAGAAATGTTAAACATTCAAATGTTGAAAAAAAAACCTTTGCTTTGTTAAACACCCTTGTTTTAGAGACATAAGAAATAGCATTAAGCAAGTATATCAAAGTCAGGCTCAGACACAAACACAGTCGGGATGCCATTCTTATCCAACATGCACAGAGGCAAATTGCAAACATGTTAGAGAAGTCCTGCATATACATACCCAAGCATTGACGTTGGTGAATAGTTAGAGGATTCCTTGGCGGAGCCTTAGTTGGCAGGCACCAGCACTAATGCTGCTATGTAACTATTCACAGCTATTCATTTTATATCAGTGAGTAAAGCACACAGGTGGGGGGGGGGGGGGGGGGGGGGGGGGGGGGGCATGCTACATGCTAGAGGTCAAGAAAATAAATATTGTATATACCACACACATTCAGAGACACAAGCAACCCTGTATACACAAATACAATGGGGTCACAACACCCTAAATGGTGGTGTTACATTCAGTTATTTTCAAAAGTATTACAGAAAAATGTACATATCTAGAAAGCAGATTATTGAGGAATTACACCATAAGTGTAGATGCCACACGACCTCTTTCAGAATAAGCGCTTTGCGCTAGAGCACAGCAAGTCACGCTCTTGCTTAGTATTGAGCGCGCGCACAATTCCTCAAGCCTCTTGAGGGTTTCTTGCGCAGAAAACCTGCGATCGGATGTTCTAATTGACTAATGACTTTAGACTTGTCCAAATAGCCCCATAAACACAGAATAATTACTCTAAATACATCGGAAGTATCACTCAAATTATTTTGGCACCACGTAGTTGATTAGCCTGCTTATATTTGCACTTTATAGAAATTGTGATTAATCTTAATATGAAAATGATGATTATTATTTGTATAGTTATTGCTAGTGTTGTTAGCAAAATTGTGAGACTATTGTTGTTCGCAAAAAAATAATCTTTTCAGGGAGTAAATAAAAAAACGGACCTTTTTCTTTTTCGCAATTGTGACGAGCACACGCTTTTATTTCCCAGAGGAACTCTGCATATTCAGTAGGCCTATAAAAATTCCTCCCGCGAGTGAAGCAGGGCGCAATAAGTCGGTACATCTCTATAAAAGTTTATTAGGAAAGCCGCTCTCTGTAAACAAAACAATTTTCATATTTAGTTTATACATATCCCCTGATCATCCGCGGCGGTCAGTCAAACGAGGACGAAGTAAACGCCGATTAAACTGTAGAAATATAATGCCACAATACAATAGCATTATGTGATGTCTGATTTGAAATCTACCAAGCTCAGATTTGTTATTGACGCCCACCCTTAACTCTGCAGCGATCGGAGAGCGGAGAGGAGGGGGGCGGAGAGGGAGATTCTCGGCTAGATAACACAACCCCATTTATGGACTGATCCGATGACGTACATTGCAGAAAGTTCTATAAAAAACCTTCCGTACATACAAAGTGTGTCGTGCCATCCCCCAGCACCCCCCACCCTCCCCGAATCCGCCTCCAGCCCCCCTCCCCCCACATGCCCACACCCACACCACCAACCCACATCTCTATCCCTCTCATGAAATAAAATTATATTATATATAATATCATTTTATAAATAATAAAAACATATGCATTCAATAAATGAAAACACGACTCTAAGCCGTTTGGTGTGGAATAAATGACAAAAATGAACAATTCAATAATAATATTTCACTCTAGTCAAAGCTTTAAAAAAATACATTTAATATTTTATGCAGAAGTAGCCTATTTAGTCATTCAACACTGGATTATTTGTATAAACAAAAACAGGCATTATTTCGTTGAAAAACGAAATTATGCATGGAATATTTGCTCATAAAAACGGCGCTCGTGACCGTTTTGTTGCATGTCAATAATGATACGTATAAAATTAGCCCATAAATGACAAGGGTTTTACGAAGATCACAATGATAAAACAGCGATAATAAAATCGAGTTATAATATCAGCTACTATTATTTTCGGACCAGTCCAAAAAGCATCTGCTGCTTGTCCCGCTTGATTTGTCACAGTCAGATGTTCGATACATTGTTTTTGTAACAACAGAGATTTTCTCGATAATATGTTTCGTACGATTATGACAAGGAAATAAATGTTTAATTGAGAAATGACAGATTAAGCAGTGATGAAAGAAGCTAATGTATCCGAACAAAGAGAAACAGTCATAATGATAATTTAAAAGCAGCTAAATGACACTGAATGTCTTCCGCCTGATAGACTCTTGATTAACGCAGTGCTGAGGCGCCCGTGGGCTTTCATATCTGTCTGTTTGTCATTCAATCGCTTCACCCTTTAATCAGATTCTTGGATACAAAGAAAAAATAGACCGTAGCCAATATCCTCCGCTCACCCCTCTCAGAAACTGAGACGAATTCCTAAACTTAGTCGGCATAAAAGTCAGAAAATCATCAGCGAAAAGCTCCTTTAAAACGCTGACTGTCCTAATTTCGTCTCAGTGTTGCACAGCTTTCTCCACAATACGCGTGACACCCTCTCAGCCATTTCCTTATCAGGCAATCTTATCGGTGGCTCCATCTAACCCAGTCTGAACAAAATCTGACCACGCCTATCCAAATTCTTATTCACTTTAACTGGAAATATATAGATGAACACACAAACACACACACTCACACACACACATAATGTTTTGACCATCGGGCTATTTTTGGCGAGCCAATTCAAAACATTTTAACATGATATGTTATCTGTGGCGAAAGCTTTTAGCTCTAAGTGGTTCCCAACAGTTCGGCGTGTGCACAGACAGACCTGTGTGCTTGGGAGCGAGATGAGCAGGTGATGCTGGAGGAGAGGAGTGGAAATCTCGGGATGAATGAAACGGAGAAGCGGTCCGTAGTAAAAACACTAGCAATCTGTCCACGATGACGAAGTGCGGAGATGCTACAGATGCGATTACATTGATAGGGCTGGTTGCACCACTTTATGATCGATTCAACGAATAAATTATCCTTCCGTGCTAACGAAAACAACATTTAGCTGATAAGAAAGGATGATGAGAATGACTGCTACGGACAGATAGACAGATAGATAGATAGATAGATAGATAGATAGTGATCTTTTCGTTTTCAGCAAGACAATGTAGTGGTAGATGGCAGCTCGTGCTGAGTCGTATATTTTATTAAAGACATACCCCATTATTCAGCAAGCAAAGAAAAGCGTGTGCTAGACAATTGCGCATTTAAGACAAGAAGAATTCCGCAAGCATTTGATTGTGATGAGGACGGAAAGTCTGCTGGTTTTCGCACTTACATGCACAATTTACTTTCTACATTTTGTGTTGCGCTATAAATAACAACTCATATAAAATAACTGCTAATTGTGAACATATAGGGGTGAATTGTGAGATATAGAAATAGCCTACATGCATTATTCCGTTTCTATGATTTCGTGACAGAACTGTGGCTGTTAATTGAAACAACTTTGTCACCGCTACGTTTTCTGATCTAGTCAGAGTAAAATCCTACGAGTAAGTAGAGGGAAAATGTAAAATGATAACGTAAGTTTAACATTTCCCTCTACCATCACTACCCAAAGCTGTTCCTCACAGCGTAACATTTTATCTAGCTGTAACCACTAATCAAACTTAAAATAGGCGACGTAAAGTGGTGTCATTTTTCATGTGCAAGTAAAACATCTGCCCAAGAACGACTGCTAGTAAAGGGGTGAATAAAACAAACAGGTCTTACCTTTTTAAGAGCTGACAACCACTATCAGTGGTTAGATCTCCAAGACCAATACTTGCATTTCCCAAAGTTAACACTGTGCACCAAGTGGAGCTTGCAAAGTACGCGTACACTACAGCAGCTCTACCATTTCAACTTTCACATGCTCTAAGTGGCGACAAAACTCCAAGCGCAAAGCAGCCCCACTATCGACTGGTTCGTTTCCTCGCGTTTGCTTACTTTTTTTCACCGGTCTCCCTCCGAAAGCGAAAAAAGAAGGAAAAAGTGGAACAATTCCCTAGTTTTGGCAAAAAAAAAAAAAAAAAAAAACCCTGCAAAACACAAAGGGCGATGTCCACTCACTCCGTGTTAGTCCTCAGCGTTCAGCGACTCCGGTGCCTCTGTCCAAAGTGCTGAAATCATAGCACAGCTAAGGTTACTTAAGAGGCAAAAATCTATACTTTCGTTAAGTGCCACTTGATATTGCTTTACTCTATTGCTTCCCCACGCCTTGTCACGTGAATATATCCTTGGCAAGCCCGTCCTGTTAATATTTGATCACATGTTGGTCGGTGGTTTTCTTATCAAAAGAATCACTTATCGGAAAAGTCGCTCATAACCCTCTAAAAAGGAGTCCCAGTCCCCCAAATGGCTTGAAACCCATGTCCCCAAATCACACAGTAATAGCGTCTTGGTGCTCTGCTTTTGTCCTGCAGAGCAGATGGACATGTCTTCACATGTTGCTTTTTCATTGACAGAGAGCACTTGTAAAAAAATGACATTCAGAATAAAGGCTAAAAGCCCAATAGTCATCAAAACGCAGATTGGCACACAGCGCAACAAAGGCAAAACCCCAATTAGAATGTATATTCTCTACGGCGGTGTATGTGTCTGCGTTTGCCATGCTCAGATTTTTTTCGCTACCTACGAATCACAGAAAACAGCAGCATTACAAAGTTTTACATTCATGTTAGCAAACCTGCAAACCTGAACCCTTGTTTAAGTAGCCTTCAGCGTTAGGGTCCATAAGCACGAGATCACTCGTAAATCAAAATCTGTTCTTTTGATTACCAACACTACAGTGTAAACACAAGCCATGCCTTTTGGAGTAATTATTCCTTTAAGTGTAGTATTTCCATGCTACTTACCATTTTCCCCTATGCTGTCCTGGAGATAGAAGTGTCTTAATATCCACACACTCCAACAGATGCTGGTAGGTAATGTGTCTTGTTTGAAGTCATCATATGAGAACTTCTGCCGTGCTCAGAAGATCGCCCACCACTTGGGTGACTTATGAATCTAATAACCCTTTGCAATATCCGCGTGCTTAAACTCTCTAACACCTTGGTGACTGTGCCGACAGGACAAATAGCAACCAGTCGCGATTTAACCAAAACCCCTGTACAGATTTACGCAGTGCCCTCGCTCAGAGAAACGTGAATCTCATGTGATTGAAATAAGCGAAAGCGGTCGAGTTTATGTGGGAATTAAACTGACCAGCAACTACAAACCCGAGATGCTGAGTGAAAATGAATGACCACAAGAAAAGTTGCGCATCCAAGACAGCAATGTGCACTTTTTTTCGTTTGTCTGTGCGTGCATTGCGCGTGATATGTCAACATTACGCAAAGCCGGTACAGTTCACGACATTTTAAATCTGGCTGCTTTCCCAGCTGAGGGAGAAGTCAGGTAAGATCACATTTCACAATCTTATTTTCTGCTAAGTAGCACTAAGTTCTCGGGAGACTTGTTGCTGCTGCTGCTGCAAAGCTGTGATATTGAAAGCCAAACAGAGGAAAAACATGGTTTTAAGTACCATACTTACATCTGTGCAATACAGTTTTGAGCTTCGTTTTGTGTGTACTATAGGAAAAGAAAAAAGCTGAATCCTCGTCAGTCTTGAGGCACGCTGTCAAACTTAAAGAACTGACAACGTTATTATCCCCCAGTGCGCCTTTATCTTAACATAAAGAATGAAATGGAAGTCACGAAATCCAAGAACGACCGTTGTCTGTTATCAGTAAAATTCCATCAGAGCGCGAACACTCAGACATCTAATTGTTATGCAGTGACGAGGCGCTATGCTTGGATGTGTCCTACAAATGTGCTGGAAAGTAACATGAGTAATAGGTGGTATTTATTGGTGGTATGATCCAAGATTCGTTCGAGCCAGAGAGTTGTAAAAGACACGAAACCCTATTGTATTTATAACTCAGAGCAACAGTAAACAGTATGCTGAGGCAACACAGGCATACAAAGTAAACGAGCTGGGGGGAAAGAAAGGGAGAAAAAGTTCAGAAGATCAGTGGACCCTTTCTCACATAAACTTCTTTTCTGGATAGCATTAACAGAAATTATTTCCTCTAAAAGTCCAAGTTGCTGCTTTGATTCAACAAGTTCCTTCCTTCCTTCCTTCCTTCCTTCCTTCCTTCCTTCCTTCCTTCCTTCCTTCCTTCCTTCCTTCCATTCCTTCCATTCCTTCCAATTTAACCATTCATATATGGGGCCATGGATTACTATATATTATAGAATATATATGGCAATTGATCCTTTCATATCAGACAGGAAATTAATGCAAACAGGCTTTGTGTTTCTCTTCTTGGGTTTGCTTTAGTTCAAGAAAAAGCTGATTACACACAACTGCAACTTCCATCCCGGCCAGTCTGCTTAAGATATAATGCAATTTGCAACAGCACTTTTATACACCATCTTACATTGTTTTTAAAAGTTTTTTTTCAAGAGTTTTTAGATGCACTTTTAATGTATTTTTCATGTTTTTTTTTGTATTAAATAAGATATGATGATATCGGAATCTGCTTATTTAATAAAGCAGAAATAAAACAATTGAATACAATACCATATCATGTTTGGGTCGTGACATTACATACCTTAAGCAAAGTATGAGTGTTTCTATTAAAGGTTTATTTACTTTTTTTATTTGAACATTTGTCTGTTACTGTGTTTCCTGCCTCAAATTCGTCCCTACGTAACTCGTTTTTCTCTTGCAGGTCTTGGTGCACTGCAGACTAACACGTTCTAGTTCTCCGTGATCAGATGAGGATCAACAATGCTCTGTCAGGACACATTAATGAGCATAGATATTACGGACGACATTTTTTTGAAGAATGAATGGCTCAAGGTTGAAAACACTGTCACGGGTGAGTATAGTTTGTGGAGTATATAGATATTTCAAATGAAGACCGTCGAGACGGATGAAGGAGGGCTATGTTGCTTAGGGACATGGCTCTTGAAGTGGTCAAACAGAATAAAACGCCGCCTCAAAAAAGCATAACTCTTGTGGAGGGTTCAGTACGGGCTCAGCCAGTACTGAGGACACCACACTAATTGTCTTTTAAATGTCTAAACACATCCAGAACCTCCCTCATAACCCGTCATCACTTCCTCTTCTTTCTCAAAGCCGCATCACTTCATCACTCCAGTCTTCCTTTCCTCTCCTCCGTTCTTTCCACACTCCCACACTTTTCACAGGCACCCTGGATGACTCACATGCGGCCCTCTGCACCACCTCTGCCCTCCCCCGTAACTCCTAAAGAGATACCCGGAACCTCACACTACAGGTCAGTTAGACCACCAGCACCGTCTCCTACCTAAGACAGCACCCACTCTCATCCGACACCTTACATTTTTTAACAGTAATATATTTAAGCACCTGAACCACTGCCATTTATATTCCATATTACACACACACACACACACACACACACACACATACACAATCTTAGATCCTGTTGTGAACAGTTTGAGCCCAAATTATGAACTTTACTTCAACGCAAGATGTGTTCTCTTCAATTTACTTTTTAATTATGACATTTTGGGGCTTAGGTGACAAATATCCTGAAGACAATAGTGCACTGAAAAAAAAATGTGTAGAAATAATTAGCAGATTTTTACAAATAATTAAAATGAAATTAAATATTCTGAAATATACTAAAATACTAGCGCGGCATGGGAGATCTTCACCGGAAGTGAGAAATACTGTGCATCTTTGTAGAAACCACAAAACTCCCTGTGAAAAAAAGTCCCTGTGAAAGTCCCTGTGACTCTAGAGTCAGACCTTAGTTTCAGTAGTCATGTCAAAGCAATAGCAATAACTAAATCGGAATACTATCACCTGAAAAATATTGCAAGAATTAGATGCTTTGTTTCCAGTCAAGACTTAGAGAAACTTGTGCATGCTTTCATCACCAGCAGGGTGGATTATTGTAATGGACTCCTCACTGGCCTTCCTAAAAAGACCATAAGACAGTTGCAGCTCATACAGAACGCAGCTGCCAGGATTCTGAGCAGAACCAGAAAATGTGAACATATCACACCAGTCCTCAGGTCTTTACACTGGCTCCTACTTACATTTAGGATTGATTTTAAAGTATTATTACTAGTATATAAATAATTCAATGGGCTAGGACCTCAAAATATTGCAGATATGCTCACTGAATATAAACCCAACAGATCACTCAGATCATTAGGATCAGTTAGAAATACCAAGGGTTCACTCTAAGCATGGAGAGTCTGCTTTTAGCTATAATGGCAGCCGCAGCTGGAACCAGCTTCCAGAGGAGATCAGATGTGCTCCTACAGTAGTCACATTCAAATCCAAATCCAATCTAAATACTGTACTTTATCTCATTTTTTATTCTAAACAGTTTTAACTATTCTTATTTCTTTTGATTATTTTAATTTCTTCTATATAAAGCACTTTGAATTACCATTGTGTATGAAATGTTCTATATAAATAAACTTGCCTTGCCTTGCCTTATTAAAAGAAACGTTGGGAGGAGAGGGTAGAAAGGTCTATCCTATTACTTTATACTGTCACAATATGTAAATTCATTTCTCTGGCTAGTTTTATTTGAACCTAATGTTGTCTTTATCCAGGTCATCTGAGCTCGCTTGTTTGTCATGCCTAATTACATTTGGGCTTCGCTCAGTCTCCAAAATCATTATGAGAACTGAAGTGTATGGCAGCCAAAAGAATTGCACCGTCAGCATTTCTGAGCCCCCTTCTTCACTCCATTTACCGACCACTATTAAGAGTGGATGGGTCCGTGGGGAATGCCATATCATTTCTCTGTTTTAATTTGTGTTCCATAAATATCAGTAATGGGGCTTGTACGTCACAACTTACACAGTACCTGGCAGTAAAAATAACCCTCAGCAGTGGGTGTGTGCACGTGTCGGTGGAAGGATGCATCTCGTCTTCTATAGGGCTGAAGGGACATCTATTGTTTCTTCACTTACAGTAATTTCTCTCTCATCATCACTCTCTCACAGCTGCTTTCTGGTGCAGAGATCTACTGTTTAAGCTATGAGTTCAACTCTGACACAGGCAACCTTTAGAATGCATAACATTCATATTCAGTGTTCATAAATAAAAAATGTCACTTGTCACATAAACAGGGGGGGGGGGGGGGGGGGGGGGGGTCTAACATTAACATTTTATTGCAAGGGTGAAGTAAACCTGACATATATCCTATATTCACTTTATGTACAGGCCTATAACAAATCTGCACACACCGAACTTTTCTGAAGATTTCAGCAGAATTGGAATGCCTGTGATTCACAAAGTTCTACATATCCCAGGTGAATCCTATGCTTTAAACCCATTGCTTAAAAATCTAAGCTGCAAAATGTGAAAAGACTTACATATTGTTTCCCAGTGCTTAGATCTGGGATTTGATACTCACACTGGAATTCTGCAGTGGCAGATCTTACCTCAAGAATCCTCATGATTTAAAATAGTAAAGCATCGAGTGATTTTTGATGAAGAAGTGCCAGTGACTGAATCACATGGGGAGGTTGATCTTTATATTATAATGAATAATGCAGTGTTAAAACTTATGATGATGTCAAACTTGTTATGACTATAAGACTGATGAAAAAAAGTCCATCACAGTCACTCTAACATTAATCAACAGTCTTTTTTTAGATAAAGTTTTTTTTTGTCATAATGCTTAGTGAACTTTTGATATGCTTTCAGATATGGGCATATTCTATTTGATTCTATTCTATTCTATTCTATTCTATTCTATTCTGTTCTATTCTGTTCTGTTCTGTTCTGTTCTGTTCTATTCTACATTTTCTAAGATCATACTTAAAGCGGATCTGAAAAGCAGTCATCAATCAAATCAGCATTTTACTATTAATTCTCTCTACCAGGCAACAGTTTCCAGCTAGTAGCACATCAACACAATTTACATATCAACACGACATGGCTAACAGCCGGCTGTGAAGCTGCTTGGCAATTGTAAGAAAACACACACACACACTGGTGTAAATTGAGAATCTAGTACTGGAGCTTGCGACAGAAATCAAATGTTTAATTTGAGCATTGAGCTTGTGTTGTAGAGCTCTTTACCTTTACAATATGCTTCCTAGATACACTCACTCTGTGGCCATTATAATAGACTTTTAAGTTATTAACAAGCTCTGATCTATAGCATTCATATGGTTTCACAGATGCACACAAAGACAATCTTAGCATTAATGTAAGTGCACAGCATTAGATACACATATATTTAAAATGTGAAAGATCTAGGAGTCACTATGTACGAAGAGAGACATGTCTCTAAGTACAGACACATATTCATTTGCACACTGTATATGATAACAGTTAATGTAGGCTACTAGGTTATGTAAGTTGATGTAGCAAATTAGCTCAAGGGAAATATGAATAATTAATTATAACTCATTTTAATTAATTATAAATATTGGGACCAGTTAATAGAATTAACTGGATGTAGCAGAACTAATACCACTATCAACTAACCTGTTCGTCCAGTGAACGCTTAGTATTAATTATTTATTAATTCTAAGAAATGTTCATTTCCGGGGTATGTAAAATAACTTTCATACTGTACAGTACTACGCAGAGCATGTAGCCAAAATCTGCATGATTAGGGACTCCAGTATGTGAGCACGAACCACAAACAACTTTACTGTAAATGTGACACGAACAAGACTTTATTAACTAGATTAAACACGTAGACTAATCTAACATACACACACACACATACATACATGCATACAGTTTAGCAATGGAAAGAGAGCTGAAGCAGAATACAGGAAAGCAAGAAGTTGTAGCATTGTTTGAAATTCAGCAGATCAACAGCCTTGAGCAAACCATCAGTTTAGTTCTAATCCACCCTTCTTTGAAAGGGGGTAGGGATACCTAATGTATCAAATAATGAGACTAAGTTTGTCTCACCCATTTGAATAAAACTGTCCTGATGCAATTTGTTGAGGCTCTAGTTGATCTTTGCTGATGTAGTCTTGATGAGAGAGAACAAGTTGGAGTCAGAGGATCTTTGGTGCATAAAGACAAGGCCGCAGCCTGGCACAAACTCAGGGCGCCTTAGACGATTTCTTGCTGAGCATCATCTTCACATTAGAATTTCACCCTCTGGAGGTGTGTGAGGCAATAAGAAGTGGTTCCTTTGGAGTGAAACTTTACAATCATTTGTGTTCTAGTAGGGCATTTGCATAATTTGATTGAGACAAGAACCTTCATGACTCTTATAATACTAATGTCACAGAGTTAGCGATATGGAATGTAAATGAACAAATACGGAATACAAATCGGAGTTCATACCAAACATGCTACACATGTGATTTTAGTTAACCATAGAATGCAATTCTGAAACATTAATCCAAAAGAGTTTGAATTAATATGTAAACCCTATAGGAAAATCATGAGATGGGAAAATTGGATACATGTTTATAACTTTCTCAAGTGGCTATATATAGAATATATATAGGTTTAAAAGGGTTTATTTGTCCTTTTCAACGATAATTAAGTAAGTCAAAACTCTCTCTAAATTCCCTTGGGTCATAAAAAGTCTTATCAGTCTTAATGTGTCCTGTAACCGGACACCTGGTTCTGCCTGTGTGTTAGTTGCAGTTAACTCTGTCCATGGTTTGCTTGGGTGAGGGATATTATAGATTATTCGTTAAATATAACAAATATTTGTGTGTGATCTTTCTCTCGCTACATTGATGCCTGCATTCATATCATCAGAAAGTAATTTACTTGCACAACATTGTTTATGCCATTTATTTATTAAGTGATTAAATTAACTGCCTAACAAGCATGAATCATCACAGAAATGTCAATTTGCTAAAATTAACTAAAAAGCACATTCATTCTCATGCACTTACATATCACAACAAATTCATATGCTGCCTAATACAATAAGTAGATTTTTAAAATCATCGTTTATGTACATTTATGAATTTGGCAAACAATTTTATCCATTCATTATTTCTTTATATCATTTATCATTTAATTTGTAATCCATATAATTTAAATCAAAAATTTTTTTAACTACAACCAATGTTCCCTCACCCATAGGTGCTGCAGTTTATTTGACTAGTCTTATTTGCATGCTTTTCAATAGTTGAGGTTTGTAAGGGCCAACAACAGTGAGGTTTTGTTTATTTGCATCTCAGAGTACATGGACATCTAATATTGATCTGTTCATCATACAGCAATAAGCATCGCTGTTCATAGTTATATCGGTAAAACCCTTTGCTAAATGGACAAAATAGGACAATCACAAAATGAGACAATTAATCTGTGGACATACCAATACATCAAAGACCGTTGTTCTTTTTATAAGGTCTGAGACATGGAAGCTGCAAGTCTCAAGAGCATATGCACTTGCACTGTTTGTATTCATCTGGTGAGTCAGTGGCCATTTTCGTTGGCCATTTTAGTTAGAATTTGGTCTCTTGTGGTACTATTGGCAGTTATAAAAAGTTTCTTAATAGAGTTCATTTTTTTAATTAAGACTTTGAGAGTGCGAAAGAGACAAATAAAATAGATGACTATTCTTTTATTGTACTGATAACCTCACCTATAGAAAATAATGATTTTTCATTCCTTTAAAGAAAAGTTCATCGTACAATTCTGCTGTTGCTTCAAGCCTGTTTGGCTTACTTTCTTTGGTGGAACAAAAAGTACATTTTAAATAATGCACTGATCACTCTTTTCTATGCACAAAAAATGGAGACAGAAACTGGAACATTCAAAACTTTAAAAATCAAGAGTATCATTTTAAAAAAAAGGACAATTCGACAAACCGTTATTCACTAAAAAGGTTGACATCTCCTTTGCACATTATTGACAGTTCATAGAAGTTGTTGCCGGAATTTTTTTTTTAATCAAATCTGTTTAATGAATCACTTTATTTGATTCATAAAACCAGTCTGAATGATTCATCAAACTTTTCAAGATTTTAAAACAAAACTGAGGACACAAGCTTCCTCTTCACATTCATTAACCAACTATTGTTTTTGTTCAAGTGGAGTCACAACAACATAATTTGCAATGTATTATAATGCAAATTGGCTGACAGTTTTGTTGCATCATCATTTGCAACTTACCATTAAGACGAGATCTTGCTAATGGCATATTAGTTACTTTCTTTACTAGCTTTGTTATTTTAGCCTTGTCTTAAGGACCAGGTGCAAACTAAATGTTGTAATTGGGCCTGTAATTCTGTTTTGACACTGAGCGAACATGTGTGCACTTGGCGTGATGCCACTTGTTTCTGTTACACTGTATGGCAATTTCCAACATGTCCATTCCCTCACGTTTGGCATGCATACAATTAAACATGCAGACGCAAATGCCGCCCTCCCCATAACGCTATAATAATAGACAGCTCGCTCAATGGTCTAAAGTAAGGCCATTAAAGTGAATAAAGGCGGGAGTTGCTGAAAGGATGGGAATTGTTAAAGACAATACTAAAAGAGTGGGATTTCTTCCCTGTTGGTCTGTTAGGGATATCCTACTCCAAATGCTTCTCTCTATACATCAAAGGGCTGCCGCAAATAAAAGCATGCTTGTCGAGGGTGAACAAACTGCCTCCTTTGTGCCGCCTCCCAGCCAAACTCAACCAACACAAAGCAGTTGGATGTAATAAACTGCAAAAAGAAGCCCAGCACTCTTTAGATGACATGCTCTGCTCTGGTGCTTGGCTGCGCACCTTTGTCTCCCTTTAGCTCGGACCGACATATAATATTACTGCATCGAAATCCTCTTAGACTCCTGGAAACAGGGTCCGATTACACCCACTCACACACACTCTGTACCTCCCTTTGGTTCTTTTCTTCCTTTAAACTAAGCAAAGTTGATATCTGTCTGATAAGAGAGAGACTATTAACACTTTAGTTTGAAGTCTGTGGCTGTATAGTAGGGAGTGGTCAGACAGATTCAAGATGGTTTCATTTACAATGAAAATGATTTTATGTCAATCATCTGACAATAAAATAATGTGTGTTTAACCATATACAGTATGCTGCGGCACATTGAATGTAAAGATAAGACAAATACAGTATTTACAGTCCTCAGTCAACAGTTTGCATGTAGACAAGTTTTTCCCCCACTTAAGTCATGTAGAATGTTACAGTATACTGTACAGTATACAGTATATATGATTTTACAGTATACCTCATAAGCATTTTTAGGTCAAAATAAATCTCATAAGAATGTATAGGTCAAAACCACCAAGTTAATAATGCAAAACCTCACACTACATTTAAAATGCTCCGTAATATCAAGTCCAACTTAAAGGATAATCCACTCACAAACGTAAATTAAAATCATTGAATTATGTCATTCCAAATCTGTATGAACTTTTTCATTAATTGGATCGCACACATAAATATTTTGAAGGTTGATAGCCATTGAGTGAAAAAAAAAAAAACTTTCCAAAGTGTATTCTTTTGTGTTCCACAGAAGAAAGTAAGTCATACAGGTTTGGATGGACATGAGGGTGATTAAACGATGACAGAATATGTATTATTTCACAATGTGAACATACCATCACATCACACTATCAGACGCTTCATGTATGCCAGGTCTAATCAGCTAGAAGAGCTGCGCAAGTCTCTCATTAGCTCTTCATCTCACTCCCCATGGGTAAAGTGCTTTCTTTCAATGAAAATGTTCAAAGAGAGGCTAGATTTGGAAGGGCATCGAGGGGAAGGACTGTGGGGCTCGAGGCCCTGCTGGGTAACAGGGCTCTCTGGTCACTTATATTTGGTAAGGATACCTGGGCGCATGCTGGATTTCGCCATGTTTGTGTGTGGAGAATATAACAGCCTTAAAGTGATGTTATGACTCATCCCCAGGGTCATTTGCTCTCGCTGCAAATGAGAGTGGGTGTCTCACTAACTTGCAGATATAAACTGGATATTGTTTTCATTATTCTACTGCTATATTTGGTAAAGGAGGAGAAAGCAGCAGAGAGAGACAAAATAAAGCCTATAAGAACGTTTGCATCAAGACAGTCCCTAGCTTTCTCGCACGTTCCTCCTTCCCTCGTCAAACCTTCACAAATGTCAGCTTGTTATAACGGGATGGACATTTGCCCTTGGATTCTGACGCCAGGACTTACCTAATCAACACTGGTCCTTTGTGACTCAGTCAACTGAAGTAAAAAAAAAAAAAAAGGGCTGAAACCAAATGACCCTTATTGGTGCAAAACACCACAACAAAACGTCAAATCCTAAGAGAGGATCTCCACGCTAATAATCAAATCCAGTGTCCACATTATGTGCTATTTTTCATTTCACTGTCAAACCTCAGGACATTTTCAGCCTCAGGATAAGGCAATAGACAGCTTTTAGGTGTTCTCACAATAAGAGCGAGGTCGTCAGGGACTGACTCATCAACACTAATGCCCATACAGTCGTCCTATTTATTGACCCACTGAAAGGTAACGTAGCGACAACAATTTAATTTGGAGGGAAATTGAGTATGCGTAGGGGTATGGTGGGAGAAATAATAGAAATAGGCAAAGAATATGATACCTCATTTTGTTTCATCACTCATTTCTGCCTTCAATTTACTACAAATGATTCTGCAAAGCCAATCTTAGGTTCATCAAGTCTGTATGTAACCATAACTACACACAGTACCTTTGCCCTTCACATGATCCATACTCAAAATGCAATCACCTGCTGTCATGCGATGGGATATTGTGGTGTTCCTGTATTTTGGTTTGAATATATTTGAATGGAAGCTGCATTGTTTTCACTCTGCGCTTGGCCTCTTGCTGCCCTGTGACGTAACGACACACCTTTTGTTTGCAAGGTTTGTACTCGTTACAGTCAAACAATGCGCTCAGCATTTAAAACAAGAACATTCTCATTATTCTTCATCTTTAATAACTGCTTACCTAAATACTTCAGGTTGGGCTATCTTATCTGCACATCTTTTTCCTGTATCTGTCGGGGTGTGTTTCTGTGGGACCCCTTAATGAGCTAATATTACATCAGAATGCTAATTGCCATCAGGCTTACCTTAATGCTGTGGTGTGCTGCTAGATAGTGTCGGACCGGTGGTCCCATTTGACTGGGTCTGATTTCGGAAAACGCGCCAGATCCACGGATTCTCTCCCTGCTCCACGAATTTTGATATTCGTCTGAGTGGCGGAGCTTGCAGGGAGCATTAGGGAGCGGGTCGATCTCCCACGTACCCTGCTTTACATTTCAAATCTTAGCTTATCCAAGGATTTCCATACCATCTATTTGAATATTTTCCACTCTGAAAGCTGGGAATTAGTGTGCTGAAACAGTCCTGTTTTATAATCCTTCGTATGAAAGTCGCAAACTTTGTGATAATATGCCCGTCATCCCCACGACAAAGGAAAATCATATCTTAATGTCCTGTTTCTCCTAGAGAGAAATGAGAATAAATGGAGAGTAAACAGAAACTTTTAAGTTCTCATCTTCTCAGATTTGTCTCCCTCTCACAATGTAACTCTTTCAAAAAAGATCTCAACAAAGTGAGACAAAACCCATATTTGTCAAGGTTTCTGCACGATTTCAGTATAAATTCAAACATTTTTTTAATCAAATGTGTCTATGAACAATCTATCTGGGCTATTATCCACAATTTAATTTAGTAAAAAAGTTTAATTGTTTGTATTGTTGTTACAAAAGGAAATAAAATGTGATTAATCTTCACTAAATTCTGTTTGCATCCAGCTTTTCCAATATAGCCATAGGTTGTCTTAATATAGAAAGCCATTGTTTTTTTCTTCTTTTTTTTTTTTGCAACAATTTCATAATTATATGATTATCCATTACTCACCCAGTTTCTGAAAGATAATGCATCAAAGACTTGTTACAGGCACACCTGCGTGTGGTTTGCATAATAATCAATCATCACTGCAGGAGCTACACACAGAAAAAAGGCCAACATTTAATTTGATGACCTTTAACCTAATGCATATTCTTTACGCTTTGAGGCAGTACTGACACTTTAAAATTATTGAATAATAGTAGTTAAATAGGATAAATATATATAAATCTCATAACAACATCGACCAGTTAAACAATACAAGGATAGACATGAAACTGCTCTTTTAATTCTTTCACATAAACAATTTAAAATTGCAGATTATAATCGAACTGACCAAAGTATTTAAATTACATTAAAAACATGCATTAAAATTTGATGTTAAATCCATTATTGTTTTATATGAATTGTTCTAGTCTACTTTATTACATCAGAAGTGATCTCTCTCTCTCTCTTTCTCTCTCTCTCTCTCTCTCTCTCTCTCTCTATATATATATACACTCACCTAAAGGATTATTAGGAACACCTGTTCAATTTCTCATTAATGCAATTATCTAATCAACCAATCAAATGGCAGTTGCTTCAATGCATTTAGGGGTGTGGTCCTGGTCAAGACAATCTCCTGAACTCCAAACTGAATGTCAGAATGGGAAAGAAAGGTGATTTAAGCAATTTTGAGCGTGGCATGGTTGTTGGTGCCAGACGGGCCGGTCTGAGTATTTCACAATCTGCTCAGTTACTGGGATTTTCACGCACAACCATTTCTAGGGTTTACAAAGAATGGTGTGAAAAGGGAAAAACATCCAGTATGTGGCAGTCCTGTGGGCGAAAATGCCTTGTTGATGCTAGAGGTCAGAGGAGAATGGGCCGACTGATTCAAGCGGATAGAAGAGCAACTTTGACTGAAATAACCACTCGTTACAACCGAGGTATGCAGCAAAGCATTTGTGAAGCCACAACACACACAACCTTGAGGCAGATGGGCTACAACAGCAGAAGACCCCACCAGGTACCACTCATCTCCACTACAAATAGGAAAAAGAGGCTACAATTTGCAAGAGCTCATCAAAATTGGACAGTTGAAGCCTGGAAAAATGTTGCCTGGTCTGATGAGTCTCGATTTCTGTTGAGACATTCAGATGGTAGAGTCAGAATTTGGCGTAAACAGAATGAGAACATGGATCCATCATGCCTTGTTACCACTGTGCAGGCTGGTGGTGGTGGTGTAATGGTGTGGGGATGTTTTCTTGGCACAGTTTAGGGCCCTTAGTGCCAATTGGGCATCGTTTAAATGCCACGGCTTACCTGAGCATTGTTTCTGACCATGTCCATCCCTTTATGGCCACCATGTACCCATCCTCTGATGGCTACTTCCAGCAGGATAATGCACCATGACACAAAGCTAGGATCATTTCAAATAGGTTTCTTGAACAAAATGGCCCCCACAGTCACCAGATCTCAACCCAATAGAGCATCTTTGGGATGTGGTGGAACGGGAGCTTCGTGCCCTGGATGTGCATCTCACAAATCTCCATCAACTGCAAGATGCTATCCTATCAATATGGGCCAACATTTCTAAAGAATGCTTTCAGCACCTTGTTGAATCAATGCCACGTAGCATTAAGGCAGTTCTGAAGGCGAAAGGGGGTCAAACACGGTATTAGTATGGTGTTCCTAATAATCCTTTAGGTGAGTGTATATATATATATATATATATACTCACTCACCTAAAGGATTATTAGGAACACTATACTAATGCTGTGTTTGACCCCCTTCCGCCTTCAGAACTGCCTTAATGCTACGTGGCATTGATTCAACAAGGTGCTGAAAGCATTCTTTAGAAATGTTGGCCCATATTGATAGGATAGCATCTTGCAGTTGATGGAGATTTGTGGGATGCACATCCAGGGCACGAAGCTCCCGTTCCACCCTATCCCAAAGATGCTCTATTGGGTTGAGATCTGGTGACTGTGGGGGCCATTTTAGTACAGTGAACTCATTGTCATGTTCAAGAAACCAATTTGAAATGATTCGAGCTTTGTGACATGGTGCATTATCCTGCTGGAAGTAGCCATCAGAGGATGGGTACATGGTGGCCATAAAGGGATATGGACATGGTCAGAAACAATGCTCAGGTAGGCCGTGGCATTTAAACGATGCCCAATTGGCACTAAGGGGCCTAAAGTGTGCCAAGAAAACATCCCCCACACCATTACACCACCACCACCAGCCTGCACAGTGGTAACAAGGCATGATGGATCCATGTTCTCATTCTGTTTACGCCAAATTCTGACTCTACCATCTGAATGTCTCAACAGAAATCGAGACTCATCAGACCAGGCAACATTTTTCCAGTCTTCAACTGTCCAATTTTGCTGAGCTCTTGCAAATTGTAGCCTCTTTTTCCTATTTGTAGTGGAGATGAGTGGTACCCGGTGGGGTCTTCTGCTGTTGTAGCCCATCCGCCTCAAGGTTGTTCGTGTTGTGGCTTCACAAATGCTTTGCTGCATACCTCGGTTGTAACGAGTGGTTATTTCAGTCAAAGTTGCTCTTCTATCAGCTTGAATCAGTCGGCCCATTCTCCTCTGACCTCTAGCATCAACAAGGCATTTTCGCCCACAGGACTGCCGCATACTGGATGTTTTTCTCTTTTCACACCATTCTTTGTAAACCCTAGAAATGGTTGTGCGTGAAAATCCCAGTAACTGAGCAGATTGTGAAATACTCAGACCGGCCCGTCTGGCACCAACAACCATGCCACGCTCAAAATTGCTTAAATCACCTTTCTTTCCCTTTCTGACATTCAGTTTGGAGTTCAGGAGATTGTCTTGACCAGGACCACACCCCTAAATGCATTGAAGCAACTGCCATCTGATTGGTTGATTAGATAAGCATTAATGAGAAATTGAACAGGTGTTCCTAATAATCCTTTAGGTGAGTGTATATATATGTGTGTGTGTGAAAATTTTACACTGTTGTTAATGTAATTAAAAAGTTATTTTTTATCATAAATTAATCAATATCTTTATTTTTCTAATTTCTTACTTGTTCTCTAAAGACTTGTGGCTATCAGTGGCATTTTCTGCAACTCATCTTGAGGCCATCATTGAGTCAGCATCTATTTCTGGGTTCGTCTCAGGTGTTCCTGCTAATCAAATCACACTTATTCATTATCTTCATCCTTTCAGGCATTCGACTATACCATCCTGCTATTTCTTTTCCCCTCCCAGTCGCTCTCACCCTCAGCTTTTAGATTCAGCCTATTTGTCTTTTTAACTCTAAAACACTGTGTTCCTTTCGAGCCAATCGTTGTCCCTACACTGCTTCACCCCAACATGCAGTATCTTCTAAGGCCTTTTAAATGATTGCGTTTTCTGTTAAAAAGACATGGACCTCAAAGAAGATTAGAAGTTGAGGATTAGTTTAAAAGATAATGTTACAACAAGAGATAAAGGAATATAGGAAGGATAACGGCCGCAAATAAGACAAGCCATGTTAAACCATTTCATGAACTTCAATACTACTCTTAATCTTGCTTCCAATTGTGTTTTTCATCTGCTAGTATGCCACACATTTAGTCAATATGATGCATTATGACACTGCACACCCACACGTAAATCTGTACAATATAACTCCAGGTCAAATGTAGTGATACGCACGACCACAGAATTGTTCAAGAAGTTATCAAGGCTGCATCATCTCTGAAGTGTTAGCTGGCAAACTCCACTTTCTCTCTCACATGTTGGAAGTACAGTGCTGCTGAAGTCTGTAATAATCCGGGCACCAAAAGCATGGCATCTGTGATGTGAGCCGGCTGGCTACGTTGCACCGTAGGAGGTACTGCGTGTGTTTGTTTACATTGCGGCGGGGGCATGTTAGCCTGTGTTACGCCACTCACCTGTCACAAAAACAGCAAGGAGCAATCTGCTTTCCTCCCAAAACTCTATGCTTTTCCCTTGCTGCTTCTGTCGTGGCCAGACCACACTCATGTCCTCCTTTTCTTCTTCAGTTAACTTCATACACGGCAATATTAAAATTATGTTAAAAAAAAGACAAGTGCATGTAAACCTAAAGCTGAACAATATCTGGTGATAATACACAGTTCCCCCCACACTACGTCCCTTTAAGATATAACTTTATCAACTATCTCCATGAAAGAATTTCTTTATCAACTCAACTCAACTAAAAAAAAAAAGAAAAAAAGTTTGTTTGTAATCCCATCAAAGTCAAACTTTAGGGATTTTCGACGCACTTTACACGTGCATCTTTTTCAACCATTTATATCACAAAACAATGCATGTGAAGTCTCTTGAGGCCCTCCGATAAGACAATGACTTCAACGTGATCTCATTCTACCTGCAGTTGCTAAGCAACATCCACCTCCAACCTCTCACTTCGTCTTATTGGACAATCTTGGAAACACGGCTGTCAGCTCATTGGCTCAGAGGAAGTTAATAAACTTTAGTCACACCCTTCCCCTTTCAGAAAAAAAGGGGAAAAAGCTCAGTATACAATTTTTGTGAATGAGAGAGGAGGAACACAAGCAGGTGCTTGAGCGAACTCTTAAAAATAAAGCAGAAAATAAAAGGATGCTGCAAACTGACAGTTATGAGACTGATATCAAAGCTAAAGAAGAGACCTTTCCAGTATTTTAGCTGGCATTGTGTTTCACCCAAGAGATCGGAGCTTAAGATACTAAAAGAGGGAGGCAGGTGTCCGATTGCATGTTCAATATCAGTCTTTTGTGATGTTTGGCTGTGGGAATATGAAAACAGCAACCGAAGGGGTATTATGTAGTATCTCATTACTGTTTAGTCTGCAATTCAAATTTCTCAACAATAGTCGCACCAGTGATCAATACTAGGTGGTTTGTGGTAGTTTCCAAAATCACTGGAGCAATTCTGACATTCACCTTCTTTAAAGAGAAATCAAAATGAGATTAGAGAGATTTATGAATCAATTTATATTTATTCATATTTTTATGCAAATAAACATGAAATAATTAACAAAATAAATTGTCAGAGTAAAAAAAATACTCAGGTTAAGAGTTTCTTTAAATAAAAAAAAAACACATTTAGACAATTATTTATAGATTAAAAATCACTCGGTAGTATAATAAAAATCTGAAGTAATTTAAACTCTGAATACAAGAAACCATATTGAATTGACAGTTGTAAACACTATGTGACAACTGAAAATAAAAATGTTTGTTTTCATCAGTGTTCTATTGATGTTAAACAGCTTCATTCTGAGTATAGTTTTGAGAAGACTCAGCCTCTTCAGATACAAATATTGCACAGTAAAATTCCCGATCACACCAAAGACGATAACAATAACGATAAAGATATATATATATATATTTTTCCAGTGACTTCAGTACAGAAGGTCGTGGAACACCTTCTACAGCTGAGTACGTGGTGAGTCCCTCCCAAATCCTGTTGAAGACTGTCTGCGGCCTGATTTGGGTAGGTCCTCAAATTTCAGGTCTGGCCATTCATGTTCTTGTCATCTTTCATCGAAATAACTTCCCCTCCCTCTTGTAACATCTCTTCTCTGATGTGACGTGTTCACCGGCACAAAGGCGGGACAAACTGTAACGCACATGAGATCACAGTAATAGCAAAGCATAATGATCTAACCATCCAATCAATTCCCCATGGACAAAATTAAGTCCCGCCCTACATATTTTCTTTTTTCGAGAAGCTTTCATTAGGATATGCATCACAATAGGGAAGAAAAGCAACTTTCGTTTCATGCTGACTTTAATCTAAAAAAAGGTATCATATTATCATAAATGGAGGAGAGAGAGAGATTGGGAGTAGTAGTAGTTTGTGTGGTTTTGGCTGTGCTTGACATTGCTTCACAGCTGTCAGGTGCTCCACCCATTACACCACTAGATATTTTAACAATGCAATATGTTAAAAATTCATAAATTGGATTGTCAAATCCAAAATGCATGAAAGCAGTCCAGAGCCTAACTGTACTACCATTCCAGGTGTTGAGAAGGGTGATGCCAGGAACAGCCTTATGAATATCAGTTTCCATTCAGACGACTTTTTCATGTGTTTGGGTGCTCCTGGTGTCACTTCTTTTTTTGCTGTTATTCTATTGTTAAGTTTCCTTCTCCTTAGCAAAGCAGCCACACACTGCGAGACAATTCAGCAAATACCATGAACATGAAATGTTTTATTCTTAATTACGTTTAAGGTCCCACATTTCTTCTTGTAGTGTCAAAATGATCAGTCTTTCACAATTAATTCTTCAATTATGTAAGCATATGTGAATATTAAAAGGTAAATACATTCCTGTAGGCGTATTACATAATTATCTGTTAGTAATAGCCTCATTACCAGAATTGATTACTGTTAATTCCTTAGGCATGATGTTAGAACCAGGGCAGCTATTCACTGCACAACTGATTGTCTCTCAAACATACAAAAATATTCAAAAACACAAATTTATATAGATAGTTAGTGATAATATTTATAACACTGCTTTTTTCTTTCTTACCTGCAGCAAGGATTGACAACTTCAAACAATAGGCTAAACCAAAACATTGGCACAAAATCCTGTTCTAGTTGAAGATTAGAAGTACTTCTATGCAACCTCATTGTATTATTGGATAAGTTAAAGAGTTTAAATATTAAATGGGCCACATTCCTGACGGGAGGCTCATTTACTTTTGGTTCAGGCAGATGGTATGCAGGAAATGAACCCCAAACCACCAGACTCCCTTTATGTCTTCTGTGGGCTGAACCCAATCTCTGAACACACTGAAAAGCATATAAATCAGCAAGAAACAAGATGACCGAACAGCATTGTTAGACAGTTGGAGGTGAAGATGAATGAAAAACTGTGGTTAATTCGACTGAACTATCAGATTTAGCTGTGCAGCTGAATAACGCAAAATGTCAATTATATTAGTTGTAAATTCCCTAGAAATATAAAAAAACACTGTTCTTAATTTGAGTTGTTACCAGTCAGAGCAACAGCTACATTACTGTTACAAAGTAAGTTTAAAACTATTACAAAGAAAATAGTGTAACCAGGTGGCCAAAAGATTGGCTAGTTAAGAGAATGTCCAAATATTGTCCATTATTCCTGAATTTTCTGGCTTTGTGGGCATAAGGACAATGAATTAAAAAAATATTTAGAGTTTAGTTCAATAAAATACACTGTCAATATTTCTCAATTGATTTCTTTTTAATCAGTCACTAAATAGAAACACTGCTGACCTCTAAACGAAGCAATTTTTTTAATTAAAACATTTAAAAAGGGGAGAAAAAAAGTAATTCAGTGGCAATAATAAAACCACGTTTCTTTACAAGACCCGAACATCAATTAATACTTTAATGTGTGCTTCATATTAGGCTGGACAAGTTTTCTACACACATACATACTTTAAAACATTAACAAAAAAAATCCAGTTTCCTAGAAATAATTAAGCCCAAATACCTGCTCCTCCAACTCCAACAACTTTAAAATCCACATTCCCTTTTTACATATTTTGTACATCAACTCTAATGAGAAGGAAGTCTGTGAGGCTGGTGTATGAGAAAGCGGCTCCTTTAATAGCAAGTGGAAACCTCTCACATCCTCTTGGTGACTTTTTTAAAGAGTGCAGCGGGCCCCATTGAGCTCAACTTGGACTTCCGCTGGTCAAGCTGATGGAGGTTTCCCTCAGATACACTCCGTACTACTCTTCGGCTTGGCTCATTCTCCGAAGATACTAGATGCAGAGAAAGAGAACAGAGAGGGTGTAAAATTATAATAAGAAAAACTATTTTAAGAGTTCACAATATTATGTTTTACTGTATTTTTGATCAAATAAATGCAGCCTTGGTGAGCATAAAATACTTTAAAAAAATCTTAACGTCTCCAAACTGTTAAACAGTGGCTTTTTTGTTGTTGTTGTTGTTAAACCACTGTTTAATCCCTTAATTTGCTTAATCAGCATTTGTAATCAATGTTAAAAAATACTAAGCCTCTCATTCGATTAAAATGAATTCAATTAGTTCCTTAATTTCTTTGGTCATTTAATAATAGGAGCAGCTACCCAAAAATGTGGCAAAAAAATCACTGTAATTCACGGCCTCTAATGGCTTATTACTTTATGAAACGGGTAAATTCAGCCAAATCATGGCATTATATTACTAAGGAGAAAGCAAGTGCAAGAGCCATTGGGAGTGGGAGGAGGAGATTGTGTGCTCCTGGCTGTGCGCCTGACATTCTTTCACAGCTGTCAGCCGGCCCACCCATTACACTATTACAATACTTTACCAAACATAATGGATTATGTGAGGACTTCATAAATGGAATATAATAAGAGACACTTATGTTCCACTTCCAAGATATGGAGATCTTCCCAACAAATGGAGAGCCCATAGAGGGTAACTATTAACTTTTAACTATTTTTTTCTGCATTTAGAATAGCATACTAACCTCCAAAACGTCGAATTCGCAGTGGTTTAGACGGCTTGCAGGGATCTCTCTTTATGCGCTTGGGTTCTGCAGCCTCAGAACTTTCTTCTTTTCCAAGGTTGGAACTGGTATAAACAGACACGAAGTGAGATTTTGGAAAACACCAAGAGTGCAAAATGTCAACAAGGCAAGATTTTAAACGGCTGTAGTGAACAGGTCCCACAATAAACACGCACCAGTTGAACTTGCGCTTGACCTGAGCAGCTGAGGTCATAGCCATGTAGGACGGTTTGGATCTTCGAAGGTCTAATAACGATGGGATCTGCAACCTAGGAACCAGTTGGAGAGAAACGTATTTACGGCAGCCAAAACAGAACTACCTAGTTCACTTTAACATCAGCATTATTAAACCATGCAAATGACCGTATGTGGTACATTTTAGCTGGCTCATTCCCGTTGTTAGCACGTAGTGCCTGGAGTGTTGTGTGGCCAGGGGGCTCGGGTGATAGGATGACTGTGGCATTACTGCCTGATGGGTCCTCGTTGTGACCGATGTCGATGGTGGAGTTTGGATCAAAGGTGTTGGAGGCGTGCGGTTGCCCCTCAGGAGTGTACTGCAGCAGGAACATGCCCTCCTGCCTTAAGACCTCCTGAAGGGCAGGAGGGTAATGGGACAGCACAGGAATGGGCCCAGCCTCATCTGGGTTTTCAGGAGACACAGAAAGCTTCCTCCTGATTGGTTTTTTAGGAGGACATTCAGCCTCTGCCTCCTGAGGGCCTGAAAGAGAAAGGAAGCACAGAATTCACCAGCTTTATCGGAAGACATCACCAAATGGAAAAGGCCATGTGATATACTGATTATTTCCAAGTCAAAGCTGAATTGTCAACAACATTATTATAAATGTTTAAAACAGTTGCTATTTCAAAAACAGGTAACGATTGTTCTTCTCAAACAAATCAAGTGCTCAAACTTGTTTGATAGGACACACATTAACTTCACTACAACATTTGCCAATGTCAGTCCTTGGATTGATTTTGACTTTTGTTTTTAGACAAAAAAAAAAAAGTGTACAGAAAATTAAAGAGGGAACAGACATACTGTAGTTGGATAGATAGAGATACACAGAGGTTAGACAGATAGTTATACAGTTGGATGGATAGATCGATATCAAGAGAGATAGACAGACAGAAGGATAGACAGACATAAATGCAGTTGAATAAATATAGATAGGCAGACCTGTTGTCACTTACCACAAATTATAACAAAAGCTAAATTTTAATCAACGTGAAAGTTTAAAGGAGAATAAATTATAGCACTATATTACAAACAGCAATGAAACAAAAACTCGCATTCTAAATATGAGCGGTTTCCTTTTTTTTGTATTAAATACACCCTGTCACCAATTTTTTCATAAAGTAGTGGGGACAAAATTGGTCATAGTAAAAAGTGTTGGGGCCAATAATGTTTGAATGAATCCTGACCAACACAGGTAACTGGGTATGTTATAATATTACTCAGTTATTGTAATTGATTTATGAGGTGCATTCCTGGACACAAAGCTCACACACAATAATTTTACATGACTGATACAAATACGCAAACATTATTTCCTCAAAAAACAGTGATCATTTAATCCACGCTTGTGTTTGTAGCACATCAAGAGCGGTACGTTGTTAAAGAGCAGGTTCTTTTACTCAGTCAAGACAGATAGTATGTGTGTGCCGGTGGGTGTATGTGGGTAGGGAAGGCAAGGGAGGCTCCAGGAAGCTGTTGGAGGGGGTCTGACGTTGGATATTGAGTGGTGGAGTATGCCGGAGCACGTCGCAGTCTGGCTGCACACTGACTCACACGATGCAGAAAAGCGAGGGAGAGAAAGACACTGCGGCTGCATCTTAAGCGTTCTTGACCAATCGCAATGCTTCAGAGCTCCTGCTGGTTAAACTGTTGACACACAGCCATCTCTCCTTCTCTCTGAGTCAGTGCTGATTCTCAGAAATCTGGATTGCATGGGAGAGGACCTGACATCCTGTTAATGACTAACGCTACTCACTTTTTTAGCAAAAGAAAGTTTGAGAACTAAAAAACGCCTCTTCTGAAACTCTTACTGAATGCACTTTGCTTTGCCTCTCGAAGCCAGCAGCTATAGCGCACAGGCGATATAACTTCATTTGAGAGGCACGGGATGATCAGGTGACAAAGCATAGAAAAAAAGGATGGGAGAGAGGATGGGCGGCAGACAGTGATGTATGGCCCAGAGCGGAGGCAAAGGAATAGGTGCGATCAGTAATAGGTGACAGAGTGCTCTGGGTGGTGTATTTTTGGCTGGTGGGATTAAAACATGCATGAAGTGCTATTTCTGGAGGAAGCCACTGCGGATTAGGGTCGCCTGGCTCTCGCTCTCTCATTGCTTGCTCTCTTTTTATTGCAGAACTGTCCTCGCCCAATCCAGGCGCGTTTCATACTATATGTAATAGCTCCCCCCTCCCTGCACCGAGCAATGATTTTATGAATGAAATTCAGAAGGGCGGAGTGTCGGCGCTACTGAAAGAGGCTAGACGTAGATGGCTACTGGCTAGGTGAGGAGGAGACAGACAATGGAGATGGAAAGACTGATTGATAAAAAAAAGAAAGGAGCACACCGATAAAAACATACAGAAACATGAAAGAAGAGTGAAGAGAGGAAGGAGAACATAAAGAAACAGACTGCAGACTTAAGTCTGAGAGGCAGGGGCGGCAGTCTCGTGCGCGTTGACACGTGACCCCTTCTGCTTCTGTCCTCTATTCCATCACTATTTTCCACCCTTTCACGCTCTCGCTCCCTCTCTCCACCGAGCACTTGAGCACGAGTGCAGAGACAGTATCGTCATGAAGCACGTCGTTGGTGGGGGTGGGGCGGAGGTTCATTCATCTCTCTTTGAATCTCTATATCTCTTTCAGTTCCTGCAGACAGGGCTCCATCTCTATTGTCTTTAAGCAGGGAACACAGAGCAGGACTAACTGAACACAGCTTTTATTTCCTGCTGCATGAATGCCAGCAGAACTTGTTCAACAGTGTGAACCTTGAAAAGAAGCATCTCTTTTTAAAACCGCAGCAAATTTATTTGGATGCCAATCTGAAAACGTTGCATTACATTCACAAAAATAGGATAGAACAGTTACACAAAAATGAATGGAAAACACGTAGTCTAAACTAAAATCTGTCTAAAAGGAATAAATGCTTTATTACATGTTTAGAACAATAAAGGAACGTAGAGGCCATGAATATTGCATTTATTTGCTAAGTGCCGAAAATGAAACCTTGCAGGGCCAGCGACTAGTTTGTCCTTGGAATAGCTCAGTGGAGCAGACTGGGAACTTGTAAACAAGTTTTTTCCCCAGCTGACTGATAAAAACTTGCACACCATTTTTTTTCTTGAAATATGCATCATATTTTACGTTTCTTTCGAGGCAGCAAACAAATCATTATTCATAATTTTCAAAAAGCACCATTTCCTTCCACTGAAAATAAACTTTTTATACTAGTGTCCTGACCTGGTCAAATCCCATATGGTGTTTGAAATTAATCATTTAAATTTAAACAACCATTGGATGGGGAGGGGGAGGAGGAGGGTTGCGGGTAAAAAAAATAAACAAACACCCCAATCTCCTTGTCAAAACTGAAGAATTATAGACATAGGGAATTTGTTTCTAATAAATATGATGTTTGACAATGCAAAATATTCCCAATACTATCAATGCAGAAGTTTACAATATTTTTTCTAAACATAATTCTTAACAGTATCCGTATGTTTTCCCCCACTTCCCTCTTTTTCTTTCTTGCAGGTCTCTGTATTTCCCTGAAATGTGTGTATTTCCCACAGCGTCTCAATCAAATGAGGAACACCTGTTCTGCAGCAAATATCATTACTCTCCATTTACTGAGCAATAACTCACCACTCCTATTTCCCAAAGCTTTCCTCTATTCCTATTCCTTTTCCCCTTTCTCCCACCCCTAAAAGCTTGTTTTTGTATTTCATTCTGTCAGTATGGAGAATGTCAAGCAACTCTGTCTGTTCCCAAGCTAAAATATTAAAAATCATTTGCATAATCATCATTGTAAAACTGACACTGATATGATTTGGCTATTAGTAAAGCACTATTTTTTTTTATGCTTACATGGAAAATGATAAAGAATCTACATAATAAAAGGGGACTATTTTAAACAAAGCTAAGTTTACAAAACCTTAAAGCCTTAATTGTTGCAACACACACATGGGCTGTCAGTATGAGCAATGTGAAAGATTGGGGCAGCTGGATTGATGTCTTAAGCAGAGTATGTTGAAGCAGACCATGGAGAAAAATGGGGGAGGCAGAGAGGAGTTTACCTTTAGATGAGTGTGTTGGTCTGAGACGCTGTGAGGTTCGGCGTGCGTGTTTCTCTGAGCCTGAGTGAAGAGAATGCATTGTTATTCATTTAAGCTGGTCCTTTCTATTCAATCCAGCATATACATCACACAGGAACTAAACACATCTTAAATCAAGACACATACATCTGTCAATGTTCACACAATGCAGATCACATTACACCGACACAGAAAACAGTAAATCACAAGGCAGACATAAAATGAGATCACTATGAGGTGGCTGTATGACACAAATGAGATGGCTCATCTTGGAAACAGGAAGTTTGCTGACATTATCCTTTTGAAATATTTCCTTACATCCTTAAAGCCTGGTTCACACGGCAGGATAATTAGGCCAATTTTAGCCCCGATTTACCCCTTCCGACAATCTTAAGTATGCTCCGATTATCGTAAAATAATCTGATCAGATATTCCTGCCGTGTGTGGTGTGTTAAGAGTGCTCTCGTCTGCTCGGAAGGACGTCGGGACCGCTCCGATCTCAAATCGGGGATATCCAACATGTTGGATTTTTTTGGCCCGATTTCTCCTCGTGTGTGGTGTCCCCCGGGGACAAACGAGCACGCAGTCTGTGGACTGTGGCGTGTAGCCTCAGAAAGCGAGGTGACGAGGCGCAGAGGAAGCACCGGGAAACAAAATTTAAAACAGCCGTCCATGCTCGCGTTGTCTCCACTTCTTTGACCATCGCCTTTTCTTTTGATAACGTTTTTTTTTCGGTTAAAAACAAACTACAAACTATCACCACTGCATCCTCTTCGTCCGCCATGATTGTTTACTCTGAAGTCACGTTTGATCTCAAGGGATTTTGCGAGATTTTCCGTCTGACCTGGGAATGCTCTGGAGTCAAATCGGTTCGCGTGTGATGTGTTGATTTTGCCGTGTGGCTGCGCACCACACACTGTACGACCAAAACTGTTAGACCTGTGATTTTTTATCGCCGTGTGTGGAGTCTCTCAGGTTTGGAAAATCGGCCGACAATTTTAAAATCGTCCCGTGTGAACCAGGCTTAACTGAGGACATTACCACAAAACAGGAGAGATAAATAGCATTTTAAACAAGATCTCATTTTGTCACACAGAGGTGATTGTTTTATAAGAAAAAAAAAAAAAGATATAGAAATAAATCAACATAATAATAATAAATTTTTTTTTTTTTTAACAGACAAACAAAAAATCTGTAGTTTGGCCTGATGGTTATAGTTCTGGTGTTTATCTGCTAAAACGAATGCTAATGCTCATTATGATTGTCTGCATCAACAAAATGTTATTGAAATGGCACATTTTTTACACATGCACTACCGTTCAAAAGTTTGGGGTCTCTTTTTGAGTTGGGTTCAATGTTTTTTAGTCTCTTATGCAAATGCAGTAAAAACAAATATTGTAAAATATCATTACAATTTTAAATATTAAAATAGAAACTAGTTATTTCACATGACCCTTCAAAAATCATTCTAAATTGTGATTTGGTGCCCAACCAACATTTCATTTTATGAGTGTTGAAAACAGTTGCTGAATATTTTTGTGGAAATGGTAATACATTTTTTCAGGATTCTTTGATGAATAGGAAGTTCAAAAGATCAGCATCTTTACTATTTAATGCGTCCTTTCTGAATGAAAGTATTAATTTCTGAACAGTAGTGTACTTTTAAGTCAGACATTGTGGGTTAGCTTACTCCCTGTTTGGGGAAACGTTTTATAACACCAGTTTGAAGTACGATGATGAGAGATTTCACTCACTGCATGGCGTGTTCTGATGAGACACGAGGTGTGAGAAAGACAGGATGGGCTGTAGATGAGTGCTTCCTGTATCACCATCATCCCTCTCCTCTGCTTTCTCCTGGTCTGCCCAGACCACACCTCTCTCCCTATGGACCAGGCGCTCTAGCTCCTCCCACTCAGCGTCATCTGTGGCAATGCTTGCGGCCTTCAACGCCAGGTGCTGTCGACGGCAGGTGGACAGCAGGGCGTTCACCAACCTGACAGGACAGGTGGAGAGCAAGTGTGATATAGTTGAATGATACAGATGGAGGCATTTACATTGCAAATTTCAAATTAATCTGAACACAAAATAACTTTCTACAAACATTCCCACAAACACACTCAGATTCAGGGTGACTAAGTTCAAAATCATGAAACCTGGTGCATAACCTCTATGAGTGTTGACTCATACTTGTGCGTGTGCGTGTTTTCCTGGTCTTGAACACTGATGAGGTGGCCCATGTGCTTGATGTGTTGCTGAAGGTCAGAGATCTGCAGCTGCAGCTGATGGCACTGCAGTTCTTTTTTCAGCTCCTGTATGCAAAAACACATCTTAACATAAAGAAGAAAAATGCAACAATCATTACAGCAACCTCAGAAGTTACTTTCTAGTCCCTTGAAATGAATTGGGCATGAGTATATCAAAATCATTTAACATCGTGATTTTAAAACCACAAACTGGTGGGCTACCATACTAACATTAGGGCTGTGTGTGTGTGTGAGTGAGTGAGTGAGTGAGTGAGTGAGTGAGAGAGAGAGAGAGAGAGAGAGAGAGAGAGAGAGAGAGAGAGAGAGAGAGAGAGAGAGAGAGAGAGAGAGAGAGAGAGAGAGAGAGGTGTGTGTGCAAATTTACTTTGCTGGATATAGCAAATTATGACTAATATATATATATATATATATATATATATATATATATATATATATATATATATATATATATATATATATATATATTAGTCATAATTTGCTATATCCAGCAAAGTAAATTTCTGCAAGCTTTTTCAAGGTAAGCTTAGGTGTCAAAAAAGAAAAAGAAAAAAAAAGACACTTAGAGACTCCAAAAAGTTATCAAATAACCAAATAATATAAGGAGTCCATATAATTAAATGTATGCACACCAAAGTACACACGAAAAACAAAAAACAATACAGAACAAAACTTTTCAGAATTCAGTGTATAGTATGTATACAGCACAAAAGCAAAGCTTGTTTGCAAAAAACAAAAAAACAAAAACAACCCTAAACCAAACGCATTTACCTACAACTGTGCACGGATCCAACAGATCCAACAATTGCTCAACACAACATACACGACAAATCAAAACATTATTCTGGAAGTGTGTGGAAACAATATGATTGTAATGACATGGATCTGTGCATAAATACAATGTGTGATCGGTGTGTCCAGAGCGCACAAAGCCACATACACTGTTTGGGCAACGGTATAAAGGGCTGGACGGTATGACGGTATATATCGTTAACGCGGTAGAAAATGTCAACCGTAACAGATTTTTTTTTATTCCGTGTATACCGCGACATGTAAATAAGTGGGCGTGGTTAACTCGCGTGCACTGAGATTTGTCAAAGAAACATGGAGAAAGCAGATCAAGAGGATCCACAAAGGAATTACGTTTTCCAAAGGGTTATTGTTAACGATGACACGCAAGCGGTTGCCGTGGTAACGTTAATGAACAACCTGCTTGTTAAGGCGAATATAATCCTGTATCTGAGGCAAAATTACTAAATATGCAGCGCGATTTATATATTTGTAACTAATAACAATTGGCTACTGAACCAGCTGATAAAATCTTCCTTTGATTCGATACGTGATTACAACTTGACACTCAAATTAACCGATCGCATTTTTCTGATGCAAAAGACGCGCACGTGCACACACACTGAGAGGGAGCGCGGTGTGTCAGTGTTCACCGGGCTATGGTCAAATAATGACGCAGTTACAGGGTGTGTATAATTTAAACTACTTAGTCAACACTAACAGTACACAGTAGCTGCTGTTCGGTTTTCATACTGCTGCTCTCCTTCTAGTCACTTCTGAACTTGAACTTCTCTTGATTAAAACTCCAGCTGATTGGGTTGCCAGATATCACAAAAGAGCAAAACAAGCCCCTTAAAAAGACATGGCAAAAATGTACCAGGGAACACATTTGAATATAAGTATTACTAATATCCAACAAAATTAAAAGTAACCAATTTACTATGAATAGAATTTACAATATAAAATATTCAGATATTATAACTGATTGATAAAGTAAAGCAATAACATGAGATTGAAAATTATTCAGCAACACTTTATTTAAAGTTTAATTGCACCTATGAGTTGTATTTAATATCAATCACAATCAGTTGGGGGAAGTTCATCTAAAAGTTGATGAGTGTTTTGTTTACTATATATCAAAATAGTTTACCAAAGAAATAATTTACCAAGAAAAAGAAAAATCAAACGGTGAAGTACTTTTAATTTCTAAAGTATTTGGGTTTATTTATTAAACAAATCCCTTTTTGTAGATTTTTCGAGAATAATTACATATATAAATAACTATATCGTGAATATATCGTTGCCGTGAAATAAAACTAGTCATACCGTGAAACAGAATTTTGGTCATACCGCCCACCCAATATATATATAATCAATCATTCTGACAATTACAATTTTAGCCAAGCAGATAAAAAAAAGAGAACATAATGCAATCTACTTAAAAACAAAGAAAAATTATATTTGATCATTTTGATTTATATATACCAATATAACGGTACACAACAATAAATAGAAATATTTGTATTAATCTTTTTACTGCACATTTTAATAAGGTATATAAAATGAACATGTTAAATTATGCAATTAAAGGAAAATTATAGGCTTGTGTTCTGCAATATGAATATATACAGTGAGGAAAATAAGTATTTGAACACCCTGCTATTTTGCAAGTTCTCCCACTTAGAAATCATGAAGGGGTCTTAAATTGTCATCGTAGGTGCATGTCCACTGTGAGAGACATAATCAACAAAAAAAAAGTCCAGAAATCACAATATAAGATTTTTTTAACTATTTATTTGTATGATACAGCTGCAAATAAGTATTTAAACACCTGTCTATCAGCTAGAATTCTGACCCTCAAAGACCTGTTAAGCTGCGTTCACACTACACGCGACTTTGTCGCTGCAGGTCGCCAGTGGCTGCGCTGGAGGGCGTTCCCACTGGTTGCCTAGTAATGTTTGAGAGTGACATTCACGGATGTTACTCTATTCTAGACAACAAACACGTTTTACTGCCGCTACAAACAAATATTTTGGAAGGAAAAGTCTAAATATAAATGGAATCAGTACATAAAATGCATAATATTAAAGATGAACGAGAAACAGTGAGTGCTCTTTGCCATCGCGGCTATTTAACTGCAGCAAACGGGCAAATACCGGTCTATCTGGGTTCCCGAAACCATTCTGTCATGGAGTCAGTACAGTGAACACCACTGTACACGGAGATATATCATAAGTTATAGGACAGTTTTTGACGGCTAAAATGAGCTTCTTGTTCAACTTGCCTCGGTCAGACTCAGCACTGAAGAGTGACGCACTCCACTGACTTCACTCCTATTGGTTGTCGCTCGCGAAAATAGCTCTTCATTTGCATAAAGTTAAACATTTCTCAACTTTGTCGCGTCGCTGGGCACGCCCCACCGGTCGCCAACGGTCACTGTCGCGCGTGTCGCCGGAAGTCACCCGCTCACCATTGATAATGAATGGTATCGTGTCGCTTGGTCGCGTGTAGTGTGAACGCAGCTTTAGTCTGCCTTTAAAATGTCCACCTCCACTCCATTTATTATCCTAAATTAGATTCACCTGTTTGAGGTTGTTAGCTGCTTAAAAGACACCTGTCCACTGCATACAATCAGTAAGAATCCAACTACTAACATGCCAAGACCAAAGAGCTGTCCAAAGACACTAGAGACAAAATTGTACTCCTCCACAAGGCTGGAAAGGGCAACGGGGAAATTGCCAAGCAGCTTGGTGAAAAAAGGTCCACTGTTGGAGCAATCATTAGAAAATGGAAGAAGCTAAACATGACTGTCAATCTTCCTCGGACTGGGGCTCCATGCAAGATCTCACCTCGTGGGGTCTCAATGATCCTAAGAAAGGTGAGAAATAAGCCCAGAACTACACGGGAGGAGCTGGTCAATGACCTGAAAAGAGCTGGGACCACCGTTTCCAAGGTTACTGTTTGTACACTAAGACGTCATGGTTTGAAATCATGCATGGCACGGAAGGTTCCCCTGCTTAAACCAACATGTCAAGTCCCATCTTAAGTTTGCCAATGACCATTTGGATGATCCAGAGGAGTCATGGGAGAAAGTCATGTGGTCAGATGAGACCAAAATAGAACTTTTTGGTCATAATTCCACTCGCCGTGTTTGGAGGAAGAAGAATGATGAGTACCATCCCAAGAACACCATCCCTACTGTGAAGCATGGGGGTGGTAGCATCATGCTTTGGGGGTGTTTTTCTGCACATGGGACAGGGCGACTGCACTGTATTAAGGAGAGGATGACCGGGGCCATGTATTGCGAGATTTTGGGGAACAACCTCCTTCCCTCAGTTAGAGCATTGAAGACAGGTCGAGGCTGGGTCTTCCAACATGACAATGACCCGAAGCACACATCCAGGATAACCAATGAGTGGCTCTGTAAGAAGCATATCAAGGTTCTGGCGTGGCCTAGCCAGTCTCCAGACCTAAACCCAATAGAGAATCTTTGGAGGGAGCTCAAACTCCGTGTTTTTCAGCGACAGCCCAGAAATCTGACTGATCTCGAGAAGATCTGTGTGGAGGAGTGTTCAAAATCCCTCCTGCAGAGTGTGCAAACCTGGTGAAAAACTACAGGAAACGTTTGACCTCTGTAATTGCAAACAAAGGCTATCGTACTACCAAATATTAACATTGATTTTCTCAGGTGTTCAAATACTTATTTGCCGCTGTATCATACAAATAGTTAAAAAATCATATATTGTGATTTCTGGATATTTTTTTTAGATTATGTCTCACAGTGGACATGCACCTACGGTGACAATTTCAGACCCCTCCATGATTTCTAAGTGAGAGAACTCGCAAAATAGCAGGGTGTTCAAATACTTATTTTCCTCTTATATATACTTATATATATATATATATATATATATATATATATATATATATATATATATATATATATGTCTATTCAATGCTTTTGTCCAACTCGTCTTTATAAATATTATAATCTGTTTTCAGCAAATATTGATTTCAAATAATTTTTTTTGACTAACATTCATAATTTTTCTAAATGAAAAACTTAAATTGAGTGATGGCAACAAATTTTTGAAGCAGAGTTATTAATCAACAAAAATTAGTACAAAATCTAATGCTTTTTTGAGACCTAAACCTGATACACTTATGTTCTTTAAAAACAATAGGGATAGGGAAGTGCAGTCTCCCATCTATTAGATGACAAATTTTAATAGAATGTCAAGCTCAGGAGTGGGACTCTCGTGGCTTTCTGGGTGAAGAGAACGACAATATTAAACCATCTCATCTATGCGCTATAATGAGAAAGACAACAAAGGCAAGACACTACAAAAATGATGAAACGGCTTAGATGTTGTTTTTAGTCTAGATTCTTGTTTTCTTTCTGTCTCACTAAAAATGCACCTTCTGAGGAGTCTTCGACCCCCTCTGACGCAAGAAAACGCAAAACAGCAGAGCACAGAACATTTGATGGGCGGGTGCGTCACTACTCCGTTCTACTTCCAGGAAAAAAGAAAGAAAAAAGAAAAAACAGGAGAGCAAAAAGAGGGCGAGAAAAGAGGTAAAAGATTTAGGTAAGCAGCTGTAGGGAGTGATAATGGAAAAGCATTGATTTTTCTTTTATTAAGACATCCTCTGGTGGGGAAACAGAGAGAAGAGCTAAAAGAGGGGTGAAAGAGACACAGCGATGGTCACAGTGTCTATCAAAGGGCCACAAATGAGGGAGAAAACAAAGATTACATAATATTCTACGCTTGTCCAATAAAACCAATTTTTTGTTGTTGATTTTTTATAGTCTGTTGATGACTGTCTCCCTCCTACATGCAGACTGATTAACAGTGTGCATTGCCGCAAAATATTTCAATTGTTTCAGAAGAATGTCACTGCTCAGGTACATGAAGATATAGAGATACAATTTATGCCAGGTCTTCTAAACCTCTTTAAGTGCAGTTGGCTGTCTGATGAGCTCAAAGAAGTGTTTCAGAAGAGCACCGCTGTACATGGCCTCAGAGGAGTATGTCTGCCTCAGACATCACAACACTGCAGACTCGCACCCTAGAGCTTCACTGCTCAGGTAGAAAACATTCAATAATGGCATTTCGAAATGGATAACAGACCAAGGCTGTCCACTCTGAGGCTGAAATGAGCCCACAAAGAAATATCACAGTAAGCTGAAGGACAAAAAAAACAACATATCTGTTGCAGGAGTAGGCGGTATGACAAATTCTTATATCACAATATATGATACAGCTATTTTTGCTGCATATTCAAACCCAAGATGGGTTTTAAACATGAAGTAAATGTCTATTTTTCAAGAGTCTAGAGATTTGATAAAGATTAAAAAGAGACTTAACTCATTTGATTGACTTGGAAAACAAACCTTCTGAAGGTAAGATAACAAATCTCTCCATCAATGCACAAGCAGATTCATATTACGAAATTAAGCTAAAAACATAAATCAACCTACAGCCAGGGGTCATTCCCACAGAAGGCATTTTGACAAAACACTGAGCCGCTTTTCCATTATGTTTCTTTGTAAACACGGGCTAGACGGACGTGTTTGATGGTTGTGTTCGCGTATTTTGCAGCAGTTTGTGGATGACACTGTATTCTAAAAAAAAAACCATCACTCATGTTTGAAGTGTATGCTATAGTTTTCTGTTTGGCCAATATAGCAGAAGCTCTACTGGTTGACATTTCTACAACAGCATGTACAGTATATCGCCCATGCAGCCCTAATCTGAAGTAAAAGTGACCCAGCCCTGACCTCTGGAGTGTGACCTTCATGTCCGAGCAGCTTCATCTCATTTTCGATGCGGTGAAGCCATCCCTCATTCTCCTGGAAGTGCTTTTCACTCTCCAACAAGCGTTTCTGCAAGTGCTCCTGGTGAGACTTCACGGAGGCCAGTTTACGCTCATATTTACAGGTGGCCTAAAACAAACAAACAAATGACTAAAACAGGGTTCACACACATACTGAACAAAAAAATTTCTAAACATTTTCATGATTACTGGATAAGGATTTATAAAAAATCATTTTATATACAGCCATTTCTTGCGATTTTAAACAATTAGAAAATTATATTTCCACTATAAACATTTCTGTGACTTGAAATGAATAAATTGAGAACATTTTTAGGTTTTAAAATGTTTTAATTACTTTTCCAGGGCTAAATGTTTTTGAAACCAAGTGTCAAGGTCATTTTAAAGTTTTCATTACTTTAACAAAGACAATTCAAAACGTTAAGGGTCAGTAAGATTTTTTAAATGTTTTTGAAAGAAGTCTCTTATGCTCACAAAGGCTGCATTTATTTAATTAAATAGAATCAAAACAGTAATATTGTGAAAATTTAATGACTTAAAATATCTGTTTGAAATGTAATTTATTCCTGTGATTCCAAAGTTGAATTTTCAGCACCCTTTCCAGTCTTCAGTGTCACATGATCCTTCAGAAATCATCCTAACATACTGGTTTGGGGTTAAAGAAGCCTTTCTGATTATCATCAATGTCTTAATGAAAGGTAGTGCATTACTCATTCCGCTGCTTGAGTTTTAAACAACCATTTATGTGTATGAATCAGTGTTGTTACCCTTTCGGCCCTGTTGTCAGGAAAGAAGATCTGGCTCTGCTGATGCCACAACTCCCTGTGTCTCATAGTCAACCTGCTTTCATTCAGCTGCTTCTCGATGTCCAGATGCTCTTTACGGACCTGCAGACGTGCTGCAAATACACTTCGCAGGGACTCAGACATCCTACGCAAACACAAAAAGCAAACAGACATTAGACACAGTCTCCTATACTGGCTGCATACATTCTGTGTTGGAAAAGTTGCCTGGTGGTTAATGCATACGTTCCGACACACAAAAGTGGCATTTCACCATGATTTCCTATCCTCTGTACAGTACATGTATAAATTAAATAATAATGATAAAAAATGTCGGAACTGCGGCAGGGTGAAAAACGCCAATAAATTAATTAAAATACAAAAAGCAGCTTAAAATAAAATTAATGGAATATTGTGGTTTAAATAAACTAGTGCAAAACAGCATCTGCCATCTGCTGCTAGTTATCAGAAAATGTTGACAAAAAAAAAAAAAATCAGACGAATGTGTGCATAGTAATACATTTACAATAAAAGCTCAGCAGTTGACAATATCCTGTGGAAAAGTCAACAACATGGTAAAAAAAAAAATACCATTCAGCAGGCCACAATAAAACAATGATGGCACTAATTATTTTCTGATTTAGTTCCTCAGTACACCGTCATTAAAAAGCTTGGGGTCAGTAGGATTACATATGTTTTTTCAATTAATACTTTTATTCAGCAAGAATGCTTTAAATTGATCAAATGTGACAAGGATTGAGACAAAGAGAATTATATTAAAAAAATGCTGCTCAAAGAAATACAAAAATATTAAGCAGCACATCAATTTACAACATTGATAAAAAAACAAAAAATGACAGAATTTCTGAAGGATCATGTGATGCTGAAGACTGGCATAATGACTGCTGAAAATAGAAAACAGTTATTTTAAATGATAGTATTTGGCAATATTACCGTTTTCCTGTATTTTTTTTTTTATCAAATAAATGCAGCTTTGGTGAACATACCACCTCTGGCAAAAACTATGGAATCACCACACTTAGGATGTGGTTCACCCAGCCTTTTTATTTTTATAACAAACAAACAAATCACAGATTTTTTTTCTTCAATTTATTGCTTCATGAAACATACCTCAAACAAATCATTTACATTTTGTATTAATGGCATGCATTTTTCCAGATCAAATAGAGGGAAAAGGTATGAAATCACTCAATGTGTGTGCCCGAAATCTCCACTCAAATCACTACTCCCTAACCCCTATGGAGGGGGTAGGGAGTAGAGCACTATATAGTGAGCTCACCAGCATAATAGAAACACCACTTTCGGACACTACTCGATCGTCTCTCGGCGCCGTTGATTACGGCATTACTGTCGCACTATTTAAACGCGCCATCATCTGTCAGCTGGTGCCGAGCCAGCTCTGGGCTAAATAGATTTTTTTTTTTATATAAATACATTACATTATATTGAGCTTATTTCTCCAAAATTGTAAAATTAAAAGTCATTTCTGGCCGTTTCTGTTATAATGCGTTACTCCACACATGATTATAACTTATAAACATAAATAAAATTAATACACATTTCATATATTTTCATTTTCGCGGCACACCGTTTTCTCTTGCCTGTTGACATTAGAAAAAAACAAAAAAACATCTACGTTATCAAATATCTTGCTCATAATACTCTTAATAAAACAGCTTTTAGACTCTGTGGAGATGCCACTCAATATTTATCTTTTTTGTTTGTTTGTTCTCGTGATTCAGAAGATTTTGCGGATTAGCAAAAGAAACAGGATTTCTAGACACAGAAAACGAACATAACTTACATTTGTATGACAAATTCGTATTGTCGCGCTGTTCTCCTTGACGTCCATCCGCCTTTTTTACGATCAGCGCAATGCATGATGGTATGTAGGGCTTGGGTTAGTGACCATCGGTTGTACGCTACTTTTCAAAATGCCTTCTGGGATACATTGAGTGGACTATATAGGGTATAATAATCATCACTATACATTCGGACAGCACTACAAAATGGCGAGCTCACTATATAGTCCACTATATAGTGAGTAGTGGGAGATTTCGGACACAGCCAATGTTGAGTTCTTTGAGGCATGGACTTCACCATTAAGCTGGTTCCAACTTTTTCAAATAACGGTTGACATATCAGTTTTGCAGGATTGAGCCTTATTCTTGGGCCATCTTTTTTATTTCCACCGTAAATTACAATTGGATTGAGATTTGGAGTGTTTGCTAGCCATGTCATTGAGTTGCAGGAGGAGTTGCAAGATACATTATCATCCTGAAAAATGACTTCATCATCATCATCACCAAACCTATTTTCTATTGATGGAATGAAAAAAGTGTCAAAACTTTCAATGTACACCTGTGCATTGACTGCTCAGGTAATGACTGCAATTTACCCCGGTCCTTTACCTGACAGGCAACCTCATATCATAAATGCATTGGGAAATTTGTGTTTTCTTGAGGCTGTTTCATTAGAGCAGCACCAGACAAAAGTTATAGATCATCTACTTGGCCAATGCAGATTCGTGATTTATCACTTTCATCCAATCATCTACACTGCATCATTGATTCTCTTTATCTGACCAAACCTTGTTTTCTTCTGCTTTGGATTTTGTTTGGGTTTTCTTTATGTAAATCCCATTTCATTCAACTGGTTTCTTACAGGTCTGTCACAAATATTGACTCCTGTTTCCAGCCTTTTTTCTCCATTAGTTTTGTGCATTTTCAAGGCATATTGCTTTGAGATTTCTATTCTGGCAACAATGCCATCTTCCTTGGTCTCCCCGTATATTTTCCTTTTATAACGCTATACAAGTTTATACATGCACCACATTTTAGAAACACAGCTGACTAGAAAGTGAAAACAACAAACTTCTTTGCCAAAGTTGAAATTCCTTGTTGAAGGGGTCATGAAAACATTCTGGCTTCATGAAACATACCTCAAACAAATTCACTTAAATTTTTTTTATTAATTTTATTTCAATTAAACAAGTCCAACAGCCCATTAAGGTGAGTAAGCACTTGAACAAGCTATTGCACAAACCCCTTTTTTGTGGTTTTATCTGTGATTTGTTCGTTTGCTATAAAGTATAAAATGCTATCCACTGTGGTGATTCCATCATTTTTTACCGGGGGTTGGAAGAGAAAAAACATTTAAAAATCTTACGGACCCCAAACTTTTGAGCAGTAGAAAAATATTAAACACACCCAACAGTTGCCATGAGTGCATCCAATAATAACGGAGGAAGATATCTCACCTTACTGCATCCTTTACTCTTCTATTTAATACAGGCTAGCGCTAAAGGCCATCATGCTCTCATTCAAACACATTCTCCACTAAGATCCTTCAATACTCCAAACAGCCTTTTGCAACACAGCATAAGGCACCTCAATGAATGCGTTGAGAATGAGATATCACCTGAACTGTGTGTGGGCGGTATTAGTTTTGATTAAAAATAAATACAAATTTGCGAGAGAGTGCAGAGGCTGTATTTGGGGCCATAATGTTGGTGCAGCGCCAACACTGCCAGACTCCTGCATTATTAATGCGGGCAGGAGCACACCGCCCCTCCTTGCCTCTAAGCACCTCTCTCCCTCACTCGCTCGGCAAGTTGTGAATTCTGATGCCGGTGAATGAAATGCGTAGGAGTGAGACTCATTCAGCTTTTTCCCCTCCTCCTCCCCCTCTCCATCCCTCCCACCCTTGCTATTTTCCCTCTTTCTCTCCTCCCTCCACCTCTCCTTCATTTTCTCCCTCCCATCTACGGATGCTGCGGCGGTTTTTGCTGATGAGAACCACACACACACACACACAATCTCGAGGCTGAGGGGTGGGGTGGCGGGATCTATCGCAATACCGTGATACATTTTCTATTCAAAACAAACAAAGCTTAAAAAAGGAGGAAAAAAAAAACAAATGTGAAAAATTAAAGAAAGAGGAAAACACAAAGCACAAGTCTCCACTCTCTGCTGGGTCTGATGAAAAATGCAGATGTAAGAAGAACTCCACCTGCGATGGTGTCTGGCTTTGTCCTGTGTACTCTTACTTATGAATAATTGAGACGCATTCAAAGTTTCAAAGGACAGCGTTAAAGAGCTGCACATCACACATGGCATAAAATAAACAACATCTAAACAAACAAAAACACAGGTCTCAAGCTGCATGCCGATGCTTGCAAATAGAGTTTGCTGTGTCGCATGAGTGCACGACTGAACGCAACCGTCCTCATACAACACATGCACACACACAGTGCTTACTTCTCAAATTCTGCTCTCCTCTGGATGGGGATTGGATTAAAGGCAGAAACCTCCACCTTCCGCTGTTCATACTCTTGGAGTTTCTGTTTCAGCATAACAATCTGCAAGCACACACACACACTCTCATTAGGCAAGCTAGTCTCATGTGGATTAGACCCAATTCCACATTAAAATGTGATTAAGGATGAGATTCATCGAGTCTTTTTTTTTTTACCTCTGCTTTCTGCTTTTCACAGATGATGGCATACTGTCCAATGTGACTGTCCAAGCTCATCACATTACTCCTCAGCTGAAAAAAACAGTGAGAGAGAATCAGAAATAGGATTTATATTATAATCACACTTTGATACAATCTTTTTTTGGTGGTGAACTTGTGGGTTGTTGGTTGAGGGACTGCTGAAGCTGTGCGTGTATGTGTAGGACTTACAGTGGATTTGATCTCCTTGGCGCGGTTGGCATATTTGAGAGTGTTGTGTGTATCTTCATAGGAGAGCGAGGATGGGCTGACGTTCGCGATCATCACAGTTCTGCAGTTTCCACCCAGAGAGTCTTTGAGGAGCCGTGTCAGCTTGCTATCTCTGTAAGGAATGTGCGTCTTCTTACACTGAGAATAAAAAAAACAAACGAAACCATAGAAAAATCAAATTCAATAACATCACAAAAGGAAGTCAATGACACATAAGACACAATGACTTAAAAACAAAACAGATACAGCTTTCTAAAACTAGATTGCATGATTAGGCTTAACTTCATTATTCTGAGATGAGTTTACATTTAATTTACAACAGATCCTTTGCTAAACATTGCTTTAAAAAACGTTACTGACAAGACAAGATTTTGCTCTTTTCTAATATAAGTCTATGGAGAATCCTTGTGTCTGGATAGTTCTAAAAGCATTTTAAATGGAAAACATCCAAAAATAACTAAACGGCTAAAACATGTTGCAGGGTCACTTATAACAGTGACACAATGTACCCAGAGGGCATATAAGAGACATAAAATATTGAGAAAATCACACTGTGGTTTCAAGTCAGCATGAAATGATAATTCACAAAATGTTCTAAAATCATGTTATTAATCTTATTGTAAAATATTATTTTGTGCATGCTTGATTTTTAATTGTTTTTGACCTTGTCATTTTTAATCAATATGTCATAACTCGATTTTACGTCAAATGAAAGACTACTCTCTAGTGACAGGACTTCAATCATTTAGTCCACTTAACTAGAGATGCACTGATTGCAATTTTTCTTGGCCGATTCCGGAACTGATTAAAGAACTATAATTGACCACATACAAACAAAAATCTACTTTTCTTCAATCCAAAATATCCAGTTCATTCCTATGAGATGTTCTGTGAAGCTTGTCCGAGTTAGCAACAGTAACCAGGGAGGGTGAAGTTTATCTTAAATTAACAGCAATCTGAGCATTTCAAAGTATAATTCTCAATAAAAAAAAAATGTGGTTTCAAAACTTGATTTGGTTTTAGATTTTGGTTAAAAAAAAGTTGATGTTCACAAGACTAAGCCCATTACTTGCAAAGCCACATATTCATTTCCTTCAGTACATTTAAGGGATAGTTCACCCAAAAATGAAATTTCTGTCATCATTACTCGTCAAATGTCAAATACATGTAATTTATTTTTGTTCTGTAGAACCTAAAAGAAGACATTTTAAAGAATATGGGGGTAATTAAACAGTTGCTGGTCCCCAACATCCCTCAAAATATCCCTTTTGTGTTCAACAGAACAAAGAAACTCATACATGTTTAGAACGACATGAGGGTGAGTAAAGGATGACAGAATTTTAATTTGTGGGTGAATTAACCCTTTAAGGCAGCAAAAAACACTGATGCTGACTGCCCTTCTCTACACATCCTCCTAACAATAACTTCAAATTCATCTAATCTTAACAGCTTCGTGCTGTTACAAGCGTTGAAACAGCCAGTTAGGACTCTGGCTTTCATCTTGCTGGCCTGTCTGACCCGAAAGGAAAGCATTCACAAACTGATGGTCTAATTAATCTCAGGATCCAGCGATTGATACAGTCAAACACACAAAGAAAAAAAAAAAAAAAAAAAAAAAAAACAGCAGTCAGGGGATTGAAGTGGAAACGTTGTATATCTGATCTCGTCCAGCTTATGTATCACATCTGGACTGTGTATGTGTTCATGTTTTCATTATAGCTTTGAATCAAGTGGTGGCCTGCTGGGAACTTCACAAATCCCTTTGAAAAGGGGTGAAATAGACCTAGGCCCACTTTTCAGCCATTTTCCCGTTCTCTGGTAGGAACTGCTGCACCAAGAAGAAAAATGGGCATTTTTAGTGATAAAACACCAGATTATGTAACCGAAAAACATACAAGCTGCACCATCATGATAGCAAGTTTGTGAAAAATCACATTTCTGAAGGCAGCATGTTCCCTCTGTTGGCACGACAACGTTAGCAGTGTGAGAGTGCGAGTGGCCTGTTTCGGGCCCTCCCAGGAGAACGTGAGTAAGGAGAGCCGTCTGTGTGACAGGTTAATTTATGCGGATGGCATGAAAACAATACCTATTAAGCTGCACTGCGGAGGGGCCCAGAGACAGGGACAAACCTCCTCACCTTACACACACACCAGCCAAAACACTCTGGCATCAAACGGCAAATAAGAAAAAACACAGAAGACACAACACAAACATAAAAGGACATCAACAAATCAAACAATCCCTTGACAATATTTAAACAGTGCCAGAACAACAACATATGGGGGGACATGATGACAAGTACAATCAATTTACAAGAAAAAATAAAAGAACATGGATGCTGCTTTAAACAGGCAATTAACAGAAAGAGGGCCTGCACTTATCCAGCACCAAAATAACTCAAGTGACCATCTCACTCAGTTTTTTTGATCATTCCCATATTTATGGGTCACAGGCTTGTTCGAGTCGGCTGTCCTACAGGCAAAAAAAAAAAAAAAAAGATGTTTGCTCTGTCTGGAGTTTTTCAGCATGCAGTACAAGTACAAAACTAGAACAGCCTTAACGTTTAAATAATGCCTCTCTCCATTTTGCTCTTCAGTAAAACAAACAAAAACAAAGCCAGCAATTTAGATACTTGGACATGAGCTAGAACAAATAAACTTCTACAGTACTTCATCACTTAAAACAAACGTTTGAGAAACATCAGTTACAATGCGGTTACGCACGCACATGGTTGTGACAGCAGTCAACCCATGATGCAAGCAAAGTTTGGAGTCTGTAAGAAATGAACACATTTGAATCAAGGACACATCAAACAAGGGCACATTAAATTGAGCAAAAGTGACAGCAAAGACATTCGTAATAATACAAAACATTGTTATTTCAAATAAATACTTTTAGTTCATCGAAGAATCCTAGAAAAAAATGTATCAGTTCCAATTTACAACAAAAATGGCAGCACAACTGTTTTCAGCATTGATAATATTAAGAAATATTTTTTTGAGCACCTAATCAGCCTATTAGTATGATTTCTGAAGAATCTTGTGACACTGAAGACTGGAGTAATGATGCTGAAAATTCAGCTTTGACATCACAGGAATAAATTACATTTTAAAAATTTATTAAAATAGAAAACAGCCATTTTAAAATTACATTCAATTTTACAATATTACAGTTTTTACCGTATTTTTTATAAAAATAAATACACAATAATAATAACAACAAATATTTTTCATATATATATATATATATATACAGCGCCGCCGCTCCCACCACGCGCTGTGCGTAGGGCACCAAGTGCTGAGGGGGCACCAAAAATAGCCTAATGAAAAATCAATTATCAAACTTCTTGTTATAATCAGATTCAGCGCGTTCTTCATCTTTCATCTTTAATCCGCAGCGGTGCCGAGCAGAGAGAACGTCAGAAACAGAGGACAGGGTGTGTGTGTGTGTGTGTGTGTGTGTGTGTGTGTTCTGAGCCTCATTGGTCTGTCACTGCTCGTCAATGTCAGAATATTTGAGATGACCAATCAAATCAAAGTAGGCGGGCTTTATGTTCACAGACGCTGAGCGCGAATTTTAACAGTGCAACTCGACGCTTCAGTGTACGGTCAAGTGCGAGATAAGATGTAAGTAGCTAAACTTAACTTTATATATTTGACAGGTTTTTCTTAGGTCATAAATGTTAAACGAATGACAAAAAATAATTAGGCAAACTAATATAGTTTTGTCTAATTTCGCCAAAATAGGCCTATGTAACATGTAGCCTAGTGTAATAGTTTAGGCTACTGTCATTGTGAGGGGACAAGAAACATGAACAAAGCCGTTTTCATTATGTTAGGCACAGGATTAATAATGAATGTGTACATATTGAGAATAAAATAAAAATTGTAGCCTTTAGTAAATTAAAAAAGGCAACTTTAGGAGGGGAAGAGACAGGGCAAGATAAAAACAAAGAGAAAAAGAGTGTGATGCTGATGAGGAGAGAAAAATAATCAGTTGCCCACTGACATGGTTTTAAAGCTGTTGCTATCGAATTTTTTTTTTTTTGCCTTCACAACATCTTAAAATGCACATCTGTAGTTCAGAGAAATTCAAAATTTACTCGGGGAAACCCAGAACCCCGCTAGCTAACCTGCCTCAAATTCGGGACCATAGTGATTATAAAACCATGCCATTGCATAGTAATGAAACTAGATAATAGTAAGCATAAGTCCCTAAACTAAAGTGTTACTTTTTGATTTGTAAAAAATAAAATTATCATACCCCCTAAATGAAAAGCCTAAATGAAAATGTTTTTTTTTTTTTTTTTTTAGGGGGGGGGGGCATCATAAAGGAATTATGCTTAGGGCACCAAAATGGCTAGCAGCGGCACTGTATATATATATATATACACACATTCACACACACACACACACACACACACACGTATATATAGATATATATAGATGGCTGATGTTGATCGAGCATTCATCGAGTCACCACTCTGTATTTGCTCTGGAAAGCAGAACAGCAGTGTAGGGGTCGTCGTCGCCGTACTTGGGTCCACCAGACCCAGTTTGGCGAGTTTCACCATTTGCTCCACGAGCTGCGCCTGCATTACTGCCGTTTTCAGCGGTACTTCCACCTGTCCCGCACCCAGTTTGATGACCTGTTGCCCCACATCGGAGCGAGGATCACCCTCGCCCTCACCTACCTAATCTGTCATTTATTTTTGTTTTCGATGATAAATGGAGCCAGCCTCAAAATGTGATTTTTTTTCTCACACAACACTGTCCAGTAGGGTGACCAGACGCCCCGAAATCTAAGCTGTTGTCCCGAATCCGGCCCTAATTGTCCCGAAATATAATACTAAAGCAAAATCTTGAGTAGTTATAAAACATTAAAAACTGTCCGTGGAGGTTGAGTCGTCCTGCAGCCAGCCCCCGCAAGTTGCAGCAGCCGCGCACAGTGAATGTGCCGGCAGCCAGTAGTAAAGGAGTAATTGATTGGTCGCGGCACTGTGTGCAAAAAAATACTTCGGCCGGGCCTAATGTCGGGTTACACAAAGTAAATCATCTACACAATTATTTCATTTTTCTATTTAATGACCTACAATTTAGTTGTAATAATAATTTTGGCATAAGGCTTATTTGGCATAAGGCTTATCACGATCTCATGAAAGTGTATCTATAGCACAAATTTGACTTCTCGTGCCATTTGCACGTATCATATGCACACGTAAACTGCGTATCATATGCACGCAAAAACTATTTTTGGCATATAAATGGTACGAGAAAATAAATTCGTGCTATAGATACGCACTTTCATGAGATCGGTTACAACAGTAATTTTTTTCTTTTTCACAATGACATTTGAGTTCATGGTTTTAATGTTGTTTTTTTGTGGCAGACTAAAGACAGACTGTTGATCTTTGAAAAAAAAATATGCTTGGTTCAGGTTTGAAATTCATTATCTTTTATTATAGGCTAATATATAAAAGCCTCTTATTATAGGCTTTTATTATAGGCTAATATTTAATATCATACACCCCATTGTGCGTTTTTTCGCACAAAAAGTATTCTTGTCGCTTGATAAACTTATAGTTGAGCCACTGTTGTGACATGGAATATTTAAACATTTTCTTCATTGACTTTCTGGGCCGTCAGGTTTCATTCCCTTAGGCAGCCTATGTGGTAGTGATGCAGCTGTCACATTTAATCATAAATATCTTGATTTGTGTTTCGAAGACGAACGAAGGCCTTACGGGGTTGGTACAGCATGGGGGTGAGTAATTAATGACTTAATTTCATTTTTGGGTGAACTAACCCTTTAAGCATGTTGGTTGTCTTTACATTAGAGTAATAATGTTTCATATAATCTAGATTGGATATGGAAAAAATAGCATTCAATACAAAATATATGTTGAAATCAAGTTATGTGATAAAATATTTGCTTTGTTGTGCATTAGAACCACACCAGGCATATTACAAAATAATTTATTGAGGCCAAACATATAAAATAACATTAAAAACTGAAAAGCGGGCCTGCCCCCGTTTATCACGTCCCTTCACCACGTGACAGCAGCAAGCAGGCTCCTGATTAGTTAACGCAGTGTGAACTGAAGCCAAAGTTCAGATTTTTCAACTCGGGCGTCGGACGCGAATTAGCGTCAAACACATCCATGCACAAAAAGCACCAAATAAAATCACTCGCACCAGACGCTCAATTCGTGTCGTAGGACCTCCAGACGCGCGTAAACGTGTCTTTACATTTACTTAACATGGAAATCACTCACGCCAGACGCTCTATTCGCGTTTGGTGTGAACACAGCATAACGGTGCATGTCCACTACAGCGGTAAAACTCCGCTCAGTGCCGCTGGCAACGCTATAACGTCTCCGCTTTGGGTTGTGTCTGTTGCGAGTGTGTTTCAGGGTGTCCGCGGATCCTTAAAGTCTAAAATTAGATTCTTAAAATTTAAGGCCATTTTACTCATGAAAGGTCTTACATTTTCGATGACAATTTGACTTAGAAATATCTAAAGGTTTTCCAAATTAAAACTGATTAGCGTACTTTTTTATTTATTATTCTTTCTTTGTGGATTTGCTTGTTCATGTAACATTTCGCATCACACTCGTGGCAGCTTTACGTCTGTCTCCTGCACGCGAAACAGGAGGAGAGAATGAGAAGCAAGTTGGTAAATGTCCGTTCAATTGTAAGTTCATTCTTTAGGTGCGTAGTGGTGTGCAATGTGTATTGTCTATTATGATATTGTAATCATTGTTTTAAGGATGTACGAGGCACTGTGAGCTGACATCGCTTTTGTCTCTTAACCTTTTCACGGGCACCAAATGGGCAACAAATCAAGGGACCAATCAGAAACGTTGGGGCGGGCTTTACACGATGACGACAGCGCTGGGATTTTGAAGCAGATTTTATAGCCTACATTACAAAGATGGATGCCGCCGTCGAACGTCATTCGTTCGAATCAGCTGTCGCGTCTGTTTTAAGCGATTTGAACGTATCCTTTATGTTAAAAACCGAGCAAAAAACAACACTCGGAGATGTTTCTCCGCCGCTCTGCATACGTCATCTCCTTCATCGCTCTGGTTGGTTTTAGGTCTATCCGCGACGTCCGTTGGTGACGGCTGTTGGTTAATCTCCACAGCTGCAATAGTACGAGTTTTCGAGAGAGTTCCACATTAGGCATGTGCCGGTATCAAATTTTCGTGCTGCGATTAATTGAATGAGCTTTTATCACGGTATACGGTATTATCACGATATTTTAATTGCTCAAGAGAAACAGATGGATTGCGGGTATCTAAAAAAACAACTTGCATCACAATGTGTAATTGTGATTTTCAAAACATGGTAACTAAACAGAATTTTATTAAGTTTAGTGACAACGTGTTACAATGTTTACATGGTACAATGACTGGTAGGTTACTGTTTGTATTATTCAAATAAATTATTGTATTTGATTTTAATCTTAATTCAATATTGACTCATTTGGATAAATATTAGGTAGGCTACAGTCTGCATGTTAATTTTTCTCAAGAAAAAAATATATCTCACATAATGCTGTAAACAGAGAGAAATTATGCGGTTTTCATTATAATAACAATTATGTAATGACAAGTAAACATATAATTAATATGTAATAAAGTGCACATATTTAGCAAAATGACAATTTTTTCTAGTCAACTAAAGTGCTTTGTCATTAAATGGCTTTCCTGAGGTAAATGTAACGTTCTGTGACATAACTGTTCTCCTGCAGTTTTATTGATCTATTTCCGTGAAAAACACTGATTGATCGACATTTTGTATGAGGCATAAACCTTAAGGTAAGTTGTACTGTATCTTTAAATAAAAAGTAACAGATGATCGGTTTACTTGAACTGAGGCGCAGCGATCTGTCACAATGGACAGAACCTTTTTTTTTTTCATATCAAAAGTAACCTGCTCGGTCTAGTCTGTCGGTGTCAGTGTCCTCTTTGCTCCGCGATTTTTCTCTGCGTGAGAGCGTGTGAAAAGTGTCAATTCCGTAAAGCGGCTTTCAGACAGAACGCGATTTGCTATTTTGCAAATAAAAAGTTGAACTATTTTTAACTTTGACCCCGGCGTGCTTTGGTCGACGCAGCAACAAAACGTCCCCGCGAGTATTCTGCGTCCTGTCTGAAAGGCGCTTGAGTCTCAAGTTGAATGCGTGAGAGTTGGCAGCCCTGCGGGGGATAAATCGTCGGCAGCGTTCCTCCTTCCGCCATGCTTCTACTCCATGTGATGATTGTTTACATTAGACTAGAGTGCGCACTGCGCCGCATGCACACAGTGCTTATACATGTGGGGATTGTTTACATCAGAGTGCGCACGTGTTTTGCGGAGCATATACGCAGTGTTTAAGCGGTTGATAGAAAATTAGCTAATGCGTGTTCTAAAAGTCTAAATTCAAATCTATTATTTTTCACGGTATTTTGAAGTGGCCGCGATAATATCGTGCATATTCATTACCGCGATTTATCGCATTACCGAATACCGGCACATGTCTATTCCACATGTAATGCTCATTTCATATGCAAGATTTTAGCCAATCATAGCAGTGGGCGTTTACACTGACGTATCACTGCAGACACACCCCTTTCAACAGAGCGTTCAAATAAGAGGGATAAAATAAGTCACTTTAGAAATAAATGTCCATTTTCTACACTATTTTTATACAAAAATCATACTAACATAAGTGATCTGAATACACCGCAGCAAATTCCCACAGAACACCCAATAATAATAATTAAAGGATGGTTTATAATAGCTTATGGCATGAAACAACCACCGCAAGGCAGATTTAACAGCCATTTTCTAAGACTACATTCTATATCCGTCACGGGCTAATGGGATTGGGTGGTAAATTACCCTTAAACAGCCTCAGAGATGGAAAATCTGGATACAGTTCCACACCGCGTCTCTGGTGGAGGCCTACTGGAATCAGCACTATTGCATGAGCAGCGCGCACACACACACACACACACACACACACGAAAGAGATAAGTGTACAAAACGGAGTCTGAGTTGTAGGTTTCCTACAGTTCCTGAAACCTTTGGGTTTGTCCCAAAAGCAAAGAAGAGAGAGGAAGACTAAATATCAGAGCAAATGTGCCACAGCACATTATGAACCAAGCTGACACAGACTGGATAAAGACCAAGAAAGGTTAAAGTGAAGATAAGTAAATAATAGTAGTGTGATACAGTAAATACATTTGTTTACATCACAGCAATGTGCAGGTAATTGCTTTTGTGGTAGGCCCACACAGAATTTGTGTGCCCTTTTGTACGCATTTAAGTTTGTTAAATGAAGCTAAAAGTAAGACATTCTTTGATAAACTCTTACATACACTAATTGACAATGATGGTAAACAAATTTTGCAATCAATTAGTCAGACATATGCACTTCCCCCAATTTGTTTTTTAGGTGTTTGACTAGAAGAGGGGCTGCTCAAACCGAACTGAGATTTCATTCACATGTATTCTAAGTCTTATTGCAAAACAATATCATTGTAGCTGAAGACAGGGGTTAAAGTGAAAAAAATTCCTGAGCCTGAACTTTTTTTTGGGGGGTTGGGGGTAGGGATGCAGCGATTACCTTATTTCACAATTAACCGCGCTTTAAAACGGTTAATTAATCGTAAAGACTATGCTACACCGAGTGTTCTGCACGAAACTGAACTTTTGCACCTAACATAAAACGAAAACAAAGGTACACCAGCGGTGCACCAGCTTACGTGCTCGTCAACCACTATGGCAGAGGGACTAGCAGCGACGCTCTATTTCCACCGAAAAAACGCCGGCCGGATTCACATATAGCGCCTTAAAACGCGTAGAAAACGCTGGGCGCGCCGCATTCTCCTTTTCCCAAAGCGCTAGGGCGGTTGCGCTCCGGCTGGTTCTTGTCACGTGACCCACTGTGCGCTTATGGTGCGCTTGCTGCATTCTGAAAAGTTGAGATGTTTTTATCTCGATGCGGCGCGGACGCGCTTGGAATTACACTAGTTTAACTGACTAGAGGCCCAAAGAGAAGGCAATGAATAGTTGAAATAAAGTAGTTATTTTTGTTTGTTTTTGCGCACAAAAAGTATTCTCGTCGCTTGATAAACTTAAGATTGAGCCACTGTAGTCACTTGGACTATTTTAACGATGTCTTTAATAACTTTTCGAGGCCGGCAAGTTCAATCCCTGAAGAAGCCTAGTATGGAGGAGTGATCCAGCTCTCAGATTTCATCAAAAATATCTTAATTCGTGTTGCTCCACGTGATTCTATGGTCTTCCGACCTTTTACCATCGTGTCCATTTATTTTGATTAATATGTGCCAGGGAGAGAGAGCAAGACGGTGCTTAAGAGACGGTGAAGCCTCGTTTAACGTTATACTTTCGCTTGGCTCCGAAGAGAAAGAGTGCGCGCGCGACCGGGGGTCTCGGGGTCTCTCTCTCTCTCTCTTAGTTAAACATGCACCCTGTCACACGCGCAGCAGTCCGTCTACATTATTCACCGATCAAATAAGACTCTATGGTGGGGTAAAAATTCGCTTTGCAGCAGGAGCATGGTTCATAAAACTTAGAACCAGTTCCCAACTCACTAGCAGCACTGACAATTAGGGGTGCTCCGATCAGGATTTTTGGGGCCGATCACTGGAAACTGTATCACCCGATACCGATACCGATCACCGATTACAGGGTCTATTTGAAGCCTTCTATTTATCATGTAGCATTATTATTAAACTATATTTAACAACAATGTACATTAAGTATTACATTTAAGAGAAGACAATGTACCATGAATTTACACCTGTGTATTTATCAGACATGAAAACGGGTCAGGGGTGAAAAAGGTGAGAAGGATATTACCCCTCTAAGGGGGTCCGGGGGCATGCTCCCCCCGGGGCCCAATTATTTTATAGTCTACTATAAAATTAAGAAAATAAATATAGCACAAATGTATAGCACAGCAGCAACATATGATAGATAGGACAGAACAGAACAAAAAATGCTATTAATAATCTTTCATTGCGCAAAAGTATTATGATATGATTATGAAAGACTCCAATAGAGTGCTGCACACAGCGCTTATGCGCATCCCGAGCGCTGAATGATGCGCTTGAGGCAACATGAGTCACAGCACGCTGCTCTTCGAGTCCGCATTGAAAAGTTCTAAGCACAAAGGAAATACATATCGATGCATAGTGTATTATACAGTATCTATCTATGCAATAGTTTATTCAGCCTTTCTTTTAACAGTTTTAAATTTCAGTTACTGTACGCGTGAACAACAATGACAGTGCTCTCCAGTGTTGTGATCTAGACACGGTAGAAAGGAACATAAATCATGATTAAGGTACTACAGCAAGATGGTCAATTTATGCGAAACTATAGAGCTTTATCTACAGATCAAGTATAATAATATTAACATTTAATCATCTTGGAGAGAGTTGCATCGTTGCCGAACGCGAAGCGTTGTGCTGTTTGAATGCTGAATGGAGAATGACTGACGACGCGCTGTTTGAATGCTGAATGGAGAATGACTGACAGCGGAGGGAAAAGTTTACGTGAACTTGAATTTAATGACTTAAATATTTATTTCTATCTTACATTATACTATAGTATGGCTTCATATATATTATGAGTTTTTGAACTCAACCTGAGCGTTCGTTGCCGCGGCGATCAGTGGATACAGTGTTCTCTGTAGCTCGCGCAGTCTTTACTCGGACGCGCGCTTCAATCTATCGCCGTTGCGGACGGACTCTATTCTTTCCGGTAATTTTACGGATTGATCAGAGAGGCTGCACTGTTTGACAAGCAGACAGCGGCGTGGTACACACATTGCAGATGGATTGCTTTTTCACACACCTTGTAGAATTGCCAGACTGCTGAAGCCATTTTTACCAGGGCATAAAAAATTGTCTTGCGAGTTTTGCGTCTTCTGATCGGCTTTTCTGGATCGGCCTTTATAGAGACCGCCGATCACACATCCCAAAGCAATTATCGGCCGATTGTGATTGGCGACCGATCAATCGGAGCACCCTTACTGACAATCAACAATGATCAGAGTAACCCACCACATACTGTTCACATAAAGTCACAATCGCCTCGTTTCCCTTCCCTTCATGTTCTTTCAATGAGGCAAGTCTGGGGCAGATAATAATGGACAAAAGAAAACTGGGGGTAACAAATAAGGATCGGAGCCTAAAATTTAAATTGTCTCCAAGTATCTTTTGGCGCTTTTCCACTACACAGTACCAGCTCGCCTCGGCTCGGCTCGACTTGACTCTGTTTGCTTTTCCACTGTGTAAAAGTTGTACCTGTACCTGCTTTCGGGTACTTTTTTTCGTACCACCTCCGGCGAGGTTCTAAGCGAGCTAAAGCGATACTAAAATGTGACGTGAAAACAATGCCGACTGCTGATTGGTCACAGAGAATCTGCGTCATCATTGCACGCGCCAGATGGAGTATCCAGAATAAATAACCCCGCCATTTTTAAATAGTTTGGCCAGAGTTACTAAACTTACTACTATTATTATGGCAACTCGGAAGAATACGCCGTGGTCAAACGAGGAGGTGCAGACTTTCTTTTGTTTGGTTGCCGAAGAGAGGATCCAGCGAGAGCTTGATGGGGCAACGAGGAACGAAAGGCGTCGCTATGACGACCGGGTACTATTTGTGGCGGTACTTTCTGCAATGGAAAACGGAGCGAAAAGTGAGCCGAGTCGAGGCGAGCCAAGGCGAGTCGAGTCGAGCTGGTACTGGTAATGGAAAAGCGCCATTTGTCTCTCTCTCTTATTCAAATGGGCAGTCGGGCCGGCCATACCGGGCGAGATCGGTCGTAAATATGGCGGCGTTCTATTTGGTATTGACGTAGGTGGCATCTATGAATAAGAGTAATCGAAATGCGCATGTCTTATCGAGTCCCCAGTCTTTGGAATTTTAAAACCAGTTCTAAAATGGAACCGGTTCTCGATACCCAACCCTAGACACCAAAAAACATAGACATATAAAAATTGTGGCCTTGTATATATTTGTTTATCTTTTTTTTTATTAGCCTAAACCCCCCCACACACACACACACAATTAAAGGGATACTTCATTTAACATTAAGCTTTGTATCAGTAGAAAACCAGTTGTATTTTCGAATTACCGTGCTTCCCCCCCTCATATCCCCCTGATATGAGAGAAAAAAATCATCCGATGACGCAAAAATCGTCATTTTGCGTCATCGGAGGATTTTTGTGCATGAGGCTAAAGACTACAGCCAGTGTTCCGCATGTTTTCACCACGCCCATATGGGGCGGGATCTCACTCACAGAATGTAAAGATAGTGTCAGCCATCTTTCTGTAGAAGCTAAGCTAACAGGCTCTTGCCTCTTGGTCTGTGTAGAAAGTTTGTATAGTAGGCTAATCACGATGGCGGAAGGTAGTTTAGAAGTTGAAATGGCAGAAGGGGATTTCGAAGATCTGTTGCGAGAATCTGATTCTCGCGGCTACCTGTACTAGCCGCAATACAGCGATAAACAGTTGCGGGAGATGGAGGAACAAGAGGCGGCCGGAGCGAGACCTGAACCCGGCCAGACTCGAGCTGGGGCGGACTGGCGGTGTCAGTGATCTCGCTGTGCGCCAATGGAAACAGATATAGAGTCCTATTACTGTCGCTGTACTGTACTATTAAGTTTGATTCTATGAGAATAGGGCTGTCCACAGCACAAACATAACGATAACAATACATAGGAACAACATCATTGGAATCACTTTCAGATTTTTTTCTCAGCTGATAAAAGCATTGACAACCAATCAGAATCCAAACGACTTTAACAAGCTTGAGCATTTAAAGACGACATAACTGCAGCATGCACTTCGAATAAAGAGAACGCTGCCATGTGTTAATGTGGACACTAATGTAATTATCGTTCTAGGTGTTAAGTCTTTTGATTAAAAGACTTTTAAGATAGTGAGAAAAAAACTAAAAAGTACACATTTCATTAAATTGCAGGCGGCAGCCCATGTTTACAACATCAAAATGGCATAAAATGTTTTCAATTTACCGTATATACCCGAATATAAGACGAGGTTTTTGTCCTAAAAATAGACTGAAAAATGGGGGGTCGTCTTATATTCAGGGTCGTCTTATATTCGAGTGGAGGAACTGATTGATTGCCCTTTTCTCCCGCGCCGAGGAGAAAGAGGGTTTCAGACGCGCTGAATGTGGCGCCTTCCATGACTTGGTTAGCTCGTCATGTACCTCTGGGAAGAAGGGGGTGGGTCTCTGCTCGCTTGTCTCTGTCCGCTGTGGCATCCTCTGTGAACGGCGCTTTTTCTTGCGCGGCTCGAGCAGAGGGAGAGAGAGAGCGGGAGCCAGATCGTCGTCGAAAACCGGCAGACGATCCCGCAGGGTGGTTAAATCCATCCCGTCGTTGGTCACAGCACAAGCAGGAAGCGCATAGGATGTACAGGTGTTCTGACGATTCATGCAACCTATCGAGATTTGCTACTTACTGGTTATGCGCATGTGCAGACTCAGAGTTTTTTTTTAACAAAAGGTCAAATTTCATGTGTTATAATGTAATTTCCCTTTAAAAAATGCTAACTACCATATGAATATTTGTACGGTCAGCCAGCTGAACAAGAATAACTGAAAGTTTCAGTTACTAAGGAAAGGTGTGCTTTGACAAGTCAAAGATGAATATTTGATGATAATTTTTACTTTTCACACTGTTTTAAAAAATAAAAACAGTAGTCTACAGTATTAGCTACTCATAACTTAGAATTGTATTATAATTGTATTTCATATAATATTAATTAATCGGCATTCTATGTGATCGATTCGCGCTACGGTAGCATTTTTCGACAAGGCAGCACAAATCGTCAGAACACCGGTCTCCGCCAGGGATGGAAATTAGCACCCGCCACCAGCCAAATGCGGGTGATTTTGTGTTGTGGCGGGTAAACTCGCTTCACCTACCGGCCACTGTGGCGGGTAAATAAAAATAGCATCCTGTTTCACCCGGACGACGGACACCTTTAGAGGAGGCACACCTTCAACACCCGCGCGCTTCTTCCGTCGAGGCTCGACGAGGGAAGAAAACGTGGGAGAGCTTGAGGCGGTTTGCCGAGCGCATGGTGTATTTTTAGGGCGGGGTAGCTCTCGTGTCGTAAAGAGCTAGCCGCGCGCTTCTTCCGTCAGGCTTGAGCGCGAGAGGTGGGAGCTAGCCGCGAGCGCATGATGTAAATATGTCAGAACAGGCATACTGTAAAACTTCAAATAACAGCCCGGGCTTTTATTTTCCCAAATCGTCGAATTGCACCGGCTTGTGTTTGAGACAGGCCTTTATAATTTAGTGTTGAGATGTTGTTCCTAGAGTCTCTAATCACTAAAAATCCCCAAATGCTCCACATGAAACTGCAGTCTTCCGACCTTTTACTATCGTGTCAAGTGATTTTGATTATTATGCGCGAGGGAGAGAGAGCAAGACAGCGCTCGTGTTGTTTGAAGACGTGAGAGTGCGCGGCCGGGGCGCTCTCTCTCTCTCTGCTCGTTTGCGCCCTGTCAAGCGCAGCAGTCATTCTATTCTACATCACTCACCGATTAAATACAACCCGAAACTAAAAGAGCCTTTATTTACCCAAACCTGTCGCCACACCAGGCGTGTAAAAGAGACAGGTCTATTTGGGACATGGCTATTATTTGAAGTTTTACGGTACTCTCGCAGAGAGAGCAACCTCGAGCATAGAGTGCGGTTTAGCATCGGTTCAGTTTTTTGTTTAATCTGCCCTACTCACTTAACGAAATGTACATCAGTTCATGGTTTGTGTGTGTATAAGAGAGAAAGAGAAAATGTCAGTATTTCATTAACATTTGAGATTAAATAAACTGGTCAAGTATTGTAGACCTTGTATTAATTTTCACATGCAGTTACACATTGTCGGTTAAAAACAAGAAAGTGGCTGGTAAAAACATTGAGTGGCTGGTAGATTTTGAAATCCACCAGCCACAGTGGCCGGTGGACAAAAAAGTTAATTTCCATCCCTGGTCTCCTCTACACGAGGCACAGGTGATGCGAGGCATTTGGAAAAACGCCTCGGAAATTTGCGTCTTATATTCGAGTTTATACGGTAATTATGAAATAATAAAAACAGATCTTTTTTCAACAAGATATGGGTAATCCCTCAATTTTAACGGATGGTGTAGACCTACTTTGGGGTTGGCAAGCGTGTTGATGACGTTCCCCAGGGCGAGGAGTGAGCGGTTGATGTTGGCCCCTTCTCTGAGACGAGCCCCCTTGGAGTTGGTCGCACTGGCTCTTTCTGATCCGGCCAGGTCGATTAAGCTCATCTTGGCCACACGAACATTTGGATTGAGACTGGCTGTCTTATCCTGCTGCCTCAAGTAGATCTGAAGAAAAAAGATGGAGCGAGAACATTTCTCAGGCAGACTGAATATTTATATTTTCTCCTGACAACTTTATAAGCCAGCTGACACTGGTTTAAATTTTGTAGTTATCTCTGAAACACCCTGATCAATTGATAGATGACTGAGATGTTGGATTGCAGAGAAGATCAAAGCTTTATTACTTTTGAAATTACAAACTACATGTTCATGAGTATAGGTAGGGCTGGGCGATAAAAAGGTATCGGTATTTATCGACAGTACACCATTGTCGGTAACTATATAAAAAAATGTTCGATATAGCAATCGATATTTTCATTAAAATGCGCGCATTGCTGGCGCGACCACCACAACATTGCGGAAAAAAAACATTTGATTAATTAGCTGCGCAGTACTTGGTAGCCTTGTCCACCTAAATGAATTATAAATAAACAAAAACTAGTAGGCTATTTGCAGTATATTAAATCGTTTTTGACCTAAATTTTGCACTAAAATGACACTTCGAGTCTGTCAGCCCTGACAGCGTTGCCTCACGTGCAACTGCGCAATATTATACAGTAGCTACTAGCTAGCCTATGATTTCAGAAAATAGTACTATATCCACTAGTGATATCAGCACAAGAACTGTTGAGGAATATGCAACATAATTTAGATAATTTTTTTTGTCATATGTTATAATAACTGATAGACACTATCATTTCAGCCGCTCTGTGCATGTCCTCGCACAGAGCGAGGCTGAACATAGGAGCTCAGCTTCGCGGCTGAGCCACGAATAGACTATTAACTTAAAGCTTTTACTCTTAAACACAAAAGGCATGTCCACTTTAATAAATTTTTTTTTATTTATTAAACAAACCAGATCAAGATGAGAGCAGAAACGAAATAGTGCATAACTGAAAAATAAAGCATAGATTCAAAACAGATACAAACAGCAGTGCAATGGCGCATTAGGTTTAGGCACTGGTTTGGGGAAATCCAAAAAAAGTGAAAACAAGGGGGGTGTTCTGAAGACAGACTGTTACCTGTGATACAGGGGTGCTGTGAAAAAAAACCCATTAGCAATTAGTGCTTTCCACCTGATAGGGTTGCGGCGGTGAGGAAAATTTCCCACCGGTTAATCGACGTGTGACAACACCGGTAATCCCGGTGGCACCGTGGGGGGCGGGGCGGGCGGGGGGGTTAAATAGCTTTTACAGAGCTGCCAACTCTCACGCCACACCCCCGATTTCTCACGCATGAAGTGTCAACCTGGTCGGTCAAATGCCTGGAAGATGAGTTTATCTATATATCTACCTGTTGAGCCACTCGTGATCGACTAGTTATGCCGCAAAATAGTTAAAATCTCCTGGAATCTAGAGCGAGCGCGCACGCGAGACAGAGATTGTGCTTCAAACCGCGTAGCGCGCGCGTACGGGAGAGAGGGAAAGCGAGCGAGAGACCTTGCGTGTGCAAGCACACCCGTCAGAAAAGTCTCACTCCAAGCTAAACTCAAAAGTTGGCAGCTCTGGCTTTTAAATGCGTGCGCGTTATACTTTCACTTTCGAAATAAGCTTTTCTGTAATTTGACTCGTTCTCATCTCCACACGTGCTAAATGGAATCCTGATGCTTGCTGATCTGTGACGTGACTGGCTCTTGGCACGCACTGCGCAGTTCAGTTTTTAATTATAATATATGCTCTCTTCTGAACTAAATAATTGATCATTATTATTTTTAATTAATTCAAATAAATATTTTAGCAAAAACGAATACTTTAAAAAAGTCAAGACATCGCGGTGTCACGGTGGGAAAGTGATGTCACCGGTGATGGGGCTTAAAACCGGTAACACCGTCAACACCGTCTATCGCGGCAAGCCTACCACCTGATGAAATTAACACGGCAAAAAAAAAAAAAAAACCTACCAATTTTATTTATTTATTTATCAGGGACAATGGACAGTAAAGAACTGTCCCAAAATTAGCTACAGAGCTAAATTTCATCTGCAGTCCCTGGGCAGGAAAGTACCAAATCACATCACATACAATAAAATCCCCTCACAAATGGGAAATATACGAGATATTATACACCACTTAACATTAAAACCGCAATCTTAATTATACCAATTATACCTCCAAATATACATCCTACAAAACATCACACAATGTTACAAAATCATTCCCCCGAAATTGTAAAACCTTGACAAAACATAAGAGTATTCAATGATTACAGACCTGACTCCCCTTTAACCACATTTTCAAATGCAGCTTGAACTGTGCAAAAGTTTGACACTGTCTAATATTAATTGGCAAATTATTCAAGTTATTAACAGCTCTTACTGAAAAAGCTGATCGACCAAATTCAGTTACTCTAAAATGTGCTTCACAATCACCTCTTAATGAAGCTCGTGTTTGTCTTATATTTTCTCTACGCGAATAAACAAATTCTTTTAGGGGTGGGGGTGCAAGATCATTAACAATTTTATACATTAAACAACAGTTATGAAACAATAAAATGATCAAAAGTAAAAAAAAATTGCTTTTGGATCACAAGACAATGATGATAACTTTTGTGTTTCTTGAAAAATACTTTTAGAATACGTTTATATAAAATATATAAAGGTTTAAGAGTAGATTTTCCTGATTGTGACCACGAAGTAATACAATAAGAAAAATGAGAAAAAAATCAAAGAATGCAGATAAATTCTTGCCGCTTCCAATGAAAGTTGACCCCGTATAAATCTAAAATTTCTGAGTTGAGGTGTCACTGCGCAGACTATTTTTTTAATATGCTTTTTAAATGTTAAATGCCTGTCTAAGATAACTCCAAGATATTTAAAATCTGGCACAATTTGTAGGTTTTGACCACAAACTAATATATCTGGAAGGTTCTCCTCCCTTTTAATTTTAAAATACATACAGGCAGTTTTCTTAACATTTAATGTTAAACAACACTGAGTAAGCCCGTCAGAAATTTTAGACATTGCGACACCTAATATTTGAGCCACTTGTTCATTAGTTTTACCATGCACATAGATCACAGTGTCATCTGCGTACATTTGAATATTTACATCCGGACAGACGTCAGGTAAATCATTCAAATACAAACTAATCATAATTTTTGTCGAGCCTGAACGTATCGACCAATACATCGTCTAGTCGACTGGGAGATCTAGTGAGAAGCATTGAAATTTCTGTTATTAACGGATCAAAGAGCACTGACGTGAAAACCAGGAGAAACATTGTGCCATGAATGAACTAGTTATAGGCTTTAAGTCCACAGATCAGCAACATTCGCCATGGATTTATTTAATGTAGTAACACTAACTGTAACCATGGAAGTTTGGCAGGAATAGTAAAATGCTTTCAAGTACGTCACACATCTTATTCCAAACTCAAATATTATCATATGTTATTTTTAATGTGATGACCAAAACATTGGTTCATCCTTCAAATATTACCCCCATTTATAATACTAAAAGTTTCAAGATGTAGGAAAACTCACACTTATTTAAAAATAAATTATTTTAATAAATAATATATATTTTTTTGTATCAAGGAAATTTCTTAGGCATTTCTTTCTTTTTGCTGTATCGAATACATACCTAACCGTGACGTATCGAACCGTGAATTTGTGAACAGTTACACCCCTACTTATTACAGATGTTGATATACCTCAAAGTTTGCCTTGATTGTTCTTCGTTTACACTTTTTGTAACATTTTAAGTTCAAGAGTTTCTTTAACACTTACTTTATCTTAACATATGACAAAGATTTTATTTTTGACTGCTAAAACTATTATAATTTGTTGTTTGCCTTAATAATGTGGATAAATAAAATAAAAACAGTGGTTTAAATTCAAACCTTTCTACTTGTTTAAAAAGAAAAAAAAAAGACTATAAAAAATTTCAATAATTGTCGATACCGAACGATATGAAACATTATATCGTGATTAGGGATGCAAATTATCGATTAATTCATTAATCATTAATTGATTGACCTTATCGATCGATTAACGATTAACTGATAAGCGGCTATTTTCCCGAAAATGTATTTCTCATGGTATCAATAGTGTCTTTAACATAAAAAGCAAAATATTGCTTATATACTGAATAAAATGTTATATTGCTCAAATGATGTTTTATTGTAACAGTTGGGATACGGTACAGAATGGCATTTATGTAGTTTAACAAAATAAATTATGCACAGAAAATTAAAATATATAAAAAATAATTGTGCACTGGCTCACCTGTTGCAAACATTAAGCAACATAAAATAAATGTTAAATAAAAATCTATATGGGTAGGCTTAGCCTAAACTATATTAAGCTTACATATAATAATCTATCTGGTGAACTACTTGTATGAAAAACTTGAAACATTAGCAGCAGCACTTATAATCCCCCTTGGTCTGAGAAAGGTAACTGTAAGATTACTAGACCTGGAAACTTCAATTATAGAACTTGTAGGGATGTAAATTTTCACAAATTCCCATGATCGATCGTCATTTAAATTAACAATCAATTATGCCTCTGCTGCTGTGGCATATGGCCAACAGCATGACAGGGTTTGCAAATGCTGCTCAAAACGCTATGTTCCTCACCAAATTAATGAGAATGGTTTTTCATCATCATCATTAGGGCTGTGCTCAGAATATCGATACAACGATATATCGTCATGCACTCCTGGCGATACGCGTATCGATACAGCAGCTGCCGTATCGATACTTTTGTGCTTTTGAATGTAGCCAATTCAGGGCTCCAATTTCGGCGCGGGATTGCGCATAATTTGAATAATTCCCGCAGTTTATAATGCGGGAAATTCCCGGAAACATTGATTCACTTTAGCATGTAGGTTGTAGTATTAGTAAATGAATCCCCACAGATTATAAAATCAAATCAGTCATTTTAAAACTTTCTGTGAGACGCAATTTCACAAACAGCGTGAGTTCAATGCAGTGCTGCGTCTCTCTCTCTCTCGTCTCGGGCAAGCGTCCAGCGCTGCAGCCGGTGAAACTACACGCTCACGGTTAGGAGTCGGGACATGACGGAATATTCACTTGCATAATCGGGCCATCGTGACTAAAGTTGACCATTTGCATGTCTTTAAGTCTTACCAGTTTAAACATTCAAACGATTTTAAACTATTCAGTAGGCCTACTTGCGCGCTCTCTGAGAGTTGGTTTTCTCTGCGTGCATACATAGACTAGAGTAAAGCCGCCTCACATACAGCTCGCGAGATTATATCGCTTTAACAGACTAAAACACGCAAAATGATGGAAAAAATTTCGTTCTTGGTAAGTATCCTCTAAACACAGTTGGTTATGTCTTAAATAAGCATAAAGATTTTTAACAGAAACGGCAATTCCCCGGTTGTATGATGAAGTTAAGCGAGATATTCTGCTGTCACTCTCTTAACCCTGAGCATGTCAATCAATTGTTGTTTCTGCATAAAAATTTGAAAATGTAATCATTTAAAATGATTTCAACGTAGAAGAAATGACTTTGTTTGGTGCACATTCCAACACTTAAGACCTGTTAAATACTAGGTGTTTAAAAGAGTTTGAGAAAACTAAGTTAAATTTAAGTTGTTACTGTTTTTGCTTTTATTAATGTTTTAAGTTTTGTTTAGTCATTGAGCAGTGTAGACATGCTTCAGTGTCACTATAATTGTCATTTCAGTTATTGAGGCAGACTTTAAAAGCATTTAAAATCAGACTTTAAAAGGAAGAGCCATTCTAAGCTTTTTTTATTCATTTAACTCATTGTTTTTCAGTTATCACAACTGTTATAACACTGGTTATTCAATAAGCAGATATTACTGTTACTAAACTCAGCTCAAAAGAAATTTAAATTCCAAATTGATCCATATCGTGATACATATCGTATCATGGCTTTAGTATCGTGATACGTATCGTATCGTGACATTGTTGGTGATACACAGCCCTAATCATCATCATCATCATCATCAAAACTTTTATAACAGACTCAAGCTCCAAATCTTACCCACACAACAATACATGAGTACAATACAATACATTTATTTTAATCTAAATAAAGGGCTAGTAGGATTGTAAAATGTTTCGATGTGATTGATAATTAAATTAAATATAACGACTAATACAACGTGTCACCAACGCCGCCTCAGATGCGTGCTTGTCAGAATGTGTTGTGGACGTGCACTGAAAACGGCAACTAAACCCAATGAATTCATAATTTTAATAAATTAGTGTTCTGATGTTATCTAATATGACAGTCCCAATTTAATCATCGTTATTATTAGTCGTGTATTGCTGCTTGAGCGGCGCGCGCTGAATGAATAACCGTTAAGCACTTTGCTAGCTCGTTATTTAACTCAAAGAAATGCAACCTATATGAGATTAGTCAGAAATATACAAAATAAACATAATATTACAAATTATATCTTCACAGAATGACGTGAATGCACAAGTGAACTTGAACTAAGTTAACGTTACGTGCCATTCAGAATGACTCATGTTGTGCACACGCTCTTATTGGAACAACGCGACACGGCAACTAAACCCAAATAATTGACAATGTTTTATTACAATATTGTTCTCTTTATGTCATATGACAGTTCCAATAGTCATTATTAGTTGTGCATTGCCGTTTGAGCAGCGTGCGCTAAAGATCACGCTTCAATTCTTAACCAAATGCACCAATATGAGATAAATCATATATAGAAAGGCACACACATAATAAACTATTACAACTTACATTTGAACAAAACAAAAGGCTGCGAATACACACGCAAACTTATTGTCATGATGAAGGTGTAAAATAGTCCCAAACATAACTCCGGTGCGCTCGCTTAGGCCTACATGTTTCGAGGTTGAGCAGCACACACGCGCATGAATCTGCTTAAAGGGGTCATGACATGAGAAACCAAATTTGCCTTGACCTTTTGGTATTTAAGAGGTCTTTGTACCATTAAAACCTCCTGCAAGTTTCATAGCTTAAGACGTCCTCCCCATTATAAACGAACCATTTATTTAATCAAGCTCTAAATACAGCTCGTTCTAGATCCTTTGAACTTAGTGACGTCAAGGTACGAAGTGACGTACCAGTCGTTTGCATATGACCGCCTCCAGCACAAGACAACTACGCCTCATTTGACATTATCACATGCGTTGACTGCAGCGAGGGGTTCTGTCTACGCCACGCAGATGTGCTGTTCCTGGCTGTGGACAAACAACATGTTTGAATGCTGCCGAACGATCCAGACGTCAGGGAAAGCAGTTGGATGCAGTTTATTTGCAGCCCGCCAAAGCCTTTGTTCGGTGAGTGATGTAGATGAGTGTGACAGGGCGCATGTTACTGAAAGAACGGAGAGAGAGAGAGAGAGAGAGAGAGAGAGAGAGAGAGAGAGAGAGAGAGAGAGAGAGAGAGAGAGAGCCCCGGCCGCGCGCGCGCCTTCAAACTGTCTTGCCTTCCCTCTCTCTCTCCCTTGTGCATATGAATCAAAATCAATTGAGAATTGACACGATGGTAAAAGATCGTAAAGATCGGATCGAATTGTGTAGCCTTCATGTGATACAAAATGATTAACGTTAATAATTTATGCATAAGCAGCACTAACGTTTGCCAATCATAACAATGGGCGTTAACACTGAACTCTTAAAGGGGAAACGCCTCCAAAACAGACTGTTTGAATCAGAGGGGGAGAAACAGGGTGGGAAAAGGTCATAAATCACACCATTTTTAAAGTTTTTTGTACAAAAAACTATAGTAATACTATAATTGCACAAGGGAACATAATAAAACAAAACAAAAAACCATGTCATGACCCCTTTAATCGATGATCGATAAGTTTGATCGATTAATGTATTATCGACAATTAATCGATCGTCGATTAATCGTTTACATCCCTAATCGTGATAGATTTATTAGCTATATCGCACAGCCCTAAGTATAGGAATAAAATAATCAGAGAAGCCAAACAGCTTGATTTGTTATTGCCCTGTCAAATCTTCCAGGAAATACACAAATAGGACAAAAATCTAATTGTCTATTCACGCAAGTCAACTGATAGCTCACGCTCAATATCAAAACAAGAGGATTAATGTAAAGTTGCTCAGGCCCATAGGGGTGCCCGCACACAGAATGAGGCCTAACAGCATAAAAACAGTTACACAGAACCGGATGTGATATTTAAAGAGAAAAGAGGCAAGATAGCGAGAAGCCTTTTACCTGGAATACGGCGTGGGAGCGGGAAGACGATGCGTTCATGTCAGTGGGGTGCTGCGTCCTGTTTCTGTTGCCATAGTCAAGAGCTTCAAGGATGTTCTCTGCAGATTTGGGCTACAAAGTGTCACCCACACACACAAAATCAGACGAAGCAAACCAATGATAACTCTTTGTGGTCTATGGTGACATGAATCAAGGTCACAGAAAATGCATAGATGACACATGCAGCCCAACTTCACCTGGTGCAGGGTGAGTCCTTGAACCACAACTCCGTTGGAGCCATCCTCTCTCACCGCTAATGGACCAGAGTTCGTTAGCAAATCCCGAATCTGTTCATTATAAACCTTTTCCAGAGACAGTGCAGAACGTTATTGCTCAGAACACAAAAGGGCTGACTAACTCAAACTGCACAAGGAACAATGAACTAGAGCTAACACAAATATAGCACTTTTTGTAAGGTGCACTCAGTTTTTCCTCTCGAAGGTGCACTCAGTTTTACCCCTCATTATAAAGCATTGTAACGAAAATATTTTGCTTTTGTGTGATTCTGCATCCACGCTGCTAAGTGTCAGTAGATGACTGCCATATTTTGACTAGTGCAAAAAACAAACACTGAGTGCACCTTTAAAACATGCATAGTACTGTTCAAAAGGTTGAGGTCAGTAAGACTATATTTATACAAGATCAAACTAAATTGAACAAAAATTGGAGTATCGCCTAAAACATTCACAAATAAAGCAGCGTTTCCATTCCATGTCACTGTGTTCAAGGAAACAAAACTGTCACTTCCCGGGGAAATGACACAAAAATATCTGCAATACAAATGAAAAATATCTGTAAAAAAAATAAAAAAATAAAATAATTGCTGCAATCAGGAAAGCCATTAGCCGGGTTTCAATTACAGATTTGCGCAAAACTTTTGCAATATTTTCTAAATCTCGATGAAAAAACTATTGTAAAACGACGTCGTTTCCATTCGACGATGTTGTGCGAATAAAACGTAATTATCCTCTTGTGACAATTAATTCCAAAAATCATGACAAAAGATGTTAGTAGGTTTAAGTACATCGCAGCCACCACACCAGCCATTATTTTTAATCGAAGACGTAAGCATGTTATCTGTAGGTGACCTGTAAATCAGGGATGGAAATTAGCACCAGCCAAATGCTGGTGATTTTGTGTGGCTGGTAAACTCGCTTCACCTACCAGCCACCGTGGCGGGTAAATAAAAGTAGCATGCTGTTTCAACTGGACACTTTTAGAGGAGGCACACCTTGAGACTTTACCCTATGGAATAAACGGCTTAAGTATTGTAGATCTTGTAGTATTAATTTTCACATGCAGTTCCACATTGTCGGTTAAAAACAAGAAAGTGGCTGGTAAAAACGTTTCCATTGGGCGTATTTTCAATTTTCTCAATTTGAAGGGTAAAGGACACTTAGCTATTTTGGCTCTTTTTTCCAATATCATAAATGACTTGTATCTCAGAGGAGACGACGAAACACGTTGCATTCAGATGCCTGGTGTTTGGGAACGCAATCGTGTAAGATAATTGGAGGTAAATAAACTAAATCAGTCAGACATTGGCTCATGAATTTCAGAATGATCAAAACAATAAGACTGGAATAATGATGCTGGAAATTCAGCTTTGCCATCACAGGAATAAATAAAAAATTTTAATATTAAAATCTGTTATTTTAAAGGGGACCTATTATGCAAAATTCACCTTTACATGGTGTTTGAACATAAATGTGTGTCGGCAGTGCGCGTACACAACCACCCAATCATGGTAAAAATCCACCCACTCCCTTTTTTTATTCATAAATTATAAGCAGTGTCTCAGAATAAGCCGTTTTCAGTTTCTATGCAATGTGACGTCATGTGATGGCTTGGGTTTATGTGAACTTTGCGTGTTTTTGACATAACCTTGTGTGCATTTTACAGTTTAAGAAGACGTGAAAGAACTTAGTTTAATATTCACGGGACATTCCATCTGACATCCAGCTTCTTGTGCTCAGAAAACCATATTTAATAAGTTTAGATTGATACAGCTTTAAAACGCATGCAGATAATACACTTTCATGATGGCGAAGAACTGCAATGTCACGTGAACGCGATAGAGATGATGATCAAAAAAAACAAACAGATGTTTTAGTTTTTGGCAGAGTATCCGAGGCACGAGATGTACTTCATTTGCATTTAATGATACAGGCATGAAAACAGCATATTTTTCCTTCCACTCAAAAACGACCATTTACAACATGGTATAGTAAACGATCTGTGGGGTATTTTGAGCTGAAACTTCAGACACATTCTGGGGATACCTGAGACTTATATTACATCTTATAAAAAGGTGCATAATAGGTCCCCTTTAAATTGTAACAATATTTCACAATATTACTGTTTTTACTGTATTTTTGTTTAAATAAATGCAGCCTTGCTGATGGTGAGCATAAAAGACTTCTTTCAGAATCATAAAAAAAGAGAGAAGAAAATCCTTAACGACCCCAAATTTTGAATTGTAGTGTATATCAGTGATGGACACATAAAATTCTAAAATACAGCTATCAAGAAGTAAAATACTACAATAAATCTGAATTAATAAATGGACAATACTGTTTACAGACAGTGGAAATTTGAAACCTCACCTCAAGATAAGAAAAAGCTATGTTAAATACTTTGTCCTCCTTGATGAGGTCCATACGAGCAAACAGTTCCTTCATAGTGAGAAACATCACTCCTGGGGTATCACTAGTGCCCAACATGGTGTGCGTTTTTCCTGCTCCAGTAGCTCCATAAGCAAACACTGGCCAAATGAAAAGACAAAATTTAGGAATAAACTTGATCAGCTATACCACTGCCATAATGACAAGAAATATCTGAACAGTCTGATTTCCTGAGAAGTATCAAATAGTGACAAAACATAATTGCATCTAAAAATTACACATTTATAAATGACCAGGGGTGTGTTTCCCAAACATATTGTATGCTGAGTTGATCGCAGAGACCATTGAGTTCTACGATCTACTTAGGCTTACGATGCTTTTGAGAAAAAGATCCCTTTAGCATGGTGGAATGGGAAAAAAACACAGGCCTTGCTCTTGTAGCAGTAACAAAATGTGAGAAAGGCATCAGGCACTTCAAACACTTTTATGCTACTGACATGGATTCACATTTTGTATCAACTTCTAGCAAGACAAAGACTATCAGCCCAAAATTGCATAATAAATCCTGGTTTTACTGCTGAAACCAAGTACAAGGCACAGAAAGTTACTTACAGATTCAATGAAGATATTTAAAATGTCTCACCAGTGCAGTTGTAGCCATTCAGGACACCATCCACTATTGCTTTAGTGGTGTTCTCAAAAACTTCCAGCTGTGAAGAGTCCTCACCAAACACGCTGTCAAATACAAACTTGAGATCCTTATTGGCTCTCTTTCGCACATCCCTGTTGCCTACCCGCTGTCCCCGGAAAAATGTCACTTCTTCCTCTTTAGGATCAAAGACAAGCATGTGGTTGTCAACAACGTGGACAACCTTCTTGCAATTTCCATCCTTTTCTTTGTTGTTTAAAGGACGAACACGAACCACCACTTTCACGTGGCTGCACACCTCCACATCTGACATTGTCTTGTTTTACAGCTTCCCACTGGAAATCTCTGCTTCTTGATGTTTGTGTATCTGTACAACACAAGAGAAGACTATTTATAAATAGGGCGATTTCAAAAAATCTAACAGTAATGGAAATAAAATACAAGAAAAAGTTACAAATAATTATTCAATAATTATTACTTTTTATGTAGGGAAAAACAAAAACAAATCCTATGACACTTATTTACTTGTAACGTTAAGTATCAAGACATGCTGGAAACATACATTAGTTTGTTTTATTGTGGCTTGATTCCATTATAAATAAACTCTAAGACAAGGGGGCTCAACATAAAACTAACGTTGAGCCTCATACTGCATATCAGCCATAACATTCTCTCATAGACTGTAATTTACGCAGGATGTTTTAGTAACTATAAGGCCATTGTTGAAACCAAACTTACATACTGCAAACCAGATTTTGTGCCAATTCATTTTAATCGCACAGTAACACAAGACCAGGCAGTTACATTCATTACAAGCTTGACTATATCATCCGTCTATAAAGTTTAACTGATTTTACTTTAAAACTAGTAATAGCATTAGTTAGTAGCATCTGCTAAGTTAGCGTCGCGCTAAAAGCTGCAGCTAACTGCTCATTCATTTCATTTCTATCACAAAAGATCAAGTTAACGATATAAAATGTGTATAACCTACCATCTGATACAATAGGAATCCACGGTGAATGCTTTGGCTATGGTATTAAGATAAATGTGTACTTTTAAACCCTACATTTGAGCTGATAGTAAGCAAATCAAAAACCATAAGCGCGAATATTTCAAACACAAGCTGCTGTTCCGTCCCTGCATCTGATTGGATGATCACATTCTTACGTCAGGGACCTATGACGCTATGACTGGATATAGACGAATGAGAATTTTATTCACGGTGAAATATTGCACAAATATGATTTCGAAAACATGTAATATATAGCAGATTTCAGTTAAGTCACTGATCTATTTTGCCCCGATGATGTTTCAAAGTATTGGAATAAAAAGAAGACGCTTTGACTGATTAAACATGAAGACAATAAACACACAACTGCCGTTTCAAAGCTTCAGGGGGAAAAATACACAGGTACTGATTACTGAATAACACTGATACTACCATACTACCATATTTTAATATATTAATAATCTCGAAACATGTAAATATGGAATTGGTCACATTTATGTCATGTGGGAAAACCCAAAGCCCCTTTTTGATTTAACTGATTGATTATTAAATTGTATTGTTATTGAATGAAAAAAAATATTTCACTTTCCAGACAACTATATGCCTGCAAATGTATACAATTATGTTAATTTACTGCTGTATCTTTCTATTGGTTCTAAAAAAACAACAACAGATTTTTGACTCTGTAGAGACTCACAGTTGTGACTCAAGCACATATACGTGTATGTTTACTTATTTATTTAGATGCATGCATCACTGAACTATGTATGAAGTTAAATATATGTGTATAATTTGAGAAATTGTGATTAAACTGATGAACATTAATTGAAGTATGAATTTATTCACATTCTGCATAATGTAAAATATCGCTATATTGCATCTCAGTGTATTGTGCCCGTCCTGTTGCAGGATCGGAACACAAAATCATTTCTTGTTTCTTCCGGGAGCCGTCACAGCTGCACTCATGGACCTCCACGCTGAATAAAGGAGCAAACAACCTTGCTTATTAGTATAATAGCGATTAATCATTCATTCACAACCTGTATTGTTTTATCTGTTTGCATAGTAAGTTCTATGTTTACGAACTGACCTTTGAATATATACTGTATGGTGTGCGGAGACGTATGTAAATACATCACGTGTTGACAGACATGACAACAAATACATGCACTTCCTTTAAAAACTGAAAATCTGATCACTAACACATCCCTGAAAAAAACATGCTCTGGCGTCCTGCATGTGTCCTTGTGTCTATCATATTGGCGGGAGTTTCTCAATAGATGTTAAATGCTGCGACATTTAATTATAAACTGATGGGTAATATTAAATGTATAAGAAAGTAGTTTATCTTCTGACTTTTGCATGTTCGCACCATTTGCATTTTTAAGTGATCATGAGTTTAAAATGTCACCGTTTTTTAATCAAACCTTTAATGACACTTGCATAGTAAACAGATATCATGTTTGAAAAAATGATATCTCTTGGATTATATAGCTTGTCAGTATTATTCTCATTATATCTCATACCTTTTTTTGTCCTCTTTTCTGTGCAGAACCCAAATGCCTATATATCGTTTCATGGTTACACCTTGCAAATGGACATTGGGACTGTGTAAAGATGTGATTCCTGACCACGGCTCCAGAATGTTCAGACGATGTAGGAGGAAGTTGTGGCATCCATTGAGGCCCTATACTGGCTCAGTGCCTTCAAGCCCTGATTCTGTGTTAAAAAATTCAGAGATGTCAACCCAAAGCGAGAGACCCTTACACACACCAGTCATGGTGAAGGAAGTGTTGCAGTTTCTGGACGTCAAACCCGGGCAGGTCAGTCAGTTTTTTTTATCTGAAGTCAGCTTTCACTGAAATAAAGTGTTTACATTGACTATACATGCATATCTAGCAGTTTGTGAGGTCACATTTGTGTCATTTGCATCTTGGACACTGCCCGAGACTGTCCACTGTCCTACACTGTCAGAAAAAAAGTGCAAAATTGTACATTTAGTAGTACAACATGGTACTTTATCTAGCACTAAAAAGTGCATATTAGTACATTAGAGTAGTAATTATGTACCCTTAAGGTACTAGAATGAATCTTTTAGGGGTAAATAAGGTATGTCCCTATAACGGCACTGCCCCAGTGACAAGCTGTTGTACCCCTAAAGGTACAATATTTGCAAACATTTTCTGAGAGTGTATGTTTAGTTATTAAGTCTGATTTCATGACATAAGATTGCAAATTGCCAAATGAATAAATGCAAAATATTGACAAATATTTACCCTCTACCAAATATCTTTTCGAATGGCAGTATCATCAGAAATCATGTGATTCGTCATTCATGACATGTTTAGATGGAAATAATTAATGAAGAAGACCATAACGTGCATCCTTTTTAACTCCTACACAGGGTGCAACATTGAACTTTTGTGTTTGTATTTTTGTGTATGATGTATGTGGGAAAACCTGGAGGTGGAATGTTGACTTGTCATCGCCATGTTAACCACATGCTGTCTTGACAAGAAAAAAAAGTTGTTCGTCACCAAAACTTTTAGGACTCCCGATTTGTTAACTGTCCCCTCTTGGGAAGGGTAGGGAAGTTAGCAGAGTGCTCACAGACCTTGGCGTACTCTAACGTGCGAGCAGGCCAGATGGGCGTGAGTCAAAGGGCCTTCTGCTCTAGTGGGCAGCTTGAGATGGGCATCGCTGGGTCCTACCGCTCAAATCGTTGCTTATGCAGGTGGGGGCTCTGGGTCAGTGACTGAGTCAGTGATGGCACCACTGTTGGGTTGTTGGCAGATCGTGGGGCGTCACAGTACCGCACCACTCCTGACTAAGGTTTGCACCTCTTAACTTCACTATCCGCCTATGGGCCAACTGGTGCAGAGACAGCCTGCCAAAGGCCTGCGTTTAACCAAATAATCAAATAAAAAATGAGACCGTCTATGCTTCAATAAGGAATGCATCTCACAGATGTGTTTGTGTATGCAACAGGGTTGTGCGCCATTTAGAATTGAATTGAGAATGCTTTTTATATTCTGAATTTGAAGTTGAATTGAAGTGGCAAAAAGGGACTAGAATTGAAAACTGAATTTAAGGAAGTAGAATTCAAATGAATTGAAATTCATAAAAACTCAAATAAGTGTAATTCAAGAAAGTTTGTTAAGATTAACTTTGAATGTTGGCATGACAGCCGTGTCTAAAATTTAGATATGTTTACTTACAAGAAAGTCAATTTGTTAACATTATTTATTGCATTAGCTAACAATAAACAACTTTTTCTACACTATTAATCTAGTTTAACGTTAGTTTATAAATATTCTATCATTTATTGTTGTTTTATCATGTTTTTTTTCATACATTAATGTTAATTTGTACAACTTGATAATATTATAAAATGTATTAATATGCATAGAAATTACCATTAGCCTTGATTATTAAATGCTGTAAATGTACTGATCATTGTTAATTCATGATGCATGTTAACAAAGTCAACAAATTGTTTTCAAAATCTTCAAAACTTAAAAAAAATATATTGTAAACATAATTTCCCAGAATTACCTGTTGAATTTCGTTTATATATATATATATATATATATATATATATATTAGGAATTTCTTTTTATAAATTTGGGATTAGACAATAAGAGTAAAGTGATGCGTAGAAAAATTATACGGGTATTAATGTATTTAACATACTGTACTGCGCTGATTTTAATGCTAAGCGGGAGGTTACAGCAGAATTCCAAGATGCGCCTTTACTTGCATGACTTTAGTCTTCTAATCAGAAGAGATCTGTTTTATCGCTTGAAGTGTTTAGTCTCAAAATGTAAAAAGCAAGCAGCAAATTGATCAATGTGGAAAAAAAGAGCTGGTTCATGCTCTTCTAATAATTACCAATTTAGCCTCCTTTATTATTACTCTGACAGACAGCGTAATAATAACTGTTAGTCAAACGCTTACTGTGACTGCTCAGAGGGATCACTCTAATATTTTGATCTGCCATTGTAAAGCAATCAACCCCACTGCAGAAGCTCTCATCCAACGAGGCAGAAGTATGAATGGAGCTCTTAGGCAATCAAAGAGTAAACGCAGCAATTACACCAAAGTGGGTAAATGTAGGCTTTCAGCCGGCCACCTCCCACGCAGTTATCCAGGAATGGATAGCAGCACAGGTGAAGGGTTTTCACGCGTCACCCCCTGGAACGGCAGCTGCAGAGTAGAGATTTCACTGACAATCCATAAAAATTGGTTCTGTAAGCAGGATTGCCCTTGAATACTCCGTGACGGTGACAGCATATGGTCTCTGGTTTACTTGTTTGACAAGATTTTGCCTGTATACATCCGGTTATGACAACAATCACGTTATTTTTCCCCTCATTTTTATTCTCCTGTGCTCCCACTTCACAACTGCTACTCAACCACACTGTACCTGCAACAGCATAATTACCACACAAATTCCAGTAAGAAAGGCTGCACACTTAATTTCTCATTCTGCTTACAGGTGTCACCAACATGTGTGGTGGCCCACGCCAACTTTCCTATTGCCATGGGAACTGTTAAAACAGTTGAGGGAAGGTTACCCATATTTAGCTTACCACCTAGAGCCATTGCAAAACTGATTTTTGTGATATTTTGGGTATTTCAAGCATGACATTGTACTGTGCTTCAGCACCTACCTATAGAGCACAAAAGTGACCACTGACTTTTTTTCTGCAACCTCGTTTCCAGAAGTATTTTATTTCCTTTCCTTCCTAAGTGTTTTTATTCCCATTAATTTTTCTCCATTAGGCAAATTGATTTTAAACATTTAATAAAAAAGAGTCTTTAAACCAAAACAACCAGCTCTGAGATTAATCATAACATTATAACATCTGATTCAAAGCAACAACAAAAAAACAAAAAAATACTTGAACAGGTACTGGCTGCTTAAATTTGACAAATTACATAATTAAATAAAATGTTACAATGTAAATCGTTTCAATGTAAGTTAAATAAATAGCAAGTCTTTTTGTATGGAGGAAATTAATTGTTGTACTCTATTGAAATGTGAAGATAGATCTCACAGCATAGATATCAAAGTGTGTAAAAGTAGGTACAATGTATATTTTATATATACACTCACCTAAAGGATTATTAAGAACACCATACTAATACTGTGTTTGACCCCCTTTCGCCTTCAGAACTGCCTTAATTCTACGTGGCATTGATTCAACAAGGTGCTGAAAGCATTCTTTAGAAATGTTGGCCCATATTGATAGGATAGCATCTTGCAGTTCATGGAGATTTGTGGGATGCACATCCAGGGCACGAAGCTCCCGTTCCACCACATCCCAAATATGCTCTATTGGGTTGAGATCTGGTGACTGTGGGGGCCATTTTAGTACAGTGAACTCATTGTCATGTTCAAGAAACCAATTTGAAATGATTTGAGCTTTGTGACATAGTGCATTATCCTCCTGGAAGTAGCCATCAGAGGATGGGTACATGATGGCCATAAAGGGATGGACATGGTCAGAAACAATGCTCAGGTAGGCCGTGGCATTTAAACGATGCCCAATTGGCACTAAGGGGCCTAAAGTGTGCCAAGAAAACATCCCCCACACCATTACCCCACCACCACCAGCCTGCACAGTGGTAACAAGGCATGATGGATCCATGTTCTCATTCTGTGTACGTCAAATTCTGACTCTACCATCTGAATGTCTCAACAGAAATCGAGACTCATCAGACCAGGCAACATTTTTCCAGTCTTCAACTGTCCAATTTTGGTGAGCTCTTGCAAATTGTAGCCTCTTTTTCCTATTTGTAGTGGAGATGAGTGGTACCCGGTGGGGTCTTCTGCTGTTGTAGCCCATCCGCCTCAAGGTTGTGCGTGTTGTGGCTTCACAAATGCTCTGCTGCATACCTCGGTTGTAACGAGTGGTTATTTCAGTCAAAGTTGCTCTTCTATCAGCTTGAATCAGTCGGCCCATTCTCCTCTGACCTCTAGCATCAACAAGGCATTTTCACCCACAGGACTGCCGCATACTCGATGTTTTTCCCTTTTCACGCCATTCTTTGTAAACCCTAGAAATGGTTGTGCGTGAAAATCCCAGTAACTGAGCAGATTGTGAAATACTCAGACCGGCCTGTTTGGCACCAACAACCATGCCACGCTCAAATTGCTTGAATCACCTTTCTTTCCCATTCTGACATTCAGTTTGGAGTTCAGGAGATTGTCTTGACCAGGGCCACACCCCTAAATGCATTGAAGCAACTGCCATGTGATTGGTTGATTAGATAATTGCATTAATGAGAAATTGAACAGGTGTTCCTAATAATCCTTTCGGTGAGTGTGTGTGTAGATATATATATACAGTATATGAAACCTGGGAACTACAGTGCATTAAGTGACTGGGGATTTTTCATTCTCAATCTTTCAGTCTTTCATTATCCTGTTTTGTTTCTTATAGAAGCTTCCAATGACAGAGGGAAAGAGCTGAAGGAAAGATGGAATTCTTTTTAATTCTCTCTCTTCTCTCCCATTCTGGGCCTTTTCACCTTCCACTTGCCCATAAATTACCCAAACTAGAGCAGCCTAATTATCCACCAAATTAGCCTGGAAAAAAATTACGTTTGGTACAACTGGATATTCTATTCACCTTGAATTGCAGATCCACTTTGCTGGCCGGATAACCATTTTACACTAATTATCTTAACCATCATGATGCGATTGTAGCATTTTCTGATTACAGGGGTGTAATGTGGAAGCCATTTGAGAATGACAATAGCAGCGGAGGAGATGGGGGAGTGGGAACTTCCATCTGTCTAAGGGGAATAGACATGTTTGTCCACATTAGACCTACAGCCGTGTGTAATACTGCACTGTAAGTGACCTGACCAGGTAGTGATGCATGCCTTGCTCCCTTCTGTTTGGAAATTAGTTGAAAATTGGTTTAAACGTTTCATTCAATTTGATTAGTTTTTCTGGACGAGCGTGTGCATAGTTTGCGTTAAATGAAAAATGAAGCGAGACAGATTTCATTTTTACTTCATTTCATTTTCCGCCTTTTCTTCTCTGTCACAATCTTCAAGTGCACATAGAGATTAACTGAGTGTAACAGATTGATATAAGGAGGTTCACAGGTTCAGCTTTTTCATTCCTTGCCATTTCAGACCAATCTCAAAACCAGATGTGACCCTTTAGGAATGATTCTATTGCTGTCTCATAGTGTTAGAGCCAATTGGAAAGGCGAAAAGGCCTGTATGTGTTGCCATGAATTTCTCTCTGGCTTTTCATTATATAATCGTTGCAGGTGTACATGTATGTTTTGTCCTCTTGCTTCTCATTCACATTTCACTAACAGGATTTAGTCACAGCTCATCATCTAAGCACTGAATTTTCAAAGACATATAAGGATAATAATAGGCAGCACAGAGGCTTGGCATTTCATGGCAAATGGGCATTATGTGGCTATAATGGAATGCATATGATATTAGGGAAGCACAATATATCTGTACCAGACTAGTTTTCCAATATACGAGATTTTAATTGGTCATTTAATTGTGCATGATAATTTATTTTATTTACATTCATTTACCTTTTGTAATAGTCTAACATTTATTTAAATATTATAATACCACACATTTAATAAAACTGTTAAATCTTTACCAAATCTCCAAATTAACATTCATTTTCATACTCTACATTATAATGCTGCCTAAACGTACTTTTATCATTTAAAATGATTGCTTGCTTGTTTTTAAACAGGATTCCCTGAACACTCTGCTTATCTGCCACTGGTCAGACAAACAGACTGCCCCACCTCCCAAATCAAACCATTGGTTGGGTCAGTGTTGCTATGTCAGGCAGCTTAAACAAACAGAGCAATGTTGTGTCTAAAGCTGTCTGCACATTAAACTGACTGAGAAAGTATTTCAACTTTAAACTTCACCTCGCCCCCCTCAACCCGAGCTGAGGAACATAATGGTGTTAGAATGTCCTGAGGTGATCTTATAAACAAAAGACTCATTCTTATTGACAGTTTGCAATGTGTATTTCTCTCCAGTTTCCTTGGTGAAGGGGCATGCGTTATTGTCTATTAGATTTATAGACTGCGATCTGGTGGGCCCATTCTCAGATCTCACCAAAGGGCCTTTTTACTTGGTGACGTCCACCCACGACCTAGCCAATCTCCTGTGATAGATTCCTCGGTACTGGCTTTCCCCTGGAGCCTGCCCACGAACAATCGAAGCCAGCCGCTGCTTTATTCATGTCCTGTCTCATTTATTGGCCCTGCTCTTAGCGCCTGGTTACACACATTTGCACGCCCACTCAGTAAAGACACACCCTGACAGGAAGTGATTTGTTTTGTTTTATTGCCTGTCGAAATCCCCAACGCCCCCCTTTTCTAGTCTTTACCGTCTTGTCCCCTTCCTGTGGAGAGTGTTTGATCCAGGGAGGTGGACCAGCGGGGATGGACACAGCCAGGCATAGGGGAATCCTCTGCTCTGGCTCAGGCTCTGTCACCAGGGAGGAAGGATTGCAGCCAAGGGAGATTAATGAGCTGTCAGTCTGGAGTACGGGTGAGGATTCGGGAATTGGCTGAAGTCAGCTTTCGGGCTGATCTGGGGTCAGTTGAACAGTTTGTCTTTCAGTGATTCTGAATTAGATGGCGATAATGGGGTAAGCTCTTAGAGTTGCATTAAGCATGGGGTCCTACGATAAGTGACACTCTGACAAGATGCCCATCCTGGCCACACCTTCTTTTCTCCTCTTTCACTGAGGTAGAATATCACCTGCTGTCATATGTGTCCATCTCTTTTGTTAACACCACCAACACTTTTGGTTTTTACTTTTAATGCAACAGGTGGCACCAAAAATGAAAGACATAGATTGGGCAGAAATGGAAACTCTATCTTCAGTTACTCACCCTCATATCGTTCCAAACCTGTATGAATTTAGTTTATTCTCGCAATCGGCAATGCTGACAGTGTGGTATTTATCAACAAGCCATGACGTCAGCGCATTGAAAGGGCCAGTAGGACAGGCGGCAGACCTCAATAAATTTTCATGTAATGTTACACTCGCACCGATCATGCATGGCAAATGGGTCTGTGTGCTTAGGTAAGGTGCAGACTGCATTCTCCTGGTGGACATGCTGTACTGGGGATATTTCTGGTCTGTTCTGGCAAGCCGCTGTCTCCTGCTTTAGCCTGTGGCAGTATTTTTTCGAGGAGTGTGGCCCATTGAAAGACGAGGCTGGTGAATAATTGATCTCTGTAATTAAACACTCCGGCAAGGGATGGCAGAGCTGATTGACGGCCAGATATTAAGCCCGAGCCTCGTAAGGTTGCAAGTTTAGTCTGGGGTTATCAGTGGCCATGAGCAAAGTCTCTCTCTGTCTGTCTCTCACTCTCCCTCTCCCTGACTTCTCATTACTCTCATGAATAGACAATTGGGCCATGGTGGTGGAGGCGCGGCATGAAAGGGAGTCCGTGACATCATTAGCCAAATGTATCATGGCTGTACCAGGTGGCTAAGCTGGCAAAGAGGGGACAGCCTCTTAGTGGGAGCTCAGCTGAGCCCCTCAAGCGTTCTGTCCGACAATCCCCAACCCCCACCCCCCAACCCCCAAAAGGTGATGCTGATCACTTTTGCGCTTCCTGTTTGGATACCTTTTAAGAAATGCATTGTTCTGATCCACTGCAGGAAACGCAACCTCTACAGCAGCCCTTGAACTTTGATTTGCATGCCATTTGCTATTTTATTTATTTTTCATTTCTTTTTTGAAAACTCTCTATTCTCGCTTCAGGGACACGGGGAAAAAAAACTGTAAATATTGCAGCGTATTAGTCACCAAGCAGCGTGCCACTCTGCAGCTCTGTAGGTGAAACGAAACACCCACTTCTTTGATGGTAAATAACTCCAACAATGATGTGAAGGATAATTACACTAATGATGCAAGTAGCTCCTCTTGGGAGATTTAAAATAGCCTGAAGTTGAAGAATGGTTTCTGGAAACCCACACCTGAACGTCCGCTTTAATAACTGATATTTAAGTATGCAGTCTCCTTCAAACAATATTGCTGAAATGTGGGGGAAAATAAATAAAGTGAAGCCTCTCCAAGACACGGGAGTTATTACTAAGGGTTTTATTACAATATTTACATTTGCGCCTACCGGGTGAATGTGGGCTTGCTAATCAGATGTATGCCCCGTGGACAGCTGGATAGAGCGATGACTCATCACAGCAACATGGCCTTGATTGGGGTTTGCATGGAAGCTCAGAAACCGCAGGCATGCTATTATTTGAATTATGATTCTCTATAATTTATTGCACCAAATTTTCATGCTGAAGCCTGGCTCCTGATGTGTCGGGATGTCAAACGTTATGATCGCATTTAATGCAGGTGCACTAATAGGGGCACTGGGGTTAAGGGCAACACTAGATATTGTCTTACGACACCATTATCCTTGTTCTCTGGTAAACTCCTTGACAGATGCTTTCTCGCTTGTGAAAACGAGGCTCTGAGAATGAATTCATGATTGTTAGCCTCCCTCCCACCGAATCACGGTTTTGATGTCAAACTTTACCGTAAGTGGAGATTTGGAGGTGAGGCTTCAGCAACAGCTGCTGCTGTTTTCTGCTGGTGAGCTCATGCTGAACTTTGAACAAATGCTAATTTTGAGATTGGAATCTGAATATTTTACACCCAAATTAAATGCACAAACTGAATAAATTAAATGCACAAACTGAATAAACTATACGCAAAACATGAAGGCAAAGCTTTTGGAGTAGGATGCTTGCAGAGGCTCTTGCTGATCCTCAGTGTCTTTTAGCACCATTGATCCCACGCTGGGGAGCCAGGTGTCAATAGGCACCACGGGTTGTGTCCAGGGCCGGAAGCGCAATCGCTTCACAGAAGGTCAGATGGCCTGTACTTCTTTTTTTTTAGTCGTCCTCTCCCTCTCTTCATTTTTAATCACTGGTAGATCTCATTCAGCAGACACATCTTCCCCTAAAGGGAGGGGAGGCAAGGAGAAAGGGAAAAAAACAAAAAGTTTTTGTGCTTTATGAGTCAGCTTCCTGACACAGAGCCTTCCTGCCCAGCCGTGGCCTAGACTAACTAATTGAAAGCTGTTTCTGATTTAATTAAAGTGCTGTCTTTGGCCTTATGTATCGGACTAAAGAAAGCAGTCCGGTACATAGTATATGTAATGCTAAATGTTTAGGTCTATATGTGTTGATGTCCTTGTGAGACACAGGCTTTAAGGTAGCTTGTGACCGGCTCCTGCTGATTCCTGAATGGATGGATGTAATAGTGATGAGGGCCCATTCTGGTTTTATGAGTGACAGGAATTGTAATGTATGGTGTTTCATTTTGCTGTTGTGAAGCAGGTGTCTTGGTTGGTTATGGTTGCCTATAAGATGTATAAATGCCTTGAGGGCAGAACGGTGCATAAGGTCTAATATTATGCCAATCTCAGCTTTGATGATCACAAAAAAAGCATTTAGTTAAGAAGATAAAGCATTTTCCATATAAAACAAATGCACATTTAATAATATTTGATTTGATTGATGTTACAACATTCAGTTTAGATCATTTATCTTACAAAATGTTAATTTGTCACTTTTCTGGTTAGAGTTAAAATGAAAGATTTAAATTCATTTAAATATTATTTTCTTTTCATTTCTTTTAATGTTTATTTTTCCCCTCTTGGGTGTTAAAACATCCATCTTAATTTTTTTCACACAACTGTTGATTTATATCTTCTTTTAGGTTATCAGATTTTTCTGTTTCCTTTCAAATATTACAAAATGTCAAAAGGTTCTAGCGTACTGTGAAATGTGCAAAACCTGGAAACTCTAACATACCCCTGTTGTTTGTATAGCCTCTAACTACATGTAGGTACATATCTGTTACACAGTCTGACAAGCATATACACACCCAGACCAGGCATGTTTATGCATTTTTCAGTGAAAAGACTCTGGTTATGTATTATAAGTGAAGGGGTGTTTGGGTTACAGCAGAGCTGGGGCTCTCATCTGCTTTGGCTGAAATGGAAGCAGTCGAGAGACACCGATAGAAGCTCAAGGGTCAGGTGGGCTGTATGCATTACCCTTTGCAGTGCAGGGTTTCACCTGATGGACCTCACCTGGGGAAAAAGAGACAAGAAAAAAGAAAATGACTTTGGTTCAGTCAATCAGGAATTTTGATCTATAAATGCACACAGAAGCAAACATGTTGATTGCTAAAATGTTTGAATTTTAAAATCAGGGATGCACAATTTATGGGTTTCATTTCGGTTATTAGATGGTTTTGGAAATATATCAGTTGATATGGAATATTTCAACCTATTTTTAGCATCATAACACTCATTTAAAGTTCATCTTTAAAAACACTAATAATTAAATAACACGGTTACATCTTTAGCAGATATCAAAATAAATATCAGTTTTTATTATAATGTTGTGATGCCTGCTTCACTTGTAGCATTTTAAATGTTTAATTTAAACTTTTTATGTTATTTTTATTTATTTATGCAAAATAGTAATGAATTTAAATATTGCCCATTTATTTGTTATTGGCCATGACATGACAACAATTATCTGTATTGGCCAGAATTTTAATATCGGTGCATCCCTATTTGAATTTTTTTCTTTTTTTCATTTGTAGCTAGCATAATTGCCCGTTTTGATCCAGTTTTGAAGCAGTTTGTCTGGCTTTCAGTTTTGTGCAGGTCCCACATCAGTGTCATTGGTGCTGGTGCTGGGCCAGTCTATTGTCAGGAAACACTTTGTCAGAAAAAGAAACTCCTCGGGTGGTGCTGATGACGGACTCTTAACAGCAGAGGCAGTGGAAATTTACTCTGAATTACCTGCACAGGTGGTAAGCTCAGGAGGGAGGGCTTAGAGCGGGTGAAGAAGTCTCTCAGCACATCATGTTTGGGGCCCATTGGGGATATTCTCCACTATGCATGATGAGTCATATTTCAGCTGTTGTAGAGAGCCCAGAAAGAAATGAATGTAAAAGTAGGTGTGTGTTATTCATAAATTAGAATTTTGATTACACATATTTTAATTATTAGCTGGCTTTTTTTCACCTAACTATTCATTTTTAAACACTTAAACACCCATCAAATCCTGAAAATCCTGTCAATTGACAAACACACTCTTAAAAATAATGGTTCATTGTAGAATCTTAGATTTAGCAAATAATCCTCTTTAGAGATTAATGATGTTCGTTATGATGTGTTGATTTGATTATATGTCTATATGTTCTTTAAAGCACCATTATTTTCTAAAGTTCTATGTGAAGCTTAAAAAGGTTCTTGGAGTCAGGAATCAGGCTGAACAAAACTGTTTTGGTTGAAACCTTTTTTAAAATAGTGTATTTCTTTCGATGTATACAATTTAATAATATTGTGATGACTGGGCAGGAAATAATAGGGGGGAAAACATACCACTGAAACGCATCATTATTTCTAATTTATCTTTTTGTTTGTTTTATTTTTGCATTGAAATGTAGAGAATATAAGTGACTTGATTAAAAAAATACAACAAAGTAAACAAAATTGTATATATTGCAGCATTTACTGTATTTTTGGCCCACGGCCCTCAATCAAGTTTGATTTTTGGTTCTTCGTAGTAAAAAGTAGCTCAACTGTGACCGTCTACTTTTAAGCGGTCTTTGTTCTGTACATATTTTCTCCATAGGCATTTCAAAGTTTTTCAATAAAGAGTTCTTGAACCAAACCAACCAGCTCTGAGATGAATCACAACATTAAACCTTTCATTCAAAGCCAAAAAAAATTTGAAAGTCTGAAAAAAGACAAAAGCACTAGACTGCCTTTTATGAGACATTTAAATACTCATCCATCACTTAAAGCATAACGAATTTTGTAATCAAATCAGAAACGACAATATAACACCTTCATTGATTGTAAGTATAAAAATCCATTTATTTAAAGTTTATTGGAAGATATCCAAACATATACACATCTATAGTTTGAGAGTGTAGAGAGACTGACTCGATTACGTCATTCGTAATGATTTATGGGAGTGGGCAGTCACTGTTGAGCTCCTTTGCAGCAATTCCTGTTTCCACAGAAACAGACTTCTTTGATTGGTGGATCTCTCCTCGGGATTATGCGTATTGGGTAAAATGTAAATTTTGAACAATATTTTTTTTTAAATGAAGACATGCTGACTTGTGGTTTATACAGAAGCACATTGTGCCCTACAATCACGGAGCTCCTAATAGGTCTGTCTTGAAAGATTAATATGTTATCTCTAGAAATCAATGGAAATGGGATTTTTTCTTGCTGCATATGGAAACAAATAGGGGTGAACATGGAACTGAGAGTTGCAGCACTCTGGGTGTTGGGCCGTTCTGGATTGTTCTAGCCCGATTTAACCCCATGCCTTTTACTATTTTGTTTGTAAGTAGGTTGCATTTGTGCACTCTTCCTGTGCTCTTCCCCCATCCAGCGGCCTTTACTGTATAAAATCCTCTATGAACTGCTAATTCCTCTGTCTTAAAATGCTGTGCCTCAGGGCTCCCTCTGTCAGAGGCCTTATCCACTGCACAATTCACAATCTCTGTCCCTCTCCACCCATCCATCCTTCCATCCCTATCCTTCTCTTTCCTTTCATCTCTCTCCTCCTTTCTCTATAACATAATCAAATGACTTGAACTCCTCATCCTTCACATCTCTCTTTCTCTCACTCTATCATCACTCTTTTACAAGACTGTCTTCATTTAACTAGACCTCTCTTTACAGGTCCTAATAGTCACAGATCAGCGCCTCTTTTGTCCACATCTACTGGCATGAAATTCACCTTCAGGATGGATTCCATCTCTCTCCCTATTTTTCGTTCCCTTCACTCTCTCTCTTACTTTTAAGAGTTACTTCCAGGCTTCCAGCTGTTTCCCCCCTTCCACCGTGAGCATTTATTCTGAATTTGGTTTCATTAGAGTTTAAATATAGCATGTATTGTTTCTGTCCTATAGCTTGTTGACAATAGTGTTATACTCCCTGCTTCATCCAAGCGAGCAGAGCTCTTTAAATACAGGCCCGGCTCTATCGAGGGCTGCTGTTGAATAGAGGGTGCTAGATCAGATATGACCTTGTTTTTTTGTCTTGCTCTCATTTAGGCATATTAAAGGAGGCCCTCTGGTATCGGCAGATCCTTTGAATCATACCCCAGTTTTGCAGGCTGGACTTTAAACCTTATCCACTCTGAATAGAGAGCATGTCTGTCTACATACGGGACAAACAATTTGCTCTGTTTGTGGGACAAGAGATTTACTCATAGCCTGACTCAGTTTTTCTAAATTTCTTTTTTTTTTGTATTAAAATGTCAACATTAAATGGAGATTCCCCCTATTTTCTTATTTATTTTATTGTGAGTGATTCATCCATGCATTTATTGTTTTTTTTTAAATTAGTTGTCATTAATTGAAGGGGTGGCAGTGGCTCAGTGGTTCATGTAGGTTGTCTACAAACCGGAAGGTTGGTGGTTCAATCCCCGGTTCCACCTGACCAAGTGTCGAGGTGTCCATGAGCAAGACACCTAACCCCAGCTGCTCCCGACGAGCTGGATGGCGCCTTGCATGGCTGACACCGCCGTCGGTGTATGAAGGAGTGAGTGAATGGGTGAATGTGAGGCAAATTGTAAAGCGCTTTGGTGGCCATTGGGTCTGTGAAAGCGCTATATAAATGCAGTCCATTTACCATTTTACCATTTTTTACCATGACGTGTAATTTTTTATAAAAATGTCATCTCGATCTTGTAGTGAAATGAAAGACTTCTCTCTGGTGACGAATGTGTTTCTGCTGCCTGATAAGACACAGTATTTCACATCTGTTTTTCGGCAACACATTGTCATGTTGTAAATAAGACAACATCTGTATTGCAATGCAAACCCCTCCATGGTGCGGTGGTTGTTGTTGTTGGTGTATGCCTAACATTGCAATGTCACTGCCATAGAAACCAATGCAGATATTCCGGAAAACAAAAGAGTGACATGGACACACAAATCATATCTGAACAGTTGCGATACACAGTGTGGACAGTTAAACGTACAGTATGTAATTTTTGGCCACCAGGGGGCACTCAATGTAAATAATAACAAAAGACGTAGGCCTACTTTGACGTCGGGAAAGAGCGTGGGCTCACTGGAGTTGTTGTCGCTGTCAATGACAACCAGCCCTCTGAGGGAGAGAGAGAGCGCGAGCGAACCAGCGATACGATGTTCATTGGAACAATATCAAGCGATCTGTCATTCCCCACATTCCTCACTCATTCTAACTATGTATTTTGATAATCACGTATTTTCGAACAGAGAGATATATGAATTATCAGACCCCTATTGAGTCAATATTCCATCTAGCTAGTATTAATGGATGTTTAAAAAACACGGCCACCTTTCGTTAAAAATATAATTACGTTTATACTATGATATCGAACAAGATAACGTTAGTGAACTGCATATGAAGCTACATGAGAGCTAGCCCGTCTGGGTTTTACACATGACATCATTTCACAAAATATACGGATAGATATAGTTAGCTGAATGGGTGCTTACCTGTTTATTAGAATGCAAGCGAGATCAGTATCTCTCTGTAGCCTATATTTAGCTTGTCACGAAGCTCTCTACATTTTTTTAAATGCAAACCTTTACCCGTGTCATGCTGCTTCTCCTGTCCCAAACACTTCTCGGGTCATATTTTTTACCCGTACGTTTGCTAGGGTGACCATATGCCTCATTTCATTTCATATTTTGATTACCAAAAACCAGGACAATCGGCCAGCAGTTTTTTTGAAAACCAGGACATTTTCATCACTTAATTAAAACAGCCAGGGCGGCAAGGACAGATTGTGAAAACAGGACATGTCAGTACTGTTGGTCACCCTAACGTCTGCGCTTTGAGCTGGCTCCAGCAGCAGAACATGCAGGCAAAGCGTAATCGTGGTTCATAACTTACAGGGCTGCCAACTCTCACACATTCAGCGCGAGACTTACGCAATTGAGCCAATTCTCACGCTCTCACACCACACCCCCGATTTCTCACGCTGAAGTGTCAACCCGGTCGGTCAAAGCCAGAAAGATGAGTTTATCTATAGATCTACGTGTCCACTCGTGATCGATTAGTTTTACCGCAAATTAGTTAAAATATCCTGTAATCTAGAGCGAGCGTGCATGCGAGACAGATGTTGAGCTCCTAACCGTGCACGCGCACGATGTCAGAGAGGTAAGCGAGCGAGAGATCTTGCACGCGTGCAGCCAAACCCCCCTCAAGTTTGGTGCAGTTGCAAAATAATTCTAGCTACTACTTTTTTTCTACGTCGTTTGCTTTTCTTTTTTTGGCGGTAGTCCGGCGTTCCCATTTGTGTTTGGCGGTTTCGCCGGGTTCCGCAGGAATTTAGGGAAAATAGAGGAGTCAAAGGTTATATGACGCCATAGACGGGCGACAAAACGGAAATAAAGAAACGGCCTGTTTCTTCGAATTAAACTATACATTTCTCCGGATTTGAAAGTTGGTGGAAACTGTCGAGATAATGTAAGTACATATCTCATAGAAATATATAACATAGATACAGTTATTTTTGAAATTTTTAAAGCAGAAAAAATGCATATTGTGCCTTTAATTGTTTTAGATCAGAATCCAATCAGATTTGGACTGACCAAATGTGGCCTTCATATGTGGTACTAAATCTGATACAGGTCAGATGTTTTGCAAAGTAGTCTGAACAGTCATATCGGAATTCATGCGACTTTAATGCCACTGTATAGGTCAAAGTTCGTCACAATTCTGGGCTCATTGGTGTCACTTCAAAGATTTTACATATACCCAAACTTATCAAGACAGTTGCGAAAGGTAGTCAGTGAAGGACAGTGATCTGTCAGAGCTCATAAGTATCACAGTGACAGCTCTATATACAAGCAAAACACAAATGTTCGTATAATGTTTAAAAACTCTGCTCTTTTCTTTTTCGCATCCTCGTCTTTTTAAAAAAAAAATTATATTGCCTGTGCATCAATCTGCTGGCGCATCACGATATAAATAAACGCACAGTCGCTTGCTTAATGTCATCTGTGTTTGCTTGACGTCTTTTTAACGTACTTTTGCACATGCGGGTCAGTTCAGGACCATGATCTGTTTACACTGGAATCTGATATTGGCCACATTTAAAACAACAATGTGAAAAATTTGGATCTGAGCAGTAAATCGGAATTGAGCACTAAGGCTCGCAGTGTGAACTTAGTCTAATGCTGCGTCCCAATTAGCATACTATCCGTCCTAAATAGTATTCGAAAATAGAATTAGTAAATTAGTACGTCCCAAATCGTAGTATGTTGAAATGAGTGTTCCAAAGATACCCGGATGGTCTACTATTTCCGGTCAGAATCCAAAGTGCAGATCGATGCGCACTCTAACGGCTAATATTGGCCACAACCCATCGCGCGTTGGACGAGGATTCGATTAGAACTACAAACACGAGTGAAAAGTGGTATAAAAAAAAACTACAGACATAGAGGACGCGCGAGTCCGGCGGTTATGTAGAGAGGTTTAGAATAAAAGGGTTAGTTCACCCAAAAATTAAAATTGAGTCATTAATTACTCACCCCCATGCTGTACCAACCCCGTAAGGCCTTCGTTCGTCTTCGGAACACAAATGAAGATATTTATGATTAAATCTGAGAGGTGGATGACTGCTACATAGGCTGCCTAAGGGAATGGCACTTGACGGCCCAGAAAGTCATTAAAGAAAATGTTTAAATTAGGGCTGTCAGTTAAACGCGTTATTAACGGCGTTAACGCAAACCCATTTTAACGGCGTTAATTTTTTTATCGCGCGATTAAGTCTTTTTGGCCTTGAAAACTTTGTAGTTTTTTTTCCACATGCTTTTGCAACAGGACGCGGCATGTGCGCGAGGACGCTTTGAAAGCGCAAGCGGATCTAGCTAGACCGGAAACAAAACAACAGGCACGCCGCACACACTTGTTTGGGCTTGCGAGCCGGATGCGCGAGCGCGAATCTCTCTGCTCGCGCGCGGAATATAATGTGCAGAGCACGAATCTCTCTGCTCGAGTCGAACGCTCTCAGATACACGCTGCTCTTGTAAGAATTTTCTCTGGGCTCGCTCAGAGAATATGTCTGCACTTAAAACGTGTTCAGTGCAATCGCGAATCTTTCCTCTTCCCCAGCTAACAATTTTAGGTTATAAGACCGTTTTCATAACGTTCCCATTAAGTTATAAAAACGTTATCTGAATGTTATAGGAACGTTCAAAACGTCCAGTTTTGAGTGGATGACGAGCGCGAGACGCCGAAATGGATGCCAATAAGATTCTGAATGGAAAGTTTACTTTTAAAAAGTTGCCAAATGGTTCAATTGACAAAACCACAGTGATCTGTGAGTTTTGTCGTTGTGAACTGATCATCATCGCAGCACCTCCAGTCTGAATACCACTTGATGGCCAAGCACACACACACTCACACACACACTCACACACAGCTGATGCGAATTCTCCACCCCCTCATCAATATCAGGACCTAGCCAGTATTTCTTTCACCCTTTTATTGATGGACAGTGTTACATTGTGTGAGAGATTATTTGCTCCAAGTGTGAATGTTTTAGTGTGAAATTGTGCAAATGTCTTTTATTGAAAACAATATTGGCATATACTGTTCAAAGCAAGCCGATCCACTTTTCCATGTTGATAAGAGCATTAAAATGAGAAAAAATAATGGGACAAAAAGAAATCAAGAGACATTTAGAATAGATAAAAATGTGCGATTAAATGCGATTAATCGCGAGTTAACTATGACATTAATGCGATTAATCGCGATTAAATATTTTAATCGTTTGACAGCACTAGTTTAAATATTCCATGTCGCAACAGTGGCTCAACTATAAGTTTATCAAGCGACGAGAATACTTTTTGTGCGAAAAAAACAAACAAAAATAATGACTTTATTCGACTATTCCTTTTCTTCCTTGTAGGCCTGAAACGAGACTTCAAGAGATTTCCACGACGCATGCGCGAGAACTGCGATCTCCTTCAACTACTTCAGTTAAGTTCTCACGCGTGCGCGTCGTGGAAATCTCTTGAACGTTTTGCCGCTATTTCCATTACATTGCAACTTTAATGCTAGTCTGTCTTTCTGCAGGGATGCTACTGTGGTACAGTGCTGATATCAAATGATAATACCATGGTAATATATTATATACCATGGTACTTATTGATTAGTGTTACAATAAATACCATTGTACAACCATGTAAATACCATGGTAAATGAATATCACCATCTGATACTATCACTGCATCCTGGTAAGTGTATCCTGTTTCCATACCGTTTTTTTACACAGTATTTTTAAAGAATACCATGGTACAATGTGGAGAAAACGTTTTAAAACCATAGAATGTTTTGTTGCATGTCACTTTCCTTAGCATTTCACGCAAGTAGATTCCTAACAATCTTGCCCATCTTCTAGACGTTTTTATGGTTAAACCATTGATGCAGGAAACGGTCATCGCTCACCACAGATTAGAAACATATACCGAACCCGACCCGAAACCTGTGAGTTCTTTTGGGCCCGTCGGGCTTGGGTCGGGTAGCAGACCTCTACCACAGTACTGCACCATCCTCTTTCATCTCTGATGAAAACAATGATGAATGATGTAGTTGGCCTGCCATGCTTATAAATAAGTGTTTTGATGAAACCAAGGTAGTGCTTCCTAGTTCCTGCGGAGAGAGAAAGAACAGAGAGAGGGTGAAAGGAAGGAGACAGGAGTTATAGTTTCTCAGATATGTGTGTGAGTCATAGAGGCACACAGGCGCTGTCTCTCTCCAGCTTTCCCTCACCTTCAGTATCAAAACATCTCATTATCAGCTGTCATTCACTACTGCCAGAGTCAGAGCTACACCACCGCTGTATCCTTTCTCCAGCATTTCATTATTGCCAATGCCGCACGCAGTGATACTCAATAATTTAAAACAGTCGGTGTGGGTATGTGTGTGTACAGTGTACGTCACCGAGAGCTCCACAATTGGCCTGTTCTGCACATATTGTATTTGTCGTGATGCATGCTGTGTTTGAACATACTGTGCAGATTGTGTCTGCTGGCTTTGTATTCATTACATTTTGTCCCTTCAGTCCATTTTTCGCCCCTAGTGACTTGAGTAGCCAGAGTAAACATCTGAAAAAACCTGAGGAAGTCAGTGGCTTAATAAATGCTAAGCCTTTTGAAGACTTGCTTGGATGGCAAAAGATGCTAACATGCTAAATTTAACCTGAGGAAGACAGCGGCTCTTCTCTCCATTCAGACAAATGCTAAGCTTCTTTGAAGTCTTGTTTGGGATAAATTTAGCTTGTTAGCATACTTTATTGTGTGAGGAAGACATCTGCTCTAGCGCTCTCTGTGCTTTTCTTAAGTTTTGTTTTGACTAAGATGCTAACATGTTAAATTTCATTGCATATATGTAGAGACGTTTAGTCGTGGTGTCAAATTGTAGGCAAACCTGAAGAGGTAAGTCACCATGGACTCCTTCTGGAATTTCCTTCAATTTCTTATATCAATTTATGAATAAAATAATGTCTGTGATAGAAATGACCTGAAGATACTTGATAGATATCTATAATATTGGTAGATACTAATTGCACATGCTAATTTCCTCTACTTTTACTTGATTAACTAGATTAACTTTGCCGTCATCTAACACTCACTTAAAGTGCCCCTATTATGCTCTTTCGGATATTACTTTTCATATAATCTTTTTTATAGCTGTTTGTGAATGTAAAAGGTCTTCAAAGTTTCAAAGATCAAAGTTCAGGAAAAATTGAGTTATTGTTTCCCAAATAAATAACCGATTCTAAACTGCCTGAAACGTCATCAGTAAGTCATCTTATTTCCTGCTTGAACATACTTAGTTTAAATTCACCATTCGCAGGGAGTTTGATTGACAGACAGGTGATCTGAACAATCATTATCCACCATCCACCGAATTCGACATTTTGTCCAAAAAAGCAGTCAGGAGAGTTAGTAGATTAATGTCGATGGATTTGAACTTGACAAACGGTGTGTACTGACATCTTTCCGCGGTTGAAGCAACATTTCTTCTGATGTTCATTCATGTTTATTTGATGCTATAAATTAACTAGAAGGAAGAGATGATCATTTCACAAGCAGCTTTAACTGAGGCGCTACAGCGATCTGTCACAAAATGGTATTTGTTAATTTTTTTTTTAAAAGGACCAAAATTGAAAGTTGAGACTTTGTTTCATATCAAAAGTAACCTGGTTTGTCCTGTCTATCGGCACGTTGTCAGTGTCTTCTTTGCTCAGCCATGAATTTTTCACTGTGTGAGAACATGATGTGTGGCGTGAGAGCGGCATGGCTTGTCAGACATAGCAACAGTAACTGGGGGCTGGTCTTTGCGAACGTTCAATTAAAACAAAATACAACGTGCACACTGTAGTTTTAAGCTGAGGCCTGTAAGAGTTTGGTTCTTTTTTCGCCCAACATGTTCGTATCACTGTGTATTCAAGTGCTGAGGAAGCCTCCGGAGCTGAAATTCCAATATGGTAATGTAATTTTTGTTTTCGACATGCGCTGTAAGCGATAAACCAATCGCAACAGTCTGGACCATCTCACCAGTCAGAGTAGAGTAGGTTCTCGGAATGAAGGGGTTTAGAGAGACAGAACCCCTGTATTGAACCGTTTTAACATTGTGAGAAAAGAGGTGATGCTGCAGTGTATATTATGAGAACATTTGTGTTTTTTTATCTTGATTCAATAACACTGTTAAATGTAATCTCCAAATGGATATCCATTTTTAATACTCTTCATTGGAATGTTGTGATCGTTAAATTTACTTTAAGCATTTAAAATGATTCATTTGAGTAATTTTAATTTTAGGCAAAATGGTATCAAATTTTAATATCTGTGTATAATTTATGTTGTAGAACAAAACAACCAAGTGTTTACAAGTAATGTTTACCACAGACCTTTGACACTTCCATTAAAAAAAAACATTGAAAAATCCTTGAAATTCGAGTTTTTGGACTGTACTACACGAAAAGCCCTGTTGTTATGGCACACATTTTTATCAAGCTCATGATGAGACCTGCTCATAATTGCAAGGGAACATGTTGGCCAGGAAAAATGTTACAAGGGTAGATGAAGGTTAATTAATAAAGACCCTGCTACACACCCCAACAGTGACATTCTCTGAGGAGCTTTCTCTCCCAGACACGAGCAAAGATTTCACTCCCTGTCTAGTGCGTAAAAGAAAGCCTGTCAGCGGGGAAAGTTTTGCAGGACTTGTCAGAGAAAGGGGTGGGTAGAGACAGGAGCTGCATGTGCCATAGCTAACACCCTGTGATGTTTGTGGAGGCGTCCATCCAGACATAAATCCCTTCCTTGGGCTATCCATCACCTATCTATATCCCCCTCCAACTCTCCTCCCTGCAGGATAGAGGGGGTCCTCCATCAGATCTTCCCTCCCCAAACTCTGCTTAGTCAATGGGCCCGAGCCCACAATCTTGTCACCGCATGACTGACTGCGGGCCTATTAAAGTCTTTACCACCCGACAAGGCAGTTAACCAGATGCGAAAGCGTGGCAGAAATCAATAAGGCTAATTTTTCAAAAGTTATCTCTGTTATCGCCTGTCTCGCACTTTTCTCTCTCTCACGGCGTGCCGACGTGAGTGAAGGATCTTGGCCTTTTCGAGGCCTCAGTGACTCAAGATAAATCTATTATCAATGCCAGTCATACAGGAGTACGAAAGGTAGATTTTGGAGAAGTACAAACCTTCCTACTTCATAACTCAATGTCTCATGTGTAAAGACCTTTTGCTCTAAATTGGGTTCAAAGATAAATAAACAATGATATCTGCGGCCACTTCGTGGTTTGATTACAGAACAGAAATCCAAGTGTTGTATGTTTTCCCTCTTTCCCCCTTCTTCCGACCAAGGAGGTGCTAGAATATTCACATCCTTGTAACACAGACAAACCTTCTGAATAAGACATGCTGGCTAATGCCGAGGGTAATGTGTTAAACACCTCCCTGGGGGAGGGAGATGGCTTTAGTTTGTTTTCGTCTTTATCTATTTTTTATCATCGCTGATGATTTGGGCTGTTCAAATGGAATTAGACCAACTTTTTAAATTATAGGGTTTAAGCTTGGCATGAAGACTAAGTCAAGGCTAAAGCAGGTATGAGCTAGCAGGAAAAAATAGCTAAACAATGGCCAAGTTTGCAAGAGAGTAAGGTTTAAAATAGTTTAAGATATAGGACGCAACCAGACTGTAGCGCACAAAGAGCTGTTATCGTATCACTGCAGACCTCCAATGAACACATGTCCCTGTCGTCCTTATAAAAAGTTCATGAGCTGGGGGGCAGAGCTGGTGGCATGGGGGCGGGGAGGCTGTCATTTAATGTGATAGGACATTGACAGTGTTCTTGGGAGCAAATGAGCACACTACACACTACACAGCCATACAGTACAGAAACATCCATACTAAAACATCCACTGACAGCAGCATACATTACTGCAGACTCACCCGGGGGTGGTCCATGGGACAGGCAACATATCTGTGAAGAACTTTTAACAGCTTGGGTTAGTTTCTCTAGCCGCGGTAGCCTTAGGCTATCCCTCTCTCATCCCTCTGCGAGGTAGATATAGTCACCTTAAACTGCCCACACACGCCCAGTCAAGCCAACATCAACACCAATCTCTAAAGCCATCATTCAAGGTGGTGGTGAGACACTCTGCAAAACATAGACCTCGCTTCTGAGGCTTTACGGTGGCACGTGAAAGTGTTGTTTTGACTGCATGACCTCTGTTGTGCTCTTTGCTGGATCAGGCCCTTCTGTGAGGACTTCAATAGCCAAGGAATGTTGTGTGTTTTTTGTCGCTCTCTACTATTTAGTCAGACTAACAATAGACAAATGTGCTCGACAAATAACAGAGGCAGTTAAAAACAGCCTTGGCACAAAGCGCTCTGTCTGTGTGGGTTCGGACTAATCCGTTACACAACATGTGGTTAAGGAGGCTGGGGCTGCATCTTTAAGCAGGATAAAACATTTTTTTACCACTGTTATCCCTCTCCTCCTCCTCCCTCTCTCCATTCGTAGACTCGTGGAAGCATGTCAGGTTGGTTCTTCTTGGATGCTATACAAACAAGCGTTGTAGAGCAAGAAAACACATGCATCTTGGCGGTCTACTTCAATGGGTACAATAAACGACACAATTCCTCTTGACAGAGTAATTTCAGAAGCTTTTCCTGGCCTTTTGGCAGGCACCTCATTGGTTGCTTAGCCCCTTTCTCTTTTTCTCTTTGGCTTAGAATCTTTGTGATATAGTATTTGGCAGGTGTCCAGTGGCCCTCTCCAGCATTAAGTGTTTCTGGGTCAATCTTTTGTCTCTCAAGAACATGGCTGAGATTGTGAGCATTCACCTGGTCTACGTCCATCACTCAAATTCCTTCAGCTTGCCAAGTATGTTACTGGAAGCCATTTTGGACCATGTTTTGACATGCATTCTTGTAGCTTAGACCAAAATAAATATGACAAAAGTAGTTGTTAACATTAAATGGATAGTCCTGATTGTTTTAGGTGCTCTAATGACTTTCTGTGAAAACTACCGTGACAGTTTTGTAAATATGAGATAGATGGTTTCATACTTAGATTTTTTTAAATAGAATTTTAGGGATGCACAATCCACCTTAAACTATGTCCCGTGAATGTGCAAGACTTCTGATTTGTTAGCCATTATAGGTAGATAACTAGAAGAATAACAAAGTGCAGTAAAGGGTAAAACTATTTGCGCTATAACCCAGTGTGCTTATGATTACAATACTACATTTAAATTGTATGTTATCAAAGACCTGTTTGCAACCATCATTTTTGTACAGCTAAAGTAACTGGAAGCAGATGATACCGGAAACCTTGCACATTCAATGAGGTCATACAAATGACCACTCTTCACATCCTGATAACAATCAAGAGTAGAAGTGGTCTAAATATAAAAAAATGTACATATTAGGGATGCAAATTATAGATTAATTCATTAATCGATAGTTGATCGCAACCTTATCGATCGATTAACGATTTACTGATAAGCGGGTGTTTTCCTGAAAATGTAAATTTCTCACGGTATCAATAGTGTCTTTAACATAAAAAGCAAAATATTGCTTATATACTGAATAAAAATGCATGTTATATTGCTCAATTGATGTTGTATTGTAACAGTTGGGATACGGTACAGATAATGACATTTTTGTAGTTTAACAAAATAAATTATGCACAGAAAATTAAAATATATAAAAAATAATTGTGAACTGGCTCACCTGTTGCATGTGAAACATTAAGCAACATAAAATACATTTTAAATAAAAATCTATATGGGTAGGCTTAGCCTATATTAAGCCTACAGATAATAATCTAAACTACATGTATGAAACATTAGCAGCAGCACTTATAATCCCCCTTGGTCTGAGAAAGGTAAAAGTAAAATTACTAGACCTGAAAACTTCAAATATAGAACTGAATACAACTTAAATCATCCCTGAGGAAGGTGACAGTAAAATTAGAGGGCAGAGTTTCCCATACGTTCATTTATTTATGGCGGCCCGCCACAATATCAACGCTAATCGCCACACATTGATTTTCGATAATTTTTTTTTACGAAGCCTATTTAAAATCGTATTTGATTGCAGAGCGCCGTAGCGCATTCGCGCAGCACTACCTCTCGCGCTCTCACTCACCCGTACCTCTCGTGCTCTCTCTCCCTCATGGAACACCACTGCACAAATCTGTCCAACACAGCGCTGTTAAAGGGTTAGTTCACCCAAAAATGAAAATTAAGTCATTAATTACTCACCCCCATGCTGTACCAACCATGTAAGACCTTCGTTCGTCTTCGGAACACAAATGAAGATATTTATGATTAAATCTGAGAGGTTCATGACTGCTACATAGGCTCCCTAAGGGAATGAATCCTGACGGCCCAGAGAGTCATTAAAGAAAATGTTTAAATATTCCATGTCGCAACAGTGGCTCAACTATAAGTTCATCAAGCGACGAGAATACTTTTTGTGCGAAAAAACAAACAAAAATAATGACTTTATTCGACTATTCCTTTTCTTCCTTGTAGGCCTGAAACGAGACTTCAAGAGATTTCCACGACGCGCACGCGCGAGAACTTAACTGAAGTAGTTGAAGGAGATCGCAAAAAAAAAGTCGTTATTTTTGTTTGTTTTTTCGCACAAAAAGTATTCTCGTCGCTTGATAAACTTATAGTTGAGCCACTGTTGCGACATGGAATATTTGGAGGAGTGATCCAGCTGTCACATTTAATCAAAAATATCTTCATTTGTGTTCCGAAGACGAACGAAGGCCTTACGGGGTTGGTACAGCATGGGGGTGAGTAATTAATGACTTAATTTTCATTTTTGGGTGAACTAACCCTTTAATGTTTGAGACCCAGCTTTAAAAAAAGTTATTAGCCAGCATGCAAGGAGCCTAGCTAATAAGGAGAGCTAAGTTATTGTTAGAATACAGCTGGATTTTCAAGGTTAGCACGCTGTATATAGCTGGTAGTCCACTCCGTTTTGACCGCCTCATGTTTGGTTTCTTTTTTTGCCGCCTCAAGTTTGTGTCGGGTCTCTCGCGTGAGAATCTCGTGTCACGTTCGCAATGTTCAACAATTAATTTAATTTAATTTAATCGAGTAAATTCTTGTCGACAATTAATCGATAATCGATTAACCGTTTACATCCCTAGTACATATATCTTCTTTGGAAGTCTCAGGACCAAACAAATGTTCATCCAATCGTTGCATTTGGTCCAAATGCAATGATTGGATGTCCTACCTTCCTGTCAAGCTACGTATTTCCAAACCCGCACCCTGCTTGTGCAGACATCACACGTCATCAGCATGTTTCATGATGCTATGCATGCAGAGTTGTAGACAGAAAGTCACCAAGCACCACAAACAAACAGCAGTTCCTCCTGAACCAAAACAACCAGCTTATGCTACCGTAATTAAGAGATGGCAACCCGTGACGTTCTACCCGGAGCTGTTCACGACATCGGAAATGGAATAATGCATTTCTATTGCAACACTATTAACACTGAAATTACTTTGAAATACGCTTTGAAGGGAGGATGGGATCTTATGGGAGGATGGGAAGCAAGCCTCTTCGAAGTTGCCTACCTTACCTTTAATGCTTCCTTGAAATTAATCTTTAAAAACACGCATAATTTAATAACACTGATTAGTGTTATTTTAGCAAAAGTAATATTTTTCATACTGTACTTTATATTGCAATGCCTAAATTCACTTGTAGCATTTGAAATGATTGATATGTTTTACTTATTTACACAAAATAAATAAATGGTCCATACTGGCCAAAATTGTAATCAGTGCATCCCTGTTGATTAAAATAAAAAGTAATAATAATAATGCAAATCAAAGTAATGCTTTGTAAATAGAAATTCAGCGTGCTTCACACGGTTTTATTTTATTCATAACCCACATTGTGTGCTCACAGCTACATTTGCTATGCTAGACACACAGCTATACAACATTGAGGTGTACAAATATAGTTATTACATTGCAGGATTTTGTTAGCGGGCGTCAATCATCCAGCTAGTTATGGAAATTAGTGACAAGGGTGGTAATTATAGAGGAAACTCCCTTTTCCCAGCAGAGTTTGACAGCCTCTCTAAGGCCTGGAGCCCTGGATGCATGTAGTTTTACTTTTTATTTTTTTCAATCTCAAGCCTAGTCCAATCAATGAACTAATCTTTTTTTGAAGTGTGAGATTATGTTGATGAAAGTGTGCAGTGAGAATGACTTGTTATGGACAGAGAGGGCATTTGTTTGGTGCCTGTAGTTTTGATACTACATTCATGTTCAGAGACGCCATAGAGTCAACCTATTGTTTAAGAGTAAGTGGCACACATTTTTTTTCGTCGTCCACCTAGATATTGTACAAACTTGCGAGTGGGGTGCCCGATAGATACATGCGCTCCATTAGAGCACCTTAACATGTAAACTGAATCTTGTGTCAAGCTTGAACACAGAATTGGAAAAAAAGAAGTAACAAGCCCCCCCCCCCCCCCCCCCATCTCCCTTGCACCATGGCAACCACATGATGAGGAAAAGCGATCCTGTTCTAGTCGGTCTCTCTCCTTAATGGTGCGTCTGTTGGTGTAAGGAGATATTTCCAAAACTTCCCCTGGTTGACATTTTAGATCCCCTGCTGTAACTGAACTGGGCATGGGAGACACGGGTAGAATTTGTACCATCTCTCAGGTTGCTGGCCTTCTTTACTTATTGCAGCAAGCAATTGAGAGACAGGTCTATTGACTCCTCTATCTGTCTCTGGTCCTGCTCCATGTTTGCCGGTGCTGTATGCCAAGGCGGGAAGAGGTACTCGACTGCCACTGTTTGCAAATACATGTGGGTCATCTGTTCTTTGCCACGGCTTTGTCTTGTTGATGCGTGCCTTGCCTTTTTCACACAAACGGTAGTTTGGCAGGCCGTGACAGAGTGTGCTTGACTGGAAACTCTTTGTCTGGCGGCAGTGACCCTCCTGAGTGTACTTTGAAATTCAGAGTAACTACTTACTCTCCTGTCCCCTCTGCTGGCAAAGGCAGAAAATGCAGCTTGGAAGGCCTCGTTTTATCCCTAACCTTTTTTAGCATACAAAACAACTTTGCAAAACTTGTGCTTTTTCATTGATAGGTTTCTTTTTTCTCATTTCTTTTCTCATTTATTGCTATCATTATGAACAGACCCTTTTCTACGTCCCTGACCTGTGACGTGTGACTGAAAGAGGCGATATGGATTTCTTCTCTTTGTGAAAGACCACTGTGCCCTTCCATTGCAGTCTCTCATGTTGTTGCCACACGTCTCACCTGTCTTCTCTTCCCAAAGCTGCATTGGTCCTGGAAGACCAGGGAGCCTGGCCTTCAACACCACTCTGTATGAAATATCAATGCAGATGACTCACTTCGTCTTCAGTGTCAATCACCATTGCAAATGCCAAGCCCATTATAGCCAAATCCTTCAGGGAGTTGTTACGTCCATCTCCAGCAGTGGAGAAGGCAGGTTTCTTAAAGGGGCAGCGTTCCATAAAAAAGGTTGCTGTCTGACTATGCTGCAGGAGACATGAATTATTTAGTCACGTTTTATTTGATCCGGCTAAAAACAGATTCTTGCATCAATCCCATTCACCCATCAGCCCTGCACATAAACAAAACCGGTGACCAAGAGAAAAGAAAACAGAGATGCTCCGAGCCAACACCCAGTGGTTGTCCCACGGGACCGGTACGCTATTTTGGGCTTGCTCTGTGCTTTCGTCATGGTAGAGGTAGTCAGAGGTTGTCGCATTTGATGCTGGGATGTTGCATCTTGCGTCACTATGGTTTTAGAAGAAGATACAACTATTTCAAAGCCATCAAGGTTATAAAGTTTAGCTGGAGGATGTTACTGTTTGATCAGGCTCCCGAGGAGGAGAATACCTTTATGGCTCCTATGTTAAAATTAGAAATAGCTGAAAAGCATGGTTTGAACCATTGTGAGAGCTTCATTTTAAAATGTTATTTTTGGACACATAGAATGTTGTGTTGTCAAGTCCTAATATGAGTTGTTAATGAAACATTGTGGAAAATGTCAAAGTTAAGTTTTCTTAGAGAGGGCTTCATAACACGTGGGAAGATTCAGTGTGTGTCTTAGTGTAGTGTTCTCACATGGGAGTAGGTGTACAGATGCATGGAGCACAATGAGATGCCGCCTACTCAAGCCAAGTAACTGAGAAACCTCTCACTGATTTACACAAATCCACAGGTGAGCTGACAAGGTGTCACTTGTGGGTAATTAACTGTGCGCAGTGACACCACGGAAAAAATCTCCATGTCCCTTTGGTCTCCTTTACTGTCACGCTCCAAGCGTACAGCAAAATGTCCCAATCCGTCCTATTGGCTATCCAGTGAAATCTTTGGATGTCTAATGAAGCTATCTAATGAGGAAAGGTAGACCCTCTTGAATATAATGAAATAAGAACACTAAACATTTAATTTACACCCCATTTATTTTTACGCTTTGGTGTGAGGTGTTAAAGACATCAGGGACAGTAGCAGCTTCACTTTTCAAAGTTAGTTTAACAAAAATATGTAATTTTGTATGGACGGGACAGTTCAGTATGAAGATAAACACAATAATTATAGTAGCTCAAATGTATAAACACAATCATAAGTTAAATAAGAATTGTGTATTTACTTTTATTGTGTGAAGATGGGTATCCACCATGGCAGTTGGCTTCTATGTTGTTTTACAAAACTGGGTAATAAATAACATTTAGTTATTTAGTAATTTAGTAATTTAGTAACATTTAGTAATAATTTATCTATTATATTATTATATATAAAATGTGTATATATATAATATTCCCTTCCATTTTCCAAACAATACATCCTATGTAAGGTTGCAGGAATTCTGGATCTTATCCCAGTTTCTCAGCCCATAGGCATATGACATTATGACATTAGCTAGACATTTACCATTACATATGGATTAAATAATAACAGAAAAATAATAATGGAGCCAAAGACTGTTGTATGCTTTCCAATCTCAACCATTGAAGCTTGTAAGTAGTCAATGGTCTTTTTAGGGCATTTTCAAACTGGCAGTTTAGTTCAGAACGGGGCACGGTTCGCATGGTAAATTGGTAATGTGAAAGCAGCCATGAGGACCCTGGTGCGCACCGGGGTATCGAACGCGAGGCTACCTGATGGAGATGGTCTGAGTTTGGTTGCACTCGAACTGTGGCGAGAACTGTGGGACTCAGGTGCGTACATTTTCAGTTAAGTAACCAGTTAACCAGTTAAGTTTTCAGTTAAGTAATTTTCAGTTAAGTAACCTGTGCAGTGCACACGTTTTAGCCAATTACGATGTGTTTAGTTCAATAAAACACATGTAAGGGTTGATGATTTTCCATAGATACGAGCAAAAGTGAGCCTGTAAGTCTATTTGCGCATAGCGAGTGCAGTCAGGGCGTCAAATGAATGGCAATCCACTGTCTCCTCAATTAAATCTGTTTGCAAGTAGCAGAAATCCACCTTATGCGACGGACATACAGTAAACCCAGGTGCCATTTACTCAGCTACACATAATAGCACCAAACATTTGTGATTACATAAAAAAAGATGAACGCAAGTGCACCAGGGTTCGATAGAATCAAGTTGATTTCTGCTACAATACTGACTCACCATAAATTGGAGCTTTCAATTGTATTTCTACTATAATCAAGTGACTACACACTGGTGGGGAAATCAAGTAGTTATGGGATCAGGTATTTTGTATATATACAGTATGTACATGTATATGCTATTTTTTTGTTTATTTTTATTTTTTATTTGAATTAATCTTATTATTTTAATTTATCTTATTATTTTGTTTGATTATTTGTGTATATGGTATATTTTGTTTTTATTTAAGGATTTATGTACAAAAGTGTATTCTTTTTAGTGTTGTCAATCGATAAAAAAATTAACTCGATTAATCACACATTTTTTCTGTGATTTTAAATAAAATGTATAATCACAATCAAAATGTATAAACTGTTTGATAATTTTAATAAAATTATCAAACAGTCTGCACTGCATAAATGATCTAAATGAAATATAGACTAATCCTTATTAAAGCTACAAAAGTTTTTTAGTCAAGAGGAGTAATTTTCTTCCCTAAGTTATTTGATTAACTTTACTAACAGAAAGCTTTATTGGCTGCTGTCACTTTAAGACCAGCCGATGCTGACAGAGACACGGATCTCACACGCGTCTTATTTTCTCATAACTCTTTACGTTCATTTAAGACTTTTTTAACTCATTTAAGACTGCTCTTATGTAATGAGGATACTCAACAAAATTGACATTTTGGCATAATTGTGTGTGTTATTGTTCGTTCAAGCGCGAAAGAGAACTGTATTCTGGCGCTGTCTGTGCGATCGATACTGGTGGGTGTCTTTCTGTGCGTCGTGTGTGTCAGAAGAACATTCACAGACACCGTGGTCTCTTTTGTCTTGTCGCGCTTGAATGGTTTAAAGGGTTAGTTCACCCAAAAATGAAAATGTCATTAATGACTCACCCTCATGTCGCCCCAAGCCCGTAAGACCTCCGTTCATCTTCGGAACACAATTTAAGATATTTTAGATTTAGTCCGAGAGCTTTCTGTCCCTCCATTGAAAATGTATGTACGGTATACTGGCCTTGTCCAGAAAGGAAATAAAGACATCATTAAAGTAGTCCATGTGACAGTGGGTTAGTTGGAATGTTTTGAAGCATCGAAAATATATTTTGGTCCAAAAATAAGAAAAACTACGACTTTATTCCACATTGTATTGTCTTCGGTTCTGTTGTCAATCCACGTTCAGTGACGCTGGTGACGTAAGACGCTGCTGACCTGTATCTGGTGCGTCCGTGTATCCGGGTTCAAATAAATATGGCTGGGCAAAAAAATGCAAGTCTTCCTCTGTGTGGAAATCCTTAGACATGTTTGCGAAGATTGTTTTGTTTACAGCGTGCGTCTCCCTCAGACTGTAAACGAAGCTCGGGCGCACCAGATAACACGTCAGCAGCGTCTTACGTCATCAGCGCCACTGAACGCAGATTGACAACAGAACCGGAAAAAAGATGGAGGACAAAAATTAACGGATGCTGCGTTTATTGCGTTAAATATTTTTTATATAAACATTAGCATTAACGTTGACAGCCCAAATTATTTTCTTTTTCTTTTGTTCTTGTTCTCCATGATCTCTCATTCGCTCATACCTCTCCATTTCCCTTTAGGCCGAGTTAAAAGAAGGTGTGACGGATGTTAATATTCATGAGAAAATATTCACAATGTGAGTGAATGTATTTCACTAATTATCCTTCCTGTCGATTTGTATTTATTTACTTTATACTAATTTGTTTAAGAAAACGCTATAATTTTGTTTTGATCATCATTAGTGTCAATTTGGAAAATAAGTTTTATGCTTTATTTGTACTGCCGTCATGAAGTCATTACCGTTCAGCTCACGCTGCGCGTCCTCTCAGACTGCTTTGAGCGCGCTGAGGAGAGGTAAGCAGTGAGGGGCTCTTCCAATATAGGTCTATAAAAGTTCTCCGAAGTTTGATTAAGTTCATAATATGCAGTAATATTATTGTTAAGACTGTTAAACATGTCCTAGGAAGTGTTTCACGATTGGATGGATAGGATTTGATCATTTTACCGAGTAGGCTACAGCAGTTTGGGTATGTGTGTGTGCGCACGTCAACAGAGCGTGGTGATTTTAACTGATTGATTAACTTAACTGGCCTTTAATCTGTGCAGGTGATAAAATCACAGAGAAAACATTTGATTTCTCATTGCTGTATTCTCTTTAATCCATCCAGGTATGGTTTATATCGTTCAATTTTCCAATGTAACGTTATTCATTTTGTAGGCTATTAATTTGTTTCATTTCTAATTCATGATTTATTTAAAATTAGCTGCAAGAGATTATATTGAATGCCATGATAAATGGTTGTGACCATTCATTTTACACTTTATGTTTGCAACATGTTTTCATCCATTGCATTTTTGATATGTTATATTATCATTGTGATGTTTGTTGAGACTGCTTTGAGTGCGCTGAGGAGAGGTGAAACAATCACAGAGAAAACATTTCTCATTGCTGTATTCTCTTTAAAGGGGTGGTTTACTGCTTTTTTTTTTTTTTCATGATTGTGTTCATGGGGTGCAATATAACATGTCTTCGTGTTTTTTTTAAAGACTTATTTTGCATAAATTTCACCTTTATTGTAAGCCGCTTTCTCCTCTGTCATTTGAACAACCGGTTGGCTATGAAACCACTCCCTCAGAAACAGGCAATGGACTCCGATTGGTTAGTTGGGCCGGTGTGTTGTAATTGGCTAAACTGCGTAGTGCACGTTGTCCGGAAACTTCACGGCCATTACCTTTACGCAGCCTTCACACTGGCAGTTGAAATCAGCTCCGTAATACGCAATACGTCCCCAACGTGTCATGATTCTGCCATCTTGTCTTTGTTATCACTGGTCGTGTGGCAGGATCATGGCAGACCCATGTTTCATGTGCAGCACATGGCCATTTGTTTGGGCCATGTGCTTGCGTTGTCTCGTCTCGTTACCCCGCCCCCTTGTTATCCTCGTCTCGTGATTATTGTCTAGTCAGTTTCACCTGTCCTCGTCATTAGTGTTCCCCTCTTGTATCTGCTGTCTTTTGTCGGTTCATTGTGAATGTTACCTGAGTGTTAATCCTTGTCAAACCCTTGTCAGAGTCTGTGAGTATCTTGTCAAGAGTTTTAGTCCTGTTGCGCTATTGCCTGTAAAGGTTATTTGTGTTCTTATAGTTATCTGTCTCAGTCTAGTTAGTCCTCATAGTCCTGTCTGTTTTGCCCCCTCGTGGGCTTTGTTATCCTTCCTCACCCACATAACACAACGGACGTCGTACTACCAGAGCCCGTCTAACGGAGAGCCTTGGCACTTCCTATTAGCCCCATTGTGTATCATCTTGGTTGCAGTTCCATTAGAATTCCACTGGAGGTGATCACGGCGGGCGAGTGCAGAATGAATGGGAGTCTATGGAGCTAAACGGCTAAATGTATCTCTTTCTCCTGCTTGTCGTTGAATCAACATAGATTTTATTGTTGATTCCGCAAGTTCAATATAGATTATAGGCCAAAAGTCGAATGAACGAGTACTTATGTCCTATCGATTTCTTACAGGTTAGGCCGTAGTTGGCCGGAACACGCTAGCATTCTGCTATTATGTGATGTCATCACATTTTTGAACGGATTTTTTGAACAGACAAGTGAACTTAAAAATGCAATTTTCAGCTGAGTGTATTATCTTAGCCCTCTCTTTTGAATGCAACTTTCAAATTACTTGACAAAAAATTACATCCTGAGAAAAGTGGATTTCTGGGGGTGAAACCCCATTGACTCCCATTCATTCTGCACTCGCCTGTGAGCGCCCCCGCATGGACAGAGACGTGTTACTGCAGCCAGTCCAGAAACCGGAAGTAACCAGAGAGTGCCAATTCTCTTCAATTAGACATTCTCTGGTACTACACAGTGAAAAGCGTTGGACGCGGGTAGAACAAAAATGGCGGAGATATTAGAAAGGTTCATTCTGTCAGTTCTGGATGATCTCTCTGATGAGGGTTATAGAGATATTAATAGGAAGACTGCTGCGTGAGGAAAGTTGCTGAGGACGTTGAAATATCAGGTCGGCTAAAAAAATGTGATATAGTGGTATACTGGTCAATAGTTCAATGTCTGCATACAATTTAATTGTACAATTTAAACTACTAACAACGTTAGAAAGTCATGAAAAAAAAATGACATGACAACTTATCGTTATAAATCATTATTTATTTTATTAAAAGTTAAGAATTCAGGTTTGTTTATCAGTACCAGAGCAACGCTCAACTTCCGCTGGAATTGTCGGATAGGAACCGTCCGTAGATTTTCGCAAGAGTTCAATTTTTTTAACGCATCCGGATGACCAACGGACACGATTTTCTTTGCACCGCACTCGGTCGGACCCGTTTCGGACTTATTCGCATGCGGTCTGCGAATCTCCATAGGAAATGAATGACTTCCGGTCGTTTCGGAGTCGTATCGGAGAGGATTTCAACTGCCAGTGTGAAGGCGGCGTTACGGCGAAAGTTGCATGTGCTCCGGTCAAATGTAAATAATGGTGTCAATCAATGTTCCCTCTAATTTTTTTTCTTGCTGAGCAAAACTTTTTTCTATTGGGCGGACATTTTTCGCCACCTGAGCAAAAATATTCTATATACCTGACCTGTGCAGCATACGTAGAAACACAATGGTTTCAACATTCAGTTGTAACTTTTAACTTGAAGGTGCCATTTCTATTTTATTTGACCCTTGATGTAACTTATTGGTATTAAATCATATTTTTGAAAAACAAGCTTCTTAACAAATTAAGAAGTCACTAAATGAAGCACATTTTAGGTTACCTGATTTTTTTTTTTCAGTGCTGTACAGTCTTTACCAAGAAATCCTATGAAAAATAATTTACAAAATCTTCTGCAGGACAGTTCAATTCTTTACAATAATAGAATATAGTATGAAAGAAAAGTAAGCTGTTACACTGAGATGGTTTGGAAAACCATAAAGCGTTTTTGTAAAGTCAATTAATTGTATACAGGAAGCATTAAACCATCAAAGTTAAATGATTGTTTATTGCTTATGAATTTCCAATAATTTCTTTAGCAGGGGGTTTCAAACTTTTTAATGGCAATGAGTAGGGGTGCTCCGATCAGGATTTTTGGGGCCGATCACCGATCACCGATTACTGGAAGCTGTATCACCCGATACCGATACCGATCATCGATTACAGGGTCTATTTGAAGCCTTCTATTTATCATGTAGCATTATTATTAAACTATATTTAACAACAATGTACATTAAGTATTACATTTAAGAGAAGACAATGTATCATGAATTTACACCTGTGTATTTATCAGACATGAAAACGGGTCAGGGGTGAAAAAGGTGAGAAGGATATTACCCCTCTGGGGGGGGGGGGGGGGGGGGGTCCGGGGGCATGCTCCCCCCGGGGCCCAATTATTTTATAGTCTAATATAAAATTAAGAAAATAAATATAGCACAAATGTATAGCACAGCTGTTTAATGAGGCAGCAACATATGATAGATAAGACAAAACAGAACAAAACATGCTATTAATAATCTTTCATTGCGCAAAAGTATTATGATATGATTATGAAAGACTCCAATAGAGTGCTGCACACAGCGCTTATGCGCATCCCGAGCGCTGAATGATGCGCTTGAGGCAACATGAGTCACAGCACGCTGCTCTTCGAGTCCGCATTGAAAAGTTCTAAGCACAAAGGAAATACATATCGATGCATAGTGTATTATACAGTATCTATCTATGCAATAGTTTATTCAGCCTTTCTTTTAACAGTTTTAAATTTCAGTTACTGTACGCGTGAACAACAATGACAGTGCTCTCCAGTGTTGTGATCTAGACACGGTAGAAAGGAACATGAATCATGATTAAGGTACTACAGCAAGATAGTCAATTTATGCGAAACTATAGAGCTTTATCTACAGATCAAGTATAATAATATTAACATTTAATCATCTTGGAGAGAGTTGCATCGTTGCCGAACGCGACGCGTTGTGCTGTTTGAATGCTGAATGGAGAATGACTGACGACGCGCTGTTTGAATGCTGAATGGAGAATGACTGACAGCGGAGGGAAAAGTTTACGTGAACTTGAATTTAATGACTTAAATATTAATTTCTATCTTACATTATACTATAGTATGGCTTCATATATATTATGAGTTTTTGAACTCAACCTGAGCGTTCGTTGCCGCGGCGATCAGTGGATACAGTGTTCTCTCTGTAGCTCGCGCAGTCTTTACTCGGACGCGCGCTTCAATCCATCGCCGTTGCGGACGGACTCTATTCTTTCCGGTAATTTTACGGATTGATCAGAGAGGCTGCACTGTTTGACAAGCAGACAGCGGCGTGGTACACACATTGCAGATGGATTGCTAGTGAATTGCTTTTTCACACACCTTGTAGAATTGCCAGACTGCTGAAGCTATTTTTACCAGGGCATAAAAAATTGTCTCGCGAGTTTTGCGTCATCTGATCGGCTTTTCTGGATCGGCCTTTATAGTATGGAAGTAGAATAGTCTCAAATATAATTCACGCAAGAAACATGATTCACACGTGCGTAGACAATTTCACATGCGTGAAACCTAATTCACGTACACACAAAAAAAATTCACGTGCGTGAAAAAAAATTAAATTCACAAAAAGCAATTCACATGCGCAAAATAAAATTATATATTCATAAAAACATTTCACAAATGCAAAACACAATTCCTAGATATACAACTGTGCACAAAAACCTTTGAATGTTTAAAATGTACGAGAGTGTCCTTAAATTTGAATGTGCAAATCGTAATTCACGTACGAATCGCCTTGGATGTGTGTGTGTGTATTTTTTGAGACTTTCCTGGCAGCGCTTACTCGTAAAACCAGTGTTGCCAACTATTTTCAAAGGAAAGTAGCTAAGGCGTTCCCTAAAAGTCGCTAAATGTCGCTAGATTACGTCATACGTCAATTAGCATATTAATGACCTCATCGCGTCGTACTTGTGTTCTGTCAGCCTAGTGCGTTTTCTCTCTAAATTAATGCTCTATTTAATATAATATAGCCGAATGTCAAATAAAGCTGTTCTCATTTCCTATATTTTTGCTGTCAGACAATAGAACGAGTAGCTATAATATAGTGAATGATTACATGTTTTATAGGCCTATGTGGAACATTATCTGAATTGAGAGAGTTAGGGAACCGGATGAACTAAGCTCTGTGATAGTGAGTGTTACAAGTAATAAGCACAAGAAAAGAAATAAAATTAAAATGGTCAAACTAAATTATTTAAAAATAAAACAAAAGAAAAGCATATAAGTGATAAGTCCGTGGAAAAACACTGCTCATTCGCGTCTGTCAGCGGCCGTGCGCTCCTCTCAGCCATTCACTGAACAGGGGAGACGCAGCTAGAGAGAGTGACGACAGGGAGAAAGCAAGACCTCGCGCTCGCAGGACAGTACTGGCAACATTTGGAGGTTACTGAGGTTTGTCCAAAAAGTCGCTAAAATTGTCGCTAGTCGCTTTTTAAAAAAAATGTCGCTAAAGGGGTCTGAAAAGTCGCTAAAAATAGCGACAAAGGCGCTAAGTTGGCAACACTGCGTAAAACAGAGCAGTCGTACTCGTAACACAGAGCAGTCGTACTCTTTAGCCAATCAGATTTAAGCTTATCAATCGACCAATCAGTATCACGTGAGGGCGGGCCTATCTGCATGTCACGTCATCAGCTTTCGACTAGTTCATGGCTGAGCAGAGGTGCAGTTACTCGTTCATTTCTGTGTTAACTGAAGTTAAAGAAGCTTGAGATCAGTTGATGCAATAGTTTATTTACTGCTGTTTAGTCCACATGTGAACATAAACATCTAATTTTAGTATTGATGGATTTTCATGTCCTGTCCACAGTCCACCACACATTCAACTGATGATAATGTATGTAATGACGTGCATATACAGGAGACATGTTTTGTTTTAAGCATCATATATTATGTAGTTTTATTGTTTCAGATTTCCGAGACAGATGATGTATGAAGTTGCAGACAACCAGTACTGTGATCTTACCATTCCTACTGTAAATCTTTGAAAACAGTCATGTTGCAAGCCATCCATTTTGACAGTTGTTTCAACAAGAGGTTGAAATTGATGCATTGTTACTGTATCCATTTGTCTCCTGCGGACTATATGCAATGTGTACTATGTACACTGCAGTCGTTAACGCCAGACAGAAGGGGAGTCACACCACCATATGGAAAGAAGAGTAAATGGGTGAAGCATAGTTTACTGTAAAGCTACGTCTTAGTGTTGCTTATCTTGGCGAAAGCCGAGTACAAATCAGCATTAAGTTTTAACATCTACTCTCGTGTAATGGAAATCAAATTATGTACACGCTCTAGGAATACAGCCCCGCTATGCATGCATTATTAAATGTTCTTGTCAGAATTAAAAGATTCAAAGACATGGTTCAATTTGATGTACACGTTTTATTAATTTGAAAGTTTCCGAAATCCTTTGGGAATAAAATATATATAAAATGACATGATTAATGTTCCTGGCTGTTACATATGAAGATCATGAACTGACAGTCTTAAGTATGAAGCACAACATTCAGTACAGAGAAATATACGTCTCTTCCAGAGTTGTGAGATCTAGTCAGAGTCTACTTTGCTTTTAAAGTATGTAAATTTAAGTGTAATACATCAAGTGAAAAGTGAACAAATGAATTGTGTTCAGTTTAGGACATCAGATTTTCTCGTGATATTAAAAATAGTAAAAAACTATAGTACAAGAGGTGCAGAGTGCAGGCAGAGGACGTGGGAAATTAAGTGATGGTATTTGAATAGAGTTTACTGAGTAATCTTAGTCGCATAATCTTTTATAGCCTCTCTATGATAAGTAACTTTGTCTTATCAGCATAAAATCAGATTTGCCTATTTTATTAGGCAAAGTAAAATTAATGCTTCACAATATTGTCCTGTGAGACCTTAAGATGACAATAAAAAACCTGAGATGACAATACAGCACAAAACCATGTTGAATATATTGGTAACACTATACAATATGGTAATATAACTAAGTTGACATTAGATAATGTATTAACTAACCACGAGCAATACATTTGTTGTGGTGTGTTTGACTGCTATTTCAGTTAACACAGAAATGAACGAGTAACTGCACCTCTGTCTGCTCAGCCATGAACTAGTCGAAAGCTGATGACGTGACATGCAGATAGGCCCGCCCTCACGTGAACCTGATTGGTCGATTGATAAGCTTAAATCTGATTGGCTAAAGAGTACGACTGCTCTGTGTTACGAGTACGACTGCTCTGTTTTACGAGTAAGCGCTGCCAGGAAAGTCTCAAAAATACACACACACACACATCCATGGCGGTTCGTATGTGAATTACGATTTGCACATTCAAATTCAAGGACATTCTCGTACATTTTAAACATTCAAGGGTTTTTGTGCACAGTTGTATATCTACGAATTGTGTTTTGCATTTGTGAAATGTTTTTATGAATATGTAATTTTATTTTGCGCATGTGAATTGCTTTTTGTGAATATAATTTTTTTTCACGCACGTGAATTTTTTTTGTGTACGTGAATTAGGTTTCACGCATGTGAAATTGTCTACGCACGTGTGAATCATGTTTCTTGCGTGAATTATAATTGAGACTATTCTGCTTCCATATTATAGAGACCGCCGATCACACATCCCAAAGCAATTATCGGCCGATTGTGATCGGCGACCGATCAATGGAGCACCCTTAGCAATGAGCCCTAAACAATACCCTTATAAGATTCTTTATTTAGGCTTATCATAGGTGTCATTTACACTGGGGACACTGGGGACATGTCCCCATCACTTTTTGAAATGGCTGATTTTGTCCCCACCACTTTTTGAAAGCATTTGGTTAAAATGTTCTGAAAAATCAAGCGAACCAAGAAATGTTAAAGGTTTATTTGGACAAAATAAAACATGCAATGCAGTTTAGATACAGAAAGAAACAATGTACATTGTCCAAAAAAGTAACTTCGACAAAATAAACTATTACTGATTCTAAAATGACCCAAAAACATGCATGCGCCGATCAGTAACTTGAACAAATTCTTGACACAGTTTCTTTTTGTCCAAGTTATCCATTCTCTCTCTGTGAACATGACAAACAGGCACTGTATTTATGTGGGTTGCAAATCCCACATTGTTTTAATTTTTTCTGGTGTTATTTGATGCAGATATGTTGCGTTTTATGCTTATGGTGTGTGTTTTCTTTTACATATGTAATGAATTTCATTGTAATCATTGACTTAACTGCTGCTGTTTTCTACAGCAGGGCTCGACATTAAGCCTTTTCAAGTAGCCTAAATCTGTCATTCACTTGTCCAAGTAAAAAAGTTGCTTGTCCAGATTTTTTTTTGTTTGTTTGTTAATTTATTCTGAAGCAATATTCTCATCAGTGTTCAATCAGCTTTGATTTAAATCGGCATATTGTAATATCTGCACCTTTAAAGCGCATCTCCTCCCCCAATCTTATTAAATGTATGCTTCATCTTTCTTTTTAAATTCCTAAATTTGATCAATAAATTCAATTAATAAGACACTATAGGGCTGTTACCCTAGGTAAGGCTGATCAAATTAAATCATTTACACTGAAAAATTACAATTGCATAAAATAATGTTATGAAATTGATTTAAATATACAAATAAGAAACGTTGGAAAGAATGATACTACTTTTAAACATAACGCTATAAACCGCCAGTAGGTGGTGGCAGGCGACCGTCTTAATGAGTGAGTCATTGATTCATTCAATCAAACGATTCGTTCAAACGGCTGATTCTTTGAAGAATGAGACAGATGTTTATGAATGGGTCATTGAATCTTTGACTCAACCGATTCGTTCAAAATGCTGAATCATTCAGTAATGAAAACAGGTTGAGTGTTCCTGAGATGCGCCGTGGTTCTGCTGTGATTTTTGTTTGGAACTATTTTCGCTGCTGAAACAGAACAAAAACAGGCAAAATTGCATCTAAAATGTAAGTGACTTCATTTTAACATTTTATTGAACTGTTGTAGGAAATCAATGTCACATTTCCAATCGTGATGGTATTCAGGAAAAATAATTGAGGTTGCTTAACATATGTTAAAATTATAAAAACTCATTTGTGTAGATTTCTCCTTGAGAGGTCAACAGCGCAACCTTACCGTCAGTAATACATTATCCACAATCGATCGCAACTTACAATTAAAGCTGCTAGCAGCATTTAGCGGTGTTTAAGCAGTTAAGGCAGTTAAGCGAATAAGCATCAAAAGACATTAAGTTTTATGTAGCATACATTTTAACACTGACATAATAGATGGAAAATACCATTTACAGCCAATACAAGCAATTTACCATAGGAAATACATGGTTTTAAAGCTTTTCAACTGTTATAGCGCCACCTATGGTCCGATCTCCATGAAACTTTGCATGCTTCTTCACCATGTTATGACACATGTGCTCATCAATTTTTGTGAAGTTCTGAGTTTTTATTTATGATTTATAGGCTTTTGAGTGTATTTTGACACGCCCCCTTTTCTAAATGACCCTGTTACAGTGAACCAAAGGGCAAAGTTCAACTTTTTTTTGATAATTATTGATCTAGAGAGTCCAGAGAATTGTCCTAGATTGGTCTGGTTCTGATTGGGCCAAAAACCAGGGACTAATATGTAAACAAATTGAAGCATTTAAACTATATCTCGAGAATCCGTCTTGAGCCAAGGAACACAGTGGTGCAAAAAGCTTGATTCTAGGTCAAACGGTCGAGGAGTTATGGGCAATTTAGTACTTTTGGTTTCTGTAGCGCCACCTATGGGCCAATCAGGGTCATACTCTGATAGGTTCTCCCCAAACGGAGGCCCTACCACCTGGCCAGGTTTCAAGTCTCTAGGCCTTACGGTTTGGGCTGCACGATGCGTTTTAGTTTTTTTTTTTTTTTTCAAATAGCAATTACAATAGGTTTTCAGCACTTCGTGCTTGAACACCTAATAATGGGCGACCTTTTTGACAGTTATAGCGCCACCTATGGTCCGATCTCCATGAAACTTTGCATGCTTCTTCACCATGTTATGACACATGTGCTCATCAAATTTTGTGAAGTTCTGAGTTTTTATTTATGATTTATAGGCTTTTGAGTGTATTTTGACACGCCCCCTTTTCTAAATGACCCTGTTACAGTGAACCAAAGGGCAAAGTTCAACTTTTTTTTGATAATTATTGATCTAGAGAGTCCAGAGAATTGTCCTAGACTGGTCTGGTTCCGATCGGGCCAAAAACCAGGGACTAGTTCGCGAAAGTAGGTTTTGGCCAAAATTGGCCATAACAAATTTTTTTTGCTCAAATCGAGAATCCGAGATATACATCTTGTCCGACTTGAGCCAAGGAACACAGTGGTTGATTCTAGGTCAAACGGTCGAGGAGTTATGGGCAATTTAGTACTTTTGGTTTCTGTAGCGCCACCTATGGGCCAATCAGGGTCATACTCTGATAAGTTCTCCCCAAACTGAGGCCCTAGCACCTGGCCAGGTTTCAAGTCTCTAGGCCTTACGGTTTGGGCTGCACGATGCGTTTTAGGTTTTTTTTTTTTTTCAAATAGCAATTACAATAGGTTTTCAGCACTTCGTGCTTGAACACCTAATAAATGTAATAAAATCAGAATCATTCTCTCGGTTTAGTGATTCCCTGGTTATTTGTTTATTTTTGTGATTGATGTTCTAATCAGGCTACTTGTCCGGTCAGGCAAGTAAAATTCTCTTTTCCCTTCAAAAAATCCACTTGTCCCGGACAAGCGTTAATGTCGAGCCCTGTACAGTATGGTGCTTAGTCCCTGCAACACCAGCTCAACCGAACAGTGCCAGTTACATGTGCAGTCGACATTGTTGAGGGTTTTATGCTATGCTAAGTATTTTCGTGTTGTTGACTGGCCTACCCAATGCCCATTTTTGATGCGCCGTTATTCAATATTTTTCCCGTCCTGCTGTAATGGTTTTTTCATCTGATATTTTGTCCCCACCACTTTTCAACACAAACTGACGCCCCTGAGGCTTATAATATAATAAAATATAGGCCTAATATAATATAATATAAAAAAAAAAACGAATTGAAGTATTTGAAGTGATATAATATAGTTTAAATGCTTCAATTTGTTTACATATTATATTATTATAATATGAAAACAAACTGAAGCATTTGAATAGATCTAATAGCTAAATATTTTCAAGAAAAGTGAATGTGAACTCTTTTATAATCTAACCATCCCTGAAACTCCCACACACACAAAAACATCTATTTAAACTAATGATGTATTTTGAATTTGCATGCGGCTGTGTGTAATTTTTACCGTTCTGTGTCCATCAACCGTTATTTCCACCACTTTAATCAAACCACTCTTCGTTAAAACATTATGATGTGATTTTATTTCACATGTCTTTGCGTTTCTGCCAATCACACGCGCTCACATCATTCTCTTTCTATGAAACCTGTAAACTGCATTCACCAGTTTTCACTCTATAGCGGTTGACCAGAGCACTGAAATTATTTCTCACTCAATCAAATGGATTTCCCCACACATTTCGCGTCAGTCCTCTGCGTGGCATTCTGCGGCCGCGCGCAGCTTAGAGGGAACATTGGTGTCAATACTGCCGTGCCGTATCAGTTTTAGCCAGAATCAGACCCAGAAAGCGGCGATGAAGAGAGTCAAGCAGAACCTCCCCAAACACGGCTCTTACAAAACTTATTTTTTTTATTTTTAGTATTCTATTCTATTCTTATCTATTCTATTCTATTCTATTCTATTCTATTCTATTCTACTAATATTAGAATTTCGATACGCTGTTACTTGAAAATGCTGCTGCTGCTTGTTAGCTTTTGAGATAGTTTTCTCCTGATTAAACATTTAATATAACTGAATAAATGACTAATACCGTTTTTTAAAGTTATTGTTTTATCGATATAATGAACAACCGTTTATATATTCACAAAACTTAGTTTACTCAGTGTATCGTTTTCTTTAGGTGTACATGTGGCAACTGTGTTAAAATGCCAACAGAACGTGTACACTGATAACAGCAGCTGAAGTTTGCCGTTGCGATTACATATAATTTTTTTAACTTTATACACGTTTGTCTTATACACACAAAATAGCATCGAACTAACTGGCTATAATAAACAAACAGCGTTGGCATTGGTTTACGTTCTTGATCAAATCGAAAAATTACGTCATAAAGTATACATGGAAAATACATTTACAAAATTAGTACATATTACAAATTCAGGTCCAAAATGTTTGTACGCGTTTGACACACGAAATAGCATAACTAAGTGGCTACTAAAGCCAGCGCTGGCATTTGTTTACGTCCTTGATAAAACTAAAACATTATGTCTGAAATTATACATGCAAATACATTTAAAATGATTAAGTCTTACTTACAGGGTGTGGCCCAACAACTGCTGCTTCTGGTTTTAAAGTTGGAACTGCGTCATGTTTTAGTAACAGTTTCTTGTTGAATCCGGCATTGAATTTGTGGAGATTCTGGCAGCTGTCTTCCGTAAAATGCGCAGCACAGAGAGCTAAATTACGATTGTAATTTTCAGGAACATGATCAAACATAAATTGTAGCCATTGTTGACGAACTACAGTAGTTTTTTTACGCCAAAAGAGGATTTGCGCTGCCGCAAACTATTAGTAAATCTGGCCCTTAGATTTTCATTGTATGGAGAAAAAAAAACATTCTTCAGAATATCATCTTTTGTGTTCCACAGATGAAAGAAAATCATACACGTTTGGATGGAATTGTCCGTGGTCCATTTTTTCGTGGACTATTGTTTTAAAGTGTTGTTACTGATTTCACGTTACTGATTTACATTGAAGACTTAAAGGGTTAATTCACCCCCCAAAAATACATTTGTTCATCTTCAGAACACAAATGAAGATATTTTGAATGAAATCTGAGAGATTTCTGTCCCTCCATTGAAAGTCCACGCAACTACCACTTTGACGCTTCAAGAAGTTCATAAAGAGATTGTAAAACTAATCTATATGAATTGAGTGACAGTTGCGTAGACTGTCAATGAAGGGACAAAAATCTCTCAGACTTCTTTAAAACTATAATTTTTTTCCCCCTTTGGGTTTGGAACGAAAAGAGGGTGAGTAAATGATGACTGGATTTAAATTTTTGGGTAACCTAACCCATTTAAGGCACAGCAGTAAACATGAAATGTCTTGTTTCAATGCAAAGGGTGGAAAATTACTGAAATGCCCATTCTAAATGCACTATTACGGTAAGGTGACTTATTTTATCTTACTCTTTCAGTAAGATATCATCTGATCACTGAAAAATTCGGAAGTTTAATGCTTTTAAAAAAGAAAGATACATGGTGAGGACATTAGCATTGTTTTAGAAATAATAATAATAAAATAACTGTAAGCCTAAAAGAGGCATTTTTTTATTATTATTAAGCATCTTTATATTGTCAGATATGCTTCTGTGTCTTGTGCTCTGTGGGACTTTTATGTCGTAGTTTCTCTGTCTAGTTTCTGTGTCCTGTTTCCCAGTGCGGAACTAGAGTTTTATACATGGGGTGGCCAGGGGGTGGCCACTGCTACTTTCGGGGGTACACAGTACACACACACAGTGTAAAAGCTTGTGGAAGGAATTGGGTCACTCTGTTTGTGTCTATAAGTGTTGAACATCCAAAATATTTGCAGAAAACAAAGCTGAAGCACCAAGTAGATAAGATACTGCATGTGTCTGTTATGAACTGCTGCATTTATTTACAAAAAAATAAATTAATTTTTTTTTATTTTATCTTTTATTAGATACAGCAGGCATCAAGCAGACATGTCCTTGAAAAAGTTAAACAATTTTATTGCCCATCAATATAAAATCTTATCCTGGGAAGATTAAATACAACATAATTCTTTCTTTATAACAATTTATAATAATTCTAATTCTAATGATTTAATTTATAAAAAAATGTTGTGTTCATTTTTGGGTGAACTATCCTTTTAATCTGGCAAAATCATCTCAACTTAAATTCCTGAGTTGGGTATGTGATTGACTGCCTGTGTCTGGTAGATGCTCTGACCTGTTGCTGGTTCTGAAGTCGGACCACACTGACTCTGACTAACCAGTGGTGATGCAAGGGCTGGGGGGTCTGTTTGGACCTGATCTGCCTGTTAGTCCAGTCATTTTAAGCCAAAATGGGGGTCAACCTTGAACAAATTGCAACAAGCAAACTCAACTGATTTTGTATCCTCAATATGTCCTAAATAAGGGGAAAAAAAGCCCTAAAGAATCCCATTAGGGAAAGTAAAAAAAATAATAAAAAAAAATAGCCTATTCATAGAATAGAATAGGGTAAAAAGTTTAGCCTTTAGATATCACCATGAAAATTACTGAGTTGATTACTTACATCAAGACAAACAAAAAGTCTACTCCAAGTTTTTTTTAATTGTTTGTTAAAATGGACAAACGGTGCATAATCTAATTACATATGTGCTAATTTGCATAAATACCACAACAGATCTAAACATTGGGTCTAGCCAGGTGAAAATGTCTTGTTGAATCTTGTTGACACATAACAGTAAAATACTTAATGTTAAAGTCTGAATGGAACCCATTTAGGCTACCCATGAGCATTAATACATAGAGGCAGGAAGAAGTACTTTAGAAACCAGCCTTTTTTAATTATTAAGAGATGGGGTTTGGGGCTGGGTCTGTGCGACTGTTTCTGGGGGACGAGTCTAAGGGAAGAACAGGAGACAAGGGTAAGGAGAATGCAGAAGACAAAAGGTAAGTAAAATAAAAAGTGAATCCCCAGAAACAGATTTCGAAACTTTCCCCAAATGGGATTCTTAGGGACTTTGTTTCCTTACTCAGGACATAATGAGGATACAAAATTATTTTGTTGAGTTTGCTTCTGCTGCAATTTGTTCAACCTTTTTTTCATAAAATGACTGGACTATGTTTGTGCTTCTTTTAAAATAACTCTGATATCTCTCCCATTCTTTTCATGTTTAATTGACCCTGTTCAAAAATATGACAAATTTAAAATAGGATTCCAATCATATTCATATTCTAATCATCATCCAATTACCAACATTTAACTCTTTCTCGCCAGTATATAAAAAATGTGGTTTTGGTAATTTTCACAATTTCATGGCACCCTAGAATATTTTGTTGAATGAATATATGAACATACCAAAAGAAAGAACAAACCCTGTGCTTTTAAAACAAAAACAAAAAAAATTATGTTATTCTAGCTTAGTGCGTCTTTTTTTTAATCAACATTCAAGTTGGCAAGTTTCATAAAAAGCAACATGAGCAAAAAGCTGAGAAAATCGCATTTTTATCAAAGACTACATCTAGATAAGATTCATAATGATGATCAAAGCACAGTAGATCGAGTCCATCAACAACCTACACCCATAAAGCTTCATAGTCCTATAGTGATGGCATTATGATATCGCTTGTTTCTGCTCTTCTTTGCCAGCGTTTTGATCTCCTATCCTCACATTAGCTAGAACATTTGTGTAACGTACTACACACGGCAAGGTACTGTATATGCGTGTATTAGGCCTAATGTAGGCTATTGGGAGCAAACCACCCTGATGCTAAACCTTAAAAGCTTACTTCAAATATGATGTTTTCTTATTCGGTGAAGTTCGGTATCTTGCAACCATCTCTCGTCCTCTGCTCGTACGTTTGAAAACTGCGCGCGCCGCGCTGCCGGCGAACTTTTTTTTTTTTTTTAAATCAGCATCAGCAACTGCCAGTAGCAAACAAAATTTTGGGGTGGCACCCGGGGTGGCCAATCGCATGTCAGGGGTGTCCAGTGCCACCCCGGACCCCCCTCTGGCTCCGCCACTGCTGTTTCCTGTTGCCAGGTTGTAGTTTTGTAGTCTTCCATTTTCATTAGTCTGCTCCAGGTGTGTAATTTTCCCTTGTTAAGCTCGTTTACCCCTCTGTTTAAGGGGGCTTTTTGCGGTCCGAGCCCGCGGTCTTGATTCTATTGAACCCTGGTGCGTTTGCGTGCATATTACGTCATCGCAAACGTGCACGGCGCATGATAGAAAACAGAACGAGGGTCAATATTGTGTTTTTTATTAATTCGCTGCTATTATGCGCAGTTGAGTGAACAATACAGGTTTACTGTGCATGTGTCACATAAGGTGGCCTTCTGCTGAGGAGACAGAGGATTTCCAAATTCGGTGCCCTGATTTCATGCGCAATGCACGAATACACTGCAGGCTTACTCTCGCTCATATCCAAGGTAAATCATCAACACTATGATCCCTTACAAGTGTTATATTTAACTGTTTTAACTTCACTTTACTTCCTGAACAAGTGCGCACCCGAGTCTGTGCTGCTTTCACATTCACGCGAACCCCGGCACGGTTCGGGAGCAACCGAACTCAGACCATCTCCTCCAGGTAGTCTCGGGTTCGGTACCCCAGTGCGCACCCGGGTCCCATGACACCGTTCACATTAGCGTTTTTTCATGCGAACCGTGCCCCGTTCCGAACTAAACTGCCAGTGTGAAAGCCCCCTCAATAGCCCTGGTTTTCTCTGGTTCTCTGTAGGTCGTTGTTTGATGATGTCATGCAGGTGTCTCCAGTTCTCCGTGTTTTCTTTGTTTTTCTCAGTGTTAATTTGTTCCTGACTTATGTTATGATTGTTTACTTTCATTAAAATCTCCCTGCATTTGGATCGCTCATCTCTGCCTGCCGTCTTTGATTCCCCCATCCCGTGACAGAACGACCGACCCATAATGGATCCAGCAGGGAGAATTGCACGTCTCCATTAAGGAGATCGCTGCATTGAGGATAATGCTCTGGATTTTGAGTTGGCTAATTTGAACAACATGAGCAAGGAACGCCTGATGATATTCTTTCGGGGAGGGCTGTCTGAACCGCTCAGCTCACTCATGCCGTTTTGGGACCTTAAAGGGTTAGTTCACCCAAAAATTAAAATACTGTCAGTAATTACTCACCCTCATGTTGTTCCAACCCCGTAAGACTTTCGTTTTCGGAACACAAATTAATATATTTTTTAGCAGCGCTTCTGGGTTGTACGTCAGAATGTAGGCTCACTATTGGCCAGCCTCACATACATCACACACGACCAGCGTCGGCCTGTGTATCAAGTGACAAGAAAACACAAAAAGTATTCTCGTCGCTTGATAAACTTATGGTTGAGCCACAGTAGTCACTTGGACTATTTTAAACATTGTCTTTACTAACTTTCTGGGCCGGCAAGTTTCAATTACATAGAATCCTATGGAGGAGTGAGACAGCTCTCAAATTTAATCAAAAATATCTTAATTTGTGTTCCAAAGATGAACGAAAGTCTTACGGGGTTGGAACAACATGAGGGTGAGTAATTACTGACAGAATTTAAATTTTTGGGTGAACTAACCCTTTAACTGGACACTCGAGTATTACATCTATCTTGCACTGCAGTTGAGCGGCTCTGCACTTACTGTGGTAGTTGCGGAGGAGGAACACGGCACTCCCACAGTAGCCCTCACCCCAGAATCTCGTCCCGCAATGGCAGCCAGGCCAGAGCTTCCAGCCGTCATGGCCGCCAAGTCAGAGTTCCCAGTAGCCATGATCGTTGCCGATAAAGACATTAGGGCGGTCCATAGGTATTTGAGACTGCCTTCGAGTCTAGAAGACATGCTGCTTTGTTCGGTGTGAGCAGTTGCGGTGGGGTCAAGTCTGGGGGTTTCAGCCAGGATGGCCGCCATGCCTGAGCCCTTGGTCAAATTGGCTACCGCCGCTTATGAGCCCGCTGCTGGCCCGGAGGCCTTCCCTGAGCCCGCAGCCGGTCCGGAGTCCTTCCCTGAGCCCGCAGCTGGCCCGGAGGCCTTCCCCGAGCCCGCTGCTGGCCCAGAGACCTTCCCTGAGCCCGCAGCTGGCCCGGAGTCCTTCCCTGAGCCCACTACCTTCCCAGAGGCCTTCTCTGAGCCCGCTGCCGGCTCGGAGTCCTTTCCTGAACCCGCTGCTGGCCCGGAGGCCTTCCCAGAGCCTTCTGCCTCCCCTGAGCCCGCTGCCGGCCCAGAGGCCTTCCCAGAGCCCGCTGCTGGCCTGGAGGCCTTGCACGAGCCACCCAAGCTCCTTCCCCTGCCGGCACCGCCATGGCCCTCTGCTGGGATGCTGGAGCCTGACTGATCCGTCCCACCGGCACTGTTCTGGTGCCCTGCACTGCCGGCGTCGCCCTGGTGGCTGTCTGTTAACCCTAATTGGCCCTGGTCACCCGTGCTGCCGGCTTCGCCCTGGTCCCCCGAGATGCTGGCTACGCCCTGGTCCCCCGTGCTGCCGGCTCCGCCCTGGTCCCCCGAGCTGCCTGTTCTGCCTTGGTCCCCATCCTGCTTCCACTCTGCGTTTCTGACCCGCCATCCCTCCCCCTGTTCCTCCGCCGCTTCACCTCCCCCCGAGACTGGTTGTGGAGGGGGGGGGGGGGGGGGGGGGGGGGGGGGGGTTCTTTCCTGTGTCCTGTTTCCTGTGGCCAGGTTTCAGTTTTGTAGTCTTTTCCATTTTCATTAGTCTGCTCCAGGTGTGTCATTTTCCCTTGTTTTTGTTTTCTCTGGTTCTCTGTCGTCGTTGTTTGATGTCATGCAGGTGTCTCCAGTTCCCCGTGTTTTCTTTTATTTCTCAGTGTTATTTGGTTCCTGACTTATTTTATGATTGTTTATTTTCATTAAAATCTCCCTGCATTTGGATCCCTCATCTCTGCCTGCCGTCTTTTATTCCCCCGTCCCGTGACATGTATAGGCCTACTTAATGTATAGCATATTTCCTTTCTATAAATCATAATCATCATGTTTACCGTATGATAGTCTCCTAACTGCACCAAAACAATTAATGATAAATTATTATAAAAATTACATTTATTTCATTAGTCAACTATTTTATGACTATTAAAAATTGCAAAACTTTTCCATTTTGTAGTTAACACTGAGGTGTGTAATTTCTGTGTCACTTACATCATCGAAAAGAACTGCAAAAACGATGTTGCTTTATTGGTCTGCTTTGGATCTTTAAACAAACAGCTCAGTCTTATTCATATTTCACAGTACCTGGGATTGGAGAACATTTAAAAATGCACGAAAAATTAAATGCTAAAAAATAAAATAAAGTTTCATATTCAATATTACTGTAGTTTGTTTGCTCTGTTTTTCCAAGATAATCACAGAAATAGGCATGATGAAGTGTTGTAATGATTACCTATTGAACTTAGATGCCAGATAATTCTGAATTAGAATTAGATGCCAGATAATACTGAAGTGGGACTAAATGCAGTCAAAAGCCTCAGAAGCCCTTTAGGTAAAGGCCAACCTAACACAGTTTTCTTTATCTACATGTTTTCATGCTGTCTGTGTATACCTCTCACTGTTATTGAATGGCACACCAGGCATACTGAAGCTGGTTGTTGTGACTCATCGTGTCGTCTTGTTCTCCCTCCCCTTCAGCTCTGCCTGTTTTTCAGACGGGAGAGGGAGACGCAGCCCCTCCACCATTGATGACCTCCTGTTCTGCTCATGCACGCTCGCACCTCTCCACCAACGTCACTATCGATTCGCATGCTTCTGTCTCTTTCTCTCTAAGCCGATTGCCCCCAAAAAAGCCCCATCTCTGTACTGATGTTTCAGGGTGAGGTGGTCCATTTTAACCAACTGGAGCTTTCTTCCTGCTTCTTTTGGTAAACCAAAAGAACGAGCAGTTCTAATACACAGATACTAGACCTCTCAAATGTTTGTTTTTATAGTTGAAATAAAATGTGGCAAGTCCACTATAATATTATGGAATGCTAGAGCCACACAAGAGCATATGTTGTTGTTGTTCCTGTCGGTATCAAAAGGGGGCAGTTGAATTTGAGGTCTGAAAGTGAGTCATCAGCTGACGAATAATGATTTAGCTCTAAACACAGGAAGAAATTGAATCAGAGAAAACAGTGATGCCTGTGTGCCAGAAAATAATTGTGTATATCCTAGGCCAAAGTGCTTCTAAATCATTACATGATTTAAAAATGTCTCATTCACTCTTTCAGCTATTTGTTAAATTTGTTAAGTGTCTGCATAAATTAATCAAAACCACTTTTATTTAATAATGTAACATTGGACATTGAATCAGCTAAAGTTGCTGTCATTAAACTGGATTTATTAATTACAATTGCAACAATTTCCTCATGCAGTTCTTTCTTTAATCCAGTTTTCCTACAGTATCTAATTCTTTGCGAACCATAAGTTAATTTGTGGCTTTTCGTGACAGAAGAGCATGAAGGATGAAGATTTTTGTGGTTGCTATGGACACATAGAGCGAAAGCTTGATAGTGCATCATTATTTAAATGCTCTGACCTCATGTACTTGAGGGTATTGAGCACAAAAAATATCGATCTGCAGAAATTTCATTTGTAGATGATAAAACTATAAAAAGAAAATGGAAAAGCACTGGAATATAAAATAGGAACATGATGAATGTTCAAACTTGATGATGAAAAAAGGACTGACTCACATACGAACTCAGGCGCTATCACAGGCGTCTCTCCCATGAGGTGATCAAAAAACAAAATTCTTGTTCTTAGCATGAGATTAAATTGAAAATCGTGATTTGTGACATTCTAATGCCAGGCCCTTCCTCTTTCTCTCCCCGATGTATTTTCCCAGCTAGTACTAATGACATGTATCCATTAGAAGCTACTAATTACTCTGTCTTTGTGGTGTGCTGCCCAGCGGTGGAGTAGAACTGTAGGCCTATGGCGTCTGCCTTAGAGCATGTTGTCTCTGTCTCACAAGTTAATCAGTGTGCAGTGGAATGAAGGAGGAACAAAAAGAACCCACATGCTGTAATACAAACACTGCCTGTTTTTGCCAGCAAGGAAGCAAATGTAGTTTTAGATTTCTGATGGAATTCACAGTGTTTCTAATGTTTCATATGTAGCTGTATATGAGTTTAATCATGCATAAGAATATTTTACCGAAACATTTTTCTGAAGAAGCTGCTTTTTGCATTACAAACAAACCAGCAATGACCAGGAGCTGTCAGTATACGAATATTACTAATATGCTATATCCAAGTCTTCTGAAGCCATACAACAGTTTTGTGTCTAGAATAGACTGGAATTTTGTTGTTGAATGAAAATCTTGCCTTGAAAATCTTACTTGATAGCTCTGGTCAACATTTACTTTCATTTTGTGGCCATACAAGTTATGAAATACCTGAAGGTGCATAAATGATGACAATTTTCATTTTTTGGTGAGGTATGCCTTTAATAAATCTCAAAAATACAAATTACATTTAATGTATACATTATAAATGTATAAAATATTGTAAAAAATATGATTAATTAACACAGAAATAACATTTATATATATATATGTGTGTGTGTGTGTGTATGGTTACTGTTAAGAGAATACAGGCTTGACTCTTGTTGCACGTTGGAAGAAAAATGTGTGATTAATAATAATTTTATTATTACTACTATTATTATTACTGTGAGAAGTACATTCTTCTGTACAATAGTAATATATTTCTGTTATTATTTCTTCAAGCTAAAGATAATTTTTAGTTTGACTGGTTGTCTTGAAGATTTTTGAGTGTTCTGTGTGCATATGATATGACGATAGTTTTATCAAACTAAATGGTGAAATGCTGGTTAAGTGACTCTCAGAGCAGCTCTGGAGATTAAGTTCATGTCCTTATATAGTGAGAATGCAGACGCTAAAAACGCCATGAGCGTGCTTGAGTATGTGAACAGATCAAACTGCTCGCCTGCAGCACCCATTCACACAGAGACGTGCAGAACATGCAGACTTCATATTTAAATAGCAGTCTTTTTGGGCTTTAATATTTTATGTAATATTTGAAATTTATTTGAGGGATAGCCCCTTGAGATGTAACATCTCGTTTTCGAGTGGGTCCTAAGAACAAACATAAATACAAACAGCATTTTTCATTATGTCACATAATACTACACAATCACATTCTCACCAACATTTACAAACATTTACAAACATTTAGCTCTCCATAACTATCTCCTCACATACAAGCCTTCTAAGTACATTAATACAATAAGTATGCAGTTATCACACATAACATGCGTTAATGAAGTATAATAATGAAGTCCACGTGATAATTGAAAATAGTTATACTCAAAAGCAGGAACATAGGCCTATGTTCTGCAAATGATCATTTAGTAATAACTTAAAAAACTTAAACAAAGTATTGGATCTAATTTCCCTTGGTAAACTGTTCCAATCTGAAGGAGCTTTATATTTGAATGCCCGACGACCCACTTCTTTATTAATTTTAGGAACGTGAAAAAATAGTTGATCGGTGTGCCTTAAAGGGATAGTTCACCCAAAAATGAAAATTCTTTCATCATTTACTCACCCTCAAGTTGTTCCAAACCTCTATGTGTTTATTTGTTCTGCTGTACACAAAGGAAGATATTTGGAAGAATGTTTTAATCAAACAGATCTCAATCCCCATTGACTACGATAGTATGTATTTTTTCCTACTATGGAAGTCAGTGGGGATTGAGATCTGTTTGATTAAAACATTCTTCCAAATATCTTCCTTTGTGTACAGCAAAACAAATAAACACATAGAGGTTTGGAACAACTTGAGGGTGAGTAAATGATGAAAGAATTTTCATTTTTGGGTGAACTATCCCTTTAAGTTATATGAAGAGTGAAATGGAATTAGATATTGTTTTAAATACATAGGATAATTGAAGTAATGACATTTAAAAATAAACTGAAACCAGTGATACTGCCTTCTTGAATTTAAAGATAACCAGTTTAATAATTCGTACAGTTGGCAATGGTGCGTTTTGTATGGACACCTCAGTACAAATCTACATAAATAATTGTACACAACATTAAGAGGACGAAGATTTGTATCGGAGGTGTTTTGGTAAATTATATCGGCATAGTCAAGGATTGGTAGCATTAACTGAGTAATAATTCTTTTTCTAACCGGACGAGTAAAGCAATTAATAGAGAAATAAAGTATTTTGAGTCGGTATGATATTTTCTTGATAACTAAATCAATATGTGATCGAAATTACAGTTGTGAGTCAAGCAGAAGATCTAAATATTTAAATTCATCAACTTTTAGCACTGGGGTTCCATCTATATAATCAATTAAGTAGTCAGTTAGTGGTAAGCTTGGTTTTGTATTAAACAACATAGAATAAGATTTCTTTTTATTTAGCAAAAGTTTGTTATAATTAAACCAGTTTTGAACTACGTCGAAATCAGACTGGATTGATTTCTGAATATAAGAAATGTCCGAGCTAGAAAAGTAAATAACAGTGTCATCTGCGTATAACTGAATTTGACATTTAGAACAAACTTGTGGAAGGTTATTTATAAAATCAGAAAACAATAACGGTCCAAAAGATGAGCCCTGAGGTACTCCTCTATCAATAGTTTTAAAGTCCGAACAACTTCCCTGATACAAAACACATTGTTGTCTATGATGTAAGTATGAATTAAACCAAAGTAAAGAAGATCTTGAAAGGCCAATATCATACAGTTTATCTAAAAGAAGATAATGGTCTACTAAATCAAAAGCTTTGGTTAAACCAATAAATAGGGCACCGGTTAATTTATTAGAATCAAAAGAAGCTGTAATATAATTAGTAATTTTTAGAAGAGCACTTGTTGTAGAGAAATTTGGTCGGAAGCCGGACTGAAAAGGAGATATAATATTGGAGTCGTTAAAATATTTCGATAATTGAGAGAAAATAATTGTTTCAAATATTTTCACCACACTATTAATTATTGAGATTGGTCTGTAATTATTAATGTCATGTTGATCACCGTTTTTATACAATGGAGTAACTCTAGTACGTTTCTAGTACGTTTTAGTACGTTTAAAATATATTTAAGTGTACATTTCTACTTTTGATATATTCATCCAAAATTGGCCAAATTCTGTGACATTACATGTTCATAGGGCCCAACGTTTATTTTGCGGACCCCCTGGCTATGGGGCATGTACCCCGCTTTGAGAACCCCTGCTCTAGGCTTCTCAGACCAGTAACCAAAGTGAAAGAATGATGAACAAAATGGTGGAAAACCAACAAAGAAACCTTGAATGTTCTGACCCCAACAGATTCTTCTTCACACATGTTTCTGAGTTAAAGATGTGAATGAATAAGTCATTTCGGTGAGATTATCAGGCATTTTCATGACAACAATTTAGTATCAGTGCCATTAAGGATGGATTCGTATTGTTTAGGGTATGACGTGTGGGTGGGTGGATGGCTCTGGGAAAATGGACCCGAGGTGTAGCTGCTACTGTGGCTCTAAGAAACCACTGAGACACTTTCAACAGGAGAGATGATGACTCATGCATTGACTTTTGAGTGAGAACACAGGTTAGTGTCTCTAGTGTGATCGTGCGTGTTTGTAGGGAAGAAAAAGAGGGAGAATGTGCAAATGTGTTTCCTCTTTGAAAAGTAGCGACAAACTTTATAAACAGTGGCCTCATACTTAGAGCAAAATCAATGTTTGGTTGAACATTAAGTAGCTTTGTTCAAGCCGAAATTAGTTTTCATCATGAATAAAATATTTTACTGTTCTCTTTCTGGTCCATTTTTGTATTCCAACAGGTTGTCCTGGACTTGACCTTTGGGGCCGGAGGTCACTTGAAGGCCATCCTGCAGTCGGTTCCTGATGTAATGGTGGTGGCGGCAGATCGTGACCCCACAGCTTTCCAAATGGCTCAGCGTTTAGCAGAAGAATACCCGTGAGTTTACTCTTTAATCAAATTTGGACAGGGTGCAGGGGCTAAACTGTCAGAGGAACTCGACATGTGTCTTAATACCGGCTTGTGACCTGCTCTGTCCCTGTTGCAATCAAGTGGGTGGCGGTCACAGGGCTCTTTGGTTTTTATTTGTGTGTGTGTGTGAGAGAGATCCTCCAGTGCAGATAAAGAATCCCCACTCTCACCCACACTCAGTCGAAAGGCCCCAGCGTCTCATTTGTCAACGGGGCCTGAGGCTTCAATGACAGGGAGAGACGCTACCGCCCACGCAGGTTCCCCTGTTTCCTGCGTGAGAGAGTGTAGGATGACGAGAGAGAGAGAGGGAGAAATAGAGCTAGTGTTTAATAAAAGAGAACCAGAGGAAAAAGCATGAGGGCTTTGCGGGTGTGTGGTGTGTGTGCGCCTGTGCATGAGGCAGCACGGAAGTAAGCTCCAAATGAGATGTTCCTGACTCTGCAGCGTGGGTAGAGATACCTCTTTACGTGGATTCTGGGGAAACCTGTCTCAGAGGGACCGCTGCTACAGAAACCAACGTAGGAGAGAGGAATGAGAGAGAGGGAGAAAGAAAGAGAGAATCAGTACTAGTTATTCTGTCAGCAGCTATATTCTCCACCAATGAGGACTTTGACTCCCACTCATGATGAGAGGCTGGAGAAGCTGAAGAAATCATGCAATTAGCCAATATTATTGGATGGCAGTGTAAAAGGAGCAGGCAGCCCACGCAATCATCTTTCTCTCTCCGCTCCTCTTCTTTTCTCTCCTCTACTCTCGTCTTGTCTTCTCTCCTTTCTCCTCATCTTGTTTCTTCTCCTCCTGTCTCCTTACTTCTAACCTCTTGTCTCACTTTCTATACTTCTTTTCTTTTCTCCTTTCCTTTTCTCCTTTCCTCTCTTTTAATTTCATCTTCTCGCATCTCTTCTCCTCTCCTCTCGACTCTTCGTCTCACCTCGCATTGTGACTCTCTTGTCATCTCCTCTCTTCTTTTCTCCTTTTCTCTCATATCTTGTCTCACTTTTTCTCACCTCTCATCTTTTGTATCATTTTCTCTCTTTTCTGATTCTCCTCTTGCCTCCCTTTCTCCTTTCCTTTTTTCTCTTTTCATCTCCTCACGTCTCACGTCCCTCTGAATCCTTTTCACTCTTCTCTCATTCTCATTGAATGTTTGCTTTTCTGAGTTTTTATTAGAGGATAGAAATGGCAAGGTGTTAAGAAATTGGCATCTGTTCCCTTAAACAGTCTTAATCAGACACAGAATTACAGTCATGCTCCAAGGCAACCACGTCATTGATGATTTCAATACCTTCTGTTGCCTCAGTACCTCCTTGTCACTTTAACACTTACTAAGTAAATAAATTAATAAAATCAGATATGTATTACTTTTGTCAGAATACAGGCCTTCTGTCGTCCTATCATCGTGTGTCAGCTCACATGAGAGAGACACATAAGAGGGTGTCACAAACATGTGATATGCTTGACATTTGTCTTAAAGACTTGATGAACACATTTACTGTAGGATTGTCACTTTTCCTTTGGATTCTGATGGTAGAAACTGGAAGAAAAAAGGATTTACAAATGTTAACTGTCTGGCAATAGTTTACAGCATCTGTTAGTGCTTAACCCTCTGGGGTCGGCAATCACGCCGGCATGATCTGCTCGCTTTTTTTCTTATCAGTGCAAAAGAGACTCAAAATACTCGGTTGATTTTGATCTTACATATAAGTGTTATACATCATTAGATCCTGTTAAGTTTCTTTTTTTTGTGGATACTCAAAATAAAAACAAAGTGTTGTGCTTTTCACCAAATAAAGAAAAACAAACATGATGCGAGTTCTGCGTTCTCTCTGTCAGTGAAGTCCATTCTGAAACGCGTCCTAAGATTAACTGTAACTCCGCGATTACTTGTCACACAGGCACGAGAGGTTTTTCTTTATGAAGCTTGAATTCTCTTCTTTTAAATGAAGTCATTTATATAAAAAACAAATATTCTCAGTTTATGCAATCCGTTTGAAACCAAGGAGAGGTCCAGTTTTTTCTTTCTCCCCTCATTATTTTTAATGAGTTGAGGCCGCCACGCCCCCAGCGCTATTCACATGTAAATAGTTTAGGTGATCGCGCACACGCCCCCGATCAATGCCATAAAAACACAAAGATTCTTCATGATATTCACTGATAGTTCATCGCGTTTTGAGGATGGCACGCTACTCCGGTGAAGAAGCCCTTCAGATGATTCTGGACAGCGAGGAAGAATTCACCTTTTCCTCAGAGGAAGATTGTAACTCGGACGAGGAACGGCTGCATTTTGAAGAGCGAATTGACCCCGCCGAGGATACAAGTTCAGAGTAAGTTGTTTAGTGTTATATACTTCTTTTTCTGATAATATAGAACTCATATGAATTTTCAGACTATATTTTGCTTAGTTTTGGCTAGCTTTTGACATACTACGTGAAAGATTGCCTTACAATATCCCTAACATTCGTGTTTGCTCAAGTGTAAACTTTCAATGTGATAACGTTACTCTCTAAACATTTGTATAATAAATATATTTCACTTAGTTTTGATTAGCTTATGCGTAATGTAGCTTATTTGCGAATATCTGCTTAGGTGTAAATATAATGTGATTTAGTGCAAATATATTTCAGCCTCCTCCGGTAAAATATGTGATACCCTACTGTCTAAATACTAGACATTATATGTTTATATATAAATGTTCTGTTTTGGTTAGCCTATGACACTGCTTAACACTGCAGTGTTAATGTTTGAAATGCTCTAAATGTGTGCGGTCTATATGGCCCATCAACACTCGCGGTGTATGGCCCATAAATAGATATTTCTCCGTCCTATGGCCCATCAACAGATACATTGTGCGTCCATACAAAATTAATTGCCCATCAGTTTACTTTGGATTATGTATGCTAACAGTTTTGTTGTTGTTGTTTTTGTTTTATAGAAATGTGTCTGCATCACGCACTCCTTCTCCAGCACCTCGCAGAGGGGAACGCAGCCGTCGTTCAGTTCTCCGTGCGATCGAGAATTAGCCTGGCAAGCCAGACCTACATCAAGATGTTAGGTCTGGGAACTCACAATTGACATACCTCAATCCGAGGGGCGGGATAAACGGTTGTCTTTCAATATCCCTCTGCACGCCATAGGATAGCGCTAACCAACCAGAGCAACGAATGGCTGTGGCTGAGTGAGTCCCATGCGTTTTCCCACCAGCGGAGCTATTGATATATTAAACTTTTGCCGTATCCGGTCGTCAAAACTCCGAACACATCTTCCTTTTTTAAGAATGACCTAAGCGACGTTCTCTTAACTCCAAGTCATCCAGAGTCGCGGCCAAAGCCGAATCGAAAAACCGCTGTTCGCCAGCAGCATCTTGTTTGTTTTCAAGTAGCAGGGAAATCACCTATGGAAATCACGGCGCAGAACCGTCACAACTCTGCCGTCATTGTGTTAAGCCCGCCCACCAACTCTATACACGATGTGATTGGCCTGACCAGAGTTTGGTTTTTCCACTTCGAAAGCCAACGGAGAGTTGCTAGACCACACTGGCTGCAAAATAATTTTTGCTGCCGCTAGGGTGCGTCTAGATTTCTAGGCTAATCGAGAATCATACTGAGTAAGTGCACAGACGTAATATTTACATTAGTGATCAGTGTTGTGCTAGTTACTAAGAAATTACTTTTTTACTGCATGAATGAATATTTGAGCAATACAATTGTACCTTGATCATTCTTGTTAGTTCATAGTAGGCCTACATTATCTAAGGTAATAACAGATACAATAAAACAATTAAACTCAATTTAAAATGTATAAGTAAATGTTGAAATTAAAAAAACTAACAATGAATGATACTTCTACAACATTTATTAAAGGGTTAGTTCACCCAAAAATGAAAATTAAGTCATTAATTACTCACCCCCATGCTGTACCAACCCCGTAAGACCTTCGTTTTTCTTCGGAACACAAATGAAGATATTTTTGATTAAATGTGACAGCTGGATCACTCCTCCATAGGCTGCCTAAGGGAATGAATCCTGACGTCCCAGAAAGTCAATGAAGAAAATGTTTAAATATTCCATGTCACAACAGTGGCTCAACTATAAGTTTATCAAGCGACGAGAATACTTTTTGTGCGAAAAAACAAACAAAAATAACGACTTTATTCGACTATTCCTTTTCTTCCTTGTAGGCCTGAAACGAGACTTCAAGAGAGAGCCACTGTTGTGACATGGAATATTTAAACATTTTCTTCATTGACTTTCTGGGCCGTCAGGATTCATTCCCTTAGGGAGCCTATGGAAGAGTGATCCAGCTGTCACGTTTAATCAAAAATATCTTCATTTGTGTTCCGAAGATGAACGAAGGTCTTACGGGGTTGGTACAGCATGGGGGTGAATAATTAATGACTTAATTTTCATTTTTGGGTGAACTAACCCTTTAACCTTTTATAACCTGAAGCTAAAATAGGTGTTTTTCACATATTTTGATTTTTGGACTGTAAAATTCTAAAACAAAGTGCTATCTTCATGTGCAAGGTGTCATTTTTTTCGGAAACAGATTAGCTTTCAGCAAATTACAGTTATTGACCATTATTGTGTGTGGTGAGTTTGTAAATAAAATTTAAATAGACAAAAATAAAAAAAAGCGAGAATACATTTTCATATTTTTATTTAGAAAAAAACAGAATGCAATGTTCACTTATGTCTTCAGTTTAACAGGAACTGTTTTCAAGAGTGGCATAATGATGTGTGACTGTGTGCTCTGCTGCTAACTTTGATTATTTGTGATCATAAAGTATAAATAATCAGCTAGTATTATGATACTAGCTGATTTTTTATTTCACTCACATTTGATTTGCTTAGAGCCCGCATCAACGGGGCATAAGCATTTACTGTGAGATACCTGCCTTTACTTTTGTACACACATTTGATTTGCTTAGAGCAAATTTAGAACATTTAGTTTCTCCACACAGAGGAATTACAATAAAACAGATTGAAAAACAAAACCTTTGAATCTCCTCTCATTCTTTGTTCAGGCTTCCTCACCCTAATGGGCCCTTGGGGGAGTGTCTGTCACACCCCTGGTCTGAATCTCATTAATATTCATAGGCCATTAACACCCCCACGCATAAACCTCTTCTGACAAAAAAACTGTCATGCAAAGTATAATGTAAAGTTTTTGTTTTATGTGAACGATTAGGAGGGATGATTTTAACATTATTTTGAAGCCAGAACTCGAAGCGACAACATCCATTGTCAAAAGTCTTGTGGACACATATTTAGCATTTGTTTTGTGGTCTTATTTCAACAACTTTCATTTTATTTTTTTTCAATAATCACGCATAAACATTATTCTCTTAAAAATACAAACATGTACATACATGTTGCTTAGATATTATGGTAGCCCAGTTTGTGCTATATAGACTGAATTTACACCTTTGTAACGTAGGAGTAACATGTTTATAAATAACTGAAAAAGCACAAATGTAAGGGCATATCAGAACATCCCAATGGCCCCAAAAACACCTCATACCCCAGAGGGTTAAACAAGCTATTTGATTTATTATGTTTGCCAGGTTGGCTAATAAAGTCTTTCTCTGTGTGACTACCCATTGAAGAAACAGTTTCCCACTTCACTACATACTAAAAAAGAGATAGAGCATTTAATAAAAGAGAGGAGAAATGCCATTGTTTTTCTCTCGCATCGTATTTTTTCATCTCAGATTTCTTGTTGTAAAAATGTCTTGTTAAAATTTCTTGATAAAAATTTTTGAGGCCAGGCCCAGGTGGCCTTGATCAATTCACCAAACCAAACTCGCATATTGTACATGATAGGTTTTAGACCTTGACTCTCTGTGTGTTTGTATGACTTGACTGACTTTCTCCCCTGTACATTTCCATCTTTGCTCCCCTGCTGAATGCAGTCGATCAACATCTTGCCTTGAACCTCAGTGACGTAGATGGTCAGGCAGCTTGGTGCTGTGGAATATGTCAGGCTTGATTTGTTTGACTATGTCAGGTCACAGTGGACTCTTTCTCTCTCTCCCTTTACTACTATCGACTTAGCTTTAAAAAAATATTATTGGTTATGCTTTAATCTCCAAAAGATTGTCTCTGTTTTTAGCCAAATGTGCTATTTTTAGTGAACAGTAATCCAGCCAGGGTCTAAGCACATCCTCACCACATATTCTGTCACATCCACATTCTGCACATATCACTAATCTGTCAGTGTTCTCTTGTGCCATATGTTCAAGAAAAGGGTCAATCTGTACATGACATTATGGACTCATACATATCACAAGGTCACAGGTCAGGCTTCTTCGTCCCAGGGGGAAATTGTTGCTATTTGATTATAAGTTAAGTTGAGCAAGTTTCTGCATCCATCCACTTTTCCTCATCGATAGAGTCACTGTTTAGTGGACAGATTGATCTGAAAATAGCAATACTTCAGATCTTGACATTTCCTTTGAGTGTCGATCCTCACGTAACAGTATTGATATGAAAGTTTGATTTTTATTATGTATGTATCTTGAAAGAAATGTGTATCCAAGAATTCTTGGATAAAGAGAGGTGATAAAAGGAAGTATTTCTCCCTCCACTTCTTTTAACATAGAACACAACAATCACAGACAGTCAGGAAAAAATCAAGAGTAAAAGTAGCAGCATTATTTGACCTTAGCTAGAAGTTTAGCTAAATAGCATTCTTGCTTAAAAAGTAAAAGCTCATAAATAATTCAACGTTTTTGTATTACTGTTATTAAACACCAAACAAAAGAGAAATTATACTCAACTTTTTAAAAACTTTTTTAACATAATTTTTTTTTTTTTTTTTCATGTGTTTTATTTATACTACGTTGGAATAATTATAATTTAATATAAAATAATGACCTATTTTACCAACATAAATACATTTTTTTGGGGGGTTTTACTGGTCTTCATGTTGCATTGAAAAGAAAGTGGTATTGTACATCTTTGTAATAAAGCTCACTGGCTTTGTCATTGGTCTACTCTACGTCATACTACGTCATGGGGAATTTCAGGCTGTTCTGCATCATTGCCCATCATTTACAGCTAGTTCTGGGTTGAAATGCTAGGCAAGTGTTTATCAGTAGCCTGTGCGTAATTTTAAAGTCCCTTTCATGTCGACTCTCATGTTTGCACAGAAACAGACAGTTTACCTGTCCTACTTAAATAACAGAACCTTGAGAGTCTGAGTGTCCCTGAAACTAGTATATAATTAGATGGTTTCGTCAGATCATTTTTCATTAAATAATTTTATAGTCTAAAGTTAAAGGAACTGAGGCCATCTCTATTGTTATGAAACAGTGTGCCAGTTAACTTATTTTTTTTGCTTTACCCTTTTAAGTTTAGATGATGTCAGTATTGTGGGTTGCTAAACTATAAATAGATCGGTTTCTTAGCAATTATGAAGCCATACTTGGAGCGCGCTCACACATCTACACACCCATGAAGCATGTTTTTTTTTAAATAATATAAGATCTTACATAAGGCATTGCTACCTCTGATGCTCTGTTTTAACCACATAAAGACGTTAAAAATTAAAAATTGTTATGTAAGTGTTTTGCATATTCTCAAATCATTCTGTGGGTTGCAGAGCCACAGAGAAGCTTAGGAAACCCCCACAGTGCTTTAGGAGGCAAAAGAGACGGGAGTAAGAGTGCTGAATAACAGAAGGCCGAGAGAAAGAGAGAGGATTACTGTATCTTGGAAGGGCGTAATGAATGTGCTTTTGTAAGAAAAATGGTTCTGTAATTTGATAAAAGACACTTAATGTTCATTAAATAATTACATTTATTAAATATGGCCGTAAGCAGCAATCCAAGTACAAGTAGAGAAAAATACCATAATTGACCTGTTGTCTGTTTACCAAGTTTGGACTTTGTTAAAAAGATAATCCACTTTAGACATTTTACTAATTATAAGTAACTTTACTACTATATGTCAACTAACTCTCTCATTACAGTATAAGTGGACTGTTAGATTAAGGTTATGGTTAGTAGAATTAGTTGACGTACAGTATTCGCAAAGTAACTTAAAGTCTATGAGTAATGTCTGTTGGGGGAGCATCAAAATAAAGTGCTAGCAGATATTAAGCAGACAGTCTACTAATACTCTAATGAATGGTAGTTGACATATAGATGCAAAGATAATTGGTAGAATGTCTAAAGTGGACTATCGAAATAAAGTGTTACCAAAAAGATATAGGACATTTAGCTATTGTGTTTCATATCCTAATGATTCAACTATTCAATTATGGGCATTTCTGACCTTGTGAACTTTACAAGCTTTCGATTAAATTCCGTTGTAGATTCAGTTAGATTCGATATTGATTCATTTAGTCTATTCATCAATATAGTGCATATTTTTAGTAAAATGTCCCTCTCTAGAATTTTTTTCTAGCTAATTATCAAGCTATGGACATGGAATGGCATTTCTGAGGTAAATGTAATGTTACGTGACGTTGTTTACAAGCTGTTTTATTGTCTTTCCACGGTTGAAAGATTGATTGAGCGATTACATGACACGATATATTTAGGTAAGTTATACTGTATCTTGTATGTTGTAATTCATATTTGTATGTGAATTTTCATAGTTTAAGATTGAAAATCATGGTTTAGGGCAAATATAAAAGTATAAATCTATATATAAGGGTTTTGAAAAATAGAAAATAGAAAATATAAAAAAATTATGACAGCACAGTATAGAGTTTCTAAGATAGTTTATTATGATCTATATATTACAAAAATAAAATCGGTTTAAAATTAAAATCTGTTAGTTGTAATAATAGTCAGCCCCTGTGATATAAAATTGCCTCACGTTGAAGAAACTCCCTTATATCTGTGAAACAATCAACCCGATCACACTAAATGCGTCTCTATAGCACGCAGTGTGTTTATCGTGCAATTTATACGCGAAAATGAGTTTTTACGTGCATAGGATATACGCATGGGTTGGTTACGGTAGGTTTAGTAGTGGTGTGGGGTGCGTGTGTATTTGGGTAGAATTAGTGATGTGGGGTGCGTGTGTATTTCACGCAAATGAACTGCGTATCAAATGCACGCGAAAACTGCGTATCATATGTGCGCAAAAACTCGCATAAAACACAATGCGCGCTATAGAGACGCATTTACGTGAGTTTGATGATTTTAGATACGTGGACTTTAGAGGTCTCTAGTAGGGATGCAACGGTACACAGTAAAATCCCGGACCGTTCGGTCAGCCCTGCACGGGACAATCTACCCTCGTGTCCCGCGGGACTTCGGTTTTCCCATTGAGTTCGCGCTGATCCTTTTAGTTTTTGCTTTACACGCTATCAGGTGCGTTTGCCTGTCCAGGCAGACGAAAGTCTGCCCCCGCAAGTTAATGTGTCCAATCAATCACTGTTGTGCACCCACACGCTAACTTCTGTCACTCACTGGCTCGTACTACTAGTTGTTTGGCTACACAAGTACACATGCTACAGAGACACGTAGAAATGGCGAGCTCTAGCGGAGTTGAAAAACAGAAATTTGAAGATGCACCAGCATCTTTCAAATCTTCAGTGTGGAATCATTTTGGCTTTGGGGTTGAGTACAACGACGAAGGAGGGAAAACAATCAACAGAAATCACACAGTCTGTAAACTTTGTTTGGCACATGTCGCATACTCCAAAGGAAACACGAGCAATATGTCAAAGCATATCCAGCGAAAGCATCCAGACATAACGCTTCCTGAACACAGGTCAGTCGAGCGACCCGAACAGGCACCAGCAGAAAAAAAACAATTGTCTATTGAGAATGCTTTTGCTCAGACCTACCGGGCCTCTTCAGAGAAACACAGAAAGATAACCGGTGCATTGGGAGTGTTTATCGCTAAAGATTTACAGCCCTTTTCTGTAGTAGAGAATGTGGGGTTTAAACATTTAATGAAAACGCTCGACCCACGTTATGCTGTGCCCAGTCGCACTTATTTCAGTGCGGTTGTCATCCCTGGTCTTTACGACAAAACGCGCAAAGCCATCGAGAGTGATTTGGCGAAAACAGAAAGCCTCGCACTGACTACGGACAGTTGGCCTTCTCGGGCAACACAGAGCTACATGACTGTGACGGTTCACTACATGTTGGACTGCCAGATGAAAAGTGCTGTGCTGCAGACCCGCCCACTCTATGAAAGCCACACAAGTGCGCATTTAGCAGAGGAGTTGAAAAATGCAGTCACCGAGTGGAAGCTGGAGCGGCCAAACACAACTATACCCGTCGCCACAGATAATGCTGCAAACATAGTTAATGCAGTCAATAAAACTGTTGAGCTGGGACCCCAAATTGGCTGTTTTGCTCACACTGTGAATCTCGCGGCCAAGAGGGCAGTGTCAATCAACGGTGTGTCCCGCCTCCTTGGGAAAGTGTGGAAAGTTGTCACCTTTTTTCACCGCAGCACCACAGCCAACCAAGCACTTGCTGTGAAACAGGAAATGTTAAACTTGCCAAAGCACAAGTTAATCAATGATGTGATATCTCGGTGGAACACATCACATGACATGTTGTCACGATATGTTGAGCAGCAGCCTGCCATCTATTCGGCATTAACAATGGACAAAAACCTGAGGAGCCACGTCACGGGTATTGCAGTGTTGACTGATGGAGAACGAAAAATGGCAGAGCAACTAATTGAAGTACTCAAACCACTGAAGACTGTGACAACACTCATGAGCAGTGAAACAACCCCCACAATTTCAATGATCCTCCCACTGAAGGAAATGATTCTCAAATCCATGGTACCTGGAGATGAAGACAGTACAGTTATCAAAGAAGCAAAAGAAGCCATTGCACAGGACCTGGATAGAAGAAGGTACACTGACCCTGACCTTCAGAAATACCTCCAAAAAGCCACAGCCCTGGATCCCAGGTTTAAATCCCTGCCCTCCCTTGATGAATCCTCCCTTGACAGACTCTACAAAGATCTTGCCACAGAAATCCTGGAGTATGAACCACAGGTATGATGATCTTATTTTCTGTGAATCTATGGCTGTATATTTATTTAATGATTATTTTTTTGTTGTCAAAATGTATATAGATGATTTAACATGTCATACTTGTACATACATACATATCTGTCAACAATAAAACAAAACAGCAGTTGAACTATTCTTTATTGTGGCAATTATACTAAGTTCACAGGAGCAAAACATAGACATTTACAGCTGTTATTCTATATGCTAAATATGTGTCATTGTTCTTTCAGAGACAAGCGGAGACAATGCCACCCACAGAGGGACAAGAGTCAGCCTCTCCCCCTCCAAAGAAGACAGCAATGGCAGAGCTATTTGGGGAGGTTTTTAAAAAACAAGACCAGGTCAAGGCTCTTTCCAAGATTGTTGAGGATGAAGTTGCTTCATATAGGTTAGCAGACTCCATTGGTGTTGATGCTGATCCTTTCATGTGGTGGAAGACCAATGAGTGCAAGTTCCCTCATGTAGCAAAAGCAGCAAAATGTCTCCTCTGTTTCCCAGGGACTTCAGTTCCTAGTGAGAGAATTTTCTCCACTGCTGGGGACATCGTTAGTGCCAACCGGTCTCGCCTTGCACCGGACAGTGTTGATAGACTCATCTTTTTGCACAAGAATCTCTCAATAGTGGATGAGTAAATAACATTGCACTTTGTATCCTGAATGCAGTATTTTTTTTATTATATTATTTGCTCTTCTTTTTTTTAGTCAAACCACAAGCTAATTTATGTTTGTTAAAGGTAAAAGTGCTCTTTTTCTTTCACATTGATCACTTCATATACCAGTTATCAAGGTTTGGAATTGGGATACACTTGAATATTCTAAAGTGTGTTTGTTTACATTTTGTATTTCATAAGTGGTAGTTGAAGAGGTTGTATTACTTAGTGTTGTTCAGTACAAACTAGAGTGTTAATTTATTCCATACACATTGATGTTCTTCCTACTGTGACATTCTGTTTATGCTCATTAGAAAAATAAAACCTATTTTTGGGATGAAATAGCAGTCTCTTTCTGCACAAAATATGTACCGAAACCGAACCGAGACCGTGGCCCAAAAACCGAGGTACGGACCGTACCGTGGGCTATCTGTACCGTTGCACCCCTAGTCTCTAGATACATGTAAATTTTTTTTTCAGAGAAACGTGGGCTCTGTGATTTACGGTCTCTTATGCCTAAACTGTTTTATGGCACAAGTGCAATGAAGCAGAAAAACTGAAGAAACTGATTATTGCTTCACCTAATAAAAATGATTTGCCTCACCTTTTAAATAAGCAATTAAACAATAAACAGTCCTTCTAATGAGTAATGTAGATAGTTTTAATGGTTTATAAAAACGTCCCACAATCATTTCAAACATCATTTTGACTGGTGTGTGCATATTGGTCATATTACCATGGCTTCAAACATGGATCATCTAATCAGATTTTGCAGCTAGAACGAGGTTCTGCGTTATAATGACTTTACCTCAGTGAAGGGGTTCACAATGCTGTCAATGTGCAAGACTTTAACTCTGCCAACTGTTTATAACTATATGTTGAAAATGATTCTTTCGAACCTAGTATAGGGTGGGGTTTCCCCATCTTCAGCACCTGTGGTTTGTCACCCATTAGGTTTGAACCTTATTCTCGTGCAGTACTTGACAAATTATCCACCAAGAAGCGGTTGGCTCTTCCACACCTAATGACACTCTGAGATTGCACCTCCCACTCAGGCTAGGTTGCTAGTCATTATTGTCATATTGTCATGCACAAAGATATATCTCCTTCAGTTCTACAAAGTTTCTCTCATTTGCACCATCAGCTGTTTATATGGAAGAAGGCCCAAGTATGAAACTTTAGCCTGTTGTTACTTAGGAAACCTCCCTATTGCACTATATTTGAGGAAATAATTGAAAAGGATTTGGAATAATTTGTGGTCTAAAATCCATTTTCAAATGTGTTATTTCTGTTTTCATAAAAAGTAGAACAACTCAAAAAATAAAGGTCACTTTTGAATATTTAGTAAAGACTTTTGGTCCTTGGTGAAACTGGTTATACTGTCAAGCATCAGGTTGTCATGGTGACTGGAAAGCTGGTGATCTGGGACATGGTTGATAGATGATTGTTCACTCGAGCCATTGACATGCTGACAAGTGTGTGTGTGTGTGTGTGAGAGAGACAGAGAGCGAGAGAATGGGCTCTCCAGTTGTCAACACATCAGATCATTTATCTGTCATTTCATTCAATAATGTTTGACATAATTCCTGCTGATGTGTCATTAACAACACCGGCCAATGCAGTCTGTGTCACAACAATCGGTCCTCAGTTATCAATTTCAATGTCCAATATTTAACCAATATTTTTAGTTAAAAACATGAATATAAAAAAGTCTTGCCCTGAAGAAGCTGATATTTACATATATTTCAAACAGTGATGCTTGAGGAGACAAAAAAAATGTAAACTTTAAAACAAAATAATTTGTGTAAATTCTATTATTTTATATGGAATAAATGTGAATATCAAGTAAATATGTTTCATCAGGGCAGTACATGATGAACTTCTTGCAGACTCTGGAGTGGGTATGAACAAATGTGTGTGTGTGTGTGTGTGTGTGTGTGTGTGTGTGTGTGTGTGTGTGTGCAAAGAGAATTCTGTTTAAACGTTCTAAATCAAGATGATCAAAAATGATGCTGCCCAGTTTTATAGTGTTATCTGATTAGGATTAAGGCCTGGGACACACTGGCTGCCTGGCGTGCGCGTCTCAGCTGCGTGGCGTGTCCGTTTTTATTTCAGCTCCCATGTTAACAGGTTAGAGCTTGCACACTGCCTGCGTGACACAGCTCGAGCCGCGCGGAAAACGCGTGCATGCTAGAAATAGAACCGACGCCTATTTTTCACGCGACACGCAAGCGTGTTGGAAGCGTTTCCAGGCAAAATAGAATAGGAAAAGATGTTTATATGTTATTTTGTACACGAATACATAAATAATAAATACATTTTGATGGTTGAAAGTCTAGGTTTGGACAAAAATTCAGATATACATATAATTTAAAAATAAATAATGATCAATTTTCAAATATTGCACCTGTCAATACAGAAGGAAATATTATGTAGGCCTAGTCTATTTTGCTGTCAATAGGCCTACTGCTGACAGTGTCTTTATCAGTAGGCTTTATCTTTATGCTTAACATGAAGTAGCCTATAGGGCTTCCACAATACGTCCTCCCTGTATCACCTAGCAGCAGCAGCATCGCGTCAGACACGTTTCTGGTGTGCAAAGACACAGAAAACGCGACGCAGCCGCCACGCAGCTGACACGCAACAGAAACGCCACGCTCACGCCACGCAGCCAGTGTGTCCCCGGCCTAACTCATAGATTACCTTGCATCAGTTGTTCTGTGTCATGTTACTGTATGTGGCATTATTATTTTGCCTTTATTTATTGCACTTTGTGTGATGTTTTTGTGTGATTATGTTTGAGTTGTATAGTAATTTTTGTGAGATCTTTTGTTTTGTTCCATTTTGTCGAGATATGTAACTCTTCTTGCTCTTGGATTTAGTTGTGTAGCGTAGGGGAAAGGTTGGCATTTGAAGACAGGGGATAGAGAAGGGGCCGAGGGACTCAATTTAATCAGCGTTTTTTGCTCAGTTATTGATCAGGCAGTGTCAAGCCATGTTGTTGCATTTTCACTCTGCATGTGAAATGAACAACAAAAATTAAACATTGTTTATCGACTCTACCTTTTTTTTTTTTTTTGCTTTTGAAAAATAGATCTTAGACTAATTATAAAGTACAGGGTACATGCCAGCAGCAAATAAAGTATAATAGTACACAAAATATTGTGATCTTTAATAATAAATAAGAATCTTTCATCAAACCCAAACCGAATATGCATAAGCCCTCTCAAGATACAACAGTGGAAATCTTGAGTATATTGTGAAAATTCTGTAATGAAAATCTTGCTGGCAGAAACACTGCTAGGTCTATGTATTCAGACAATACATTTGGTTGCTCAAAATGAAAATATGAGAAGCATTTTGTATATTTCACATCACAATCTTGCTGTGCCGAAGCCTAATTAGCTTGAGTGACCACTCAGAATGGTTGTACTTTATGCTCAGGATCATATTGCCTGTGGTTTCAGGCTATGTTGTTCGATGTGGTAAATCTGTTTTGATACCAATATAGACGCCTGAACTTCATCTACATGTTAGGATGATCACTTAACAATGAAATAAACTACTGCAGTGAAGTCTGACTCCTGGGAGGCCCTAAATTGACTGCATATTGACACGGGAAGCAACAGCAGAGGCAGCGTTCTGTCTGTCACAACCTCTCTCTTTCTCCCTCCGAACTCACCGATCCATGGACCGGGAGGGAGTACGGGGTCTTACCGCTCTAGCAGAGTCTATGTGTTTGTGTGGGCGGGCGAGAGAATGCCTCACTATAGATTTTCCAACAAATTAATGAAGGTACTGAGCAAACGAGGAGGAGGGAAGGAGCGAGAGCGAGAGAGATAGAAAGCCCCTTCACAGAGAACTGAGGGAAGCCCTTGCAGCGGGGGCGAGAGCCGAGCAGCTCCCTCACCCTTGATCTTTCAGCTGGCCGTGGGTGTGTGGACGCAGGCACCCCAGAGTCCTACGGGTAAAGCCTTCAGCCGGCCGCGTGAGTGGGTGAAGAAGACCTTTGATGACCTCCGAGGTGGAGGAGGTGATTTTTCTTCCCCATCCTCTGCACTTTTTTTGTTCATCTCTAGAGAGTTTAGCACGAGTCAGGGAGGGGAATCCGCGTGTTTAGCATGACTGCAAAGCCAACGCGGTCAAATTAACCGCCTCTGCATGGGACCCCTAGTGTTCTCTACCTCATTTGCTTCTCTGCTGTCTGATTTATAGTTGCCTACCTGGGCTGTTCTTTGCACACAGGCTGTCTAAAGGTCACATGAAAAATGGATGGCTCTTCGGTGCTGAGGAAGGAACTCAGGAGGAGATGCAGGGAGAAAGAGAGTCAGGAGGGACTAAGATGATGCCTGAATGCTTGTGTTATGTTTCAGCTTCATCTTTATCTTTTTAAACTGTATTCATTTATTTGTTTAGCTATAATGTATGTGCGTGTGTGTGTGGTCTGAGACGAGACTGTGCCTGTGTTACTCATAACTATGAAGTCCCTTCAGATAAAGCAAAGAAAGTGAATTAAAGCAATAGTGGAAAAAAAACCCGCCCACGATTCCATCTGAATGACTGAGGATTAAAGAGGCATCGTCAATACTCACGTCAAACCAACACCTCCACTTCAAGTCAAATGAAACATCACATGCACATGCTCTAACATTCATACTCCCCTACAAATGCGTGCGTCGATGGTCACAGTAATCATGTAGCCTTCGCATGCATGCGTTTTTGTACACGTTCCCTTGTATTTTCATTGGGGTGTGTGTGTGTGTGTGTGTGTGTGTGTGTGTGTCTGTTTTTCAATTAAGTTTAAGCTGCGACAGTGCTTTCTCACAACTCTCATCTTCTGGTCTCCAAGGTGATAAATAAATGATATTTTGTTACCTTCCCTGTGGGACACATATTATTTGGTCTATCTCTCTTTCCTTCCCTGTACAGCTTATGAGCTGCAGTAGTCTTTGGACACCCACTAAGATCTTAGTGCCTAGGTAACCAGCCTTACAGGGGCAGAACACCTGCCACAGTCTATTCAGCTCTGTAATACGTGAAGCTCGTTTCCGTGTGGAAACTAAATATATAAAAGTAGAAATTACCATGTGCAAAGAAGATTATAACACTATATTGCGGTCCTATACAACTTTAAATAAGAAAAATGAAAATGAATTCATATTTTACCCATAACGTTTACGCATAAGAAAATATACAAAAATACACTCACCTAAAGGATTATTAGGAACACCATAATAATACTGTGTCCCTTTCGCCTTCAGAACTGCCTTAATTCTACGTGGCATTGATTCAACAAGGTGCTGAAAGCATTCTTTAGAAATGTTGGCCCATATTAATAGGATAGCGTCTTGCAGTTGATGGAGATTTGTGGGATGCACATCCAGGGCACGAAGCTCCCGTTCCACCACATCCCAAAGATGCTCTATTGGGTTGAGATCTGGTGATTGTGAGGGCCATTTTAGTACAGTGAACTCATTGTCATGTTCAAGAAACCAATTTGAAATGATTCGAGCTTTATGACATGGTGCATTATCCTGCTGGAAGTAGCCATCAGAGGATGGGTACATGGTGGCCATAAAGGGATGGACATGGTCAGAAACAATGCTCAGGTAGGCCGTGGCATTTAAACGATGCCCAATTGGCACTAAGGGGCCTAAAGTGTGCCAAAAAAACATCCCCCACACCATTACACCACCACCACCAGCCTGCACAGTGGTAACAAGGCATGATGGATCCATGTTCTCATTCTGTTTACGCCAAATTCTGACTCTACCATCTGAATGTCTCAACAGAAATCGAGACTCATCAGACCAGGCAACATTTTTCCAGTCTTCAACTGTCCAATTTTGGTGAGCTCTTGAAATTGTAGCCTCTTTTTCCTATTTGTAGTGGAGATGAGTGGTACCCGGTGGGGTCTTCTGCTGTTGTAGCCCATTCGCTTCAAGGTTGTGCGTGTTGTGGCTTCACAAATGCTTTGCTGCAAACCTCGGTTGTAACGAGTGGTTATTTCAGTCAAAGTCGCTCTTCTATCAGCTTGAATCAGTCGGCCCATTCTCCTCTGACCTCTAGCATCAACAAGGCATTTTCACCCACAGGACTGCCGCATACTGGATGTTTTTCCCTTTTCACACCATTCTTTGTAAACCCTAGAAATGGTTGTGCGTGAAAATCCCAGTAACTGAGCAGATTGTGAAATACTCAGACCGGCCCGTCTGGCACCAACAATCATGCCACGCTCAAAATTGCTTAAATCACCTTTCTTTCCCATTCTGACATTCAGTTTGGAGTTCAGGAGATTGTCTTGACCAGGACCACACCCCTAAATGCATTGAAGCAACTGCCATCTGATTGGTTGATTAGATAATTGCATTAATTAGAAATTGAACAGGTGTTCCTAATAATCCTTTAGGTGAGTGTATATGATGGATATCACTGCTGATCGGTTTTGTTTCATGACAATTGTTTTATGAAATTGACCCATTATAAAATGTTAAAACAAGTAGCAGCATATATTAATTATATCTATCAGGTATGTAATGAAGACAAAATTATAACATTTAAGAATTTAAACGTAGAAAATTATGGGAATCATACAACATTTCTGTTTAATATTGGTTTCCTTTGTAAGTTAGAATCCTAAAAGAATATATTTTGAATTTAGTATGTTCATTAATATATGAACACATGTGTTTCTTACACATTTTTAAATGAAATTTTCACTTTCTTCATCTTATTCAAAGTTTTGTTTGCTGCAAATTTGCAGCAAATATATTTTATTGCAAAAAGTGTTCCATACACCATATCTGGGTTATTAGTGTTTAGTATTTATTATTAGGATTTGTTATTATTATCATTATCATTTAGTATTATTTATATACTATTACAGTATTTATGAATATTTTGAAATAGCTTTTACTTCTTTTTAGTTGTCATTTTAATTTTACTTTAATTTTGTTCTTTTGTCATTTTTATTAGATTTTGTTTTTTAAATATTTATATTTAGCTTTAGTTTTTATTTTAGTCATTTAGTTTAGTAATTTTAGTACTTCAACTTTTTTATTTCAGTTAGTTGCCAAGGCAACATATTCAAATTTTTCAAATATTTTAATCTAATTTTGCCCATTAAAATAATGTTATTTAAAAAAATATTTTATTAGTTTTACTAGTTTCAGTTACCATATATACAGTTACCAGTAACACCAGACACGAACAGAACACTACACAAAAGCAAATAGAACCCATTAAAATCAGTGATGCTGTCTACAGTGGATGCGGTGTGACCGAAAGCGGCACGACAAATTCCCGACAGTAAACCGATGCCCCGTTTTATTTCTGACATACTTTATACGCTATTTCTGACATGAAGAACAAATGTATTTTGCAACGGTCGCTTTGTCGCACCCTGTGTTGACAGCCTCAAGCTGTTACGCCGTGGTGTAGACATGGTGTAAGACCCATGGTTTATTTCCAATACTATCACTGAAGCATTTGCGGTACGCCACTGAGTTGATATTCAACAGATTGGCCCAATGTGAAGTTATAAAGAGGAATCAGAAAAGATACTGTTATTCTAAACACCAGAAGCTGTTTTTCTATTTTGTAACTAATGATAAGAGTCAGATATGGAGAAAGTTCACCAAAGGTTTTGTTGTTTCTGGCTTCCAGCATTATAAATGAGTGGGTTATGTTTATTTTTAACAATGCCTCTGATCAGCTCCCATGTTAGTCTGACCTTAACAGTTTATGAGGCACATATCAGGCCCTGTTTACACGAGAACGCTCGCGGGTGAAAACGTATCAGATGTGCCTTTCGTTTACACGGCGATGGCGTTTTTGGGGCTTAAAAACGCAAAAAAGTGAAACCACCCTCCAGAGTGGAAATCTTAAAAACGCTCCACCGTCGCGTTCCCGTCTAAAGGGTAAAAACGCAAAAGTCTGCTAGACAGTGAAGGCACAGATCTGCTCACGGTGGCCACCTAGCCGCCTGGAGTGCATACTACATCGAATTTTACACACTTTTGCGTCACCATATGCACGCAGATTTACCACCCATAAGCACTCGTCTAAACGCAGAATAAAAAGTGATAACGCAACGCCACTTTTGCGTTTTCTCTTCAGATCGTTTCCTTGTAAACATAGCCTCAGTGTCACAATGAATGCAGGCTTTGCAAACAATGTTACTGAAAGATGCAGCACCACAAATTATGTCAGATCTGACAGTAAACACAACCCATAAGCACTGTTGCTCAGTCATTTCACGTGAAGATGCCTGTAAGTCTTGAAGGTACTTAAGCAGAAATCAGAATGTTTAGCAGAGAGTGAAAAATGATCATGGAGAACAAAATTATGACTGTTCTTGCGTTGGAAACCTGAAGTAACTTTATAACTGGACCTCAAGAAAAAAAAAATACACCACCTTTCAACAATTTGGGATGCATTAAATTGATAAAAATTGACAGCAAAGGCATTTATAATGTTACAGTAGATTTCTATTTAAAAATAAATCCTGATCTTTCTCTCTCTTTCTCTCTCTCTCTCTCTCTCTCTCTCTCTCTCTATATATATATATATAACTTTCTATATATATATATATATATATATATATATATATATATATATATATATAACTTTCTATATATATATATATATATATATATATATAACTTTCTATATAAAGCAGCATAACTGTTTTCAACATTGACGATAATAAGAAATGTTTGTTGAGCACCAAATCAGCATATTAGAATGATTTCTAAAGGATCATGTGACAGACACTGAAGACTGGAGTACAATTTATATAAATAAAATAAAGTTATTTTATTTTTTCACAATATCATAAGAGCGTATGAAAAGCACAATTGTGACTCGTTGTCATCTTCATCTTATTTTCTATTTCCGCTTTTCTCTTTTGTTAAGGGGCCAGGTGAAGCCAGTACTAGGAAGGTTCAGTGAGCTGAATAACCTGCTCCCAAAGTTGGGATTGGGTCCAGGAGGTGTGGATGCTGCTCTTCTGGATGCAGGTTGCTCCTCCATGCAGATGGATTCAGCAGAAAGGGGCTTCTCCCTCAGCAAGGATGGACCGCTAGACATGAGGATGGACAGAGACAGGTTCGACTACTACCTTGGCTCACTTCTTTTCAGTATAAGGACTCATTGTCACTGTTGTTTCAAGAATCATTTATGATATTAGTAATGCCTTATTCACACTCGATATACACTGATGGCCAGAGTTATTATTATTGGCTCACACGCTTATTGATTACATCTACAGAGTCTCCATGCTTCTATATTATAGCTATTCAAATCTTATTCTGAACAGGTGTAAGGCATAACCTAATTACAGCTTAATAAAGATGACTACTGCAGAGCCTGGTGATTCAGAGACTGAGCTTTGTGGAACACATGGAATGTTAGCTTTAAGATTGTAGATGAATGAACAGAACTAATTTAGGTAGCGAGAAGGACCCCCAAAGATCAGGTATTTCTTTGGACAGTGGTTTTCAATCCTGGGACCTTTACATGAAGCCAATTTAGGTGGCTAGCCAGATGTGTTTCAGTTTAGTTTGGTGAAAATGGCTCCATGAAAGTGGCTCGTTGTTCATCACCATAGTAACTTACACTCAATCGCTAACCTGCTGCGGGGCAGGTTATGACCTGGGTAAAAGATCTCAAACCAAAATTAGATCAGCTGTGAGCAAAGTGACACATTTCTGATGCAATAGTCGCTCCCCCAGTTTCTCTAAAGATCACTAAAAGATTTTAAAGAAAAAACTTGTCTGGCTTTCAGTTATGGCTATTTATAATTGTTTTGTGATTTATATAGCCTACTGTTTATATACTTATTATACCCTTAATCCATTACACATGAGCAATTTTAGTTTAACAATTATTAAAGGGATAGTTCACCCAAAAATGAAAATTCTGTCATTAATTACTCGCCATCGTCATTCCAAACTCGTAAGACTTCCGTTCATCTTCAGAACACAAATCTTTTTGATGAAATCTGAGAGATTTCTGTCCCTTCATTGACCGCTACGCAACTACCAATTTGACGCTTTAAAAAGTTCATAAAAAGATTGATTGTAAACTAATGAACATATGAATTGAGCGGTTTAGTCCACATTTTCTGAAGAGACTCGATCACTTTAAATGATGAACAGATTTAATTTAGGCTTTTATTAATAAACATTCATCAACTCACCAACGCAAGAACCAATGAGGTTCATTCTCTTGTGTTACACATAATAATTGCCAAGTCTATACAACTATATAGACTTGGCAATTATTTTTAAACAAATAATAGTCTTGTATTATAATCTGTGGTATGGGACTATTTAGGCTGGGGAAGCACACGTCAACAGTTTGATCTGCTATCTTCAATAAAACCTTCCCTTTAATAAAAAACAGTTTTGCTTCATATCCCTGTCTCTGGAGTACCACCAACATTATACACATTTTTGGATGTCTTCCTTACCTGACACACGCATTTCATGTCAATGAGTTTCTACCAATGAGCAGAGCAGTTGAATCAGGTGTGTTTGATTAGGAAGACACACAGACTTTGCAGGCTTCCAGGACCAGGTTTGGGAAAGAATGGCCTAGGCTGTATCCGAAATCGTCCCCTATACACTCATTCATTATTCCCTACATTAGTCCACTAATATAGTTCACTTGAGGGAGTGAATTTGGATACTGAGTGCGCCGGAAGGGCTGCCTCTTTTGCATAGTTTGTGCTTGCTGTTGAAAAATTATTTGAAAATTGGCAAACTGACAGCTCCAGTAGTTAGATGACCAGATGTATCTTGAACTCTGTCATGGAAACTATGTATAAACCTTAATTAAACAATTTAATAATCAATTAAAAAGTAATTTATACCTGTATGATATTACGCTGTACCCACATTGGACCAGCGGTTGGGAAAATGGATTGATGGATGATTCAATTGCAGGCGGCATCTTCTAGTCAGACGTGGGAATTCATCCAGCTCGTGACTCTCACACGGTGCATTATGGGTATTCTCTAGACGCTTAGTGTAGACCGGTTGTACACTCGTTATTGCGGTGCATTGTTGAATTGAATGAGTGCACTCGATAACGTCCACTATGGTTTTGGACACCACTACAAATTGCTGTCCCCTCAAATAGTGCCCTATTTAAGGATATTGGGGGCGATTTCAGACACAGCCCTAGAGTGGTTTTATCATCGACATCATCTATTACACCTCACATGCAAACCCGTTTCCCTCTGATTTGAAGAAGAGCGAGAAACCTTCCTCTCTTATTAGGAAGTTTTGTCAAAGTTTTTACTGTGATAATGAGGTGGAAATCCCACCCACTGTAACTGACTGAACTTTTTTTTCTGGGGGCGAGATGAAATGGTTGAAAAAAGAGAGACATCCAAAGGAAAAAGAGAAAGGGCAAGATATAGTGCAGGTCGTTCCAGGTCCTGCCCACGGTATCTGAATACACTTTATTTACGTGAGAATTAAACTTTACGACAGCATGACGCTGTCAGAGGAATCTAGCTGGCCTTCAAGAAGAACAGAGCATACCTTGCATTAATCAGCATGTCTCCCGGTTTGAGTTACTCATTCTGTGCTTTTAGTTGTGCCCACATGAATGACAAACTAAATAGGAGAGAAAACATTCAAGGATAATGTGAGATCCAGAACGACGTTGGTTCCAAAAGAAAGGTTATGATAAAAGGTTCATCATGCATCTCTCAGTGTGTTGCATGCCTTTTATGGATAAAGTTGACTCTAAGTGACTAATGACTGAAACGGCTTTTGCCCATGCTCACTTTCCAGTGTCAGTGAGAGTACACACAAAAAATATATTTTGAAGTTGTAAATAAAACAAAGATTTATTTGAGAATGTTTTATAAGAAAATACTATTTCAGTATTTCTACTTCAAAATGTTCACATTTAAATTCATTGTTTTACTTTCAATTTCTGGGTGAAAATTGATTGAAAGTAAATGTTACACAATTCTGTTTTTGTGTACCCGAGAGCTCAGTTTTTCTTTGTTTCCGTCACAATTAGTACAGAGTCAAAGAGATGTGCCATTCAGAATCCAAAGTATCAAACCCAAATCTCAGGAAATAATTACTTAAGTACAAATATGAAGACTTGAACATCTGAGTCAAGATGTTTAGGGAATATACGGATTAATGTGAGTATATGAATCACAGTACAATGTGTATGTACAAGTGTGCTGAACAGCTGCTGACTGAAACTGACTAGATGAAATATTAAGTTTTATTTGTATGAGTAAACTGATATATATGTCCCCTTTATTTAGGTGTGTAACTTTGTCTCATTTACCCTGATTTCTTTGTTCTTCCCCGAGTGTGCACACATATTTTCCTTAAAAAAAGCAAAAGCAAATGCATAATTCAGATCATGATTTGATATTTTTATATTTGTCGCTAACCGCTTCTCCCTCCTGCTCTCTCATGTACACACACGCTCTCTCTCTTTTTATAGATCTCAAACCCACATCTCCCAGAGTGGGAAGGGTGGGAGGGGTTTTCACTGGTGTCTTAGAGCTGTCAGGCTTGGCTTCTGTCAGCCAGGAACTTGTGACGTCAAGCTGCTTAATTGGGCTCCTCTTTGTGCGTAGGTACCCCGACATGCCCTGCGCGGCTGACGTGGTCAACGCCTTAGATCAACAGGCGCTTGCGTCCGTATTGGCTGCGTATGGGGAGGAGCGGCACACCAGGAAAATTGCGGCGGCCATCGCACAGGCACGCAGTGTCTACCCCATCGGCCGGACCCTGCAACTGGCCAGCATCGTAGCAGGTACCCCCCCTCATTAATTCCCTACACTAGAGGGAGGCTAGGAGAGAGAGCAATATTAATGCAAACTCTCCCTATGGGACCTATTTGTCCTGGAAAAAGAGAAGGGGAGAAAAGATAGCGTTTTCTAATCCGAAATCTCTGCCGTTCTCCTTCCCCCCACTCAGCTGCCTGTTTCTCACTGTCTGAGTATCCATCAGCAGCACATGCCTTGTGATTGACAAGGCTCTTATTAATAAAAACCGAAGCGATTTAGGGAGCAGTAGGGAAAACCTGCAGGTGAGGTTCAATGCGTTTTTTAGCCCCTTTCCTTAATTCGTATTTAGACTCACACTCCCATCCTCTCCTCCCCCAGACTCCCCCCTCCTTGTACCCTTTGATTTGTTTCTCACACTTGCTCCCTCCCTTTTCGTGCCCTTCACTGCACCCCCACCAACACACTTCTCCAAACGCACGTGTCACACGCACCACATTGCGGCAGCTCGATGCTTTTTGATATTATATTTATCGTCTGCCTTTTTTTTTGCCGGCGCTGTTTCCATAGCCCGACGCTGGCAACATAGTCACTTCAGAAGATGACGGTAGCACGAGGCAAGCACATGCGTCACTCCCGGAGAACAGGTGTGACTAAGGGCAGTTGTTTGATCTTCTTTGAAGAGTAGAGCGAGTCAACAACAATGTTTATTCCAATCAATCTGGAAGCTTCTGACTCCCGAGGGTCCCTGGGGGTCGGCGGTGGGCTGCCGGCATTACCGTTGCTAAGGGAAGCAATTGATGGACCAGGAGGTGGGATGATATGTGTGCATTTGTATACGTGTGTATTTGTCAGTGCTGATGATGGAGGAAAGGGAGGGGTTTAGACACCATAACAATGGGCATCATGGGAGTTGTCCCTCTTATGAGCTCTTTGTTTCCTTACGTGAGCAACCAAAGCACCACAATACCTCAATACCCTTGCTTTTGAAGGCGAGTTCCAGAACCTGTCTCCACCTTGGTTACGGTGTATCGTAATAGTCACCAGTCACAGTGCTTTTGATAAACACGTTTCATAAACGTAATAATAACGATAAAATAATAATAAAGAAAAGTAGAAAGGCTAAAATTGTATTTTCTTTGTTTTATTTTGTTTCTTTTGTTACGGTGTATCGTAATAGTCACCAGTCACAGTCCTTTTGATAAACACGTTTCCTTTGTTTAGCATGATTTATTTCTTTGCTTTTTACACTGTAACAAAAGAAACAAAATAAAACAAAGAAAATACAATTTTAGCCTTTCTACTTTTCTTTACTTTAATTATGTTACTTGTCGTTTCTTAGTAATTATTTGTGAAATTCACTAGCAATTTCAAAGTGAAAATAGTTTCAAAGTAAATCCTAGTCAATTTCTTTTTCAGTCTACATTAGTTACTGGTTGGAAGAGTTTATTCCATGTTAAAATGGGGAATCCGCTCTATTTAGTGAAACACATTAGAGAAGAGACGAGGTCACGGCAGTGTAATATTCTCATCAGTATGAACCCAGCTGGCGTGACAGAAGATTATCCAGATTCCCTAAGGAAAGTGTCCCTCAATCCCAATGCTCAGATCAGCTTTCTACATATCAGACCACTTTGAATCATAATGAGCGTCAGCACAAAATTGGCTTAGAGCCAGTAACTCGCACCCTCACTGACCCCAGACAGCCGCACCAACCCCTTTCACACACCTTGAAGCCATCCATCCAGCTTTACCATAAAACATTCAGATTCATTTGTTGCCGCTCACAGGTTTTGACGGCATGGTTAAACAGTTGTCTAAGCTGCTGGTCATGCTTTAATATCACTGCAAGAGACACTAATCAGCCCACTATTGATCACTTGTTGAGAAGCAGACTTGTTGGAGCACTGATGAAAATTGATCTTTTGTTTTCTCCCGAATTTTCTGAGGCCTACATCACAGTTTTGGAATTAAGGCAGCCCTTAATGTTTATATTCGTGTTAGCTGAAGTTCGCTCTCCATGATGCTACTTCTGTAAAACAGGATCTTTTTTTCTCTTTGATTATTCAGTTGTTTATTTACTGGCTATTTTGCACAAAATCTAGTTTTAAGTTTTATTTCAACCTAAAGGAATAGTTCACCCTACAATGAAATATGTCATAATTTACTCACACTCATGTCATTCCAAATCTGTAGGACTTTCTGTTTTCTGTGGAACACACAAAAAAAATGCATTTTGAAAAATGTCTGTGTTTAAACCCCAAAATTAGACCCCACTGACATCCTTTGTATGGACAAAAGAAAAAAAAAAGATTGCACAAAATATTTTAATTTGTGTGAACTTTGGAATGACATAAGGGGGAGTGATCACATAATTTTCATATTTGGCTGAACAATCCCTTTAGTATCTTTTGAGGACTGCTACTCCCTTTGCATTCATAATGTGGATAATACTTCCTGGTGCAGCTTAGCATTTAGCTATTCAATTAGTATTTAGTGGAATCTTTTTATTCAAAGCAGTCAATTGTTGTTTTTGATTAACTTGGGATTTAGTGTCTCATTCAATTTCAGACATATTTCTGGCATTGAGACTGCAAGATGAAAATACAAGGAACAATATCACAATGCGTCTCGACGTGTCGCAAGAGACTGTAAACAACAAACACAACTGGCTGCACTGTTTGCCACAAATAAGTAATGGAAAATAACTTGCTAGTTTCTGTCATAGGGACAAATACACTTCGGTTCAAAAATCTGAGAACACATTAAAGATCTGGAATTCAAAAAGTAATTTAAACCTGGATATTTAAACGCCATGTTTAAAGGGTTGTGACACTGACCATGTGTTCTTCCATTGAAGCACAATTATGAAATTTGTGTTATTTTTTTCAATTCAACTTTTCACTCAAATTGTTACACTGATAATATAGTTTGATAGCCTGGCTAACGTCAGACCCAAGTCTCATTGGTCTGGGAACCACATGTTCATTTTCTCGTATTTGAGGCGTGGTTTACGAATGCCCAGAGCCGTTTATTGGGTGCTAAGAATGTCTATCAAATGCGCCTGTATGCAGCTCATAGCCAATCGTTTCAATTATACCAGATGACGTATGTAGAGCGACAGAAATTAGACGAGGAAGAAGACAATGGGTCAGAGATTTATGTGTACACGTTTCACACCGCATGCGTGAGCGCCGCGTATTTTTTCCGGCGTGCATGTTAATCAATGAGTGCATTCACACTGGGAGCAGGAGCAGTGCGTGAGAGTCGAGCAGGAGCGGCGCATGAGCAGCAGTGAAGCGGGGGTTTCGGCGTTGAATCTGTTTTTGCTGCACTGCTCACGCTCAATTAAAGTGAAAGCACACTTTTGATGGAAAAAAATTAATATTTCACACAAAAAGTGCCCAAAATGCACAAAATAACGCCCGTTTCACACATACTCCGTGTGCAGTGCGTATGCGGTGCGTATTTTTTTCCCTAACCATGTTAACAGGTTAGAGCTTTCACACTGCACGCGGATGCAGTCCGTCGATCCACTCCAGGTGCGGTGCAGTGCAGAGATCGTTTACGCACCGAGTCTATTTTTGCTGTGCTGCAAACGCTGAATTAAAGTGACAGTGCACGGTTCGTGGTCAAAGTGAACACAGATTGACCTGAAAATGTAGTAATTTTACCATAAATGCATTTAATTCAATAAAATGTTGTAATCTCACTATAAATGTATTTAATTGAATATACGTTTCATACGTACTTTAAGACCGGGGTTTTAAGCAAGGAAAACGACAATTTACCTCAACAAGGACATAATGAACGACACTCGTCTCATTCGTGGAGGTGGAAAAACAAGTTATTTGTGACATGCAAGATGTATTGTATTAAAATTTAAATGCAAAAGAAAAGGCATGATCGGCTGTTTTTGTCAATTTTAAGTTTTAATTTAAAATGTTTGCGATTTTAATACAAGTATGGTTAAATATTTGACCACTTGCGTAAGCAACTTAATATATAAATATAGAAGTAATACATGGAATTATAGGGCTATGTTGTTTAAATTGTGTTTAAACGTGCATACGTCCATTCAAGTTTGTATAGCTATGTGTACAAAGAGAATCGCAAAGCTGACAAAACATTTTTTTTTTTATAAAAGTTGCTGCATAACTTCTGGATTTGAAATAAAAATAGTGAGTGTTTGTGGTACAGCCGCGGATCAGTTACGCACTGCAAACGAAGCATATGTGAAAGCACTATAGCCCTTGCTGTTCCTGTACCGCAGACGCACCACAACACGCACCGCATACGCACTGCACACGGAGTATGTGTGAAACGGGCGTAAGCATGTCTAGTGAGTATTTATGTCTAGTGAGTATTTAGTATTTAAAATATTTATATAAGATTTAGGCTACCCGGTAAAAACTTGTTTTTAATTATTCAGTTTGGGTGAAAGTTGTGTATTATATAAAAAAAAAAAAAACGAAAGTAAACTACCCAGGATATATTATATTTGTTCTTTTAGTTTATGTAACACACAGACAGCTACATAGGCTAGCACAACCCAAATCAAACCCTAGTATGTGGTTTATTTGTGTGTTTTGTTTTTTATCCACGGAATTGCAGTCTTGTAAACATATCGAAAGTATGACTGAAACTAATAGATTGGAGCCATTTTCTGGGTTGTTTTGTTGTTTAACATTTTTAATGCGAATGTTGTACACCTCCCCATTACAAACTTTCAAGACTATCATATAAATGACCAACTTCTAAAAACAAATGTATATTTGTCTTTGTAAAGAATTGCTCCCTTGTATGTAGCTTTGGAGCCGCTGCTGTGACACTGTACAAACCCTTCCAGTGTGAATACTCTCGACTCTGACGATGTAGTTACGCTGACGCGCTGCTCAAGTGCCGCTCACGCTTGCGGTGTGAAACGGCCTTAAGGCTGCATCGAAAGGTAACTTCGCGTCTGCTGCCATGTTGGATCCATAGGTATAAACAAACTGCTTCGGTGTGTCGCATAGACGTCGTCATCGTCTTGCTGCACCCTCTCCGTTCTGTGATTGGTTCCCTAGATGAGGCGAAAATTTGGTCCATGGTATCCAGACTACCTAGAAGCGTGAATAAAATCGCGCTGCGGCAAGGTAGTATGGGGAAACCCAGGCTAATAGTTTGATGTAAAAAATAAAAAATACACTTGACTTTTGGACCTCACTATATATTTTAAATGAACGTGCTGCGGTGTCCTATTGACTTGAAAATTGGCATGCAGTGTCTTTGTCCAAGTTTCCACGATTATTTATAAAGCCGATCAGAACGAAACTCTGTGGGCCTGTTTGACTTATGGTCCTATAGGTCTGTGCGAAGTTTGAAAGAAAACGGCCCACCCTATCACATTACTCATCACATGAATACAGTTTGTAACGTATATTACATACACACAATATTCATATTATATGTTAAATCTTAAATTATATGTTTTTTCGATTTACTGTGAGCCCTCTGAACATCATAAATTTATGAAACTAAGCATGTTTCTTCAAAATGGCATGTTCTCCATATGTATACAGTTTTGATAAGTTTCTACTTTGTGCACACAACATATAGATTATAGAAATTACTCATAATGGGCCATACAAGACATACCTTTATATATATATATATATATATATATATATATATATATATATATATACACACTCACCTAAAGGATTATTAGGAACACCATACTAATACTGTGCTTGACCCCCTTTCGCCTTAATGCTACGTGGCATTGATTCAACAAGGTGCTGAAAGCATTCTTTAGAAATGTTGGCCCATATTGATAGGATAGCATCTCGCAGTTGATGGAGATTTGTAGGATGCACATCCAGGGCACGAAGCTCCCGTTCCACCACATCCCAAAGATACTCTATTGGGTTGAGATCTGGTGACTGTGGGGGGCATTTTAGTACAGTGAACTCATTGTCATGCTCAAGAAACCAATTTGAAATGATTCGAGCTTTATGACATGGTGCATTATCCTGCTGGAAGTAGCCATCAGAGGATGGGTACATGGTGGCCGTAAAGGGATGGACATGGTCAGAAACAATGCTCAGGTAGGCCGTGGCATTTAAACGATGCCCAATTGGCACTAAGGGGCCTAAAGTGTGCCAAGAAAACATCCCCCACACCATTACACCACCACCACCAGCCTGCACAGTGGTAACAAGGCATGATGGATCCATGTTCTCATTCTGTTTACGCCAAATTCTGACTCTACCATCTGAATGTCTCAACAGAAATCGAGACTCATCAGACCAGGCAACATTTTTCCAGTCTTCAACTGTCCAATTTTGGTGAGCTCTTGCAAATTGTAGACTCTTTTTCCTATTTGTAGTGGAGATGAGTGGTACCTGGTGGGGTATTCTGCTGTTGTAGCCCATCTGCCTCAAGGTTGTGCGTGTTGTGGCTTCACAAATGCTTTGCTGCATACCTCGGTTGTAACGAGTGGTTATTTCATTCAAAGTTGCTCTTCTATCAGCTTGAATCAGTCGGCCCATTCTCCTCTGACCTCTAGCATCAACAAGGCATTTTTGCCCACAGGACTGCCGCATACTGGATGTTTTTCCCTTTTCACACCATTCTTTGTAAACCCTAGAAATGGTTGTGCGTGAAAATCCCAGTAACTGAGCAGATTGTGAAATACTCAGACCGGCCCGTCTGGCACCAACAACCATGCCACGCTCAAAATTGCTTAAATCACCTTTCTTTCTCATTCTGACATTCAGTTTGGAGTTCAGGAGATTGTCTTGACCAGGACCACACCCCTAAATGCATTGAAGCAACTGCCATGTGATTGGTTGATTAGATAATTGCATTAATGAGAAATTGAACAGGTGTTCCTAATAATCCTTTAGGTGAGTGTATAAACACACTCACACACACACACACATACATATACAAATATGTCTGCTAAACGGTTTAATAGATCAAAATTCTTTTGATAACATTTGCCATGAGGGTCTCTAGATGATGAATGTCAAGTTTCGGGTAAATCGGACAAATGGCCTACGATCGAAAAAAGTTGATTTTTCAAATAATCTCAAATATTTAACGAATGATTTGATTGACAGCAGTGGTTCTAGAGGTAAAGTCGTTCAGAATGAGGAAATTTAACATATAATATGAATATTGTGTGTGAGATACGTTATAAACTGTATACATGTGATGAGTAATGTGATGAGCCGTTTTTTTTTCAAACTTCGCACAGACCTATAGGACCATAAGTCAAACAGGCCCACTTGTAATGGCCCTTCCTGAGCTGTCAAAAAAGCAGCGTAAATTGGCACTACAGAAAAATATAAGACCCTTCATCTCCGTTCTTACTGGAAACATGATGTGATCAGCATATATTAGGAAATGTTGTGCAAATTTTTGTTAACTCTTCGGGGTAAACAAGAAGATGGAAGGCTTTAATTTCAGTTATGTCTCTCTCTTTCACTTATTGCTCTTTTCTTTCCCAGAGGTGAACACGGATAAATATGTAAGTGTCCGTGAGACACATTTGCTGGAATTGAGTCATCAGTGTGTTGTCATAGCATATGCAGGATTTAGTCTTTTCAACAAACATATTCACCCTTTAGCCATATCTGTGTGATAAATGAGGAATAAACCATTTACTGAGTCACAACTCCATCTCACGCCATTTTCAAACATGCCTCATAGAAAATCAATCGAGTGCTTGGGTGTACAACCTAACATTTAAATGCTAAGTGTGTCTTGGCCAGATCCATGTGTTCACATGACCTACGTTATTTTTCTGTTCCTTTTCTCAAGTGAGAAGCGGTGGATGAGTCAAATGTGAGGCACGTTTTAATCTATTCATCTTTAGGAGTTTGATGACATTTGGACATATACTTTTTTAACAGGATCCGGCCTACACATCATGGTACTGAATCTCTGTTCTACTGAAACAAGACTTACAGATTTTAGGTTGAAGCGTTAAGGACTTTGGTGTAAATGAATAAGAGCGTAATCATATAATGTAACGCTAGTAAAGGATGACAGAAAAAACGGATGCTGGCTTAAATATTTTTAACGCATTAAACTGAAAAAATATTCGCAGAGTGCTCTACTCTTGCATTGTCAATACAAGATCTTGACTAAAAATGTATGCACCTCTTGATGTCAATAAATGTTGTGATTTTATTTCCATTTAGAAGAACATCAATTTTTGGTCAAGATCTTGTATTGACAACGCAAGAGTCGAGCACTCTGTGAAGTCTACTCCAGCACATCCCAAAGACTTTTACTGACTATGTTTACATGGACAGCAGTAATCTAATTATTGACATTATTCTGAATAAGACAATATTCTTCTTATTAAGGTGTTTACATGAGATGCTTTTAGAATATTCCTGTCATGTTCCCGTTTTATATGTTATAGAACATAGATCGATTAATTGCACATGTCATTATATCACCATGCCACGCCTCCAACATTCCCTCCATAGCAACACACATTTCGTCTTCGCTATGGTACCATATACAGTTTTGGGTGTTTCATTTTTAATTTTACGAAAGCTTCAAGTGTAGTTAATTATTTGTCATGCTATATGTGCAAATAGACGAGGGCGGATACAAATTCTGAAGCCATCTTGTTTGCCATCAAATGGTTGACCATGTGTGTGTCCTGTCGCAAAATGCGTCTAAAACTCCCACACGACTTTAATAATGTGATTAAGGTGTGTACATGTCTGTAATGCACTTCGATAATGCGACTAAAATTGGTATACTCCACAAGTCTTAATTCAGTTTGTATTTACTTCGAGTATGACTTTAGTGAGATTAAGGTAATCAGAAATCCCTGTTTACATGGTAGTTTCTTATTTAGAGTATTGTCTTATTCGGCTTAATATCGGAATGTTGTTGTCCATGTAAACATACTGATTGTTATCTTGGAATATGGCATGATGTGTCTTCCTACATGGTTGTTTAAGAAATGAAAAGCTAATCCATCAAATAGGGTTAGAAGAACTGTTGCCAAACAAATAACATGCTAAAAACATAATAATTTTCTGCAATAATGATCCAATCATAGACTCTTTTTGGGGGGGGGGGGATGATTGAAGCAAATCATCTACACAATTATTTAGTTTTCCTATTTAATGACCGACAATTTAGTTGTAATAATAATTTTGGCATAAGGCTTATTAGCGTTAGGCTATACCCTGAAAATGTTTTCCACTTATGACTGGAAAATCAGAACAGTGCTCTAAATGCCGTCTTTTAAGCATTTGCCTTTGTTTTTATTCTTTGTTCAATCAGTCAAATTATGTTTGGAATAACACAGCCTTGGATTTCAGAATGATAGTTCTGCCCCTTGTTCATTCCTTAAAGCAACTCAAGCTAGTGATTAATAGAGAGGAGTTACAAAAGGAAATCCGTAATTCAATTCGCACTCAGACAAAGAATAAGCCCTCTATTCAAGCTGAAATGTGCTTGTACAGAGTCTCATTCAAGAGAGATCTTTTTTCCCCTTCCTTCATTACAGAAGGATGTCATGCAGTAATCAGTTTGATCCAAATAAAGACATACTGCCAATTATCAGAACCATGAGCAGCTGGGTGTTGCCCTCTAAACCCTGCACTCTCATAAAAGACTGACAACCAATTACATTTCCATTTAAACAAAGTGTCATTTTCACTACATTTGACTTGACTTTCTAATAGCCAGTGTTTAGCATAATATAAATATGACCTATTAAGGGAGTTATTCAAATGTCTCCATGGTTAAAATTTGTTTAAAAATTTTGGGATTGGTGTGGCTTTTGCCTGTTTACAATGTACAGCCCATTAGGCTTGTGTGTAAACATTGTTTTAAGTTAATTTTAAATGTAGAGGCAATTAGGCAGAGGCTGTTCTCATTGTCACACCCGTCAGGATTCATGGCCAATTATGTATAATCAATAGCGATTGCTGCTTGGAATGTGAGGAGAGCACCCATTGAGGTAACAGGAACAGACTGATTGGTCTATTTATTCACTTTGTATCTGTTAGGCTATTGAGATTTGATTATTTTTTTGTTTTGTTTTTTACATTGCTGCAATAAACATTGTATTATATGATTAATGTTCACTGCCTGCTAAACCTGATCTTGATTTTATTTGTTTGTGCATTATTCTTTTCACTTTTTCTAAACGATACAAATAACAAACTATAGCCTTCTTTTAAACTGTTTCTTTAGCTACCTGTTTCCAGGCCTGTCTTTCTGTCTATACATCTATTTATTCTCTGCTCATTTTGTATTCCTTTTCATTTTCCTCTTCCTCACTCGCTCCCTTATGAGTGGATTTTAAAATAAGGGGTGGGTGGGGGTGGGGGGTGTAAGGCTGGGCAGAGGTATGTGGTCTTATTGATTGGCCAGTGTCTTGCTCCTCCAAGCCCAGAAGCGCAAGACTTGAGAGATGCAACACCTCTCTATTTCTTTAGTTGTGTCCCTCAATCTCCTCCACTCATTCGTCAGCATGAAGCTATATGGCACAAACATAAGTGGGTACATTTTACTTGAAATAATTTTATAAATTGTTAACTTTTTTTTTTTATACAGAATGTTTCATATTGAAGCTCCGAAGGGCAAAGTGGACACTTTCTTTGTTGCAAACCTGTATCTGTATGACTGTATCTTCAAAAGTCTTTTTTATATTTTGGTAAACTACTAAAAAAATATTAGGGAAAAATGTTTATCAGAAGCCATGAAGGGCTAGGTTGAAAAAAAAAAAAACATCAATGACCGACTTGCTAATGCTAACATTTAGTATGAAATGTGAATCACAGTAAGTGCTGTAGATGTGACTATGCTATTTTTAGTCACCTATTCTCATTTTTATGTATGTTAGGTAATAGTTCAACCTCTGTAACCAGTAGGGGTGGCACGGTACATGAAAAAACACCCGAACCGTTCGGTTCGCTTGTCTCGGTTCGGAGCGTGTGTGTGTCTCACTAGTGATGGGAAGTTCGGTTCTTTTCCACGAACCGGTTCTTTCGGACAGTTCGTTTCAATTAACCGGTTCAAAAAACCGGTTCAAAAAACCGGTTCATCAGTTCTTTTACGTCATCACGTAATGACGTCAATTCTATCATCCCGGCGGATCAAAATACATTCAAATAAAGGCATTTGTAATCATAACTTGAGTGAAATAATAGTACTCATCGTCATAATCCTCTTGGATAGGTTTCTTACATTTTGATAATGAACCCTGTACGTAGGCTACAGACGATGTGCAAACGCGGATGTTTTACATGTCTTAAAGATCTAAAGTGAATAAACTGGTCTTCATCAATTTTATTTTATTTGTTATTAAATTAAGCTACATTTCGCCGAATTCGGCCCCTCGTTTAAGTCCTCGTTTCACCCGGGCTCATGTATCAGCACAGCATGCAGTTGGCCAAAAGAAAGTTCGGTTCAGAGACAGTGCTATCACGCATGCAGTATCTCCAGCTCATCGGTTCTCCGTATCGAACGTGTCCGAAAGAAACAGTTCTCGGTTCTGTACTGGTGATTCGAAAACTGCTGCAACAACCAGTTCTTGACTCGAGAGCTAGCTTGTGTGTGCTGAGCTGAGAACTGCTGAAACCTTAGGCTACCAGCCTACAGTCGACACAACTAAAAAGTCGATGCCTGTCTACAGTATGTTTACGTTATGTTTTGATTAACACATTATAAACGTTTACTTTGCACCCTTAAAACCTTGGCAAGAGTTTACGACAAAGATTTGTCTCTACTAATTAGAAATGAAATTAGCTGTTCCTGAAAATAATGTTTTAGTATAATAATAAATGTTTAGTTTTAAAATCCATTTATTGTGTTTCCAATCTTTAAAATAATACAGTGAAAATTAAGATATGTGATAAACATGTTTCCAACACGTTTTATTTTGTTACACTTATTGATGTTCAACAAAATATTTAAGAAACATGCATTTCGTCCCTCTGAAAAAAATGCACGCATGCTCAGTTCATCAGCTCATCGGTTATCGGTATGTCGAACACGTCTGAAATAAACAGTTCTCGGTTCTCTACTGGTGATCCGAGAACCACTGTACCTGTACATTCGGTAGTACGCGCATGCTCAGTATCAGCTAGGGTGACCAGAAGTCCCGAAATCTAAGATGTTGTCCCGAATCCCGAAATCGGCCTTAATTGTCCCGAAAATTATACTAAAGCAAAATCTTAATATAAAACATTAAAAACTGTCCGTGGAAGTTGAGTCGTCCTGCAGCCAGCCCCCTCAAGTTGCAGCAGCCGCAGCCGCGAGGACAGTGAATGTGCAGGCAGCCAGTCTAAACTTTTGTTTTTTACGCGCGTCAATTTTGCTCTTGACGCGCGAATGGATTCAAAGTGTTTACGCGTATAAACTAGACGCGGTAGGCGCGAATTTGACGCGCTGTTCGCGTCTGGTGTTAACGCAGCATTAAAGGAGTGATCGATTGGTCGCGTCACTGTGTACAAAAAAAATACTTCGGCTGGGCCTTAATGTCTGATGTCGGGTTACACTTGAAGCAAATCATCTACACAATTATTTAGTTTTCCTATTTAATGACCGACAATTTAGTTGTAATAATAATTTTGGCATAAGGCTTATTAGCGTTAGGCTATACCCTGAAAGGTCTGATGATTTAGCCTGTGTAGGCCTACTGTTTTTAGTAAGTAAGTAACACTTTTTTTTTACAATGACATTTGAGTTCATGATTTTAATGTTATTTTTTATTTTTTTTGTGGCAGACTAAAGACTAATGACAGACTGTTGATCTTTGATTAAAAATATACGTTTGGTTCAAGAACCAAAACATATTTTGAACCAAAACCTGACATATTGAACCAAACCCCCAGCCCCAAAAAAATTTATTTTTATTTTTTATAAATACATTACATCATATTGAGCTTATTTCTCCAAAATTGTAAAATTAAAAGTAATTTCTGGCCGTTTCTGTTATAATGCGTTACTCCACACATGATTATAACTTATAAACATAAATAAAATTAATACACATATTTCATATATTTTCATTTTCGCGCCACATTGTTTTCACTTGCCTGTCGACATTAGAAAAAAAACAGATCTACGTTATCAAATATCTTGCTCATAATACTCTTAATAAAACAGCTTTTAGACTCTGTGGAGATGCCACTCAATATTTATCTTTTTTGTTTGTTTGTTCTCGTGATTCAGAAGACTTTGCGGATTAGCAAAAGAAACAGGATTTCTAGACAGAAAACGAACATAACTTACATTTGTAGGCTATGACAAATTCGTATTGTTGTCGCGCTGTTCTCCTTGACGTCCATCCGCCTTTTTTACGATCAGCGCAATGCATGATGGTATGTAGGGCTTGGGTTAGTGACCATCGGTTGTACACTACTTTTCAAAATGCATTCTGGGATACATTGAGTGGACTATATAGGGTATAATAATCATCACTATACATTCGGACAGCACTACAAAATGGCGAGCTCACTATATAGTCCACTATATAGTGAGTAATGGGAGATTTCGGACACAGCCTATGTCTCACGGTTCGACGCATGTGCAATGTAGCCTCGTGCGCGTATATGACCTCAGACGTTTGTTTCCTTTTCGCGTGAAATAAGACGTGTGTGGACATACATATACGAGGCTTGTTCGACTTGAACCGGCGCTGCATAGAGCGATCGGTGCGAGCGCGACGGCTCCGTATGCTTTTCAGTCACTCTTGCGGTACTTCGATGTCATTCACTATGGCGTTATATATGTGCCTCATTCCTAAGCGAGTAATTATAAGTTTTGAGCACAGATAACTATATTTTGCAAGCACATTGCATTATATTTTGAACAGAAATTAACAATCGCAAAAAAAAAAAAATCGTTTGAGCAAAGAAAAAACAATTCCGTGCTCAATAAATGTATTTGCTATAACGTGCAATAATAACCCTCTCACGCAGTTTACTCAGGTGCTCTCACAAACTTATTATCTGCGATCTGTCAAGTCCCTCTCTCTCTCTCGCTCAACCTCTTAATTCTGTGCGCGCTCAACTCTTCACACACACACGCACGCTCAACTCTTCACACGCGCGCTCAACTCTTCACACACACGCTCGCTCAACTTGCATCAGCGTTACAAGTGTGCCACAAAATCAACCAATCTGAAAATTAAAGGTCAATTGTGATTGGCTGTTGGTCTCCAATCACCACGCAGCACAAAGAAGACGAAAAATGTATTTTATGGATAGATGTCTTCTCTAGCCACCATCAAACATGACAGTCTGCGGCTGTGCTATAGCGTTTAGAATGCTTGAAAGGGATAAGTCAAACTAACTTTAGTCACAATAGGAGATATACTGTAATATTATAAGTTAAACAACACAACAGCATTATAATACACAAAACTAACAAGGCACTTTTTAAGTTAATAATAATAAAAAATACTTACCAAAATAAGTTTTAATCCATTAGTCTCACTGTAGTCTGTTATTTTTTTCGATTTTTTTTTTTTCAGTAAACTTCCGGGATGCTGTAGATAGTTCTACCCAGAGGTTCTAGACTGGCTTTGGTTCTACTGGGTCATTCTACGGAAATGTCAATTTTTCTGTCCCTAGCCTTTACAGAAATATTACACTTAAAAAAACACTTTAGAATTACAATTAATTTACATTTTAAAATAAAACAATATGTTATTTGAACAATTACACCACCTTGAGCCATCAAGTGGCAATATTTTATTTTTTATTAACTATATAGAATTCCAAGCACCACAGAAGTGCTAGTGCCCACAGTCATGTACAGAGGGAAAATGCTTTATTTGGAGGTCAATAACAGTTTTTTTACACCATTTAAAATAGAATAATGTATACCTAACTATCTAATATATTATGTAAATGACATAAAAAAACGAAATGCAGAAATATTATCAAATTTATAATGAAAGTAGTGGTCCCCTGGAGTTGTGTCACTGGTGTTACCGTTAAACAAAAATCTCTTATTTTGAAATAAAAATCACACTGATGGCATCACTTTAATTCCTTCTTCCAATTTCCTGAATTTCTATGAAGAAAAGCCCATAATAAATCCTCTGTCTCTTTTCAGTTATCAGAAATATTCTCATTTATCTCATGATTTCATATAAAGCTTTTAGTTGAAGTCACTGGTATGACCTACTTTATTGTTAGGTAATTCTAAAAAAAAAAAAAAAAGAGAGTACAAATGGATTAAACTACTTAATTTAGTTAGTATACCATGATTGACAACATATGTTTGATACCTTGCAGCAGCCATTTTGTAAAATGAATTTTTCATGAAAATTGTCACTGGTGTTACTGTCACTGGTGTCACCTTTCTTATGGGTAACACCAGTAACACCAGTGACTCCCATTTATAGATACACTTTATTCAAAGCTATTCATTTAGATTATATGCCAAATGTAGCAATTTAGTCTCATCTACTTAATTATAGTTGAAGAATAATGATCTTTGGTCTTTTGCATGTCATTGGTGATTCATTGTCAAGTCAAGTCAAGTCATCTTCATTTATATAGCGCTTTTAACAATGGATTGTTTCAAAGCAGCTTTACAGAGATAAACATATAATTTAAGGTAACAGATTGTTTGGCATTATAGCGGTTCTTGAATAATGTTATTTCCAGCTAAAGTTAACTTTGATTGATTCACCTCCGTCGAAATGATCAGACTTTTAAACGCGAACCTGTGATTAACGCTGACGGCGTTCACATGCTCATTCAGAATTGATTCTATAGTTATGTGCTTTTTAAAATATGTGCGCAGGTTTATAATTCATACAACCCAGCCTAAACAGACTTAGATATTCTAGGTATTATCAACTGGCCGGAATTTTGAGATCGCAATAGACGTGAAGGACTATAGTGCGTTACGAGCTCGCTCAAGTACTGCGGAGCTAAACCATTTAGTGCTTTGTAGGTAATCAACAATATTTTAAAATTTATACAATGTTTAATCGGGAGCCAATGCAGTGTTGACAGAACCGGGCTAATATGGTCATATTTCCTGGTTCTGGTAAGAACTCGAGCTGCGGTGTTTTGAACTAGTTGTAGTTTATTTATTAAGCGTGCAGGGCAACCACCCAGTAGAGCATTACAATGATCTAGCCTTGAGGTCATGAACGCATGGACTAATTGTTCCGCATTTCCCAATGAGAGCATATGGCGTATTTTAGATATATTTTTAACCCTCTGGGGACCAATGGTTTTTTGGGGCCCTTGGGATGTTTTGACATGCACCGACATTTGTGCTTTTTTCAGTTATTTATAAACATGTTAATGGCAAAGGTGTAAATTCACTCTATATAGCACACACGGGGCTACCATAATATGTTAGCAACATGCATGTACATGCTTGTATTTTTGAGAGAATATTATTTACATTTACATTTAGTCATTTAGCAGACACTTTTATCCAAAGCGACTTACAATTGAGGACTAAACCAAGCGAGTCATCGTGAAGAGGCAAAAACAACGCAAGAAGTGCTCAAAATACAAAGTTCAGACATTGCTCGGAGTAGCATAAGCCAGGCATTTATGCGTGGTTATTGAAAAAAACTAAAACTAAAAGTTTCTGAAATAAGGCCACAAAACACATATTGATTATTTCTTCACAAGACTTTTGAAAATTGTATCACATAGTCTAGAATATTTGCTCCAAAACTATGTGAGAAACATCCTGGCTACTCATTCAGATAAGTCAATAAAGTCTTTTAGAATGTGTATGACGTGTTTTGTTTGAGAAAGCTTTATGCGAGGAGGCTTGATCTCTCATTAGTATGTATCCATTTCACACCTGAGAAAGACAAAGACCCTCCCATAATGGCCCTATTAGGTGCTATCAGGCCATATCATTATGAAGAGCCTTGCAGAAAGAATGAGGAGATTTAAAAAAGAATGGCTTTTAGATTGTTTGGATTTATTTACAACACACACACACACACTGCTTAGAATAAGTGAACACACCCATGCTAAAGTTGACTAAAAAGAGGAATAAAAAATCGTAATGCCTTAATTAAAAAAATGAGGAAAACTCCAACCTTTAGGGACATGAATAATGTCCTTGAATTCTTTGTGAATGAAAAATTTATCACAAATAATTAAATGTTCTTCTTTTAAAATACAGGGTGCATACGTCTGGACACATCTATCACACACCCTTCACCATATAGACAAGGTTTTATTTCAGTTCAAAGTTAGAGTTGGAAAAATCTTGAAAAGAAAATTGTCTTTTCCATAAATGTCTTAGTTTGATCATACATATTTCAAAGTTGAGGATTCATTATTTTGATTTAGCTTGGATTGGAACAAACACTAGACTATAACATCTTAGTTGATTAGTTTATTGACAAAACATACTATATATTTAACATATGAGCAGAAAATCCTAACAAAGCTTATTTGATGTCTATTTTAGAGTAAAAGCTTTATACTCTATCCAAAACTAGTCAACAAAATGTCTTTTATTTCGTCTATAACAGTGCGTATCTGTGCGTTCATTCATTCATTCACACACACACACACACACACACACACACACACACACACACACACACACACACACACACACACAGAAACATGATTCACATTTAAACAGTATGCTATTTTTCCGTTTACAGACACTAACGTTATTCTATATCGCGATTAGAACAAAGCACAAGCATAAAACACTTACACACTTCTCAGCTGAATCTGTTGCTCCTCCTCGTGGTGAAAATAAACCAGCACTTGTTCTGAGGTAGGTAAATGTCCCAGGATTGTTCCTCATAGCCGCTCAAGATGACAGTAGATTAATCTGACTAAAAAATATAGTGTGTTTATGGAGTTTATGGGCGTTAACGCGTCTCAATGTGGTGCTTCACGTATTTGCGTTTGAATAGCGCGTGCTCTCCGTGGGCGTGTCACATTACCGGAGATAATGAGCTGAGAGAAAGATAATTAGAAAGGCTGACACGTCTCTCTTTTTATATAGATTACATAAACGGAGAATATTTATTTTAGTTTTGAATCGGATCATTTAAAAGTACAAACTCAAATGATTTAAAAGATATATTGCTCATGTCTGGGTGAATAGTATTTGCTGAGTTTTGTTGAAGATTAGAGACGTGCTCCAGGAAAAAAGTTCACGGTGACTGAGAGGCAGAACGCACACCCTGTTTATATTCTTTATTTTACAAAAGCACAATATTTTGCACAATAAAAAGTAGACATTTAACAGATTATTTTCTCATATTTCTTAACTCTATATAAACAGAAATGATGGTAGTACTTTAAGTGTATTGTTCTGCTATGTGAAAAAAACGAGCAAAACGCGCCGGCGCGATTCTGGTCCCCAGAGGGTTAAGATGGAAAAATGCAGTTTTACAGATACTAGACACGTGGCTTTCAAAAGAAAGGTTGGTATCAAAGAGCACACCCAGGTTCCTAACCGACGACGAAGACTTGACAGAGCAGCCATCAAGTGTTAGACAGTATTCTGGGTTATTGCGTGTGGAAGTTTTTTGTCTAATAATTAGAATCTCTGTCTTTTCAGAATTTAGTAGTAGGAAATTACTAGTCATCCAGTTTTTTATATCAGCTATGCATTCCGTTAATTTTGTGAATTGGTAAGTTTAGTTGGGTTTTGAAGAAATATACAGAAATATCAACGGCATAACAGTGAAAGCTAACTCTATGTTTCCTAATTATATCTCCTAATGGTAGCATGTACAGAGTGAACAGCAGCGGCCCTAGTACTGAGCCTTGTGGTACGCCATACTGAACTTGTGATCGATAAGACATCTCTTCATTTACTGCTACAAACTGATAACGGTCAGTTAAGTATGATTTAAACCATGCTAATGCAATTCCACTAATGCCAACATAGTTTTCTAGTCTATTTAAAAGAATGTTGTGGTCAATGGTGTCAAATGCAGCACTAAGATTGAGTAACACTAATAGAGAGATACAACCACGATCCGATGATAAGAGCAAATCATTTGTGACTCTAATGAGAGCGGTCTCAGTACTATGGTACGGTCTAAATCCGGACTGAAAATCCTCACAGATATCATTTCTTTCCAGAAAGGAACATAGTTGTGAAGATACTGCTTTTTCTAATATCTTTGACAGAAAAGGCAGATTCGAGATCTGCCTGTAATTGACTAATTCTGTAGGATCAAGTTGTGGTTTTTTAACAAGCGGTTTTATCATAGCCAGTTTAAAGGTTGTTGGTACGTATCCTAGAGACAAAGATGAATTAATGATATTAAGAAGAGGCTATATGACCTCTGGAAACATCGCTTTCAGTAGCTTAGTCGGTATAGGATCTAACATACAAGTTGTCGATTTAGATGAATTAACGAGTTTGCAGAATTCTTCCTCTCCTATAGCAACAAATGAATCAAATTTTTCCTCAGGGAGACTACAATGCACTTCCTGATGCGATACTGTGGTAGACGGTTGCATAGTTATAATTTTGTCCCTGATATTATCAATCTTATAAGTGAAGAAGTTCATAAAGTCATCACTGCTGTGTTGCTTGGACACTTCTGAGCTTGAAGCTTTCTTTTTCGTTAATTTAGCCACTGTTTCAAATAAATACCTTGGATTATGTTTATTTTCTTCTAATAGGGTTGAAAAATAAGCAGATCTAGCAGCTTTTAAAGCCTCTCTGTAAGCAATCGAGCTCTCTTTCCACGAAATCCGAAATACCTCTAGTTTAGTTTTCTTCCAGTTGCGCTCCATTTTTCTGGCTGATCTCTTAAGGGCCCGGGTGTGCTCGCTGTACCACGGCGTTGGGCTATTTTCTTTAATCTTCTTTAAGCGCAACGGAGCAACTGCGTCTAAAGTGCTGGAAAAGAGAGAGTTAAACGTTTCTGTTGCAATATCAAGTTCTTCTAAGCTATCCGGGATGCTGAGATGATGAAACTGATTAGGAAGATTATTGATAAAGCAATCTTTAGTGGCAGAAGTTATAGGTCTAACGTATTTATAACACGGAGTCGGCTTTGCAGCCTTGGCTAAATGTAGTTTACATGAGACTAGATAATGATCTGAGATGTCATCGCTCTGCTGCAGAATTTCAACGGCATCAACATCTATTCCATGTGATAATATTAGATCTAGAGTATGATTACGACAATGAGTAGGTCCTGACACGTGTTGTCTAACTCCAATTGAGTTTACAATGTCTTTAAATGCCAATCCCAATGCATCTTTTTCATTATCTACATGTATATTAAAATCACCAACAATTAGTACTTTATCTGCAGCCAATACTAATTCTGATAGAAAGTCTGCAAATTCTTTGATGAAATCTTTATGGTGCCCTTGTGGCCTGTATACAGTAGCCAGCATAATTCTCAAATGTGATTTATCGTTTACACTATATATTTTTACATTAAGCACCAATACTTCAAAAGAAGTATATTTAAAGCTAGATTTCTTAGTGGTTTTGAAAATATTACTATAAATTACAGCAACACCTCCCCCTTTGCCTTTCAGACGAGGTTCATGTTTATAACTGTAATCTTGTGGGGTTGACTCATTTAAAATAATGTAATCGTTTGGTTTTAGCCAGGTTTCTGTCAAACACAGCATATCAAGATTATAATCTGAAATCATATCATTAACTATGAGAGATTTTGAAGTAAGGGATCGAATATTCAGCAACCCAAGCTTTATCATTTGCTCATCTGTATTATATCTGTTTTTTATTTGTTGAACATCAATTAAATTTTTAACCTGACGTTTTTTGGATTTCCAAATTCGGGAAACAGACACAGTCTCTATATGATGACATCTAGGTGAAAGAGACTCTATGTGATGGGATTTATCTGACCTTGGTGACGTGAGGCCGCTAGCAGACGGTCGGTTTAGCCAGTCTGTCTGCTTCCTGACCTGAGCCCCAGATTGTCATGTTTTATCTCTAAGACTATGAGCCAAATTACTAGAGAGAAGAGCAGCACCAGCCCAGGAGGGATGGATACCATCTCTTTTCAACAGATCAGGCTTGCCCCAAAAACTTTTCCAATTGTCTATGAATTTTATATTATTCTGCGGACACCACTTCGACAGCCAACCATTCAGTGAGGCCAATGGGCTAACTATCTCATCACTCCTGCGTACAGGAAGGGGGCCAGAGTAAATTACAGTGCCTGACATCGTACTTGCGAGTTCACACACCTCTTTAATATTAATTTTGGTGATCTCCGACTGGCGGAGTCAAACATCATTAGTGCCGACATGAATAATGATCTTAGAGAATTTACGATTAGCATTAGCCGGCACTTTTAAATTTGCTTTGATGTCAGGCACTCTGGCTCCCGGCAAACATGTGACTATGGTGGCTGGTGTCTCTATTTTCACGTTCCGTGTGATCGAATCACCAATTACCAGGGCACAATCAACAGAATTCTCAGTGGGTGTTTCACTGAGTGGGGCAAATCGGTTTGTTATGGGAATCGGAACGGAAGAGTGGTTCTTTGATCCGCGAGAACGATCTCTCACGGTCACCCATTTGCCCTGCTGCACGGGCTCTACTTCAGCCGGAACCGAATCATGTAAAGAGTTCACTATGCTAGGCGCATCCAAAACACGATCTAAAGATCTGGCATTCTTACCATCCTCAATTAAAGTTTGGATGCGTGTCTCTAGTTCTGAAATCTTCTCCGTCAGCCTGACTGTCTCCTTGCATTTATCACATATAAATCCTATATTGCCATCGGAGAAGGCTATACTAAACATATGACATGTGACACAGGTGACAATAACAGGACAAGAAGACATTACTCACCGTGTTTGTTGACTGATTTCTTACTTACCTGGACTTTATGAACTCAAAGGCGAGGGCGCGCGAGAGAAAATAAATATATAAATGAGCGCACGGGTGGCGCGTTAGCAGGCTAACGTTAGCGAGTTACTAGCGTGCTGTGTAACAATAACGGAAACTAGAGATGTAAGGTTAATCTGAGATGTTGGGTAAGCTGTATTTAGTAGTATAAACAACTAGATAGTAAATGATGGCTCAAAACATAAAGAAATACGAGGCTCAGGCGGAGCTTACAGCCTCGAAACAAACAAACACACAGCAGGCAGCGAGGCAGACAGGAGCAATCGATCAGCGATCAGCAAGGTAGCAGCTACCTGATTGTGTCACTGGTGTTACTGTCTTTTTTTCTGTCACATTAAATACAATGCCATATCTGACATGATAATAATTTTACATCCTTTTAATTCTGCTACACTCAAAAGTTAAGATTTAAAGGATTGCATCATTACTTGATTTTAACTTGTTTTCAAATATTTTCATTATTATAGCAAATACAAGGTTGCGCAAACTAACTAACCTCATTCAAGCACACTTTTAACAAACCTGATTCAAATAAATAAAACATAATCTCCTTATTTGTTGCATTATTATTATTTTTTGGTAACTCTGACTACATGTGCTGAAAAATTTTTTAAATAATATTTCATAAAAACATTTAATATTGCCAAAGAAGTAAGGTAACACCAGTGACAAAAAAACGGTACATGCGGTCTTTAAATAAATGCACAGAAAATATAAAAAATCATTAAGCTGTCATTTATGCGTATTCATAAAGCCAAAGGGTAATCTAATAATGTTAGAAAAAGAAATACATTTTAAGACATCTTGCCATACCAAAAGTGGACATTTCTGTAGAATGATCCTACTAGCGATTTGATTGGAGACCAACAGCCAATCACAATTGACCTTTAATTTTCCGATTGGTTGATTTTGTGGCACACTTGTAACGCTGTTGCAAGTTGAGCGCGCTTGTATGTGAAGAGTTGAGCGCGCGTGTGTGTGAAGAGTTGAGCGCGCGTGTGTGTCAAGAGTTGAGCGCGCACAGAATTAAGAGGTTGAGCGAGAGAGAGAGAGAGGGACTTGACAGAGCGCAGATAATAAGTTTGTGAGAGCACCTGAGTAAACTGCGCGAGAGGGTTATTATTGCACGTTATAGCAAATACATTTATTGAGCACGGAATCGTTTTTTCTTTGCTCAAACGATTTTTTTTGTTGCGATTGTTAATTTCTGTTCAAAATATAATGCAATGTGCTTGCAAAATATAGTTATCTGTGCTCAAAACTTATAATTACTCGCTCAGGAATGAGGCACATATATAACGCCATAATTCACCGATAGCTCTGTCTAGCGCCGGTTCAAGTCGAACACGGCAGTAAAAGTGGAGTATGGAGTGCTGCAGGTCACGTCACGCGGAGAAGTGGCAAGTGGGAGAGATAAGGAAGGCTAACCGGAGTTGGAGGATGCGACAGCGTCGTAGGCTATAAGTCCGGTGTGTGGGAACATTTTGGATTTCATGTTATGTAGCAGCTACAGTGGCACTTTAAGTTTAGATAAGAACTCCAGTCATATGTTTCCAAATACTGCACTTTAATTTCAAGTGAAAAAAGTGTATCCTCACTCTCAGCGAATAGAAGCATTGTTGATACTGTTTTTGTGTTGAGGTTGAACTTATGTTTCACTTTATGATTATGGCCATTGCTATTGCCTAATTATAGACAATGATGTTTCATGTATTTTTACTTATTTAAAAGACAGAGTTTTAAGAGTTCCTCTTTTTCTTTTGAAAGATACTTTTTTTGCCAAATAAACGAAAAGCATGTCATCAATGTCTTCTCTCTTGCTGTATCAAAATGTCACCTATAGCTTTCCCCGGAGACGGTCCCAATAATGTGCTTAAAGTCAAGTCAAATTCAGTTTGTGCATGATTGCATGAGAACCGCACAGAACCGAAAACCGTGAGCCTAAAACCGTGATACAAACCGAACTGTGGGTTTTGTGAACCGTGCCACCCCTAGTAACCAGGAGCCGGTTGCACCAACAGGGCTTACCCCTGGTCTTAAGGTAAGTAGGTCTTAACTCAGCATTCTAAGTCCGACCTAATAGTTACGACCATTGCACCATCCAGGCTTAAGTCCTCTTCTTGCTAAGACTGGGCATAAATCTTACGCCTAGTCAGTAGCAGGCGTAAAGTCAAAATCTAGGCATATACAGAGCTGCAAACTGTAACGCATTGGCCGTGACACACGCATTTAATTGGTTTCACACGCTCACACCCAACCCCCGATTTCTCACGCTGAAGTGTCAACCCGGTCGGTCAAATGCCTGAAAGATGGGTTTATCTATAGATCTACCTGTTGAGCCACGCGTGATCCGCCAGTTATACCGATTTTCATGCAAATTAGTTAAAATCTCCCGGAATCTAGAGTGCGAGACAGAGACGCTCCAAACCGCGTAGCGCGTATGGCAAGGAGGGAAATGTTATGTTTTTATGTTTTGTTAATGTTATGTTTTTATGCAAATAGTGTGTTTCAAAACACTGTTGGAGACATGATTAATGTTCACAAATCCACCGCATGTCAGGCCATTGGCAGTCAGTGTGTGCCTGTGCTGACTGTACAGCTCTATTAACTTAAGTATCTCGATGTCGGTGAAATTTCCTTTCCTTTTTCTTTGATCCTCCATTGATACGGCTACAAGTTAACCAAACAGCTGAAGATAGTTTACAACGTAACCACAGCAACGCACGCTGCTAGGCAACCGCTATAGTTCCGTGGCCATTCACAGGAACGCGCATCGCTAAAACCAGGCGTAGTTATGCCTAGGCTTAAGTTTGGTCGGTGCAACCGATGTTAGGTCAACTCTAAAGACTGGTCTTAACTAAGACCTACTTAGCAGTTAGGACCAGGCTTAGTAAAGCCCTGTTGGTGCAATCGGCTCCAGTAGTCTACAATGTTCCCAATGTTTGATTTTGACCACTTTTTAGCTCAAATAATGTTAAACAATATCCATATGATTATCTGGACCATTAAAGCATTATCATATGCTTACTTTATGGTTTATTTTCATAGCTGTATTTACAGCGAATACATACTATATAGTGTATGCCCATATTTTTTTATGTTGACTACCTTCTAATAAGACTACTTGTGTACAGCATAAGCAGAGTCTTTGTGTCCTTTCTATCTGCAACTTAAAGCTCTGTATGTTGTCAGTTCAGGGAACAACACCTCCCCTTGCTCAGACTGAGCAAATTCATCGAAGCACAATATACAGCATGGATCTCTCCATGAGCTTTGTAGAACAGCCTGTTTATTTTCAAAACCACTGTCATCACACATACTGATCTGGAATAAGCCCCAATGTGTCGCCAGCTGTGTTCATATTTCAGTGTGTTTGTCTCTTTGTTTATATGTTCTTAAAGTGTACAGCACAGTTGACAACTTAAAAAAGTGAGGAAACCCATTGCCTTAATTTAATCAGTTAAAGCATGGATTATTAATCATTTTAAGTTATGTGAACTTGACAATTCTATATAACTTAAATTGTTCAATTACGCATGAAGTTTATTTACTTAATAATTTTGAGGTGACGGGTTTCCTCACTTTATGGCATACGTTACAACACTAGTAAAGTTTGTATATTTAATTATTTTAAAAATAAATAGCCTGCACATTTATAACTCTATATGTTATATTACCTTGTCAGTAAATGACAAAAAACTAATTAACACTGGTGCGAGGGTGTTTCTAATACATGGCTGAGGGAGTGGCGACAAATTTGATATCTTTCTCTCTTCTGACCAGCGTAATCAGCCTCCCTATATTTTTTCCCCCTTTTGGAAAGTCGTGGCAACTCTATCACAGATTTTTCTTTTGCTATTGGAGCGAAATACAAAAGGGATATTTACTGTCGCACCGAACTATGATGAATTCTGCTTCTGAGAATCCCGGTAAAAGGGTCCATTGCTAGAAAGTTACAGGCAGTTGAGTTTGATCAAGGTTGGGCCAAAGTGAAGAGTGAAAAACATCTGATCTAACTGATAATGAATAAAAATGAGTTTCGTGTTACATTTTACATTTACATTTATTCATTTAGCTGACACTTTTATCCAAAGCGACTTACAATGTCAGAGGTCGCACGCCTCTGGAGCAACTAGGGGTTAAGTGTCTTGCTCAGGGACACATTGGTGTTTCTCAGTGGATTCGAACCCGGGTCTCTCACACCAAAGGCATGTGTCTTATCCACTGCGCCATCACCACCCCCTCGTGTTGATGAAGGGGTACTTGAGCATTTTTGATGAGGCCAGGGGATATGTGAGACAAAACTAAACTAAATAGGCAACAAATTGGAAAATATATGTGAATCAATATCTTTTAGTTGAAGCAATACCTGAGAAAAATAAAACAAAAGACTAATGCAAGTAAACAATTACAATTTTGGATTTTTTAAAGGAACCTTGCAAGACACTCTGTTAAATAACTAACTTAACTTAACCAACTGCCTCTCTTATTTTAGGAGCATTTCCAGCCAGTGCGCTGTATGCCCGGCGTGACCGCCTGCAGCGGCCTTCACACGTTGCCACTAAAACCTTCCAGGCCTTACGGATATTTGTAAACAACGAGCTCAATGAGTTGCACGCCGGCCTGCATGTGGCGCAAACTCTGCTCCGTCCCAAGGGGCAACTCTGTGTTCTCACCTTTCATTCCTTGGAGGACCGGCTGACCAAGCGTTTTCTTCGTGGAGAGGACCTGGCTGCCCCACCTCGCCGCAGCATTCGCCAGCGAGCCAAAGCCCAGCATGGATTGGAGAGAGAGGAGGAGGAGGAAGAGAATGAAGAAGGGGAGAGGGGGCGAGAGAGCGCACATTGGGTCAGTCTGAAGAAAGTGATAAAGCCATGCGAGGAAGAGGTGCAGGAGAACCCAAGAGCTCGATCAGCTAAACTCAGAACGGCAGTAAGACGATAGACAGTGGTGAAAATTCAACCAGAGTAACTGAAACTGAAAATTTTTCCTAGATTGCTAATTTAACTTTTTTCATGTGTTGTTTCAGTAATAAATATTAGATCTCCAGAAATTGTTTTTGTGACTTGTGGCATATCTGGCTGAGGTACATTTATTTTTATACTAAGTATACTACAAACCATTAACATATTTACTGACATATCGCTTGAGACTTACTGATGTAAATATTGTAATTAAGTTTATTTGGAGTACTTTATTGCACAATGCACATTTCTTAATATTAAGCCTGAATAGTCACTGAAGAAGGGACGCGCCGAAACGCGTCTGTGCAAATAAAATAAAATAAAAGAACTATGCAGAGTGCGGCCCGTTTTTTCAATATTAAGCCTAAAATGTGTTTTAATATCACTATTAGTAAGGATAGCATGATCTCTGTCTAATATCATTCTTTAAATGCAAGATATTTAAAGTGTACCTGCAATAGTTCCACTTTAGCACTATCAAATATACTTGAATATATTTTTAGTTGGACCTCAGCACTATTTCCAGATTTGTAGTATACTTAGTATAAAATAAATGTATTTCAAATACATTTTGGTACATTTATTTTTCACTGAGGTGGGTAATGTTATATTTTGTAATTTGATTTTGAATGTTTTGTTATGTTTTGTTTTCAGTTTAGTTTTTATTTCTAAACTGATATTTTATTTATAGATATTTCACCCCAAAATGAAAATTGTGGTATCATTTTCTCACACTCAAGTTGTTCCAAACCTGTATGAGTTTCTATCTTATGTTGAACACAAAAGATATTTTGAAGAATGTTGGTAACAAGACAGTTGATGGTAGCCATTTACTTCCAGTAGGGGGGGGGTGGGGGGGGGGGGGGGGACTATGGAAGTCAATGGCTACTGTCATTATCATAACTGTCTCGTTACCAACATTCTTTAAAATATCTTCTTTTGTGTTTAACAGAAGAAACAAACGCATACAGGTTTGGAACAACTTGAGGGTGAGTAAATGATGACAAAATTAACATTTTTGGGTGAACTGTCTAGTGTTATTGCTATCTAACGATATTTTAAAGTTTAATGCAGATGGGTTGTAAAGTTTCAAGTTGTATAACAGACCATGTAACAAACACTAAAACAAAAATTAATGTTCTTTTTTTTGGACCCTGTAAAACTGTTGTAACTCAAACTTCCGGTGATATGTCAGACCTCTCTCTGGTGATATATGCTGGACTTCTCCAATCATTTAGTCTGCTTAAATCAAACCCCTTTCTTACAATTTTAACTTGATTTTTAACGAAAAAAAAAAAATCATGTATAGTTTTTGTTAAAACTAACTGTATGGAGGTACTCAAGGTTGAATCCATCTTATACCTGCTGAGCCGCCGCTTCCCATTGCACCAATAAATAATAGACCTTACAGCATGGCTCTGTTCAGCTCATAGACAGATTCAGGATCCCTTCACACATGGATTCAACCCAGCTCTCACCTTTTCCTGACTCATTTCTTCTGCATTCATGACTATAGTGCTGAAGTCCGGCAGCCCATTAACAGCTAGAATAAGAAAATTATCAGCCACATAACACACTCTTCCTCCAGAACAAACTCCACCATGAAAGGATAATTTTGATGTGTAAAACAGAGAAACATTTAATCTCAAATGTAATTTACGTAAAAAGTTTGCCACAGTCGAAGCGTTTGCATCGTTACGGTATGTAGAAGTGTTGGGTTACGATCATGGGCATGCGTACAGCCCACATGCAAGTTGGCAATGCAGCATGTGACATAGCGAGAGAGAGAGATACACTAAGAGATTGCGTCTCTATGCGGCGGCCTCTCTCCCTTTGTTGAGCTAGTGGGGGTGAGTCACACACCTGCAGGACTCGGGTGGGATTCAGCTGCCATGGTAATACTCAGCGCCTTGTGTACTGTACTCCAGCCGCTGAGTCGCTTCACATCTAATTCACATGCATCTACCCCAACACCTCACCAGCAGTGTGATACAGGGTCAAAATATTTCCTCTGAGCTCACAGCCTCTGATTTTAACACATCATTATATCCTTTCACTCTGAATGAGAATGTATGAATGAACCTCTTAGGTCCTAAATGAGAATGCACTTGTGAATCAACTATTACATTTCAATGAATAAGAAAATGTGTATGGTATATAATTACTATAAATAATAAAAACATTGATATTACTTTATTTGTAATAAGATAATTAATGCCATTTAAATATATTTGGAAAACATTAGTTAACATGGACTAACAATGAAAATGACCTCTAAAGCATTTATCAATCTAAGTTAATGCTAACTTTAACATTTACTAATTGTTAAACATTTACTTAATTATTAAAATCAATAGTTGCATGTGATAATATTAATTAATGGGCTGAGCTCAAATGAACTTACAGTGAGCAGTTGTATTTTTATTAACTAATGGTAACAAAGATTAATAAAACAGATGTGTTGTTAATTGTTAGTTAATGCATTAACTAACATTAACTAATGAGTCCTTATTGTGAAGTGTTACCAGAAATACTAGATTAATGTAATTAATAGAAACTAGCTTTTATATACATTAGTCTGTTTCTTTGCCAAATGTTACAATCAATATCCTTTCTTTAAACCTATACGCTGATTCATTAATGTTTAGTTTCCTAGAAAATTATGCTAAATATTGCCAGGAACAGTGACCTTTCAGTAAAGTAACATGGGTTTGGATTGAAGACAGTGCTGCCTCCAACTGGTCAAGATTTATAGACCCAAAACAAATTCTCAAACATAACAAGAAGCTGGTCTCCTGTTCTCCTGTGAGTTTATCGTAATCGAAACCACTGTTGGAGAGAAAAAGAGAAGATAAAAAGATCTCTTTTTATTTAGTTTGGATTGGTCAGCCTGGCATGAATCAGCAGAGAGCCTTTGAATACTTTGTGACTCAATCATGTCAAAGATATTTTCTTTTTTACTTTTTGATAAATTGCATCTGCTTCTCACTCCACCACCAAATCTCTACCTCTCCTTCACGATCTTATTCCATCAGCTCTAAATATACACCTCCCTGTCGTTACCGTGGAAACTAAACGGCACATGTAACATAGAACTTAATGGTGTTTAAGCGTGTTTGCTGTTCTAATAATGGTGCGATCAGCCAGAGCCTCTGCTCTCCCTCAGACACCTTTTCCACACTCTCTACTCCTGCTGACGTCACAGCCACTCTCACAAGCTGCCTGCATACTAATGTGTCAACTGTGAAGCCTTGATCCCGCTGAGAGATGAGAGTTGGAAAGATGTTATGTGATGATCGAAAGTGTGAGATTTAAGATAGCGGCACTGTAATTCCAATTACATCCAAAACATTTTTATTTTTTTTATTTTTTTTTTGCTTTTAAATCAAACTACATTAACAAATTCTCAGATAAGACATGGCATTTGTCAAAACATGTACTGCCAGTCTCTTGTAAAACGGAATTAAAATAGGTGTGAATTGTAAAAATGATGCCTGAAAGTAAGTGAACTAAGTTAATATGGACAGCTATGGTTGTATCGCACTGCATTCACATGCATTGGCTTTTTTTTACTCAGAGTTTTGCAAAAACAAAACCAAGCAGTTTGTGAACTGTGATGGAGCTCTCCCTGAGAGAGAGAGAGCTAAAGAGGATTTCTTGGCTCTGGTGCCAGTTTATTTCAGGCTGACCCTTCTGGCTGTGGTGTGCGTTGGCAGCACTGATGCAGTCACATGAACATGTAGCATCATTCACTTCACAAAACTTTTCCTTCAGATCTCAGAACCATCCGTGACTTCACTTTTAGTTTCTGAGAGGGGAGCGATACTGATACTCAGGAAACACACAAGTAGATGTTGACTTCTGCCACTCAAGCAGTATAGCATCACTACCAGAACATTACACTCAGAAGTGTGTACTGCAAGAAAAAGACTACAAAAATACTGTGCATAATGGGAATAAAGAATCTCAAAAGTCCACAGAATTTTAGGATGGTGCACATGCTAATTAACTTTTATTAGAAGCCTTTTTTGTCAATTATCTGAAAGCTATACCTCAGACATCTGGAAAGGTTTTGGCAGCAGGGGAGATAGATGCTATTTGTGGAGATGAAGTCACCTTGGTAGAGGGAGATTTCTATTTAAAGCCGGTGTCGGAAATGTAACGCCCCTTACCATAATCGCCAGCTTCAGCTTCCAAAGCAATTATAAAGACAGTTAATAATGTCGTTGGTTTTACCATATTAGTTCAAGCCCGAAAAAGAAAAAGAGTTCAGGTGTTGCACTGGCTCAGGCAATGTCCAGACCTCAACCTGATTGAAATTCTGTGGCAGGACCTTAAGAGAGCTGTGCATAAACAAATGCCCAAAAACCTCAAAGAAACAAAGCAACGTTGTAAAGAAGAGTGGGCAAAAATATGAGAGACTAAAGTCATATAGAAAAGGATAACTTCAGGTTATTGCTGTTAAAGGTGGCTCTACAGGTAATTCAATCATATGGTGCACTTAGTTTGTCACACATGGCTTCTCCATTTTGTCTTTATTTTTGCTAAATAAATAATGACACAGTGTAATATGTCATGTGTTGTTGTTCATCTGAGGTTGTATTTACCTAATTTTAAGACCTGCTAAAGACTAGGGGCTGGTGTCACAGACAGGACTTAGATTAAACCAGGATTAAGCTTTAGTTTAAATAGGACATTTAAATGTAGGGTATGGGATTTGCAAAACGGCCGGCAGATTTTGAAAATACACAACTCAAACGTTCCTACCTTCTTTCCTCCAACGCTGGCCCTGACTCCACACATTCGAAGAACATGGACGCGCAATCATGCATCTGCAAAACTCAGATGCGTGAGATTGCACTTACTCTCTCTCTCTCTCTCTTTCTGTACCGGGGCGACTTGCACTTACTGTGACTGGGTCACGAGCTTTGAGTATGCACACGACATATGCGTCTATTTCGGTGGGGACGGTGGGTACGCGTCCCCACCAGATTTCGTCATGAGTCATTTTGTACCCACCACTTTTTGAACCATAGAGGTACGGATGTACCTAATACAAATAAAACATCTCCAGTTAACTAGCAGAGCATTCATTTAGTAAGAGATCTAGCGCTAAAATGTGTTGTTTTTGAACTCCAGCTGAGCGCTCGTGTCTGCTGCTATCAGTGTCATTGATACAGTGTTCTCTGTGGCTCGCGCAGTCTTCACTCGGACGCGCTCTTCAATCTATCGCCGTTGCGGAGACTATTCATTCCGGTGAAATCACAATATAAAATGCACACAAATGTGTCCCTGCTTGATATAGACTGTAACCACTGATGAACATATTCAGTTTTGATGAGAGAGAAAAAAAACTATACCGAGGGCGGATTAGAGCCTGTAACCTCTGACACGCTTGGCAAAAGATCTTCCACTAGACCACTGAAGAACTCAAACAAAATGTGTGGGTCGATGCATTTATGTACGTGCTGATCAGAGAGGCTGCACAGTCTGACAAGTTTGTACCCAGCACTTCCGAATGCGTCTCTGTCCTTAGTTCATTTCAAACCAAACTGACGCCTGTGGCGCACGAAGGGGCCACGCGCGTGAGGGGGGTATTGTATGACCGTTTGATTGACGCAATTACAGTCCAATGATTCTAGGTGGTCTTGGAAATGATTGGCTGGAGTTTTTCGAGTCCTGCCCGTTCCACAGATGATTAAATTGCTTCGTTTTCATTTCAGTGCTTGTAACTCAGTGGCTGTAAGTGGCTTAGGAATTGGATTTCAAGTGATTTTGAAAAATAAATCACATACCCCACCTTTAAGTAGGTTTTAATAATTTTCCTAGAATAAACATTACTGGTGTGCATCTTGAGACAAAACAATGGCACTGACTTATTTTAAGACATGCGCAAGTAGCTTTCAGTTAAAACAGCTCAAACATGCATTTTAGTCTTTGACTAGGCTCAAGCCTTTGTCTGTAAAATCTGGGGACATGATTTTTTATCATGCCCTGATTCAAATTTGCCCTTTCTTTTCACATGACTGTATGTATAATATAGTTTATGTTTTATAAATATGCTTATATTTTTATAAAAGCATTACACCATGTTCAAGAATATCAAAATCTTCCTAAGTACACTAAGTACTGTTATCACCTTGTTTATCAAGAGTATTACACACCGCCATCTCTCCTCTGTTCTTTCTTCCCATCACTCAATTGTCCAGCTGCTTTTGACTACAAACAGCTTCTATTCACAGTTTCCCATCCCAAACCAATTTGACTGTGTGCAGTCACGGCTGGATGGGCCGCACACTGAAGAGGATGTGAAGGATCGGGAGGTGTGTGTGTGTGTGCATATAGATACACCCTCCGTGCAGAGAATCAGCCTGCTGTATGAATCTGTCAAAATAAGTGAGCGTGGCCATGTTAGAGGCAACTAATGGCTTTTAATGCACTCCAGTTGCCCCCCAGCCCCCAATAAACTCACAGGGGCTGATTAGTGCCACCTCACTAATTTCCCAGCAGTCTCCTCCGTGGGAATATGTCGGGAATATGTCAGGAATATGTTCATATCCCTATCCTAGTGCTTGTTCCCATCCACTCAGACTTGTAAACTAACGGGTAACAATGGATTTCCAAGCTTATCAGCTAGTATGTACTTGGACGGCAAGGTTTTATGGATGGAGAGGTATCTGAGTGCCTCATGGGGTGTTCTGTCCCAAAAAGGCAAAACACAGTAACTATAGAAACACTTAGATTGTGTAAAATTGCTTAAAAGTTCTTTAATTGGATTTTGACAGATCTGATTCTGAGCAATGGTTAACCACACTTAGTGTCTAAGATAGTCTAAGTCTCGAGTTCATGCATAACTCAGTTTGGAAAAAGTTTACCTTTGTTTCTTATTTCTCCAGACATCTTTAGACTACCCAGAGCAGGAAGGCACCCTAATAACGTGTGTTCTCATGTCATTCCAAACCTGTATGATTTTCTTGCTCCTGCGGAACACAAAATAAGATGTTTTGAAGAAGAAAACAACATTGGACCCTGAGACATTTCTCAAAACATCATCATATATGTTCTGCAGAAGGAAGTCATACAGGCTTGGAACAACATGAGGGTGAGTAAAAGATGATACAATTTTCATTTTGGGGTGCACTATCCCTTTAAATATATATTTGATTGAGCTATTAAAACATATAGGAATGGTCATAACTGCCATACATTTTATAATTGGCTACATTTGGATATTTGGTTGCAGCCTTATACATAAAGGCTATATTTACTGTTTGCATGTAGCCTATTTTAGGATAGTTTCAGGATTTGATCTTTTCATTCATTCAGTTCATAGTTTTTTTGCAGCTTTCTCCATGCATAATTTGAAGTTATTACAGTTCGAGCTGTTGGTGGGTGTGTCGTATACTGTGAATAAGGTTTCTCTCAGTGACGAGTTCTGTTTCCCCAGCAATGCAGCTCTGTTTGCAGCATCTCACTAACAAGGTGCTGTGACGTCTTTACTCTCAGCCAATGATCCTTCATGGTGCTGGAGCACACATTCACAGCAGTCCGTCACAGCACCGGCTCCCACTTCTTCCAATCACACACGTGTCGGAGAGGAGACAGACAGGTGAGCCAGCGAAGTCTCATACCCACCTCTATTCCCCCTCCGGCCAACCGTTCTCATCATCCACCCCTTCCCCGGCACAGGCTGCTATAAAAAGATTTCTGAATGAAGACGAAGCTTTGAGGTCGAAGCTATTTGAATGATTTTTGTGAATGACGCAGGCGTAGCCTCATGGGAGGAAGATCTAACCCAGAGGAGAAGACAGCTATGTTGAGAGCTCAGCTGGGTGCTGTGCCACCTTTCACTGACTTTCAATTAAAACTTTGATAACAAAGAGAGGAAAATATATGAAGAGGAGAAAATCAAGCTAAATAAATCTCAAAACACAGGCTTTAAAAAAGACTTCGCACATATCCGACTCACTCTGCATATTCCTGATCTTTTATAGAACAAACCATCTGTGTGGTTTGAGGAGATAACCTCCTTTCAGACGCATTCATAAAACAGAACAGAATGTCCTAAGCTCTTTATACATATTAATATGCACATGCATCCTGTTCTAATGCTCATTTTTCTACAGTGGGTAATGAGCATTAGAACTAGCTTATCCTGAAGCCACTGCTGCACTGAGAACTCAATGGGAATTATTCTGCATCTAGGGCTACGTATCTAGGGCTGTAGTACTCGAGTCCGGTCTTGGTCTCGAGACCGTTTTTCTATGGTCTCGGACTTGTCTCGGACTCGCTGGTATTCGGACTCGGACTTGTCTCAGTCTCGGCCACTGGTCTTGCCAAATATGGCTTTTGGTCACGACCGAGTCCAGGTGTATTTCTATTATGTTAATAATATTGAAGGAAAAGTGAAACACTGGCCACCTAATAACCAATCACACTAGATTATCCTCGCACGTCACACTCTGCGTCTGCATGCCCGTTAATTTTGAATTTGTAAACTTTGCATCAGCCTTACGTCATAAAGTTATAAGTTCGATTACGTATGGTGGTAGTAGCTAGCTGTGTGTGTGTATGTGTCATATGCGTGGTTCATTTGGGTAACGTTAATGTTATCTGACATCGGTGATGATTTCTTCAGTTTTAAATTGACAATAGAAAATGTGTTCAGGACGAACAGAAATATTCTCCAGGACGCCTACAGAACGAAAGACATTTTTGTATGTGTGTTCATTTATTACTAGCCTTTTAGGGTAAGTTAACGTTAACTTAGAAAATGCCAAAATTAACCGACCAAAGCTGCGTTCACACTACACGCGACTTTGTCGCTGCAGGTCGCCAGTGGCTACGCTGGAGGGCGTTCCCACTAGTTGCCTAGTAATGTTTGTGAGTGACATTCACGAATGTTACTCTATTCTAGACAACAAACACGTTGCACTGCCGCTACAAACAAATATTTTGGAAGGAAAAGTCTAAATATAAATGGAATCAGTACATAAAATGCATAATATTAAAGATGAACGAGAAACAGTGAGTGCTCTTTGCCATCACGGCTATTTAACTGCAGCAAACGGGCAAATACCGGTCTATCTGGGTTCCCGAAACCATTCTGTCATGGAGTCAGTACAGTGAACACCACTGAAGGTACACGGAGATATATCATAAGTTATAGGACCGTTTCTGACGGCTAAAATGAACTTCTTGTTCAACTTGCCTCGGTCAGACTCAGCACTGAAGAGTGACGCACTCCACTGACTTCACTCCTATTGGTTGTCACTCGCGAAAATCGCTCTTCATTTGCATAAAGTTACAAATTTCTCAACTTTGTCGCGTCGCTGGACACGCCCAACCGGTCGCCAACGGTCGCTGTCGTGCGTGTCGCCGGAAGTCACCCGCTCACCATTGAAATGAATGGTATCGTGTCGCGTGTAGTGTGAACGGGGCTTTCTCTTGCTGTTACTATAGTTACTATCTTACTAGCTACTACAATCCTGGGTGTTGTGACACTTTTGCTTTTAGATCAACAAATAATAACCCCAAAATTACTGTCTTGATAATGTCATGTTTAAGACTTTTTTTTTCCTGTCCTGGACTCGGTCTTGACTCGGACTCAAACCTTTTTGGACTCGGTCTTGTCTTGGACTCGGTCTTGTCTTGGACTCGAACCTCTTTGGACTCGGTCTTGACTTGGACTCGACTAGTCCTGGTCTTGGACTCGACAAAGGTGGTCATGACTACAGCCCTAATCGTATCACAATCTAAACATTTTAAGTATAGGGATGCACAATAAATCGGAACTATATTGGTTATGAGCTGATGCTATTTTTGTTATCAATCAATAATGGATATTCATATTTCATTTTGGTTGCTCATTTCCTCTATTTTACTCATTCATTGTTGTGAGAGAGAGAGAGAGAGAGAGAGATGAGTGAATGTCAATAGCCGCGTTTCCACTGCCGGGCCAGGGCCGAGCCGTGCTAGTGCGTGCCAGGGCCAGTCGCGTTTCCACTGTCACTTCCGGGGCTTGATCGGGGCTTACTCGGGGCCAACGGCCAGGATTTCTGGCCCGTCGAATACCTTGGGCCAAAGCGGGCCAGCTCGGGCTAGAGGCATGCTCAAGGTAAAAGGCGGAGTTTATCGGTGTTATGGAACGTTATCTGAAGCAAGATGCACATTTCACTTTTTTATATCGCGCAAAATAATCGCGGGCAGAAGAAAGGGTACAACGTCAATTTGACGGCGTGTGAAGAAACGAGGACGTTATAAAATACATCGATGCTGAACTTTCTAAGCTAAGCGTGCAGCGATCAACGCTTCAAGTTCTGGAAAAAATAAAAAAGTTGCGGGCGCAGTATTGTTCAAGGCGATTAAAACGCACAACGGACAAAGCGGAGCTCAGAAAAGGAACTTTCCATGGTTCGACTTGATGGACGTGTGCTGGGTCACCGTCCCTCTGTTAGTGGCGACTCGCGAGACAATCGGGACACCATTGCAGCCACGGCCGGTGAGTTAATATACATGCTATCTTTCTAACTTAAAAAATAAAAAAATTCATAATATCCGCTGAAATGGGTTGGGTTGTATGTATGACGTTTGATCCAGAAAGGCGTGTTAGGGGCGGGGTTTAGGGCAGCGCTGCGGGGCTACTGGCCCGGCAGTGGAAACGCGAGCCCGGAGCTAAGGCCCGAGGCCACTGGCTCGGCTCGGCTCGCTGTTTGCCCTGGCCCGGCCCTAGCCCGGCAGTGGAAACGCGGCTAATGTCTTTGTCTTACAGGAACAAAGGAGGGATACTGTGGTGATGAACGTGCTGATCAGGTGCAGGTGCAGATTATGGCTGAGTAAGGTGATGAGCAGGAGGAATGCTGGGAATTGTTTTGATTGTGAGTGAGGGAGTGCAGCAGTGAGGGAGTGCACTTGTGACAGTCATCTAACGCTTGCTTCATCTATAAAAAACACAAATAATTTGACAACACTGTAGAATGTAAATGTAATATTTAACAAATCTCAATATCCATTTTTTATACTGCACAATATATGGTGAAATGCCTAAATTCACTTAGCATTTAAAGAAATGTTATTGTTTTTTTTTATTTCTAATGTATTTAGGCAAAATAGTATTATTTTTTCATATCGACTATTTATTGCTTATCGACCATAACATATCGGCCAAAATTGTAATATCAGTACATCCCTCATTTTTAAATTGTAAATGGTATAAGTACAAACTATATGGATGCATAGATTGTTTTAGGTAATAAACATCTAAAAACAGCAGAAATTGACTGAAATTGATCCCATGGAAATTAAATGTACTGCTTTATTTTTTAGGCTTTGCAATAATGACAATGACACTTCTATAATTGCAGTGGATAGTCAATATTGATGTTTATTGACTATCCACTGCAATTATAGAAGTGTCATTTGCAAATGTGTTGAGTAATTATAGATTATTGAAATATTGTCATAGATTATCATAGATGATTAAATTAAAAGGTGAAGTCAACCAATTGAGGTTGTTTTTTAGAACCTAAACCAAATAATTCAGCAAGATCATTCTCACTCTTTTTATAGAGTGGATAAAACTCTATTGTTTTCAGGTTTTCTAAAATCAGACAAGCCTCGCGTTGCCATCAGCACGTAACAATGTCTCTGCTGGATGTCTGATTTCCAACCTCTGGGAGGCGGGGCTATCTGACAACAAAGATAGATAGATAGATAGATAGATAGATAGATAGATAGATAGATAGATAGATAACACTGTAATATAAATAATTTTGTGGCATCGTTTAAAATGTTTTGTGTTTCAATGCGGGGTTTGGAGAATGCTGTGTTGTTATAGGCTACTAATGACAGTATAAGCTTTGTGTGTCTCCTTTGCAGAGCAGCCTGCTAGAGAGAAACACATACACTTACAGACAATTGTGTAGGGACACGCATACAGCCTGGACCCACCTCTGGAGGACGGGACCTCAAAGAGTCCAAGAACGACGTTAGAGGAAGACCTGTGCTGTGTTGAGCTGTCTCTGTGTGTGCTGCTTTTGTCTCTGGATAGAGCACAGTGCACAGAGATTTTCACAACCATCTGCACTTCCCAGGTGGAGATTCAGCAGGTGTAATGCAGGGAAAAGAAAGTGTGAACATGTTTTTCTATCCCTAAAATGGTCAATTTAACGAATAGAACCGCGTAAGCAGCAGAGTCACGTCGCACATACTGCAACGTAATTTTGGATCTCGCACTTTTAACGTCACTTCTGTATAAACTGTGCAAAAACATGAATAAAGTGGATTACTCGTGGGAAAAGAATATAGAGTGTTGAGAGCTTGTGTGTGTGTTAGTAGGGGAAGCACTCTTGAAAAGCAGTTGGCAAGACTTTAAACAACACCGGCATTGGAATGTTTGGAAGGCTGGCGTGCTACAGTTAGACAATCAGAATCGTTTTGCTTACGGTGGCAGTCCTGCCTCTTGCCTCCCCACTCCCTTTATCCCCTCTGAGGAAAATTACCCGCTGTCCGCATGAGCCTGGAATATTCCCAGTGCCGCTCCCCTGCCTCTCTCCCCCCGACTACATCCACTCAGGATATTGACAGTCACAGGGGTTGGAGGTGAATTGGAAAAACATCGGGTGCAGCCATAACAAGTGCCCTCGGGTAATGACAGGTTTGGCTGGGGTGTAAATTACCCCTCCTATTGCTGTGCTCACTCAACCGAGGATGAGAACGGGCCGCCGGAATGAAGCGGTTTCATCGCTCGCTGTATTTCACATCGCTGGAGTGGGGGGACGGCAGGCGTGTCTGTTTTATCAGACGGCTTGTGTGGCAGAACTGAGGCAGGGGGCTGTCGACTGTCTGTAATGGTTATCGCTGCTGCCTCTCAGGGTTTGCCTGGTTAAGCACTAATGCAATTGGGGAGAAGGAGGGGGTGGTAACAGCTCTATTTGAAACGCAGCCAGGGCAGTGGTGGATGAACCTCGCCATTAGATGAGATGACTGTAGATGAGTCTATAGAGGCTACTGACAAGATTAGGGCTGTTTGGGTTAAATATTATTTGGGTGGGTTCAACACTTATGAACTTAGATTTGGAGATACATCACCAAGCTACTGATTTATTAATTCGTGTTAAACCTCGTTTTCCAAAATTTCAGCAGGTTGCAGATCAGTGTAGCGAGGAACCACGAGTATAACCACCGATATCGTTAATTTCCTTGGTGAAACGTTATAATAACTATTACTAATATTTAGCAAGTGCTTAAATCAATAGTTAAAAAAGGTAGAACAATTTATTGCAAATGTCATTACTCCCCTCGTCCTGTTTTGGCTCAGCAGTGATTTGATTAACTCAATTCTTAAGTTGGGACATTTTATAAAGGTCCCTAACATCCCAGTGTACATGCTCTAAAACCAAATAAAATAAAATAAACCAAATAAAGGAATATGTTTGCTTATTAAGTTTTTAATTTTTATTTACAAAGGTGCTTATTGAAATTGAATGTGTCCCAGATCAGTTAGTTGCAGCCATGATTTAGTTCGAAATCAAGTCATTTACAAGATTTACATTTCTTTTGGCAGATGCTTTTATCCAAAGCAACTTACATAAATATATACATGTAAGCCTATTTTGCATACAAAATTAATTAATCTGTGTGCTGAAAAAAAGTTTTTGTATGTTTTATTAAAATGCAAATCTGTACTTTCTGTTGATAAATCTGTTCCGCTTCGTGTGAACCAGTTCAGCCAATTCATTGGAAAGATCAGACTCAATTCAACTGTTCGTTCACAAATAAGATATCATTTCCTTGGTTCTTCCGCTTATGCTGTCAAACCCAAGACCTCCTTTTCAGTAAAGATGATTATGCGATGCTTATGGTAAAGTTGTCACGCTTACCTTTCCGGGTATTGACTATGGCTCTTTTTTCCACTAATCTGGATCCCATGCTTTCCCAGTCTGCTGTGGTATTCCAGTACACATCCACCCACCTCTTAGATCCGGTAAACCGCTCTGTGCCACTCTGAGGCCCATTTGTGCGTTTGTGCATTAGCACATTAAAGCTTTGCAGACAGGGACAGAACTGGAGGGCAGTAGCGGAAACAGGCACATTCCTCCTGGCTGACGGCCAGAGGGGTTTTTAATGGCTGACCTGGCTCCCATTATGGGCTGTTAAACCCCTGACCCCCCTCTCTATACCCACCCTGCATTGTTCAAAGAGGTATGGTGCTCTTGGCTTCCATGCAAGTACATCCAATCAATTGCTCATAATAGGTGTACAATTGTCTCCTTCCCTCTGTAAATTAAGCTGCACAATGACAGTGACCAATCAACGGGCCTGATCTGTATTGGAAAGCTTAACACCTTCTGACAGATTGCTAAATGAAAAGGCGATTAACCAGAAGAATGGATGGATGGACAGATAAATGAATTGTTAAATATATAGACAAAATAAAGAATAACTAACTAAAGGCCCTTTAACTACTAAAAGAATAAACAGGCTGCCACAAGGAAGGTCTGACTGACAGTGTGGAGGTTGAAATTGACAGTCAATTGACAGGTTGAAAAATGAGCAAACACTTTACTTGAAGGGGGTGTGCATAAGACTGACATGACACCTTCATAATCATGACATGACACTTGTCATGAATATGAAGGAGGTTTTATGCATGTTTATGACAACTGTCATTAAGTGTCATTTGCTCAATTATGACATTTTTTATGCAAATATGACATTGTTTGAGATGTCTTTGTTATGACAACTTGACATAAACAAATACATCATAACCTGTCTGTGTCTTTGTCATGACAACTTGACATTACTAAGACAACACAACCTGTCATAATTAATTATCAAACTTAAGAAACCACTTAGCTTTATGGGTTAACATTACATTAAACTGTCAGGTGGTTGGTTTTGACATTGGCTGTCATGAGGCCATTATAACATTTTAATGACAAATTCATTTCATTCATTTGTACCACTGTAAAAATATTCATGCCACAGTTATAATGGCCTCATGACAGCCAATGTCAAAACCAACCACATGACAGTTTAATGTAATGTTAAACCATAAAGCTAAGTGGTTTCTTAAGTTTGATAATTAATCTGCTATGTCATGTTTATGACATATTTATGACAATTTATGTTGTCTTAGTAATGTCAAGTTGTCATGACAAAGACACTGACAGGTTATGATGTACTGGTTTATGTCAAGTTGTCATAACAAAGACATCTCAAACAATGTCATATTTGCATTAAAAATGTCATAATTGAGCGAATGACACTTAATGACAGTTGTCATAAATATGCATAAAACCTCCTTCATATTCATGACATGTGTCATGTCATGATTATGAAGGTGTCATGTCAGTCTTATGCACACCCCCTTCAAGTAAAGTGTTACCAAATATGACATAAACAGTGGCCAGCATTTCCTTCTGTTTACCGTGTTTGCTTGGACAGATGGCCAACCGACCTCAGATCATCGGAGGTTTGAGTCATTTCACAATTAAACAGCTGCCCAACCGGAAGTCAAACACTCACCTTGAGGGACCCATATGATTTTTTGTCACTGGTTAATTCCCAGCCTTGCTCTCTTGCTTTCTCTCTCGCTCTCTATCTCTCCTATACCCTCTTCACCCTTTATGGATATCTTTACTGTGGTATTTAAGCCCTTTGGATGTTGTGTGGCTTGTCATCCATAGTTAGTCAGCTACCGAGGCTCTAACCAGTCATGTGCTGGTAATTCATGGGTCAATTCTCATTCAGATATTATGCTGTAAATGAATAATTCATTTAATGGGAAACTCGATTAAATTTATAATAGTCTCTCTTTGTGCGTTTTGGAGGGACTGTCATCAGAAGTCCTTGAATTTAGATGCAGAGAGCTTCTTAGAGTAAATGATGGATCTGTTCCTATAAATACATTTGGTGGATAGTTTCTCATTCCAAAAAAGAAAAAAAAAAGTTGAAAGTTGAATTTCTTGTATTGAATATAATCTTTCTTTTTTATTTTGTATAAAATAATTTTTTTGATTAAGCAGACCTTCCAGTTATAATTAACTGTTTTAATTATGCATACAGCGTTTTTCAATTTGTAATTTAATAGACTAATTGTGCTCTCAAGAATGCTAAATTCAGTGGAGCGCCATGCAATCCCACTGGTTCATTTCCTGAAACAAAGTCATGTGGTTTTCCATTTGGCCTAGCATGTCCAGTGTGTTCCATTGCAGTTTCCCAGCAAGGCATCTCCCAACAAGATCCACAAATAAAACCTAAAGCCTTGGGTTGTTTTTATAAATAGTGAAGTAAAGACATTTAACTCACATTTAATGCCTCAAGCCATTTTTTTATTATATCGTCATCAGTATCAGGGATAGTGTAGTGAAATGGTAGTCATAGTGTTGTATAGAAATTTGACTCTGAACAGTGAAAGGCCAGCAAAGTGCTCTCTCTCTCTCTCCTTCCGCCAGCCCAGCAGCAGCATCAACACTCAGCCTATCAATTATTAAGCAATACAATTACCATCCAGTCAGCCAGTCAGTTATTTTACCTCATGGTTGACATTTCGAAACAGGGAGAGTGCCAAAGACGGGGCAGTGAGGGATGGGGGGATGGGGATTGTAGGTATGCGAGGGAAAATTGCATGGGGTGAGTCAGAGTAGCGCCATTACGCCTCATTCACCTCCAGTGAATGGGGTGTACCTGACTACCCCCACAAACAGCCCCACTGTTTGGTTTCACTGCAATGCATCAGAAAACAAGTCAGCCTCCTTCACAAAATGGAGCTCAAGTCAACACTGAAATCTTAAAGGATTTACAATCAGTTTTTCATTGCATACTTAAATTTAAGGCTGGCCATTCTGAAAGAAATTAAATTGCTCGCCATCGGCTTATTGATTGCAGAGAACTGAAATACTGCCTTTCCCCCCCCCAGAATTAGTTAATATTGAATCAGTTAGTCTTATTGACTTGGGACTTTATGTTATTTCAAACCTTTAGCAGCATGCTAAACCTTAGGCATGTTTGTTTTGAAATAAGCCTTTTAACATGTAATTATAGCTAGCTGAGTGAAACCACGTCTCTCATCTCGTTTTCAGGCTTGTTTCTTTTTTTCTCTCCCTGAAATACACTCATAATAACAACTGCAACTATTTAGTATCACAAGTATCAAAGTGTTTCCTTGTGCACCTGGCATGCTGAAGACAAGTTGCAAGTGCCATTCCAATTACATCCAATGGGTAATTGCACAGGCAAGATAATTATATACAATTTTCTTGTCTGAAGGGGCTCACTTATTGAATTTGATAATAATACTGCCACTAAGGCACACTCTACCCTCCCTCCGTAGTGCTGTGTTAATAGAGGATGTTTGAAAATGCTTTCAGTAAGATTTACCATGCACAAATTTACTCGTCCAGTCCATACATTATGAACAAAGCATACCATATCAGCATGTTTCAGTCTGAAGTGCATTAGATCTTTGTGTACTCAATTAAGCATACGAGTTTCCGACAATGATGTTATTACCATTTGAGAACCACTGTTGAAGAACATTATGGATAAATGTAATGTTTTAACACAAATTTATGATTTATCCCAGGAACATCAATTCAATATGGGTAAGACAGCCCAGACAATAAACAATAAATTGATTTTATGTTTTTAATTCAAATATATATGATATGCAGCAAAAGTAGTAAAATAAAGTTAGTAAAAAAAAAAAAGAAACTATCTAATTAAAATGCAAATGCAAATTTTATTCCAATATATTTCACTTGCATGTTGTTAAAAACAACCAATAAAAAAGAGAAAGTGCACTGCAGCTGTTAACTGACCAATGAGTTTAACTGGGTGCATCTCAATCAGCTCCTTATCTTCCTAGGTCATGAATGTGTACACAAATTTGGGCACTGGTAAGGACAGAAAGGACCCTGGCTCACTGATGACTCTTTCCGTCGACGTGATAACATCCTCATTTTACAACATTACCACTGGATTTTATGAACAACAGCAGAACTGATACCTTTCTGACATTTTTATATATTGTTTAAAGTTCATAATGATAAATAGTTTGCTTGTTACACATACATACAACATTTCAGCTGTAAATAAATTATAAATGTTAGCTAGAGTTCATTACCTGTCTAGGGATGTATGTTTATGGTGAAGTATAATTAAATAATGGTTTGTACTTTAAAAAATGTCTATCACGTGTCATTAAGTCAAGTCAAGTCACCTTTATTTATATAGCGCTTTTTACAATACAGATTGTATCAAAGCGCTTCACAGTGATAACATGAAAACAATATAACAAAGTTTGTTTCTAAAAGATATTGCGTCAACGTCCACCTTAAGTAAGGCAGATCAGTAATATTGTTGAATATTAAATGTCCCCAACTAAGCAAGCAAAAAGCCAAGGCAACAGTGGCAAGGAACCAAAACTCCATCAGGGACAGGATGGAGAAAAAAACCTTGGGAGAAACCAGGCTCAGTCGGGGGGCCAGTTCTCCTCTGGCCAACGGAGGAACAGTGCATGATTCGGGCAGCATTACAAGTCAGATTGGATCAGAACATTTAGAGTATTTTTTGGAAGTCCAAGTATGCACGCCGGTCTTAAGACGAGTTGTTGAGGATCAGTGCCGTCCACCATAGAGAGTCCATATCGCCCGTGTTGAGTCGTCACTTCATAGGCTTTGTGATTGGAGCATCTGAAGTCTCCGTGAGAGGCTGGATACAAACTGGAGCTGACGAACGCCATTTTCTTGGGACTCGCGTCCCGAGATAACAGCAGAAAAGCAAAGGGAAAATAATTAGCGTAGCTGCTGTTCATAATGATGATTTCCATAACACAGGCGTAAATGACAAAACATGAAGACAGTGACTCTTGCGTCCCAAAATCACCCCCCTCCGTCCCCCACTCAACTCAGCCCAGCTTACTGACCTATACGTCCCTCCTGCTGCTGAGACCTAACCACAATCTCACAATCTCTCCGCAACCCAACCATACGCGCCAACCCGTTGACTAAGGCTGTCGAGCCCCACTGGTGCGTTAAAGCAGTTTCAGTGGCAACGGTTCCGTATGGCATACTACCTACCGCAACAATATCTGCCCAACCACCCGTCATTCACGCAATATACACAGGAACGTAATGACTGCAAATATTATGCAACCTATACAGATAACCTACAGTCTCTTCAAGTTTTATAGTATTAAATGCATTTGATCTGATTCAGCAGTATTATAAAAGGTAAGCATTATGTAAATGCTTGGCTGAAGAGATGCGTCTTTAATCTAGTTTTGAACTGGGACAGCGAGTCAGAGCCTCGAACAATATCAGGAAGGCTATTCCAGAGTTTAGGAGCTAAATGTGAGAACGCCCTCCCTCCTTTAGTGGACTTAGATATCCTAGGAATGACTAGAAGCCTCGAATTTAGTGATCTTAAAGAACGCGGTGGATTGTAGGGCGATAGAAGGTCCATTAAATACACAGGAGCTAAACCATTTAGGGCTTTATAGGTCTGTAGTAGTACTTTGTAATTGATACGGAACTTGATAGGTAACCAGTGTAGAGATGATAAAATTGGTGTTATATGATCATATTTTCTTGACCTAGTAAGAACTCTAGCGGCTGCATTTTGGACTAACTGTAGCTTGTTTATTGAGGATGCAGGACAACCGGCTAATAAAGCATTACAGTAATCTAGTCTCGAGGTCATGAATGCATGAACTAACTTTTCTGCATCAGAAACAGATAGCATGTTACGTAATTTAGCAATGTTTCTAAGATGGAAAAAGGCTGTTCTTGTTACATATGAAATATGATTTTCGAAAGACAAGTTGTGGTCTAGTATAACTCCCAGGTCTTTTACTGTAGAGGATAAAGTAACAGGACATCCTTCTATATTAAAGTTGTATTGTAAGTGGTTTTGTGGATAGTTTTTTGGACCAACAAGTAATACCTCTGTTTTATCTGGATTTAGAAGCAGGAAATTATGCGTCATCCAGCATTTTATATCTTTAAGACACTCTGTCAATTTTGATGAGTTAGTGTTTTCATCTGGTCGTGATGAAATATATAATTGAGTGTCATCAGCATAACAGTGGAAATTAATTCCATGTTTTCTTATAATATTACCAAGTGGCAGCATATATATTGAGAATAGCAGAGGGCCTAACACCGATCCTTGCGGCACTCCATAGTCTACTGACGTTATCTTCGATTTTTCCCCATTTAAACAAACAAAATGGTAACGGTCTGATAAATACGATCTGAACCAGCTTAATGCCTGTCCCTGAACACCAGTGTAGTTTTGTAGTCGATCCAAGAGTATTTTATGATCTATAGTGTCAAACGCAGCACTAAGATCGAGTAGAATTAATATTGAGATACAGCCTTGGTCAGAAGCTAAAAGTAAATCATTTGTAATTTTAACTAGCGCAGTTTCTGTGCTATGATGCGGTCTGAATCCTGACTGAAATTTTTCATATATCTCATTTTCTTGCATGAAAGAGCACAATTGAGCGGACACAGTCTTTTCTAGTATTTTAGACATAAATGGAAGATTTGAAATCGGCCTGTAATTTGCTAAGTTATTTGGATCTAATTGCGGTTTCTTAATGAGAGGTTTTATTACTGCCAGCTTGAATATTTTTGGAACATGACCTAAAGATAAAGACGAGTTAATAATATTAAGAAGAGGCTCTTCCACTACAGGTAACACTTCTTTCAGAAATTTAGTTGGTATTGGATCTAATAAACATGTTGTTGGTTTAGATGCAATGATAAGTTTATTTAGCTCTTCCTGTCCTATAGTTGTAAAGCGGTGTAGTTGTTCTTGAGGGGTGATAATTGAGGCTGAATCATAAGACACCATAGAGGATTGTACATTTACAATTGTGTTTCGGATGCTTTCTATTTTCTCATTGAAGTAGTTCATAAAATCATTACAGCTATACTGTAACGGAATAATTTGCTCTGGTGATGTCTGTTTATTTGTTAGTCTAGCCACGGTGTTAAATAAAAACCTTGGATTATTTTGGTTATTTTCTATTAGTTTGCGGAGATGCTCAGCCCTGGCTGCTTTTAGAGCTTTTTTATAACGTGACATACTGTCTTTCCACGCGATTCTAAAGACCTCTAAATTAGTTTGTTTCCATTTACGCTCTAGGTTACGAGTTTCTCTCTTGATAGCATGCGTAGCACTGTTGTACCATGGTGCTTTAGTTTTCTCTCTAACCTTTTTTGATCTAATTGGTGCAACAATATCTAATGTACTAGAGAAAATGGTGCTCAAACTGCTGGTCATTTCCTCTAGTTCATCTATTTGTTTGGGTTCACTGAGCAGCTGAGATAGATCAGGTAAGCTATTTGAGAATCTATCTATAGTGGTCGGAAGGATTGTTCTGCCTGGTCTATAACGTGGCGCAACATGACAAATTTCAGCAGTGCGTATTATACAAGTTACCATGTGATGATCGGTGAGATCGTCACTTTGCGGTATAATATCTATATCGGTTAGATTGGTTCCATATGATATAATTAAATCTAGTGTATGATTTAGACGATGAGTGGGACCACTGACATTCTGCTTGACCCCAAAGGAGTTTAATAAATCTGTAAACGCAGTCCCTAACGCATCGTTTGTGTTATCTACGTGTATGTTAAAATCTCCAACAATTATTGCTTTATCGGCATTGACCAATAGATCTGAGAGAAAGTCTGCAAACTCTTTTAGGAAATCAGCATATGGTCCTGGAGGTCTATATACAGTAGCCAAGGCTAGAGATAATAGGGATTTATTTCTTACATCTAAGAGCATAACGTTTAGCACAAGTACTTCAAACGAGTTAAACCTGTGACCTGTTTTCTGAGTAACATTAATAATATCTCTATAGATTGCTGCAACACCGCCGCCACGACCGATCAGACGGGGCTCATGCTTATAACAGTATCCTGGCGGAGTAGACTCATTTAGACCGAAATACTCGTTTGGTTTAAGCCAGGTTTCAGTAAGGCAAAGTACATCGAAGCTATTATCTGTGACCATTTCATTTACAATAACCGCCTTAGGTGTGAGCGATCTAATGTTTAGAAGACCTAGTTTTAGAAATTGTTTTTGTTCACTGATATTTAGATTTTCAGGTTTAATTACAATAAGATTTTTCCTAGATCCTACATTGGATTTATTATTTGGCCTCACTAAACGAGGGATAGACACAGTTTCTATATAATGTTCTACACTACTTATATCAATTAGATTGGCACAGCAAAGACTGTGATTTGGAATTTGATTTTCTAGTCATACGGTGTGTAACGTCTTGGAGATGTTGTCCGACAGAACAGCCGCTCCGATTCTGCTGGGGTGCAGGCCATCAGCACGGTAGAGCCTAGGTCGCTCCCAGAACAGATTCCAATTATTTACAAAGGGCAGTTTTTGTTCATTACACAATGACATTAACCATTCATTTAGTGCAAATAATCTACTGAACCTTTCCTGTCCTTGTCGGTACGTGGGAAGCGGTCCAGACACGATGATCGTTGCCTCAGGCGCTGTGCTGCGTACCGTCTCGATCAGGCTCCTGTAGTCCTTCTTCAGAACCTCCGTCTGCCGCAGCCTGATATCGTTTGTTCCAGCGTGAAGCACCACAGCTCCGACGCGCTCTTCACCGTTCAGGATCTCGGGAACCTGTGCGGCGACATCAAGAACACGAGCACCAGGAAGGCAGTGAGTGCGCACCTTACCCTTACCTGGGGTAGCACGGACATGACGGACCATGGAAGTGCCGATGATCACGGCCTCGTCGCGTTCCGACTCGCGAAGAGGTGAGAAGCGGTTCCGGGTGGAGATCTCGAAGACCGGGAGGGGCGGAGAGGTTCTTGCTCTGGTCCTGGCTCGTGTCTTCCGCTGTGGGATCACCCAGGGTCCATGGTGTTGGGTTGGCGCCGGAGTGAATGATGCCAGAGATGATCGCGTCCTCCTGGGCAGAGAAACGCACGGAGTAGACGAAGTCGGAGTCAAAAAGTTACTAACCACTGACTTGTGTGCATCGGCGCGTGACGTTTCAAGCGCTGATCGCCGATCCCGCAGCTCGGCTTGCCTCTCTAGCAGACCACGGATCTGTTTCTCCACCGATTCAAGCTCCAATCGTACCGAAATCAGTTCGAATGTGTCCTCACCTGCACTCAGAGGTAACGTTAGACACACATCTGATATGTTCGCCATAACAGATGAACAGTAGATTAGTAACGTTAGTGATACTACCAATATCACTAGTAATTTAGGACTGAAATGCCGGATATAACCTGTATCCTTTCAGTGAAACGGGTGTAAAATCAGACGGTCAATAGGCGCGAGGCCACGCGTGAAATGCTAGCGGACTAAAGGCTAGTAGCCGAGATTCGCAAAGTTGGGTCTAAGTAGCGATATCAAAGCAATCCGATTGTTTTTTATAAGGAATAGTATCGAGGATAAGTTCCCATGATATAAAAATAGAAAGTGCTTGTTTATAAATGAGTGGTAAAGAAGAAAATCAAGGATTAATGAATTGATTCGACGGAGCTTTCAAACACAAACACCGACTCATTATGTGTATGGAGTTGGCTCACTCGATTTATGTTTCATGCTTCAGAACTTCCGTTAAGGGAACATAGGCTACATCCTAAAACTTAGGCAGCTGACTTCTTGCCCTATCAGGCAATGACTGCAGGCAGTATTTGGGTACTTCATGAAACTGATTTCAGAAAGTGTAACGGTTCAATGATCTATGGCAACAGAGCCGGCCGAGCCACTAAGCGACCGTTGCAATTGCAAAGGGCCCCGTGGCCAGCAGAGGGCCCCCTAGAGTCACTGCTAGCTAGTGAAAAAAAATAAAAAATAAAAAAAAATAAAAATCGCACAACGAAAGTAACAAAATAAATAAATAAAAAGAAATGGACCTACAGCGCTCTTTATCAGGCATCATGATAAGCACAGAGTTGTTATTTATTTAGTTCTGTATTATGGCAAATCAACCGGGAGCTCCCCGCGAAGGCGCGCGCGCGTCTTGATCCCAACTGCCCCTATATGATGTCACTCGTTTTCACTTGGTCAGTCAGTTAGCGACTCCGACGAATCGACGATGTCTGACAAGAAACGAAAATATCTTTCTGGCCAAGAAAAACGACAAAAAAGAGCCTGGAAGAAGAGAAGAAGCAAGAAGATAAAGGTACGTAAGCCTGTAGGCTTAATTTTCCGATTTCTGTAACATCGATAATCTGCACTAAAAGTCTTAACATTAGCCTAAATCGTGCTTGTATTAATTTTCTACAGTTGTTTAACTTAACATGCTAATAACATGCTGCATAAAATTGGTTTAGTATTAGGCCTATACCATTTGCTGTGGTGTTACTGTTAAAGCATTTAACAGAACAATATAAACCCAGTTTGGATTCTACACTAAAGGGCTAACATTAGTTTACTCCTTACGTCCCCTTAGGAGCACTATTAAAGTAACATTATATGCTGCCAATAAGCAAAGCTCCAGCTGTTGGTGAGTATAAAGGGGCTGTAAAATGATAACCTTCTGCATTTTAAAAATTAAGTCTAACTTTATGTATAATTATTTTCTTTATTTGGATTGGATTTTAATAGTTATATTGAAATGTTACCTTATTCTTAATATTGTTACTATTGATCTTCTTTGTGGTGTTTTAGATGTTATTGTTAATTTTGTTTATTTGAAAAATCTATTTATTATTTTATATAATATTATATTTAAATGTTATTCTATTTGCTCTATTTAATTTAAATGTTATATATATATATATATATATATATATATATATATATATATATATATATATATATATATATATGTGCTGTAGTTTGTGACTCTTAAACTCTGGTGTCAATAAAAATGTATCTTTGTTCAGTGATAATCACTTTATCTGTCTTTTTATTCAGCAAGTTAATCGGTGTGTGTGTGTGTGTGTGTGTCTTGCACTGCCATTCAGCTCAGTGGTATCATAATTTTCCTGTTAGACATCAAACATAGTATATACAGTATAATATAGTTATATAGTATGGTATAGTTATAAGGTAGTCATTGCTTTTCGTTAGGCCTTAAAACAGTCAAAGGGGCCTCCAACCAAATTTTGCTTAGGGCCCCCAAAGGTCTAGGGCCGGCTCTGTATGGCAAAATAGAGAGAGCTGTGGTGATACCTAAGCAAATACAACACAAAGTGGTACTCCAACAGAGAGAGAACTCAGACCCAAGTTAGGTTTTTATTTTAGATTAAAGAAGTGCTTTCCTTATTCAGCAAGGAAAAGGATGGTGCAGAGTACATTCTTATCAGTTTTGGATTATGGTGACCTAATTTATATGCACTCTACTTCATTTTTCTTTAAAAAAACTAGATGTACTATACCACTCAGCCTTACGTTTCATTACAGATGCAGCAGCTAGGACTCACCACTGCACTCTGTATGAAACTGTACAATGGTCCTCCCTCTCCCTCAGAAGGAAATTACATTTAATGATTTTTATTGCTAAAGCACTAATGGGTAAAAAAATACTATTAATTATTCCATCAACAAGAACTAAACTTGGTAAAAAAAAGCTCTCATCATATGCACCAAATGTCTGGAATGAACTCCAAAACACCTTAAATCTAAAATCATTTCCACCTATTAATACTTTAAAAGCCTTTTAAAGTCAACTCTGACTGAACAATGTAATTGCTTCTAACTAGGTGCCTTTTAAATTGTATGTCTTATGTTAAGTAGGTATAATGTCTTGTGTATGTATAGTGTATGTATAGAGATTTGTGGTGTAATATGTAATCTTTATCCTGTCTTTTATTTGTATTTTTAATTTTTTTTGTAACTTTTTGGCCGCCTGTCTTGGCCAGGATTCCCTGGGAGAAGAGTTACTGTAACTCAATGGGACTTTTCCTGGTTAAATACAAATATTTCATTACTACAATAATAATTTCACGCTAGAAATAACATTAAATAAATATTGGTCAAAAATTTACATATACACATGACCTGAACACCAACCACAAATTTCAGGTGCATTAACTTAACTGTCACAGAATGGAACACACAGGATCAAAGGCAGTGAAGGATACATCTATGCTACCTTCAAAATATCAACCAGATGAAGGTATCTCAGGAGACAGGAAGTGAAGTTAACTTTGGATTCGGACGTGCCTTGATGCCTTTCTTGGAATACATCCTCCAAAGGCAGCATTTTTAAGATTTCAGACGCAGCCATAGTGAGCATAGATGCTCCCTGGTTTTCAATGAGCATTGTGGGACTTTTTAGGGAGCGAACGTGTCAGTGGTAGGATTTTGAGACTGAGACAGCCCTTTAAATGGCACACTACCTGATTAGTGCCCTGATTACTGAACTAAAAAGCTGATTGAGATGCACCCATATTAAATATTTGCAGTGGCTGCATTATGACAGGTCTTGATGGGGTTATAGGCCTTCATCACACTTCCGCGTTCAAAAAGGGGAAGCTTCACGTAACATATTTTGTGATTTAAAGGGAAGCGCACAAGCCATACTGTACAGTATATGTATGCGCAATACTTCAGAGTCTGCAAGAATACGATACAAACAACAGATCATATTAAAGAGCACTACAATTACAAAGCTTAAAGCTGCAGTCCGTAGTTTTTTTGGGTTAAAAATTATCCAAAATAAATTTGAGAAAATACATAACCAGCCAGTGTTCAAAACTATCTGCTTTCCTTAGCTCGATTCAAAACGGTAAGCTTGTAATAATGTTTTTAATTCCAGTGGTACTGGTAGAATTCCGCAGGAGATTCGAGCATGTATTTGCGTCATTAAGTCACATCTGTACACATAAAGGAGGAGTCTCGGCTAGTAGGCTATATTGCGTGTGAGGATGTTGGAGGTGGAGATTTATAGCCTTTTCTCACAGCACTTGATATAATTAAACTTATCAATTTGATGGCGGATCCAGAAAGGTTCAAACGACAATCACCAGTGACAACTAGAGATTCAACCGTTGTAAAATGCAAAAGACTTCGTTCGGACTTCGGAGTGGCTATAGAAAAAAAGAGACTGCAACCGGACCCACGCGAGTTACAACTCACGTAAAGTTGATAATTCCGCAAATGACTGCAATTGCAGATTTCGAACAGAGATGGCGACAAAGAGGAAAAACTGCGGAATGCAGCTTTAACATATTAATTACGACTAAAGTCTGTTTTGGATAGATTAAATTAAAGGTTTCACATTTTTTTCATGCACTTACTTTATGATGCAATCCTCAATAATTAGATCCAAAATAACGCCTTTCAAAGTGATTCACCTTGTCAGGGTGAATTTTTCAGTAATGACTGCTGACTGTGCTGTTCATTTATCAGCATCTACCTGTAATCTGCATGGTTATGATGACTGATGCTAAGTGATTTAAGTAGTTCTGAATTTGATTCTTTAAACGAATATAGGCTATTAAACATTTTGAAATTTAACGAATTGAAATGTTTTTATGGCTGAATTTTATAGACATGTATTTTCAAACAGCTGGCCTGTTTTTTTTTTTTCTGAATTCTTAGACTGTAAATATCGAGTTTAAAAAAATACAGATTCAAGTTTTCAAGATGAAGAAGAAATTCAGAACTTCAAATTCAGTTTTCTAAAATTCAAAACGCGGAAATTCAGATCGTACAGAAAGAAGGTCACAGGTCATCCACAGGGAAGAGTAGAGGGTCTCAAAAAAGTCGAAAGGAGCATTTTGGCCAATTATAGACGTAAACGTGGTGGTGTTCCTTCGGATAATTTGTTTTCTCGTTTTTGTCTTCTAAACAGAAAAACGAAGAAACATTTATCACATATTCGACCCTTCTCATGAACAAATAAACAAATCTTTCGTATTTTTTTCATATTTTTATTTTGTTTTCTTCGCACTTTGTTCTAATCCGCCAAATGGAAAAACAGTAAAACCAAAATGGATAAAAAAAAATAAAAAATTATAAACAGCTTGAATATTCGATCTCTACATGGGCGGGAACAGGCCGGTTAGGCATGGGTAGGGGTTGCTGAGCCCTCATTTAAGAGCCTGCATTTATTGCATGGACGGAGCACGAACGTAGTGTTTAAAATGCATAGGTTAGTTCAGTTGAAACCTTGCCCTCTTTGGCTTGCTGTTTATAGGGGCTTTCGCACCGGATAGTTCTAGGAACTTAGTTCTAGGAACAAACCACCAGGATGGTTACCCAAGAACTAATGCTTCCCCTAGGAACGTTTTCCTGGTTGCATTCGCACCGCCAGTAGGATCTCTGAAATGACGTAAGCCGCGCTTGTTGTGGGACTTTTATTTTGGCGGTGCTGAGAACGCCAGAGCCTGAGCAAACAGTGCTCACATTCTCCGTGTTCATTAGTTTACGATCTGTCTAACAGTCCTGTCTAATATGTTATTCGATATAACTATTATACATAGAAAGACAGTAATGAAAAGTTAGTAGCGTATGCCGTGTGGTTGATGTACAGTGTTGCTAGCTGAGCAGAAATACATAATGTTTCGCTTGGTCCGTTCAAAGTTGCGTTGGATTTTCTCCTCCGGTTAAGAGGTCCATCTATCACTGTTTCCCATGTTCGTAGAGTTAGTTTGTGGAGTAAATATATAGGCCATAATCTGTGTGTTTACACAGCCTTTTTAAAAATGGCGGGTGGTGTTTCGCGTGCGTTCAGCCAATCAGCGAACACTAACGTCACGGATAGATCCTATAGCGCTGGTTTAGACCGACTCTGAAGCAGGAACTAAATTAGTTCCTAGTTCCTGCTGTGCGAACACGCCAAAATCCGAGTACTTCCGGCAATAGTAGGAACTATGAAATGGCTTCTCCGGTGCGAAGCCCCTAATGCTGTTAAACTAAAACTGAATGAACGAGGCAAACTGTCATCTTCAATAACATCACTGAAATAAGTGTGCGCGGTTTATCTTTTAATCAGTTATGGGGCAATTCACATTGGATGCGTTTTTGCGGTTAAAATGCGAGACGCAGTTTAGTGCAGGTCTAGAGACGCATTTTTTAAAAGTTGTTTTAACTTTTAGCGTCATGCACGATAGACTACTCTGCAAAAGTATAGAAGCGAGATGCGAGCGCAACAGTTAGTCACGTCTTGGGTGATGTTTACATAAAAAACAATGGAAAAGTAGATCAATGGAATGAAAAAACATTCTGCATGTTATTTAATTGCCCATTTCCATACAATCAACGTTGCATTCATTGCTATAACTGATTAATTTCTTTCCAAATTATCACTGGACAGTAGAAAAGTGAAAATGTTAGCATTATACTTAATGTGCTCTCCATGCTAGTTTATCTATCTATCTATCTATCTATCTATCTATCTATCTATCTATTTGTTAAAACTGAACAATTACAGTCTAAGAATTCAGAACAAAAAAAGCTGTTTGAAAATACATAATATTCGCTTAAAGAAATGAAATTCAGACCTATTTAAAATACCCCATAAATGTTAAATTTTGGTAGATTACACTTGTCAATAATTCAAATTTACACAATTCAAATCATTTTGTCATATTATAAGGTAGTGACTGTAATTATAATTTTATTGAATCAGTTTATTACAACAAAAGCCACACTCTGAAGGAGTAAGAGCTTAGATTATTAAATGCAAATGCCAAAATGATTCTGTCCATCTGTCCATGTCTACTTGGCTCAGTTGCCTACTAATGGTATCTGACCATTCCTCTGTCATATTGAGTGGGTTTGTCCAATTAACAAATGCTGAATGAATCCACGCTGTTGCTGCTCTGATCTCCCCCTTAATGCAAACAGCAATAGACTAAGAATTTATTTACTACACTTGATGAGAATTACAATTGGAGAGAGCAATCCATTAATGTTCACATTTATCTCAATGGCAGTTAACGAGTTCACACTAACTAATAAGTCAGATAGAGTTAATGGTATGCACATTTGGCGTGCTGTCCGAGGAGAGGGCTCCGGGCTCTGTATTTGGCCCGAACCCAGAGTACACCCCCTGTATTCCTGGCTGTGGTAGTAAAGAAAAATATATAATTTTCTTGTCCTGCAAAACAAAATAAAAATTATATGGATGACGCAAGTAATTTCTATTTACCCAATAATAATAATAATAATAATAATAATTAAACAAATAAAAGTTTGCTGGAACAGTTACCAGGAAAACTCCAAACACTACACTCTCCCCTCCTAAATTTCAGCAAACTTTAAGGCTGTAGGAGAGACATTTTCCTTTAAAGTGGGATACCCAGACTATAGTCATTCAAATGAATAGCAAAACATTTTGCTCGGGAGAACTATGCCCTTATACATATCACCATACATTCCCACAAAAAGTACTTCTCAAATCCTATTAAAGCTCACTCAGTTCTTATTTCTGGTCAGTTCTCAAGGTCAGCTTAATATTTGACTTCAAGGATCAATTCAAGCCTCTATCAAATTTGAAAGAATTTTGAGCAACTCAGCAAGAGGATCTCTTTGCCCAGATTCAGTCAATATCATGCTCATACACTCAAGCAGGCACCGAACAGGTTTCACCAGCCTTCCTGCCCTGGTTCTCACTGTTCCTTCATTTGGTTTCAAGGCAGTATCTGCTACAATCACTGTTCTTGGGGACTTTCTCTGTGCATGTCTACTTTTGACACTTGAGGCTTGATGCTTAGAAATTCCGACTGATCTGCTCATTGAACTGGCATCATTTGTCATGACAATTGATTCAGCTTGAACACTCTGATTGCTCACAGATTCTTGGAGCATTTCCCCATCCCTGCTGCACAATTGATCTGGTTCTAATTCATGTACACCATTGTCATCATCAGATTGCTCACTGTCAGAGTTCATATCCCTTGCTTCACGTTCACCACTAGAACTTTCAGTGTGTTCACTTTCACTTCTGGTAGAAAGATCCTGCTCTCTTGTTTGACTTACACAGACTGATTTTTCCCACTCTGTGCCATGTTCCTTGGTCTTCTTTACAGCACATTTTCCAGTGCTCTGAGGTGTTTTTGGGTCTACACCTTGAAAAATCCATGCAGCTGTTCTACCGCTCCTCGATTCTCTTTCCATACTGAGCAAAGATCTTTGGTCTTCTGTTTGATATTTTTCGTCTTCCGACACTGTTGATAAGACTGTATTTTCGATGTCCGGCTCTTCCAATGGAAGGAAATTGACTGGGAGGAGGAAGTTACGATGGCCAACTTTGCTGTTCTTTGTTGTAGGATTCTCAACTCTGTAAATGGGCAATGATGGATCTTTCCATATCACTACATGAACTGCCGAGTCCCACACGTCCGCCAACTTCCCTTTTCCTCTTTCCTTTTTATTTACCAAGAGAACACGGTCTCCAACCTCCAGAGGAGCGCCTTTAGATCTTTTGTTATACCCTTGTGCCTGTTTTCTCTGTGCATCAGTAGTGTTGCTTTTAGCAATATACACAGCTTCTCTGAGATCTTTCTGAAGAGATTTCACATACTCATCATAAGTCTGAACATCCTCATTTCTGAGGGCACTTCCAAACATGACATCTACAGGTAACCTTGGAATCCTTCCAAACATTAAGTAGAAGGGCGCAAACCCTGTTGTTTCGTGGGTAGTACAATTATAGGAAAACGTGAGTGTCTGAATGATTTGTGGCCACTTCTCCTTTGCTCGAGGAGGCAAAGAGCGGATCATGTTACCAAGATTAAATCTCTCAGTCTGACCATTGCCCATAGGATGGTACGGTGTGGTATGGGACTTTTCAACACCAGACACCAGCAACAACTCAGCGATCAATTTACTCTCAAAATTTGCACCTTTGTCGGAATGTATTCTCTGTGGAAAGCCATACACAAAGAAAAAGTTGTTCCACAATTTCTGAGCCACTACTTTGGCTGTTTGGTTGGGACAGGGGAACGCATGGGCTAGTTTTGTGAAATTGTGTCTGTTATGACTAGGACATCAATACTCTCTCCATGCGTTCCTTCTGCAGACCAGAAATCTATACATACGAGCTCAAGTGGTGCATTCGTTCTGATAGACTCCAGTGGAGCTCTAGCCTCAGGTTCCTGCGTTTTTCCAACAACACATCGTTTGCAGTGTAAGACATACTTCTTAACATCTGTATCCATACCATACCAGAAAAACCTCTGGCGTACAAGATGAAGGGTTCTGCTTTGTCCTTGATGGCCTGCATCGTCATGAGTTCCTCTGAGAGCAACAGTTCTCAGTGACAGTGGAAGTACAAGCTGATACCTGACTTTACCGACCCGATCTTTGGACCTGCGGTACAGTACTCCAGCTTTAACTTCAAGCTTTTCCCAGTGTTTCAGAAGTCTTATTACTGGTGCAGTTTCATTGTCTCTCTCTCTACGTGATGGTCTCCTTTTTCTTCCGACAAAGAACGCAACACGGGACACAGTGGGATCTGATTTCTGGTTCATCCGTATATCCTCCATAGAGAAAGCCGGAAGAGTGCTGACACCTCCATGGACAAATGTATTATTCTGGGCTAGATGAACACTATGAACTGGACTGCTGGCTTCCAGTTGAGACAGGACTCAAAGACAGCTCTTACCCCTTCACTACTAACCCCTTCAGTTTTTCAACCTGGGAATCCATGCTGCTTTCACCCATTTGATGGTGCACATTCACTGATAACCAGAAAGTTTCCTGTATGGTCTCAGAAGTCACATGTTTAGATCTAACCTCAAGTGCATCACAAACCTCTAATGTTCTGGCAAAAGGTCTGCAGCTCAAAAGATCAGCAGGGATGTTTTTGGTACCGGGTACATATCTGAGGTCAAAATCAAAAGGGTCAAGCTTAGATACCCATCTCTGCTCGCAGGCATCTAGTTTTGGCTTTGACATTATGTACGTCAGGGGATTGTTATCAGTCAGCACTGTAAATTTAGTCCCCTTCAGCCAATGGACGAATTTATCACAAACTGCCCACTTCAGTGCATAGAATTCTAACCTATGAGCAGGGTAATGGGACTGGGCTTTTGACAGGGTCTTGCTTGCAAAAGCGACTGGTGTAGGCTTTGTCTCACCTTCTGGAATCTGACTCAAGACAGCACCAAAACCATCCATAGATGCATCGGTAGACAAAAGAAAAGGTCTGTGGAAGTCTGGGTGGGGAAGAACGTTAGAAAGTGCATGTTTTATCTTTTCCACAGCTGTGTCACACTCTGCAGTCCAGTCTTCAGGTCTTAAACGCCTAGGTTTGGAAACGAAGGGCTTCTTTTGTCCATGTTTCCTCGCGATTTTCTGACCAGCAGTCAGTTTAAACAAAGATTTTGCTAAAGTCGAGAGGCCTTTAATGAAATGGGAATAATAATTCGCCATCCCAAGAAAAGACTTTACTTTGGTTGGTGAAGGAGTCTTTCTGTCTGCTTCCATCAGATCTGTGGATTTAATGTCGCTGATTGCAGACACTTTTGCAGGATCAGCTGCTATGCCACGCTCAGTTACAATATGACCCAAAAACTTGACAGTTTTTCTCAAGAAATAGCACTTCTTTTGTGCCAGTTTCAGGTTATGCTCTCTAAGCCGGGAAAACACCATCTCAAGGCGGTCAAGTGCTTCCCTTTCAGTTTTGCCGAAGACGAGTAAATCATCTAAGTAGCAAAGAAGCGAAAGGAAGTTCTGGTCTCCAAAGATAGATGTCATCATGCGTCAGAACGTTGCTGGGCTGTTACATAAACCTTGAGCCATACGATTATATTTATAAAGCCCTACTGGAGTTGTGCATGCCGTATATTTCCGATCATCCTCATGGATTGGAATGTTATAGAAGGCTGATGTTAGATCCATGGTGCTAAAATAACAATTTCCTCCTAATGACGCGAGGGCATCCGCTTGATGGGGTAAAGGATAAGCATCCTTCTCTGTCCTTTGGTTGAGCCACCTAAAGTCCGTACATATGCTTAGCTCTCCAGAGGGTTTCCAGACTAAGAATAAAGGTGATGCCCATTCACTGTTTGATTTCTGAATGATACCGCGCTCCTCCATCTCATCCAATGTTTGTTTCAATTTTTGGTAATGGGTGGGCGGAACCCTTCTGTAAGGCAGTCAAAAAGGCTTCTCATCTTTGAGTTGTATCCGATGAACAGTGTTCTTTACTTCACCACAATCTATGAGGTCAGTCAGCTCTCCTTTCCAGTAATCACTTACTTCACAGGACTCAATGCCAATTTCTGTCAGCCCCAATTCTCTCAGCTTGGCTTTATAGTCAGACTGCAGCTTGCTTTTCTCGTTAAGCTCATTTACTTGGACAACATTCTGCTGAACCCCTTTCTGCAGGTATTCTGTACTTTCTTTTGCGAGATCTAGTTCCTCTAGCGCGAGGCATGGGTGCACGTTAGCTATTTTAGTATTGCGGCGCAAAACAATGGGACGGTCAATCATATTGATCACTCTCATAGGAGTCCACTTATCACCCCAGAGTGGGCAAACACTGCGAGCTACCATAACATTTCTTGGCGCAGAACGGGAAGTGGAGGGTTCGAGCATTACTGTGCTTCCAACAGACAAGGGAACTTCTTCTTTTAACCTTCCCCAAACTAAATGTTCTTGCTGTGGCTCTAGTGTAAGACATTGTCTCAATACTACTGTGCCAACTCTCTGTGGTATCTTATCTCCATGCCAGCGGTCAACATTAGAAAAGCAGATTCAGCAGGGGTTCTTGAACATTATCTTGAACTGGCTGAGATAAGCTTTTCCAGTACCACTCAGTTTTCCTCATCTGGCAAGTCACATGCCTGATGACATTTGATCCAACTATCATTTCATCTTTTTGACCTGGGACAACTAGGAAGTTGATTGTCATTTTGCATCCAAGCATATCCACACCTAACTCATATGTGCACTTTGGTTTTGTTTCATTCCCTCCACAGCCAGTAAGTACTTTTTTGGTGGGTTTACTCGAATCTATGCAGATCAAGTTCCAATCTTTAAGCGTGTGTTCGGCTGCCTCACTCAAAGTACAGGTAACAGATCCACTATCGACGAGGGCTAATAGTTTCACTTTCCCCTCAACCAATACTGGAGCATAGAACAGATCATCTTCATCATTAATTCTCTGGTAGGTAGATTTTGGAGCCTCACAGGGAGTCTTTTGCTGAACTGCAGTTACTGCACTTGCACTGCTTTGACTTAGGTGGTCACCAGTAGTCACATGAACAGCTAATGAGTTTTCTGGGGTCTTTGCTTGTCTGACACCCACACTGTTCCCCCCGCAGTGCAGGTTTTCTAGTTTAAATGGTGCTCAGGTCTAGTGGCTACGCTGACTGTGACTTGTTTTACTTGTCTTTTGTCAGGGCATTCAAAACCTCTGTGCCCTGTCTTGAAACATCTAAAACACAGTCCCTCCTTAAAACAGTGAGTCTTTGTTGTATGATCTTGAGCCCTGCATATTTTGCAGGAGACTGCAGATTTTTCAGGCACAGCCTTGCCCTGTTCAGTTTTCTGTTCTTGCCCCTTCTGTTTAACAAGGAACTGCTCTAGAAGAGAAACCACCCGCCCGAGGAGAGCAGAATCTGAACCGCTTGCCTGATTAACAGCAGTGGACTGCTGTTGGGTCATGCACCAGGCATTAGGTGAGGTTTTGTCAACCCTTCTCTCCCTATCTACTCTTATAGACTGCTTGTCTCTGTGGTGGCTGTCAATTAATGCTTGAATTTCATGTGCATTCAAACCTTCCAATGGTTTACTCCGAAGTGCGGTGTACAGACCAGGCTCAGGACAATGCCTTACAAACATCATTGTCACTTCGTGACTAGGGTCTTCAACTCTTTTCCCTCGTCTTTTTAGGCATTCATCAGCTAGGTCAACGGCCTTGTTCAGTCTGATCCAGTAATCCAAGCCACTCTCTGACTGCTTTGGCAAAGTCTCATAAAAGTCTCTTAAAGGGGTTGTGGAGGAAATTGCATCTCCAAAATGTTGCCTCAGAATTGAAAAGATGACATGTGGGTCTCTAGCCACATCAATTTAAGGGATTGTTGCGAATACATGTCCTCACAACATCTTTGGCATGGCCCATTAGCTTATCGAGAATCTCTTGGACCTGTTCAGATTCACTGAAGCCCTTCTTGTTCAAGTAAGCTCGCATCAGTTCTTGCCATTCACTAATGGTACATCGGTCTGTCTTATCACCTCTAAAGGTAGGCGGTTCTTTGATATCTTGATGCTTAACAATGAGGTTCAAATTTGACAAATCAGGACCCTGAGGTGAAGGCTGTTGGGCATTAACATAGTCTCTCTGAGGATTTTGCCCTGTAGATCTCAGGCTTGCAGAAATTTGGTTCCCTATTTTACTACTAGGGATGTGAATTTCTGCCAAAAATGCCATTCGAAAATCGAGGAGCAAAAGTCGATTATCGTTCAAAAAAAAAAAAAAAAAAGCACACTCACAATGACAGAAAGGGAGGCCGATTTCATCTTTAGCGATGTGTCAAACAAACTGTTTATTATTCGAACAATTAACATGTTTTCGTCGTTTTTTTTTTTAACATAAAAAAAAACACAATTCTTCTAGTTAACATAGAAGAAAAAATCAATTCTTCTAGTTAACATAGAAGAAAAAATCAATTCTTCTAGTTAACATAGAAGAAAAAATCAATAAGCACGCAGTCCGTTCTTGCATCGCCAAACCAGATGCTCGTTAGATAAAAAAAATAATGTCATAATGATTTTATGCAAACCTGCCATGTTACTGCAAAAGCCTACTTTTTAAACAAATTAGTTTCAATCAAAACTATTCGTGTGCCACTGCGCAATACACACACATACCGCGGGATGGCGGGTGTTCATTTCATAAACTGTGTGGTAGCTTATTTAAAGCTGCAGTCCGGCCCTTTTCCTCTTTGTCGCCATCTCTGTTTGAAATATTTAATTGCAGTTATTCGCGGAATTATTAACTTTGCGTGAGTTGTACATCGGCATGACACAGCGCGGATGAACACTGTTTTGAGGAGACTGCGTGTCAGTCAGTCACCGCGACGGTGTGGATACTGACAAGTAGTCATAGTGCTATGAAATAAACGGTTTATGAACTGAATCCCTGTTATGCATAAACGTGTTTTACATAATATAACTAATATTTTTTTCTAAAAGAATCATTTTCACTTTACCGATCTGATTCAGATCCAATGCTTGACAATGGATGAGGCGCGTTTGGTTTTCTTGGAGTAGAGGTGATTTGCTCCCTCTCATAGCTAGCACAAAATAATTCATATTTACCATAATAGCAAAACGAAAAAAGCCACAACAAAGAAAACTCCGTAACTGTGTGAATTAAGCGAACAAGTGTGCTACTGTTACACGGTTGAACTATTGAAATGTCTTACCTGTCCAACAGAAAAAAAGCCGTTTCTGCGTCCGTTTTGAACCCCTTCAAATATCACGGAGTTCACGCCACCTTTCAAAAGCCCTGCCAATGTTAATCCTTGTTTTCGCGTGGGCCCGGTTGCAATCTCATTTTTTCTCTACCCACTCCGAAGTCCGAATTCTCCTACGTTTTACCCATGGTTAAACTGTAGTAGATCCACGGCCACTTCATCCAACGCTCTTGATGTTCTTAAATCTTCCTGTTACGACTCCGTGTCGAGTGTGAATTGAAAGCGCTTCAGACGATTCAGTGCGCGAGGAACTGAACAGATCATTCAAACTGATTCGCGAACCGATTTAGACAGATCTACCAACTTGTTTGATGAAGTCTTTGAACAGAATCGACTCAAAAGAGTGATTCATCTGTGAATGGAGCATCGCTCATGTCCATTAAAAAAGATACAGCGCGCTTGGAATAAACTACGCATTTAACAACATATTGCATTAAAATAAAGTAACGAGAGGAACCTCACCCAACGTAGTGAAGTAAATGTAGCCTACTTTGTTACTACCATAGACGATTCTACCATAGACAGTAAAGGTTATACCCACCTCTGTTGGGCGCAGAGTTAACGGTCACGACAATGCTCTTCTTCTGATGTTTGTTTACACTATGTATAAAACGCTGGTATCCTAGATCGCGCAGGAGGGGGTTTCATTCATGTTAGTGACACTTTGTGTCCCCGACAGGAAAATACTCTGCTTCCATTACCCTGCTTCCAATACCATGTTTCATCTGTGACAGTAGGCGCGCCGTCAATTATGTCACATTGGAATTGCGCGAAAATATAATGATATTCGAATAAGCAATTTTATGATCGAATTTCGAACGCAGTTCGACTATTCGAAGATCGCGACTCATCCCTATTCACTACCCAGTTGCTTCATTAAATCTGCCATTGTTTGCCACTGATTCACCTGTTTGCCCACTGGGGAGTTGTATAGTCTTTCCCCATGAGGCACTGTTGTGTCACTACTCATGCCTTGCATAGTTGGGCTACTGGTTGAGTGACGTACTGGAGTGGCTAAATGTACTGGAGTGGCTACCATGTTTTGTTCTAGCATACTATTCAACTGGCCCCCCTCCCCATTCCAGTGGAGAACCTCTGCGAGCTTAAAACACTACTCCTTACACAAACAGGTGTCACATTTGCAGGATTAACATCTGCATCTGCCATGTGTTCTTGTGTTTTGTTGTGTGTAAAACCGTAACTGTCCATGTTTAAGTCAAATTGCTTATCTACTACAAACGTTCTGTTGACTAGTGATGTCGATGACTTTTCCCGGCGATCTGCGATGGCTGATCCCTTGATCCGGGTCACGGCACCAATTTGTAGCGGACTTCGTCTCACACCACAAATAAACTCCAACGACACCACTGGCTTCGGTGGACCACGTCTGCAATTTATTAACAGAGGACAGAACATCAACACAAGCCTTCAGGTTCACTCTCTTTTAGCTGACTCTCTCCAGTCACAGGCTGTTCTCAGGATTTTACACAATAAAGTCACAGATGTGATATAAACGAATTCAAACAAAACTGAAAACATTTTACCTCACAAACCGTCAAAAATCCTCTGACTGGCTGTTCCCTATACGCGCGCTGTCCTCGGTTACGTTTAAACTAGACGCCATTTCCTCACGGACTGAAAAGCTCGGTCTTTCGGTCGGCTCGGTCTGCACTACAGATCAGTGATCGCGTGAGGTGGATGAGAAGAGAACACTGTATGGTATAATACTAATAATAATACGTTTGGGGGGAAAAATCCTTGAAAATGTTATTCACTATCTCTATCTGCTGTATTTAATTATCCACGATTGGCGTAATATTGTGTGTAGTATACCTTTTCATATGTTCCGGTCGGATTTGATGTTAATTGAGCATGCAAATACATGTGACGGCTTGCAAAGTTTCACAGAAACTAACAAGCAAAACTAAACAGACATAAATCATTATTATTTAAATATACTTACAGTAAAACAACCTGTTTAAACTAAATAGTGTAAATAAACTATGTGAGATTTTTATTTAACTATGTATATTGTACATAAAATGTATGGAATTGCACATACTATTTTGTCATTAATTTATGAATATTGTTTAGATTGGTTCATTAATGATACATGTTATTTGTAACCTGAAGTAAGCAGCAGTAATTATTAAAACTTTATTTATTGAAGTGTTACAGTACCTCATTTGTTTACATTTTAATTACTTAATTAGTAAATATGTTTAATTGCAAAAAGAATTTTGCATAAATATTATGTACAATAAATGTTCATTTAGTTTCACCAATATTATTTGTCTCTCATTTACTGTATTCACATGTACTGTATCGGCCTCATATCGGCCAGATTACTCTCTCAATATCGGCATCGGCAATTAAAAATCCCATCTCGGTCGACCACTAATCGTATAGTGGTATTTTCCCCTCTTGTTGTTGTTAAACATACCTGCAATTTATTAACAGAGGACAGAACATAAACACAAGCCTTCAGGTTCACTCTCTTTCAGCTGAAGGATGTATGAGAAAAGACACGTTGAGTACCATCATCCATAACAGCAACTGCAATTAATCTAGTACACAGGTCACACATATGGCTATAAATATACATTTTAACATCCAAATGAAAGCTACACACATTTAATATACTAAACAACATTTCTACAGACTCAATCCACCAAAATGATATGTGGAGAAAATTATTAACAGGGAAAAACCTGCACTCTAATTTGGCGCGCAGGCGGCAACATGAAGCCTTGTTTATACTCGACGCGTCCGCAAGAGCGCGAGCTGCGCGCGGCAAAAATGACGTCATTGCGGTGTGGGCGGTCGTGCGCGTTGGGTGCGCAAGACCCCATTTCGCCTGGCGGTGTGCACGGCACTTTTTGTAACATCGCGCGCGCGGCGCCGCATCCGAAGATGAACGACTTCGAGCCGAATCTGGCCGAACTGGTACGTCTGTACCACCATGTTTATGATCCTTCTATACACAGAGACATTTGCATTGATGGGCGACCATAAAAGCCTCTCATTTTGTGAATAGGAACACACTTGCATTAAGCACCCAGTTTGCACTTGTCTGAACTGCCTATATTTAAAAAAAAATAAGCCTACAATAGCAGAAGTAAGCCCTGCTGATGAAATTAAGGTTTAAACACTCTTCAATAAGGCTTCAGTTGTTTAACTAAGTTTACATGCAGTGAACGTACAATAAACCTACTGCATTTATTACTCTTTTTATATGAATCAGCAATTAATAAACTACTAATAAACGGCAAACTACTTCTTCACTGCTGATTCCTGGTGTTTTAGAGGAGAATTACTCGGAGTCGCCCCCTGTCGTTTCACAGAATAGCACAACGGCGAGCGCGTCAAGTATAAACGCCTCGTCCGTTTGGAGAGGTGCGCGCGCAGTCAGCGGAGACTCGCGCTCGTGCGGACGCGTCGAGTATAAACAAGGCTTAAAGGGATAGTTCACTTTGAAATTAATTTTTGATATGTTTTAGCTTACCTCCAGTGCATCCAAGATGTAGGTGTCTTTGTTTCCACAGTATCTTCAATTTTGATAATTTTAGGTAAAACCGTTGTTGTCTGTCAGTCATACAATGGAGGTGAAGGGGGTCCAACTCAAAGAGCAGTCAAAATTAAACATTATTTAATGACTCGTAAATGTAAGTACACATTGATGCCCTAAGACACGAAACGAGTGGTTTTTGTGAGAAAACGAACAGTATTTATATCTTTTTTAGCTCGTGTAAGCATATCCATGTCCAAATGATCTGAGAGCAGGGCGCTTCGGTCTGCGCATGCGTACAGCGTTCGCCGGAATGCCCCGGAAGGGCTCCCTCGCGCGTGTTTACGTCACTCATTGTTTATGCAGAGATTTCGGAAGTTTTACCTTACACTGTGAAGATCTAAACATATTTAGATATACAGGATCGCAATGGAAGACGATTTCTATATACCAACAGACAACGTTGATTTTTTTTCACAACCTTATTTATTTGAACACAACCGGGGCATTCCGGCGAACGCTGTACGCATGCGCAGACCGAAGCGCCCTGCTCTCAGATCAGTTGGACATGGATATGCTTACACGAGCTAAAAAAGATATAAATACTGTTCGTTTTCTCACAAAAACCACTCGTTTCGTGTCTTAGGGCATCAATGTGTACTTACATTTACGAGTCATTAAATAATGTTTAATTTTGACTGCTCTTTGAGTTGGACCCCCTTCACCTCCATTGTATGACTGACAGACAACAACGGTTTTACCTAAAATTATCAAAATTGAAGATACTGTGGAAACAAAGACACCTACATCTTGGATGCACTAGAGGTAAGCTAAAACATATCAAAAATTAATTTCAAAGTGAACTATCCCTTTAAGACAAACACGTGCGTTTATAAAACACCAAAAATACATTGAACTGTAGGCAGAAAAATGCATATATCATCTCGTTCCCGTTTTATGACACTTCTAAAATAGATATCGACTTGAAACTTCACTTGATATAGCATATTTTCACTCTTAAATGCAGAGCACGGCAAGGGCATACCTGACTCACTCCAGTCACAGGCTGTTCTGAGAGAGCGCGCGCGCGACCGGTCCATCGCCAATGACGTCACTCACCGAACAACTCAAAATATTCATTATAAACAAAAATATATAATTTTCTTGTCTTTCAAAACAAAATAAAAAATATATGTATGACGTAAGTAATTCTATTTACCCAATTTAATAATTAAACAAATAAAAGTGTGCTGGAACAGTTACCAGGAAACCTCCAAACACTACAGTAGGAACCAGCCAAGAGTGAGGAGTCGGGGTGGTGGGGGGATGCTGAAAACTGTCGAGGAACGTAGGTGAGTCTACTGTGTATATAGGCCTCCTCTCATGCTGAGAGGATAGACGTGACAATTGCTGATGACATGTTTATTGGATAGATCATTTGAATGTGCTCCACCTGAACTTTGTTAATGGAACATCATTTGCTTGACTGGCACATGACCCCTCGAAAGTACACAATTCGAAATTTGCTATGTTTGCTCATGGGCACTCAGTTCTAGGCATAGACATTTTTTGAGCCAACCAACTGAACTGTAAATGCTACATGAGTAATCACTTCAGAACCTCAGAGAATAAAATGACGTCAATAATGCTGATTGGTACGGAGCCCCCCTAGTCCCACTTTGTCAAAAAAATAATTATAACTATCTCGTGGCCTCAAGATAAGTATCTCATGGCCTCAAGATAGTATCTCGTGGCCTCAAGATAGTATCTCGTGGCCTCAAGATTAGAGCTGTGTTGAAAAAATCGATTCACCAATTCTGAATCGATTTTCATATAAATTTCTAAAGATCGATCCGTAACTCAGAGGATCGATTTAATAATAGGCTTACATTTTCCCTGTGAACTTTAACTTGCTGCGACTGGGAGATCCCTATGCGCATTGAAAGGCTTTCACTCAGCGCGCACATTGTTACGACAACGGACTTTGAGTGAGTCACTAAACCGTTCATTCAACGAACACGTTCAGAAAAGCTGATTCATTAAAAGAGATAATGAAACAAGGTGTTAATTATTTTTAACTTTGAGTTCCACTTTTCAAGGCTCAGCTAAGCAGCAATGCGTCGCATGGGTAACGCTGAAAATGCTTAATTTATTAAAGACCAATATGGCATTGATTCAATGCGCGACTCGCTGATTTTATTTCCCCGCGGCTTCCTCGCGCTGTGGGAAGCTGACCAGCGCTGCTGCTGACGCGTATTTCCGTGACGTGAACGTTAAAAGGACTATACGACAATAAATTTTGCTTTCCTTTTACACGGCAACTTTTCCACGAATATGACTTCAAAGACAGACGCAGGTAATCGCACGCGCTCTGCCGATCTCTCTCATTCACTGTCTGTGGGAAGCCGTAGGCTACAAATCACCATGATAAACAGTCTTGTTATCATTATGAACTTGTTCAACATTCAATACACATGCATGAAGTTCAAAACAAGAAGGGTATAGCCTTATAAAATAACGTGAATATTGCTGCGTTTGACTTGTCAGTGTGTGGTACTACAAGATTGCGGATATCGCGTCAGCCCTACTACTGCTGCTGATATACTGCGTCTACACCAGTGCAAGTTTGTGAAAGCAGTTGTATCAACACTCTGGAAGGGGGATTGTTCTTTACCACCATCCATACTCAGTTGAATGTCTATAATAATAGTATCAATATGTTGCATAACTACAGTCCTGTAATTCAGGTAACAGCTGAAAAAAAATGCTTTTTTCAAAAACACTGATCTAAATCTCGAAGATCAGATCGTATCGAATCGAATCGAATGATGATAATCGATTCAAGATCTTGAGAATCGGAATCGAATCGATTCTTGAAATTTGAATCGAAACCCAGCCCTACTCAAGATAGTATCTCGTGGCCTCAAGATCCTATCTCGTGGCCTCAAGATCCTATCTCGTGGCCTCAAGATAGTATCTCGTGGCCTCAAGATACTATCTCGTGGCCTCAAGATACTATCTCGTGGCCTCAAGATACTATCTCGTGGCCTCAAGATACTATCTCGTGGCCTCAAGATAGTATCTCGTGGCCTCAAGATAGTATCTCGTGGCCTCAAGATAGTATCTCGTGGCCTCAAGATAGTAACTCGTGGCCTCAAGATAGTATCTTGTGGCCTCAAGATAGAGATACTATCTTGAGGCCACGAGATACTACGAGATCGTGGCCACGAGATACTATCTTGAGGCCACGAGATACTATCTTGAGGCCACGAGATACTATCTTGAGGCCACGAGATAGTATCTTGAGGCCACGAGATAGTATCTTGAGGCCACGAGATAGGATCTTGAGGCCACGAGATAGAGATACTATCTTGAGGCCACGAGATAGAGATACTATCTTGAGGCCACGAGATAGAGATACTATCTTGAGGCCACGAGATAGAGATACTATCTTGAGGCCACGAGATAGAGATACTATCTTGAGGCCACGAGATAGAGATACTATCTTGAGGCCACGAGATAGTATCTTGAGGCCACGAGATAGGATCTTGAGGCCACGAGATAGAGATACTATCTTGAGGCCACGAGATAGTATCTTGAGGCCACGAGTTACTATCTTGAGGCCACGAGTTACTATCTTGTTGCCACGAGATACTTATCTTGAGGCCACGAGATAGTTATAATTAATTTTTTTGACAAAGTGGGACTAGGGGGGCTTTAAAGGGGGCTATTTACGATTTATGTTGCTTCCATAAACATTTATTTAGTCTTACTCTGAATACACTTTTGAATAGTTGTCATTGGATAAAATGATGTAAATACACTAAGTTATTTCATAAATTGAAGTTTTTTGGATGTCTGATGTGAAAGCTTATACTACGGGGCTGTTGAATGCTTGAATCTGATTGGTTGATGAACATTATTAGGTGTGCAATTATTTTCAGGGAAATGCACGGCTTAAGTAGTTCCAAGCAGGTCTTGACTGCATTACAGTTCCATATCACTTCGGCAAATGACACTGACCAAGCACATAAATTTAGTATATGATAAAAAAATGTTTTTTTCCCCCTCACAATTACGTTTTATTATGTATGGAAAGTACTAATCTCACTCTCCCACTCAAAGCACAAACATACAGTAAGGACACACACTCGCACAAAAACGTGTTGACAGCACTGCTCTGACAATTTTATCAGTAAAATAGTTTAGCAACTTAAAAGCTAGATGACATTTCTCACTAGCAAGGTAATACTGGCGCTGTTTTTTAAGTAAATAAACATCTCAGGAATATGGACTAGTTTGACTAAACGGAACCACTGGTTGTGTCGTGGAAATTCTTTATCGACTTTAAATAACTTTAAATAATTATTGAAGGACAACTGGAGATCTCGAAAGTTAAAAGCTTTTATTTCTTGCAAGAAAGGCAGTTCACACACAGACAGAGTCTGACATGAGAAGGGCGAAGAGGCTGGTCCTTTTCGCCAAGTTATATAGGCTACCCTAAACACATCCTGTGTAGGCTGTTTCAGAAGATTGCCTTTGTTGCCTTAAAAGGAAATGTGTTTGTTCAAGATCTCTTGTTGGACATAAATTTGTCTAGACAGACCAATGACATCTTCGTTAAGGTTTCCTGTTTTTAGCTACTGCTCAAATTCACACCTTTTGCCTATCTCTTGTTTGATCAAAAGCTGCACACATACATTTCACACTTGAAGTACACAATAGGTCACTGGCTACTTGGTCTTCTGTAGCCCAGAAACATTTTGTTCCAGAAAGCTTATCTTAACTTATGCATTTCTAACAGCTTGGTTATATCTTTAATAATGTCCTTTAATACTATAAACATCTTCCTTTAAATATATATGAGTACATAAATCTTCAACGTTAATCAAAAGTTGCACACATCTAAAAGATAAAAGAACACATCTAAAAAGTAAAAACACATCTAAATGTAAAATTTCCATTACATTCCACCCCATGTTCATTTAAAGAACATACACACAATTTGACATTTACTTCTCCATAATCATAGTCTATCCCCTTTTGAAAGTCTTTTTCTATTTTAGCAATTGGAAACACCTAAAATATATTTAATATTATTATTCATTCATCACTATAGAAGTTTACCCAATTATCTATTCAGGCCTAATTCGGCAAAGTAACTTATCACCTATTCTCTCTTACAAGAGCACAACTATTACAACTACTAAATTTTATTAGCATCTATGATGTCTCTTTTTTTTCTTCAGTTCTGTACTTAGAATCCCTATAATCTACAAAATTAAAAGATTTTCTTCTTCTTAATTTATGTGTACCTGAAATATTTTCAAATTAATCAAATCATGAGATCTATCTCAAAACTCAGTCGTACAGTTTGATTGAATCAAATAAAACATCAATAAACATTACACAAATAAGCTTAAACCATTAGTCCTCTCGTTGCCCCACGGACGTTCCATCTTCACCAGAATGATTCTTTGCGAACCATTTCATGGACTTTCCCGCGTTGGCAAGGGAGGTACGTTACCAGCACGTCCTTGATCCCCCACTTCACGCTGTGCGTTGTCGTCGGCGTTTGGGGTTGCTGAGGCTAGTTGGTGTAGCTTAAATTGAGATGCTTGGACGGAGATGTCACGCTCTCCAACCCTGCTGATAGTTGCAAGATTCCCTCAGATCACAACCGCACTCCACTGGACCTTGTTTGTGGAGTGTGCCATTTCCTGGCTGCTTTCACCTGTTAATGGAGACCTTAACTATTTTTGTTAGTGACAACATGTATTAACATAATCTGCTTGTCTGGCTGGTCGTCCTTTTTTGATGAGACCTGTGAAGTTTAATGTTAAACAGTAACAAGAAAACATTTTATACATTTGGAACAGAATCAGTTCTGTTCGATGGATTCATCATGACATCCTGTAGAAGGAAGAAGTTAATGTGGAGTTGACAAGGCAAGCTTTCTTGCTCTCTGCCTTCCCAAGGTTATACGCTGCGCATGTGTGGCACTGTTTCTTTCTGCCACAACAATAACCCATATTTGATTGACATCATTTATTTGTCTCTGGGTTTCTCAGAACACCTTTTTTCATACATTCACATTCATACACATTCACACACTTTCACACACCCCTCTTTGATCAGAGCTAGTTCAATATAGTCAATCATGACATGATTAAAAGGTTTGTCTGGACTTGGATGCCCCACTAGTTTCATTGCCCCACCCTTACCCACATTATTTGTAGCGCAAATCATGCATCTGCTGCAGTACTCCTGGGCCACTGTGGAAAAAAAAACTTTAAAACTGTGGGAAAAAAAACTTTAAAACTGTTGTAAACCAGTTATTTTGCATACATCTCAGCATTCCTCCTTTTTGACATGTGGGCCAATCCATGTGTCAATCTTGCATAAGCTGAAAAGAAATGTTTAGGTAAACATGGTTTTCCATCAGGTCCCATCCAGACACCTGCAATGTAATTGACCCCTGCTTGTTTCCAATGTTTCTTGTCTATGTCTGAGCTGAATTGTTGCATAGCCTGAATTGCACCCAGGCATTCTGGGCGCTCAGCCAACTTAAAGAGGTGTTGCTGAAAGAGGAAGCAGAGCTGCAGCCTTTGCAGCTAGGTCCGCCCCTCCGTCACCCTCAGACACGTCATCCCCTCAAGTTGTATGAGCTTAACATTTACAAACAGCAATAGCAGAGGATAATAACAGAGCGTCCAACAATTCTTTTACCAAGGAATGATTCAGGATCGGCTTATCATCAGCGTTCATGAACTTCCTGTGTTTCCTTAATGCCCCAAAAGCATATCTGCAGTCGGTGTATATGGTGACACGTTTATCTTCAGCCAGGGTACATGCAGTGGTGAGTGCCACCAACTCAGGCCCCTGAACTGAAAAGGAAGGAGGCAAAGCTTCCTGAGACAGGATATCGTTGGATGAGACCACAGCGTATCCAGCTCTGTTTTTTCCAAACTCGTCACGACTCGATGAGCCGTCCACGAATAAGATGAGATCAGAGTTTACCAAAGTCTCACTCTGCAAATCCACTCTTGGGTTGCAAACTTCTTCCAAAACACTAATACAACAATGAGGCCCCCCCTCCCCCTCGATGGGTAGAAGGGTGGCATGATTTAGCACTTTATCAGTATAACCTGAAATAAACCAAAAAAGGACATAATTTGTTTCTCTGTTGTAGGTTTTGGAATATTCTGAATGGCTGTCACTCTTTTTCTGAGAGTGACTTCCCTGCAGCTGACAGGACATGGCCTAAGAAGGTGACAGACGTCTGTGCCACCGCCACTTGACAAGGGTTAACCTTGTGTCCCTGTTCAGCCAGGTGTGTCAACAGAGCCATTGTTGCAACTTTGCATACCTCCATAGATGGACAGCATAGCAAAATGTCATCAACATAATCTCGTAAATGTATACGGTTTAGCACCAAAATTGAAAGCGAACCAGAACTGAGAGTCTCTATCAACTGGTACACTGAAGAAGGCATTTGAGATGTCCACCACAGTGTAACAGACTGTCTTGGGCGGAATTTGAGACAGTATTGTATAAGAATTTTGGTACGTTCGGAGCTCTGGCCTGAACAGCATTGTTGACCGCATTGTTTTTTTTCACAGGAAAAATAGGTGTTCTGACAGGTGAATCTGGACACGGCACAATCACGCCCTTTTCCAGTAATGAATTGAATACTGGGGTGATACCATCAATAGCTTCCTGTTTCAGAGCATATTGCATTTTCTTAGGTCTGTAGTCACTTTTTGGAGTGACTTCAACAGGGTCACACCCTTTAATCAGACCTACATCGTATTTGTCACGTGCCCAGAGTCCCTGTGGAACTGTTTACACACCCTCCGGAATAGAAATCTCCTTTTTTTATATATATATATATATTTTTATTATCACACAACACTTCAACAGTCCTAATTCCCTTAATGTATTTTCTTAGTGACTGTTCGTAAAACCCTGTGCTCTCAGATTGTCAGACATTTTTGTCAGTGGTTTGAAACCAATCTGTTAACGAGTCACATTGTTTTACAAAAGGCCCCAAGTCTCTCCACTCTGCAGTCTGTGGTTTTGCAAGTGAGATGTGAGGGACGGCCCCCTCCAACTCATACAGTGATGCTTGGCTATCTGTCAATTCAATCTTCACCCCACACCACTTGTCTGACCAAAATAGTTCCGAGGTCTGCAGTTCCTCAATCTCCACTTCAGTCCACTTTTCAGCAAAAATTTAATCTGGCTCACTGCTAACATGACACTGTACAATGCAAATTACTTTCTTCCATGAAATCATGGTCAGGAGGCATCTTATTTGTGGCGTTTTTGGTTAGACCACATTGGGGAGTGCTCCATTCAAACGCATACATTATTTCAGCAGGCATTCGTATCATAGTCATATCAGCAGTGAGGCCACTGTCATCACAATACAAGTTCAACTCTAATTTACACATTAAATCTCTAGCCAGCAAATTGCACGCAAAAGCAAAAGCATGCGAAAATGAGTGATCTCCAATCTGACAAGACAAATCTGCTGTATATGGTTCCCTCACCAGATGCCCTGTGGCACTTCTGGAGGTTGTCCATTTATCAGATAGTACAGTTAAATCAGGCAATTGTTCATGTTTAATTATGGAGTTTGTTGCGCCGCTGTCAATTAAAACTTATTTTTCTTTCCCTCGACACTAATGTCAATCATTGGTAATTTTGCAAATGCTTTATACATTTGTTCAGTGTTTGCAAGCAAGATTTCTTCATTGCAAGAAGCAGAAATAGAAATAAAATTAGACATAGTTACCACCTGGGAGTCAGACCCCTCACCGTCGCTCCCCTCCCCCTTTCAATCTCCCTGATTCTTTGGTTGTTGTGGTTGAAATCCTCTTTTCCTTGGAGGATTTGGACAGTCCCTTCTCCAGTGTCCCTTTTGTCCGCATTTAAAACAGGCTTCAGAGTCTATTGCGGGTCTGTTACCCACTCCTCGTCCTTTTCCTCTTTTACCTCCATCTCCACCTCTTCTCCGATGATTTTCCATCATCAAACTTCCCATTTTCAGCAGAGCAAGTTGAGTGTCTTTGTCAGTCTTTTTCTGCTTAGTCTTGGCTTGATCTCTCAGCCACTGTTGTTGATGGGTTGCGTGTCGTCGGATTTCTTCCAGGCGCGCTTGATGATAGCCCACACAAGATGTTTTCACATTTTTCCCTAATTCAGAGTCCAGGCCATCTAGGAAAACAGTTTTTTTAAATATTCTTCATACGTACTTATGCCGGGCGGGACCACAGCTCCCTCGGCTGGTGGACCTGGTTCAGTCAAACCACTGCACCGGTCAAATACTGCCTTTAGTCTTTGAAAGAAATCTTCGGTGTCCTCTCCGTCTTTCTGCTTACACGCTCTGATCTTGTCGGTGTGGACGTGAGTTGGAAAAGCTGTTGCAAGTGAGGTTTTTAGCGCGGTGATTTTGCCCACGTCCTCCCAGATTGGGTTCACTGACTTCGATCATGGGTGCTTTGATCATCATCTCCTCATACTCCTCATCTTCCTCCTCCGCTGTGTTCCAATCGTCCTCCGCATTCAGGACCAGGAATCTTTTTCCTGAATCACCTCTTGTCAATGATCTGGTTTGGGGTCTAATAACTCCTCTACCTCGACCTGTCCTTGGTGGTTTGTCCTGGAGCCCTCTTTTGAGTCCTCCTTTTGTCGGTGATTTAGAATCAGCAAAACTTTGTGTTGGAGGAGCTTAGGCAGGAGGAGCAGAGGGGAAAGTAACTGAAGCTGTCAGGTTTGGATATACAGGGTGTAACTTATCTTCTTTTTCCTCTTCCTCGGGGTGTTGCCCTTCAGCCGTTTCTGGTTGTCTTTGCGGTCCCATGTCAGGGGCCACTAGCTGTGGTTGGTGGGGGGAGTAGGGAGCCGGACAGCGGTCATCCTCAGCCAGGCGGGTTTTCATGTATCTCATTTCCTCGGAAGAATAAGAAACAGAATTTAGTAAAGTTTTTCTGACTTCTATTGCCTTTGTACCTCTACAATCTGCACTTTCTAATGGTGCTAACACTGCATTTATCTGTTTTCTTTGTCTAATAATTGCCTCATTTAACCATAAATCTATGATCCGAGCATCAAGGTTATAATTATCTTTTTCTTTTCTTTTTGGACTTATTTGAGTCCAATTTTCCTTAGTCTTTTGCAGATGGCTTACACTCAAACCTCATAAAAAAACAAAAACCCTATTTTTCAAATCATCGGTGGTATCCTATGATGCCACCTTTCTTTGTTTCTAATTCTAACCCTAACTATAGTTTGCTTTCGAGAAATCCACTGTCTCCAATGACTTTTACTATTAGTACTACCCATTTTTTTTTATTTCTTCTACTCAACAGTATTTATATTTGCGTATTTTTAAATTTTTCCCCCGCGTGGTCACCACGCGCTACACTTACTGTATTAACTATTTTCCCCAGCGTGGCCACCACGCATCTGCCTTTATTCGTCAATAAAGGACTTTTCCACACTGCCCGCATCCGTCGATGTAGGTCTTTCCCAAACGTGCCTCCCTTAAACTGTTCGAAAATTACTGTCAGGCTTATTTCAAACAGGCACCTATTTGGGGTTTGAGAATTCTCGAGCTTATCTCAAAACTCTGGCCCTTCTGGGAAAACATTTAATACTTATTTGAGAAATTACTATCAGGCTTATTCTCAAAAATTCTGACCCTTTTAGGAAAATATTCAAATACGCAAATAATTAAATTTTCTCTCACCGTCTCTTTGATGACCGTGTGAGTTCAGTTCTGGGAGTGCGTCCCCCTCCGGTCGTCGTGATGAGTAGAACAATTCTCTCTCCTTAAGATTTAGGATTTGAGCCGCAGAGTATGACCTCTCGGGATGATCAGTCAATTGTTCCCCTCCTCACGCCGATCGTTGGTTAGACGAATCCCATCCTCGTCGCCATTTGTCGTGGAAATTCTTTATCGACTTTAAATAACTTTAAATAATTATTGAAGGACAACTGGAGATCTCGAAAGTTAAAAGCTTTTATTTCTTGCAAGAAAGGCAGTTCACACACAGACAGAGTCTGACATGAGAAGGGCGAAGAGGCTGGTCCTTTTCGCCAAGTTATATAGGCTACCCTAAACACATCCTGTGTAGGCTGTTTCAGAAGATTGCCTTTGTTGCCTTAAAAGGAAATGTGTTTGTTCAAGATCTCTTGTTGGACATAAATTTGTCTAGACAGACCAATGACATCTTCGTTAAGGTTTCCTGTTTTTAGCTACTGCTCAAATTCACACCTTTTGCCTATCTCTTGTTTGATCAAAAGCTGCACACATACATTTCACACTTGAAGTACACAATAGGTCACTGGCTACTTGGTCTTCTGTAGCCCAGAAACATTTTGTTCCAGAAAGCTTATCTTAACTTATGCATTTCTAACAGCTTGGTTATATCTTTAATAATGTCCTTTAATACTATAAACATCTTCCTTTAAATATATATGAGTACATAAATCTTCAACGTTAATCAAAAGTTGCACACATCTAAAAGATAAAAGAACACATCTAAAAAGTAAAAACACATCTAAATGTAAAATTTCCATTACAGTTGACACTGAAAACAATAGTTGATTACACAGAAAAAAATATACAAGATTTTATTGTTCAAATTACCGTCGTTTTAATGTTACTTTGAAGAGCAGGGTGTGAGCCGTGGAAACGGAGTGAGGCCGGTGGCGCGAGTGTCAATGAACGTTAATGAGTGCTGCACCAGTCTGGAGTCCCAGGAGCTCTGAAGGATAAGAGGAGAAGTGACGACAGTGGAAGACGAGAGAAGACCATGCCTGGGGCATTTAAGTTGCGTTTTGTCTATATGGGCTGCAGTCGGCTATGAAGCACCTGTTTACTTTTGTTTTATTTATTTTATTTATCTGATTACCTTCCCCCCTTCGTCCCTTCGCCTTGAACTTTGTAACATTTATATTTAAAAGCATTTTAAATGGCACATTAAAATTAAACACTTGGAAAAATGAAATATGACTTGCGCTTTCCGCATCCCGTGTGAAACTGCCTTTATATCGTGGTCGTACAACCGGCCCAATTTATATGTGGCCCACCGGGAATTCTCCCGATGGCCACTCCGGGCCTGGTGGAACTCGAGTGATTATTCATTGTTTACTTTCTGAATAGTTTAATCACAATTTAAATACCAGATGAGTAATAATTAACAGACACATGAGGTGAATCATGATTTACTCACGCTTAAGTAATGGACATTCCAAGGCTTCTGGATTGAGACACCCCTTGCTCGCTGCAGACTGTAGTGTCACGTGCCTTGTTTATACTTTCGCCTGGCTCCGCACTGCGAGTCTCCACGACCTAGTGATGTCCGGTTCGTGAACGAATCGTTTTTTTGAACTCATGAACTGTTTTTTTTTTTAGTGAACCGGTCGAACCAGTTCACCAAATAGGACTGAATCTTTCAAAACAGTTTGTGTCTTGAGTCAGCGCTGATCCACAGTTTTCTAAAGTTACTCACTTTCAGACATGCCTAACAGTCCCGCCGACTCGAAATAAACCAATATCCCGAAGTAGGCTATATGTTACTCCAGTTACTCCAACAGTTCAATGAACTGAGACATGTTGTGTCATGTTTTCTTCGTGTCAGTCATGGAGAGCACAGAAATTACCGCTCAAAAGATAAACGAGGTGAGGGAGTATTTTGAATTAGAAATAAAACAGAAAATTTGTTTGTAAGGTGTGCCATTTCAAACTGGCATTATTCCAGAGCCAGATGTAACCGTATTTAGGACATGCACATAGGTGTGATAACCGAAGCAAGCACATTTTCAAGAGTTTTCACTTAAATACATGAGCATCAGAACCAGAATGAGCTTTATTCGCCAAGTGTGCTGCGTTTAGCAGCATTTATTTTGGGATTTGACTTTTTGATTCATAGATTAAGTGCTCAAATGGATCATATGTACACAAGTCTTTAGAGGGTTTCTTACTTTTAGACTAGTCGACTAGTCAGTTACAAAACTTCCATTTAAACGACTGTCAAATGCGCACATCCCCCCTACTCAGGATATGAATGTAACCATGGTTCCCTGAGAAGGGGAATGATACACTGCATCATAGGACTCAATAGGGAACTCCTCCTGGAATCATAAGGGAGCTGCCTACTTAATGGGTGAGAGAGGAGGGAAGATGTATTTTCCCTTGGAAACCATGAGGCTGCTGACCAGACCGCTCTGGGTCACCTCTCTCAGATCTTTTGAGTTCTATGCCTCGGAGGAGGAGCTTGAAAGGTGACGCTATTCCGAGAAATACAGGCCCGGGTCCCCCAGAGTTTTGAGGCACAGATCTGGATTGGAGTGGTATAGGTGCCCTCTTGTACTCATGGTTTAACTGATAGTGCCATCATGGATTGTCATCTGCCAATGCCTTTTCGTGTTTTAAACACGTGCTTCAGACACCGGTCATGCTGGAAGCATTCCCCATAGCATCCTAGGATGCAGTGCGAGGTCCTATTCGGAAGGGAACTTACAGTTTCGCTATTAGTAGAGATGCTGCTGCTGAACACTGGTGAGAGACGCACAGACTCAGGTTAAGCCTGGTTCACACGGGACGATTTTAAAATTGTCGGCCGATTTTCCAAACCTGAGAGACTCCACACACGGCGATAAAAAATCACGGGTCTAACAGTTTTGGTCGTACAGTGTGTGGTGCGCAGCCACACGGCAAAATCAACACATCACACACGAACCGATTTGACTCCAGAGCATTCAAGTCAAGTCATCTTCATTTATATAGCGCTTTTAACAATGGATTGTTTCAAAGCAGCTTTACAGAGATAAACATATAATTTAAGGTAACAGATTGTTTTGGCGTTATAGCGGTTCTTGAATAATGTTACTTCCAGCTAAAGTTAACTTTGATTGATTCACCTCCATTGAAATGATCAGACTTTAAACGCGAACCTGTGATTAACGCTGATGGTGTTCACATGCTCATTCAGAATTGATTCTATAGTTATGTGCTTTTTAAAGTATGTGCGCAGGTTTGTAATTCCATACAACCCAGCCTAAACAAACTACTTTTCTTGCCTATAAATTTTGATACAGAATTTTGTTTTATTTTATCACTTCGGGGTACGCGAGCCGAAATTCACAACGCTTTATCTGTAGAGTGGGAAAGGGATCCTCCATAGGGAGAGGATAGTGGACACTTCAGCATTGCATTGTCATCGGGTCCAGGCGGATCTCCTTCGTCAGATCTGGACACGGCCTGGATCCGGCAGGCTGTGGGAAAACCTCGGGATAAACAAAGACACTAATATTAGCGTAGATGCCATTCTTCTTATGATGTAGCGAGTACATCAAGATTTAAGGGAAGTGTTCCCAGTTCAGGCTGACCTAATCTATGCAGCCTAACATTGAATTTATAGAAGTCTATAATGTATTATGTGTATGCTAGGTCAAAGAGATGTGTTTTTAGTCTAGCTTTGAACTGACAGAGTGTGTCTGCTTCCCGGACAATGGTAGGAAGACTGTTCCAAAGTTTTGGTGCTAAATAGGTGTAGAGATTCTGGAGTCTTCCAGGTGGGCAGCTTCAACTGCACAGTTGGAAAGCCCCCCCCCCCCCCCCACGCACACACACGAGCAACCCCTCCCCCATACACCCCAAGTGGTGTCCAGTTACGATCAATTCTACACCCATTGGAATGTCCCAAAGAAAATGATTCTTGATAAGGAGGTTTTTACGACCACATTCCTTTGGCCACATGCCAAAGAGAGAGACAATGGGAAGACAGAAACCTCCTTTAAAACAGACTTTTCTGCATTAATCATAGACTAACGGATCTATAAATGAACGTGCTTCATAACATTGGGTAAATAATTTACTGTCTTGTGTACTATTATGTATATATTATGGTATGTACCTGGGTATACAACCAACTAACGGTCAATGTAACCTCACCTGTATCATGCCTCCTACCTAACAAATCCTCATTTAATGACACACACTTTGATGTACATCACCTTCTTCTAGAATGCAGTGTGGATCTGTTATATCTATCTGAGCATTAATGAAGGTATAATCACGCTCGGGACAAAGACTCAAAAAGATAAATTATTTGAAAGTAACCTTCCCCTCTCAGACCTGTCACCTCTCTCATTGGTGACCCGATCTGGCGAAATGAGTCGGAAGTCGCAACGTTCCATTTTAAGATATGGGCCGATTATGTGGAAAACCAATGAAATAATAGATTTTTTTTTTTTTTGATAATTTCAAAGAACAGACATTCAAAAATAATCTCCCAAAGTTTCGTAGTCCAGATAATTGAGTAAAGGTATTTAAATTACTATTAAAGTGTACAAAGTTTTACTAAATTCGCTGGAAATGAACATTGCTTTTCTCAACTCCTATCTCACCTCTGAGCATTTCCCGGGTATCCCCTGAAACGTCACTATCTCTGCTCTCCTAATGGTGTTATACGTTGTATAGAACCAATCAAAAAGCTTAGAAATGCACACAAATGCTGATCATTTGTCGATGGGAAGCCGTTTCGACTGACCGGCACGCGATTGGTTCAGCCACCCTCCTGTCAGACTCGCAGCGAGCGCTCTGTGTAATAAACAAGCTAGCAGATCTCCTCAGAAAGATTAAATATTATTAATTTGAGAAATGTCGCTGTCAAAAGAGAGCAAAGTTGCCAAAGCGTCATCAAGCCCCCTGGCCATTGCACACTGAGTCCGCGTTTTTTTCATATGCGTTTTTTCGTATTGATTCGGTGGCTCCGAATTGTCAAAACACCATTCAAACTGCTTGCTACGGATGCGAAAAGCTTACTTTTTTTATATAACGGATGAAAGTTTCGTAGACAGTGTGCAAGCGTGATTGACATAACGTGAGGTCGATTTTTTTTTTTTTACGTGCGAAAATTTCGGATGCGAATTATAGATCTGTACAAAAATATCCGTGAGATTTGCCCAAAACCGCCAGTTGAGAAAGTAAGTTGTCCCTCTCCCTGCCCAGCTTAGAAGAAAAGAGCTGAAAGGTGAATTTAATGTCAAATTTGAATCTGAGTGAGTGTATTTACTGTGTATGGATGTGAGTGAGTGCAAATGTGAGTGAGTGCATTTATCTGCAAGGAGAATCCATTACAATGTGTTTGATTAACCCAAAATTTAACTGTTGGTATCTCCGTTATGAATTTGTTACACTGTTATTGTCAACTAGCCTACACAAAGATATGATTGCATAGACTAGCATTATTTGATCTCTGTTTCCTAGTCTCTCTGCCTCTCTCACTTTCTCTTACACACACACACACACACACACACACACACACACACACACACACACACACACACACACACACACACACACACACACACACCCTCTCTCTCAAGCAAATATGCAGCACCTCTGTTCAATCTTTCTGATTTTAGTAAATCTTTGTAAAAGGTACTTTTAAATTATTTATTCAAATAAAAACTTTAAAATAATTTGAGCTTCAGCCTGGTTTAATAGCATTTATATATATATTAATGTAAGCTGTAAAATAAATAGTTTATCCCTTTAAATGCAATGGATTTTGAAAGATATCAACAAAAAAAGGGCAAAAAACTTTAAAAGCGATTTTCTCAGGTTTTCAATTGGAAAAAGAGGGCAGACGACCATAATTCAAATGTGTATATCTTCACAACCATTCAAGGCATGACTTTGACTAGGATATCACTTGAAAGCTTATGGTCTCCTCTTTCCATTAATACCAAAATCTAAATTTTGAAATTTGGGTCACTGTGACTCATTTTGCTGGATCAGGTCACTGGTCCATTCAAACCTTAGGGGTTGGTTCTTTTCTAAGACTATATCAGGCAGGCAACAGTGACCGCCCGTTCTTCTTGATAGTTTTCATCCTTGCAAACACTATCTCGGGTGATCCGGGGGAACCCCCTCCCCCCTCCCCCCTCCATGGGGCCCAGAGGCCTCCCAGCAGGCCTGGACCAGATCCGGCCTCATGGAAGAGAGAGGACACTCTCTCACAAAGAACCAAGGACAATCTCGGGAGTTTGTAAAAGGACTCTAACCCACCATGCAAGTTCATCATATCTTCTTCATCCAACAAAGAAGAAAATGATTGAGACTTCAAAATCTGACACTCGCAGAATCCTCAACAACTTCAGTTTCCAACAACTTTGATAATAGTGTACGCTACCCAGGCATGCAAGTATACTTTTGATTTGATGCTTTGAAAATGAAATGCTGATGTTCTTCTCATATAGTTACATGGAACTTCTCAATAGTTCCGTTTTCGGTTTCGTTCTACCACTCACCTATTTATGTATTCATGTGTGTATGTTGTTTTGTTTATTTATATTCATATAAATATCTATTTTTAGTTAATAAAACTTGTACATAGTATGTATTTGGTTCTGTTTTGTTTGCAATACAAAGTCACTTTTACGATCACGGTTTTTGCTACTTGCTCAAAGTGCTGTACATGCTAAGAAATAATTATTCTTCTGTGGCCATGGAAGATACCCTTTTCTTAGAATAAATTAATAATCAAAAGTTCGTTGGACGAACTGATTAATTGATTGTAATCTTAATTCAGGCACATCAAGTTAATCCAATTAACTGACCCAAATATTCATAATTAATAATAATAAAGTTATTATTGATTATTAATATTTCCAAGCTGAGGTTCCTTACATATGGTAGAGAATTTTAGGGCATCGTATAAAACATTGTATGCAAACAGACAGTAATCAATCATATGTTGTCCCATAAATTGTTATTAACATCTCATACACATGCACAAGTATCTGAAATCAGCAAAACTATAGCCTGAATATGCCTTCCTACGAATGGCAGAAAGTTTCTCGAATGCTATAATGCATATTTAAATCGTTCGATAAGAAAGTCCTGATATTAGCGAAGAAATCCTAATTTCAGATAGAAGTCGAGCGTACGTTAAGCCTTCTCTGACGAAGAAATCTCAGATTAGCCGCGCGTATAAATGGTACCAGAACAAATTAATCTGATTATGGACGAAGAAAACTCCATTCTCAGCCTTTTTAAGGTGATCTGAGCGATGCTCCTCAGTCACCAATCAAGGCCTTGTTGTTCGTTACGTCATTGTATTCATATTAAACAGCCGAAGCGCTCATATGAAACAATCGCGTCAAATTAGTGGTATAAATTCTAGCCTAGCTAACTAGTAATTTGCCATTGTCTGGGAAAGAACGGTGCTGTTTGATTTGTGAAAGGGTCACTCACATGCAACGTCATGTGCCTAAGCGAGAGACTCAGTGCAAACTTTCAGCACAGCTCGTCCGCTGCTCCGGCCGATCTGTGTTGTCGGTTGGCATTGCGTCCGGAACGCGAGCAGGCGTTCCTATCTAGTTTTTCTGACAAACAGCACCAATCTCACAGACCCTCGTGTAAACAAGCGGTTGTAGCCAATAGCTCCCTCAATCCTAAATTACACGCATAACTTACAAGTAAAACCCTCTACCTCGAGTGATAGTTTTAGCATCGCCTAAAAACTTAGACACGTTAGAGCGTAAAGTGTAACCTTAAACCAAAGACTATAGATTTTGCGTGATTTGAACTGAGTGATTTGAACACGAGTAATGAGAGTCAAAGCTCTTCGAGGCTTTGAATCAAAGGAGTCAACTGCGTCACAAATGATTCTTTGTTTGAAGCGCCCTCGCTGGCGACCCCTGCTGGTCAAAACAGTGGAAGTGTAGCGAAAACTCAAATCAATGAAACACCCTTTCAAACCAATCGCAAAGGTTTTATCAAAAGGTGTAATCAGGTAATGGCAATCCGCGAGCTACCCAATATCGTTTAATATGAAGTGTCTATCAAGGCACAATATCTTAATAAACTGTAGGGCTCGTTTTATGAAAGCTTGACTTGAAGTCAATCAGACCCTTTATCAAATGCGTCATTAAATGTGTACGAATCTATAAAGTGATACGAGATCACATAGAGACCAGATACACCCTGGTTCACGAACCGTTGAAATTCAAAACAATTTCGAAACAGCTATGACGCGTAACGAAGCCCAGTTTAATAAAATCACATGACCTTAACAGTGATACACACTCCGAATGATTTGATTGAGACGAATGATTCACCCTGGTGTCAGAGCTTCACAAAGCACGTCTCATAAGAGGGTTAAACCACTCTCTTCTCTCTCTCGACCCCTTCCCCTGTCCCTGCTAGTTAAGTCTAAACAGCAGCTTACCCATAAGTGACACTGTGTCTCCTAGCTAAATTTAAATAGGTAAACCACTCTTCTCTTCCTCTTCCTTTCTGGTTTCATCCTATTTTTATTTTTATTTAACTGATTTTTTTTGTTTGTTTGTCTGTTTCATTCTATTTGTAGCATGTGAGAAGAACCATCAGCATTTTTAAGTGATAGTTGTGACATGTAAAAGCCCAGCCATCAGTTGACGCTGCTTAAAGCACATCAACTAGGTTACTCAAAACATTTTGTTATGAGTAAGCTCATAGCTCACCACCTCAGTAGAAACTTGCATTTGCCTTTGCCCTCTCTATCTCGTGTCCCCCAAGTGTGCCAGTAGGCCTCAGACATCCAGCGCTGCCTCCCACCAGGACCCCCTGGAGACCTTGCAGAGCAGTGTCAGGGACATCCTGCAGCCTGAAGCAGGCAACGACCTGCCACGGCAGAGAAAGGAACAGTTAGACGACAACGAAAGCGGACGTCCGGCCTGAGCCACCAAGAGCTGACGAGAATTATCTTCTCCTTGGCCGCGCTCCCGCAGGCCTCAAACAGGAGGTACATGAACTAACGCTGCCAGCCACAGAATTCCAGAGGGAACAAACCTAAAGACCTCTACTTGACACTTCACCAGCCAGTGTCCTGAGAGCCCCTGCAGCTGCAGGAGGAAAAGGTAACTCAGACAAACCCTGAAATGGCACATGAAGTGACACTCAACAATCTCAAATGAAAGGTCAGAAACATCCCTGCCAATCTACGAGACATTGACTTTCACCTGCAGTCCCCAACCGGCGTGGCACACCGAGACAGACTCCATCTGATCTGGACACATCCAGCCCAGCTGGGCCCTGCCCAGACACCAAGCAGGACAGACCTAGAAGGGCCTGTGCTACCACCACCGACTCCGAATGAGTTTTCTGTGGAACTTACAACGAACCTGTGACGGAGGAGGACACCAGCTTCAAGAAACTTTTCCTCCAAAACCAGTTAGTCACCATATTTTCACCTGCCCCCACGCATACCCACTCAACGATGCGTGACCTGATTCAGAAGGCCTCTAACACAGAAGACCTCCTCAGAAAGGGTTCCTAAGACCCCATTGATTCTGAACTGCAAAACCAGAAGGGACACAGCATGAACACAATGCAAGACTCTGCTAAAAGGTCCCTGGTCAGCATAGGACATACAACTTTTAAAGTAGATGAGAATGTGTGCTCAAAGAGCAGCAAGACTGCATTAGTAAAAGTAGAATTTTACTGATATAAAGAAAATCTTGAATGGACGTGTAAGCCTCACCTGGCAACAGACTATGCACGACTCTTTTGAAACAAACATTTGCTATATGCTGATTGAATTGGCACCGCTAAACATTAGTTTCCATGACAATGAAGGGTTAAAGGAAACACTAGCTCCAAATAGGGCATACGTCACCTTGATGGCAGAGTGTAGAAAAAACCCCCTGAGCTTTAAACTACTGTTAACCTACAGGTGTGCATTTGATCATTGCGATCCAACCGGAGCACAACATGCGATACGCATTTTGATCACTGGTTACTGGCTTGTCTAAATGCAGATAAAACGATAGGTGGAATTGACATCTCTACTGTAAGTGAAAGAGCCTTAGATTTCCAACTGGTATCAGTAAGTTCAGCATTAAAGCGTAAGTCTGTTTGACAAAGGAATCTCATCTCAGCTGCTTGTAAACTGCACCGATATCTATCCTGCTTTGGCTAAAGAAATCCAAATTGCAGTATTGCTAAACCTGTTTCTGACAAAGAAAGCTCAGGACAGTGTTATATATACGTAGACCTGGGTGATGCTCCCCTTTCTACAATGTAAAGGCCTACAAATTATTGTTAGATTGATGTAATTTACCTAAATTGTGGCTGCAGAGAGCTACCTAGCGATTAAAACTGTTCACTCGCTGAAAAGTCAGCATTTATGCATGAGAGGGACGTAACTATATAGGCTTAGACAAGCTTTGACTTACAGCAAATCTATTTCCTTACTCGGTAAACAAATAGAATAAGTTGTGTAAAGTAAAGAGAAGAATTCCATGAGTAAAATTACCAAATGCCAAAACACATTTGCATTTTACTGAATGTAACATCAAGTTCTTGAAAGACTTAAAGTATAGGCTCCCCCTTTTAACCCGTTTAAACATGCATAACTCAGTAAAGTGTGCAGACATTCTTCAGGTACTGTTGAATTGTTCTGACATGCTCTGGTTCCCATGACAACAACTGGTCACAGGAAGAGCTAACTTGTGATGTCACTTTGTAAACAAACCAGCCTAGGTAGCTAAGCTAACCTAACCTAGCATCCATCCAGCTTAGGCTAAGCTAAGCTAACCTAGCATTCATCCAGCTTAGGCTAAGCTAAATAATAACTTCTACAGTTAGCAGTTAGCATCATTCACTTGAAGCCTTAATTACAGCTTTTGTTTACACAGTGCAAAGTACTCTAGAATCAGACTGATCTCATAAAATTGCGTGTGTATGACACGCCAATTCGTATTTCCATTTTTGGCGTGCTATCAACACGCACAATCGCTTTTCAGCGTGTTTATGAACGCAGTTGACTTAACGTTATTACTGTATATATAAATATATGACCTACCTCCACCCCGTCCCTAAACCTACCCGTCACTGGGGTTAATAGCATTTATGAGTCTTCCCCTACCATCCTAGGGAAAAAAAAATATCGCTCCCCAGATGTAGATCTACATTTTGCTTCGTTTCGCTCGGAAATTTAATGGCGTGTACATATACGCGGAATCACTTGGACATTAATGGCGTAGACATACACGCATACACGCGGATATCTCAAAATGCGTATAGATAACACGCCACTTGACTTAAAAGTGGCGTGTCTGTTTACTCAAAAGTCATGATGTCATGTTGCTAGAATACTTTCTTTAACCCCAGTTAGGGTTTCTAATTCTTCACTTTCCGTACTTTCAATTCTTCTCAGCTAAATGTCACCTTCACTAGTTAGGCATAGTCCTGGCTGAGTGCTGTAGGCTAAATTCGCAGATGCCCTGTCAATTAAACTTAAGTTTAACTACATGTAAACTGTGTAGCCAGAGAAGAATTTGTATAGTATTGAGAATTTCCATCAGCATGTTGACTAACCCTTTGGAGGGACACACACAGTGTGGTCTTGAACACGCAACCGCTGTAACCCACTATGGAGTGTTGGTCCAGGCAAATCCAAAGTTAGTCACTAATGCTACTGATTATTCTCACATTCAGATCATTACCACTGTCTTGATGGTGACAGTGTGACCCCCCCCCCCCCCCCCCCCCCCCCACTTTGATAATAATAGCATTCCCTTGTCTATTCGGTCATCTATATGATTTAATTCCATTTCCTCTCTTGTTCGAATGTGGTTTAATTTCCCATTGGGCCCAGAAAGGAAACAGAGACACCTTTATTTGTGATTGTGTTTAGTTTCAACAAATGCACTCATTTTTGTGACCCTACAACACAAGTAATTTCAACAATTACTAGGGCATAACTATAGTCCTGAGGATTAATAATAAGCATAATTTGAATAGGAAAGCTGTCCCTTTTCCTCCTATCCTTCACTTCGTCAAGCCGTAGTGAACCACCATTTAAGTCCAGAGAAATAATTTAGTCATAAGAACCATCTTAAGTAATTTATTTCATCTCGGCTATGCCCTTTCCAGGAAATACTCTAGGAACCACACAACACCCACCCACCGACAACCTCCTCTCGGTTGTCCCCCAGACAACCGACGTGAACCAGCACATGCTGCGTGCACAGGACAACATTCAGCGTTCTGCACCTGTGCCATCACTGCGCAACAGCTTGTGGTGCCACAGTGCAAAAGGGGGGTCATGCCAATGTATGCCCATGACGCACCATGTGCTGCACACCGCAGCACCAGAGACACTTGCAAGACACCGAAGCAAGTGGCATACCGGCGTCCTCAAAGCGAAAAGACTGTCCTAGCCAACCAAGGACGACACTCGCTGAAATTTTTCCTCCCTTTCTCTTTCTCTCTCCCTTTCACTTTTACCAGGTTGCTGCGGTGCTTCCAGCCAACCAGAGGGCAGCCGCAATCGGACATCTCACCAGGTCCGGCATCAGGCATCGTCCTAAGGGAACAACCAGGAATCCTTTCCTGCCGGACCCGCACTCAGAAAGTGTATGTGCCACCTGACCCTCGCAACGCCTACAGGACACACTACCCCAGCGTAACAACACAATACAGCTGGGTAGGTGCTGAGGGACAGAGGACGCCCTCACTCACGCTGAGGCCGATGTCGAGCACATGCAACCAACTTGAGAAAATGACTATCACACAAGTTAGGTGGACACAACCACCGCTCCAAACTGTTTCTGGGAGCTTTGCCCGGAGCCGTCACCACTCTGTTTAACACTTGTATGTCCAGTGTGAATACAGTGAACCTAGCCACCGTGAGGCGGCATGTAGCCGAAATTCAGACTGGGATTCCACAGATAAAAGAGCAACTCACAACAGAGTGCATCCCTGCAGACCATCGACAAGACACTAAAGGGAATTGTGGTAATTTTCAACACTCACAGCGTTCGGCTGACCCAGACAGTGAACTCCATGAAACAGCTGTTTACTGTCTTCCCGAATGACTTTGCTCAAACTCAGCTGGTAACAGCCCTGATGACAGACACTCTGCCAGAGGTGAACTCCTCCATTAACAGCCTAGCCATGGGTAGGATTCCACCGCACCTGATACCCTTAAGCCTTGTGCAAACCGTGCTGGCTTCCGCCATCACCACGCCAACTGACTCTCTGTCAGCCTAGTAACTGTAACTGACCTTGCCGACTCGCTGGGTAGTGCCAACCCACTCTGCGTCGACCCCAAGCAGAGAGAAGTGGGTTTTGCTCCTGAATTTGCTCATCATAGTCAAGCCGAATCCACCGGCTCAAGAACATTGTCAATGTCAGATTTTGAAAGGTAACACTCACCTCAAGATCCGCACGCCGTACGTGATTGACTTGCACGACAGCGACACTAAGCTGTCCCCAGCTCCGAATCCACACATGTTCACATTGACCAAAGACATTCACTATCTCTGCCCTAACAAACCTTTCCTCAGAGACAACACTGACGGAATCTGCGGGCTGCAGATCAGCGGCACACGCTGCCCTGCTAAAGCCAAGCCTCGCACTCAAGTCACCGAGACCCAAGCAGAGATTGTAGGTGGCAGGTGGCTCGTTAACACTCCTGTGCGCACAGCTGCACTCACTTATGACTAGAAGGACACTGACACCTGTGTCACCTTGCTCAACCAGAGCATGTCATCCAAGTACCAAAAGGTGCCATCCTTCACCATGACGACCTGGCATCGTACCACCTTCCAAGTGAAGAGTACTAATCAGAACTGGAAATCCCATCCTTCTTCAAGAACCACAACTTCACACTAGATCCAGAACTGGAACTGTGGCTTGGAAAAGGGGGGTCACAGCTAAAAGCTGTGTCTCGACTGCCCATCTTGACTACCTCACCTGTTGCCAGTCCTGGACCACAGCTGACACTGCGCTGTGTATCTCTATGGTACTCAGTCACACAGTCACACACTCTGACACTAGGCTTGACCTTCATCCTGTACAGGAGGCTCAACGAGATGTGAACATCTACAGCCAAGCTCACGAAATCCTCAGAAAGAAGGTACCACGCCATAGGCTGCTTTGAACCTCATCAAGCTGAGCCCTCAGCCCTAATAGCCACCTGCTACCCGCCCATCATGATTCACCTGTCATCGATCCATGGTGATGTTTGTTGTCCGATGATGTCCACACCGGGACTTCATCAGACAAAAGGGGGGAGATGTAGAGATTCTGGAGTCTTCCAGGTGGGCAGCTTCAACTGCACAGTTGGAAAGCCCCCCCCACACACTCACACACACACACACACGCACACACACGAGCAACCCCCCCCCCCCCCCCCCCCCCCATACACCCCAAGTGGTGTCCAGTTACAATCAATTCTACACCCATTGGAATGTCCCGAAGAAAATGATTCTTGATAAGGAGGTTTTTACGACCACATTCCTTTGGCCACATGCCAAAGAGAGAGACAATGGGAAGACAGAAACCTCCTTTAAAACAGACTTTTCTGCATTAATCATAGACTAACGGATCTATAAATGAACATGCTTCATAACATTGGGTAAATAATTTACTGTCTTGTGTACTATTATGTATATATTATGGTATGTACCTGGGTATACAACCAACTAACGGTCAATGTAACCTCACCTGTATCATGCCTCCTACCTAACAAATCCTCATTTAATGACACACACTTTGATGTACATCACCTTCTTCTAGAATGCAGTGTGGATGTGTTATATCTATCTGAGCATTATTGAAGGTATTATCACGCTCGGGACAAAGACTCATAAATTATTTGAAAGTAACCTTCCCCTCTCAGACCTGTCACCTCTCTCATTGGTCCATTCAAACCTTAGGGGTTGGTTCTTTTCTAAGACTATATCAGGCAGGCAACAGTGACCGCCCGTTCTTCTTGATAGTTTTCATCCTTGCAAACACTATCTCGGGTGATCCGGGGGAACCCCCTCCCCCCTCCATGGGGCCCAGAGGCCTCCCAGCAGGCCTGGACCAGATCCGGCCTCATGGAAGAGAGAGGACACTCTCTCACAAAGAACCAAGGACAATCTCGGGAGTTTGTAAAAGGACTCTAACCCACCATGCAAGTTCATCATATCTTCTTCATCCAACAAAGAAGAAAATGATTGAGACTTCAAAATCTGACACTCGCAGAATCCTCAACAACTTCAGTTTTCAACAACTTTGATAATAGTGTACGCTACCCAGGCATGCAAGTATACTTTTGATTTGATGCTTTGAAAATGAAATGCTGATGTTCTTCTCATATAGTTACATGGAACTTCTCAATAGTTCCGTTTTCGGTTTCGTTCTACCACTCACCTATTTATGTATTCATGTGTGTATGTTGTTTTGTTTATTTATATTCATATAAATATCTATTTTTAGTTAATAAAACTTGTACATAGTATGTATTTGGTTCTGTTTTGTTTGCAATACAAAGTCACTTTTACGATCACGGTTTTTGCTACTTGCTCAAAGTGCTGTACATGCTAAGAAATAATTATTCTTCTGTGGCCATGGAAGATACCCTTTTCTTAGAATAAATTAATAATCAAAAGTTCGTTGGATGAACTGATTAATTGATTGTAATCTTAATTCAGCCACATCAAGTTAATCCAATTAACTGACCCAAATATTCATAATTAATAATAATAAGTTATTATTGATTATTAATATTTCCAAGCTGAGGTTCCTTACATAGGAAAAGGATCTACCGCCAGCAGTCGATTTAGATATTCTAGGTGTTATCAACTGGCCGGAATTTTGAGATCGCAATAGACGTGAAGGACTATAATGCGTTAAGAGCTCGCTCAAGTACTGCAGAGCTAAACCATTTAGTGCTTTGTAGGTAATCAACAATATTTTAAAATGTATACGATGTTTAATAGGGAGCCAATGCAGTGTTGACAGAACCGGGCTAATATGGTCATATTTCCTGGTTCTGGTAAGAACTCGAGCTGTGGCGTTTTGAACTAGCTGTAGTTTATTTATTAAGCGTGCAGGGCAACCACCCAGTAGAGCATTACAATAATCTAGCCTTCAGGTCATGAACGCATGGACGAATTGTTCCGCATTTCCCAATGAGAGCATATGGCGTATTTTGGATATATTTTTTAGATGGAAAAATGCAGGTTTACAGATACTAGACACGTGGCTTTCAAAAGAAAGGTTGGTATCAAAGAGCACACACAGGTTCCTAACCGACGACGAAGACTTGACAGAGCAGCCATCAAGTGTTAGACAGTAGGGGTGGGAATCTTTTACCATCTCACGATTCAATTCGATTCCGATTCTTGAGGCCACGATTCGATTCAAAATCGATTTTCGATTCAAAAATATTTTCGATTCAAAACGATTCGATTTTATCCAAAATTATTTCTAATTGGGTTTCTGATCATGATCTACTCTCATCTGCTTTGCTATACAGAATGACAAACGGAGACATTAAAGTGTCTTTTTCACATTTATTAAGTTCAATTCTCAGGGAAGTGCCTTTTATCAAAAAATAAGTTGGAACAAAAATAAAGTGCATCTTCATAATACAAAATGGTTGAAAATAGATGCATTTCCCAGGAAAGTTGCAGTTTACCACAAATAGGCAGGGAGTTTCGTGACGTGAGGCACTGCAGTGTGCGGTGGTCTGCAGCTGGCGGCTGACTCTGCTCCGTGTCGCTGAGCTCCGGGTAATGCCTAGTAATATGAGCCCGCGCATTTGTTGTGCTGCCGAAGTACTTGGTCTTCGTTTTGCAAAGCTTGCACACTGTGTGTGTCATGTCCAGCGCAGTGCTTCCAGGCATTCGGTAAAAAGCGGAATGGCGCCAAACTTTAGCTTTAAGTGAAGCTGGGGCTGGTTGGATCTCCCTCTCATCCATATTTGCTTCCTCTTTGTTTTAGTGATTAGCCGCTCACGTTCAAAAACCGGCTGCGTGGTGACGTCCCGTATAGGCTAGTTACAAAAATGGAGGCGAACAGCCAGCTGATTTTATTTATTTATTAAATCGATTCTTGGACATTTCAGATCGATTCTGAATCGTTGCAAATGAGAATCTAGATTCTTCTGTGAATCGATTTTTTGGCACACCCCTATTAGGCAGTATTCTGGGTTATTGCGTGTGGACGTTTTTTGTCCAATAATTAGAATCTCTGTCTTTTCAGAATTTAGTAGTAGGAAATTACTAGTCATCCAATTTTTTATATCAGCTATGCATTCCGTTAATTTTGTGAATTGGTAAGTTTCGTTGGGTTTTGAAGAAATATACAGCTGAGTATCATCGGCATAACAGTGAAAGCTAACTCCATGTTTCCTAATGATATCTCCTAATGGTAGCATGTACAGAGTGAACAGCAGCGGTCCTAGTACTGAGCCTTGTGGTACGCCATACTGAACTTATGATCGATAATACATCTCTTCATTTACTACTACAAACTGATAACGGTCAGTTAAGTATGATTTAAACCATGCTAATGCAATTCCACTAATGCCAACATAGTTTTCTAATCTATTTAAAAGAATGTTGTGGTCAATGGTGTCAAATGCAGCACTAAGATCGAGTAACACTAATAGAGAGATACAACCACGATCCGATGATAAGAGCAAATCATTTGTGACTCTAATGAGAGCGGTCTCAGTACTATGGTACGGTCTAAATCCGGACTGAAAATCCTCGCAGATATCATTTCTTTCTAGAAAGGAACATAGTTGTGAAGATACTGCTTTTTCTAATATCTTTGACAGAAAAGGCAGATTCGAGATCGGCCTGTAATTGACTAATTCTGTAGGATCAAGTTGTGGTTTTTTAACAAGCGGTTTTATCATAGCCAGTTTAAAGGTTTTTGGTACGTATCCTAGAGACAAAGATGAATTAATGATATTAAGAAGAGGATATATGACCTCTGGAAACATCTCTTTCAGTAGCTTAGTCGGTATAGGATCTAACATACAAGTTGTCGATTTAGATGAATTAACGAGTTTGCAGAATTCTTCCTCTCCTATAGCAACAAATGAATCAAATTTTTCCTCAGGGAGACTACAATGCATTTCCTGATGCGATACTGTGGTAGACGGTTGCATAGTTATAATTTTGTACCTGATATTATTAATCTTATAAGTGAAGAAGTTCATAAAGTCATCACTGCTGTGTTGCTTTGACACTTCTGAGCTTGAAGCTTTCTTTTTCGTTAGTTTAGCCACTGTTTCAAATAAATACATTGGATTATGTTTATTTTCTTCTAATAGGGTTGAAAAATAAGCAGATCTAGCAGCTTTTAAAGCCTCTCTGTAAGCAATCGCGCTCTCTTTCCACGAAATCCGAAATACCTCTAGTTTAGTTTTCTTCCAGTTGCGCTCCATTTTTCTGGCTGCTCTCTTAAGGGCCCGGGTGTGCTCGCTGTACCACGGCGTTGGACTATTTTCTTTAATCTTCTTTAAGCGCAACGGAGCAACTGCGTCTAAAGTGCTGGAAAATAGAGAGTTAAATGTTTCTGTTGCAATATCAAGTTCTTCTAAGCTATCCGGGATGCTGAGATGATGAAACTGATTAGGAAGATTATTGATAAAGCAATCTTTAGTGGCAGAAGTTATAGGTCTAACGTATTTATAACACGGAGTCGGCTTTGCAGCCTTGGCTAAATGTAATTTACATGAGACTAGATAATGATCTGAGATGTCATCGCTCTGCTGCAGAATTTCAACGGCATCAACATCTATTCCATGTGATAATATTAGATCTAGAGTATGATTACGACAATGAGTAGGTCCTGACACGTGTTGTCTAACTCCAATTGAGTTTACAATGTCTTTAAATGCCAATCCCAATGCATCTTTTTCATTATTTACATGTATATTAAAATCACCAACAATTAGTACTTTATCTGCAGCCAATACTAATTCTGATAGAAAGTCCGCAAATTCTTTGATAAAATCTTTATGGTGCCCTGGTGGCCTGTATACATTAGCCAGCATAATTCTCAAATGTGATTTATCGTTTACACTATATATTTTTACATTAAGCACCAATACTTCAAAAGAAGTATATTTAAAGCTAGATTTCTTAGTGGTTTTGAAAATATTACTATAAATTACAGCAACACCTCCCCCTTTGCCTTTCAGACGAGGTTCATTTTTATAACTGTAATCTTGTGGGGTTGACTCATTTAAAATAATGTAATCGTTTGGTTTTAGCCAGGTTTCTGTCAAACACAGTCAAGTCAAGTCAAGTCACCTTTATTTATATAGCGCTTTTTACAATACAGATTGTATCAAAGCGCTTCACAGTGATAACATGAAAACAATATAACAAAGTTTGTTTCTAAAAGATATTGTGTCAACGTCCACCTTAAGTAAGGCAGATCAATAATATTGTTGAATATTAAATGTCCCCAACTAAGCAAGCAAAAAGCCAAGGCAACAGTGGCAAGGAACCAAAACTCCATCAGGGACAGAATGGAGAAAAAAACCTTGGGAGAAACCAGGCTCAGTCGGGGGGCCAGTTCTCCTCTGGCCAACGAAGGAACAGTGCATGATTCGGGCAGCATTACAAGTCAGATTGGATCAGAACATTTAGAGTATTTTTTGGAAGTCCAAGTATGCACGCCGGTCTTAAGACGAGTTGTTGAGGATCAGTGCCGTCCACCATAGAGAGTCCATATCGCCCGTGTTGAGTCGTCACTTCATAGGCTTTGTGATTGGAGCATCTGAAGTCTCCGTGAGAGGCTGGATACAAACTGGAGCTGACGAACGCCATTTTCTCGGGACTCGCGTCCCGAGATAACAGCAGAAAAGCAAAGGGAAAATAATTAGCGTAGCTGCTGTTCATAATGATGATTTCCATAACACAGGCGTAAATGACAAAACATGAAGACAGTGACTCTTGCGTCCCAAAATCACCCCCCTCCGTCCCCCACTCAACTCAGCCCAGCTTACTGACCTCTACGTCCCTACTGCTGCTGAGACCTAACCACAATCTCACAATCTCTCCGCAACCCAACCATACGCGCCAACCCGTTGACTAAGGCTGTCGAGCCCCACTGGTGCGTTAAAGCAGTTTCAGTGGCAACGGTTCCGTATGGCATACTACCTACCGCAACAATATCTGCCCAACCACCCGTCATTCACGCAATATACACAGGAACGTAATGACTGCAAATATTATGCAACCTATACAGATAACCTACAGTCTCTTCAAGTTTTATAGTATTAAATGCATTTGATCTGATTCAGCAGTATTATAAAAGGTAAGCATTATGTAAATGCTTGGCTGAAGAGATGCGTCTTTAATCTAGTTTTGAACTGGGACAGCGAGTCAGAGCCTCGAACAATATCAGGAAGGCTATTCCAGAGTTTAGGAGCTAAATGTGAGAACGCCCTCCCTCCTTTAGTGGACTTAGATATCCTAGGAATGACTAGAAGCCTCGAATTTAGTGATCTTAAAGAACGCGGTGGATTGTAGGGCGATAGAAGGTCCATTAAATACACAGGAGCTAAACCATTTAGGGCTTTATAGGTCAGTAGTAGTACTTTGTAATTGATACGGAACTTGATAGGTAACCAGTGTAGAGATGATAAAATTGGTGTTATATGATCATATTTTCTTGACCTAGTAAGAACTCTAGCGGCTGCATTTTGGACTAACTGTAGCTTGTTTATTGAGGATGCAGGACAACCGGCTAATAAAGCATTACAGTAATCTAGTCTCGAGGTCATGAATGCATGAACTAACTTTTCTGCATCAGAAACAGATAGCATGTTACGTAATTTAGCAATGTTTCTAAGATGGAAAAAGGCTGTTCTTGTTACATATGAAATATGATTTTCGAAAGACAAGTTGTGGTCTAGTATAACTCCCAGGTCTTTTACCGTAGAGGATAAAGTAACGGGACATCCTTCTATATTAAAGTTGTATTGTAAGTGGTTTTGTGGATAGTTTTTTGGACCAACAAGTAATACCTCCGTTTTATCTGGATTTAGAAGCAGGAAATTATGCGTCATCCAGCCTTTTATATCTTTAAGACACTCTGTCAATTTTGATGAGTTAGTGTTTTCATCTGGTCGTGATGAAATATATAATTGAGTGTCATCAGCATAACAGTGGAAATTAATTCCATGTTTTCTTATAATATTACCAAGTGGCAGCATATATATTGAGAATAGCAGAGGGCCTAACACCGATCCTTGCGGCACTCCATAGTCTACTGACGTTATCTTCGATTTTTCCCCCTTTAAACAAACAAAATGGTAACGGTCTGATAAATACGATCTGAACCAGCTTAATGCCTGTCCCTGAACACCAGTGTAGTTTTGTAGTCGATCCAAGAGTATTTTATGATCTATAGTGTCAAACGCAGCACTAAGATCGAGTAGAATTAATATTGAGATACAGCCTTGGTCAGAAGCTAAAAGTAAATCATTTGTAATTTTAACTAGCGCAGTTTCTGTGCTATGATGCGGTCTGAATCCTGACTGAAATTTTTCATATATCTCATTTTCTTGCATGAAAGAGCACAATTGAGCGGACAAAGTCTTTTCTAGTATTTTAGACATAAATGGAAGATTTGAAATCGGCCTGTAATTTGCTAAGTTATTTGGATCTAATTGCGGTTTCTTAATGAGAGGTTTTATTACTGCCAGCTTGAATATTTTTGGAACATGACCTAAAGATAAAGACGAGTTAATAATATTAAGAAGAGGCTCTTCCACTACAGGTAACACTTCTTTCAGAAATTTAGTTGGTATTGGATCTAATAAACATGTTGTTGGTTTAGATGCAATGATAAGTTTATTTAGCTCTTCCTGTCCTATAGTTGTAAAGCAGTGTAGTTGTTCTTGAGGGGCGATAATTGAGGCTGAATCATAAGACACCATAGAGGATTGTACATTTACAATTGTGTTTCGGATGCTTTCTATTTTCTCATTGAAGTAGTTCATAAAATCATTACAGCTATACTGTAACGGAATAATTTGCTCTGGTGATGTCTGTTTATTTGTTAGTCTAGCCACGGTGTTAAATAAAAACCTTGGATTATTTTGGTTATTTTCTATTAGTTTGCGGAGATGCTCAGCCCTGGCTGCTTTTAGAGCTTTTTTATAACGTGACATACTGTCTTTCCACGCGATTCTAAAGACCTCTAAATTAGTTTGTTTCCATTTACGCTCTAGGTTACGAGTTTCTCTCTTGATAGCATGCGTAGCACTGTTGTACCATGGTGCTTTAGTTTTCTCTCTAACCTTTTTTGATCTAATTGGTGCAACAATATCTAATGTACTAGAGAAAATGGTGCTCAAACTGCTGGTCATTTCCTCTAGTTCATCTGTTTGTTTGGGTTCACTGAGCAGCTGAGATAGATCAGGTAAGCTATTTGAGAATCTATCTATAGTGGTCGGAAGGATTGTTCTGCCTGGTCTATAGCGTGGCGCAACATGACAAATTTCAGCAGTGCGTATTATACAAGTTACCATGTGATGATCGGTGAGATCGTCACTTTGCGGTATAATATCTATATCGGTTAGATTGGTTCCATATGATATAATTAAATCTAGTGTATGATTTAGACGATGAGTGGGACCACTGACATTCTGCTTGACCCCAAAGGAGTTTAATAAATCTGTAAACGCAGTCCCTAACGCATCGTTTGTGTTATCTACGTGTATGTTAAAATCTCCAACAATTATTGCTTTATCGGCATTGACCAATAGATCTGAGAGAAAGTCTGCAAACTCTTTTAGGAAATCAGCATATGGTCCTGGAGGTCTATATACAGTAGCCAAGGCTAGAGATAATAGGGATTTATTTCTTACATCTAAGAGCATAACGTTTAGCACAAGTACTTCAAACGAGTTAAACCTGTGACCTGTTTTCTGAGTAACATTAATAATATCTCTATAGATTGTTGCAACACCGCCGCCACGACCGATCAGACGGGGCTCATGCTTATAACAGTATCCTGGCGGAGTAGACTCATTTAGACCGAAATACTCGTTTGGTTTAAGCCAGGTTTCAGTAAGGCAAAGTACATCGAAGCTATTATCTGTGACCATTTCATTTACAATAACCGCCTTAGGTGTGAGCGATCTAATGTTTAGAAGACCTAGTTTTAGAAATTGTTTTTGTTCACTGATATTTAGATTTTCAGGTTTAATTACAATACGATTTTTCCTAGATCCTACATTGGATTTATTATTTGGCCTCACTAAACGAGGGATAGACACAGTTTCTATATAATGTTCTACACTACTTATATCAATTAGATTGGCACAGCAAAGACTGTGATTTGGAATTTGATTTTCTAGTCATACGGTGTGTAACGTCTTGGAGATGTTGTCCGACAGAACAGCCGCTCCGAATCTGCTGGGGTGCAGGCCATCAGCACGGTAGAGCCTAGGTCGCTCCCAGAACAGATTCCAATTATTTACAAAGGGCAGTTTTTGTTCATTACACAATGACATTAACCATTCATTTAGTGCAAATAATCTACTGAACCTTTCCTGTCCTTGTCGGTACGTGGGAAGCGGTCCAGACACGATGATCGTTGCCTCAGGTGCTGTGCTGCGTACCGTCTCGATCAGGCTCCTGTAGTCCTTCTTCAGAACCTCCGTCTGCCGCAGCCTGATATCGTTTGTTCCAGCGTGAAGCACCACAGCTCCGACGCGCTCTTCACCGTTCAGGATCTCGGGAACCTGTGCGGCGACATCAAGAACACGAGCACCAGGAAGGCAGTGAGTGCGCACCTTACCCTTACCTGAGGTAGCACGGACATGACGGACCATGGAAGTGCCGATGATCACGGCGTCGTCGCGTTCCGACTCGCGAAGAGGGGAGAAGCGGTTCCGGGTGGAGATCTCGAAGACCGGGAGGGGCGGAGAGGTTCTTGCTCTGGTCCTGGCTCGTGTCTTCCGCTGTGGGATCACCCAGGGTCCATGGTGTTGGGTTGGCGCCGGAGTGAATGATGCCAGAGATGATCGCGTCCTCCTGGGCAGAGAAACGCACGGAGTAGACGAAGTCGGAGTCAAAAAGTTACTAACCACTGACTTGTGTGCATCGGCGCGTGACGTTTCAAGCGCTGATCGCCGATCCCGCAGCTCGGCTTGCCTCTCTAGCAGACCACGGATCTGTTTCTCCACCGATTCAAGCTCCAATCGTACCGAAATCAGTTCGAATGTGTCCTCACCTGCACTCAGAGGTAACGTTAGACACACATCTGATATGTTCGCCATAACAGATGAACAGTAGATTAGTAACGTTAGTGATACTACCAATATCACTAGTAATTTAGGACTGAAATGCCGGATATAACCTGTATCCTTTCAGTGAAACGGGTGTAAAATCAGACGGTCAATAGGCGCGAGGCCACGCGTGAAATGCTAGCGGACTAAAGGCTAGTAGCCGAGATTCGCAAAGTTGGGTCTAAGTAGCGATATCAAAGCAATCCGATTGTTTTTTATAAGGAATAGTATCGAGGATAAGTTCCCATGATATAAAAATAGAAAGTGCTTGTTTATAAATGAGTGGTAAAGAAGAAAATCAAGGATTAATGAATTGATTCGACGGAGCTTTCAAACACAAACACCGACTGCTCGCGCACGCCCAACACAGCATATCAAGATTATAATCTGAAATCATATCATTAACTATGAGAGATTTTGAAGTAAGGGATCGAATATTCAGCAACCCAAGCTTTATCATTTGCTCATCTGTATTATATCTGTTTTTTATTTGTTGAACATCAATTAAATTTTTAACCTGACGTTTTTTGGATTTCCAAATTCGGGGAACAGACACAGTCTCTATATGATGATATCTAGGTGAAAGAGGCTCTATGTGATGGGATTTATCTGACCTTGGTGACGTGAGGCCGCTAGCAGACGGTCGGTTTAGCCAGTCTGTCTGCTTCCTGACCTGAGCCCCCAGATTGTCATGTTTTATCTCTAAGACTATGAGCCAAATTACTAGAGAGAAGAGCAGCACCAGCCCAGGAGGGATGGATACCATCTCTTTTCAACAGATCAGGCGTGCCCCAAAAACTTTTCCAATTGTCTATGAATTTTATATTATTCTGCGGACACCACTTCGACAGCCAACCATTCAGTGAGGCCAATGGGCTAACTATCTCATCACTCCTGCGTACAGGAAGGGGGCCAGAGCAAATTACAGTGCCTGAGATCGTACTTGCGAGTTCACACACCTCTTTAATATTAATTTTGGTGATCTTCAACTGGCGGAGTCGAACATCATTAGTGCCGACATGAATAATGATCTTAGAGAATTTACGATTAGCATTAGCCAGCACTTTTAAATTTGCTTTGATGTCAGGCGCTCTGGCTCCCGGGCAACCATGTGACTATGGTGGCTGGTGTCTCTATTTTCACGTTCCGTGTGATCGAATCACCAATTACCAGGGCACAATCAACAGAATTCTCAGTGGGTGTTTCACTGAGTGGGGCAAATCGGTTTGTTATGGGAATCGGAACAGAAGAGTGGTTCTTTGATCCGCGACTAGAACGATCTCTGACAGTCACCCATCTGCCCTGCTGCACGGGCTTTACTTCAGCCGGAACCGAATCATGTAAAGAGTTCACTATGCTAGGCGCATCCAAAACACGATCTAAAGATCTGGCATTCTTACCATCCTTAATTAAAGTTTGGATGCGTCTCTCTAGTTCTGAAATCTTCTCCGTCAGCCTGACTCTCTCCTTGCATTTATCACATATAAATCCTATATTGCCATCGGAGAAGGCTATACTAAACATATGACATGTGACACAGGTGACAATAACAGGACAAGAAGACATTACTCACCGTGTTTGTTGACTGATTTCTTACTTACCTGGACTTTATGAACTTAAAGGCGCGGGCGCGGGCGCGCGAGAGAAAATAAATATATAAATGAGCGCACGGGTGGCGCGTTAGCGAGTTACTAGCGTGCTGTGTTAACAATAATGGAAGCTAGAGATGTAAGGTTAATCTGAGATGTTGAGTAAGCTGTATTTAGTAGTATAAACAACTAGATAGTAAATGATGGCTCAAAACATAAAGAAATACGAGGCTCAGGCGGAGCTTACAGCCTCGAAGCAAACAAACACACAGCAGGCAGCGAGGCAGACAGGAGCAATCGATCAGCGATCAGACAGGAGCAATCGAACCCCACCAGTCCCAGGTCAGACGGAAAATCTTGCAAAATCCCTCGAGATCAAACGTGTCTTCAGAGTAAACAATCATTGCGGACGAAGAGGATGCAGTGGCGATAGTTTGTAGTTTGTTTTTAACCGAAAAAAACGTTATCAAAAGAAAAGGCGATGGTCAAAGAAGTGGAGACAACTCGAGCATGGACGGCTGTTTTGATTTTGTTTCCCGGTGCTTCCTCTGCGAGTCGTCACCTCGCTTTCTGATTGGCTACACGCCACAGTCCACAGACTGCGTGCTCGTTTGTCCCCGGGGGACACCACACACGAGGAGAAATCGCGCCAAAAAAATCCAACATGTTGGATATCCCCGATTTGAGATCGGAGCGTCCCGACGTCCTTCCGAGCAGACGAGAGCACTCTTAACACACCACACACGGCAGGAATATCTGATCAGATTATTTTACGATAATCGGAGCATACTTAAGATTGTCGGAAGGGGTAAATCGGGGCTAAAATCGGCCTAATTATCCTGCCGTGTGAACCAGGCTTTATACACACACTTAATCTCTCTCTCTCTCTCTCTCTCTCTCTCTCTCTCTCTCTCTCTCTCTCTCTCTCTCTCTCTCTCTCTCTCTCGTAACTGTAACTGCACTAATCACTGCATTAGTCTGCTATCATTGGCTAAAGCCTCCATTTCTAGCTCTAAAATTATTTTTGGAGTTTTGGAATTGGCAACAGAGGCGTGGGATGAGATGCATAAAAAATGTGTCCTACACACAAGAGCATTTTAAGGACAAAAAAAATTATAAAAATATATATAATTGAAGGCGGGCCGTTGAAATATTAGAAAATAATGCATACCCAAGCTTTGCGTCATGGCCACATTACCACCTCAAGTGTACATTATTTTATAATAATTCATAAGCCCAACTTCAATTGTTCCTTGGATATTATGTTCAGGCTATAGTAAGCAAGGCTACTATTAAAGGAATTGAAATATTATTTCAGATAGGTAAAAATAGTGATACTGTAGATGCCATTCTGAAGTGTAAGTAGAAATAAGGGCAAATTGCCTGAGCTATGGTGGGTGTAGCTAGCTTTTGCCAATGAAGTTGACCACTGTTATTGCACTCAGTATAAACACTGCCTTTATGTATCTTCTGTATTATCATCTCCTCCATTCTGGTTAGCATTGGACATCGTTTTTGTAGGAGTATTAATACATCTGGGTGGATGGAAATGGACAAGCCATTTCATTCTGTGATAACACGTCAGTGGATCAGCTTCATCATCACTCAGTCCAGATATTGAGACATAACGTGAGTCAGTAGCACCAAGTCTGGCTGTATATCTGTTTAAAGAGCACAGAAGTGTTTTTGCATTGATCCCATCTCATTTAAACATAGGCTTGTCATGATCTGTCAGGCTGAGTCTCGTGAGCGAGGCCCTCAGTCTGTTATGAAAATAAATTAATAATTAAATAATCGTTATGAAAGCTTCTGCTGGCGTCATAGTCCTGCAGTCTATGTTGTGTTGGTGACTTGTTTGTTTTAACCGCGGCATGGAACAAACACTGCAAACATATAGGCAGTATTATCTGGGGTGTGGATGTGATCTGCTCAGATCCTGAGATAAATCTTCCACTAGTCTACCTGTTTTTCTCTGGGTGGCAAGAGCTTTGCCGGGCCTGGCGCTGAGCTGAAGTGACGTCAGTACAGGGGTCTCTAGGGAGGAGGCTGAGTCAGAGACAGGGCTGCGGCCGCAATGCTTTGCCAGTGTCGCGCACAGACACACACACACATTCCCATTCACATTCCTCCATACAGCCCAGCCCATCTGCCTGTGTGTCTTTCTATGCTACATTAGTGCTTTAATCAGCGGGCTCAATCCTCTACTTGGTTTGTGGAGAATATGAGTGAATACATCAATGATATAAGCCTTGCCTACACAAATTCACACCTTGTTATTCTCCAAGGCCAAGGTTTCCCTATTTTTTTATGGATAATGAAATGAGTAATGCTGAGTATAATATTTTCCTCTATGAATGTGTTAGGAGATTGTTTGCTCACAAGGGACTCCACAGATAGGCCACAAAAGCAAGCAGTGGAAATTTGCTATTCACGTCACTGTCATTAGACACATTTGCGTAAACTGTACCTGAGGCTGTGTCAAAGTGCAGTTCTGATTGAAGCAGTTTGAGTTGTTGTTTTGAGAGGTGCCGACTCATAGGGAAGGAAGAAGTGAGGAAGCAAGGCAGTGGCAGGAACTTGCCAAGTGGCCATTAGAGCTGCCATCTGGCCGAGCTCTGCTAGATTTTGTTCTCTCTTTCATTGCTCATTCTCATGGGAAATCTGTTTTCAGTTCCCAACACAGGGACAGAAATAGAGACAGAGGAAGTGAGAGTGAGGTGTGGAATTCTTCAAATTGGAAGGTATAACTGCTGGAATTACCTCTAAGAACTGCCGGCTGCTGATGACATGTGTTCTGATAGCATGTATGTTTGTGCCTAGGTAATATAATGTAACCCATGTAAATTATGAAATATAATTATTTCCATTGTTTCATTCATGAATATGGATGCAGGATTTAGTTAAGTAAATTTAATAATTCTCTTTGTCTGAAGTATAAATGTGATAAGTAATAATGAACAAAATTAGGGATGCACTGATATTGAAATTATGGCTGATACCAGCAAGCCAAAAAGATAATTATTTTCATGATTTCCATTACATGAGAGTAGATGTTAAAACTTCATGCTGATTTGTACTCGGCTTTCGCCAAGATAAGCAACACTAAGACGTAGCTTTACAGTAAACTATGCTTCACCCATTTACGCTTCTTTCCATATGGTGGTGTGACTCCCCTTCTGTCCGGCGTTAACGACTGCAGTGTACTTGGCGCGTCAGCACACACGACGGCTGCAACTACAGTGTGGTCTCCCTAGTGGACCAGCACGACAACCGTCTGGATTGAGCCAAGTAGGGGACATCTCTAGGGTCTTCAAGTGGGCACCTTCCGTAATCAGTGTTTCGTCGACTAGCCCACGACACCTCAAGAGGGCTCGACAGTGACTCCCAGAGTCACCCCCCTCCGTCCCCCACTTAACTCAGCCCAGCTTACTGACCTCTACATCCCTCCTGCTGCTGAGACCTAACCACAATCTCACAATCTCTCCGCAACCCAACCATACGCGACAACCCGTTTGACTAAGGCTGTCGAGCCCCACTGGTGCGTTAATATGCAGTTTCAGTGGTAACGGTTCAGTATGGCATACCACCTACCGCAAAAACACAATATCTGCCCAACCACCCGTCATTCACGCAATATACACAGGAACGTAATGACTGTAAATACTATACAACCTATACAAATAAACCAACAGACTCTTCAAGTTTTCAAGAATTCTACGAAACCGTAGCGTGGCGGCCTGTACACAGCCAGCTAGAATCTTTCCGTCTCAACCACAGCCAGTTGCTGCTCCTTTCTGCTGCTTCAGATAAGTTCATTACTGTGCGACACAACTCTTGGCCACTGAATCCGACGTCTCTGAGGAACCGGGTTGTAGAGTGTGCCACAAAGCCTCGACAACCCACTTCCACTGGATAAACCTGGACTCTCCATCCTCGCTGTTCTGCTTCAGCGGCCAGATGAGCATACCGCAGTTTCTTCCTCTCATATGCCTCATCTACCGCATCCTCCCATGGCACTGTTAACTCTATCAGTTGAACAATGCGTGCTGATCCAGACCACAAAACAATATCTGGTCGTAGGTTAGTGATGGCAATCTCAGGTGGAAAAATAAGCCGTTGATCAAGATCAGCCAGCATCTTCCAGTCCCTAGCAGCTTCCAGTTGTCCTGGGCGAGAATTGGTGTTAGCACCTTTTCTTGGTGGTTGCTCGCCTGGGCGGAGGAATATTGTCTTCTGCGTGTAATGTTTTGCTAGAACAGGCGGCAACTTATTGGTCATACTACGCTTGCCTTCCAATGCTAAAGCCAAACATCACAATACTTGGTCATGGCGGCAAGTAAACCGACCTTGGCTAAGAGCCACCTTACATCCTGTCAAAATGTCTTAATGTGGCAGGTGATGAACACAAATGAACACTGATATTGAAATTATGGCTGATACCAGCAAGCCAACAAGATAATTATTTTCATGCTATGGGTGAGGCTGACACCAATGGATATGAATAACCTCCATGAAGTTGGCACCCCATAAAACGTAATAATCCCCAAAACTATGGCATTCATTTGTGCTACATTTGTTTGGATTTGTGGCACAAAAAGAGAATTTGTGCTGATTCGGTGTTTTAGGTATTGAACATTATTTATTTGCTTATGTGGCATCATTCTCTATCCATGCTCCCATGTTGTTCAAATCGCTCCAAACCAGTGCCATTGATTTGCGCTCAGTTTGTGCCATTAAAACAAACACTGTAATTATTTTCCTTCCACAGATATAACAAATTTAATTCGGGAGCTATGACGTCACTCTCCACCCCATTTCATGTAAATCGTTCCAAAATGGTGCTGTTCGTTTGTGCTTTATTTTTTGTTGGTTTGAGCCCTTTAAATAAACCCTGGCTGTACTTAAAATAAATTCTTATTTAACGGAAAAAAATAGTTACGGAACTCCTCACCTCATGTAGTCTAAATCGTTACCAGTGCCGTTCCTTTTGTAATGGTGTAAAATGTTATAATTCATCAAACTTTATTAAACAGATAAGTTGTTTCTCAACCAGGTGCAGAGGGATTGAGCAAGGGATGATCCATGATTTCATCAAAGGGGGTTAGGAGAATTACATTTACCCAGTATGAAAATTGCAATTTAATGTAATAGTGTTGCTGCTTATCGAACATTACAATTGCACTATTGCCATATAATGCATGCGTTTCATTAGAAAGATTTAGTATAATCCCCTCTCTTCGATCAGTGGTATATTACTCGGGTGCTGCACTCTTCACCCCGGATTTCCACCAACTGAGGAACGGCTGCGGATCGGCTCCACTGCGTGTCGGCTTCGTGCTCCGCCGTCCTTCAATACCCACCAGGTCTGGATTTGTTGAGGAACGGCTGCGGCCATGACTGACAACTGAAGTCACGAGGACCCACGAGATCTCGCAAATTCACGTATGATCGTGTGGTATAACAATCTCCCCTGTGCTGAATTGCTGCGGAGCTCTCTGGCATCTGGCAAAAATAGAAGCTCTGCGTATCTGCTCTGGAGGGCTGGGGCAGAGTTGGAACGCAGCCGTTCCGCAGTCAGTGAAAATACACACATTGACTTTAATGGAAACCTATTGACTCCGCAGCCGTTCCGGAGCGGATCCGCAGTTGGTGGAAATTGCCATTCAGTTCAGTCTGTGGTAACGGGAAGCTACGGTGGCCCAGCAGTGCACAACACAACGAAATTTAAAAAGCAAAAATAAGTTCACAACACAACAAAATCAAGCCACATCACAACGGAAATAAGTCACAACCCAACGAAATCAAGCCACAATACAGCGGAAATGCTCTTGACCACTAGGTAAAGTTAGTTTTAGGTTTGATATTCGTCAGACATTCGTTTTCCCTTGCCACTGATATCAATACTATATATTAGCTGCATATTTATATCTGAGAATAAGTGGCGCTGCTTGTTGGAGGGACCCACGATAACCCCCGTGCCAGGTTGCTCCGATAGACGCCGCGTTTCCATTACAGATTTGCGCAAAACTTTTGCGATTTTTTCTAAATGTCATAAAAAACTATTGCGAAATGACGGCGTTTCCATTAACCGATGTTATGCGACTAAAATGTCTTTTAGGAATCTCGCGATAAGTCATTCCAAAAATCATGGTAACGGATGTTGGTAGGTTTATAGCCTATATCACAGCCACCGCACTAGACATTATTATTATTATTATTAATGGAAGGAGGCGTGGTGTGTTATCCAAGCATTAATGGCAGGGAAAGACCCTATTACTGCGAACGGCACATAAGTTCCTGGGTGTTTCTCCCTCATTTCTGCTCCGAGGTCTTGATTGTGGCATTTCTTTGAGGTTTAGAATCCAGTATTCCTGTAATTATTGTTTCTTTTATGAATTTAATAAAGAACTCTGTCTCGTATTATGTCCAAACGGTCAGTGTACTTTTGTGTCCATTCGTTTTTCCTTATTTAACCCGTAATTGCAAAACGAAAAATGAACGGTTGTATTTTTAAAACGCAAAGTTGAACACCAAAATTTTCATTTGAACTGTAGGCCTACCTACACACCAAATGCTGCGCAAAAAAATAAATATCGACGAATTTTCTTATTTTTGTTTATGACTTTTTGCCCCTTTATTAAACATTTAAAATATTGACAAATTAATATGAAAAAAAAATGTAGATTTTACTGGTTTTCTAAGGCCAAATTAGAACCTGAAAATTATATTTTTCCCGCAGTGCTGAATGAGAAGAGCCATATAGGCTAACCACAGCCTACAGAACGGTGATTTATAGGTGAGTTATAGGCTATAACATAATTAATAAATGTGTCTGAAAAAATAACAAGGCATTTTAATTGTTTATTAATAAAAAATCAGTGTCGGCTAAAACATCTCCGCTGTAAGGCGGGTGCGCATTTAGAGAGAAATGCACCTTTCATACGGATTACATAATCAGAATAGGCTATTGGCTTTCGATTCGAATTCGTTTTAAAGTGGGCATTTCAAGCTTTAGCTTAGGCTATATTTTGTTTCAGTTCTCGCGCTTCAGTTCACGGAGACCATGATGAAGCGCGCCCGATTGTTTTATTTTATTTTACAAAAGCACGACGTTTTCTTGTTATTGTGAGTTTACACAAATAAAAGTAGTTGCGAATAATGTATTATTATTTTCTGTATGACCAGAAATGATAGAGTAGGCTATTTTAAGTTGTTTCTACTGTTGATAGGAAAATGCAAGTGTTCGCGCCCGCGACCTCCCTGGCATGCAGTGCGCGCTGCACACTCCGCACAAACACTTGGATATGCGTCAAAATCTTGTTTATTTGTGATAATCTTATAGCCCTGTATTATGAATGAGATGTGACGAATTGCTTTGATCCTTTTTTGGATAAAAGCGTCTTCTACGTAGCCTAATAAATGTTATAATAATGATGACAATTATTATTATTATTTGCGGACACGGACCCCAAACTCACCGCGTCTTCTAAGTCAGGTGACTGTAAATGCGCAAAACCTGTTTCCATTGCAGTTTTGCGAAATATTCCTTTTTCGAATTGCCTGAAAAACCTCCTCATGCGAGCGTAAACACTTTTTTGCGATAAACGGGAGTTTTTGCGAAATGGACGTGTTTCCATTGAGCGTATTTTCAATTCGCAATTTCAATTTGCGCAATTTGACGGGTAATGGAATCGCGGCTAGATAGATATTGTGTATTGACACGTGGACACGCTACGCCACTGCTGAGAATACTTTGACGCGCTACCACAGCACATGATGCCTAAGGGGACGTCTCCCAACTCCACCAGAACGTTAAAACGCATAATTTGTATTAATTAAAATGACTTTTAACATTTAAAACCAGACATGTTCAAATTCCAAAGCTTGTAGTATGTTCCCAGTGACCTCTGACTTACTACAGGTGAAATTTTGCCAATACTTCCCTTCAAGTATTTACAGTAAACAATAATTTTTAGAAAAAATACTATAAAATATTACTGTATTTGACCAAAACATTTTTTTCTTCATGTTTTCTAATGTTGTAGAATGTTCCTCGTGACCAGACGGACAAAGCAGTCTGGTCAGTATAGGATACAACCATTGGAACATGGAAAAACATTTAAAACAAACCTATAGAATCTACCCAATAAAATTGAGGTAACAATTTGCACTCACTTTGTTTGGGTAGATTTCATCCCATATTTTTTAATAAAGAGTAGGGAGTAGGAAAAGAGGACTTTGACAAAAGGAATATGGTAAAGGCGTAAGCAGGTGAGGCAGCTGTGAATTCGGCTCATGAGCAGCAGGCTGACAGAAAAAGTCAAAAGTCAACGTCAGAGACAGCATTTATATATGACAGAAACAAGTGATTTATAAGCTGCTCAGACCTCAATATAAACCACATTAATGACAAATGATGTATAATTTTATGAGCAAACATGAATCATACATTTGTTGCTACAAGAAAGTGTGCTTCGAGTTACAGACTTAACAAATGTAAAGGGTAATTCTTTCCTAAGGAACTGGGTTTTAAGGGATTCTTTGTAAACAGCTTTATGCTCACAGCTGAAAAACAAGCTGTGTGAACACAACGCCATAAGAGCAGGTTGAATGTTTCATTTGCCATTCATAGTCAACACCCCCAGCTGTGAAACAACAGGTGGTCAGTCAAGAATTAATGTGATTACTAATGAAATGTGACTCATTCCTCCAAAGCTGCTCGCAAAGTAACTTTTAAACCATCTCCCACTTGAATTTCAACTGTTTCCTCAAATGTTATCTTCCCAAAAGTATCACATAATGAACTACACTCTCAGAGAGAAATTAAAGGGGTCTAATTTTCAAAGCTTGAAATTGGACGACGCTGACATTGTGTGTTTGTGGTCTTTTCTGTAGCTTATTTAAAGGGACGTAAACATCTCATGCACAGTATTCAATTCCCATAGTCAAGAGATGCTTTGAGTGCCTATCCTCAACCTTGTTGTTTATATTTTTTATTGTTTGTGTGATTTTTTTTCCCCACCCCTTTATCTCCTCCTGTTTAACAGAAAAGGTTGAATGAGCCTTTCATGGGCCTGGCCGGCTTTATTGAGACACCTATTTGTGAGTAATAGCCTCTGTCACAGGGGTGAGAGCCTACGCGCTGCACTGACAGGATCATTGAGCTGTTGGGGCAATTTGTCCCACGATGCTGCACTTTTATCAGGAGATTTCTGGCTATGGTGGGGAGATATAAATGAGAGAGTAAGCAAGAGAGAGAGAGATGTACAGCTTTTGCGTAAGTTCTGCCAGGAAGACTCAATCATTACGTCACTGTTTCCCTTCACTTTATCCAATTGTGCTCTACTCGTAGTATAAAAGGTCGAAACTTACACATGTTTGAGTTCGCAGATGCTGACGCTTCCATTCACCTCCATCCTCCCCAACACCACCCCCAGGATGGTCCCGTCCCGTAAGGGGTGGGGGTGGGGGGTGGGGGGGGGGGGGGGGGTGTCGGCTGCGCCACTGCCTTCGTCTTCAGGCAGGACATGCAGATTCTGTACCCTCGGAATGCGAACTACGGACAGGGCCTACGCCAATGAACTTTATCTAAATTTGCTTTATGTATTTCCACAGTGTCAAAATTGAAAATTCATGGGAGTGGGTGGGGCTAACAGATCTTTTGGAATACTTTGCATGATTCCATTCTCTAATTGGAACACAGTCTTGCACCTTTGTATTTTTGCCAGATTTTCCATTTTTTATTTTACATTATTTTTTTATATATATTTTTGCTTCAAACCAAAGTTTGTAATGTTATGATTCACCATGTAGCTGGTTGACTTGGTTCATGGCTTATAACGCTTTAACGAAGAATATTTTGAAATCCCTGGGAGAAATTAATGGAAAAATATTGACCTTATATAGCCCCACCACTTTTCAGCGCTGCACTACTTGTGTTCTGTCTTTCGGTCTGTATTTCCACGGCAGGAAGGTAAGATCTTACCGCTTTATGAATGAACTGCACATTTCGAAATCTTCCTGGTGCTCTGACATTTGTTATGACATTCGATTCAAACATTACAATGTTCATGATCATTTTCGTTACACTACAACAGTGGCCCTCAAACGTTTTAGAGTGGCGTACCCCCTGAGGCATTTAACATCCTTCTGCGTACCCCCTCTCTTCCACTAGGATTAAGGTTTTTTAACACATTTTTCACTAAGGGACAGTATTTGCCCCCTTAAATCGATTAAATAAAAAAATGTTAAATAGAGAAATATGCAATGGTCTGCTTGATTTTGCGTCAATGACATGAGGCCCGTTTTTTGTTTTATTTGTTAATTTATAAAAAATACATTACATACTTTTATTTTACATACAAATACAAATACATTAAAATGCAATTCCTAGATACAGTGACCTGCGTATGTCGTTTATGATTATGAGCATATTTTTAATTGTAATAATCCTTTATTTCGTAACATTTTGTGAAATGTAACGGCTGCTTTTCTTATTATTTGAAAATCTTAAATCAAAGTCAATGAACATAATCATTTGGTGAAACCAACATGCTGGTAAAAAAACATTAGAGGAAATTATAGTATTGAAATGATAGTTTAACCTTTTCATGACAAGGCAAGGTTACCGTAAAACTTCAAATAATAGCCCTGGCTTTTATTTTCCCAAATCGTTGAACTGCACCGGCTTGTATTTAAGACAGGCGTCTATATGAGACAGGCCTTTATAATTTAGTGTTGAGATGTTGTTCATTGAGTGTAGGCCTATATGTAATCTCTAAAAATCTCCAAATGCTCCACGTGAAACTGCGGTCTTCCGACCTTTTACTATCGTGTCAATTAGTTTTGATTAATATGCGCGAGGGAGAGAGAGCAAGACAGCGCTCGTGTTGTTTGAAGACGTGAGAGTGTGCGCGGCTCTCTCTGCTCGTATGCGCCCTGTCACGCGTAGCAGTCATTCTATTCTACATCACTCACCGATCAAAAAAGGCTTTGGCGGGACAAAAATTTGCTTTGGCGGCCGCCAAAAAGCGGACGATCTGACGGGTTTTAGAAGATTAAATACAACCCGAAACTAAAATACAGACCCGGCCTCTATTTGAGACCGGCTTTTATTTACCCAAACCTGCAGCCACACCAGGCGTGTAAAAAAGACGTCTATTTGGGACTCACTCGGCTATTATTTGAAGTTTTACGGTATAAACGCCTCGTCCGTTTGAAGGTATGTGACAAAAAAAAAAATCAATACTAGAAAATTCATATAATCAAAACCATATGATAGATAATAAAAATACCTTTAAAATGGTTTTTAAATTATTAAAATCGGATAATATTTAAGGAAGTTATGGAATTTTTAAATTCGGAAATAAGGGGTCTTTTTTGTACCTAATTAAAACAATAAAACAATGAAAAACTGTGACCTCTTCCGCTTGACCAAACACTTCAAAATATCATAACTTCCTCATTTCTTGGTCTATTTGCATAATTCAAACACCACAATGTAGGTAATTAAAGTGACAAGTTCTAAATAACGGTCGCCTTGAAAAACTCACGCTGGGGGGTCAGTTAGAATATTTTAAATTTACGTGTGAAAGCGTTAATCCCGTCTGATGACCAAGGCAAGAGCCATTAGAGTGCCCTCAGGCCTGTGATCTAACACAGGCCCACGTAAAAACTGCTTCAGCAATGGCTTGTGAGCCACAGATTTTCTCATTTGGGGTGTCTGAATTAACTTATCTCTCCTCCATCTCTGCCAAATATAATGTGGATAAAGCTGTTTAGGTAACAGTTCAGCCATGGTTTGACCAGAAAGCTGTTTGGCACAGACACTCAGCTCATTAAAGGGTTAGTTCACCCAAAAATGAAAATTAAGTCATTAATTACTCACCCCCATGCTGTACCAACCCCGTAAGACCTTCGTTCGTCTTCGGAACACAAATGAAGATATTTTTGATTAAATGTGACAGCTGGATCACTCCTCCATAGGCTCCCTAAGGGAATGAATCCTGACGGCCCAGAAAGTCAATGAAGAAAATGTTTAAATATTCCATGTCACAACAGTGGCTCAACTATAAGTTTATCAAGCGACGAGAATACTTTTTTTGCGAAAAAACAAACAAAAATAACGACTTTATTCGACTATTCCTTTTCTTCCTTGTAGGCCTGAAACGAGACTTCAAGAGATTTCCACGACGCATGCGCGAGAACTTAACTGAAGTAGTTGAAGGAGATCGCAATTCTCGCGCATGCGTCGTGGAAATCTCTTGAAGTCTCGTTTCAGGCCTACAAGGAAGAAAAGGAATAGTCGAATAAAGTCGTTATTTTTGTTTGTTTTTTCGCACAAAAAGTATTCTCGTCGCTTGATAAACTTATAGTTGAGCTACTGTTCTGACATGGAATATTTAAACATTTTCTTCATTGACTTTCGGGGCCGTCAGGATTCATTCCCTTAGGAAGCCTATGGAGGAGTGATCCAGCTGTCACATTTAATCAAAAATATCTTTATTTGTGTTCCGAAGACGAACGAAGGTCTTACGGGGTTGGTACAGCATGGGGGTGAGTAATTAATGACTTAATTTTCATTTTTGGGTGAACTAACCCTTTAAGCCTTGCTTTTGATTAGGGGCTGGACTGGGGAGTATGGGGTAATCATGACTCACCCATCATTAACATTTTAAACTTGTTTCAAAGAGAAGACACATAAACCTCAACTCATCGGCCCTTCTGTTCTGATGCCCATGCTCACATTCACACTCGGTTCCCAGACAATGACCTCCCAGCTAGCCATTGATTATCAATAATGAATGTGAAATGGGGGGGGGGGAGGCCTGAAGCAGGATTAGACACAGTTTTGCTTCCAATGCTCGTTGCTGATTTGTCCTTCAAGGCGGCTTTGTGAATGGATTGCTTTCATGAATGCTTCTGTCCTTCTGTTCACTCATTCCCACGTTCAGCTACTCAACTGTCTGTCTTTTGATTGAGATGTCGTGTCCTCTTTCAGGGTGAGAAAATGGCGAAGATGTATAATTAGCATCTTTGTAACCTTATTCCTCTGCTAAACAGAGTGATTGTTATCTTAACAGAGATTAACATAACTTTTAAAACTTGCACCAATTTCTTGTGAGCATGTGGTCAGTTGACCCATGGTTGACACATTAAAACAATTTTGTATTAGTAGCATGTTATAATGACCATTAAAGGACATTAACCACAAAACAAGAATTCTGTCATCATTTAATCTCCCTTCATGTTGTTCCAAACCAGTATGACTTCCTTTCTTTCACTGAACTTTGGTAAGCAGTCTAGTGTCACTGCAGCTTTATAATATATTCAAGGTACAAATTTTACCAGTACTATGTTCTTTTTTTTTTTTGGAATGGCATGTTTCAGTTTTATAATAAATGTCCACTGTAATTTCACACATCTGCAGCGCATTCTTCCAAAAGCTGCTGGAAGCATCTGGTTGGCTTTTGGCCAACAAGACAACTGCCAATGCTCACGGTGATGATTTCTCACTGTGAAAGATAATTCCCTCCATGTCGTCCTATTCACATCAGTCTTGTTCAGTGTTTTTCTTAGTTAAACTCATGAACACCTCACATTTGAAGTCTTACATACTTCACTATTGGAGTGATTGACAACAATTCTTGATTAGAGAAAGGACATTGTTTAACATCTGCTTATCTGTGAATTCATGGAGCCTGAAGTCATTAACATCAAACACTCTGAGGTCCACAGAAATCTCTTGTGATGTGAAAATCTCTTGTGATGTGAAAAGCTCTTGTGATGTGAAAACATCTTAAGTTTGTGTTTATTTTTACAGGAAACACACCTGCAAATTCATTGAATTACCTTGACTTAAAATAGAGCTGATTACCTTCAAAAACTTTTTCAACAAAGGCAGTGCACAATGGATCCATGTGGCCTTTTAAGTTTATTTTTCTCTGCCTTGTATATTTATTCTCTTCAAACAGCAGATAAGAGTTTATGTCAAATTAGAAAAAAAAAATACTTAAAATGGGGTGGCAATACTCTCTCCTCATTTTGTGGGCAGCTCTCATTAATCTAACATTGTTGTAAAAGCATGAATTATTTATGTTCTATCTATTTGACGATATTAAACATGGCTGATTGACTGTGTCTAAGATGTCTCCATCTCCTTGTTTTCTCAGAACCACTGGTACAAATTAGACTGTTTATGAGAGCCCAGCAGACAAATTTGCTTTACTAAGTCGGTAACCTACGGGGTATTTCCTGTGTAGTCTGTGTTAAATTGCACATGATTAGCAGGGAGAGTTTTCCTCCGCCACCATTAATGTCAGATGGTGAGTCCATGGCTGGAAGGAGAGTGCAATGGAGTAATGCTACAGTACATGATCACATATAAATAACCTAGCTATAATCATAATAGCATTGATAATAATGAATTTCATTTATTGTGATTTGAGGTGCTACACTGAGGTGTTACTGCTACACTGGCTCAAAATTGATAATAAAACATGTAAATGCCATGCAAATGCAGCTTTATAGATATTCCGCTGTGTTTTATCATTTAAGTTATAATAACCAGTAATATTGACAGAAAAATGAGAAATCTGTATTATATATTCATCAAAATTATTTAAAAAATTAACTAATATGTACTAACATTTAAATTAATCATTTGATACAATGCACTTACATTTTGCAGGTACATACAATTTTACCTTGTACTTATATTTAAAAAATACCTGCATGTTATTACAGCTGTAATTCATTTCTGTAATTACATCTATAATTACACTGTTGAGCGCTCCCTTAAATCTACCCATCTACCACTAAATCTGTCCCTAACTATACCCATATTCCACCTCAATAACATCAAAAGTGTTTTGCAAAACAACATGGACACAATTGTTGTGATGTCTGTCTGTGTTCCCCCTGTCTTTGTGCACTTGGTTCAGTCCTGTTCCCTGTTTTCCCGCTCCCCGTTATCTCTATTAGTCTTCCCAGGTGTCCCTGATTAACCACGCCCCCTTGTCATCTTGTTTAGCTTGTTTGCCCTTGTATTTAAGCCCTGTGTTTCAGTCCAGTCCTGGTGAGTTCTTGTTGTTGCAACTTTGATGTTGGTGGTTCTGTTCCTGAGTCTTGTGCCCTAGCCTGAATCTTTATGTAGTTTGAGTTTATTGAATAAAGTGTGCTGCAATTGGATCCTGCTTCCTCCTTGCTTCCACCTCATCATAACAGAAGAACTCACCGCAACATGAATCCAGCAGCCATGCCAACCCTGTGCCCAGATGTCCAGATCATGCGTCTTCGTCAGGAAGATCGATCCATTGAAGACTATGTCACAGATTTTATTGAGCTGGCTCATCTGTCTGCTATGGACGATCTGTGTTTAATGATCTTCTTCCGCGGAGGGTTATCTGAACCTTTCCGGTCATTAATGCCCGATCATGACCCTCTCGGGTCATTGGAACAGTATATTGACCAGGCCCTGTGGATGAGCCGATCATCGTTTACTGTGGGCGTGGAGAAGGAGCTCCGTGAGCCCGCAGTATTCTCTCAGCCTGTCCTTCTCGTTACGTCAGCCTTTAAGCTTGCCAACACGTCGGTCTATGGGCGTCCAGGACTGATGTCCACCGTGGCACAGCCGCCACTGATGTCAGTGCGGAGGGCCAAGGAGACCGTCCAGCCAGAGACCGTCCAGCCAGAGACCGTCCAGCCAGAGACCGTCCAGCCAGAGCTTCCCGTCAGCCACGTCCAGCCAGAGCTTCCCGTCAGCCACGTCCAGCCAGAGCTTCCCCTCAGCCACGTCCAGCCAGAGCTTCCCGTCAGCCACGTCCAGCCAGAGCTTCACATCAGCCACGTCCAGCCAGAGACTGTTCGGGTCACGTCTGCCCAGCCAGAGACCGTTCGGGTCACGTCTGCCCAGCCAGAGACTGATCACGCCACGCATGCGCCGCCTGAGCCCTCAGTGACCGCAACACTGGCCATTATGGCCACAGCCATGTGGTGTGTGTGGGCTACGCACACACTTGAGCCGGTATCCGCTGATCCTGCGCCAGAGCCCGCTGATCCTGCGCCTGAGCCCGCTGATCCTGCGCCAGAGCCCGCTGGTCCTGCGCCAGAGCCCGCTGGTCCTGCGCCAGAGCCCGCTGGTCCTGCGCCAGAGCCCGCTGGTCCTGCGCCAGAGCCCGCTGGTCCTGCGCCAGAGCCCGCTGGTCCTGCGCCAGAGCCCGCTGGTCCTGCGCCAGAGCCCGCTGGTCCTGCGCCAGAGCCCGCTGGTCCTGCGCCAGAGCCCGCTGGTCCTGCGCCAGAGCCCGCTGGTCCTGCGCCAGAGCCCGCTGGTCCTGCGCCAGAGCCCGCTGGTCCTGCGCCAGAGCCCGCTGGTCCTGCGCCAGAGCCCGCTGGTCCTGCGCCAGAGCCCGCTGGTCCTGCGCCAGAGCCCGCTGGTCCTGCGCCAGAGCCCGCTGGTCCTGCGCCAGAGCCCGCTGGTCCTGCGCCAGAGCCCGCTGGTCCTGCGCCAGAGCCCGCTGGTCCTGCGCCAGAGCCCGCTGGTCCTGCGCCAGAGCCCGCTGGTCCTGCGCCAGAGCCCGCTGATCCTGCGCCAGAGGCCGCTGATCCTGCGCCAGTCCTGTTCAGCCCAGAGTTTCCTTCACCGCTGGTCCTGCCCAGCCTAGGGCCCTTTTCACCGCTGGTCCTGCCCAGCCTAAAGCCCTCTTCACCGCTGGTCCTGCCCAGCCTAAAGTCCTCTTCACCGCTGGTTCTGCCTTTTTCTCTTGAGCCGGGGTTCGATCCTGAGCCAGTGCCTTCTCCAGGCTACGACCCCGTAGCTACCCCCAAGAATTTTTTTGGGGGGGGCAGTAGGCCACCGCCGTGGCCACCCGAGGGGTCTTCACCGCCGTGGCCGCCCGAGGGGTCTTCACCGCCGTGGCCGCCCGAGGGGTCTTCACCGCCGTGGCCGCCCGAGGGGTCTTCACCGCCGTGGCCGCCCGAGGGGTCTTCACCGCCGTGGCCGCCCGAGGGGTCTTCACCGCCGTGGCCGCCCGAGGGGTCTTCACCGCCGTGGCCGCCCGAGGGGTCTTCACCGCCGTGGCCGCCCGAGGGGTCTTCACCGCCGTGGCCGCCCGAGGGGTCTTCACCGCCGTGGCCGCCCGAGGGGTCTTCACCGCCGTGGCCGCCCGAGGGGTCTTCACCGCCGTGGCCGCCCGAGGGGTCTTCACCGCCGTGGCCGCCCGAGGGGTCTTCACCGCCGTGGCCGCCCGAGGGGTCTTCACCGCCGTGGCCGCCCGAGGGGTCTTCACCGCCTGGCCCTCCATCCCTCCCCCAGGACCGCCTCCGCTCTACCACCCTCCCGAACTATGTTTCTAGTTTTGATGGGCGTCGGGAGCCGCCCATAGAGGGGGGGCTATGTCGTGATGTTTGTCTGTTCCCCCTGTCTTTGTGCACTTGGTTCAGTCCTGTTCCCTGTTTTCCCGCTCCCCGTTATCTCTATTAGTCTTCCCAGGTGTCCCTGATTAACCACGCCCCCTTGTCATCTTGTTTAGCTTGTTTGCCCTTGTATTTAAGCCCTGTGTTTCAGTCCAGTCCTGGTGAGTTCTTGTTGTTGCAACTTTGATGTTGGTGGTTCTGTTCCTGAGTCTTGTGCCCTAGCCTGAATCTTTATGTAGTTTGAGTTTATTGAATAAAGTGTGCTGCAATTGGATCCTGCTTCCACCTCATCATAACAACAATAAGTATAGTGTACTTATTTTTTGACGCAAGTATATAGTAAAGTACACCTCATATAAAGTGGGACCATATATATATATATATATATATATATAAATAATAGAGAGAGAGAGGTTTTTTTTTTGTGTGTCTGACAGATGCCCAACATGGCCCAACGGCCTTTATGATCCTCACTATAACTCATTTATGTATTCCAGCTGTTGGGTCATGTATGCAGTGACACCAAACTTGCACTTGAATATCTGAAATATTTGAAGCATATTTTTCCAGATACGCCTGCAAGTCCAAACCTAGAATGCAAGGATAAATAATGAAGGAAGTGTTCCACAGACCAGTTTTTCTGCAAGTGTTGTTAAATGATTCTTAGATTTGTTGTTTTATTCATTTACAGTAGCTATGTTTCCATCCAAAGTTGCAAATTGTATCTTTTGTGCAGATTTTGAATATCGTATAAAACATTGGCGAATATAGTAGCGTTTCCATGTGTTCAAGAAGACAAAATCGTCACTTCCTGAGAAATTTGTGCAAAATATCTGTAATAAAAATATAAGCTGCTGCAATCGGAGAAGCCACTGTGGTTTTTTTCCAACATCAAAATTACTTTTTAATTACCATCTCAGAGCGCGCAGATGAAACAATAAACATGCGCTATTTTGCATTTGGATGCCTGGCGTTTGGGAATGCAATCGTGTGAGACGCTTCTTGGAGGTCATTATACCAAAGCATTCTGATGAGATGAGGCCAAATCATTCAAACTTTAGCAGATATTTCAGAATCAAACCAACATTTGAGATGCTGTGCAATGAAATTGGTCCACTGCTTAGTCCAGTTATCCAATCACATCCACTGTTGAGGCATGTGGGTCATATGGGTTTTGTTGCGCATCAAGGAATTTATTCGATAAATGTGTTTTAACCTAGTTTATGCATGTCTTTTTATCAGATACAAATTTGAGCTCATTTAATGCACATTTCTAGAATTTGAGCATTTTGGCGTTTCCATCCATAGTTTTTTTATGCTATATTCCAAAATGTGCTTCAAAATTGGTGGATGGAATAATGACTTGTAACATGAGAAGTCAGGATTCAAATATTAACACTAATATTTTCCATGAGCTTCATAGGAACTTGTAGTAGGACTGTGAGGAGTAAGTTATATCTTTCTGTATCTCACTCTGATCCTTTCTTTCTCTCCCTTCCTCTCTTAGTCTACCTGAAGAATTTGCAAGGAGAGCTGATCGTGCAACATTGCATCCTAATGTTTCACATATTTAATTATTCAGGAGAACCCCCAATGGCCGTATGTCACTGGCTCTGCCACGCTGACAGACCTAGTATCCGTCAGCTTTTCAGTCTCTTTAAGACAGCACTCTGTTTAGCATTGTCCCCCCTCTCTTCCCCTGATTATATCAGCATTGTGGTCAGTAGCTCAGGTACATTAAATCTTTCACATGACTTCTGGCAGCCCAGTGCCTAATATGGGTGAAAATGGAAATTGTCCATCTGTTATCTATATGTAAGTACATATTTGGGCAAACTTTTCTTAAATTACAGATTTCTTTTAAAAATTCAAATTAATTTTACTTCAACTTCCTTTATGTTCAATTCCAATTCTGAATTTAATTCAAATTCAAATCAATTTTAAAAACTAAATACAATTTTAAAAGGCATCTTCAGTTCAGAATGGCACACAAACCGTAATTTATTATAATTCACGCATCTCTAAGAGTCTTCTCATGAAACATATAGTTAACAGGAGGATGAGACGAGCAGGAATAACACACATTCATTCATCTTTTTAGTGGGAGGATGAAAAGACAGTAGAGCAAAGCTTTGTATGATTCTCTCATTGGCAGGAAGAGGATCTGACACATATTCTCCCTGCAGCACTGAAAAAAGGAAAGTCAAAAAAAGGAAAAGATGGAGAGTGTGTCTGCACCAAGCGAAGTTGAAAATGAACCTACGCAATACACACTCTATTTTTGAAGAATCTATTTTCACCCAGGTGGATATAAATTTGGTGGTGACTCAGATCCAGGAATAGTTTGATGGTGTGTATTTCAAGCAGAGGCGAGGGAGTAGGGAATAGCTGGCATCGGTATTTTTGCTTTTAGTTTTAAATGAGTGAGTTTGGAGAAATGCATGACTGTGAATCACACACCTCCTCCCTCCCCTGTTTGCTAACCTGATGTTACTAACATCTAATAGCTAAATCCAAACTCAATGATTTATTTTTGACCACAGACTAATCTGGGAATATTTCAGTTTATCCCCCTTCAAGCTGTCAATTATTGAGTCTCTATGGACACAATATTTGTCTTCAGTGCACAAATGTGTGCAGATATTTATGTGTTCCTGGTAAATATAAAAAAAAAAAAAAAAAAAAAAAAAAATATATGTATATATATATATATATATATATATATATATATATATATATATATATATATACAATGTATTAATTAATTAATTAATTAATTGATGGATTGATTGATTGATTAATTAATTAATTCAGCTCCATTGCACAGGTTATATTTTCTCTTTGTATTCATTGGGTTAAGGTTAGGGACCAGGTTAATTTCATAATATTGATTAGAACATATTTCTTGGTTTAACGTGTGATATCACTTCACATATTTTTTATAGCGTTCTGCAGCATTTTTCCCTCATTGACAATATAAAATAACTGTATTCATCTCCCTGCATGTGTATAAATGTTTGTTAGGCTGCCATCAAAGTTGTTGTGTGGCTGTATTAGAGGATGGAGCAGACAGAATGCAGAACAGCTCTCTACTCCTTTGCCTTTATTTGAGCTGGTGACTTTGTGAATGGACTTATGCTCCTCCCATTTTTTCAGGTGCTGTGCTTCTATTGGCTTAGATATCTCCGCAAGCAATCTGCAACATCACAGCACTCCAAGTTCCATTATAGCGCTCTCTCTCTCTCTCTCTCTCTCTCTCTCTCTCTCTCTCTCTCTCTCTCTCTCTCTCTCTCTATTTTGCTCCATTCCTCATCTCTCCATCTGCTTCTCTCCGTCTTTCCAATTCTCTTTTATTCTCAGTATGACTTTTGTTGTCCATTTGTAATTGTCATTTTGACTTCGTTTTCTCCCACTCCATCTATCCATCACTCTGTTGCCATGTCACATGGTGGGAGAAAAAAGGAGGGATGGGAAAGGGAAGAACCAGCCTGGAAAAAGAGGTCTGTACCACATACAACATTCAAATGGATTGCTGACATCAGCACATCAATAATTAAAAGGTTTTATTCATAGCCTGGAAGGGGGAAAAAATCAATTGACAAATCACATATCCACTTTGAGTTACTTCAAACATCATGACAATTAGAATGCTGGAAACAGAAAATGCTGTTGGCAATAGGAGTGTGTCTATGTAAACAAGACAAAAACATGTGGCAAAACATGTTATATGTAACCCTATTTTCTAAATATAGTCACACAGTAATTTTGCACATGGGAACCAGATTGCCACCCGTGATTTAAATCAATGATGAGAGGATGAATAGCAGACATAACACACATAGAAACAGTGAGTCACACACCCTTTTATAAGTATTTAATGAAGATGAACCACATTTACCTTTCGTTGTCACTCCGAGTTCCGTCGGACGACAACGAATGGGGGTTTCGCTTAGAAAGCCTATCAACTTTGAGTATTACAAAACGAGCCAATGGCAAAAAAATGCCATGGGTCTGCGGAATTTGCATGGCGCAACTCCGCCCCACCTCGTGGGTATAAAAGGAGGAAGCCGGCAATATGCAGATATGTTTTCGCTTCGGAGCCAAGTTAATTCTTCGTTCCTTTTCGTCCACTTTGAAGATGGCGCCGGTACAGGTATGTGGCATGCCGTCTGACGTCTCTGATTCTCTGTGCTATATGTGTGTTTTTATCTGTATCAAACTGCTACTCGCTTCTGGTTTATGATCGCCAGTTACTTCTGGATATTCGAGACTCTTTTGTGGCCACATTCAACCCAGAGTCAAAAAGCTCTGTGGCTGGATCACAATCCTGCTCTCCAAACACTACCTGGGATATTCCAGAATATCTGCACAGTTGGCCTAATGGGGTTCCCCGCAGAAAGCGCCGCAGGAGACGTGGCAAGCGCGGAGGGGTTGCTGTCAAACTGAAAATGACGCTACTCGCCGGCCGCGCGTCCAGCTTCGTCTCCATGACGACGTGGAATCTAGGCGTTGGCCGATGTGCTGGTTGGCGTTTGATCGATCCACCTGTTCGCTGGGTTCGGACCATTCTCCCGGATTCTACTTCGACGATCCCCTGCTACCCTCCTATCCGTGTTCGTCATGGTGGAGCTACTCTAGAGAATCTTCGTTTTTTGAATAGAGTCCTCTCTCCCGTGATCTCTGACTCGGTATCACCTTCCAGGATGGCTCTGATTAATGCTCGGTCGCTAGTCAATAAGACGTTCATTTTAAATGACTTTTTCACTACCCACGCACTGGATTTTATGTGCATCACAGAAACTTGGATGAAGGTTGGTGATTTAAGTCCTTTTGCTGAGTTGATTCCGGAAGGCTGCACATTCTTTAACTCTCCCCGCTCTTCTGGACACGGAGGTGGTCTAGCGGTAATTAAAAAAAAACGTTTTAGTAGCTACTGTCACTCTGTCCCGTCTACATTCTACAGTAGCTTTGAAGTACAGCTGCTGCGACTGGATTTTGACGATCCTGTTCTGTTAGCGCTGGTGTATCGCCCCCCTCACTCAGTGAAAGATTTTATAAGTGAATTTACTGCTTTTATGGGCGAATGTGTAACTAATTACAGCAATATTCTTCTATTAGGGGATTTTAATATTCATGTGTGCTGTCAGTCAAAGCCTCTAACAATTGAGTTTTTAAATCTCATTGACTCATTTAATATGGTTCAGTGGGTGAAAGATCCCTCACATATTCATGGACATACTCTGGATCTGGTACTCTCTCATGGCGTTTGCATTACTGATGTTCAGGTTTTTAACACTCTGATCTCTGATCACATGCCTGTACTGTTTTCTATGTCCCTTCCTCCTACAAGATCGCACATTTCATCTATTGCACAATGGACTCGTTCCTTTTCTCCCTGTTTCCATGAGGAATTCACTAACTCTTTTAATGAGGTGTGTCTCTGTCCCTGGAGTCGCCCTTACCCGACTTGGATGCTGAAGAACATCTTAGTCTGTTTAATACTGTATGCTCTGAGGTTTTAAATACCACTGCTCCTTTAAAAGCTAAGAAGTCAAAACCTAAGACTGAACCATGGCTCAATGATACCATTCGCTCTCTGAGGCGAACGTGTAGAAGAGCAGAACGTAAATGGAAAAGTAATAAGCTACAAATCTCTTATGAAATGCTGAAAAACTCCCTCAGTGCTTTTCAGAAAGCTATGATATCTGCTAAGTCAAAGTTTTTTTCTAATTTAATTTTAAAAAATCATCATAGTTCAAAAGCCTTATTTTCTGTGTTAAAGTCTGCTCTCAATCCTCCTATAGTTGTGATTTCAAATCCTTCAGTATCACTATGTGAAGGTTTCTCAAGGTTTTTCTGTGAGAAGATCACCTCTCTAAGATCTCAGTTGCAATCATCTGCTAATGTCTCGCCTGAACTGGGTTGTTCTTCTCCCATATGGAGTGTGTTTGACCCTGTTTCTCTTCTATCTCTCAGAGAAATAGTTGATCATTTGAAACCTTCCTTCTGCTCTCTTGATGTTCTTTCTCCGCGTATCTTGAAACAAACTTTTGATTCGGTTGGAACATGTTTGGTGTCTCTTATGAATAAATTCTTGAGCACAGGGACTATCCCTGATACACTAAAACAAGCTACTGTTACACCTTTGCTCAAGAAACCTTCACTCGATGTTAGGGATTTTAATAACTTTCGACCTATTTCTACCCTTCCTTTTATTACAAAAGCATTGGAGAAAACGGTTCTCAATCAACTCCAAACTCATTTTAGCGCAAATCAAGTTCTTGAAACTTTCCAGTCTGGTTTTAAGCCTCTGCACAGCACAGAGTCTGCACTTTTAAGGGTTTCTAATGATATACTGTTAGCAACCGATGCTGGTGACTCTGTGATCCTAATACTGTTAGACTTAACCTCGGCCTTTGATACAGTTGATCATATAACTCTATTATCCCGACTAGAATACTCTGTGGGCATCCAGGGAATTGTCCTCAGCTGGTTTAGATCTTATCTAACAAATAGAAGTTTCTCTGTTAAACTGGGTAATTTTTCTTCCTCACCAGCCCAACTCTCCTGTGGAGTGCCGCAGGGGTCTATTCTCGCACCCATTATTTTTTCCATTTATTTACTTCCTCTGGGCTCCATTTTCAGAAAGCATGGCGTATCATTTCACTGCTATGCAGATGATACACAAATTTATTTCCCTCTGAAACGCAACAGAGATACTGCTCTAAAATCTCTTTTTGCATGCATAGAGGAAGTAAAGATGTGGTTTTCTCAAAATTTCTTATTTATGAATGAATCCAAGACCGGGGTTATAGTCTTTGGCCCCCATGACAACTATAATAGCAGCAACATTGATCTGGACTATCTTGATCCAAAGTCATCTTGCATTAAGAACCTAGGTGTTCTCTGGGATCAAAACCTGAAATTTGAAAAACAAATCAATGCGGTGATTAGCTCTTGCTTTTTTCAGTTACGTTTGCTCTCTAAAATGAAATCTCTGAAATTTCTGAGAAAACACTAGAGATTGCAATCCATGCGGTCATTACATCACGGTTGGACTATTGCAACTCTCTCTACTTTGGCATACCCAAACAGTCTATTGCGCGTCTCCAAATAGTACAGAACGCTGCTGCAAAGTTCCTCAAAAGAAAACGCAAATTTGATCATGTTTCACCTATCTTAAAATCTCTGCATTGGCTACCTGTGCATTTTAGAATCGAGTTTAAAATTCTTTTATTCGTTTTTAAATCCGTAAATGATCTGGCACCGAGCTATTTGTCTGAGCTACTCTGTCCACACAACCCCACACGAAACCTGAGGTCTGGTGATCAGAGACTTCTGTCTGTCCCCAGATCTCGGTTAAAGAATAGAGGGGACAGAGCCTTTGCTGTTGCTGGCCCTAGGCTGTGGAACAGCCTTCCGGTTTACATCAGAGCTGCTCAATCTGTAACTGTTTTTAAATCCTCTCTTAAAACCTATTTTTTTTCTTTAGCTTTTAATTCATTGTGAGCTTCTGTCATGAATGTGTGGTTTGTCCTTGTTCTTTATCTTGTGTATTGTTCAGCACTTTGGTCAGCCTTGTTTGCTGTTTTTAAATGTGCTATATAAATAAATACAAACTTGAAACTTGAAACTTTAGCCATCTCTGATTTTGTCAGCTCTTACGAGACGAGCAAACTCTCCAGTGTTGGTGTGACGGCGATCTCCCGGCCAGTGCACACTTCCTTCTAATCTGTGCGTGGTTTGCCAGTTGGTGTGTTCTCCGCGGGCGCTTCAGCACTCGAGTTTTTTTCTCACAAAAGAGCTTGCACGCGGCACATCTTTTTAAAGATGCCTCCCCCGTGCACTTCTGGTTGTGGTCGACTTGTATCTGACTCTGATGGGCACGAGCGCTGTCTAGTGTGTTTGGGCATTGATCACGCTAGAGCAGCGCTCGTGGATGACTCATGTTCTCTCCGTGGGAACATGACCATCGCAACACTACGATCGAGACTCAGTGACCTTGCAAGACTGAGAGCCCCCTCATCCACACCCCGATCTAACGCCTCCACGAGAGGCTCTACTTCGGCTGGTGGCCAGGGTGATCTGAGGGTGACTGTGTGGAACAAAGCGCCGACTATCTGTCCGTGCCCCACTGCACCTTCTTCAGTGTTGGGGGATTGCCGCGGGACCATCTTCGGGTGCCCCGCGGGTTTCCTTTGGCGCTCCAGAGGATGATGCAATGTCGATTGCAGCATCACAAGGTGGGTCTGATTCGTCTGGAAGTGACGACTCGTCACAGCTGCCACCTTCGGGTGTGAATACGGCTGTGGCTCAGTCTGATCCAGAGATAACGGCCATGCTTTCACCGGGCGGCCGCGTGCATCGAACCTCAGTTTTCTACGGGCCGGAGTGCCCCTGGAACGAGCTTCCCAGCATGTTGTTGTAACGACAGATGCCTCTACCACGGGCTGGGGCGCCATATGCAATGGACGTGCTGCTGCGGGCTCCTGGACCCCACCGCCTATGGCACGTCAATTTGCCTCGAGTTGCTGGCTGTACGTCTTGCTCTGCGCCGCTTCCGTGCCGTGCTCAAGAATCAACACGTACTAGTCCGATCAGACAATACCGCCACTGTAGCGTTCATCAACCGTCAAGGTGGTCTACGCTCCCGCCGTATGTCGCAACTCGCCCGCCACCTCCTCATATGGAGTCAGAAGCATCTGAGGTCGATTCATATCATTTATATCCCCGGAGCCCTGAACTGTGCAGCCGACGAGCTCTCACGGCCTCAGCCCCTCCCGGGAGATTGGCGACTCCATCCCCAGTCGGTTCAGCTGATTTGGGACCAGTTCGGGGACGCACAGATAGATCTATTTGCCTCTCACGACTCGCCCCATTGCGCCCTGTATTATTCCCTGACCGAGGGCACGCTCGGTACGGATGCACTGGCGCACAGCTGGCCGCGGGGCCGCAAATATGCGTTTCCCCCAGTGAGCCTTCTTGCGGATACCCTGCGCAAGGTCAGGGAGGACGAGGAGCAGGCCATTCTGCTCGCGCCGTACTGGCCCACCCGGACCTGGTTCTCCGAACTTGTACTCCTCGCGACAGTACCTACTTGGCTGATTCCCCTGAGGAAGGACCTCCACGTGTGGAGGAACCTCCACGTGTGGCTCCTGGACGGGACGAGGCAGGTTTGAGTACCCTACCACCAGCGGTGGTGGCTACCATCACTTCCGCTAGAGCGTCGTCCACGAGACACGTCTATGCGTTGAAGTGGAACCTCTTTGTTAACTGGTGCTCTTCTTACCGAGAAGACCCCCGGAGATGTTCGATCAGTGTCGTGCTTTGCTTTCTTCAAGACGGGTTGGAGCGAAGGCTGTCTCCCTCCACCCTCAAAGTCTATGTTGCCGCTATTGCCGCACACCATGACCCAGTTGAAGGTAAGTCAGTGGGGAAGCACGACCTGATCGCCAGGTTCCTAAGAGGAGCGTGGAGACTGAATCCTCCTCGCCCTCCTCTCGTTCCCTCTTGGGACCTCTCAGTGGTTCTAACTGCCCTGCAGAGTGCTCCCTTTGAGCCTTTGCAATCAGTGGAGCTTAAGTTCCTGTCAATGAAGACAGCGCTCCTGGTTGCATTGGCCTCCATCAAGAGGGTAGGGGACCTGCACGCATTCTCCGATGACGAAGCGTGCCTGGAATTCGGAACGGCCTACTCTCACGTGATCCTGAGACCCCGGCTTGGATATGTGCCCAAGGTTCCTACCACTCCCTTCCGGGACCAGGTGGTGAACCTGCAAGCGCTGCCCCTGGAGGAGGCAGACCCAGCCTTGGCACTGCTCTGTCCGTGCTCTCTGCGCCTATGTAGACAGAACGCAGTGTTTCAGGACCTCAGACCAGCTCTTTGTCTGTTATGGTGGGTCGCCTGAGCTCAGTCTTGGCTCCTCAGCGAAGAAACATATCTACATTCTGCCGGCTTCCTCCTATTATACCCACGAGGTGGGGCGGAGTTGCGCCATGCAAATTCCGCAGACCCATGGCATTTCTTTGCCATTGGCTCGTTTTGTAATACTCAAAGTTGATAGGCTTTCTAAGCGAAACCCCCATTCGTCTGTTCCCTACTCAGCAAACGAGGGTTACATCCGTAACCGAGACGTTTTCTCCTGCACTTCATTTACTGAATGCTGATGAATAATATCTCGCCACATTTGTACGGCCACTGTTCAGATCTCTCATAGGGAGAAAGGGATAAACTGATAGATGATGGACTGAAGGTAAACTAGGACAATACACCCTACCAGCTGTAGGGTCTGGCGCTGATGTTGTGACAGAACCCCCCATCCTGATGACAGAAGTTGCCGATGATGGGGACAGTGTCTGCCTCTGGGTGCTGGATGATTTGGAATACTGGTGTGGAAGTCTGTAAATAATGAGGGATCTAAGATACCATCTCGTGTTACCCAAGGTCTTTCGTCTGGACTGTATCCCTCCCAGTCGACAAGATATTCGAGATAACCACCCTGTTGCTGGGAGTCCAAGATGTCACAGACAGTGTAGATGAGCCCCTCGTCTGATTCCACTGGAGGAGGAGGTACGTCAGCTGCACCAGACCCTTTGGGAGAAGAGACAAGAGAGTCACTGTGAGGTTTAAGAAAAGAGAGACAGGTGAAGGTGGTTGAAATTTTGAAATTGGGAGGTAAATTCATCAGGTAAGTGACTTTGTTTATCTGTCTCTGAATGGTGAATGGTCCGATGTAGTGGGGACAGGGCAGTCAGAGGCGCATGCCCCTGGTGGAGAGCCAGACTTTCTCTCCAGGGTGGTAAACGGGATTAGCAGATCTTCTGGCTTCGGCCTGGCTCTTGTAACTCCTTACTGCCTCCTGAAGATGGATGTGAGCTAAGACCCTGACCCTCTTACTCTCCGGGAACCAGTGGTTCACAGCTGGAACTTCCGATGGCTCACTTGACTAGGGAAATGGGCTGTTTGAAACCAAGTATGCATTGAAAGATGTTAATCATGTAGTGTTTTGACGAAGGGAATTATGAGCATACTCTGCCCATGGAAGATGACGGGTCCAGCTGTGTTGGTGGATGTGGCAGTATGGGCACAGGTAGTGTCCAATCTCTTGGATTTTTCATTCTGTCTGCCCATTGGGCTGTGGATGGTAGCCTGATGATAAGCTCACGGAAACTCCCAGTAGTTGAAATTCTTCTATACTAAATAAACTGGGGCCCTCGGTCTGAAACAATGTCCTCAGGTTGCAAAACACATGCTGGAATAAAGCTTTTGAAAATTGATCAACTGCTATGAGAAAAACAGCAGGTAAAGGAGTCTGATGGTGGGAGGTTGCTGACTAAATCCACCCCGAGATGAGACCAGGGTTGTTATGGGTAAGGGCAGAAGTTTCCCCTCAGTTACAATAGGTGTAGTGGTGATTTTGAGATGGTGCATGTGGAACATCCTCGGACATATCTGTTAACGTCCTGGGTCATACTGGGCAACCAGTATTGGTTATGGAGGAGCGAGAGGGTTTGCTGGCTTCCTGGATGCCCATATCACGGAGAGCTTTGTACTGAGTCAATGAGGGACAGACGCAAAATGGATGGCACATATGTCAGGACCTCCCGGCAGAGTGGGCTCAGTTTGGGTGGCTTCTGCTATTTGATCATCCAAAAACCATTGGATGGGACTTAAGATGATAACTGGAGTGAGTATGGGGTCAGGAAGATTCGTAGATGTCGCTGTTGAATGAATATGAGAGAGAGTGTCAGCCCATTGGTTTATATTACCAGGTTGGTAGTTGACTGTGAAATTGAATCGGGTGAAGAATAGGGCCCAGCTTTCTTGACAGAGATTGAGTCTGTGAGTTTCCCGAAGATACTCGAGATTGCAATGGTCTGGTTTTACCTCGAAAATATGTCTAGCTCCCTCCAGCCAGTGTCTTCATTCTTCCAAAGCCAACTTAATAGCCAAGAGTTCATGATTACCAATATTGTTGTTCCACTCTGCCAGGGACAGTTTCTTGGAAAAGAAGGCACACGGAGGGAGTCTTGGGGGCTCTCCCTGCTGCTGTGACATTACCGCTCCTACTCCATTGGTGGAAGCATCTACTTCCACAGTATACGGGAGGTGAGGGTTCGGATGGGGAAGAATAGGAGCAGTACAGAAGGCTTCTTTCAGCTGGTGGAAAGCTTCGGTGGCAAGTTGTCTTCTCCTCACCACAGCCTAACGTGGCCTCCTCTTTATGACCTATGCGGCTTCTCGCACACTGGCCTGTCAAGGCCTCTTTCACAGCCAACTCGCTTTCTCTTACCTCGGCCTATCATGGCAGTAAACCTGGCCTATGTGGCTATTTGTACCTCTGCCTAACGTGGCAGTCTTTCACGGCCTACGCGCCTTTTCCCCTGCCTATCGTGGCAGTAAACCTGGCCTATGCGACTATTTGTATCTCGGCCGAACGTGGCAGTCTTTCATGGCCTACGCGCTTTTTCCCTGCGGCTTTTAATAATCCTGCCTAACGTGGCAGTCTTTCACTGTCTATGTGGCACTACTCACAACACTCTAGGCCAGGGGTCTCAAACTCAACTTAACTGGGGGCCGCTGGAGGTAGAGTCTGGGTCAGGCTGGGCCGCATCAAGTATTCCACAAAAAAACAGTATTCAAGTATTCCAAAAAAGGAACATAACTGATCCAATCTTCTCAATCTTTATTATTAACGTTTCTTCTGAACTGTTCCTCTGAATTTGAACATTCCTTTCTGTACATGATTAGTTCTTCATGAGCTGTCTGTCTGACAGTTGAAGTTCATTTTACAAACATTCTTTTTCTTTTCCTTATAACACATCTTTGTGATTCTTATATTTGCTCATGTCCTTTTTATTTTCAATATGATATTGAATGTTTTTTGGAAGGCACATTTCCTTTGATTATACTTAGAAAAACAATTATTGCTTTTGAAATACAAATATTTGCAGTCATGTCTGCCCGTCTTATTGAATTCTTTCTACACATGTATAGTGTCTCAGGCAAATTACTGACTGTGCACAAATCAAAGCAAACCTTCTTATCAACCTGTTGAACACATATTACAAGCTCAAAATGATTATTCTCACATTGTTTTAGAGCAGGGGTCTCCAACACGTTGCTCGCGAGCTACCAGTAGCTTGTGGCCTGATTGGTGGTAGCTCGCCAGGGGGCCTGTTCACATATCGCGCTTACATATTTTGCGCGCTCAAGTTCGTTATTTCAAATGTAGGCGTGCGGCAAGCGCGCTCATAATTGAAACGACGCACTCATTTTTTCCAGGCGCAGTATGTTTGTTCTTCGCGGTTGTCTCTGACAACTATTGACAACAAACTAAGCTGTCACGAGACTATCTATGGTAGCCCATAAGGGATAAATAAAAAAAATTGAAAAAATGCGGCACACGCAACGACGGGCCGCACTAACATTAAACTTTAATGTCAAGTAGGGGGCCACAAAATATCGGCCCGCGGGCCGCGAGTTTGAGACCACTGCTCTAGGCAATGGTTTAATGGTTAGCTTCATCTTGAGGCAGGAACTTGCAAATGTCTTCAACCCTCCGGATTTGGATTACGGACGGGGCCTACGCCAAATAACTTTAACATTTCATTTTGCACGCAAACTGTTAAATAAATCTTACTCATACGTTCTCTTGCCTCCTGAGTCTTTCTGGTAGAATTAGATTTCTATTCATTTTCCACTGAATTATGCGATCGGAAGAGCTAAAACAGCGTACACAGCGAGCTCGGTCTCTCCTCTTCCTGGTTTGTGTCAATTATGATCTCAGCGCTCTCTCATTAGTTGTACAGTACAGCTGTCAATCATTTCACGTGAGTCAACATTACAATAATCCTGCCCTTCTGCATGACACTGTCCTGTACACTTCCACGTCCTGTGCTCCGTGAAAAGAGAGATTGCTAAAGAAACATTTCTACACCTGAAACAAGAAGCTATTAAACGCACAATAATGATGACATGTGGTTTGTGTCTGATATTCGTGTGAAAATCAGGGTATTGTATGAAGAATGTTTACATTGTACATGCTAAGCATGTGTAGCGGTTAGCTGCATATAACATGTTAAATATAACATATTTCAACATCATTTTATGACTAAAATCAACTTTAGTTCGGGGTCGGAAGATAATACAAACACTCGATTGTGGTTTAAAGTGAGTAAAAGTGTAAAATTAATCTTTTAAATTGTGTTTTGTAGCTTGATGCTAATTGTAACTCTAATCCACCTTCTCCAGGAGCTTTTCTATTCCATAATCTTAATTATTCATTAATTATTAATTGTTCTCCATAATTTTGAATGGACCAGTTCTCCTTGCCAGGCATTAGTCAAAGATTGCAAATGGATGTTTACAGGGCAATACAATTTGATTAGCATCTTATCAGCCAAAAAACTCCCCTGACACGATCTTACAATAGGCTTCGTAAAACACATAATTTTAGAGATATCATCCTCAGATTTGAAATTAAGCATAACCACACTTGTGACTTCACTTTTGTGGGTATAAGTTGTTATAATACATTCACATAATATTTTTATTTATTTAATACATATATTCTTAATATTTTTGTTTTGTTTTATGTTTAAGCTTATCTCAAAATTAATAACAGTCTGAGTAATTCTGAGTCTTGAACTGTAAACTTTCAAGGGTTGGCTTTCTAAATATATGTTTTATGTGTCTATTCAGAATGACGTATGAGCAGCAACCTTTTTATTTTGGGTATGTCATGTATGCCCCACTTGCCAAAATGGGGGCTGTCTGGCAAGGGGTAAACTAAACTCAAATGTAGCTAATCAACAGTTAACAGGCCTCTAGTCACTCTACCTCGGACACTCTCTTGATCAGTTTAAATTAAACAAATGAACCTGCTTTTAGACAGATCACAAGTAATGAAACAATTCAACAGCTGGAAGTTAATAAAATATGTTGAAGTGAAGGGGCTATGGATATATCTGGGCAGGAGTGAGATGATCCAAGCACTGTTTTCAGCACGGTGACGGGGGAGTGTTGATTTATCTCTGGCGAACAGAGTGGGGCTGGACTGCTTGGCGAGGAGCGGTGATGAAAACATACATCCAAATGAATGAGTGTCAGGGATTAATCAAGCCCTGTCCTCAGGTTTGGAGACCTGATCAGAACTCATTCCATAAAGTTTGTGAGGAAACGATAATCTCAGAGAGTCAATTAGGCTGAGTGCTAATGTGTCTGAACCGCTGCTTATGCTGCTAAGAGGAGGGGCCGGGCCAGTGTGGCTTAGAGAGATGTGATGTGTAGAGAATTGCCCCGATCACCATACATCATTGCTAAAGAGGTTGGTGTGACTGGGTAGTACATCACTCTGTCTTTCGTCATGCTAACTAGAGGTTTAAATCTGTGGTCACTGCAGTTACCTGCCATTTAGCAGACACTTTTTATCCAATTAACTTATGGCGAACTCATTGAACGTATAGTTCCCTGAGGCAACAAGAGGTTAAACACTTTACTCAGTTACTGTAGTGATAGAGCATGATTGTGATCTCAGTAACTCTGTTGTTCAAGATAGCCCTACTTGGGACTGAACTGCCGTTCTGACGATTTTTGCTACCCGCTCAGAACACAATTCGACAGCAAAAAATGCTACCTATTGTGCTGCCAGCATCATATTCATGTGATTTGAGGCTTTATTAATGTCTATACCTACCCCTATCCTAAACCTACCCTTAAAACAATGCAAATATATATATATATTTTTAAGTGAAGCAATATTGATGTGCGCATGTGCAGTAAACCCAGTAATCTGATGGTTAGGATGAAATGTCAGGACAGAGTTGTTCAGTAATGGTACTATTGAATGAATCTTTTTTGTTCACTTTCATTCACTGATTCGTATTTCTTGTTAACTGATGTCTCTCTCTTTTAAAGACACCGAGCTCTAGTTTGAAGTGTGCGACTGCATCTGTAAATTCTGCATCTGCACCTGTAAATTCTGCATCTGCATCTGTTTTCTCATCTGTAAAGGCTTTTGCACAAGCCAATCGTAATTTAGACATGTAAATGTGACTGAAGACAAATGTAAATTCATCAATTGTCTAAATGCATATTAGAGATGTAATTGTAATTCATCTGTGCTTATGTATTATTTAACCCTTGTGCGGCATTAGGGACATTTTTGGTCATTTGCAGTTTAATTTCTTTGACCATTTTGGCTGTTTTAATGCAAATGGTATGTAATTTGGCAAAATTGTGACTTTTTGGATAAATGTTAAAAATTTTTATCCCATTTTGCAAAATATGTATAACACACACTGTGTAGATCAAATAGTAACACTCAGCACCATAATGACCAAAAATGGCCCATTGAAACCCATTAAAACGTTGTTTAAAGCCGAGGCCGTTATTAATACATGAATGTCACGTTATAAAGACAGTATGTCACGTTATAAAAAGGCCCTTAAAACGGCCAGGGCTGAGCACCTCAGCAAATTAATAGAAAACAACCGAAATAATCCAAGGTTTTTATTTAATACCGTGGCTAGACTAACAAACAAACAGACGTCGTCTGAACAAAATACCTCCTTACAGTTTAGTAGTAATGATTTCATGAACTTCTTCACCGAGAACATTGAAAGCATCAGAATCAAAATCGTAAACGTTGAATCTTTGCTCGCGCCTTATAATTCAGCCGCAATTATCACCCCGCGAGAACAATTACAATGCTTTACAACCATAGAACAAAAAGAGTTAAATAAACTTATCACTTCATCTAAAACAACAACATGTTTATTAGATCCTATACCAACTGAACTACTGAAAGAAGTGTTACCTATAGTGGAAGAGCCTCTTCTCAATATTATTAACTCATCTTTATCTTTAGGTCATGTTCCAAGAACGTTCAAGCTGGCAGTTATAAAACCTCTTATTATGAAACCACAATTTGATCCAAATAACCTAGCAAATTACAGACCCATTTCGAATCTTCCATTTATGTCAAAAATATTAGAAAAAGTTGTGTCCGCTCAACTCGGCTCTTTCTTGCAAGAAAACGACATCTATGAAAAGTTTCAGTTTGGATTCAGGCCACATCATAGCACTGAAACTGCGCTTGTTAGAATCACAAATGATTTACTTTTAGCTTCAGACCAAGGCTGTATCTCAGTACTAGTTTTACTTGATCTTAGTGCTGCATTCGATGCTATAGATCACACAATACTCTTAGATCGACTACAAAATTACACTGGTGTTCAAGGACAAGCATTAAGCTGGTTCAGGTCATACTTATCTGACCGCTACCATCTCGTCTATTTAAATGGAGAAAAATCGATCATAACTTCGGCAAACTATGGAGTGCCGCAGGGATCTGTGTTAGGCCCTTTATTATTCTCAATATATATGCTGCCACTTGGTAATATTCTAAGGAAACATGGAATTAGTTTCCATTGTTATGCTGATGACACTCAAATATATATTTCATCACGACCAGATGAATACGCTAAATTATCCAAATTGACAGATTGTGTTAAAGATATAAAAGATTGGATGACGCGTAATTTTCTTTTATTAAATCCAGACAAGACAGAGGTAATACTTATCGGTTCTAAAAACCGTCCACAAAACCTTTCACAGCACGACTTTAACATAGTAGGATGCCCTGTTACATCTTTACTGCACTTGGATCTGCTGTCTATCTCCCGTGTGTGTCGTGACAGACACGGGAGATAGACAGCAGATCCAAGAGCAGTAAAGATGTTTTAATGGGTAATCCGTAAAGCTTAAATCCAGTCCAGGCAAAGGTCAAATACCGTGTAAACAATCCAAATACAAAACTAACAAAACACAAGGAACAGCCAGGAACAGACCCAGAAGTGTCAGACATAACAACGACTCCGTACACATATTAACACAGACAGGGAATATATACACAGATCTAACAAGACTAACAATGAACAGCTGGGAACAATGATGACGGGGAACAGCTGAGTGCAATGACCTGATGAGTGACAATGACAGACAGAATGCTGGGAAATGAAGTCAATAGTGAAGGACACCGTGAAGAGGACCTCTAGTGGAAACCAGGAAACATAACCAGACACTGTGACACAATCTGTATTGTGAAAAGCGCTATATAAATATATTTGACTTGACTTGACTTGAATCATGATTTATGTTGAAACATCCTTTCATTTTGAAGCAAAATCATTATATTTGCATTATATAGTGTATTCCACCAGATGACGTCACTACATATGTATTCCCCATGGGTGGCAATGCACGTTATTTTCCTGGTTTCCACTAGGGGCACTATGGAGTGTGTTATGAAGCATTTTAATGGCTCAATGATCTAAAATTATGTTTCTGAGTATGTGTGGATGTCTGAGAGCAATCTGTGTCTGTGTTGACAAAAGTGTGTGTGTGTAGGGCCTAAATATAATACATGGTGTTTATGCGAGTGACACATCACAATATCCTAAAGGTCATATTTTACCCTTTCTGTCTACTCTCTCTCTCTCTTTCTTTCCCTCTCTCTCTCTCTCTGTGTGTGTGTGTCAGTGGTGTAGGATGTGTGTGTAGGCGTGTGTGTGTGTGTGTGCACATTTAGCTAGAGAAAGCGCTTCTCACTGCATTGTTTTCTTTCGGTTTGATTCATGCGTATTTTACGCACAAACATGAATCTTTTGAATTTTACGCATCTTTGACACAGCTACGTTTTTTTTTTAGCAGTTTATGTTTCAAAGTTAATTGATAACTTCTCACATATGTAGAGGCACAAACACAGCCATGCAGTCAGTCCTCAGACAATAATAACACCTTTCATCTTGCGGCAACACAAAGATGTAGCTGCGAGGGATCCAAAACAAAGACTGCCTTTCATACAAGTGTGGTTGATGCAAAAGTTATAAAGCTGTGCACATCTTTGGTGCGGCAATTTTAAACTCGACAAGATGAAGAAAAGCTAGTGGGTCTGCAGACACCCATGACAAGAGGATGAGGGGGTGCAGTTTCTGCCCTAACAATAAAAGAAAAATCTCCACCACCTGCTCAAAATGTGGCATTTACATCTGTAGGGAGCATGCATTGCAATTCTGCAGCTCCTGCAAATGAGCTGAATGACCCCATTTTGTTTTTAAGTTTTGATATGTTTTATATGTTTATAGAATAATTTTTTTTATAGAAAAAATAACAATTCATGTTCATGGTGATCTTGTAGTTTTGCTTTAGCAAATTTTATGTGTAGTGAGACAGGCACAGGTTATAATCACCTAGTAGAAATCAGGAAAATATTTGCAGTACTACAGATGTTTGCAGTATGTCAATTATATGAAAAATGGTACCAACTGGTGGAAAATAGTAAAAAGTAAATATTTTACCCCAAGGCTTGGTAATGACAGGGTATTTGAATAGAAATTATGATTTTATGATATTATGACAGTGGGTTCAAAATGGGATATTTTATTGGGTTCAAATAGGACCATATTTGTCCTTGCGCTATGTGTGATTTTTAAAAAAAATCTGACATAGCACAAAAAAATAAAAATGCACCAAAAATAATGTTGCTGCTAATCTTTGGCATATTCAAGACTGTGATAATCCAAAGCCAAGGGTTTCACTTTGCATTTAGTGTATGGAAAATAATTACATTTTTGTGTTTTTTCCTCTTATACAAATTGATGGTATCACCACCAAAATTGGTATTTAAAGGGTTAAAATCCTGAAATTAAATAAATATTTGTTAGTTATTATGAGGACTGATGCTGGTTAAAAGATTTAAAGGGTTAGTTCACCCAAAAATGAAAATTAAGTCATTAATTACTCACCCCCATGCTGTACCAACCCCGTAAGACCTTCGTTCGTCTTCGGAACACAAATGAAGATATTTATGATTAAATCTGAGAGGTGGATGACTGCTACATAGGCTGCCTAAGGGAATGAAACTTGACAGCCCAGAAAGTCATTAAAGAAAATGTTTAAATATTCCATGTCGCAACAGTGGCTCAACTATAAGTTTATCAAGCGACAGGAATACTTTTTGTGTGAAAAAACAAACAAAAATAACGACTTTATTCGACTATTCCTTTTCTTCCTTGTAGGCCTAAAACGCGACTTCAAGAGATTTCCACGACGCATTTCCACGACGCATTTCCACGACGCATTCCACTCAGTCCCTCTGAGGTCTGAGGTGTTTTCTGGGTCCTGGAGGTGTTCTGACATGCTCTGACATTTGTGCTTTTTTCAGTTATTTATACACATGTTAATGGCAAAGGTGTAAATTCACTCTATATAGCACAAACGGGGCTACTGTAATATGTAAACAACATGTATGTACATGTTTGTATTTTTAAGAGAATAATGTTTATGCGTGGTTATTGAAAAAAATAAAAATGAAAGTTGCTGAAATAAGACCACAAAACACATACTAAATATGTGTCCACAAGACTTTTGACTAATGGATGTTGTCGCTTCGAGTTCTGGCTTCAAAATGATGTGAAAATCATCCTGCCTAATCGTTCACATAAAACAAAACATTGATTCAAACTTTAAAAAATCATTTTTTTGTCGGAAGAGGTTTATGCGTGGGAGTGGTAATGGCCGATCAATATGAATGAGATTCAGACCAGGGGTGTGACAGACACTCCCCCAATGGTTAATGGCCCATCAAGTGTGGCAGCCTGAATACTGAATGAGAGGAGATTCAAAGGTTTTGTTTTTCAATCTGTTTTATTGCAATTCCTCTATGTGGAGGAACTCAATGTTCTAAATTTGCTCTAAGCAAATCAAATGTGAGCAAAAAAAAAAAAAAAAAAAAATCAGTCGCCTATAAACAAAGCAATTGTGAGCGATAAATAAACAAAAGTAAAGTCAGGTATCTTATGCCCCGTTGATGCGGGCTCTAAGCAAATCAAATGTGAGCAAAATAAAAGTTTCTTTTAGGATGATAGATGGCTTTACAAGCATGACGAATAGTGTCCATGAGGGGTTTGACCCTGAAAAGACGGTCATGTTCAGCTGTGCCCCTCTTTCTGTCATTATCTTTATCTGCATCTGGGTGACTCATGTGCACATTCCATGAAATGGTGCGGTATCTGTCCCTGGACATAACTGTAGCTGGAAAGGGTACAGAGAAAACACTGCTTTGCCGCCAGTAGTCACTGATGGAGCTCATCTTCACCATGGCCATGTAAAACAGCAGCCCGATGTAGCGGTACATCTCACTAATGCTGACATCTGTCCATTTATATTTGCAGCCCTTTGCCTTGGCAGCCTGAGCATTGGTGTTGTGGCACAGAGTTGACACAGCACTTTCTGAAAAAAGTAGTTTGAAAAGACTCATGGGGGAATGTGAGTCTACAGAGCTCAGTTGCGGTCCAGTTTCCCGTGCAGGAAGGAATCGCAGTGTCTGTGGATCAATGTCAACATCAGTCTCTGTTTTCCATGACAGAGTGGACTGCCTGTTGCTCGCCTGCTTGTTTGCCTTAGCTCTCTTCAGAACAGGTGCTTGGACATGTTTATTGTCACATCTGTAAAAAAATAAAATAAATAAAAAGTGTGAGCACGCTGATAAAACAATCAAAGAAATTATTATCATTATCAATCAATAATGGCCATGGATAAAAAAAGACAACATTTCACACAAGAATAGGTACTTGTATGATGTTGTTAACACAATTACATTACATCAGTAAAATATTACATCTGTGCACTTGCTCAGTATGATTCTCGATCGCACTGAGAACTGAACGACACCTGAGTGCCCCTCTGCGAGGTGCTGGAGAAGGAGAGTGTGATGCAGCCGCATTCCTAAAAAACAAACAAAAAAACTGCGGGGTGGTGATGGCGCAGTGGATAAGACACATGCCTTTGGTGTGAGAGACCTGGGTTCGAATCCACTGTGAAACACCAATGTGTCCCTGTGCAAGACACTTAACCCCTAGTTGCTCCAGAGGCGTGCGACCTCTGACATCATAGCAATTGTAAGTCGCTTTGGATAAAAGCGTCAGCTAAATGAATAAATGTAAATGTAAAACTGTTAGCATACATTATCCAAAGTAAACTGATGGACATTTAATGGGTATGGATGCACAATGTATGTATATATCTGTTGATGGGCCATGGGACGGAGAAATATCTATTGATGGGCCGTTGACCACGTCACCGCGAGTATCTGTTGATGGGCCATATTAGACCGCACATATTTAGTGATACACGCAGATGTGCGCGGATCGTTCGCGAACGACACATCACTAAATTTCAAACATTATTTACCCATTAAGTAATATCATAGGCTAACCAAAACTGAACATTTATATATACAAATATATTGTATTTAGACAGTATTGCATATTTTACCGGAGGCTGAACTATATTTGCACTAAATCACATTGTATAACCTAAGCAGATATTCGCAAACAAGATATATTACGGATAAGACAGTATTTATGCATGATATGTAGTGTCACAGGCTAACCAAAACAGAACATTTATATATAAAAATATATTGTATTTAGACAGTATTGCATATTTTACCGGAGGCTGAAATATATTTGCACTAAATCACATTGTATAACCTAAGCAGATATTCGCAAACAAGATATATTACGGAAAAGACAGTAGTATTTACGCATGATATGTAGTATCATAGGCTAACCAAAACAGAACATTTATATATAAAAATATATGGTGTGTATATATATATATATATATAACACTAAACAACTTACTCCGAACTTGTATCCTCGGCGGGATCAATCCGTTCTTGAAAATCCAGCCGTTCGTCATCTGAGTTGCAATCTTCCTCTGAGGAAAAGGTGAATTCTTCCTCGCTTTCCAGAATCATCTGAAGGGCATCTTTACCGGAGTAGCGTGCCATTCTCAAAACGTGATGAACTATCAGTGAATCTGATGAAGAAACTTCGTGTTTTTGTGGCATTGATCGGGGGGCGGGTCCGTGTGTGCGATGCATGTATCACCTACATTTACCATGTGAAAAGCGCCGGGGGCGTGGCAGCCTCAGCTCATTAAAAATAATGAAGGGAGAACGAAAAACTGTACCTCTCCTTGGTTTCAAACGGATTACATGAACTGAAAATATTAGTTTTTTTTTCATAAATTACTTCATTTAAAAGAAGAGAATGCAAGCTTCATAAAGAGAAATCTCTCGTATCTCTGTGACAAGTATTGACTGAACTACAGTTAATTTTACGGACGCGTTTCAGAATGGACTTCACTGACAGAGAAAAGGCAAAACGCGCATCATGTTTATTTTTCTTTATTTGACGAAAAGCACAACACTTTGTTTTTATTGTGAGTACCCACAAAAATATTAGAGACTTAACATGATCTAATGATGTACAACACTTATATGTACGATCAAAATCAACAGAGTAATTTGATTCTCTTTTGCACTGATAAGGAAAAAATCGAGCTCGTCGCGCCGGCGCGATAGCCGACCTCAGAGGGTTAATATGCAGCTCATTATGCGGCACATTATCCGGCCTTTGTCTTCTCAGGTGTGAACACGCCTCCACGCATATTGCCTTTCCAAACAAAAGGTGTCTAATAAAATGTAAATCAGTGTACCGTAAAACTTCAAATAATAGCCGAGTCCCAAATAGACGCCTGTCTCTTTTACACGCCTGGTGTGGCTGCAGGGTTGGGTAAATAAAGGCCGGTCTCAAATAGAGGCCGGGTCTGTTTTTTAGTTTCGGGTTGTATTTAATCCTCTAAAACCGTCAGATCGTCCGCTTTTTCGCGGCCGCCAAAGCAATTTTTTGTCCCTCCAAAGCTTTTTTTGATCGATGAGTGATGTAGAATAGAATGACTGCTGCGCTTGACAGGGCGCGTTACGAGCAGAGAGAGAGAGAGAGAGAGAGAGAGAGAGAGAGAGCGCCCCGGCCGCGCGCGCGCACTCTCACATCTTCAAACAACACGAGCGCTGTCTTGCTCTCTCTCCCTCGCGCATATTAATCAAAATCAATTGACGACGCGACAGTAAAAGGTTGGAAGACCGCAGTTTAACGTGGAGCATTTGGAGATTTTTATAGATTAGAGACATACACTCAATGACCAACATCTCAACACTAAATTATAAAGGCCTGACTCATATAGACGCCTGTCTCAAATACAAGCCGGTGCAATTCGACGGTTTGGGAAAATAAAAGCCCGGGCTACTATTTGAAGTTTTACGGTATGTATTTGTGTAAATGATTAGGCTGCGTGATTTTCAGATAATTTTGAAGCAAAAATTCTAGGCAACAACACTCATTAGTCAAAAGTCTTGTGGACACATATTTAGTATGTGTTTTGTGGCCTTATTTCAGACACTTTAAGTTTTAGTTTTTTCAATAACCATGCATAAGCAATATTCTCTCAAAAATACAAACATGTTTCATAATTGTTGCTCAGAAATTACGGTAGCCCAGTTTGTGCTATATTGAGTGAATTTACACCTTTGCCATTAACATGTTTATAAATAACTGAAAAAAGCACAAATGTCAGAGCATGTCAGAACACCTCAAGGACCCCAAAAACCCTTAGACCTCAGAGGGTTAATTAGCCCTTTCACACAGGTGTGTCACAGGATCCCAAAGAATGCAAGGACAAAATAAATTATCTATATAGCCTATACATATTTTACAATTAGAAATTGTAACCAATTACAAATAGGTTACAATTACAACAACAATTACAATTTTAACAATATTTCAAGTGTATTTCTTTGTAAAAAGTATACATTTTATCATACGTATTAAAAAAAGGTAAGGATTCATTAGTTTGAATATTGGAACAAACACTATAATAACATCTTAGTTGATAATTCAATATACCTACTTTATTTTTGACAAAACATCATACTATAGTATATTTAACTATGAGCAGAAATTGGTGAACAAAAGCGTACCTATTTAATGCGACAGTAGTCTTTTTTTACAGTCAAAACTTTATAATCTATCCAAAACTAATCACAAAATCTTGTCTAAACATTCATATTTAGTCTGTAATATATTGTGTATGATATATTAGTATATACATGTGAATTTGCAGCTTGCTGCTTATACAGACATTTTATTTCAACATATTTCAGTCTATTTTTACTCATCTTAGTAGGCTATAGCAATATAGTTTGTATGTGTTCATGTAAACATAACGTTTACTAATGTAGGTGCGAGAGTGAATGAACAAGGCACAGACACGTGCTGTATAACTGTAGTAAACAAAGCGCGCGCGCCTATGCCGTTCACTCATCATTTAGCCTACACACAGACACGCAATTCATATTTAAACAGTCTTTTTGCGGTTTACAGTCAGACAGTATTCAATATCGCGATTAGAACAAAGCACTTAAGAATAAATGACTTACTACATCAGCTGGATCCGTTGCTCCTCGAAATGAAACTACCAGCACTTCTGGTACATTTTCCAGGGTTAGATAGTATTATTCCTCACAGCGAAAGGATACGCTGTGTACACAGCTGTACATGATACTTACTAAACACGATGTGTTTTATAATCCAGCTGGTGGGCGTTTACATGTTTGAATGGCTTGTCTAAGATCATTTGCGTTTGAATAGCGGGCGCTCTCCGTGGGCGTGGCACATTAACGCGAAATTAGGTATAATGAGCTGGAAAGAAAACTATTGACATCTCTCTCTTTTCATACAGATTACATAAGCTGAGAATATTTGTTTTTTTTATATAAATTAATTCATTTAAAAGAAGAGAGTTCAAGCTTCATTATGGAAAAACACTCGTGCCTGTATGACAAATATTTGCGGAATTAGAGTTAATTTTCAGACGCGTTTCAGAATAGACTTAACTGACAGAGAGAAGGCAGAACGCGCATCATGTTTGTTTTTCTTTATTTGGCGAAAAGCACAACACTTTGTTTTTATTGTGAGTATCCACAAAAAAAATAGACACTTATCAGGATCTAATTATGTACAACACTTAATATGTTAGATCAAAATCAACAGAGTATTTTGAGTTTCTTTTGCACTGATAAGAAAAAAGCGAGACTATCGCGCCGGCGCGATAGCCGACCTCAGAGGGTTAATGACCAAAAATGGTCACATATTCAATTTCACGAGTTTACATGTTAATGAAATCTGATGTAATATTATAATGCGTATTTGGCTTGCTGTCCGGGGGGAGGGCTCCGAGCTCAGAATTCGGCCCGACCCCAGAGTACTCCCCCCATAACCTTAGAGATCATAGGTATCTATGCGCGGACCCAGCCGAATGTGGGGTGAAGGGGTGGAGGTGGGGTGCTGAGAAATTAGTCATGAGACAGGAGGTAAGGGAAGGCTTTATTTATACTGGCTTCTGCTTGTGCTGATTGGATGATTACCTGAACATGCTCCTCCCGAACTTTGTTTACATAAAACTTCATTTCACGAGTTTACATGTTATGAAATCTGATGTAATATTATAATGCGTATTTGGCTTGCTGTCCGGAGGGAGGGCTCTGAGCTCAGAATTCGGCCCGACCCCAGAGTACTCCCCAAAATGCCAGATAAACGGAGGACAGCGAGCGTAGAATTTAACCCCCCCAAAAAAGTGAAGGGTATGTATTTACCAAGGAACGAGCTTGCCTGTTCGACTGGGAAGGCTCTCGCAACGACCGACGGGAACTTATATGCTCACGGCATCGGACGGGTAAGCCTCGCCAGGTTGGACGGAGGGCGCCCGCTGGACTCGGTCGGGAGGGCTCGACCGGCGCTTCGAAGGGGGGCTGGGGCACGGGAAAGACCCCTCACGTCCCGACGAATGGGGAGCCCACCTGGCGACACGAGGGCGGTCGTCCGGCGACGACTAAGACGGGCAGACTCTCACTGCAATTCGAACGGGAGGGTTCAACCAGCATTTTGGAAGGGGGACGGAACCCGGCCTTCAAACGGGTGAGTCATCGCTGCGTGCGAACGGGGGAGTCTGCATATGATTAAAACGAACCCTATTAATATTAAGCGAGCGTGCAAGCGGCAAGCCCAGATGTAATCGGAAGGGTGTAAATGGATGTAACTGAAATGTGGCGCAGCAGGTGATAATTATGATTTAATTAATTAGTTAGGGCTTGGTGAGCATTTCTGATGAAAAAACGGCTAGACCTAATATAGGTTTTGAAGGCATTCGATGACCAGCGACCGAGGGTTTTGATTTGTTGTTGGTAGAGACCTTTTTGAGCGGCTGTGGTAGCTGCTCCGATGCGGAATGAGTGGCTAGAGAAATGCTCTGCTGTGACGCCGGATTTGATGAGGACTGCTTTAAGATGCTTTTGGAACCAGAATCTCGTAGCTGGATGATTGGAGTCGTTAGTGAAAAGAGGGTCGAGTGGGGATTTGGACGAGGAAAGTTTGTACTGCAGGTAATTGAAAAGCGCATGGTACGGTTGGATGGGAGTTTGTAGATTGAAAATATAAACGAAGTGACCTCTTTTGTCTCTGTCCGTTTTGCTTTGTTTAATGAAAAATGATATGGTTTCATTATCTACGATCTGAAGGTCTGAAATAGTGGGATGGATATTTGGGTCGAATAAGGAAGTGATGGTCAGTTCGGAACAGCGGAGGAAACCGAAGAATGCTAGGATGAACATAGCTTCTAATGTATATGCGGTGTTGATGGAGTGGTATCCAAGACGGAGTGATGAGATGCATCTGGTGAGTATATCGATTGTGATTGGTTGTCTGGTATCTGGGCGCGTGGGGCGGGATCTTTGGATTCCCTGAACTAGAAGGGACGTTTGGGAGTTATTTATTGCGGGTGTCGGTTTACCGTGGATTAATTTATGGAAGAATTGAATGCCGCTTAGATAGCTTTTAATGGATCCGGCTTGGAGACCTTTAATACTAAGATGAGATATGAATGAAGTAACTGTTAAAAGAGAAAATTCGGGAAACGACAGGTTGTGAGAGAGGTGGAATGATTTGAACGATTTCCATGCGGTGTAATAAGTTTGCAGGGTTCTGGGAGAAACGGCTTGGAGGATGGATTCGATGGACGTGTCCAGGAGGGATTTTAGCGGATGGTTTATGGGAAGATCAGCTGAAAATAAGGAGGTACTGGAGTTGGAGTGGGGTCTGCTTCTGGTGCCAGCATCCTGAATTTCTGAAATGAGAAACGGGAGAGAGAGTCAGCAATTTGATTTTGAGCCCCTGGGACGTGATTTGCAGTTATTAAAAACTGGTCGCATGCGGAGATCCATATGAGGCGTCTGAGGAGTGGCATAAGCACAGGTGAGCGAGAACGACCTTTGTTGATACAGTGTACGGTTGCTTCGTTGTCACAATGGATTTGGATGCTTTTGGTTGACCATTCTTTCCCCCATAGGGAAGCTGCGACGACGATTGGGTAGAGCTCGAAAAGGGCAGAGGAGGCTGAAGACTGGGGTGTGTCCAGGAGCTGAGAGGGCCAGGGAGACGCGAACCAGCGTCCTTGGTAATAGCCGCCGAAGCCGATCGAGGGAGCTGCGTCTGTGAACAGTTTGATATCGAGGGGGAGAGAGATAAAGTCGTCGTAAAAAAAAGTTAAGCCGTTCCACTGATTGAGGAAATTAATCCATAATTTTAGCTCGTTTTTTGACTCGCCTGAAAGGATGATCCGATCGTCCAGTGCATGAACAGATGAAGAGAGGGCTAGGAGATGCGCGATAAAGGGTCAGCCCTGTGGAATAATGCGCATCGCATAATTTAGGTGGCCTAGCAGCGAGAGAAGTTCGCGTTTTGAACAATCTGTGCTGTCTGTGAAATTGGATGCGATTAGGATGATGCGATCGATTTTCTCCTTAGGCAGAGGGGCCTGGAATTTTGCTGAGTCCAGATTGATGCCTAAGAACTCGATGGATGTAGTTGGACCCAATGTTTTCTCCTGGGCTAACGGAATCCCTAGCTCGGCAAAAACTTTTTTCACTATGAGGAGGTGAGCCTCGGGGAAGGTGTCGTGAGGTGAAATTATTAGGAAATCGTCGAGCAGATGGAGAAGATGAGGAATTGCATAATTATTGGAAAGGATCCAGCATATGGCTTCGGAGAGAGTGTCTTGGGGGAAGATTTTTGGGCTGCTTTTGCAGCCGAAAGTTAAGCGCACGGCGAAACAATACTTTTTCTGCCAGTTTACACCGAATAAGTGCCATGAATCGGGGTGGATTGGCATTACTTTAAAAGCAGAGGAGATATCTACTTTTGCAAGCCATGCACCTCATCCAGCTATTTTAATCATGGTTATGGCTTGTTCGATATCATGATAGTTGAGAGAATACTCTTCGAGAGGGATGAGACTATTGATACTCGGATATGGAGAATTATGGGGGGCTGAAAGGTCGATTATCAACCGCTTTTTTTCCCGAGAATTTTCTGGTAGCCACGCCTATGGGGCTGATGCGAAATTTGTCGAACGGGGGGGCCTCGAATGGACCCATCATGAAACCGGATTCAATTTCTTTTTTAATTAGCTTATTTACTGCTTCAGGCTCTGCTACGGCGGACTGAAGGTTAGCGCAGATAACATTCTGCGTGGGATGGCTTTCTACACCGGGTTTAAAGCCTTGAATGAGACCTGTCAGTAAATAATTTGTGAAGTTGGCATCTGGGTGGTGTGATAATTCTTCGGCTAGACGGAAAACATTCACAGGAGTCGAGAGATAGTTTTTTACGTTTTTATTGACAGATTTTTTGACTGGGCATATCACGCGGGCGTGTGCGCCGCCACAGTAATCGCCGACGTGGAGAAAATGACAGCGTTGTCTTGGGCATCTCCCTTCATTGAAGTTCCTACAAACTTGTCGATCGGGTGCCGAGTATGGTGCTCTGATTGAAAAATCTTCTCTTGCGTGACGCGGAACGTAACTTGTGGATTTTATGGCATTCTGCTCTGGGCACGGAGGGATCGATGGATTGATTTGGGGGCATGCCGTGGAGGCATGGATTGTGGATCTGCAGATTGCACCCGAGGAAGACTCGATTATGGAGATCAGTGTCCAACATTCCCCAATATGGACACTGATTCCATTGGGAAACGCAGACGGCGCATTTTGCGGAAAACAGCTTGTGGTACGTATAAAAATGACTACCCCCGTAAGACAACGCGAGCTCCGCTATTATAGACAGATAGTCGTTCAGCTCGCGCCGTCTATGGGGAAAAGACGAGCATATGACTTCTGTGTAGCGGCTGAAGGCAATACAGAATTCGGCTAGTGACAATGAACGCGATGTAACCTGTGAGTTATTTTTTAGAGTGACTGAATCGCAGTCTACTTGGCGATTGGACTCAGCTGGGGGAAACAATGACAGGAGAGAGCCCAAATCAACATCTGCACCTGCTAGGATTTGAGCTCTGATGCTGTTCGTCACTGGAGGAGGTTCAGTTGCTACTGCATTCGGAGGGGCTGGTTGAGGAGTGGCTGAGAAGAGAGAGAAAGGAGAACGCACTTGGAGAGGGTTGAAGGGATGGGAAATCGGGGCTGTGGCCGCGGCATCCTCACGCGGAGATCGGCCCCCGGGTTAGGTGGAGGAGGAGGAATAGGAAGAGCATAGTGTGGAAAGGGAAGGGGAAAGAAATGCGCCGGCGATTGACCGGCTAACGGAGGCAACCTCATGTTAGGGTGAGCACCTGACACTTGGGAAGGAGGAAAACTGAAAGAAGTAGAAGGGAAGAAAAATGTTTGGGGATCGTGTAAGAAAGTGGAACTGCTGGGATCTAGAGTGTGAGGTACCACAATGGGAGGGGCTGAGGAGGGGAGTTGACCTGGAGGAGATTGGCGCCCATCCGTGACTGGTTCCGGGGCGCGGCCCAGTCTAGCGGAAGGTCTGTGACGCCGTGGCGCGGGGACGGAGCCCAGCGCTGCTAGAGAGGAAGGAGGTACTGCGGGACGAGCGATCGGGGCCCGGCGAGCCTTGCTCGTTCGAGCCGAAAGAATTGGAGCTGAAACAGAAAGGTGAGAAGATTGTAAGGTGACATATAAATGAAATAATTCTGCTTTTTTCATCCTGCGGGAGAATTTTGCATCAGAATTAATTAGGGCCTGTCTTAGCCCCTTAACTGTCCACTTCCCTATGGGAGGGATGTTAGGGGGAGCTGGAAGGTGGGAAGGTGCGGAGGAAGATGATGATGAAGATGATGAGTTCCTCGCTGGCGGTGGTGAGGGGAGTCTTCAGCGTCTTGGAGTATGCGGAGAGGATCTGGAGGGCCGACGTCCACTGGTTGAGGATGGAGGCTCGATGTTGTCGTTGGCTGCTGGAGAAGGAAGGGTCGCTGGAACTGCGCTTTGCGGAGGAGATGACTCCGTGATGAAAGATTCATCGTCGGAGGGGAAGAGCTCTAATTCAGACATGACTGCACGGAGGCGGAGTCATGTGCTGAGAAATTAGTCATGAGACAGGAGGTAAGGGAAGGCTTTATTTATACTGGCTTCTGCTTGTGCTGATTGGATGATTACCTGGACATCCTCCCGAACTTTGTTTACATAAAACTTCATAACATCCTAAAATATTATATAGTATTATTATTTTCCACTTTTACTAAGTTAAATCTTTTATCCAGCATCAGTCCTCATAATAACTACCAAATATTTATTTAATTTCAGGATTTTAACCCTTTAATTACCAGTTTTGGTGGCGATACCATCAATTTGTATAAGAGGAAAAAGCACAAAAATTTTATTATTTTCCATATACTAAATGCAAAGAGAAAACTTTAGCGTTGTATTATCACAGTCTTGAATATGTCAAAGATTAGCGGCAACATTATTTCTGGTGCATTTAAAGATTTTGTGTTATGACAGATTTAAAAAAAAAATCCCACTCAGCGCGTTAATGACCAAAAATGGTCATATATTCAATAACATCCTAAAATATTATATATTATTATTATTTTCCACGTTTACTAAGTTAAATCTTTTAACCAGCATCAGTCCTCATTATAACTACCAAATATGTATTTAATGTCAGGATTTTAACCCTTTAAATTCCAGTTTTGGTGGCGATCCCATCAATTTGTATAAGAGGAAAAAACACAAAAATGTAATTATTTCCATACACTAAATGCAAAGAGAAAACTTTAGATTTGGATTATCACAGTCTTGAATATGTCAAAGATTAGCAGCAACATTATTTCTGGTGCATTTAAAGATTTTGTGTTATGTCAGATTTAAAAAAAAAATCCAACTCAGCGCGTTAATGACCAAAAATGGTCATATATTCAATAACATCCTAAAATATTATATATTATTATTATTTTCCACTTTTACTAAGTTAAAGGGTTAGTTCACCCAAAAATGAAAATTAACGCGCTGAGTGGGATTTTTTTAAAAATCTATCATAACACAAAATCTTTAAATGCACCAGAAATAATGTTGCCGCTAATCTTTGACATATTCAAGACTGTGATAATCTGTCAAGGTTCTGCCCTGGCAGCCTTGTCTGTTTTGTTGTGGTTTCATGTTTCTGTGTTTGTCTTGTGTTTGAGCACATGGCTCTGTCTTGGTCTGTGTTTGCCATGCGCTCCTCATGTCCTGTCTCCTGGTTTCTCGTTACCACGCCCCCTTGTTTAGTCCACGTCTTGTCCTCGTTTCATTAATTGTGCTCACCTGATCCTCATGTGCTCTGGTCCCTTCATATTGTGCCTCTTTCCCTCATGTCTTTGCTGGTTCGTTGTGTGTTGTGAGTATGCACATTGCAGTGTTTTCTAGTTTGTGATCTTGAAATTATCCTAGTGTTTACGCTGCTTTGTTATCATTGTTACTCTTTTGTTTTGCTTAAGTTTTAGCACTTGTGCTTGGTAATCTAGTTGGAGTTCTCTTTTGTTTAGAATTATATTTTTAGTTTTCTTTAGTTTTTATTTTCACTGTCAAGTGGAAGTTTTCTCTTTAGCTACTCCAGTTTTTTTGTCTTAGTAGTTTTCATTAGTTTGCTTTCTATATATTTATTTCTCTACTTTTTGTTTCTCTTTTCATTGATCTTATCAGTTTAGTTTTGCTTATCTTTATTGTTGCCTAATCTTGTCTTGAGTCTTGTGTTTCTCGTCTTGTATGTTGTTCTATGTGTTTCTGTCCTGTATCTGTAGCAAGTACTATATCACAGCGATTACTGAGGCAAGAGGAAATCCATCAGTAATGTGGAAAACAATTAACAACATTATGAAACCCAAAGGAAAGCAACCCCACTTGTGTGAACTTAAAATTGGGGATAAGTTTATAAATGACAGTAAGCGTATTGCCCAGGAATTTAATGAGTACTTTATTTCGTCGGTTCAGGAAGTGTCGGATTGCTATGATTTGAGCAACAGGGTAGAGCATTACCAACCAAATAAATTAATTGACGCATTTTCATTTGAACAAACAACTGAGCAAGAGGTGTTAGCTGTCATTGAAAAAGTAAAAAATAGTCATGCCAAAGATCTTTTTAATATCGACACTTCCTTTCTAAAAAGAAATAAAGACATATTGGTAAAACCTTTAACTAAATTGGTAAACCTCTCGTTTAAAAATGGAGAGTTTCCAAATGTTTGGAAACAATCCAGGGTTATACCTATATATAAATCTGGGAAGGTTGATCTAGTATGCAATTATAGACCAGTTAGCCTCTTACCAATTTTTTCTAAGGTGCTGGAAAAGATTGTAGCCAATCAGCTAATGTCTTTCTTACAGTTCAATGACATACTGCATCCTCTGCAATTTGGATTCCGGCCACAATACTCGACAGAAACGGCCAATTGCTATTTTATTGAACAACTTAAACTAGCAATTGATAAAGGCCAGATAGTTGGAGGGGTTTTTATGGATATAAAAAAAGCCTTTGATGCGCTCAATCATGATGTACTTATACAGAAATTATCCCAGCTGAACTTTGATAAAACAACTTTACAGTGGTTTAAGACATATTTGGAACATAGACAACAATGTGTAATAATTAACAATGAAAAATCATCCTTTGCAACGCTGAGAACGGGGGTTCCCCAGGGATCGATTCTTGGGCCTCTGCTTTTCACATTGTACATTAATGATTTACCAAACATATGTCCGGGCGCAGGTTTCCAAATGTACGCAGATGATGCAGTTGTTTTTGTGAGTGGCAAAAGTGTTGAGGCAATTACTGAGCAGTTGCAGCAACATATTAATTCTGTGTCAGAATGGTTTCAAAACTCAGGACTAACTCTAAATCTGAGTAAGACAGTGTCAGTTTGTTTTGCTTCCAGATCACACTCCATGGAAGAACTGCATCTGACAATTAATGGTCAAAGAATTGCCCAGGTTAAAGAAGTAAAATATCTGGGCTTAATCCTGGACTCCCATTTATCATTTGAAAGTCATGTAAAAAAATCACTAGAACAGCCAGGGCAAATTTGTATAGTTTTAGAGTCATTCGGGACTGTTTAACATTTCGTGCGGCAAATACATTTATGCACGCAATGATTTTTTCTCACCTCAGTTATTGTATAACCTCCTGGTCACAGGCAACAGACACAACAGTTAGGCCTTTAAGATTGATTTACAACAGAGCTTTAAAAATATTGGATAAAACATCTGTTAGAACACACCATTGTGGAGTATTGCAGAGGTTGAACTTTTTTTAAATTTGAAAATTTTATTAAATTTAGTAACTTGAAATTAATGTATAAATGTTTGCACAATCAAGCCCCTGATGTTCTTAGACGTCACATAGTCCCACTTAGATCAGTGGGCTCCATCACACGAGGAGCTGCTAATGGAAATGTGAAAGTGCCCGTTAGGAAAAAAGACCTTTGGACAATCGGCTTTTACTGTCCAGGGTGCTAAGCTCTGGAACTCCTTGCCGATCGAGTTGAAACAGGACTTAGACCTGGGAGCTTTTAAAAATGAATTAAAGCGTATTTTAAAAAGAGATCAAGTATGTAATCATTGATAGTTTGCGCTCAAATGCACATTTCTTTATGTAATGTCAGAATTAAGTAGTGTCCTGTATATGTAAATGTATTTTTTTGTATGTACTTGTGTGAAAAGCTCATCTAGGGACGGACATCGCAAATTAGCCTTGGCTATAAATGTTGTAGTGCGGTGCATGTTGATTGTTCCCACTTGTCCCTATCAAATAAATAAATAAATAAAATAAATCCTGAGTTCCCTGGCCACTGACTCTCAACTGCCTGGCTGCCTGACTGGTGCAGCTATCCCCTGTGTCGAGCCTCTGGTTCTGTGAGCCTCTACCTGGTGGCAAGACTGGAGCTACATCTGAGATCTACATCAATCTGCATGTTCCTAGTGTTCCTGCCTGGTCTTTCCTTCAGAGCTGCCTCTATTGCACTCAAGTCATCGCCATCTAGCTGACAGTCTCAGTGGTCCTCCATCCTGCCTGTCGTTGTCGTCTGCCTTGCCCTACTGTTTTTACTGTGATTCACGCTTCACTCCCTGCTGTTTCAAGTCTTCAGTCCTGTTAATAAAAACCTTGTCTGCTCATTTGCGTCTGGGTCCCATATCTTGCAGAACCCTAACATAATCCAAATCTAAAGTTTTCTCTTTGTATTTAGTATATGGAAAATAATTACATTTTTGTGTTTTTTCCTCTTAATCAAAGTGATGGTATCGCCACCAAAACTGGCATTTAAAGGGTTAAAATCCTGAAATTAAATAAATATTTGGTAGTTATGATGAGGACTGATGCTGGTTAAAAGATTTAACTTGGTAAAAGTGGAAAATAATAATAATATATAATATTTTAGGCAATGTTTAATATGTGACCATTTTTGGTCATTAATGCACTCAACGGCGTTAAAAATCTAATGCAGCACAAGGGTTAAAATTAAATAGCCTTTTTTTGTCCTTGTAATGTTCAATCAAAATATCATAACTCGATATTCCGGTGAAACGACTTCTCTCTGGTGACATATGCAGGACTTCTCCAATAATTTAATCCAACCAAACCCCGGGAAGCTCACGTTCATCTGCCTACTCTTTTGAAAGCCGCACTCCAATCTCAAAATCCAATAAAAAACTGCTGGATAGAATCAAGTCCACAATCTGTCACTACTTTTCATCGCAACTTTAAACTACTGAAGTCTACTGGCTACTGAAGTCATTCAGTAGATTTTTACGCAAACATTTTTAAAAAGCATGATAAGACTTATTCCGGTTGTTAACAATTTGGTACTTTTTATTCAATGATTCAGTGACTGATAACATAACATATTCATAACATAACAGATGCTCAATTACTGGAACTTACTGGCATAACTATATAATCTAAAAAATATGTCACAAGCCAATTATTGAATTGAGTCTTTTAAATCAATTCACCAAAAAGATGGAGTTACTGGGATAAATCAAAATTCTCACCACTTCTCTTCAGGCAACTTGGTAGGTGATTCATTTGGTGACCAACAGTGTTTGTGATAACACAATCTGTATTTAATCCTTCAAATATTTAGTTGTGCTTTGATATAATACAGATGAGCAAATGATAAAGCTTGGGTTGCTGAATATTCGATCCCTTACTTCAAAATCTCTCATAGTTAATGATATGATTTCAGATTATAATCTTGATATGCTGTGTTTGACAGAAACCTGGCTAAAACCAAACGATTACATTATTTTAAATGAGTCAACCCCACAAGATTACAGTTATAAACATGAACCTCGTCTGAAAGGCAAAGGGGGAGGTGTTGCTGTAATTTATAGTAATATTTTCAAAACCACTAAGAAATCTAGCTTTAAATATACTTCTTTTGAAGTATTGGTGCTTAATGTAAAAATATATAGTGTAAACGATAAATCACATTTGAGAATTATGCTGGCTACTGTATACAGGCCACCAGGGCACCATAAAGATTTTATCAAAGAATTTGCGGACTTTCTATCAGAATTAGTATTGGCTGCAGATAAAGTACTAATTGTTGGTGATTTTAATATACATGTAGATAATGAAAAAGATGCATTGGGATTGGCATTTAAAGACATTGTAAACTCAATTGGAGTTAGACAACACGTGTCAGGACCTACTCATCGTCGTAATCATACTCTAGATCTAATATTATCACATGGAATAGATGTTGATGCCGTTGAAATTCTGCAGCAGAGCGATGATATCTCAGATCATTATCTAGTCATGTAAACTACATTTAGCCAAGGCTGCAAAGCCGACTCCGTGTTATAAATACGTTAGACCTATAACTTCTGCCACTAAAGATTGCTTTATCAATAATCTTCCTAATCAGTTTCATCATCTCAGCATCCCGGATAGCTTAGAAGAACTTGATATTGCAACAGAAACGTTTAACTCTCTCTTTTCCAGCACTTTAGACGCAGTTGCTCCGTTGCGCTTAAAGAAGATTAAAGAAAATAGCCCAACGCCGTGGTACAGCGAGCACACCCGGGCCCTTAAGAGAGCAGCCAGAAAAATGGAGCGCAACTGGAAGAAAACTAAACTAGAGGTATTTCGGATTTCGTGGAAAGAGAGCTCGATTGCTTACAGAGAGGCTTTAAAAGCTGCTAGATCTGCTTATTTTTCAAACCTATTAGAAGAAAATAAACATAATCCAAGGTATTTATTTGAAACAGTGGCTAAACTAACGAAAAAGAAAGCTTCAAGCCCAGAAGTGTCCAAGCAACACAGCAGTGATGACTTTATGAACTTCTTCACTTATAAGATTGATAATATCAGGGACAAAATTATAACTATGCAACCGTCTACCACAGTATCGCATCAGGAAGTGCATTGTAGTCTCCCTGAGGAAAAATTTGATTCATTTGTTGCTATAGGAGAGGAAGAATTCTGCAAACTCGTTAATTCATCTAAATCGACAACTTGTATGTTAGATCCTATACCGACTAAGCTACTGAAAGAGATGTTTCCAGAGGTCATATATCCTCTTCTTAATATCATTAATTCATCTTTGTCTCTAGGATACGTACCAAAAACCTTTAAACTGGCTATGATAAAACCGCTTGTTAAAAAAACACAACTTGATCCTACAGAATTAGTCAATTACAGGCCGATCTCGAATCTGCCTTTTCTGTCAAAGATATTAGAAAAAGCAGTATCTTCACAACTGTGTTCCTTTCTAGAAAGAAATGATATCTGCGAGGATTTTCAGTCCGGATTTAGACCGTACCATAGTACTGAGACCGCTCTCATTAGAGTCACAAATGATTTGCTCTTATCATCCGATCGTGGTTGTATCTCTCTATTAGTGTTACTCGATCTTTGTGCTGCATTTGACACAATTGACCACAACATTCTTTTAAATAGACTAGAAAACTATGTGGGCATTAGTGGAATTGCACTAGCATGGTTTAAATCATACTTATCTGACCGTTATCAGTTTGTAGCAGTAAATGAAGAGATGTCTTATCGATCACAAGTTCAGTATGGCGTACCACAAGGCTCAGTACTAGGACCGCTGCTGTTCACTCTGTACATGCTACCATTAGGAGATATCATTAGGAAACATGGAGTTAGCTTTCACTGTTATGCCGATGATACTCAGCTGTATATTTCTTCTAAACCCAACGAAACTTACCAATTCACAAAATTAACGGAATGCATAGCTGATATAAAAAATTGGATGACTAGTAATTTCCTACTACTAAATTCTGAAAAGACAGAGATTCTAATTATTGGACAAAAAACTTCCACACGTAATAACCCAGAATACTGTCTAACACTTGATGGCTGCTCTGTCAAGTCTTCGTCGTCGGTTAGGAACCTGGGTGTGCTCTTTGATACCAACCTTTCTTTTGAAAGCCACGTGTCTAGTATCTGTAAAACTGCATTTTTCCATCTTAAAAATATATCTAAAATACGCCATATGCTCTCATTGGGAAATGCGGAACAATTAGTCCATGCGTTCATGACCTCAAGGCTAGATTATTGTAATGCTCTACTGGGTGGTTGCCCTGCACGCTTAATAAATAAACTACAGCTAGTTCAAAACGCCGCAGCTCGAGTTCTTACCAGAACCAGGAAATATGACCATATTAGCCCGGTTCTGTCAACACTGCATTGGCTCCCTATTAAACATCGTATAAATTTTTAAATATTGTTGATTACCTACAAAGCACTAAATGGTTTAGCTCCGCAGTACTTGAGCGAGCTCTTAACGTATTATAGTCCTTCACGTCTATTGCGATCTCAAAATTCCGGCCAGTTGATAATACCTAGAATATCTAAATCGACTGCAGGCGGTAGATCCTTTTCCTATTTAGCACCAAAACTTTGGAACAGTCTTCCTACCATTGTCCGGGAAGCAGACACACTCTGTCAGTTCAAAGCTAGACTAAAAACACATCTCTTTGACCTAGCATACACATAACACACTATAGACTTCTATAAATTCAATGTTAGGCTGCATAGTTTAGGTCAGCCGGAACTGGGAACACTTCCCTTAAATCTTGATGTACTCGCTACATCATAAGAAGAATGGCATCTACGCTAATATTAGTGTCTTTGTTTATCCCGAGGTTTTCCCTCAGCCTGCCGGATCCAGGCCGTGTCCAGATCTGACGAAGGAGATCCGCCTGGACCCGATGACAATGCAGTGCTGAAGTATCCACTATCCTCTCCCTATGGAGGATCCCTTTCCCACTCTACAGATAAAGCGTTGTGAATTCCCGCTCGCGTACCCCGAAGTGATAAAATAAAACAAATTCTGCATCAAAATTTATAGGCAAGAAAAGTAGTTTGTTTAGGCTGGGTTGTATGAATTATAAACCTGCGCACATATTTTAAAAAGCACATAACTATAGAATCAATTCTGAATGAGCATGTGAACGCCGTCAGCGTTAATCACAGGTTCACAGCGTTTAAAAGTCTGATCATTTCGACGGAGGTGAATCAATCAAAGTTAACTTTAGCTGGAAATAACATTATTCAAGAACCGCTATAATGCCAAAACAATCTGTTACCTTAAATTATATGTTTATCTCTGTAAAGCTGCTTTGAAACAATCCATTGTTAAAAGCGCTATATAAATGAAGATGACTTGACTTGACTTGACTTGCTTTGTCTTGTAGTTGTATACATACAGTGGGGAGAACAAGTATTTGATACACTGCCGATTTTGCAGGTTCCCTTTCGTAAGGGAACTCCCGCTGCATCGATACTCGACGCTTTGGGGAATGCCTTCGGCATGATGCGTCTGAAGTCTGTAATGGAACTACTCCAATCTTGATTGGTGCTATGTCTTTCGTCACTCATGACGTTGCATGTGACGGTGACCTGGAAGCTATAAAAGGACATCAGAACATAGAACCGAATGTGTTCACAAATCGCAGTGTCCGCCCGAAGACGTTGCGGCCCTGTCGGCGTACTCTCTCTCACATCCAGCTCCTTTGGGCCTGGATGCCATGGTACAGATGTGGCTGAGGTCACGTCTATATGCTTTTCCCCCGATCGCTCTGCTCCCTGCAGGGGTTCTGGAAAGGTTAGATACGGCATTGAACCCAGTTAAATACTGCCCACTGGCTTCAGTACTGGCGTTCCATCCTGTTCTCTAACGGGACCTCCCGTTCATGCTTAGGGCCTCTGTGGCAGCCTCAGTGCCCTCCCCAAGCTTCTAAGGGTGAGCTCGTAGGGACATTCCCACTAAAAAAACTCCATGTTCCTGTAGATTGGAGGATGAATCCTGTCATCTAGCCTATTGGCATCAGGCTGACGGGTTATCCCTGGCACCCGTCATGTCCTGTGGATGAGTTATATGAGAATATATATTGTGAAGGAATCTCACGACTAATACCTTTCCTAATTATACAATATCCCGTCCCTGATATTAATATAATCTCGCGGTAACTAAAGAGCCCATCCTTTAGTCGTGTCCTCAAGAGTTAGGTGATCAGTCTATATAAATTCGTATTCTATTATTGAAATAATAGATTTCCCCTTTATATTATAAGTCTCCCTTTTGTGGTACTCTACAACCTTGTTTACATCATAACAATTAGTCATACGTATATCCTTATACATATACACTTGTTACATGCTGCCTCTTTGGCTAGGTTATTTTGATCAATCAAATCTCATATGGGTTATTCTTATCTCAAAAGAATTCTCACCCTCTGATGTCGTTCTCTTCAGGAAGGGTCCTCCCGGCCCAATTAGAAAAGTGTGACTAACACTCAATGATCCAAGGTCCAGTCAGATGATTATAATAAATGTTACAAAATGTATTACAATAATCAAATGAAAATGAGTACTTGTTACAGATCATAAATGAGTATTAACTAACATATGGATACTAGCTAGGCTTGAAGCTTCTTGCGCCTGACAACTGCTGGCGTGTCAAGTTGGTGATTGCAAGAAAGAGCAAAGATCTCTTCCTCGTCCCCTCTTTTATACAGTTCATATTTGCAGAATTAACATATACGTAAAAAGCATCGCGGTTGCTTAGAAGCAGCTCATATTTTCCTTTTAAGGACACACATGCAAGAGTTTCACTGTAGGCAAAAGACAACTCATGCTTCCTTTATGCTTGCAGAAATCATATCTATTCAGAGATGGTTATCACTTTTTACCTAATACATCAAGTTTCTATGAATCATCGTTCAACTAACGGTTATAACCTTTTTAACCTCTGAAATATAATTTTAAACATAGTACAGGTTTTTCATATATTCAGCCTGTCCATTACATCCAATGACTCAGACAGTTCCTTCAGTCGTTCCTCTTTACTTGGCAGCACATATTTTTTCTTATTATGCCCTTTTCGATTTTAACTCTTAAATGAAGACCTAGACTTTGGTGAGGATTTCTGGGGAACCAGGTCAATACCCTCCTCTGATGAGCTTTTATTTACAATATAAGAATGTTTTGAGTCTGCTTCCTGTTCATCCTACTCCCTGGAAGAGAGGTGGCGTTGACCCCTCTTACTCAAGGGCGTGGGAGCCACTCTATCTTATTTCTGCCTCGACACTGAGGTGCTTGTAGGCAATATCATGATTCTCTGGATATTCATCATATAAGAATCTATTTGAGTCTACTTCCTGCTCGTCCTGCTCCCTGGAAGAGTGGTGGTTCTGCCCCCTCTTACGTGATGACGTGGCAGCCACTCTACCTTATTTCTGCCTTGACACTGAGGTGCCTGTAGGCAGTATCATGATTCTTTAGGTAATCCATCCTCCATCGCATGTGTTGGATGGTCAAGGTCGTAGCCTTGGAGGCCCCTATGTTAGGCATCGGGCTGGGAGGAGTTAGATCTATCTAGATATGTATCAAGGGCTAGGAGCTATCCCCCTTTTTTCAATTAGACAGTTGGTTATCAACGGAAACCTCTCATAACTGATGTACGTGGTGCGCTCTTGCCTTCACCTCTCATCTAATATTTCTTTACTGTCTGGGGTTCCCATCCATGGGGTCCCTTGAGCCACCGGCTCCAGACCTCCCCTTCTTACACCAAATCTTATGACAATCTTGGTAGGTTGGATCTGCCTTCCCATTCCTATCGTCCGTAAGTGTGCCAGATGCTTCACACCAGGGCGTATTACTCTGTGTGGCAGCGTGGGTATTCGTTCCCCAAAGCGTCGCGTATCGATGCAGTGGGAGTTCCCTTACGAAAGGGAACGTCTCGGGTTACTATTGTAAAACTCGTTCCCTGAGTGGGAAACGAGACGCTGCATCCCTCGGCCACACTTTTCGCGCTCCTGAGAACCCTTCAAAAGCTGACGTGACTATGTTCCGATGTCCTTTTATAGCTTCCGGATCACCGTCACATGCAACGTCACGAGTGACGAAAGATATAGCACCAATCAAGATTGGAGTAGTTCCATTACAGACTTCAGACGCATCATGCCGAAGGCATTCCCCAAAGCACTGAGTATCGATGCAGCGTCTCGTTCCCCACTCAGGGAACGAGGGTTACAATAGTAACCTGAGACGTTTCCCCACTTACAAAGCATGTAGACGTCTGTAATCTTTTATCATAGGTACTCCTCAACTGTGAGTGATGGAATCTAAAACAAAAATCCAGAAAATCACATTGTATGATTTTTAAGTAAGTCATTTGCATTTTATTACATGACATAAGTATTTGATCACCTACCAACAAGTAATAATTCCGGCTCTCACAGACCTGTTAGTTTCTCTTTAAGAAGCTCTCCTGTTCTCCACTCATTACCTGTATTACCTGCACCTGTTTGAACCCGTTACTTGTATAAAAGACACCACACACTCCACAAACAGACTCCAACCTCTCCACAATGGCCAAGGCCAGAGAGCTATGTAAGGACATCAGATACAATTGTAGACCTGCACATGGCTGGGATGGGCTACAGGACAATAGGCAAGCAGCTTGGTGAGAAGGCAACAACAGTTGGCGCAATCATTAGAAAATGGAAGAAGTTCAAGATGACAGTCAATCTCCCTCGGTCTGGGGCTCCATGCAAGATCTCACCTCGTGGGGCATCAATGATCATGAGGAAAGTGAGGGATCAGCCCAGAACTACACGGCAGTACCTGGTCAATGACCTGAAGAGATCTGGGACTACAGTCTCAAAGAAAACCATTAGTAACACACTACGGCGTCAAGGATTAAAATCCTGCAGCGCACACAAGGTCCCCCTGCTCAAGCCAGCGCATGTCCAGGCCAGTCTGAAGTTTGCCAATGACCATCTGGATGATCCAGAGGAGGAATGGGAGAAGGTCATGTGGTCTGATGAGACAAAAATAGAGCTTTTTGGTCTAAACTCCACTCGCCGTGTTTTGAGGAAGAAAAAGGATGAGTACAACCCCAAGAACACCATCTCAACCGTGAAGCATGGAGGTGGATGCTTTTCTGCAAAGGGGACAGGACGACTGCACCGTATTGAGAGGAGGATGGATGGGGCCATGTATCGCGAGACCTTGGCCAACAACCTCCTTCCCTCAGTAAGAGCACTGAAGATGGGTCGTGGCTGGGTCTTCCAGCATGACAACGACCCGAAACACACAGACAGGGCAACTAAGGAGTGGGTCCATAAGAAGTATCTCAAGGTCCTGGAATGGCCTAGCCAGTCTCCAGACCTGAACCCAATAGAAAATCTTTGGAGGGAGCTGAAAGTCAGTTGTTGCCCAGCGACAACCCCGAAACCTGAAGGATCTGGAGAAGGTCTGTATGGAGGAGTGGGCCAAAATCCCTGCTGCAGTGTGTGCAAACCTGGTCAACTACAGGAAACGTATGATCTCTGTGATTGCAAACAAAGGTTACTGTACCAACTATTAAGGTCTGCTTTTCTGACATACTGTATCAAATACTTATGTCATGCAATAAAATACAAATTAATTACTTAAAAATCATACAATGCAATTTTCTGGATTTTTGTTTTAGGCAAGGCAAGGCAAGTTTATTTATATAGCACATTTCATACACAATGGCAATTCAATGTGCTTTACATAGAAGAAATTAAAATAATCAAAACAAATAAGAATAATTAAAACAGTTTAGAATAAAAAATAAAATAAAGTAGTACTGGTCCACCCCTATCTGAGATGGAAGAGATTGAGCCGGTTTACGGTGCCACTGGACCTCTAGCCCAGGGATGTACTCTGCTGGGGTTGTGCTACACCAGTAATGCCCAGCGGGGCCCCCACAGAGCAAGCTTCGCGTGCGCTGTCTGCTGCTGTTACACTCTCAGCGACTTCTTATACTCTCAGCAGTATAACTAACTTACTCCTTCACTCGCCTCATCGGAGTGAAGACTCTCCCGCTCTCCTTCAAAATCTCTTCCAGAAAAAAAAAAAAAAAAAAAGACAAAACCAATACGGTAAAAACAGTCGGGCGAACAGTGGCACAGTGCTCATTCAGTAAATGCATAGCTAAACAGATATGTTTTGAGTCTGGATTTGAATGTAACTACTGTAGGAGCACATCTGATCTCCTCTGGAAGCTGGTTCCAGCTGCGGCTGGCATAATAGCTAAAAGCATACTCTCCATGCTTAGAGTTTATCCTTGGTATTTTTAGCTGATGTGATTCTAATGATCTTAGTGATCTGTTAGGTTTATATTCAGTGAGCATATCTGGAATATATTGAGGTCCTTACCCATTGAATGATTTATATACCAGTAATAATACTTTAAAATCAATCCAAAAATGTAACTGGGAGCCAGTGTAAAGACCTGAGGACTGGTGTGATATGTTCATATTTTCTGGATCTGCTCAGAATCCTGGCAGCAGCGTTCTGTATGAGCTGCAACTGTCTTATGGTCTTTTTAGTAAGGCCAGTGAGGAGTCCATTACAATAATCCACCCTGGTGGTGATAAAAGCATGAACAAGTTTCTCTAAGTCTCGATTAGAAACAAAGCATCTAATTCTTGCTATATTTTTCAGATGATAGTATGCTGATTTAGTTATTGCTTTGACATGAGTACTGAAACTAAAGTCTGACTCTAGAGACACACCAAGATTCCTGACTTGATTTTTAGTTGTTAGACCCCTGGCGTCAAGGTATGCATTCACCTTGAGAACTTCATCTTTGTTTCCAAACGCAATAACTTCAGTTTTGTCTTTGTTTAACTGAAGAAAGTTTTGGCACATCCAACTGTTTACTTCATCAATGCATTGGCACAGGTAGTCAATGGGGCTGTAGTCGTTAGGCGATAGGGCTAAGTAGAGCTGTGTGTCGTCTGCATAGCTGTGGTAAGCAATTTTGTTCTTTCTCATTATTTGGCTCATTGGGAGCATCTACAGGTTGACTAGGAGTGGTGCAAGAATTGAGCCTTGAGGGACTCCGCATATCATGGATGTCCACTCAGACTTATGGTCTCCTATACTCACATAATAACCTCTCCATTCTAAGTATGATCTGAACCATTTTAGGACTATCCCAGAAAGCCCCACCCAGTTTTACAGCCTGTCAAGAAGTATGTCGTGATCGACAGTGTCAAATGCAGCACTGAGGTCGAGTAGTACCAGTACTGATAATTTGCCTGAATCAGTATTTAAGCGAATATCGTTTATTATCTTTATGAGCGCTGTCTCTGTGCTGTGATGCGATCGGAATCCAGATTGAAAATTGTCAAAGTATCCATTCAAGCTTCAGAATTTGTTCAGCTGATTGAAGACAACTTTTTCAATGATCTTGCCTATGAAAGGAAGATTTGAGATCGGTCTATAGTTGCTTAATATAGTCTTATCCAGATTGCTCTTTTTCAGGAGGGGCTTGACAACTGCAGTTTTCAGGGAGTTTGGAAAACTACCAGAAAGAAGTGAGGTATTAACCACTTTTAGGAGATCTGCTTCCAAACTGTTTAACACACTTTTGAAGAAAGATGTGGGAAGTGTGTCATGGGCGCAGGTTGATATTTTAAGGTGCTGTATGGTTTCTTCTAAAATTTTGCCATAAATTTCTTTGAAATCAGACATAGTAACTACATTCTCAGGTTGTGGTCTGATCTGTCTGACCCCAGTGCGGCTCAATGATGTGATAATCACCTTTCTGATATTATTAATTTTCTCAGAGAAGAAAGAAGCAAACTCACTGCACTTGCCGTCTGAGAGCATTTCACTTGGAATCTGGCTTGGGGGGTTTGTCAGTTTCTCTACAGTAGCAAAAAGAGTGCGTGTGTTTTTTCAGTTGCTGTTTATAATATTTGAGAAGAAAGTCTGTCTAGCTTTGCCTAGTTCCATATTGAAAGCATGGATGCTGTCTTTGTAGATGTTATAATGGACTACAAGTTTTGTCTTCCGCCACATGCGCTCTGTTTTTCTGCATGTTCTTTTCATATTTTGCACAGCTGTTGTGTTTCTCCAAGGTGCTTTTTGTCTACCACTCTTCCTGACTTTCACAGGAGCAATTTAATCTATTACACTTTTAACCTTTGAGTTAAAAGAATCAAGTAGAAAATCAACAGAGTCAGCAGATATGCTTGGTTTTAAAGATAGCCTTCATAAATAGCACACTAGTGTTCTCATTTACGCATCTCTTCTTGACAGACACAGATCTAGCTTCAATGGCAGGAGAGATCAATATATCAAAGAAAATACAGAAATTATCAGACAGTGCTACATCCTTAATAACAATCGATGAGATGTTTAAATCCTTACTGATAAGTAAATCTAGAGTGTGTCCACGATTGTGTGTGGGACCAGGAGTCAGATCAAAAGTTTTTAAAACAGTTTTGATTTCTTTTGCCATATTGTTTTCTGCATTATCTATGTGAATGTTCAAATCTCCAGTAATAGCAAAACAGTCAAACTCTGAGGAAATTGTTGATAACAGTTCTGTAAAGTCCTCAGCAAAGGCTGGAGAGTATTTTGGAGGCCTGTAAATAATGATAAGTAAAATACGTGGGGCACCTTTTAACACAATACCCAGATATTCAAAAGAGGGGTAGTTACCAAATGATGTTTGCTTACATTGAGAGACATCTTTAAAAAGAGCAGCTACTCCCCCTCCTCTCCTAACAGCTCTGCAGACACTTGTTTCATTGAGGACTGTTCCACTGCAGCTGTCTTCTAGCCACGTTTCATTTAGAAGCATAAAATCCAGGTTGTATGTGGTTATTAAGTCATTGACTAGAAGTGATTTATTTTTAAGTGAGCGGATGTTTAAAAGTGCTTATTAACAGTCTTACTTTTTGTTACTTTTGTCTTAGTTTGGCGTGTAATAGGCACCAGATTAGATAGGTTTGCTGTACGGGGTTTGAAGGCCTTAGACTTTCTATTATGTAATCGAATAGCAATAGAGATACAGGCACACTGGGTTCCCGCTTGTTCTGTAAACATTTGAGAAAGTTACTGTTATCATAGCGGGGACCCGACACATATCACTGAGAGCTGGTATTGTTTCTGGTTCACCTCGAGCCGATGGAGGAGGGTGTGGGCCCTGGCGTTTTTGCAGAGGCCGAAGAGCTCTCACAAGCAGAGAGCGAGCTGGGCCCGCAGGCTTTCGTGGTTTTGGGGCCTGACTTTTTTTGGTTGATGTCTGGGGGCCTGCAGATAGTTTGGTTCCAGCAAACCCCAGTTTTTCCATTTTCTCTGAGAAACACAGAAGATGCTGTGGAGATGTTGGAGATAGGGATAACGTGTCTGGTGAGAGGATAGAGGCTGGAGGGGGCTGTTTCTCTGGTGTTATTGGAAGCTGTAAAATGCTGTCCTGGTTTTCCAGCAAGTCGTCCTTGGATGCTGAATGTTGGAGAAGTTCTAGTATGTCACAGTCTGTCTGTGGTGAGCTCTGTGGGCAGGACTCAGCTGAGATTGTGTCCGTGAGCAGAGGCTGTTTTGGCTGAGTGGTGTTATCATTGTCCTTGTATGACGTGTCAACCGCATGTCCATCCAGGTGCTGAAGTGAAGTCCTGTGGTCATTCTTACTGTGTCCAGGTGTGTGTGCCATTTAGGTTGAGTGTATTGGCACACACTGCAGAAGGATGATTGAGAAAGAAGTAGATATTGTCCTTTAGCACTCAACCTTTAGCACAGTTTTACATTCCGTCACTCACAGTTGAAGAATACCTATGATAAAAATGACAGACTTCTACATGCTTTGTAAGTGGGAAAACCTTCAAAATCGGCAGTGTATCAAGTACTTGTTCTCCCCACTGTGTGTCTTGTATACTTGGAGAAACAAATGAAGTCTGTAACTCGATTAAACTTGTAGCCTGGCCACATAGGGTTTAATAATTGCATGGCTGTTTAGTATAAATGTTATACTTTGTAAGACAGCTGCAATAATATGATTAGTTTTGCCGGGTTTTGTTGCCCGCAAGTCTTTGTGTTATAGTGTTTTGGTTTTACTATCGCGAGAGCTCGCGAGGCTCCAGGGGATTCCCAGTGACGTCAGGCTAGTCAGCGGAAGGAACGAGGGCGGCTTCCGTGGAGGTGGCGAGGGATCGGTGTTAAAGAGGAAAGGAGAGAGAGAAAAGGAGGAGATACAAGTGGCTCGTGGAATTAACGATCGATCGCACGGCTGGAGAGGCTTGTCATAGACTGAGTAGGAAGAACTCCTCGTGGAAATAGGATTATTCAATTGGATTATTTCACCTTGGGGATCACTACACAGGACAGCGCTGTTCCTCTACACGGGCACGGACTTTGGTCGGCTCACCGGTGAGACCGATTCAACTCCCACACACACACACATTGGACAGAAACACTCAGACTCAATGTATATATTATAATTATTGTTGGTGTTGGTTATTTAATACATTTTGTGGTTATCCATCCATCTTGTTGTTTATTTTTGTTTTCAATGCGAACAAGTTTATTTTACACTTAGATAAAAAAGTTTTTTTCCCCCCGAATTATATTTTGAGGTGTAACCTGCTTCGATTGAGGCTGAGCTTTACATATTGGTGACCCGTACAGTGAAAGAAAAAAAAAAAACCTCTTAATTATTGTGTTTTTTTTTCTTCTTCTTTCTCAAAATGGATGTCGGAAATACTGGTAACGTTACAGAAGTTGTTAATACAGCTAATGACTTTTGAAGATGGCCAGAAAGATATGGAAGTAACCAATGTTCAAGAGATGCCCAGCTCTTTTGTGAATAGACGTAATCCCACTGCTGAAATAACATCAATGATTAGCTCTTTGTACATTTCTGATGATGAACATGATGATGGTGATGAATATGATGATAAGGAAAGTATACAGAGTGTGGAAATGGTACAAGCAATACAAACAGACATGGCTCAATGTAAAGGTGATTTATTGGCCCTAAACCAAAAATTACAAACCATAGAACATGATTTTAAACAGGCATTGGACAGTACCTTAAATCGTGAAACTAGTTTCAGACAGGCGGTGGATACTAGCTTGGCAGGGTTGGAGGATTATTTTATGAATGCGCTGGAAAAGTTAGAAAAGGCGGTTACCGATTGTATTCTGAGGAGGGATTCTAAATGGGAAAGCCAGCTGAGAAAGCAGAAACTCACTAGTACTCCCACCATCACCAGATTAAAGGCATATTCTCCAGATCCTTCCCGCTTTTCCACTGTCCAGTCATCACGAGTACCAGCGCTAGTGCCCAGAGGGAAATCTACCCTCATAAGCCCCTCAATGATACGTATGACATACCTATGTATGTTGAACCCTCTAATGTGCTTACGTCCTCAGTAGTGACTGGTTCATCCTCATTCTGTGCCCGACCTCCTATCCACATCAAGTTCCTGTCGTTTGGGGACGCCTGGGGGACGGCGGAGGTGCTTAACTTCGTGGAACAATGTGAGAACTTCCTGAAGATCCGTCCACTTCCCACTGCGGAACTCCTAGGAACCTTGAGCACGGTGCTGAAGGGACCCGCTCAGAGCTGGTGGAAGGCGGAGAAGCTCAGGGTAATGGCATTCATGGCGGCTTTTCTTCCGGATGATTAACTCAGAAGTGGAAGAAAAGTTGAGAACTATGGTTCAGCTGCCACAACAACGCCTGAGGGACTTTGCATATAACTACCGAGCCCTATGTCTGAAATGGAAGCCAGAGATCTCGGAGGAGGAATTAGTACATCAAATACTAAATAACATCAATCCTAGGGTGGCAGGATGCATGAGGGGAACCGTCAACATGGTGGAGCAGCCGGTGAAGGTGGGGTCGATGGTGGAAAAGGACCACCTAGGAGCCAAAGACTACTGGCATAAAGTCAACTCCCAGAGCAGAAAAGAAAAGACCTACAAGAAATCTGCTGAACGTTCCTTTAACCCTAACCTGGCCGGAGTAACCCTAGCACAATTCCAGCCAGTTTCAGCTCTTCTGGTGGTACCTGTAAAGGTGAATGGTAAAGAAGTGAAGGCGGTTTTAGACACTGGTAGCACTTTCACCTTAATGCAAGAAAACCTGTGGAAACAATTGAAAGGAGAGGGTCCTTTCCTCCAGCCAACAGAAATTCATCATGGCTGATGGAACGATTCACCAGTCCAGAGACCTGCAAAGGACCAGGATTCAATGGCATGACCAAAACTGCAGTATGGATACATATATCTTAAAAGACACTCACCTTGCATTTCCTTTTATTGCCGGGTTGGATTTCCTGAGGACCATGGGAGCTGTGCTGGAAGTAGGACGAGACCGATATGGGTTAAGCTCTGAGAGAGGATACACCTATTTCCCTTTCTTACCATCGCAGATTCCAACAGGTCCAGCTATCATGTCAGATCAAGATCTTTTACATATTACTGCAAAGATAAATTTATATTATGCATTACCTTCCACTGGTAGAATTCCAGAACTCCTGGATATTTCCCCTGAGGTATGGGACTCGGAAAATCAGGAGGAATTGAGGAAGTTGCTACAAGCTTGGCCACGTGCAACCTCGAACCACCTGGGAAAGACATCCATTGTACAACACCGAATCACATTATCTGAAGACATACCTCTCAAATCTCGGGCATACAGAGTTTCTCCTTTTAAGAAGCAGATCGTTGAAGAGCAAGTAGATCAGATGCTAAGAGATACGATCATTGAACCCTCCTTCTCGCCTTGGTCTTCACCGGTTGTCCTGGTCCCCAAACCTGACGGATCGTACAGGTTCTGTGTGGATTACAGGAGGCTGAACAGCAAGACAGTGCCTGACTCATGTCCGATTGCCGTTTATTTACGACATTCTTGAATCACTGGAAAGAGCCTCATGGTTCAGTTCATTGGATCTGCAGTCTGGGTACTGGCAGGTGGAGATGGAGCCACCGAGTAAAGAAAAGACTGCTTTTATGGTAAATAGTAAATGGTAAATGGACTGCATTTATATAGCGCTTTCACAGACCCAATGGCCACCAAAGCGCTTTACATTTTGCCTCACATTCACCCATTCATACACTCATTCATACACCGACGGCGGTGTCAGCCATGCAAGGCGCCATCCAGCTCGTCGGGAGCAGCTGGGGTTAGGTGTCTTGCTCATGGACACCTCGACACTTGGTCAGGTGGAACCGGGGATTGAACCACCAACCTTCCGGTTTGTAGGCAACCTACATGAACCACTAAGCCACTGCCGCCCCGATCTTATCTCATCCAAGGGGCTATTTCAGGGGCTATTTCAGAGCTATTTTCTATGGGCTCAGAAATGCTGCTGCTACCTTCCAGCGTCCGAGCAACTCAAGTTGCTTGGCCATATAGTCTCTGAGAGGGGAGTTGAAATTGACCGAGAGAAGACCTGTGCTGTGGCAGAGTTTCTAGAGTTTCTCAGAGTTTTCACAATGGTTTCTAGGCATGGCAGGGTGGTGTCATAAATTTATTGCACACTTCACTGAAATTTCTGCACCATTGAACAATCTGAAAAAGAAAGGAGTCAAGTGGGAGTGAACCACAGAATGTCAAGCAAGTATGGATGCACTTAAGCTAGCTTTACAAAACTCACCTGTGTTATTACAACCAGACACCACCAAAGACTTCCAAGTTCATACTGATGCTAGTGAGGTAGGACTGGGGGCCATCCTCACACAACAGTTGGAGGAGGGTGAAAAGGTGGTGGCGTATGCTTCACGGACCTTAAATGGAGCTGAGAAAAATTACAGCACCTCGGAAAAAGAATGTCTGGAAGTGGTGTGGGCGGTTGAAAAGTGGAGACATTACCTAGAGGGAAGACCCTTCGACGTCTTCACTGACCATGCGGTATTCTCTAGCATGGGCATTCAATTGCCCCAAAGCCTCCTCATGTCTAACACGCTGGACACTCCGCCTGCAACAATTCAACTTTCAGGTACATCACCGGAAAGGTTGCCTCAACATGGGACCGGACACTTTGTCTCGGGTCCCGGAGATACCTGATGTTGATTTGCCACATTGCCTTTCCATTGCTTCACCACATGCTATTACATTAACTCACTCTCTGGAAGAAATCATGAAAGCTCAACAATTAGACCCTACCATCGCTCACCTGCACTCTAACATCCCACCTCGATCAGTCAAAGCAGGATCCATAGCCTTTGAAGATCTCCAAGGGGTGCGGGACCGCAAGGTTCCTTTAAAGGATAATAGCGAGAAGTATCAATTGGTTGTACCCCAGACGTTAATCACTGAATTCTTGCATTATTATCACGATAATCCACTTGGAGGGCATCTCGGACAGCTGAAAACTCTGCTGAAGATTCTTGACGTGGCATGGTGGCCGTCTGTTAGAAAAGACGTGCGCCAAAATGTCAAAAGCTGTGAGATATGCCAGAAGTATAAACCCAGCAATACAAAATCATCTGGATGGATGCAGAGCACTCAGGTCCCGGAACCTGGACACACGCTAGGGGTGGACCTAATGGGACCCTTTCCCCAGAGTAAGAAGCAGAACATTTACCTCTTGGTCATAGTGGATTATTTCACGAAGTGGGTGGAAATGTTCCCGCTGAGAGACAGCAAGACCCAGAAAATTGTCAAAATCCTTAGAGAGGAGATTTTTACACGGTGGGGGGTACCCAAATACATGGTATCAGATAGGGAACCTCAGTTTACATCAGTTCTTCTGAGTGAGCTATGTAAAACATGGGGTTGTGTGCAGAAACTCACCACGAGTTATCATCCACAGGCAAACTTGACGGAAAGAATCAACCGCACAGTAAAAACGACGATTGCTGCTTATTGCTGATTATGTAGCCTGGCCACATAGAGGTTTAATAATTGTATGGCTGTTTAGTATAAATGTTATACTTTGTAAGACAGCAGCAATAATATGATTATTTTTACCGGGTTTTGTTGCCTGCAAGTCTTTGTGTTATAGTGTTTTGGTTTTACTATCGCGAGAGCTCGCGAGGCTCCACGGGATTCCCCAGTGATGTCAGGCTAGTCAGCGGAAGGAAGGAGGGTGGCTTTCGTGGAGGCAGGGCTGGATTGGCCATCGGGCATACCGGGCATTTTCCCGGTAGGCCGACGTGCTTTGTGGGCCGATACATCTCATACTTTAAATTTTTATTTTTTATTTTAATTTTTTTGTCTGAATGGCCTATAAAACTCGCACATCTGCGGCCCTTTGCATTTAGTTTTGCTTAATTGGCGGGGCTGGGTTCTTTGTGCCGGTGTAATGCATTGGACACAGCGCAGGTTTTTTTTCTCTCTCACAGACCGGCACATGAAGCGCGTAGATCAGCGGCCCATTGGTTATTTTCTTGATTGACACTGGGCTGGTCCAATCACATGTACACCTCCCCCTTTGAGCTCTGAGTGAGCGAGCAGTGTCAGTGTGCATCTGTCAAAATACTCAGAGCGATGGAGAAGAAACGCAAGGAATGTGCAGAGAAATAGTGTGAAAAAAATAAAAAACTTTAAAGGCCCTTCAAGTGGCTGATGAGGATAGTGAGGTGGATAAGGAGAGAGATGAGTGAGTGCAAAGAACTGTGGTAAGCAGAACTAGGCTACTTTCAGAACACTTAGGCTATGTAGGAACCCACTACCCAGTTACACATTATTTCCACATCTGCATATTTGACGATTACGCATTTTATTAGGTGTTCAAGGACGAAGTGCTGAAAAGAGAAGTCCTAGGCCGTCAAGAGGTCAAGCTTTTTACACCACTGTGATCCTTGGCTCAAGACGGACAAAATGTATATCTCCAATTTCGATTTAGGCAAGAAAAATGTTCCGCTGTGTCGAATTTTGTCCAAAACCTATGTAGCACCCGTACAACCAATCTGTGAGTTACTTACGTGAGAATGGAGGGTGCTTGGGTTCGATGTAGTTCAGGTGGATACCACAAAGGTGCACCTAATAAGTGTATAATGAGTTGTAAAACTGTTAACAATAAAATATTTAAAAAATAATGAGACCCAGTGATGGTTGTTATTTTAGCAAAAAAAATAGGGTAACACCCTGGTTTAATTGGATAACAGAACTTGGCAAATAAAATATAAAAGCTTTTCCCCAAAACTCAATATTAGCGAATATACAAAATAAGTAACCAAAAGATTCCCCCAAACACTTAAATAATAGCCCCTTTAAATTTAGCTAGAAACCCCAATAGTTTCAATCACACTTGTTACACCAAAATAAGTGATCTAAAAGTTCCCCGCCTTTATCTCTTTCCTCACAATCGAGAATACACAAAGAACTTTACAATAAACAAGAAAAACACCGCCAAGTAGTATCCTGAAACCAGTCTTAGCAAATGCAGTGGTGGGCCCACTCACACACACATTCACACACGGTCCAGTTTACTCACAGTAACGTTTTGAACGGAAAAGAAAAATATGTTGCAGGCCTGTTTTGGTCTTGCAAAACATTGAGTGCGCTGAACGGACACTTGCAAAACATGGAGTGCGTGGAAATACCTCAGACCAGCTGATCAGGTGCGGTGCGATTAACCGACAGCTCCGCCCAGCATTCGCCCTAGCGAATCGCGGCTCCCTCTGATCACGGCTCCCGCTCCTTCTCTCCCGCTCCTTCTCTCCCGCTCCGTCAGACGGGTCTCCGGCTTCGTTTCTCACTCAGTCTCTCGGCTCACAAGCATCCCGAGTCCGCGGTCCTCTTCTCTGAGCTTCCCGCTCAGTTTTATCGGCGTTACCAGCACTTTCTAGCGTCTAATCTTTTCCTTCTCAACGTCTCAGTGTCCCCTGCTCCCCACGAGTACCCCAGGAAAAAAAAACCTCCACCACTTCCTCTCACATGTCCCTCTCCAGGTCACGTGTATATCTGCAGCCAAACACTATTGACTATACAGCGTGAATACTCAAATGACCAAAAAAATTAGTAACATAAAAACAGTAAGAATAAAGTAATAAAAGGCTATCTGCATAAAACTGTCACGAAATAAAATGACCAAATATCAATCTCCTTTTAATTATGTAAAATGAATTTACATTTCCTTAGTTAGAAATCAACTGTCCCCTATTATTTATTTCAAAGTAAATAAACGTTTACTTTTTTAATAGTCATGGGACTCGTTTTGAGAGTAAGAGAGATTAATCATAACCCACCCGGTTCCCATTACACTATAATAGCCAAGTTTACCACTGGGCTACACCTACTTTTGCGAACTAGTCCCTGGTTTTTCGCCCGATCGGAACCAAACCAGTCTAGGCCTATTCTCTGGACTCTCTAGATCAATAATTCGATCAATAAATCAATAAATCGAAAAAAAGTTGAAATTTTGCAATTGTGTGGCTGTTACAGGGTCACAATGGCAAAATAGAGTCAAAAGCCTATAAATCATAAATAAAAACTCAGAACTTCACAAAAATTGATGAGCATATGTGAGCATGCAAAGCTTTATGGAGATCGGACAATAGGTGGCACTATAATTGTTGAAAAGCTTTAAAACCATATATTTCCAAGTCAAGTCAAGTCATCTTCATTTATATAGCGCTTTTAACAATGGATTGTTTCAAAGCAGCTTTACAGAGATAAACATATAATTTAAGGAACAGAGATTGTTTTCGCTTTATAGCGGTTCTTGAATAGTGTTATTTCCAGCTAAAGTTAATTTTGATTGATTCACCTCCATTGAAATGATCAGACTTTAAATGCGAACCTGTGATTAACGCTGACGGCGTTCAGATGTGCATTAAGAATTGATTCTATAGTTATGTACTTTTGAAAATATGTGCGCAGGTTTGTTATTTCACACAACCCATGCCTAAACAAACTACTTGTCTTGCCTATAAATTTGGTTCAGATTTTTGTTTTATTTTATCACTTCGGGGTACGCGAGCCGGATTTTCAACAACGCTTTATCTGTAGAGTGGGAAAGGGATCCTCCATAGGGAGAGGATAGTTGACACTTCAGCACTGCATTGTCATCGGGTCCAGGCGGATCTCCTTCGTCAGATCTGGATACGGCCTAGATCCGGCAGGCTGCGGGAAAACCTCTGGATAAACAAAGACACTCATATTAGCGTAGATGCCATTCTTCTTATGATGTAACGAGTACATCAAGATTTAAGGGAAGTGTTCCCAGTTCCGGCTGACCTAATCTATGCAGCCTAACATTGAATTATAGAAGTCTATAATGTATTATGTGTATGCTAGGTCAAAGAGATGTGTTTTTAGTCTAGCTTTGAACTGACAGAGTGTGTCTGCTTCCCGGACAATGATAGGAAGACTGTTCCAAAGTTTTGGTGCTAAATAGGAAAAGGATCTACCGCCAGCAGTCGATTTAGATATTCTAGGTATTATCAACTGGCCGGAATTTTGAGATCGCAATAGACGTGAAGGACTATAATGGGTTAAGAGCTCGCTCAAGTACTGCGGAGCTAAACCATTTAGTGCTTTGTAAGTAATCAACAATATTTTAAAATTTATACGATGTTTAATGGGGAGCCAATGCAGTGTTGACAGAACCGGGCTAATATGGTCATATTTCCTGGTTCTGGTAAGAACTCGAGCTGCTGCGTTTTGAACTAGGTGTAGTTTATTTATTAAGCGTGCAGGCCAACCACCCAGTAAAGCATTACAATAATCTAGCCTTGAGGTCATGAACGCATGAACTAATTGTTCCACATTTCCCAATGAGAGCATATGGCGTATTTTAGATATATTTTTAAGATGGAAAAATGCAGTTTTACAGATACTAGACACGTGGCATTCAAAAGAAAGGTTGGTATCAAAGAGCACACCCAGGTTCCTAACCGACGACGAAGACTTGACAGAGCAGCCATCAAGTGTTAGACAGTATTCTAGGTTATTACGTGTGGAAGTTTTTTATCCAATAATTAGAATCTCTGTCTTTTCAGAATTTAGTAGTAGGAAATTACTAGTCATCCAATTTTTTATATCAGCTATGCATTCCGTTAATTTTGTGAATTGGTAAGTTTCGTTGGGTTTTGAAGAAATATACAGCTGAGTATCATCGGCATAACAGTGAAAGCTAACTCCATGTTTCCTAATGATATCTCCTAATGGTAGCATGTACAGAGTGAACAGCAGCGGTCCTAGTACTGAGCCTTGTGGTACGCCATACTGAACTTGTGATCGATAAGACATCTCTTCATTTACTGCTACAAACTGATAACGGTCAGTTAAGTATGATTTAAACCATGCTAGTGCAATTCCACCAATGCCAACATAGTTTTCTAGTCTATTTAAAAGAATGTTGTGGTCAATGGTGTCAAATGCAGCACTAAGATCGAGTAACACTAATAGAGAGATACAACCACGATCGGATGATAAGAGCAAATCATTTGTGACTCTAATGAGAGCAGTCTCAGTACAATGGTACGGTCTAAATCCGGACTGAAAATCCTCGCAGATATCATTTATTTCTAGAAAGGAACATAGTTGTGAAGATACTGCTTTTTCTAATATCTTTGGCAGAAAAGGAAGATTCGAGATCGGCCTGTAATTGACTAATTCTGTAGGATCAAGTTGTGGTTTTTAAACAAGCGGTTTTATCATAGCCAGTTTAAAGGTTTTTGGTACGTATCCTAGAGACAAAGATGAATTAATGATATTAAGAAGAGGATATATGACCTCTGGAAACATCTCTTTCAGTAGCTTAGTCGGTATAGGATCTAGCATACAAGTTGTCGATTTAGATGAATTAACGAGTTTGCAGAATTCTTCCTCTCCTAGAGCAACAAATGAATAAAAATTTTCCTCAGGGAGACTGCAATGCACTCCCTGATGCGATACTGTGGTAGACGGTTGCATAGTTATAATTTTGTCCCTGAAATTATTAATCTTGTAAGTGAAGAAGTTCATAAAGTCATTACTGCTGTGTTGCTTGGACACTTCTGAGCTTGAAGCTTTCTTTTTTGTTAGTTTAGCCACTGTTTCAAATAAATACCTTGGATTATGTTTATTCTCTTCTAATAGGGTTGAAAAATAAGCAGATCTAGCAGCTTTTAAAGCCGCTCTGTAAGCAATCGAGCTCTCTTTCCACGAAATCCGAAATACCTCTAGTTTAGTTTTCTTCCAGTTGCGCTCCATTTTTCTGGCTGCTCTCTTAAGGGCCTGAGTGTGCTCGCTGTACCACGGCGTTGGACTATTTTCTTTAAACTGCTTCTAAAGTGCTGGAGTAGAGGGAGTTAAACGTTTCTGTTGCAATATCAAGTTCTTCCAAGCTATCCGGGATGCTGAGATGATGAAACTGATTAGGAAGATTATTGATAAAGCAATCTTTCGTGGCAGAAGTTATAGGTCTAACGTATTTATAACACGGAGTCGGCTTTGCAGCCTTGGCTAAATGTAATTTACATGAGACTAGATAATGATCTGAGATGTCATCGCTCTGCTGCAGAATTTCAACGGCATCAACATCTATTCCATGTGATAATATTAGATCTAGAGTATGATTACGACAATGAGTAGGTCCTGACACGTGTTGTCTAACTACAATTGAGTTTACAATGTCTTTAAATGCCAATCCCAATGCATCTTTTTCATTATCTACATGTATATTAAAATCACCAACAATTAGTACTTTATCGGCAGCCAGTACTAACTCTGATAGAAAGTCCGCAAATTCTTTGATAAAATCTTTATGGTGGCCTGTATACAGTAGCCAGCATAATTCTCAAATGTAATATTACTTCAAAAGAAATATATTTAAAACTAGATTTCTTAGTGGTTTTGAAAATATTACTATAAATTACAGCAACACCTCCCCCTTTGCCTTTCAGACGAGGTTCATGTTTATAACTGTAATCTTGTTGGGTTGACTCATTTAAAATAATGTAATCGCTTGGTTTTAGCCAGGTTTCTGTCAAACACAGCATATCAAGATTATAATCTGAAATCATATCATTAACTATGAGAGATTTTGAAGTAAGGGATTGAATATTCAGCAACCCAAGCTTTATCATTTGCTCATCTGTATTATATCTGTTTTTTATTTGTTGAACATCAATTACATTTTTAACCTGACGTTTTTTGAATTTCCAAATTCGGTAAATCATGCTAGAATCACGGTACTCTATGTATCATCATAGAACGTGGTAAATCATGGTAAATTATGGTAAATCATGCTACAATCATAGTAAATAATCATAGAACATGGTAAATCATGGTAATGTCAGGGTTGTGGTGCGGGTTGAAGAAGAGTCTGATAAGGATGGCTGGCGCGAAACAGACGTTCCGAAGCTTTGCGAGATCCCGAAGCAAAGATGATTCGAAACACTGATCCGAAGCGTGATTCAAAACACCCACGTCACGTGACAACGGCTAAATGAAGCGTCTAATTGTTTCATCAGGTGGAGTGCTCCGCCGAATCAGGGTTTCATTGATTGGTCGGTTCGGGAACAAATCACACAATCACACAGTATAAAAGTTTTGTCAACGCATTATCATATCGTGGGTTTTTGTGAGAGGAGTTTGGTTTTGAGATAGCGGATTTTTGGTGATATAGTGACATTTATAGTGCGATTTGTTTAGTTATATTTAGGATTTAATTTACATTTACACATTGACTTGGAGACACACAGAGTACATATAGTGACACATTAATAGATGCATTGATAGAAATATATATATATATATATATATATATATATATATATATATATATATATATATATATATATTATATATAGATTAATAGATAGATACATATATTACAGATACATATAGATTATTAGATAGATAGATAGGCTACATATAAAATAGATAGATAGATAGATAGATAGATAGATAGATAGATAGATAGATAGATAGATAGATAGATAGATAGAAATGGAGGCTCCACAGAAGAGATGCCGTACATCTGTGGTGTGGGAGCATTTCCATTTGGAAACCCCAAATAAAGTGAGATGTGTGTATTGTGATCGGCAGCTAGCCTACTGCAACAATACATCATCCATGATGCGCCATTTGAGGAGCATTCATCCTGCCATTCTGCAGGGTGCAGAGACTACAGGTTACAAGCTTCATATATTACAAAAATACAATAATAATAAAAAAAAAACAACACATTTTTTTATTAGCTCTTTGTAAAGGTTGTTTCAGATCAACACCTGCAAGTGACCACTAGGTGTCACCGTGGAGACGGGTTTCGGATTGATTCGAAGCCTCGAAACAAAATGGCACATTTGCTTCGACTGTTTCATTGCTTCACGAAGCCTCGATCTGCCCATCACTAGAGCCTGAGGCAAGAAGGCTCCAATGCAAAACATATAGGCTACTAAACGTAAATTCACAAACCAGGAACAGGCAGGCAAAATGGCAACACAACACTCTAAATATGACTAACGATCGACAAGGACAGACTGAACAGGAAGGAACTAAATATAAGCACAAATGAACACTAACGAAGTGAAGACAGGTGACACAGATGATCATGACGAGAAACAGGTGGCTAATGAGGAAGTGAGTTCAGGTGAGGAGACAAGCGGGATCCTGGGAAGTGTAGTGATGATAAAGACAGAAGGTGCAGACGGTGACTGTGACAGGTAAACTATGATAAATCATGTTAAACTAGGGTAAATCATGATATAATCATAGTAAATCATACTGGAACGTGGTAAATCATGGTAAACCATCCTAGTACATAGTAAATCATGGTAAGCTATAGTAAATCATGCTAGAACCATGGTAGATCATATTGGAACATAGTAAATCATGGTAAATCATGATAAATCATGCTAGAACATGGTAAATCAATGTAAACTATGGTAAATCCTGCTAGAACATGGTAAATCAAGGTAAACTATGGGAAACTGTAGTCAATCATGGTAAACTATGGTAAATCATGGTAAACTATGGTAAATCATGATAAACTAAGATAAATCATGCTAGAATCACGGTACTCTATGATAAATCATCCTAGAACATGGTAAATCATACTAGAACGTGGTAAATCATGGTAAACTATGGTAAATCATGCTAGAACAGGGTAAATCATGTAAAGCATACTAGAACATGGAATATCATGGTAAAACTATGGTAAATCATGCTAGATTCATGGTAAATCATACTAGAACATGGTAAATCATGGTAAAACTATGGTAAAGCATGGTAAAACTATGGTAAATCATGGTAAAACTATGGTAAATCATGCTAGAATCATGGTAAATGGTTTTCTATCTATTATGTCAGTGGTTACATGCTTGCTAAATGTCTTTAATGCTTATGTGCTAAAAGGGCTTAACTGCTTGAACACCACTAAATGCTGCTTGCAGCTTTAATTAGAATTGTAATGAGACGAGTTTGTAAACCATGTTTTTCGCCAAAATAAAAGATCGATCTTTCAAGTATAGAAATTAGTACGAAACTAATTATGAAAGTTGCTTTTATTTTTCAGCGCATTTGTTTTACAACATATGGCTATTACTGCCATGGGATTAATATTATAACTAGTATTATGTAGGCCTAGTAGTGTAATGTAGACAGACACTATATCACAACTAATAGAGTTTTCAGTTTTTCTTTGTTCAATTTGCACACTGAATATGGGTTGGAGCTCTTAATTTTGAACTCTCAAAGTGCACCAGATTGATGAATTTAACATTAAAAAGCACAAAATTTTCTTACGGGGGAGCATGCCCCACAACCCCCCTAGAGGGACAGAGGTGCACTCACCACAGATTTCCCAAAATCCTGTGGGAAAAATCGGTATCGCTATCCCAATGCAGCTCATAGCTTGTTTTAAGATTACTGTGGAGTATAGTTCAACTTAGTAGTTATTTCATCTGTTAACTCTTACTCACTCCTATTCACTTATTACATGGCATTAGTGGTTTTAATAGGAGTTGGTATACATATTCAAGGGCGTGCAAAGTTTTGTTTTGTTTATGATAATATGTAGTGGGCCAGTCTGGGCCTAAATGCACGGGCCGATTTTTTGTCCCAGCCCTGCGTGGAGGTGGCGAGGGATCGGTGTTAAAGAGGAAAGGAGAGAGAGAAAAGGAGGAGATACAAGTGGCTCGTGGAATTAGCGATCGATCGCACGGCTGGAGAGGCTTGTCATAGACTGAGTAGGAAGAACTCCCCATGGAAATAGGATTATTCAATTGGATTATTTTACCTTGGGGATCACTACACAGGACAGCGCTGTTCCTCTACACGGGTACGGACTTTGGTCGGCTCACCGGTGAGGCCGATTCACACCGACACACACACAGACATTGGACAGAAACACTCATACTTACCGGACTCAATGTATATATTATAATTATTGTTGGTGTTGGTTATTTAATACATTTTGTGGTTATCCATCCATCTTGTTGTTTATTTTTGTTTTCAAAGTTTATTTTACACTTAGATAAAAAAGTTTTTTTTTTTTTTCCCCGAGTTATATTTTGAGGTGTAACCTGCTTTGAGTGAGGCTGAGCGTTACAAACTAAAACCCACTGCAGCCGAATCATAACCACCTGGACTTAGTAACAGTTCAGACTTGAACCTGCATCATCCTGCAAGTGAGCTTTCACTGTGCCACAGACCATAATATGGGTTTATATCTAGAGGCTTACTGTCTCTGTTCAATTCCACACTTTAATGGCACTACACAGGAGAAAAGTTTAATTCCTGGGCATAGGGATAGAGCACACTTTCAGGAAACGATTCGCTAAGCCCTCAGTTAAACTGGGATATATTAGCAAGACTGACGCACTGATGACATGCGAGTATAGCACCATGCAGTTAATGGGAAATGGGATCTGTAGAGACACTACAGTGATGCTCGGTCATCAAACAAAAACATCAAGACATCATCAAGAGTGAGCGTAGTGTGTGGGTGCGCAGGTGTGCTGAGGTCTTCTTGAGTGCCACTGAGAGGGGCTATGAATGTATATCTCAGTCTTTTCGGAGGAGATTCTGTTTTTATACCATTTCATGTCTTTATGAATGTAATTATGTGTGTGTGTGTGTGTGTGTGTGTGTGTGAGAGAGAGAGAGAGAGAGAGAGAGAGAGAGAGAGAGAGAGAGAGAGATGCTCAACAGTTTGCCCTGCGCAAATCTTGTCAAAAAAAAAAAGAAAATTGAGGGAGAGAGGAGAACTGTGAGGGGAAGATATGTGTAATCCTCTTTTTTTATTGATGAAAGAAGGCGGGGATGGAGGGAGAGAAAGAAAGAGAAATAGGGGGAAAAAGATACAAGATAGAAATGTTTTTAGCACTTTTCCTCCCACATTGAAGCTATGTGGATCACCAGTAGTGCCACTATTGGCAATATACTGAACTCTACCCAGTAACATGAATCGCTTAAAACACTCACGCACACATGTAGATGTACTCATTCAAAGTGTGTGAGAGACAACAGGGTGTTTCTGAATGAAAGGTGAAGTGTTTTCACCCCCTACTGACTAAAAGCAATCTGCTTCTTCGCTCATATTTGACCAACACACACTCGTGGCCACACACACACGTGCGGCATGCCTCAGCGGTCTAGTAAAGAGAAAAAAGAAGGTTCAGAGAACAGAGAATAATAAACAAATGAGAAGCTAATGGAGTATCATTTATCTTCAGTATGCATTTCAGCCCATGATCTCATTACTCTAAAAATCCCATCCAGAACAGAGTTGTCTTCGTCATCCCTGGTCCAGTCCTACACCAAACCTGTTTTGTCACCCAGCACCAATCCCGTTTCATTGCCCAGCACCAAGTCTGTTATTGACGTTCACACCCATCCTTCCTTTCCTGCCTGCTCCCCCAAAGCCAGCCATTCTTTCTGCCCCACCTCCGCTGGCTTCCTTCAGCCCTTTGCCTTCCCTATTGGCTACTCCATGCAACGGTCGGTCGGTCTCTTCCTTCCTTCAGGCTCTGCCTCTTACTCACTTACACAGTCGTCGACTCAATCCTCCGGCACCCTGTCTCCACCTTGGTCGCTGCCTTGGTCGCTTGGGCCTCCACAACTACCAGCATCTCCGCTGTCAGTTGGGCTCAGGTTACCACCTTGGCCTCTCCCTCCATCAGTTACGCCGTGGGTCCCCTCGGTCTCCTCCAGGCTGTCTCCGGGGTCGCTCTGGGCACTCGATGCCCAAACGTTCTTCCATGGGTCCTGCCACCGTCCACTCCTCCATGGATCCTTCCACTGTCCGCACATCCTTGGTTCAACCCACTGCCTGCTCCATCCTGAATTCTCCGGCCAGCATCCCTGCCTGTTTCCAACTTTTCGCCAGCTCCTCGTCCAACACCTCTCTCAGTGGCAGTATTGTTGTGTTCTACACACTGTTTTGCATGTTTCTCACCATCTGATTACCTGAGTTAACTTTGTTTTACTTTATTTAAATTAAGGACTAATAATTGATCTTCTTTGCCTCTGCTCATCATCATCATAATCTGATACAATACATTACTGATCCGCTGTTCCATTATGTGTTCTCATGTGTCTGTGGACTGGTATAAATAGTTACATTTCTTTCCATGTTTCTGTAGAACTTCCAGTTCAGTTGCAGTTCCAGTTCAGGGATCTATGGGCTTTTTCTGCAGGCCCAGTTACATCCATAGTTTTTATATTTATTTCATGAAAATGTTATTTATACATATATTGTTATATTGTTAAGTTTTTATCCTAACTTACAGAGGTTATTTATGATGATTTTGAAGAATATTCTTATCAGTAATTGAAATAATTTTTGGAACAATTTTAGGGGAAAAAAAGTTTTTGGAAAATCAAAATATGATTAACTTAATTCTTAAGTTAAGGGGGAAAAGGAATTTCATTCTTAAGAATGCTTCATAAATCTGGCCTCTGCTGGCTCTGTATTCAGACATTCTCATTTCTAATTGTTGATTTTAGTTCCATCATGTACAAAGATCAAGACTGGTTTAACAGTTTTTCCGATTTTATACCATTTGTAAAACTTTCCAATAAAATGATGACAGGAGAACGGCCGAAAACATCAAGAGATGCCGGAGGAGATCGTAAGAGATCGTAAAACACGAGTGCTTGTGGACACATGGTCTGGTGGCAGATCCACGCTGGGTTTCGAGCGATGTGGCCAAGATGACCCCAAGATGATCGCACAATGCACACTTGCGATGACTTGAAGAGGCGAGATGTAAACAGACAGCTCCCCGCAAATACACTAGGCACTCAAACTATTAAAACACTATCGGTATTAAAACACCACGGTTCTCCGGTACGACGGATTGGAAGGCATTCAATGCACAGTTTGAACTGCTGATGCTACAGACTGGTCTGAAAATCATAAAGCTTTTCAGTTAGCACTGTACCTCACTAACGATGCGGCTTCCTGCCTGTTGTTGTTGAGTCCTGCAGAAAGGAATGGTTATAATGCATTGGTAGAGGCTTTTCTTAGAAGGTTTGGACAATGCAGCCTTTCCTTTTAAGGCGAGACACTGCAGGTGAATAGGGTAAAAGTTTTAACTAACAGATATCACCATGAAACTTTACCAGTTGATTACTCACATGAATAGGAGAAAAAAAATGCATTGCACGTTTTTTTGTAATTTTATGTTTAAATATGCTAATCAGGCTATGTCTAATTAAATATGTGCTAATTTGCATATATTTTGAAGTTACGAATCTGACCATTGAAAAAAACAAGGTTCAAAATTATTTTTGTATTTTCAGAGGGGATTATGAATATCTCCTTTTGTTACCCTGTAAATCAGAAAATACTGCCAATAGTCTTAAAAAATTGATTTCCGCCCTATTTTTAAGCATAACGTGTCATATAAATCAGGTCAAGAATGATATATCAACAAATCCCTCTGAACAAACCTTCACAATATAGTTAGGAATACGGCTGTAAAGTTTGGTGTATGTAGGTGTTATAGAAGTGGAAAATCGTCACTAGGAGTGTGAGAAAAAACTCATTTTGAGAAAACGACCTTTAAAGATTTTTATGGCAAAATTCCACTAATTTCTATTAAAAGACATGAATTACAGACAAAATATGCTTTAGGTCCAAGTGAAATCCATGTATCACACTGTTTAAAACTCATTACTGTTTCATCCATCACTGATCATAAAATCCAAAACAACACATCAACAGGTGGAATGACAAAAACTAAATATATCACACCTATAGTAGACGTCACAGAAACATCACGTTACGCTTCTGAAGATGACTGCAGAGTCAGCAGTTGAAACTGTCAAGGTATGACAACAAACTTTAAACCTGTCGTATAAGAAATAATCACTTATAAATACAAATAGTAGGCTAAGTGAACACGCATCAACATTTTGAAACTACCGTGGAAATGTCAGAGCGCGTCACATGACGATTCTGAACGAATCACGTTGTCAGAAATTGGCATTAGCCAATGAGATTGAGAGAGATGTGTGATGTGATGACAGGGTGCAGTCAGCGATCGTGGAGCGATTTAGAATGCCAACTTTTGATGAATTTAAGCGTAATCTACACACGCAAACAGACAAAGTGTAGTAAAATAAATACCTATTTGTGTATTTTGGACTTTTTTTCAGCACAAATCTGAAAGAAGACATGTTATTGAAGACAAATAGCCCAAAATCTCAAAATTGACCAGTGAAAAAACAACAAGGTGAGCCCCTCCGCATTTTAGCCAATGACATTGAATATTTATGTAAATGCACCTATGCTGAAATGCCACCGTCAGTCCAGAACACTGACGCAAGCAATGTTGGGATTGGGGCAGTGTTATCGTAGGAAAGACCAGACGGGGAGAAGGTGGTGGCAAACTTTAGCAGGGTCTTTAACAAGTGCGAGAGGCGCTACTGTGTCACCAGACGTGAGCTCCTTGTGGTGGTAATAGCAGTGAGGCACTTCAAGTTCTACCTGTGTGGCGCACCATTCACGATAAGGACAGACTATGCTGAACTCCAATGGTTGATCTCCATTAAAGGTGCTATATGTAACTTTTCTTCTAAAATGAATCCTTTTTTTGCCTGTGTGTGAAGGGGTTGTAATCACACATTACAATGATCCACTTGTCGGGTTTTGTTATTACCTCTGAAGGCCAGTATTCCTATTTCTATGTGAAGTCTCCGGGTCGGATTTTCTGCGAAATCCATCGGGTGTGACGTGCATGCGCGCTCCTGAGCCTCTCTCCTTTTTCTATACAGTCTATGCGACGGCACTGCAGCTGACGACATGGAGTCTGATAACACCCCAAAACGACCTGCCTCCAGCACAACAGAGACTCCAACACAAACTCCACATAAATATAAAAAACAAAACAAAAATGTATCTGCTGAAGCTCATCAGGCCAAACGTGAATCGGATCGACTCAGGACGAAAACACGGATCAACATCGGCAGAGTGTTTGAATTATGGAGAGACCTCCGCTATTTTATTGTGATAAATTACAAGTTTTCAGATATGCTGAAATAATGGTAAACTGCAATGAAATAGCAAGGTAAACTACAACATATGAGACATGAAATGACAAAGACTGTTCCAGGATAACAAAAAGTAGGTGCTTTAGGATGTAACTTTTATTTTATGTACTAGATCTACTGTCTAACGTCACTCATCCCACTACTATCATATTGTTTATAATACACATTTCCAGACACGTTCAGTGCAGTAATGTTACTTCCTACGATCTTACTGTTTCACTGAAATTGTTCAGTCTAGTTCACTAACCCTTTTCGTTATCATATATCATATACATTCATACATATACATTGTAAAAATTGGTTGCAATCTGAAACATCACCGATAGAGGCCACTAAAAAATACATATAGCACCTTTAAGGAGCCTGAAAGTCAAGTGGCCAGATGGCTGGAAGGACTCCAGTCATATGAATTCACAGTAGATCATAGACCCGGTTCTAGCCACACCAACACCGATGCTTTGTCACATCGCCCCTGTGCTGCTGAGGGCTGCCGTCACTGTGAAAAGAGAGAGACACAGGAGAGAGAACTGTGTCAGGAGAACGAGCCAGCACAGCCTTCATGTGGGGCACTGAGGGGGGTTGACACTCTAGAGTGGAAGTTGCGGAACCGACCCGGACCCGTCGATTATTTCAAAAGCTGGACCCGGACCTGTCATTACCAATACTCGAAGACACTTAATGTGATGATGTTCAACAGTGTTAATTTAATAAGTAGTAGTTCTAGCTGTTAGTACTTTGTTCACTTTAAGGGGCGGGGTTTTCAGCGGGGTCAAGGGGCTAGAGAGATCAGAGTTGGAAGTGAGAGTTCAGAGTGAGTTCGAGAGCGAGAGAAGCAAGCTATATTTTTCTCTTTTGTGTTATGGTAGGTTACTGCAAAAACAGTAACTTTAATAAAGTCTCAGAACGGGAAAGAACCCGCCTGGTTACTATCGAAACGCAACAGTATGTTACAGGGGGCTTGATTCTTTGTCTCTTGCACTTTCTCCATCACACTCTCTATCGCATAGGACCTAAAGCGATTACGATATGATATAATATATTGCATAGACAAATTGAATTTACAGCAATGCTGTATTTTAGCTGTATTTTTTAGATGTTAGGATGTTTGTGTGATGGTCTAATGACCTCTCCCCTCCCTAAACATAGTAGCAAATCTTAATTTATTTATCATCTCATAGGTATCCTAAACCCTGATTTATAAAAAAAAAAGTCTATCTTTCTGCCTGTATGTCTTCTAAGCACATCTCCTCAAATTTATATAAGCCGGTGTGTGTGTGTGTGTGTGTGTGTGTGTATGTATTTTTGTGAAGTGTTTTTACTTTGAATCTGACATGAAAAGGCACTTCCATGCCCAAATATTACCTTTCTATAAATAAGAGGATGACGTCAAACCACATTTATCTCAGTTGGCCAGTTTATTATGACCCCCTCCCCCCCTTCTGGAATATACACAACAGTATACACACAACATAGACAGGAATGTTTTGGGGCTGAGATGAGATATGAAGGCCCTGTTCTTTTGACCCTCAGACCATCAGTGAGTCAGTCTTTTATTCTCTGAGGTCCTTTGGATGTAAATATTACTACCATTCATCTCGTCTCGTCCCTCATTCAACTGCTTCTACAACAGGAGCAGCAGTAATACAGTTCTATGATAGAGTGGAGGTGTGTGAATGCTGAAGGTCATGGTAATTAAATAGCAGTCAACGGTTTACGTCAGGATAATGTGAATGTATTATGGAATTGTGAACACAGAGCTGATTCTTTAGCAGTGACATCTCGCGCACTGGCTCTCAGAGTCAGACTGATTCCAGGAAGGTCTTTGTTGTATTTTTTGCCTTCATTTGGGTAACAGATTGAAATTAGTATTAAAAACAGATTACCACACTTAATGCAATCTGGACATGGCTCTCTGTAATGACTTTATGTGGCATTAACCCCAGAGAAGGACTTGTTCAATACTTAAATAAATTAGAAAAACTAATGTGAGCACTAACTAATTGAACAAATCAAGACTTTACAGGAAGACTGCAATGAGAAACCCATTTCACTGACTTTCTAGCTTCAGGCCTTTAAACAGAGACAAACAGATCAACTAATTGAACTACATACATAATACTCAATTCTTCTGGTCAGAAAAAAGTACTAAAGGATGCTTTTTTGACGTATTTGTGCATTAACCAGTGTTTTGAAAATCTCCTTGCCATGGAATACTTTAAATTTCTCTCTAATCTCCAGAATGCTGTAAAAGAGAGAGATCCAGAATTATAATTGCAAAGTGGAAAAAAAACTATGGAGCAGTAGGCTTTTACATTGCTTGAGACATCTTTGAGATCATGATATTTAGACTGAAGTGATGTAATATAAACATCTTGAACTAAAATAGAAAGTCTGTGATTCTAACCGCAGCTCGATCATCCCCTGTTGTGTGAGGAAACATTCCAAGAATTCCTCATAGGTATCCAATGTATCTTTTATAATGCTGTGTTACAGAATATTTGATTAATATTCATAAATATAACTGTAACTACAGTACATTAGTCAGGGCTGTGATCTCTCGCCTTATATAGGATGCTCTTATTATTAGCTAAAGTGAAAATGATTACATTTTTTTGTCATCAGTTGGAATTACAATCTGGGCTGACAATAATATCATCGACTCTATAAATAGCATTTATTTCATAACCAGAACTACCTGTTTGTCTTACCAATAGCTTGACAGGGGAAGTATTTGAAGAAAACTTTCTCACACCCAACTTGTCACATATTGACGCTTGATAAGGACCCCTCGGCTTCACATTTTAACACACAGGGTACCCCTTTAGCGTAATTTTTCGATGCGCAGGGTACCCCATTGCTTTTTAATTGTTTGCCTTATGCGTCAGATCAAGACTCAAAATTCTTTTCATTTGTAAAAGTAGACATGATTTTATAAATATTTATGGGTTACTTTTTTATATTTTGGAACAACTAACCCCACTCTTATACCTACCCAATTCTAAACAATGTAAAACTGTATGACGACAAATGTTTCTCATTGAAATCAATGGGGTACACTGCCACATCCAAAAATTACGCTAAAGGGGTACCCTGTGCGCAAAAAAATTACACTGAGGGATCCTGACCAAGGGTCAATATGGGACGAGTTGGGAGTGAGAATGTGTTGGTTTGGAAGCTGTAAAACATTTTTTTTTTGCTGTCATTTTTGCAGTTCTGTTTGATAACGCAGAAATTACACACTTCACTGTGAAATAATAAAAAATGAAAAATCCAGAATGGTTAGTGTAATGTCACATAATACAGGTCAAATAATAAAGATTATTCGACAGTTCTTTGCACCACCTTGATGTTTTTTTAACTATTAGAGAAGAAAACGTCTCGGTTACGGATGCAACCCTCGTTCCCTGAGTAGGGAACGGAGATGTTCCGTCGGAGGACGACGAATGGGGTTTTCGCATAGAAAGTCTATCAACTTTGACTATTACAAAACGAGCCAATGGCAAAGAAATGCCATGGGTCTAAGGAATTTGCATAGCGTATCTCCACCCCACCTCGTGGGTATAAAGCGGAAGACGTTCGCAACATGCAGATATGTTTAATCGCTGAGGAGCCAAGACTGAGCTCAGGCGATCCCCGCGGTACAGCGGAAGTGGCAAGAAGATGGAACGTCTCCGTTCCCTACTCAGGGAACGAGGGTTACATCCGTAACCGAGACGTTCCCTTTCGTTGTCACTCCGAGTTCCGTCGGAGGACGACGAATGGGGATACCAGTCTAATCACGCCACCTTCTCAGCTGTCTTCCAGTGCCCTGCGTAAATCTGAGATGCATATGGGGAATCACTGGGGTGTCCAGCCGCAGGTGTAATATTTTAACCTCAGGGGTGGCAAGGTGGCTTGCCAAGGGAAAGACACATGCTCAGAGAGGCTTAGAGTGGAAATACACATGTGGGGGTCGCTCAGAGGAGGGACCATGCACACGGGAGGCACCTAGCCGACGCGCAGGCAAAATACACTGGCGCCAGCGTCAGGAGTGCTGGAGGAACTCGGGGCTTTCGGGAAGCTCACCTGAGGAAATATCGCACGTATCCAGTCCGTGGAGTGGAATGGCGAGCAAGCGAAGACACCTGAGGGGGTCCGGTACTAGCTGGTTGAAGCGAGTACATGAGAGGACACTGGCTCCACGCGGAGATTGTAGAATTGGCGAATGTGTTGGGTGTCGCCCAGCCTGCAGCTCTGCAGATGTCTGTTAGCGAGGCGCCATGCGCTAGAGCCTAAGAGGACGCCACACTCCGGGTGGAGTGGGCAGTCACACCAAGGGGGCACGGTCGACCTTGCTGCTGGTATGCCAAAGCAATGGCGTCCACTAACCAGTGAGACAACCTTTGCTTGGAGAGAGCCTTTCCCTTCAGCTTCCCACCATAACAGACAAAGAGCTGGTCTGAGGTCCTGAAACACTGCGTTCTGTCTACATAGATGCGAAGAGCACGTACTGGACAGAGCAGTGCCAAGGCTGGGTCTGCCTCCTCCGGGGGCAGCACTTGCAGGTTCACCACCTGATCCCGGAAGTGAGTGGTAGGAACCTTGGGCACATATCCAGGCCGGGGTCTGTCGGGGTCTCAGGATCACGTGAGAGTAAGCCGGCCCGAATTCCAGGCACGCTTCGTCAAGGGAGAATGCGTGCAGGTCCCCTACCCTCTTGATGGAGGCCAATGCAGTCAGAAGCGCTGTCTTCATGGACAGGAAGTTAAGCTCAACTGACTGCAAAGGCTCAAAGGGAGCACTCCGCAGGGCAGACAGAACCAATGCAAGGTCCCAAGAGGGTACGAGAGGAGGGCGAGGAGGATTCAGTCTCCTCGCTCCTCTCAGGAACCTGACGATCAGGTCGTGCTTCCCCACCGACTTACCTTCTATAAGATCATGCTGTGCGGCAATAGCGGCGACATAGACCTTGAGGGTGGAGGGAGACAGCCTTCACTCCAACCCATCTTGAAGGAAGGAAAGCACGACGCTGATCGAACATCTCCGGTGGTCTACTCGGTGAGAAGAGCACCAGTTGACGAAGAGGTTCCACTTAAACGCGTAGACGTGTCTCGTGGACGACGCTATAGCGGAAGTGATGGTAGCCACCACCGCTGGTGGTAGGGTACTCAAACCTGCCTCGTCCCATCCAGGAGCCACACGTGGAGGCTCCAGAGATCGGGAAGAGGGTGCCACAGGGTGCCCTGTCCCTGAGAAAGTAGGTCCTTCCTCAGAGACATGGGCCAAGGAGGTGCTGTCGCGAGGAGAATGAGTTCGGAGAACTAGGCTCGGGTGGGCCAATACGGTGCGACAAGCAAGACCTGCTCCTCGTCCTCCCTGACCTTGCGCAGGGCTCACTGGGGGAAACGCATATTGGCAGACCCGCGGCCAGCTGTGCGCCTGTGCATCCGTGCCGAGTGTGCCCTCGGTCAGAGAATAAAACCGGGCGCAATGGGTCGAGTCGTGAGAGGCAAACAGATCTATCTGTGCGTCCCCGAACTGGTCCCAAATCAGCTGAACCAACTGGGGATGGAGTCGCCATTCTCCAGGGAGGGGCTGAAACCGTGAGAGCTCGTCTGCACAGTTCAGGACTCCAGGAATATAAATGGCACGAAGCAACCTCAGATGCTTCTGACTCCATAAGAGGAGGTGGCGGGCGAGTTGCGACATACGGCGGGAGCGCAGACCACCTTGGCGGTTGATGTACGCTACAGTCTCGGGATTGTCTGATCGGACTAGTACATGCTGGCCCCTGAGCACGGCTCAGAAGCGGCGCAGGGCGAGCTGTACAGCCAGCAACTCGAGGCAATTGACGTGCCATAGGCGTTGGGGTCCTATCCAGGAGCCCGCGGCAGCACGTCCATTGCACATGGCTCCCCAGCCCATGTTGGAGGCATCTGTCGTTACAACAACATGCCGCGAAGCTCGTTCCAGTGGCACTCCGGCCCGTAGAAAACTGAGGTTCGACCACGGGGTGAAGGTTTGACGGCAAGTCGGAGTAACTAGTACTCGGAGAGTGCTGTGCTGCCATGCCCACCTCGGGACTCGGTCGCGAAGCCAAAGCTAAAGCGTTCTCATATGAAGCAATCCGAGCGCCGTTGCTGCGGCTGCAGATGCCATATGCCCCAGGAGCCTCTGAAAAAGTTTCAGTGGAACCGCACTCTTGCCCTCAAACTGTCTCAGGCAAGTCAGCAGTGACTGCGCGCGCTCGCTCGTAAGCTGCGCGACATGGCGACCGAGTCGATCTCCATACCGAGAAAAGAGATCCTTTGCACGGGGCAAAGTTTGCTCTTCTCCCAGTTGACCCGAAGGCCCAGACGGGCTACGTGGCAGAGCACAGAGTCCCTGTGTTCGCAGAGCTGATCTCGAGAGTGAGCTAGAATCAGCCAGTCGTCGAGATAGTTCAGGATGCGAACCCCGTGTTCCCGGAGGGGAACAAGGGCTGCCTTGACGACCTTCATGAAGACGCGAGGAGACAGGGCTAGCCCGAAAGGGAGAACTGCGTACTGATATGCCTGCCCCTCGAAAGCAAACCGTAGGAACGGTCTGTGTCGAGAGAGGATGGAGTCATGAAAGTAGGCGTCCTTCAGGTTGATCGCTGCAAACCAATCCTGGTGCCGCACACATTCGAAAACGCGTTTGGCGGTGAGCATCTTGAACGGCAGCCTGTGAAGGGAGCGGTTCAGAACGCGCAGATCCAGGATTGGCCGTAACCCACCGGTTTTCTTGGGGACAATGAAGTACGGGCTGTAGAAGCCGGACCTCATTTCGGCTGGAGGGACAGTCTCGATCGCACCCCTCGCCAGCAGGGTAGCAATCTCCGCTCTCATGACAGGGGCATTGCCACCGACCATAGTGGAGCGGACACCCCTGAAGCGCTGAGTAGACCGCGCGTACTGAATCGCGTAGCCGAGCCTGACCGTCCGAGCAACCCAGCGGGACAGGTTGGGAAGCTCTAGCCAAGCTCCCAACAACTGTACCAGCGGGATCATTCGAACCAAAGACTTCCCTCCGGTGGTGCAGCGAGGCGGAATGACTGGCCAAGACGTGGACGGCATAGCGGCCCGATGTGGGGGCACAGTCATTGACCGCGCCCTGACAGAGCAGACCAGGGAAGGAAGGACGTTCCACGGGGGTCTGCTCTGCCAGGGGGCTGGCGACAGAGGGGGATGAGAGCGCCACGGTCCGGGGACGGTGCGCAAAGTCCTCAACTGCACCAGAACTGTTGGGCAAAGTCCTCAACTGCACCGCCGAAGAGGCCGGCCTGGGACATGGGGGTGTCGAGCAGCCGGGACCGCTCGGCATCCTTCATGTCAGCCAGGTTCAGCCACAGGTGTCTCTCCTGGACCACGGCTGTGGACATCACCAAACCCAGGGAGCGTCCGGTCACCTTCGTCGCCCGGAGAGCGAGGTCGGTGGCGGCGCGCAGTTCATCAAAGAGCCCTGGGTCTGTCCTACCCTCGTGCATGTCTCTGAGCAACTGGGCCTGGTAGACCTGCAGAGTGGCCATAGCATGCAGCGAAGCAGCCGCCTCTCCCGTCGCTCTGTAGTACTTCGCCACTAACGTAGACGAGTACCTACAGGCTTTGAATGGGTGCTTAGGCTCGCCACAAGAAGAAGCACTCTGAGGACACAGTTGCATCGCAACAGAGCGTTCAACCGGGGGGAGCCCAGTGTACCCACGGGCAGCTGCTCCATCGAGGGGAGGAAAGGCGGATGAAATCAACGAGCGGTCACGGGAAGACATGGGAGACTTCCAGGACTTCGAGATCTCCTCATGCATATCCGGGAAGAAAGGAATTGGGGTTGGCTGCGGACTTGAATCCGCAGCCGCACCCAAAATCCAATCATCTATCCTCGAGTGCTCGGGACCGGGCGAAGGAGTCCACTCCAACCCGATGCTCGCGGCCGCCCGGGCAAGCATGGCAGTCATCTCGGGGTCCGACTCGACAAACGACTGCACACCCGAAGGAGGCATCGCTGTCGAGTCATCATCCGATGAGTCCTGCCCACCTTGTGATGCTGCAATGGACATCGCATCATCCTCTGTAACACCAACACCGGAGAATCTCGTCTTGTAAAAGCTGACAGTTCAGAGATGGCTTGTGGAGCGAAACGATTGCCTTGGCTCCGAAGCGAAAACATATCTGCATGTTGCGGCGTCTTCCGCTTTTTCCGCGGAGATACGCTATGCAAATTCCGCAGACCCATGGCATTTCTTTGCCATTGGCTCGTTTTGTAATAGTCGAAGTTGATAGGCTTTCTATGCGAAAACCTCATTCGTGGTTGTGACAATGAAAGGGAATCGTATTTGTCGAGTGACAACGAAAGGGAAAGGTATTTGTGTAGCCTTAAAAGGTTATCCTATATGGAATCAGTGTTTAAAACCTTTTTGTCTACCTGAAACATTTTTAAGATGGTAAAGTCATTGTGTCATATAGATTCTAAAAGTCCTTACATCACCTTAACTTGCCCACCTTTGAAAGCCTGTAGGAGCGTCTGCCTTCTCTGTCTTCATCATCAACCAAATAACTGATGACTTTGCATGCATACACATCAATAACCATGCTGTTGGCCCATGTTTGACAAGTGAGCAGCTCTGAAGGAAAGATTCTTTACTTTTAAACATGATATTAAATGAAAATCATGACCATGGCAGGTTTACAAAATAACCTGGTACTTAATTAGAATTAAAGGGGTCATGAACTGCATTTTAAAATGTATTTTATAATGTTTCCAGGGGTGCACTCATAATGTTAGTATGATTTTTACACCAAATATTGTCATAATTTAGAAATAAAAGGCATTTTTCCGACCCTGATTTTAGACCCCTGATTTGAATGCTCTGTTTGAAGGGGCTTGTCTGCTGTTGAGTGTAAATGCCCACTGCTGTGACTGGCTAACGTCTTGGCATATGAAATAGCTAAATATTACATGTGGAATTCTCTCGAAAACTTTTAGCACATTTTTACTATTACAGTTCTCAAGGTTTACTAATCGTGAAAAGTGTTGATTATAGCATAATATTTAGATCTATTGCATCATATTTAGATCGTGGCATGAAATGTTGCAGTGGATGAGCATTGTGACCGATCACAGACATGTTGAGCACATGAATATAGTGATCTCGTCATTGTAACTTGATTTCTGCACACTAACGAATGCTTTCATCACAACTTACGAAGCAAACACAATGTAAATAAGAGATTTGTTGATTCTAATGGGAGTTTTGGCAAGAGTCCAGAGTTTGATTAACAGTTCCAGCGATTTTAAAGGGAGAGTTCTTTGATTGCTTTCTATATATAATTTAATCTCAGTTTAAATAACAGATTATTTTCATCCTAACAAACAATGTGAAGTTTACCGCTCAGTCACTGGTTTTGATTCACTGAAAATAAACGATTTTGAGACAAAAACATCTGACTGTAGGCCTGCATGAATAATTACATATCAGAAATCACTGGTGGTTAGACATGTACACATAATCCGTACATACCATACGATCTGTAATGAAGCAATGGTGACACAGTATAAACTCACATAAGTGTGTTGCACCGCTCCAAATCCAATATTTTCAGGCTCTCTGCAAATCCAATGCAGCTACAGTGTTTTTCCACAACCTGGCACTGCACAACACTTTGCACTCTTCAAAGGGATGTTTATCGCTTACTTGCTCAATCCAGTGTTAGAGTTACATTATTTACCTACTAGCTAGGCGAAAAACGCACTAGCTACTACTTGTCGTACTCGAATCAGTGGGCGGGGATACTGAACTTTAGGGTTTGTGATGTCCTCACCAGCCGTTTGTTGTAATCCTTAAAAATCGATTTCTGTAAAAGAAAATATCTCCCTTTTCATTGAACTTTGAGCTTCGTAACTTTGCAGATGTTGTTTATGGTCAAACAGCAACATTACACACTAACTAAAGTAAAAAAAAGTGAAATCATAACCAAGGACCCCTTTAAAGTGAGAATTGTCCTATTATACCTATTATATTTAAATTCAAATCCTGAAATTCAATGGAATTTGAATTGAGGTAGCAAACATCAATTGCCATGTTATTACAAGGATGTGTATTTAAGATTTTTACTCTTAGAGAAAAGAGCGATTAGAATTATTAGTGGAAGTGGATACAGAGATCCAACTAACCCTTTATTCATACAACTAAAAACTCTAAAATTTAATGAATTAGTAGAGTATAACCTACTAAAAAAACACGTATAAAGCTCATCTGAAAAGTTTACCAAACAATTTGCAAAACAAATTCACCAAGAGGAAAAGTATACATGAGCTAAAAGGTACTGAGGTTTTTACAAAACCCAGGTTCCAATCGGCTGCAAAGGAAAAATGTGTCACAATCAAAGGAGTCAGTTTGTGGAACAGTCTTGATTGTAAAATTAAAACTTCTAAGTCCATTTATGTGTTTAAGAAGTATGTTAAATTATTAATGTTGCAGAAATATAGTACTACGGAGTAGCAGAACACCTTTATTGATGTAATTTTGTGTTTTGGTGTCTTAGCGTACCCCGAAGTGATAAAATAAAACAAAATTCTGTATCAAAATTTATAGGCAAGAAAAGTCGTTTGTTTAGGCTGGGTTGTAGGAATTATAAACCTGCGCACATATTTTAAAAAGCACATAACTATAGAATCAATTCTGAATGAGCATGTGAACGCCGTCAGCGTTAATCACAGGTTCGCGTTTAAAAGTCTGATCATTTCGACGGAGGTGAATCAATCAAAGTTAACTTTAGCTGGAAATAACATTATTCAAGAACCGCTATAATGCCAAAACAATCTGTTACCTTAAATTATATGTTTATCTCTGTAAAGCTGCTTTGAAACAATCCATTGTTAAAAGCGCTATATAAATGAAAATGACTTGACTTGACTTAGGAAAAGAGACGGCTGCATGAGACAGGAACTGGAATGAACTGGAACTGTAAATGATTTTGTGTTGATAGGGGGCAGACATTATAAGTTTTTACTTCTTTCTGCTCATTTTCATTCATGTTAAATGCTGTCGTTGTATTGGTTTTAAATGAATTAAATAAGAAAAAAAAGAAAAAAAAAGAAAAAGATTAGTTGAAATGTAACGAAATTTCTATGACCTTACATTTAAAATAGCAAAATAAAGATTTTCAAGACAAACTTTAAACGCTGACTTGACAGACATGTTTGGAATAAATTTAGAGAAAGTTTGCAATTTATAAAGCCCTGAAGTTTGAAGGTGATGGATGGATGGATGGAGGGGTGTGGCCAATTCAATTATAATTTCAGTGCATGCACTGAAAATGAGCTCAATTCTTTAGTTATAAATTTTACACAACTCTGGTCAGAACTGTAGATTTTAATTTATGTTAGCATTGCAATGCAGATTACGTACTGTACAGAAGTTCACATGAAGCTCAAGGAGAAATGAGCACAACAGAGGCCATAACCAACAGGGTGTGCAAAAAATGATGAGACATCAGTTGGGATCCTGACGGTCTTGGAAACCGCCCCATCAATTTATGTGCTTACATGCGAGAATCTTTAGTTATTTCCAGACTTTTTTCAGTATGCCGGTATTGGGTGTTTTGGCTGACTTCTATGATCCTGCTCTCTACTCTCTGGCTCATTGAGTTTAGAGATGTGGCCACAGAGTGAGGTGTGCTTGGCTAGTTTAAGCTTAAGTTCTCCATCTCTTCCTCTCATTCCATCTCTTTCTTTCTCACTCTGTGCTTCTGCTGTTTGTTACATGCTGAGTTGGCAGTGTGTTTTGGCACTACCCTTGGCCCCCTTCTGCATAGGCTGCCATTTATTTTGCCAGCTTCACTTTTCAATTTCAAACTGCACTGCGTGTGTGTGCAGTGTAAGCTGTTGCAAGTTTTCCAGAGTAACACATTCTGAAACACATTCACACCAACACACTCACAATGGTCCACACAAACACACAAATGCCAACTTACCTCATTGGCAGGCATTCAGACAATGAATCACTATAATTATCATTCTATGAATACCTGGAACTCCCAGAATTGTCGCAAACTCTCCATTACAAATGAAATAATCTGGATCTGGGGATCTATGCTACGCACTACAGAGCAAAGGCTGTATAGTTAATTAATCAAGTGGAAAATACTGTATAAAAGGGTATCATTACAAAATCATTCCAATAACATACAGCAGGGAAGTTATTAAGAGAAAATGTAAATCACCCTAAAGTAAAGACTTTTGGGCTTTTTACACTTTTCCTGGGACAATCGTGTTACATGTTTTAAACTGAGCATACTTTATGCTGGGTTGATTATTAATCTTCAAATTTTGAGATTCCACAGTGTACATTTCCAAACTCTGGGTTAACATTCTTAATTGCATAAATATAAAGTTAATTACACTGATTTGGACAAAAACAGCATGCAACTAACACATGCCCTGTGTAACATAGCCGAGGAAAGCAGGCGAAGACGAGGATCTAAACGCAGGGTGACGTGACGTGAACAGTCTCTGACTCGGCAGGACCGACGGGAAGTGCAGGCTCGGCAGGACCAACGTGAAGCACAGGCTTGACAGGGCTCACATGAAGCTCAGGCTCGGCAGGCATGACGTGAAGATGCTCATGCTTGGCAGAGACGACATGGAGAGGCTCTGGTGTGGCGGCCATGACGGGCGGAGACTCTGGAAGTCTGACCCCATGATGACTGGGGTCCACAATGGGCCAAGCTCCGCTTCGCCCACAGTGAAGGAAGATCCACACAGCAGCAGGGCAAAATCCAAATACTGTGCCAGGGTCCAGCTGGGACCTCCTCCTGGCATCAGTTGGCCAATGTCATCGTCCAGCCCACTCCAAAAACATTCAATCAGCATTACCTCATCCAAGGGAGCCAGGTAGCACAAAGCTAAAAACTCCCCCACATAGTCCTCAATGGGACGGCCATCCTGAAAAATTGAGCAGAGAATGCTCACCGGGTTCTGATCACCTCCTGCAAAATCCATTAAACTGGTCAGTTTTTCTGTAACGTAGCTGAGGAAAGCAGGCGAAGACGAGGATCTAAACGCAGGATCTAGATCCTAAGACGAGGATCTAAACGAGGATCTAGACGAGGATCTAAACGCAGACGAGGATCTAAACGAAGACGAGGATCTAAATCCTCTAAACGAGGATTTATACTGTGTCACCAAATTTATTAATTTAATAAATTAACACATAAAACAGATAAGATAGAACTCGAGGAACAAAGGAACAAAACCAGGGGATCACAGAGGCAACCATTACACATACAACAACTGACCAAGTAACAAGTGAAAGACAAGGGCTATAAATACACAGGGACAAACAAGCTTAACTAAGAAATGAGGAAACAAGATACACCTGGGAACAATCATGAACTAATCAACAAGAAAAACTACAAAGGACTACAAACACATGGCACAAAACAGGAAATAATAAAAGTCCACACAAGACAAGAATCATGACAGCCTGTCAATCATATTTACAATATATTTATGCATTTACATTTATATTTCTCTACTGGAAATCATAAATTGTAGTCAAGACTCAACATCATGAAAATACTATTCTCGAGAGCACGTCTTACTGTATTTAGATTCAAAGATCTAAAATTTACAACGTGGATGACAATTTGTTTACAAAGGACCTTCAAAGAAGCAGGAAACATGATTTCTGATGTTTTTGACACACTGAAGAAATGAAGGGAGAAAACTGGGATTTATACTATCAGAAGAAGAAGAAACATCACTTCCTCACATGGAAGCGAAAACGAACTCGGTTACCTAATGTAACCTCGGTTCTCTCAAGAAAAGAGGGAACGAGTATTGCGCAAGTTGCTTATGCTACAGGTAAAGTCATCTTTTCTCGAGATCTGAAGCCTTCATTTTTAAAATTATCCTTAATTTTGTATTTATTGTCAACGCAGTGCAGCGGACAGCAGACCATAGCAGGCCGTATAAGCATGCTCATTGGCTGTCCTGCAGCAACTGCAGCAGATTATCGGTGAGCCCCGCGTGATGTCACGCCCAATGAGGGCGCTTTGCGCCCTCTACGAGTCACAGCCCGCCAGAATGGGAGTGGCTAGCGTATATAAAAGAGGGGCTCAACAGGCTGAACTCTGGTTTTCATTGACTGAAGCGAATAAGCTTGTGGTGCAAGCACGGCAGGTTACGCAATACTTGTTCCCTCTTCTAGAGAGAACCGAGGTTACATTAGGTAACCGAGTACTTTCTCTTACGAGAGGTTCTCTCGTATTGCGTAAGTGGCTTACGCTACAGGAACCCCTTGTCAATGCCGTGCGCGCCAAGCATCCGCTGCATGAGACCCGGGGAGACCCGTGGAACAAAACATGCAGAACAACAGGCTGCCAGCAACGCGGGCCAGCACATGTAATAGACACTTGATAGGAACACAGAGCGGCTCCGCCGGTCTATGTATAAACTTAGAATAAAGGCGGCCAGCAACGCGGGCCAGCAAACTAAACAAGCACATAATAGGGCAGAAAATAGTGCCGGACTATGTATAGAAAGCATTACCCCTTCGCGCAGATGAATGGAATAGGCGGCCAGCAAAGCAGGCCCGCACAGGTATACCGGCGCGAGGCAAAGGTTCCCGGCGAGCTTCTGGGCGCCACATCGGTCTCTGGTGGCCTCTAGGATCGGCGATTCTTCCTGCACGGTCCGGCAGAGACAGGCGGAGCGGCGGCGTCGTCATTGAAGATCTCAAGTCGAGCCCGCAGGGTTGACATTGAAAGATATTCGCACTCAGGGCAGCCGCCCGAAGAGAGTGCGATGGCTGCGTGCTCACGGCCCAGACAGAGAGCGCAGATGAGATGGCGGTCTCCGGTGCTGAGCAGGGCTCGGCACGAGCCACAGGAGGAGCGAGGCATTTTGATAAAAACGCCTCACGCTCTTTTAGATATTAAGTGTGTGACTTAATATCTAAAAGAGTTATATCTAAAAGAGTAATACTTACAGAGTTCAGCCTGTTGAGCCCCTCTTTTATATACGCTAGCCACTTCCATTCTGGCGGGCTGTGACCCGTAGAGGGAGCGAAGTGCCCTCATTGGGCGTGACATCACGCGGGGCTCACCGATAGGCTGCTGCAGTTGCTGCAGGACAGCCAATGAGCACGCTTATACGGCCTGCTGTCCGCTGCACGGCGTTGACAATAAATACAAAATTAAGGATAATTTTTTTGGCTTCAGATCTCGAGAAAAGATGACTTTAACCGTAGCGTAAGCAACTTACGCAATACGAGAGAACCTCTCATAAGAGAACTATGACTTCATCAGTTTTGATATGATTGGTCATCAGTTCACAGTGTTACGACCCTGCGTTCCGCTTGCTCGCCTGCTGGTGGCGGTTTTGCTCAGAGAGAGCGTGGGAGATCGCACACCCCTGCTTCCTCATTATCTCTGATTATGAAGAGGATAAAATCTTGGATTGAACATCTCCTCTTCACTTTCGTCCAGGGGATTGACAGCCTCTGGTGAAGTCATTCAAACCTTTGATTTACAGCCCATACCAGCCTTCTTTTCCTCCCCAACTGGATTATGATTTTTCCCCTTTTGATTTGAAACCCTAGACTGTTATATTCAGTTAATTGTGATTTTTAAGGACAAATAAAATCTTGCAAGTCATTTTGGTGTACTTGTTTACTTTATGTACGGCCGAAACGAGCTGGCCGTAACATAAATTGGGAGTCTCGTCCGCGATCCTATCGGGCTAGGAATCGTTGGTAAGTATGGGTTGTATGTGTGTATGTTTTTGTGAATGGTTACCTTTATAAATGAGAACTCTGGTGAGTTAGAGTGTTTCCAGCTGGATTGTGAATACAATCCTTCCGACGGAGCACTGTTTGTTGTTTTGTTTTGTTATTTTGCCTTTCTTGTTTTTGGAGGTTATCCTGGGTGGAGATTAAATCTCTGTAGGGGGTACGCTTCCAGACTTTCAGTTTGACTTACAGGTGCGGAGTTCAGCGTTTAATGTCGCCTCGAGCCCGGTACATCTCTGAAGACTAGGTAGGATTTAGTTAGTGTTTTTCTGAGTTGGAGTTCTCTTATATTATAAATGGAAAATCCATTCTACAAAAATAAAAAAAAGGTAAATCGTTGAATTTGCGTGTATAGTGCAGTTTATTTTGCGCTTACACTGTGTTTTGACTTGTGGGAAGTCTTTGGAAATTTTTGTGAATGAGATTGCGTAATACGGGGACATAGTTCCTTTTTGAAGCAGTGGCTTATGGGAATTGTATTTCGAGTGAACAGCGTCTCACGTGTGTTAGCTAGTAGTTTCGTTTGTGTTATTGTGTATAAAACATACGAACAAAATGTCTTCGGTGGTCGAGGATTTCTTTGCGTGTCCATCAGAAGCTTTGCTTGAGAGTTGTACAAAGGAGCAGTTGGTGCAAATCGCCGAACGCTTCAGTGTCGATTTTACTTCTCAGGAAAAGAGGCTGAAGGAGACTATGGTGACTACTCTGAAGCGGTCACTTGTTGATAGAGGAGTTATAGAGGTAAGCACTGAGTTAATTACTCCCAGTGAATCGTTTGTGTCTACTCCTGCTGAGGTTTATGGTGAAAGTGAGACAACATTTCCAGAGTTGTCTTTGCAAGATAAGCAACTGTGTTTAAATGCCGCGAAAATTCGTGCAGAATGTGATGATCGCGCTATGAAAGAGTGAGCGGTAGAAAGAGAATTTGAAGAGAGAAGATTAAATCATCAGTTAGCTATGCGAAGAATGGAGCTTGATTTAGAAGAGAGAACACTTCAGTTAGAGAGGGAACGTGACGATAGAGCGTTTCAGATAAAAAAGTTGGAGTTAGAATTAGCAGCAAAGACAGCTGAAGTTTCACAAGCGAATGTGTCTCCTGTTCCACAACAGCATGCGAATGCAGGTGAACCTGTGTTTGATGTTCACAGAAATATGAGATAAGTGCCGCCATTTTCTGAAAAGGAAGTGGATAAATATTTCTATCACTTTGAACGTGTTGCTTTGTCCATGAAATGGCCGAAAAGCTTTTGGACTTTATTGTTGCAAGTGTGTTTACAGGTAAAGCTCAAGAAGTTTATTCTGCACTCTCACTGGAACAGAGTGGTGAGTATGATGTGGTGAAATCTGCTGAAATCTGCTGTGTTGCATGCACATGAACTCGTGCCTGAGGCACATCGTCAAAAGTTTAGGAATTTGAGTAAAGATGATGAATGTACTTATGTTGAATTTGCAAGAGAAAAAGAGAACTTATTTGATCGTTGGTGCACTTCAATGAAAGTTACAACTAAAGAGCAGTTAAAGCTCCAGTAGGTAACTTTTGAAAACATGTATTTGCTAAAACTGTCATTATGTCCTGACAGTAGAATATGAGACAGATAATCTGTGTAAAAATCAAGCTTCTCTGGCTCCTCCCAGTGGTCCTATTGCCATTTGCAAGAAATACACGCTCCCGGTCAGAAACAACCAATGAGAGCCAGGAGGCATGTCTTAGCAGTGTCAATCACGCTCGTGTACGCGCTGATCACACCCCTCTCTTGCACAGCGCGAGTGCCGGAGCGCGAGCCGTCGTTCAAACTCAAGATTGCCGGCGTGCTGCAGCTGTGCTTATGACGGAGAAACAACCTAAACTGCCAATTCTCGAGTGACACCTGCTCATAAAACAAAGAGGTAAAAGGAAAAAGACTGATGACAATAAACAACCGAAAAAGAAAGAATTACACAGAGCCCATTGACTCGGTGTCAAAACTCTAGCCGCATAACATGTAGATAAAATGTCACGCACTCTGCTAAGCAACAATTGAAACCTGCTAATTCACTGGCTTGTCATGTTGCTGAAATAATGTACTAGCACACCTTATCTAGCATTATATATCGCTAGAATAATTACTTACATGCTGTAACGTTAGTTACCGTTATATTAACGTTATCTTACTAGCTATTTATAACTTATAGAAAGAGTGCAACGTTATAAAGTTACATGTAGGCTATTGGAAAATACATAATGATTTGAGGACCAAGTTTGTAGTCAAAGTATGGGCAGGCTATAGTCAATGTAAAGCATATTATTGACGTTTAGTCCCTATTAGTGAATGTGCCATATAACTTTTTATCCGCCGTCATCGGTGGCCCTGTTTACTAGCCTGCGCGTTCACGACAGGCTCCGCTGTGGAGGACGAGCTGTGGAGGGAGGGCTGTAGCGCAGCAGAGAGCAAGGGGGTAGGACCTGGAAGTTGTGCTTGTTCAAATTTTCAGGCTAAGTCAACGTTTTCTCAAGACTCCCTACTGCAGCTTTAAGAGAATTAGTGCTCTTAGAGGAGTTTAAACATTGTGTTCCTCATGCTGTAGCTACGCATCTCACTGAACACAAGGTGAATACACTTTCTGAAGCTGCTATCATGGCTGATAAATTTGTTAACCCATCGTGGGTCATTCAGTTCAGTCGGTCTTAAAACCAACAATATGAGTAAGTCTAAGTTTTTCTTTCAACCTAAGACAAAGTCGCCTGTGATGAGTAGGAATATTAAGGCGACAGTTGCTGAACATTCTAGTAAACCTGCACTCTCGCGAGACATGGTTTGTTTTTATTGTAAAAAGCCTGGTCATAAAATATCTGACTGCCTTACTCTCAAGAGGAAAGAGAGATTGTCGAAACCTGTTGCTTTGGTTTCTACCTCACCATTTAATATTGACACTTGTGATGAGAAAGATCGTCATTTATCTAGTTCTAGTGATAAATCTGTTGATCAGTGTTTAACTTCCTCTGTTGATTATACACCCTTTATCACTGAGGGAAATGTGTCATTGCTTGGTTCAAACGAAACGGTGCCAGTACGCCGTCTTCGAGATACGGGAGCTGCGCAGTCGTTTCTTTTAGAAGGAATCTTGCCTTTAACTTCTGAAACCGCTACTGGAACTCATGTATTAGTACAAGGTTTTGAGATGGGGTTTGTTGAAGTGCCTTTGCACCGAATCCACCTTTCCTCTGCCATCATATCTGGTGATGTTGTAGTTGGTGTCCGTTCTGCACTTCCCGTTCCTGGGATTACGTTTATTCTGGGAAATTATTTAGCAGGAGGGAATGTTTGGGGAGGGAGTGGTGTGGCAGCTCCGCCCATAACAGTATCTATACCCAGAAAATCTGATGTTGAAAACCATACAGAATTCCCTGATTTGTTTCCAGCTTGTGCAGTTACTCGATCAATGGCTAAACCATTAATTGAAAGTGAAGTTTCACTGCATGACACCTTCTTTTATACAGGTGACTCAGGATCTGATGTGTCCAAATGTCCTGAGCAGAGAGACCTGAAATCCTGTTCTTCGTTGTCTTCTGACCAGAAAGATTCGACAGTGTTGCGACATGAATCTACCGATACATCAGAGGTTCTGTCCACTTCTGAGAAAACCAATGTTGATTTCTCTGACTTCTTTGTTACAGGTTTCTCGAGAGGATTTGATTAGAGCTCAACAGAGCGACGACAGTCTTAAAACCTTATTCTCTGAAGTAGGGTCTAAGAAATGTTCTGATCCTCAGTCTTCGTACTTTCTTGATGATGGTCTGCTTTGTCGGAAAGTGGTGCTGCATGAAAATGTTTCTCTAGAACCTAAAACTCAGATTGTGGTTCCTTTTACAGTGAGGAAATCTGTGTTGCATCTGGCTCATCAAGGACTTGCTGGTCATACCGGAGTTCGTAAAACGTATGATCGGGTCTTGCGACAGTTCTACTGGCCTAAGGTGAAACGAGATGTGGCAAACCATATTCGATCTTGTCATACATGCCAGATCACCGGTAAGCCAAATCAAAAGTTACCTGTTGCTCCGTTGCAGCCTATTTCCGTCGGTTCCACTCCTTTCGAGTATTTGATAGTTGACTGTGTTGGTCCTTTGTCCCGGTCTAAGACTGGTCACCAATACCTTTTAATTGTTATGTGCCAGACTACTCGTTATCCTACTGCTTATCCATTAAGGTCCATCGCCACAAAATCCGTCTTGAAGGCCCTCACTAATTTCATGTCGACCTTTGGAATACCCAAAGTTATTCAATCTGATCAGGGTTCGAACTTCATGTCGAAACAGTTCTCAAAAGCCCTGCGTCAACTTCGAGTGAAACACAATATTTCTAGTGCTTATCATCCACAGAGTCAAGGAGTTCTTGAGAGGTTTCATCTAACCCTGAAGTCCCTTTTGAGGTCATATTGTGTGGAACTCGATGCGAATTGGGAAGAAGGTCTGCCGTGGATGTTGTTAGCGATACGTGAGGTAATCCAAGAAAGTCTTGGGTTTAGCCCAATTTAATTAGTGTTCGGACATGTAGTGCGAGGACCTACGGCTGTGTTAGCTGAGGAGTGGCGAATGTCTAAACCTTCTGAAAATATTTCAGATTATGTGAGTGGATTCCGGCATAGATTATATGAGGCACGAGCTCTTGCTAAAAAGAAATTGAGTAAATCTCAAATAAAAATGCAACAACGCTTTGACAGAAAAGCTAAATTAAGAGAATTTCAGGTGGGTGAACAAGTATTGGCTTTATTGTCTCTACCTGCAAATCCATTTCAGGCTAAATTTACAGGCCCTTACAAGATAGTTAAACGTCTTTCCGATAATAACTGTCTGTTGAGTACTCCTGATTGGAGAAAGAAGGTACAAGTATGTCACAGTAATCTGCTGAAATTGTACATGGCTCATGTTCGTTCCGTTACTGTTAATGTGGTAAACTCTTGTGATTCTTTTCCAGAATTTTCATCTTCCTTTCATAGCCCGAGTAAGGATTCTTTGGAGAATGCTGATGAGGATGAGAGTTTTCTTTCTCGAGAAAAAGTCGACGGACGACTTAAAAACTCTGAGATTCTTCTTAATCTATCCTCTCATCTTTCTTATCTGACAGAGAAGGAGAGGAGTGATGTCACTGAGTTGGTGATGTCATTTCCCTCTCTTTTCCGTGATGTTCCTGGTCGTACTTCTATCATAGAACATGATATCGACGTTGGAGCCTCGTGTCCGGTTAAACAGAACGCATATAGAGTCAATCCTTTTAAAAGAAATTTGCTAAAACAAGAGGTGAACTTTCTACTTGCTCATGATCTGGCTGAATCTAGTTTCAGTTCATGGAGTTTCCCTTGTGTTCTAGTAAATAAATCTGATGGCTCATATCGATTCTGCACAGATTATCGAAAACTTAATTCTGTTACTAAGCCGGATTGCTTCCCTTTGCCTCGAGTTGATGACTGCGTCGATCATGTTGGCTCTGCCCGATATGTTAGTAAGTTCGATCTCTTAAAGGGATATTGGCAGGTGCCTTTGATTAGTCGATCGAAGGAATTATCCGCCTTCGTCACACCTGATGTTTTCCTTCAGTATACGGTTATGCCTTTCGGAGTGCGAAATGCACCCGCGACATTCCAGCGTCTCGTAAAATCGTATACTGTATGGAATATCAGGATGTGAGGCATATCTTGATGACGTGGTGTTGAATAATTCCTCCTGGTCTGAACATCTTAACCAGATTAAAGAATTGTTTTCTCGTTTAGCAAAGGCTAATCTTACCATAAACCTCGCTAAATCGGAATTTGCGAAGGCAACCGTTACCTATGTAGGTAAAGTCGTGGGAAACGGTTGTGTAAATCCTATTGAGACCAAGGTCGAAGCCATTTGTGACTTTCCCGTACCCACCACTCATCGTGAATTGCGACGGTTTCTCGTTATGGTGGGATATTACCGGAGCTTCTGTGAAAATTTTGCCAGTGTAGTCTCACCTCTTACCGATTTATTGAGTCCAAAGTTGACTTTTCAGTGGTCTGAGCTCTGTCAACAGGCTTTTGAAAATTGTAAAGCGTTGCTGGCGTGTGCCCCTGTTTTAACAGCCCCAGATTTTGAGAAATCTTTTAGCCTTGCAATCGATGCAAGTGCTTGTGGTGCGGGCGCTGTTCTCTTACAGGAGGGTTCGAACAAGGTTCTACATCCTGTAAGTTACTTTTCAAAAAAGTTTAATCGACATCAACAGGTATACTCTACCATTGAGAAGGAAGCTCTCGCCCTAGTGTTGGCTGTGCAACATTTTGAGGTATACCTAGGGTCAATCGCTGCACCGATTATCATCTATACGTTTCATAATCCGTTGGTTTTCACTGAATCAAATGATAAATCGAAATCAGCGACTTATGCGATGGAGTCTAATTTTTCAACCTTTCCATCTTGAGATTCAACACATTCGAGGAAAAGATAATGTCATGGCTGACACACTTTCTAGAGCATAACCTAATCTCTGCGTTGTTCATTTCTTTTCTTTGCATCTCTAGGGCCCAGAGGTGCTGAAGAATGAAGAGAAGACGACGTTCAGAATGTTATTGCGCTTGTTTTGGGTTGTGCCTAATTGTCTTTTCTTGTTTTTTGATTTTTAGATTCGTGGCCGAATCTTTTTCTTTTGGAGGGAGGTGTTACGACCCTGCGTTCCGCTTCCTCACGTTTTTCCTCGCGGTTTTGCTCAGAGAGAGCGTGGGAGATCGCACACCCCTGCTTCCTCATTATCTCTGATTATGAAGAGGATAAAACCTTGGATTGAACATCTCCTCACTTTCGTCCAGGGGATTGACAGCCTCTGGCGAAGTCATTCGAACCTTTGATTTACAGCCCATACCAGCCTTCTTTTACTCCCCAACTGGATTATGATTTTTCCCCTTTTGATTTGAAACCTAGACTTTGTTATATTCAGTTAATTGTGATTTTTGAGGACAAATAAAATCTTGCAAGTCATTTTGGTGTACTTGTTTACTTTATGTACGGCCGAAACGAGCTGGCCGTAACAACAGGCTCTGTGATGGCAGTGATAAGAACAGATGCCATTGATGTGTATACAAACATTTTGTAATGGCTCTACAACAAGACATGCCAAATCATTTGGAATTGTGTTCAAACAAACTGCACATCACATCCATATGGATAAGCATGTGATTAATTAATTTGGATTTATAATATAATCAAGCTAAACATTATTTTTAGTCATTTAAGAATTTTGGCAATTTTATAATACATTAACACATGTGCAGGTTTGTTTTTCTTGTTTGCATTACAATCAAAGATAATTATTTCTGTATGCATTTGGTTTCCTATTTTCTGGAACAAAACACACCATTCCAGAAGTTTACCATATTAGACAGTGTTGCTTGAGTGTCTTTGACTACCTTTGAGCGATTGCTATTTACTATAAAAGTCACTGCAGAGACTCCCAGAATATATATATATATATATATATATATATATATATATATATATATATATATATATATATATATAACCCAATGACCAAAAACAGAGCTTCCGGTATTTTCTGTCTGTCATTAGAGGAAATGCTTTTAATTCCTGCCATGTCACTTTTATGACATCATGGTTTTCTCCTTAACTCTGAATTATTATTAACAGTCTGGAAAGAATTGCATCCATTTATTAAAAGGAGGCCTGCTTTTCACTGCATCTGCCAGGCCTTGGGTTGAGTCTGCAGCCTTTTCTTTCCTGTGACAGAGGTGCAGCATGTAAATATTATGACGGTTGGCTGTCAGGGTATGCCATGGGTGTGTTGGCACAGCATGGTGTGAATTATTGTAGCGGGGCTTAATTGGAATGTTGAATAAATGTTCTGGGGGCGGGGTTGTACATATGTCTGTGTGCGTGTTGGTGAGACATTCATCCACAGGTGCGGCTGATAATGGGGAACAATCAGCAGCCTTTGTGATTAGTGACTGGAGGGGATACAAGCCAAGGGATTCCTTGAACCCGAGTCTGTGACCGGTTGCCGAATACGACTTCACGCACCGCAACCCACGAGAGCCGAAACGTTGGTACTACATCGCCTCTGACTTTTCAGATAATCGCGAGCTGGCCACCATATGCTTGGACGCAGTGAGGACGGTGAAAGAATTATCCAACGCAGTCTAGTCACCACATTGAAGGGAAGTAGTTTTGCTACTGCCTTGCTAATGAGTTGGCTTTTTCACCCGCGATTTGTTGTGAAGAGTTGACTGATTCACTTTCCCCTCCTCGCAGTTCCGGGCGGAGTTTCCACGGTTACCATCCGTGGAGGAACGCTGTCGATAGGAGGCGTGAGCTACCCTGCATCGTTACGAGGGATGAAGAGGCCAAGATGGCGGCGACTTCCTTGTTCTGTGATTACGAACTGTGGGCCGGCCATGAGTGGTTGTTGGGCTGTTAACTTATCTCCTGTATACTGACTGGGGGTTTTATAAGGCAGGCTATGGTTAGGTTGTAAGGTCTGGCTGCTCGTTGTAGTTTTTCTTAACAGTGAGTGTGGTGAAAGATGATCCTTTGTGTAAACAATGTTTTAACGTAGTAGCTGTGTGTGCGTGTCACTTCTGGCTTGGTTTATTGCGTTATGCTGTTTGATCCTGTGTACCTTTTTTCACCTATGTTTATGGCTATTCAGCCCTTTTCTCATGAAAGTGTGATCATATGTGTGATGTGATTTGTACACGAGTGTAGAATTGTTAGTAGTACGTCTACCTGCATTTGAGTAACTGAGACCTTAGGACTTCTCTCCCCTCTAGAGGGCGCCATATTTTTCACAGTGGGGTTTGAAGCAGTAGTGTTAATTGCTTATGCATATTTATACTTAACTAGCTGCTATCCCTAGATTTTCCACATTGACTTATAGCAGCAATGCATAGCTGCACATATAGTCTCTGTACTTGCTGCACCTATCCACATTGGTAATGCTGTGATTGTAGACTACGTATATGGATGTTACCAACCTCCCTGCCTAGTTGTGCATATACTTATATATATATATTAGGGCTGTCAGTTAAACGCGTTATTAATGGCGTTAACGCAAACCCATTTTAACGGCGTCAATTTTTTCATCGCGCAATTAACGGTCTTTTTGGCCTAGCAAACTTTGTAGTTTTTTTCACATGCTTTTGCAACAGGACGCGGCATGCGCCGAGACGTTTTGTTGTTTCGTCGACCAAAGCGCAAGTGGATCTAGCTAAACCGGAAACAAAACAACAGGCACGCCGCCGCACACACTTGGGCTTGCCAGCCGACCAAATAGTTGGTTAACGTTACGTTTTGAGTGGATGACGAGCGCGAGATGCCGAAATGGATGCCAATAAGATTCTGAATGGAAAGTTTACTTTTAAAAAATTGCCAAATGGTTCCATTGACGAGACCAAAGGGATCTGTGTGTTTTGTCGTTGTGAACTGAGCTATCATCATCACAGCACGTCCAGTCTGAAATACCACTTGATGGCCAAGCACACACACACACACAGCTGATGCGAATTCTCTGCCCCCTCTTCAATATCAGGACCTCGTCAGTATTTCTTTCACCCTTTTATTTATGGACAGTGTTACATTATGTGAGAGATTATTTGCTCCAAGTGAGAATGTTAGTGTGAAATTAAACACTGTATATGCCAATGTTGTTTTCAATAAAAAACGCAATAAAGGACGCAAATGAAGATATTTGATGAAATCTGAGAGCTTTCTGCCCCTCCGTAGACAGCTACTCAACTACCACTTTTGACACTTCAAAAAGTTCATAAAGTGATCAAAACTACAGCATATGAATTGAGGGGTTTAGTCCATTTTCTAAAGAGACACGAATTTAACAGATTGAATTTAGACTTTTATGCACATATAAATATTCATCAACTCACACATCAGTTGTGATAAATGAACAAGCTCAAGCATGTCGTGCGAGCACCAATGAGGTTCATTCTTGTGTTATGCAGCACGTTTGAGCTTCCGCTAGAGGTTTGTTCTCACGCGTCAAGCAAGTTCAGTTGAGCTTCTGTTTATGTTTGCGGATTAATGTTTACATGTGAATAAAAAGCCTAAATTAAAAATGCTCATCATCCTATTAAGCAACTGTGTCTCTTCAGAAAATTTCAGAGGTGGACAGTAACAAAGTACATTTACTCGAGTTTACTCGAGTATACTTTTTGAGTATCTGAAAGACACAGAGTATATGCGAAAGAGGGATGGATGTGAGTTATATTTTTAGTGTTTCATTCATAAAATGCTGTGGGTATTATTAGATTTTCATTCAGATTATAAATTGAGAAAGCAGCAGCCATGTCTGCCTGTGGGGAGCAAGCAGGGAGTCATCCTGGAACTAACAAGGCAGTACAAATGAATATACAGCATTCAATGTTTTCTCCATTTTTTTCCTACTTTCCTGTTAGCTTGCAAATGAATGCACCACTATAGCAGCTCATCAGTAGAAAATATCAGGAGCCATGTAACCGTTCTTAATCAGGCTATTGATTTATTTACACTGAGCTGTTTTAACGATTTTTTGAAATCACAATTTTGTGACATAATTATTCACATATTCATTGCTCACATGATAATAGAAAAAAAATCGTAAGAAGTTAAGACTTGGCACACACAGACATGTCTTAGATGGATGCTTGCAAACGTTTTTCCGGTGTCTCGCAGGTGTGTGGCATGTTCCCTTTCGAGGGAACTCGCCTTGCGTCATCGACGCCTTGGGAACGCCCCCAGCGTGAATGTGTCTGAGCATCAATGTCAACTAGTCCAATGGAAAGAATGAGCGTCACGGGCGGGTGACGTCATGACCAGGAAGGCATAAGAGCACATCCGGTGAAACGCGGCATTAGCTTCTGTGTCTCAGCAAGCGATCTGTGTCATTTTGTCTCTGTCTATTTACTGTTGTCTGTTGCGGAAAAGCTATGGAAGCGAAACAAGTGTACAAACAGTGTGCTTCTCCCTGCCCGCGTTATTTAACGGGTGGGGACACACACAAGCTTTGTGTCATTTGTTTGGGAGTGGAGCATGCGGTCTCAGCCTTTGAGGGGGCTGAGTGTCAACATTGTGAATTGTTACCGTTTCGCATGCTCCGCTCTCGCCTGTCACTCTTTGATGTTGAGAGTGGGCAGGCTCGCGATCCTCAGGGATCAGGACCGGCAGACGCGGAGAATGCATTCCTGGGAATCGCAAAAGGATCTTTCGGAGGGGTTGGAGATGGGTCCGAGGGCCTTTTCTCCTTCCTTACCCGAGAGATCCCCCCCCCCCCCGGTGTCGGAAGCACGCTCTGCGGTTTCTTCCGCCCGGCGAGAGAGCCCTCCTTTACTTCATTGCTCTTCCTCCGAGGAGGTCGATGCTATGAGTTTGGAGAGTGAAAGCACACACATGGGGGAAAGAGATTCACAATTTATCTCCCCAGTATATGATGAGCTGGTGGATGTTATGTCGCGGGCTGTAGAAAAATTAAAGATTGAATGGCCATCTGATAAGAGGGGTGCTCGTCCTAAAAGTAAATTAGATGAGCGCTTTTTATCTTCTACTGCTTCATCTCCACCACGAGGGCTTCCATTTTTTCCTGATCTTCACAATGAGATTTCTAAATCATGGAATAAACCATACTCGTCACGACTTTTCAGCCCTCAAGTTAATATTTATTCGAGAATTAGAGGGCTGAAAGAGTATGGTTATGAGGCGATGCCCCAGGCGGAACAGAATTTAGCCAGCTATCTTTCCCCTGGTCCCGCATCGTGTCTGAAAGCCTCGGCTTTGCCCACTAGACCGCTCAAAGCCACTTCGGTGTTAGTGGGCAAAGCTTATACGGCAGCAGGTCAAGCTGGAGCATGTCTGCATACTATGGCAGTGCTTCAGGCTTATCAAGCTGACCTGCTGGGGGATCTGGATAGTAGTGAGGGAGTCAGTCATGACGATATTCGAGAACTTCGTTGGGCTACCGAACTTTCTCTCAGGGCTACTAAGGAGACCGCCAGAGCAACTGGCCGGTCTATGGCAGCCTTAGTAGCTACTGAGAGACATTCATGGTTAAATCTTTCTGAGATTAAAGAAAAAGATCGTGCTTTTTTGTTAGATGCTCCGCTTGAACCTTCTGGTCTCTTTGGTGACGCAGTCCACACGGTCATCGAGAGATTTCAGGAGTCAAAAAAGCAAGCGGACGCTTTCAAAAAGTTTATCCCTCGCCGTGTCCAGCCCCCTGGGGCTGCTGGGCGTGAGCAGCCCCAGCCATCAAGCTCATCATATCGTGTGCATCAGAAAGAGAGTGTTGCGTCTCGTGCACCTCCACGTGGAAACTGAAGACAGACGCAACCCTCTCAACCAAAGTCTTCTAAGTCGAAGCCGGATCTGAGGACCGTTCTTCAGGCGAAGAAGACTTCGGGTCAAAAAAAAAGAAAGGTTCTGATGTTCATGCATCAGGCCTGTGAGGACAGCCCCGACCGAAATAGAGTGGTGTACACCTCATTATACGGTGCCCATTCCATTTCGGGGTCCTCACGAGACCGTTCTGCCAACCCTGCCACCCTCGTGCTTCAGGGCGCAGCGGTCTCCAGCGAGTCGCTGATGCTATGCTGCGGCACAGCATCGGTTTCGCGCCCTCTGAGGGGGGCTTTAGAGCGGCCAGTTCAGGTAGTTCCTGCCATTATGTTTCAGGCTCCGGAATTGGCTGTCTCGATAACATCAGAGACCAGCCTCGAGAGGCTGGTTCCCTTAGTAAATTTTCTGGCAGCGTGGAAGCTTCTGCAGAATATTTCTCATTGGGTCCTGCAGATGGTAGAGAAAGGATACAGAATCCAGTTTGGTTCTCGTCCTCCTCGTTACAACGGGGTGCTGCCCACAGTGGTGCATCCTGAGCAGGCTCTGGTAATGGAGCAAGAGGTAAAGGCCCTGTTAGCAAAGGAAGCTATAGAACAGGTGTACTCACCCGACAGAGAGTCGGGTTTTTACAGCCGTTATTTCATTGTTCCAATAAAGGATGGGGGGTTGCGTCCCATTTTAGATCTTCGTCTGTTAAATCGTTCAGTACAGAAACTCAAGTTCAAGATGCTGACGCTCAAACAGATCGTGACTCAAATCAGATCCGAGGACTGGTTTGTCACGATAGATCTGAAGGACGCTTACTTCCATATCTCCATCCTCCCTCAGCACAGGAAGTTCCTAAGGTTTTCTTTCGGGGGCAAAGAATACCAATATCGGGTTCTTCCTTTCGGTCTAGCTTTATCACCCCGCACGTTCACGAAATGCGTGGATGCAGCTCTAGCCCCTCTCAGGCTTCAGGGCATACGTATTCTGAACTACATCGACGACTGGCTGATTCTAGCGGAATCAGAGCAATTGGCGGTTCGGCACCGAGGTGTCGTTCTCGCTCATATGCAGATGTTGGGGTTGAGGCTCAATACCAAGAAGAGTGTGCTTTCTCCAGTACAGAGAACCACTTTCCTTGGTGTGGTATGGGATTCAGTGACGATGCGGGCCACTCTATCACCCGTTCGTGTAGCTGCTATCCTGACAGCCACCAAAGAGCTAAAGCTAGGCTAGTCACACACTGTAAAACAGTTCGAGAGACTGTTGGGTCTTTTGGCGGCAGCGTCCAACGTGATACCTTTTGGCCTGCTGTACATGAGACCTTTACAGTGGTGGCTAAGGACCAGAGGGTTCTCCCCGAGGGGAAACCCACTTCGTATGATCAAGGTCACGCGGCCGTGCCTTAATTATATGGAGGAAACATTGGTTCTTAACCCAGGGTCCGGTATTGGGAGCTCTTTGCCATCGTGTTACTATTTCGACAGATGCTTCCCTCACCGGCTGGGGAGCGGTAATGGAAGGCCGCTCGGTTCAGGGTCTGTGGAAAAGTCATCATCTTTCGTGGCACATCAATTGCCTGGAGATGATGGCTGTCTTCAATGCGTTGAGACAGTTCCTCCCAGACCTGAAGGGCCATCATGTGCTTGTACGAACAGACAACACATCAGTGGTCTCTTATCTGAACCGTCAGGGGGGTCTGCGGTCGCGTCCGCTTTGCAAACTGGCGCACCAGATCCTCCTGTGGTCTCTGGGGAAGGTACTCTCCCTGAGGGCAGTGTATATTCCTGGGGACCAGAATATTGGGGAAGACATCCTGTCGAGGCAGGAGCTGAGGCCAGGGGACTGGAGACTCCACCCCGAGGCGGTGGAGAAAATTTGGGAGTTTTACGGCCAAGCAGAGGTGGATCTGTTTGCGTCTCAGCACACGACGCACTGTCCACTTTGGTTCTCCCTTACTCACCCAGCCCCCCTGGGGCTGGATGCTATGGTGCAGACGTGGCCGAGGCTACGTCTGTACGCATTTCCCCCTGTTGCTCTGCTCCCAGGAGTTCTGGAACGAGTCCGCCAGTACGGAATAAGTCTACTGCTTGTAGCACCACGCTGGCCGAGTCGGATCTGGTTTGCGGACCTGATCCATCTCTTAGACGGTCCTCCCTTGGAGATCCCCATCAGGAGAGACCTTCTGTCTCAGGCCGAGGGCACAATATTTCACCCTCGACCAGAGATTTGGACCCTGTGGGTTTGGCCTCTGAGGGGGCCCAACTCATAGAGAGTGGTCTCTCAGCTGAGGCTGCTGCGACCATTCTAAGCTCCAGAGCTCCAGCTACTAGGAAACTTTATGCGCTTAAATTGAGAATTTTTTTTCTGTATGGTGTCACCGACATCAGTGGGATCCACTGATAACTGTTCTGTGAACACAGTACTCGAGTTCCTGCAGGAGCGCTTTACGTCAGGTCTATGTCCTTCCACGCTCAAGGTCTACGTTTCGGCCATTGCGGCTTACCACGCCCTGGTGGGGGGTACATCATTGGGTCGAGACCCCCTGATTACACGTTTCCTTCGTGGCACATTGAGGCTGAGGCCTGCAACTCGCACTAAGGTGCCAGCTTGGGATCTTGCTATAGTACTAGAAGGCCTGTCTATGGCTCCGTTCGAGCCCTTAGATTCGGTTTCAGAAAAAATTTCTTACCCTCAAGACTATCTTTCTGCTAGCTATTTCTTCCCTTAAGAGAGTTGGAGACCTTCAGGCCCTTTCGGTTTCCCCCACCTGCCTTGAGTTTGCACTGGGGATGGTCAAAGCATTCTTATATCCGAAACAGGGATACGTCCCTAAGGTGCCGACCTTGATTCCGAGGCCTATTGTGCTGCAGGCTTTCTGTCCTCCTCCTTTTACATCTGCGGACCAGGAAAGGCTGAATCTCTTGTGTCCAGTGCGAGCACTGGATACTTATGTTCATCGGACATCTTCAATGAGGAAGTCCGACCAGTTATTTATTTGCTTTGGATCACCTAAGAAGGGTCTTCCTGCTTCTAAACAGACGGTTAGTAAGTGGATAGTCGAGGCTATTTCACTTGCATACGAGTACTCTGACCATCCGTGTCCCTTGGTGGTCAGAGCTCACTCTACGAGGGGTATGGCGGCCTCTAAAGCCTTGTTATATGGGGTTTCTCTCCAAGAAATTTGTGATGCGGCAGGCTGGTCCTCAACGCTCACGTTCGTCAGGTTTTACAGTTTGGACCTGGATGCTGCCCCAGGTTCTCAGGTGCTTAGTGTTTAGCTACGACAGTCTGACACTCGGGTACTTGGAATTCTGGCGTTTTGGGCATTCTCGTTCCCAAGGCATCGATGACGCATCGCGAGTTCCCTCGAAAGGGAACGTCTCAGGTTACGACTGTAACCATAGTTCCCTGAGATAGGGAACGAGACGATGCGTCACCCTGCCATACTTCCTGCATCCCTGTGATCGGCTTGCTTCGAATTTTGGAAGCCAATGCCGAGTTTCACCGGATGTGCTCTTATGCCTTCCTGGTCATGACGTCACCCGCCCGTGACGCTTAGTCTTTCCATTGGACTAGTTGACATTGATGCTCAGACGCATTCACGCTGGGGGCGTTCCCAAGGCGTCGATGACGCATCGTCTCGTTCCCTATCTCAGGGAACTATGGTTACAGTCGTAACCTGAGACGTTTTTAAGACGTCATGCCAGGTTAAACGGTCGACTCAAGAAAAAAAAAAAAAGGACCCAGTCAGTTATTTCCATTTTCCATCTTTAGGATGTTTGAACACAAATATAATAAAGCATTTTTGATGGATATTCATTAATTAAAAATGTTTCTACACAGATATTTAAGAACAATAGAAAACTCCATAACAAAGTTACCAAAATACCAAAGCATTCACTTGGTTATGTAACATAATTACTTAACTCGATCAGGATAAAGAACAAAAATAAGTTTTACTAACATTCTAAGAATGTAGCATTCATATTAAAATCAACAACAAGATGACTTAATGAATTACTCATCCTTATATAGTCACGCAATGCAAGGTGACTAAGTAACACAGTCTTCCAGCCAACGAGGAGGTCGTCTCACACGGGTAGACACCCTTTGAAGAGTTTCGGGAACCTGAGGCGCCAGAGGAGGATGAAACTGAAATGACAAGCCCACAGCATTCATGTCAGCAGTCTCCGAAACAGGTGCAACAGAACGAGCCAGGTGGGACGCATGCCAGTTCTTCCCGTCTCATAACAGGTAAGTACACGCACCCAGTTTACGCACAATTTGACGTGGGTTTGAAAACCTCGGATGCGCTTTCGGAACATGAGTTGGAATGCGCACACGCACCCAATCTCCCACTTTGAAATCAGGAGTGCGAGCTACACATCTGGAGTCAGTGTATGCTTTCATTTTCTTTAGTTTTAAAGAAACTCGCTGCAGAAGCGCAGGCGCATCCTGACGCGTTGTGAGAGGAGGAAGAACACTAAGACGCATTCGCATCCTTCTGCCATGAAGCAACTCAAATGGGGATAGTCCTGTGGCAGAATGTGGTGTAGCACGATACACTTGGAGAAATTCCGTGACTGCAGGTTTCCTCGGCTTCGTTTCCAGAACAGCAGACTGAATGCAGCCTTTCAGCACGCGATGAAATCGTTCGACAGCTTCATTCGTGGCAGGGTGGTACAAAGAAGTACGTATGTGTTGAATGTTTCTCTCTTTTAGGAACAGCAAATTCTGCTGACGTAAATTGCGTTCCTTATCATACACGATAGCACATGGATTCCCGTATCTACTAAACACAGATGACAAGAAGGTGGTAACATTGCGAGTAGTGATGGAAGCGGTGAAAGCGACTTCAGGCCACTTACTGTGATAATCAATCAATGTCAGCGCATAACGACAGTCCCATACAGCGGTTTAAAATGGACCAACCACATCTATAGCTACCTTTTCCCACGGTACAGACGGAAAAGGCACTGGCTGCAGCGGCGCAGCAGAGGTGTTGGCAGTCTTGTCAGAGGACAGACACATTTGACAGGTCTGTATATGCTCTTTAACCAGACAATCTATGCCTGGCCACCAGTACTGTTCACGAAGGCGTTGTTTTGTGCGCACAATTCCCTGGTGGCCTTCATGAGCTAACCTCACCAATGTGTGCCTCAGCGCGACAGGTACAACCAGACGTGATCCTCTGAACACATAATCGTGCTGCACACTCAGTTCATCACGTAGTTTGAAGTAAGGACGTAGCATATTATTTACAGAAGTTGAAGAGGAAGGCCAACCGCGAGCAATTTGTGTGCGTAATGCACTCAGTTCAGAGCACGTCGCGGAAGCAGAAGCATACTCAGCAGGTGACAGAGCTGACATTGCAGGAGACATAAATGCCACAAACTCAGGTTCAGCATCCATGCACTCTTCATCCGAAGCAGGTAAAGGCAGACGAGACAGACAGTCAGCAGTGCAATTCTAAGCCCCAGGCCGGTACATCACATCATAGTTAAAGCACATTAACCGCGCTGCCCAGCGCGCAATGCGCATTCCGGCGCGATCAGTACCTTTGGATGAGAGGAGCACAGTTAACGCTTGGTGGTCCGTCCGCAGGAGGAGTTTACGACCCCACAAGTAGGTTCGCCACTTTTCAACGGCCCATACACATGCAAGTGCTTCCTTTTCAATAGTTGAGTACTTGCGTTCAGCAGGTGACAATGTCCGGGACGCAAAAGCGACAATGCGCTTAGTCTTGTTCTCATGAACTTGAGCAAGAACAGCGCCCAGACCATAGTCAGAGGCATCTGTAGATACCACCGTAGGCAAATCTGGGTCGAACAATGAAAGTGCAGGACTGTCAATGAGCAACTTTTTTACAGCATCAAAGCATTGCTGAGCTTCCTCCAACCAGACAAAATCTGAGCCCTGCCTGATGCACGCACGCAGAGGTTCAACTACAGTGGCAAAGTTAGGAATAAACTTATTGTACCACGATAGTAGCCCGATGAAAGAACGGAGTTGAGGAGCATCTTTTGGAGCTGGTGCATGAAGAATGGCAGAAAGGTGATCCTCATCAGGTTGAATTCCTTGCTTGTTCACCATATGACCCAGAAAGCGCAGACTGGTTTTGTTAAACTGACATTTTGATTGATTCAGCTTCAGTCCAGCATCTTGTAAGCGCTGAATACCTGAAAAATTAAGCATAAAGGAGGAGCGACGACGTTGATGATCGAGAGAGGAACAGGCCTGTGTTTCAGTTGTGTTTGGTTTTTGTATTTGTATTTTACTTTAGCCAGCAGTCGTCCGCGAGGGGCTGCTGGCAGTTATATTTATTTTCGGTAGCCAGCAGTCGTCCACGAGGGGCTGCTGGCGGTATTTTGGTTTGTTTGTTTTATTGTAAATAAAGTATGTTTGAATGTTCGCCGGTTCCCGCCTCCTTCTTCCCTGAACATTGCTACAAACACGTTTCCTGAAAGCGTGGCGCTCAGCCACTATGTTCCGTCGGGGGGTAAAATGCGCTTCCAAGGCCGCAATCGCATCTTCCATCGAATCACCTTGATTCGGCAAGGAATAGAACAATCTTTGTCCTTCAGTCTCCAGACAATGTAGTAGTAGTGCTCGTTTGCGCTCGACCGGCCATGCATCTCTAGATGCACCAACAACCAGCAAATAATTCCAGAACATCTGTAGCCACGTGCCGAAAGGAATAGTTGGTTCTCCAGGACATGGCAAAAATGGCGTGGGAAATGTAGAAAAAGCTGCCATCGTCAAAAAAAAAGTACCTTGTCGCCAATTTGTTATATCCTTAGTAAGAAAGAATGAAGGAGATTCTTAAATAAGGAATTCTTTAATGAACAGTATCAGTAGCAAACTAGTACAGCACAGATAGTAGCTCGTCCAACGCTTCACTTCTATTATTCCCCTATTCTCAATATTCACATATCACAAACCTCTACCGCCACCTACTGTCCAGTATGCACAGGAGAACACAACATATTGTTTTTGTCAAGTGCACACTGTCTCACATGTTGGCTTGTTATCGCGTTATGATGTTTTATTAACAAGGTTCGGGAGGAGCAGGTGCAGATAATTAACCCAATCAGCACAAGTGGAGATCAACCATTAATCAACTAAAGATAAATAACAGCAGAACCCACCTTTGTTCCTTGATAGTTTATCAGCATTTGGCCCCGGAGCACCTTCCTAGCATGCCCGAATCGAGCTTCCCATTCGATGAATAATCTTTCGTCCTTCAGAATTAGGAATCTTTGCCGCAATCCTCTGGTAGGCTATTATCTCGCGGGCGTCAGGCCAAACAAGCGGGTCCTCGCCACCGAGGGCGAAACATCCACAATCTACTTCCGCGTATTTCTTTAAACCGGACCATTCAATAATTCCTGCCATAGAGAAATAGACAATAAGGCAATGCCGCCCTCTTCACGCGAAGGAACGGGCCTTCCTCCAGCGTCAGGCCGCCGAAGCAGGCCCTAAGTAAGCCGCGCTGCAGATTCAGTCCTGACCAGTCCACATTCTCAACGTCTGCCAGGTCAACTACGTGAGTGCTCAGCTCAAAACCTTTTCATTTTCCGCCCCCGGTTGAACTTCGCATCGCTTCAGTTGTTGAATCACGAGCCAGTTATGCTATCCGGATACTCATTTTTTTTTATCGGGGGAACACTCGTTTTAAATCACTTCTGTACAAATGATTTGCCGTCATTAACGCGATGCTTCCTTGTGGCATAAACTCACACGTAAACAGTAGGTCGCACATTACGTGCAGATTGCACACAGAATCATTAAGAACCTATCGGTAACACTGTCCTGCAATGTATCTACAAAAAATCGCTTAGAAGCTTAGTTATAGCGTAAATGTATTTTTATTAGGGGTGTAACGATTCGTTTTAACAACGATTCGATTCGTATCACGATTCGTGGTTGTCGATACGATTCAAGGACGATATTGGTTCATTTAGAACGATACGATCCGAAACGATTCAGTGACTTGAAATCGATTCAGTAACTTTTTAGCCAAAAATTCAACCAGTGTGACTGAAATAAATACCTGGATACTGGACAGTGCGGGTGAAGTTTCCTAGATTCATGTTGTTTCTTGTAAGGGAATCAATCAGGTATCAATTAAATATAGATATAAACTAGGGCTACACGATTTGGGGAAAATGTCATATTGCGATTATTGAGGTCAATATTGCGATTGCGATATGCAATTGCGATATAATAAACAAAGGATTTCATGAGTGAACTTGCTTGGTTCTCAAGGAAAATGCACACAATTAGTGATAATGCTGAAATGTGTAGGCTATTTCTCAACTCAAACTTGCAACAACAACTAAATGATTAATAACACCTATAATGATCAATAAGCCATTGATGTCTGGATAAAAATGTCTGGACATTCCTTTCTAACAGGTAGGACATACAGACATTGAATTAAGTTCAACAGTCTACACTGCAAACATTATAAATTATAGAATAATCCTTATTAAAGTTACAAAAGTTATTTAGTCAAGAGCATTGAGTATTTTTCTCTGTTCCTTTTGTTCTTTGATTAACTTTAACGACAGAGATAATTAGTGGCTACTGTGTACTGTCCCTTTAAGACCAGCTGCTCCCGAGTCTGACAGAGACGCGCCTCACAGACGCTGATCACAGACGCGCCTCATTCTCTCATGAGTCACAACTCTTTACGGCCATCGTAAGACTGCTCTTGCGTTAAGATACTCAACAAAAAGACATTTTGGCATAATTGTGTGTTATTGTTCGTTCAAGCGCGAAAGAGAACTGTATTCTGGCGTGCTGTCTTGTGGGCACGCACGATACTGGCCCGAGTCTTTCTGTGTGTGTCACAGTCAACGCGATCTTTTTTGTCTTGTCACGAATGAATGACTGAATCAAGTAACGTTTAACGCCTTTATCATTAAACGTGCTAAGAAAAAACATCCATATAAAGTCTGACCTGCTTAAATCCAATGCGTTATTTCCTAGTATCGATAAAATCGATTGATTACCTTTTAAAACGATTTTAGATCGATATATGTCGTCCGGAAGGCCAACTTGCTGAGCACAGATCGATGTAGTTGGATCATAGGAATATAAATCGATTCATCGATGTAGTCGATGAATCGTTACACCCCTAATTTTTATTTAATTTTTTTAAAGTAATTTAAACCCACAGCTTCACTATTGTTTTTTCTGATTCAGAACAAATCAGCAGGGAATGTGACCCATTGCCATAGAAATAATTAAAATAAACTGTCATGTTGAGGGTTCCTACACAACTTAGAAAGTAATTTTAAAATTTTCTAATTACTTAACGACTAAAGGAATTTGTGTGTGCCACTCAAACCAACAACGGATAAATGAACAAACAATTATCTAATTCAGACTGTACTTTGCTGTTCGATGATCATCCAACATCAAACAATGATTACTGAATCAAACTGATGTGTCAGAGGTGAATATACGCAGGTTCTAAAACGTTTTAATCTTCTCATGTAAGCGCATGTTAGCACTTTTAGAAACCAATGAGACAAAAAAAAAACTTTTTTAAACGTTTAATAATCGATAGGATATTTCTGATCTCGTCCACCTTCCCAGACAGTCTAAACTGTTCTAAACACGAACTGCTATCTTTGCTCGGCCATTTAAACTTCAGATGTGCTTAATCCTGCAAGGATTTAATCTCTCACCTCCTCTTCCTTGTGTCTTTGATTAACCTGCAAGAAGACGAGCATCGGTCTGCCAGGCCCCAATATCCTCCTCCCTTCACTCAGCCTCACACCACAGGAGCAAAATTTCTCCAGGTAAGTTTCTCCACTGCCGCAGCGGTGATGTCTCCTCTGCTCCCGCAGGAGCTCTGTTTCTCTGGTTAATTTTTCTCCACTGCCGCAGCAGTGATGTCTCCTCTGCTCCCGTAGGAGCTCTGTTTCTCTGGCTAATTTTCTCCACTGCCGCAGCAGTGATGTCTCCTCTGCTCCCGTAGGAGCTCTGTTTCTCTGGCTAATTTTCTCCACTGCCGCAGCAGTGATGTCTACTCTCCTCCGCTCCTGCAGGAGCTGAATTTCTCCAGGTAAGTTTCTCCACTGCCGCACCAGTGATGTCTCCTCTGCTCCCGCAGGAGCTCTGTTTCTCTGGCTAAAATGTACTTCTGTACTTCTGCTGCGTTCTATTATTTATGCGTGTCAGAGTTCTGACTAGGAAGACAGACGTTGCCTAGCAACACGCCCCCTTTCCTCGGATTTCCCAGCTCAGAAGTCAGACAACCGTGAGGACACAGAGCAAGAATTCTGATACGATTCCGTGCCCTGTGTGACTCGTATTAAATGTTTTCATTGTTTTTGGACCGCTTTGGTTGTTTAAATGACAATTTTAATCACTCATATTACTGCAATACCTTACTGCGTCTGTATCACTGCCAGTGGGTATGGGAATTGGGCTTGTTCTGAGTGCAATATTGAATAAAGCCTTGTTTCAAACGAGTGTTATAACGTGGCTAGTGTTGCTAACAGAAGATAACTAAAACATGAAATAAAGTGAAAATGTTAGAAGTTCAAATGGCTGCGTTTTGATAAGCGCCTGGTACTCGGCCAGTTCTACCATAGCAACAGCTTTCTGGGTGGTGTCTATGTTTTTCTCTGACTCGGACGCGCAAAACATACCAGAATGCTTGAAGTGTAGAAGTGACGTCATATACGAGGGCCGAATCGGTTCGTTGAAAAAAAACGGTTCGTTGACATAACGAGTGTTATCTCTACTCTCTAACGTCCAGCGAGCATTGGTCTCCCAGCGGACGTACTATGTACTGTAGGATTACAAATTTATTAAGGTTTAATTTAGGTTCCAATACTATAGTATATAAAATGAGAAAGTTTATTTGTGTGAATAATGTCACAAACCTGCCTGCTCCTGTCTGTCCTGATCTCTCTATTGTAAGTTAAATTGATCAGAACACTGAGACTATCACCTTTTGTCGTTGAATGGTCTGGCTGATTAGATTCGTTTCTATGCATTCGAATCACACTGTTAATGCTTATGAGATCAGGGCTGGGGAGTTTCAGGTAGCAGGGCGGACTCTTGTGCCTCATCTACATTCTTTGTTTCAGAGTGTCTCCACCTCTATGTAACTCATCCCCCTTGAAAGATATATAAACTACAATGTATTTTGCCTTAGCCAGATCTTGGATGAAGCAGACTACATCAATAAAGAAACCTGCTTGAAAGATATCCCAACGTCTCCTGGTCTTCACTTCGGAGTTCCTACACTTTAGAAGAAAAGTTCACTACAGTACACATCTCTACTCTATCCCGGCCAGCGAGCATGGGTCTCCCAGCAGACACAGCATGTATCTATCTTCCCACTACCTCTGTCCAGCGAGCATTGGTCTCTCAGCGGACAGCATGTATCTACCTTTTTTATATTTCTGTCCAGCGAGCATTGGTCTCTCAGCGGACTCGACACGTATCTATCTTTCCTGCCCAGCCAGTATTTTCAAATTCATTCCACCTCGCAGGTGGCCGGTAGAGCCCAATATCCTGACGCCATCGAGCCGCTCACGTCAGAAGCTACATGGGCCCTCCTGGTCAGCCGTTTTTCCGATTCCTGCTTAACTCACCCGTTAACGCCACGGAGATATACTTGATCAAGCGATCAAGCTTATTGAAAAGCCAGCCCGCCAAATTCGCTGCGTCTTTGGGGGGTCTATAGTCTGGCGGCTGTCCTTTTGCTCTTTTGCTTTTTGGGGGGAGTACTCTGGGTTCGGGCAGAAATTCCGAGCTCGGAGCCCTCCAACCGGACAGCACGCCAAGTACACATAACCTTTACCATAATAATTATATGTAGATGTGAACTTGTGAAATACTCTTGTTATTGAATCTTCATCACTCAGCTGCTTGTGATTGAACTTGTTTTGGTAAACACATAGCTGGTTTCTTTCCAGGCCTTGCAAAATGTAAAGCTACTAAAATTTGTGCGAAAGCTGTATGCCTCATTAATGTCTATTTTAAGAAGTATATGTTGCAGTGCTATAAATGTATGCAATTCTTTTATTTGATTGACCCCGTGAACACCTGATTGTAATCCTACTTAACCGATATGTGGGTAATCTGTTCCAACTTGCCTCTCAGTTTAACTGACCGGTGAATCATCTCAGCTTTTAATCATATTTCAAGCATGGATTAAATTTCATCACTGTGATTAGGTTGGGAATTTCCTGTAATTCTAAATTTGTCTAATGGTAGTGTGGCACTAGTGTAAATTAAAGTAATTAAAACGGAAACCCCCCCTATATTAAAGTCATTAAAACAGAATGATGACTCCCCCCCTCCATTTAAAATTTGAGACTATTATACAGGTATATTCAGAGTAATTTATTCAGACTAAATTTCTGAAAGTGCTTGGTGTGTCTTGGACTCCTGCTTAATTGCCTTAATAGGGATCTGCAAGAATGGTATTTATTAATGTGTATACAGTGGCATAAAGTATCCAAACCGCTAGAGGGAGCGCTCACCAAGGTCTGCTCAAGAACGCGTAATATAGCAGTTAATGCGGAGACGAGCAGATGGAGAACACACCGAATTGAGATGCTCCACTTGTGATTGACTGTATACTATTATATCTGTCTTGCAGGTAAGATTGCTTACGTTTATTACAAGTTAAGGGGTCCAGTAACAGTTATGTTTAGTGTTTTGTTGTGTTAAGTAGGTTTTAAGCACTAAAATTGTATTGTTATTACTCGTGGATAGAGCTTGATCAGACAAAATGGTAATGAAAGCTTGTACGTGAAACGAGAATCGCTATTGTGCAAAAGATATGGAAATACAGGATGCACAGTAATGTTTATTTAGTTGTTGTGTGATATTGATGGGTAAATGAATAGTTTAAGTGACGCCAGTTCAGTAACGCACATGGAGTTCGCGGGTGTCCGCCATTTTGTGCAAATTGTATGCAGCGGGGGCATTAGAGTTAATGGAAACTCAAACGACGTGATTTGCTCGATAATTGTATAAAAGAGTCGTGAAATGTCACATTAGAGAACATTAAAGTGTAATGTGATTTAGAGTAAACAAGTTAGGCTGGAAAAGGGAAATGTATGGGTTCAAATTAAGTTAAAAAGGGGTCATTTGTTATGTTTTTGTTCGTGTTATGGGTCAAGATAATGTTCACATATTTGATATGCAAACTGTATTTGCAAATGAATGTCAATTTAGTATACTGAACAACAGAAAATGTTATACTGAACAACAGAAAATGTTATACTGAATTTAATAAGCGTAATATAGCAGTTAATGCGGAGACGAGCAGATGGAGAACACACCGAATTGAGATGCTCCACTTGTGATTGACTGTATACTATTATATCTGTCTTGCAGGATTGCATGCAAAACCCCTTTATTAAATGTGTTGCACCAGAAACGACGCCTGCTCCTTTCTACATGTGTAACAGTAGCTGTGTTACACACTAACATTAATCCGTGCATTAAACACTCAGAAAATGTGTGTGGTGAAAATCATGACTGAATGGATGGGTGAAAAGATGATCTATTACAAAACATGACAGAAATATGATGTTAAAACACACAGATGGGATGTCAGCACGAACACCAGCTACACCTTTGTTTACGTTAGTAAACAATTCAAGTTATGTTCGGTAAACTGAGAACTTCCACACCGATTCGATCATAAAAAATAACGCATGTCTGGTACGATGATATTTCACTTGTTTTGACACCTTCTCTTCCCTCTTTTCTTGCACACATACCAGAACACAGGCTATGTGGCAAACCGTGCCACGGTTTTAAAATAATGAGATTTATGAAAAACCGACCCTCGGGGCATGAGTTTTGCTAAGAGCGCAGTCAGTGCGTTTTATATTAAGAAGATATTTTTTGGAATGGTATTCTTGCCTTCATATTCTGTGTATTGCTTCTGGAGTTCCTGAAATACTTCATACACCTTTAGGGAGGAGTAGTGATCTGAAAGAGAGCATCTTGTTTCTATCTCATTGTGTCTAATGTGAGAACACACTTAATGGTATGTCTATTTCTGTCATTTAGGGGCTGCGCTTGACGTCAACACATCACGCCTAGCTTTGGAATCATGTCGAGGCTTGTTCTCATTATAATGAAAATGATACATCTTAATTAAAAAGCCCAAATCAAACCTGTTCAGTGGGTCAGAGAGGCAAATTTCCTGCACTGTGTTTACAGCAATAACTTGTAAAAGTGTTGCAAGTACAAAGGAAAATGTGTTGTGCAATATTGATTTTGCATTTTTTTCCCTTATCTCCTTATTCTTATATATTTATATGGAATAATTATCACATTTAGAAATAAACATAACATTAAGAATGTTCAATACAAATTGGTGCCACAATGTAACAAACTCAAATAAAAAAGAATCACTTAGAATAATGTATATGAACCCAGTCAGTAGACACATCAATAACATCATCAATCTAAACTAGTGGTTCTCAACCTTTTTGACTCTAAAGGTAATGATACATAGGGCAACTGTTTGAGCAATGTTGTTGGGCAATGTTGCCGTCAACAGGCAACCAGATGAGACACAGGGCCCACGACCGATCTAAAGTATCCAGATAGAAATGTATTGTGCCCAAGTGCCCAAGCAACAATCGCTCGGCAAGATTGCCCAGCAACATTGCTAAAAAAGTTGCCCTGTGTATCATCACCTGCCCCCTCATTGTCCAGCAACCCTAAGGCCCTCCTTATTGATTAGGATATTTCTTCTGTAATTGTGACAATATTTTTTGTTTTCAAACTTGGTGTAACGGAGGTATTTTTCTCTATGGGGACTTTTATTTTGACGGGTTTGTCTTTCTCCGGCGTGTTTGCGGGAGATGCAAAGACGCCTGGGATGAAGAAGAGTGAGCAGTGTTACGAGCCAGACACGCCATGATTGCTGTACTAGAAGTAGACATTTTTTTACGCTGAAGCTGTAATGTAAGACAGTGGTGCACAGTCCGATTAAGTTTTTTGATTTTAGTGTAGGCTTACACCAGAGATGCTCACAAGTCTCTGAGCTAGAGTCCAAGTCAAGTCTCAAATCTTTGAGCTAGAGTCCAAGTCAAAAAAGTAAATTGGGTGACGGCGGCTGAACAGAGTGAACCGTTTTCCTCAAGGGAGCAAGGAGGCTGAACCCGCCTCGTCCTCCCTCTATACCTTCATGGGACCTATCTATGGTCCTCGGGGCCCTCAAGGGCCCCCCTTTCGAGGTGCTCCAATCGGCTGACTTTAAGCCATTTGTGCTCAAAATCTGCCCTCCCCTCTCGGAAGATGATAGAGAATTAAGCCTGCCCCGTCAGGGCTCTCGGAATTTATATAGAGCGTTCTGCCTGATTCAGGCAATCAGAACAGCTGTGTGTATGCTTCAGTGGCCGCACCAAAGGGCTTCCGGTCACGAAGCAAAGATTGTAGCTCTGGATAGTAGATGCTATCTCTTTAGCCTACGCCTCAATGGGCCTTCAATGCCCCATAGGCATCAGGGCTCATTCCACGAGGGTCATGGCCTCTTCATGGGCATGGTCCAGTGGCATACCAATCGAAAACATTTTTGTGGCGGCCGGCTGGTCCTCATTGTCCACATTTGTGAGATTTTATACCTTTGAGGTTCCGGCTCTGCAGGCATGAGTCCTTTCCATCTAAAGTGAGTATGGCCTCTAAGGAGCCCAAAACACTAGGTATCCCTTTTGTGGGCTCCGACCCTTGTACGGGCCCCGTTGGACTTCTGACTTAAAGTTCTACTCTAAAGTGTCACGTCCCAGGGTTAAAGTTGTCTAGGGTAAGGGAGTAAACAGTGAAAAATGGAAAAGGTTTGGGGTGAGTAAGTGTGCCTGTGCCCGTCCCCTTCCCTGCACGACCGACACATCAAATTTCAACCCAAAAATATATTAACAAAACGTATGTATAATTGACAAAGTAAAACAAAAGGAAACAAAGCAAACTTCAGGAGGGGGTAAAGCCAAAGTAACAAACTAAAGTTCCCTCTGACTAATTAGCGAGTAAAACTTCTTAACCTGCCAAAAGGAAACAAACAAACAACAGAATTACACTAACACCCTAACTAACCAAAAACAGGAGAAAATATATTACAAAAATAAAATAGGCACCCACCTCCAGGGATGTAGTGGAGGCTAAACGCACGTAAACGCCGTTTGGGCATCTCCCAAAATTCGGAAATCGCGTTTACCCACCTCCAAAGTGTGTTTATCTAAATAGCCTATAGTTCCTGAGCCATTTTAAATTAAGCTTATGACGTTTTAGTTTCATATTGTTAATTATTAGTTGAATAGGTTGTTAAACCTAAGATGAAGTCTTTCATATTGCGCTGCAGTGTTGCAGTGCAGTGCAGTACTGTAGTGTTGACCGCAGTTCTCTTGCGTAGGCAGCAGGAAGCAGCAGACTGCATCAAGATTCATCAGTCACTAGCCCAAACTAGCCTACATGTCTCATGTAATGATGAATAAAATGTAAAAATGGATATCCGGCAATGTTTTAAGCGCCGTCAAGACAACAGCCCTCTTCCTGATGCCAGCAAATAGCCTCGGCTACAAGCTCAAAGTGAGTGAGCTCGGAAAACAGTACTAAACTTCATGTTTTTGAGGTTAATTTGGTTCACGGTAGATTCATGCCACTGACTCAACAAGTCACTTCTACCTTTTCCCATAAGCCAATGTTACAAGTAAAATTCAGGATATATTACCAGATAAATAACTGGATGTAATTATATGCATTCTCTGGCATTTAAACCACTGGAAGTTTGTGACAACAAGTCCCCTTTGGTAGTCAGCTAGTTAATGTTATCGCGGGCGTGTATACATCTATGGTTCGCGGGTACGGTAAACGTCTCTATGGTAACAGCGAGTTTGACCAATCAGAGGCGTCGCTGTTAAGCTTAGGACTGTGGGTAGTGTAGTTTTTCTCAATAAGCAACATGACATCATGACTTTTGCGTAAACAGACACGCCACTTTCAAGTCAAGTTGCGTGTTATCTATACGCATTTTGAGATATCCGCCTGTATGCGTGTATGTCTACGCCATTAATGTCCAAGTGATTCCGCGTATATGTACACGCCATTAAATTTCCGAGCGAAACGAAGCAAAATGTAGATCTATATCTGGGGAGCGATATTTTTTTTCCTAGGATGGTAGGGGAAGACTCATAAATGCTAACCCCAGTGACGGGTAGGTTTAGGGACGGGGTGGAGGTAGGCCATATATTTATATATACAGTAATAACGTTAAGTCAACTGCGTTCATAAACACGCTGAAAAGCGATTGTGCGTGTTAATAGCACGCCAAAAATGGAAATACGAATTGGCGTGTCATACACACGCAATTTTATGAGATCAGTCTGCAATAAGATTGTGGATTAAAACATGCTTTCCTTGTAACTAGGTTGATTTCATGCAGACCTCTAGCTTCTACAGGAGCAGAAACCTTTGTTTCACAACCACGTAGCTCGTGGTCAGTCTACCTCAGATGCAGGGCCTGAATTTCATTTTGGATTTTTTAATTTGAGGGGGGAGTTTATACTTTTTTTTTTGTTTTTAATTACATCTCGCCTAAATGTATGCTCACTCATTGCATTTTTACAATGGGGTAATTTTGTTCTTAAGAATTTACAAAACACAATGAAGCTTGATTTCAATCTTTGAATTAAATTGAAAAAAGTAGCACAAATAAATACAATATAATAAAAATACCAATAAAGAAAAATAAAGAGAAATTTTTTTGCTTAGGTCTTACACTAGTATTCAGAAATACTACAGATCCTGAATAAGTAATCAAATGTAATATAACACTGGGTAGTATTTTAGTCCTGACTAAATTAAATACATAGGCTATAATATTAATCCTGATTCCTTAAAATGAAAGCTATGTTTTGTTGTTTTGACAACCAAATTAATGACAGACACATATGGCTGCTGTCACTGTAAGAGCTAGTGCACGGATCCATCAGAATACACATACACCGGTAGGCAGTGGCCCACCTTACCGGGTGACCACGTCGTGGTCCACTAGAATTTATAGTTTACCCACCTCTTGTTTTACCACTACACCTCTGCCTACCTCCCTACGGTTTCCAGCACCTTTGGGCTTAAGAATAAAGTGACAACAATAATAGTAGTAGTAGTAGTAGTAGTAGTAGGCTGCAATACAGCACAGTCCCAATGCTATGCAACACAACAGCAAAAACAAACCGGTGAGGAACACAACCCTCTGGAAGGCAAGCTTCAGTTGATTGTCCTTCCAAGCCTCTTTTGAACCTTCTCCAGCATAACGAGCAGCAGGTGTGAGCGATCACCTCTCTCTCTCTTCCGCACCTGGTAGAGTGGCAGAGACACAGAGAGAGAAGAAAGAGAGAGGGAAAACAAAAGAAAATACTAGCACTGCCATAACACAACCACGGAACGTAACAAAAGCCTCAGGTCTTGCCGCCTTAGGCTGGAGTTCAGGGCGAAGTCGTAAGATAAAATAACACTGTGTTTTAAATTGGGTTCCAAATGCATCTAGCGGCACAATTAGAGTGAACCGTTTTCGAAAGGGAACTTACTTGGTTACTCACGCAACCTCAGTTCCCTGAGAATAACGGGAACGAGTATTGCATAGACGGCTGTGCTATTAAGCTTCATGTCCAGGTATTGACGCTTCAGCCGATTTAAACCTAATGTCTATAGCGAAATGGGCCGCTTATATAGTCTATAGCTCCGCCCATTCTGGTAGCTGCTCGCTGGTGGCAGGACGCACCCTGATTGGTTCGTGCAGCTGTGCCACTTCGCCATCGGTTCGTGCAGTTCCCGCAGCCCAGCCAATCAGCGCGCTGATAGCTTTGCTCTATGCTGGCTGTTGTCAGGGCTCACAGAAGGAACAGACTGGATGGTAAGTTATTAACGTTTATTTGTGCAGATGGATACTCAGTCGGAGATAAGGTAAGGATCAAATGACTTTGAAACATTAAACAGGCTTAGCTGAATGATAACGTCCTTTTCTCTCTTGCAGATGGGTAGGAAGCAGTCACACTGGAGATGGATGGATTCAGAAGGATCGGGAAGCTGGTAAGTAGCAGGTTGGTTGAAGGAGAGTCTGTGAGTCATGTATCGACGAGACCAGACAAGTGACTGCAGTGAAGGTGAGTGCTTTATAGTGCATGTGGGTGATGGGACACAGGTGACGGTGATGATGATCAGGATGATGAGGTGCAGGTGATGACAGGAAATGTTGGGAAGTGTAGTGAAGACACAGATGAAGGAGGTGAATGTGACAGCTGTACAGCTGCACTGGGTTTTAAAATAAAGACTTCAGGCTTCAATATTCTCGAGAAAAGGAGTTTTCCCAATACGTCTAGCGACGCAATTCTCATTCCCGTTGTTCTCAGGGAACCGAGGTTACACGAATAACCGAGTACGTTTGTTTTGAAAGTGTTAACCATTTGAAGGTCTTTCAAGAAAACATGAAATCTCAAAACTGTTTTTTTTGTTACTTTTTGTTATTTTGTTCTATTGAAATAGATCCTTCCAGGAGAAATATAATTTCCTAATGGAAGGAAAATAAACGACTAATTGTTAAAATTAAGACATTTGACAGTTATTTTTAAACTTATCTTGGGGTCGGGGCGTCAAACTTGCACTATTAGGATTAGGTGGGTGGGGGTGTGAATTAATTTATTTTTCACCACATGTACTTCAGAAAGCTACCGTATCGACATACTCACCTGAAGCCTACACTATATATTCCTGTAGTATATCCTAAAATAGTGTAAGGTAAAACATATACACATAACGTGTATATCGAGGCTCAAAGTTCTGGAGTGGGGAGTGGGGACTAAGATCCATTTGCTTTTAAGTCTTCCAGAATAATGTTTTAATTTTCCCCTACTAGGCGAGACTTAACAGTCCTGCTACATTGGGAACTCAGAAACTGGGAGTGGCGATTTATATTAAATTAACCATGATTTATTTTTTGATTCTGGAATAAGAAATATGATCTTGATATTATAAAATATTTGTCCTGAGAACCCATTGGAAGGTTGCTGAGGCCACCTATTGAGCCCTGGCCACTGGTTTCACTGGTTTCATTCATCCAGACTACAAAGGCTGTTCTGTGGATCATGGATCATTCACCTACACTGTCTCCAACACAGAAAGGTTGGAATAATGTCATGTCTGCTGAAGCAAAATCAAACAGGACTTTTGATCTTCAGTGCTACCTGAACACTTTGAATGTGTAAACAGAGAACTTTGTGGTGACTCAGTTGTGACACCTAGTGGTAGAAATACACAAATAGGGATGCTCCGGGGCTGGCCTTACAGAATGCTATAATTAATGGCAAATTAATGGAAACAAATTAATGTCAGTTCTGTAAAATTGACAATCCAAACTGAGTGCTGGAGGAAATGATAGACTGAATAAGACTCATGCATCACTTTGTGAAGATTCACACTATTTGTGTTACAAGAGTCCCCATGTGGCAACTTTTCCCCTTTTACTTCTATAAAAAAAAAAAAAAAAACACCATTAGAACCTAATGCATACCAGACAGCCAGGGTTTAAATATCATGCGTTTAAGGACCATATGTTTAATAGGCCTGCCAGGACATTAAGGCTGGTTTGAATTAGTGTTTTGTTACGGGTACATATAGCTTTAAGTGTCCGTCTATAAAAGTAATACATATATGTACTTGCCTTAAGAAATTGAGAGACTGTAAAGGGAAGGCTTAAGTGCACAAACTATGATAAACTACTTTATATTATTTAATGTACAGTATTATTAGCTTGTTTATGGAATTCACACTTCCTTTATTTTCATGCCTGCCACTATTTCTTCTGAACCTTGAACTGGTAAGGGCTTATAACCAGAAGTGCAGGCTTTTTCTCTGTGTATCTGAAAAGGCTAATGTTTTCATCTTTTGTGACGCTCAGTGCTAATTACGGTCTACACCACCTCCTGATTTAAAAGGGGGAGGAGACACACTTGATTAGATTACTTCCTTGTTAAGAAATTGGTGCTGTTCTTTCCAGTTTTTATTCAGCCACTGAAATACTTTGACCTCTCAGGTCTTCATCAGTCAAAGTATATAGTTTTCCATAAGTGTGTTGCCATGTGTGCTGCAACTGTATCAAACAGGGGTTTAACCAAAGTCCTTTTAGGCAAGTCATGCCACTCGGCCGCCATCTTGGCAACGGCAGCTATTTCGGACTAACAAGACCAGGCTCCTATCTAAATGAATGGGCAGAGACCCAGAACTGCACTTTCACTGGTCACCGGGACATAAAAACTGCATGTATACAAACACTAATAAAATATGATAAAAATCGCTGAAAAAGTGTGATGACTTTGCCCCAAAATAAGGTTTAAATTGCCTTTTTCCCCACAGGTTATACTTTTAATGCGCATGCGCAAGGGTTCTCTCGCTCTCTGTCGTGCGCGCGCTACTGCTCGCTCGCTCTAGATTCCGGGAGGTTTGAACTAATTTGCGGTCATCAGGGAGCCGCTATCAATCTGCGGGAGACTCCCGGAACTTCCGGGAGACTTGGGATGTCTGATATTTACACAACTAACACATATCAAATCTGCCGCCTTTTAAAACAGTAACATATTTTCCGCTGTCGCAAACCTCAACTGTGCGCATGCGTCGGTGGAACCAGACGATAGGGTTAAATGTTTTCCGGCTTGACTGTTAACCCTCTGGGGTCTGATGTGTTTTCTGGGTCCTGGAGGTGTTCTTACATGCTCTGACATTTGTGTTTATTTCTGATACTTGTGACAATTTCATGGCTAAAGTCTGATTACACTGTATTCAGCACAAACTCTGCTACAGTAATATGTTTATGCATGGCTATTGAAAAAACTAAAAATTAAAGTTTCTGAAATAAGGCCACAAAACACATCTTAATTATTTTTTCACAAGACTTTTGCAAATTGTATCACATAGTCTAGAATATTTGCTCTAAAACTATGTGAGAATCATCCTGACTACTCATTCAGATAAGACAATAAAGTATTTTTACATTTTTAATGACGTGTTTTGTGTCAGAAAGCTTTATGCGAGGAGGCATGATCTCTCATTAATATGTATGCATTTCACACCTGAGAAAGACGAAGACCCTCCCATAATGGCTCTATTAGGTGCTATCAGGCCATATCATTATAAGGAGCCTTGCACAAAGAATGAGGAGATTTAAAAAAGAATGGATTTTAGATTGTTTGGATTTATTTACAACACAACATAATCCAAAGATACACAACAAAGGACAAAAAAGCACATTAGTAAACACACTGATCTAAAGACAGAGGCTTGAAAAGTCACACAACTTTGTGCCATTGAAACATTGTACATACCTGTCATTTCCAAGGTGTTTGATTTTTCATTTTACCATGTTCATGTACAGAGACTGTTGAATGTTGAAGTCAGCAGGACTCATCAGTGGCATCTCTCCCTGTAAAAATGAAACAAAAAAATAAACACCTTTGAACATGCTGATATCAAGAGAAACTATATGGCTGCACGACTTTGGGCATGCATTGTAGAAAAAATTGCGATTTAATTATATATATACAGTATATACACACACAGTGCTTAGAATAAGTGAACACACCCATGCTAAAGTTGACTACCCTTCACAATAAAGACATGGTTTTATTTTAGTTAGCCTAACTGAACATTTATACATAAATAATATATTGTATTTAGACAGTATCACATATTTTACCGGAGGCTAAAATATATTTCACTAAATCATTATAACCCAAGCAGTTATTCGCAAACAAAATAAATTACGCATAAGGCAGTATTTTAGCATGATAATCAGTGTCATAAACTAATCTCAAAACTGAGTGAAATATATGTAGTAGGCTAATATCACATTTAAAAAGTTTACACGAGCGTATAGGGATATTGTGACTGTGAGGTTATCTTTCCTATGTCAAAAGCTAGCCAAAACTAGGCAAAACTATAGTCTGAAAATTCATTTGAGCTCTATAATCAGAAAAGGAATTATATAACACTAAACAACTTACTCCGAACTTGTATCCTCGGCGGGGTCAATTCGTTCTTCAAAATGCAGCCGTTGGTCGTCCGAGTTACAATCTTCCTCTGAGGAAAAGGTGAATCCTCGCTGTCCAGAATCATCTGAAGGGCTTCTTCACAGTGGCGTGTCCAGGATTTTATATTTGGGGTGGCGGGGGGGGGGGGGGCAAGAGCTGAATGAGGGGTGGCAACTAGGCTTCCCATGATATATGTAAAAAAAATAAAAAAAAATAAAAGTGTTATACTGGTTATGAGGGACATGTGCTTATTTTCATGAATTTCTGAAGTTTAGAGAGGGCTAACAGTAAATTCTGAACTATCAGCCATTTCAACTGAAAGATGAAGGCTGTAATACTAACGTTGGATAAGAAATCTTTAAAGTACAATCGTTTTCAATCTGTTTCTAACATTGTGTGTAGGAGTATGTTTTTGAGTGTGTGTGTGAGAGAGAGTGAGAGAGTGTGTATGAGTGTGCATGAAAATGTGTGTGTAAGCATATTAATGGGGTAATCATGGAAAAAAAATGCCCTTGCTTTAGTGGAGATTACTGGTAGAAACAAACACTTGTAAATAAAATAAATTGATTCCTTAATTTGTACTCAAAGTGCATTTATTTATTCATATTGATCAAAAAGATAAGGAATCCATAATATTTTGATTACCAAACAATAAAACTTGCATTAAATTAAATTATGCTATCAGCTTTTACTTCTAAAAATGTGCATATTTTTTATATTTATCCAATGGCGGTAATTATTTTTATGAAGGCCAATTTTAAAACCTTATTTAATGTATGCATTATCTTTCATGTCAAATGTTTACATTTGATCAATAAATCACGTGTTAATAGTAACACAATATAGCAATTTACCAATCAAATTAAATAATGTATATTGCGAAATTACAAATGCAATAAATAATGTTTTAGATTAATGTTTTAATTTAACCTTTGAATATACAAATAAGACATTTTGGAAAAAAATGTATGATACTTTTGAACATCAAACTAAACTGCCAGTAGGTGGCAGCAAGTCAGTTAGTCTAATAACTGAGTCATTGATTCACCCGATTCATTCAAAACGATTAATAATTTAGTAAAACACCGTTGAGTGCTGTTTTTCTTTGTTTAGAACTATTTTCGATGGTAAAATAGAACAAAAACAGTTAATAATGTGTCTAAAATGCAAGTAACTTAATATGAACTACTTGTTTATTTAACTTAAATCAATGTAACATTTGCAATCGTAATAATATTCGGCAAAACATAGTCATGTTATTAATAATAAATTCAACATTTTGAATGTATCTTTCTTCTGTGAGTTTCTTGTGTGTGTTTTGTTATGCTCATTTGGTTTGATTTCTCCACTAAAGTCTTTCACAAAGAGACAGGCTGCGCTGGCCTCAGCTTTACCAGAAATACACCGTTATCCATTTGTAATCGCTGTCTAAATGTATTGAAATCAGAACCGTTCTCGCTTTTCTCCTAGTTATTTTTCTCACTGAAGTTTTAATCAGGCAATCAGTCCGGTCAGGCAAGTAAATGTCTTTTACTTGCCCTTTCAAAAAAATCCACTTGTGTCGCCGCAGACAATGTCGTCGTAGGCCTAATGAGCTAATGATAGCAACTTTGCATTGATTGAAAATATACTGTTTTTAGTAATTTTTCTTTTATTGCTCTGATTTCAGTGATTCCTAATGATGGCCTCATCTGTTCTCACGAATGTAGTGAGAGGGGGCCTTTGATTGATAATTTACTGTGGTTGGGAGTCAGTGGAGGTAAGGAAAAGCAGGTGGTCAAGGGGTCATCTTGAGTGCATTTGTACGTTATAGCCTAAAGGGTTAAGGGGGCATTTACCTCTCAGGGCCAGGGAGAAATAGGAAAAAACAAAGTATATCTCTCCTGTGAGGGGAGGGCAGAAATAAGGCCTTGGAGGACACAAGATATAAAAAAGACAGACACTGCTTCTCCTTATCTCTCCTCACTGACTCACGAATGTGTATGAGTGACGAAGATCTCTCTTGCAAGAGAATAAATACTCTTTAAACTATTAAATTGGACTCAGAGTGTCTCTTACTCAGTGATGATGTTTGTTAAGAAGGAACAAAGCCACAACAGTTTTGGTGTCAGAGTGGGTGTTTCTTGGAAGTGCCTTTCTGGACCTGAGAGCGGACAGTGTTTGGCCACCTGGACTGAGCAGTTCCAGCTCTACCTCGTAAGCTTGAGAGAGAGGGGCCGACCGCTATCGGGTCCGGGAGGGGCTCCACTGGAATCAAAAGAAAGCGAACCCGTGGCAACCAACATATCGCTGGTAAGAGACGTCTAAAATATTTTCTTTTGGGGAAAAGTATTTTGTTTCGGGTAAGAAATGTGAGTGAACCATATTGGCTGAGGGCTGTTTCTGTGGTACGTAATCTGAGATTAATTGAGATCTATATATAGATCAAGAGGTTTCAAACAGATACGAGAGAAAATTATCTGAGATTAATTGAGGTCTGTAACAGATCAAGAGATTTCAAACAGATAGGTACCCTGAAAATCAGTTGTTCCACCACGGAGCAAATTGTTTTTAGGTGCTGAGGCTAATTAGGGGGAGCCAGAAAAGATTTTTTTGGTAAACCTTAATTAGGAGGGCACTAATAGTGCAACCCGACCGATTTGGGTTAAAAAAAAAATCGGGTCTGTTGGGGACGCCTAACAGATCAGGAAAACGCGCGTTGAAGAGAAATCCACAGAGAACAGAGAAGCAGCCAATATGGGGAAGTCTGAAGGTAAGCATGCAAAATTTGATACACCGGTTTTCTATCAAATGAGAAAATTATGAGGGAAAATTTATATTTTAGATATTGAAAAACTGAGAAAATACCATGATTTCCCCAGGGAGGGAACACTGAGCACAACTAGACTAAGAGTGTTGCGAGAATCAGTTGAACAGGGCAGTGAGAAACAAAAAGGTTGTTATGGCTGTGTTCAACGTGGGTAAGCAATGTGGACAAACAATGGATGGTTGTCTTAAAGGGGCAGATAAAAAAGAACTGTCGAGATAAATAAGGTTTTTACTTCTTCATCCAGTAAATGGATGCATGACATTAGATGTCTAGAGAACTTAAATTTATATGATACGGATTGAAGTAGCAAGCAGCAATAAGGCTGTCTGTGTGAAATAGAGGGAACTGTAAGTGAGAGACTTGATGGAAGAGGGAAGTGAAAAACAAAAGGTTGAGACACGTGTGTGTGAGGATTGTGCAAACAATCATTTACTGGTTAGATAATGAAGGAACTGGCATGTAGGGAAAATAAAGGAGAGGATACAGGAGGAACTGGCATGTACACTCAAAAAAATGAACTAGGAAGGTTGTGCACTTTACATAATACATTTATATTCAGTTTACTTATAATAATTGTATTTGCTGATTTTAAATGTTTTTTTCTATTAAGGTCCATGTAATTATGTCTCAACTTAACTGTACAAAATCCTAACGCGTTGTCTAAACACAAACCATTTATGTTAAGTACAAATTTCTTACATCCAAAGGGTGGCAGTATAGTGCGACCCGAACTGCCATTAAACCCCAAAGAAGAAGAAGAGCAAGACGCTTCAAACTCAAACTATCAAGCTGCACGTGTGCAATGCTCAGTATACCTGACCTGAATGATTCCCTGCAAAGTTTTTCTTCGATTGGTTTTGACAGAGGGACGTCTTATCCTTTCAACAGCTGGTAAAGGTAGGAGGATATTTATTTGTATAAATCTTTTTTATTTGTAATAAGAGATATGTTATTTACCACTGTTCCCCTCGTCACAACGTTTTTTTGCACAACTTGACCACCACGCTAATCAGCTCCAAAGAGTGCTGAAGAAGACGGGTGGATCTAAAGGAAAGAGAATTAACCTCACCTTTGCTCTGACTGCACAGGTAAAGTGACTAATTGCATAATCATTGATAATGTTGGTGTAAGTAAATTGTCATTAGGCTTGTTTGAGATTAGCAATATCTGCGCAGAACCGATCACTGGTGATCAGCGCAAGATGCATGCCGGTTAGAAATTTGTCCGAGAGCGGTCCGCCTTGCTCTGATGTCACGCCGACGTATGTCAAAAAACTCTCACCTGTCGGATTCTACAGTCGCGTGCAGTTGCTCTCCACCGACAGCGCTGATCAAAAGCATGATGGGAAACGACTTGCTGACGACACAGCTTAATGCTTATTGGTTTAAACAACCATGATGTATTGCTCTCTTTTAAAATGTTTGATTTTAAAACTCTATCATGTTTTAAGTGTGTAACATACATTATGGGTGAATAAACCCATAATTTTTTTCACTCCTCCCCTCACTGCAGCCGCCTACTCTCGCAGACATTTCAGGCGAGGCAAGGCGCATCTCAAACAAGCCTATTGTGTGTCTAATTTTAGTTAAAGTTTCACTCATTTCACATAAAGTGTAATATGTTTGTATATTATGTATGTTGATGCTGCTTTTTTCTATTTAGAATGAAACTGTTGAAAAGAAGAGGGAGTGCCTCCTGAGGGCACTTTGTATCTATTTAAATGAAGATCGAAGCAGTCTTTTCAAAGAGTATCTGGTAGGTAAGAGCAATTGCCGCAGCAGTAATGATAATCTAGGGCTTTTAAGAATATCACATACTCCTTTAACATTGTGGGATATGGCTTGTAGGAATGGCAATTTTGGTCTAGACAAATCACATTTCTGATCATTTAATCATACATTTTTTAAAATTATAATCTTAAAGTAGAATTTATGGCAGAGCTGAATGACATCAGATCATACAGGTGTACTTAAGTTGCCAATGGGTGTACAAATAGTGAGGAATCAGTTTGAACCAAAAGTTAGTAATCAAGCACTGTTTTAAATCCTTAATGGAGAAAACTGCAATGCAATGAGTTTTTTGGAATTGTGTACTTGGCTGGTGATTTCATTGTTGTCCTTTTTTGTGTGTGGAAAGGATTCAGATGGCTGTGCTGCCCAGAGGGACCTTGAGCAAGTTGTCTTTGGCATCTACAGCATTAATGTAGAGGGAGGTGATGCCACCACCACTCCAGCTGATGTTGGAATAGTTATTGAGGGTGTTGAAGTGCTTCACGAATTGGGAGACATCGCTTCTGCATGTGCACTCTTAATGGGTGTCATATATGCAATGAACCTCAGTTATCCGAAGGAATTGAAAGCATTCTTTGAGGTACTTCAGAAAATCTTTCTTCAGCTGGATGCTACCAGACTCTCAACAAAGGTACAGATGCTTAAAAACAAACTGTACGAGTGAACCAACATTGAACATGTGGCATTTAACATGAAGGCCGCCTTTTCTTTTTTGACACACCACTGTTCTTGGTGACGTTTCTTTGTCATGTGTAGGAACCAACATTGAAGACTTTAAAAAATTTGTGGACTTTAACATAAAGGCCTGGTTTGCACTTGAAAACATTTAATTTTTGCAATTCAACAATTGAAAGTTGAATTTTTTTTTGTGACTCGCACCACTGTTCTGGGTGACGTTTCTTTGTCATGTGTAGGAACCAACATTGAGCACTTTAAAAAATGTGTGGACTTTAACAAAGGCCTGGTTTGCACTTGAAAACATTTAATAGAAAAAACAATTGAAAGTTGAATTTTGAATTTTTTTTTTTTTTTTTTTTTTTTGTGAAACGTACCACTGTTCTGGGTGACGTTTCTTTGTCATGTGTAGGAACCAACATTGAGCACTTTAAAACATTTGTGGACTTTAACATAAAGGCATGGTTTGCACTTGAAAACTTTTAATAGAAAAACAATTGAAAGTTGAATTATTATTATTTTTTATTTTTATTTTTTTTGTGAAACACACGCACCACTGTTCTGGGTGATGGCCCTTTTTGGATTTTTTAACTGATAAAAAATTCACAGGTGCTCCCAATCTGGCTAACGGGCACCTTCAGACACGAACAGTAAACTGCCCAACACCAGTTAAAAACTCAGGGCCTGTCCAGAGTTTTTTTTTTTTTTGTTAAAGGTAAAGAAAACCCACTAATAGTTGTATGTTTGACTTTTGTAAAACAGAAGTTAAAAAAGAGAGAAAAAAAAGTTGTTGTTGATAACTCTTGTGTTGGTGAATAAAGGAACTAACAAAAGTTAACTTGAGTTTACTTAAGTAATTTGTGTGGAACCTGTTGACAAACTATAATTAATTAAACCGAACTAGTAAAAATTAAAGTTAGTGAAAGCATTTTATTTTAATTGATTAAGCTTGAATTTAATGTTTTGTTGTAAAATAATTAGTTTACTTTGAGTTGACATATATGTATTTTGCAAGTTCTAAATAAATTTCATTAGTTCATATAACATAACTGACTTTAGTTAGTCAAACTCAAACGTCTCTTGTTGAGCAAAAATGATTGATAATAGTTGGCTTAAGTCAAACATATTATTTATCCCTAAAACAAACCCATTAAGTTAGATAAACTTAAAATGTTGTTTTCAACTTACATAATTAAGTTATGTGGAACCTGTTGACAAGAAAAAATTAATTAAAGTCAAGGTTTCATTTTTTTGAGTGTAGGGAAAGATTGAGAAGAAATATAGTATAAAACTATATGTGATGAAAATAAAATGTCTGACAGAATTTATGGAAGTCAAATTAACTGTTTAAATGGTATGAAAAGTCAGTTTTAGAATAAAATAAGGCATTGTATGATTGACAGGGATTAACATATGAAGAATGTTTTAAGCAGAATGGGGAACAATTCTATATTTTGATAAAATAATGATTGAAATGATGATATATCTGCTTTATTGTATTAATGCTAAGAAAATATGGGTATTGAAGCAAATAGCTATAATGGTTGTCTGTGTAATTTACGGACTGAGTAATATAATCTGCTTTGGAGAAACAGTAGAGATAAGACTGAGACAATAATGATAATATTAAGGGAATCTGCAGACTAACCATGTGATGGAAGAAAAAGGCTTCAAACCAGTTGTAATGAAAATAATGATGTGCAAATTGTTACACTTTATGAAGAGTACTTTCTGGAATTAGTGTTTTTGATGACAATACCAAATTAGTAAAATGATGAAGATTATGATTTGGCTATTGTGATTAAATCCGCCAATGGTGGACTGTAAAAGAATACAGAGAACTGCTTATCAGTGGCTCTGTTTACATTCCTGAAGGTGTTTGAAAATGTGATAGAATGGGACACACACTGCTTCAAGGGTGTGCAGTAAGTTGGAGCCGTTTGCAAGCTCACAGTGATCAAACTATAGTCAAGGTGTCTGATGCTGTAATTGAGGCTGACACATGAACCCACCAGATGACAGAGAGTGTTTTTAATGGTGGTCATCAGGACCATTTAATACGTAACTGTAAATGCCCACCGAGAAGGTGTTTAAAAAATGTGATAGTGACACATTTCTGATAATAATGTGGGTTTGAAAGTAGATCAGTGTTTAAATGACGACAGTAACATTTTTCGTCTGAGAAATAAGAGATAAAAACAAGGTCAAAAGATTGAAGTCTTAAAGTGAATCCTATAAGAAAGAAAAGATCTATAATAGTAATTTTTAAAAGTGAATTGATGAATACAGGTTGATGTAAAATTAATGACTCCAACAAATGTGAGTTGCAAAATATATCAAAGTAACTAACAGGATGATTGTGTTATAATTAAACATAAAAAAAAAAAAAAGGTTTAAGATGATATAGAGAGACTTATCTCACAGATGATTTACAATAACTGCAAAAGTATCACAAGCAGAGAGTGCTAGCCTTGTCAAAGTTAACGTAATTTAGAACTTGACAACCAAAATTGAGAACTTGACAACTAAAATTGAGAGGAAATATGAAACGTTATTGAACTGGAATAATTATTTTGATATAAGATCAAGTAAGCAGAAGCAATACTGGATTAACAGTTGCTAAATGCTGATTAAACAAACAGCTTGAAAAGTTGACCATGAAAGAACTAGAAGCTGATGTTTTGCTTTCAAAAGATAAGTTTGTTATTGGCTGTAATGAAACAGTTTGCTTATCTGGATCTGATGTGTACTGTGGCTGAAACTGCCAGTGCAACAGAGACTCAATCTGAGTGGAAATTTGTAATGTCTAAATAAAGACAGCTATAAAAATTATGTTTATTTGGAAACACATGTAATTTCTGGCAAAAATGCCTTAAGCTGGGATAGAGTTATAGGATGGTAGATAAAAGTTTGATGTTAGAAGTTTATGAGAGTGCAGTGTGCCCGTCCTGAATGCCTCAGAGTCTCTCTCATTCAATGTCAGCTAAAAGCTGTTATCTGTGATAAGCTATTTGTAGTAAAGCACAGTGTTTCAGTTGAAGAATCATAGACACAGTTTTAAATGTAAAACTGAATGACTTTAAATAAGTCTTTAAAATAATAATGCAGAACTTGAACGATAGAAGACATTTTATTTTATTTTAGGACCAGTAACTTCTTTGTCTCATTTAGTCTCCACCATTCAGGGCCGATGGCTCCGTCTACAGATAAAGTTCACTGAACGTACGGATGATCTAAATTCGCTGGGTATAGTCTAAGCAGCTAGGTTTCTGCTTTTAAGATGGTTAATGGATTTAAGTGATTAAATACAGCTGTTATTAACCGGTCTCCCTGTGTGAACACTATTAGGCAATGGGAATGGCTCTGGTGACTCTTGAACGTGCCTTTCCTAAGCTCCAGAGAACAACAGATTTTGTTGAAGAAAACGGTCAAAGATTCTGTGATGGGAGAGAGCGGTCACCACTGTGTACGTGGCTACTCAATGACGGGATGATCTTGCTGGCCAGGGGACAGCCCTACCCAGGGGGTCACGAGCACTGGGGCATCTCCGGATGGAGGTGTTATATGCGAGAAAGGTATGAGAGTTGAGCGCTGATTACTGGAGGCCACCGGGGTCAGCAGAGCATTGAGAGGTGAGATGCGCTGTAAGAAGTTACTGCAGTCTGACCCAGAAAGTGTGAGTTTCCTCCATACCACTCGCCAGAAGAAACCGCATTAGTTGTGTGGCTTGTTTTTCATTGTGACAAGTGTCTGCAACTATACCAGGGGGGACAACACCGTGAGGAGAAGAAAATTATAGATAAAGAGCTAATGGCAATGGGCTTTCAAGAGCCAGCTGAGACCGTGAGGGGATTGCCATTATTAATTGTTGTGGAGACTGTAGCAAAACTTTTTATGTATTGGTTGCCTTATGGGCAAGGAAAATGTATAGAAGTTGATTTAGAACTAGTCTATAACATGGGTTTTAACTCCTGAAGGTCGTTAGACATGGTGGTGACTAAAGATGAAGACAGCTTTTGTAGATTTAAGAAAAGTCTGGATAACAAAGGTGGATGGTCAAAGGTTATTGTAATGAATTTAATATTACATTTTGTATAAGTTACAGTCTTAGAAATGTACTTATAGTGAGAGAGATTGCTTGAGGGGAGGAAGGGATGGTAACTGTGTCTGTCTTTCTGTTATCGGCCTGCTAGAGCAAGCTGAAGAAAAATAATGATAAGGAACCAAAACAACCCAGCTGCCTTGTCTAAAAAATCTAATGAATAATGAACAAGACATGCTTTGGAACTGGTTAAGAGACCATGTAAAATTAGGGAAAAGCTACAGAAAATATGTGAAGTTTAAAATCTTATTTAAAATTTAAATCCTTTTAACGATGATATAAGGAAAGGGCGAACATTGAGAATGAGCAGTTAACAGATGTGTGTCTAGTATGAGTGTGTGTGTGATGGTGACAGCACTTTATGTCTTGTATGTATTTGTTTGGGGTAATAATATTCCGCCTGAATGGAATGTATATTGCGTCATTAACCTCTGGAATGAGATTATCATTACAGATGGGTTAAGGCAAATGACAAACTTTAAAGAAGCTGATAATTCTGATGAAAAGACAATACAGAACATGGGACAAGCTTTAAGTTGGTTTAGACATCAAGCTCTGTCTGATGGTAATACTTTTGTCATGCATGATGTCGATTTGAATTATGTTCTGGATCAGTTTAAGTATTTGTGTAAATTGGAATTGTGTAGTTGTAGATCACCATCTGGCATGGGCTGAGATGAATGAAAATGTTGTAGATTTGATATCAACAACAAAGTGACATATTGGATAAGTCAACATGAAATTATTAAGAGAGCCCCTCACATTTATGATAATTGTGAACAAAGGGGGAGAAATGATTGACTGACTTTGACCAAGTCTGTACAGCAGGATTCGCTGTGAGACTCAGGGCCGTTGCCCTTCAAATACTTCGATAAGAAGATGAGATTGGGCTTTAAGTGAAGAATGTAATATTTTGTTTCAGAGGCAGAGAAGGATGTCTGGGCAAAATTTGGCTGAAGGACGCCGTTTGGGTTGGTGTTAATGGCAAATCAAATTAGTTTAAATTGATGAATGAGCGGGGTCATGCATCAAAAGGGGGATGGTAACAATTGCCAAATATGGTTTACTTGGGTCCCAAACAAAATTTGCTGTCTGTACATGTATTTGCAGGACTGTTTCAACAGGAAACGCCAGGGCAGATGCAGCAGCGAAGGCCGTGGCAGCACAGCAGACAAAAGAAACTACGTATTTTACTATCTGAAAATAACCTCGACATTGTTTTTCTCTACAGATCATGCAGACTTTTGATACAGGGGAGAATGGGCCCAGTAAAATGATGGCTATGGATGAATTTGGCTAACTATCCTGGCCTGGGTTATTATTGTAGCAGAAAGGTGCCACACCTGCGCAGCGCATAACTTAAATTTTCCTTTTACAGAATGTCAGGATGGGTTGCAGAAAACAGAACTGATTCTGTTCCAAATGTATAAATATTGTTTTTCAGGGGAAAAGGACCCCGAGTGCTATTAAGTGAGCAAGAAATTATCCGGTGATAATGTTTCAGGTTGTTGAATCCACAGGTCACACCAAAAGGGACGAGCGGCTAGACAAGCGGTCACTAACAAAATACTTAAGGTCTCCATTCACAGGTGACAGCAGGCAAGAAATGGTTCACTCCAGTGGGGGTGCGGTCGTGATTTAAGGAAAAACCTTATAAGGATCAGAAAATGGTTGGAGAATGTGACACCTGGGTCCAAGCCTCTCACCTTAGACAACACCAACAGGCCTCAACCATCCAATAGAGCACAAAGTGAGGGATTCAAGGACGTGCTAGTAACATACCTCCCGAACCTACGAGGGAAAAACCATTGCAACGGCATGCAAAGTGTCACCCTGGTGAACACGGAACATCCGTGGGGCGAACGAGATGATCAACAAACCTGGAGGAACCAACTGCCAACTGATGGTTTAAGTTTAACAGAAGAATCTGCTTTTGTGATGATTTTGATGATTTTGTTTGATTGAATCAAACTAGGTATTGATTTGATTGGTGCAAATGTAGAAAATCTATTAATTTATGTGTAACAAGCAAAAAAGACGGACCGTAATGGAGATATTAGAGTTAATTTTGAACAACTAATTTGGTTAGAGGAATGGGAAAAATTATAAGACTTCTCTGGTTAGATTTGTTAAACAGTGCGTTCAATAGAGCCTACTAAATTGAATTAGAAGTGAATGAAATATGGAGATGGGCGTAGATTAATGGAAAAGGCTTAATGATAGGAGTTAGGATTGTGTGTGTTATTCTTATAATTTTGTTATTCATGGGTGAATATGATTACAGAGACAGGTGAAAACCTGCTGTCTGTTCAATTGGTGAAAATGACAGTCTATCCCAAGGATGAACAAAATTATGCGACGATACAGTTAGCAGGAGCTACAGTGAGATATGTGTTAAATGTATGTTCTGTTTGTTTTTCTTCTATTTGTTTATTTTCTGAGAAAGATTAAGGGCAAAAGATTTAAAGAAGGTAACAAGCAGCGGTCATCCGTGTTACGAGGTGGCGTACAAGGACAGGGTTTGAAACTGAGGGATTTTTATTCTGTTTGTTTTCTTACTGTGTTATAACTATTTATTCCTTACTGGTGTGACTGAGGGTCTGCTTGCAGGAGCGCAGAAACAGTGATTTCTCGTTTAGCCCGGCCCAGTGAAAATGTTTACTTGCTTGCTAAATAATTATGGGGCTTTCCCCCACAAAAAAAAAAAAAACAGCCTTATGCTTTTTTCATTCTAAACTTTTTCTTCACAGGTTCAAGGAGAGTGATTTGTATGTAATGACTTGAACTTGCATTTATTATTACTATTATTACAATGTTTGATTAATCAGTTATCAGAGTATGATAAACAGAGAGGAATTGTTATGGAATTTTTCTTTTATTGCTCTGATTTCAGTGATTCCTAATGATGGCCTCATCTGTTCTAACGAATGTAGTGAGAGGGGGCCTTTGATTGATAATTTACTGTGGTTGGGAGTCAGTGGAGGTAAGGAAAAGCAGGTGGTCAAGGGGTCATCTTGAGTGCATTTGTACGTTATAGCCTAAAGGGTTAAGGGGGCATTTACCTCTCAGGGCCAGGGAGAAATAGGAAAAAACAAAGTATATCTCTCCTGTGAGGGGAGGGCAGAAATAAGGCCTTGGAGGACACAAGATATAAAAAAGACAGACACTGCTTCTCCTTATCTCTCCTCACTGACTCACGAATGTGTATGAGTGACGAAGATCTCTCTTGCAAGAGAATAAATACTCTTTAAACTATTAAATTGGACTCAGAGCGTCTCTTACTCAGTGATGATGTTTGTTAAGAAGGAAAAAAGCCACAACAATACATAAGTCATTATAACAACCACCACTCAGGTAACTTTTTTATATTAACGAGCAAGATAGACACATGATTGACTTTACCTGTTTCTGTGCATTAAAAAGATAAGTCTAAACGGCTTCAGCCTGGTGGTCGCGGGCCTGCCACATGTTGTATTTTTGGTGAAAAGATTAAAGAATGGGGGAGGGGTGACGATATGCCACTGACATCACTATATGACGAACACTGTCCCAATAAATATTATTTAGTTTGCACAGACATTTTATTGCTTTGCCATTTTAATATTTGCTTAGGCTATTTTGCTTTTGATACATTTACATTTTAATAGCAATTGGTAATTAATCCCAAACCAAGTAAGATCATCTTGGAGATATGTTAAATGTTGAATATATGTTTTAATTATGGTTATGTAAAATTAAATAAAAAGCTTTTAATATATTAATTTAAAAAACATTTATATAGTTAACACATCATTTCCCCACATGCTTTTTTTGTCAAGTTTTGCCTCCTGAAATCACTGTGATTTGAATGACAATTTCAATACCATTACACCTGTCAGAATATGCGATTCGAATGAAAAATTTGCTTTCGTATTCGTGGAGATTCTCACAACAATAGGCTACTCGGAGTCCAGTCTGGACAAGACGAGCGCATTCTTCCTCCGAGACGAGTCTGCGCGCACTCCAGTTAGGCTACTGCAGCAGCGCTCGCTGCGCTCCGTCACCCGGCCGTGGATTTACCGATCTGCCGTTTACACTAGCCTGCTGCAGGGCAGAAATCCACTTTATCTACATAATAAAGACATCAGACTTAAAACTAAAACTATTGTGAATTATAGATCATATTTGATAAGTACTTTTCGTGACCCAATCGATTGAAGTAGCCTAAGATGGGGGGAAGTTAAGCCGACGCCCCTCCGTATCCGAGCTGTCATCTGGGGTGGGAAAGCTATTTTTTAGGGTGGCAGCTGCCACCCCATGCCACCCTTGTGGCCACGCCCCTGCTTCTTCACCGGAGTAGCGTGCCATCATCAAAACGCGATGAACTATCAGTGAATCTCATGAAGAATCTTTGTGTTTTTATGTCATTGATCGGGGGCGTGTGCGCGATCACCTAAACTATTTAGATGTGAACAGCGCCGGGGGCGTGGCGGCCTCAACTCATTAAAAATAATGAGGGGAGAAAGAAAAAACTGGAATCTCTCCTTGGTTTCAAACGGATTGCATACACTGAGAATATTTGTTTTTTATATAAATTACTTCATTTAAAAGAAGAGAATTCAAGCTTCATAAAGAAAAATCTCTCGTGCCTGTGTGACAAGTAATCGCGGAGTTACAGTTAATCTTAGGACGCGTTTTAGAATGGACTTCACTGACAGAGAGAACGCAGAACTCGCATAATGTTTGTTTTTCTTTATTTGGTGAAACGCACAACACTTTGTTTTTATTGTGAGTATCCATAAAAAAAAGAAACTTAACAGGATCTAATGATGTATAACACTTATATGTAAGATCAAAATCAACCGAGTATTTTGAGTCTCTTTTGCACTGATAAGAAAAAAAGCGAGCAGATCACGCCGGCGTGATTGCCGACCCCAGAGGGTTAATACCACTAACAAGGCTCAAAATAGCCCCACACGAACACAGTAACATAATGAGGGTCCCTACATGCAAAACGAAGCATTGAGAACTTTGTAAGTGTACAGACCGTTTAATAAGAAGATATTTTATAAAGACAGTCCACTTCGTGTATACAGACAGGAGCCATCTTTGGAAAACAGTCTCGACTAGTCAAACCACGAACGCCATTCATACAGTTCAGAAGTTCACTGAACTTCATACAGTTCAGCTCACTTAGCACGTCGTTCGTGGTTTGACTAGTCGAGACTGTTTTCCAAAGATGGCTCCTGTCTGTATACACGAAGTGGACTGTCTTTATAAAATATCTTCTTATTAAACGGTCTGTACACTTACAAAGTTCTCAATGCTTCGTTTTGCATGTAGGGACCCTCATTATGTTACTGTGTTCGTGTGGGGCTATTTTGAGCCTTGTTAGTGGTATTAACTAGAGATTTCTTTTTACTTATTAAATGCCCCCATTACTAGCGTTAAACGCTAAACAGTTTTTAGAGATAAAACTCTTTACATTCGTTTATCATGAAAACAAATCTCAGAGAACGGTTGACTAGGTACCAATGTTTTATTAGACCAAAGGTTCATTTTGCGCCGGAGTTCTCCTTTAACGAATGGAAACGTTTGAAGTAACATGATAATCCATATATTTTTCTCTAGTGTTACTGAAGTGTTCCTTTTTAACGATTTATAGGCTGCCTGCTATCCAGGCTATTCTTATTATTTTATGCTGGCCTACACATATATGCCTACAAGGCACAATAAACTTGGTGTTCATATTGTAAATTTCATCATTTTAACCAGAAAAAATATAAAATGTATTCCGAAAACTGTGCAGCCCTTTAGTTTCTCGAGATACCACCATGTTCACAGGTGTTTATAAAAAATTTTTAAAAAAAATTACAGTGACCAGATGCCACTGAGTCCTGCTGACTTCAACATTCATATGAGTCTTTGTACATGAACATGGTAAAATGAAAAATCAAACACCTTGGAAATGACAGGTATGTACTATGTTTCAGGAATGGCACAAAGGTTTGTGACTGTTCAAGTCTCTGTCTTTAGATCAGTGTGTTTACTAATGTGCTTTTTTGTCATTTGTTGTGTAACTTTGGATTATGTTGTGTTGTAAATAAATCCAAACGATCTAAAAGCCATTCATTTTTAAATATCTCCTCATTCTTTGTGCAATGTTCCTCATAATGATAGGGCCTGATTTGAAGCAAATATTCTAGGCTACGTGATACAATTTTCAAAAGTCTTGTGAAGAAATAATCAGTATGTGTTTCATGACCTTATTTCAGTGACAACTTTTTTTAGTTTTTTTTTTTTCACAAACCACGCATAAACATCATTATATCAAAACTACTAACTTTTACATACATGCTGCTGAAATATTATTGTAGCAGAGTTTGTGCTGAATACAGTGTAAATAGACTTTAACCATGAAAATGGCACAAGTAACAGAAATAAGCACAAATGTCAGAGCATGTCAGAACACCTCCAGGGCCCAGAAAACACCTCAGACCCCAGAGGGTTAATGCAAACTTTTTTTCTATAATTTCTCCAATTACAACCTGTGTCCTTAGTTTTATCAAACAAACTTTATGATTGGCAGTTCAGAACTCATCTTCTGTATCTATCTACGGTTCAGGAGTCAAGTCTCAGAACTAAATGTGCATGGTATACCTGCTGAAACTGATAATGAACAGACATCTGAGGCAACGTAACAAAATAGAGACCTTTGGTGATAAGTGAATATTTCATTGCTACAATAGTAATTTCTCGCTAGAAATTATATAAAAAGTGGAAAATGTTGGTCAAAAACACATTTACACACAAACTGACCACCAACCACAACTTTCAGATGCCATTTTTATTTTTTAGATCAAATGTCACAGAATGGAACAGGATTGTGGGATATCAAAGGCAGAGAGGGATACATCTATGCTGCCTTCAAAAATCGATCAGATAAAGGTATCTCAGAACAGGAAGTTAAATTAGCATTGGACTGAACGTGCCTTGATGCCTTCCTACCTTGGAGTGAATCCCCCAAAGGCAGCGTTTTTAAGCTTTCGGACGCAGCCATATACTGCATGTATCATGTGACTGAATTGTCCATATCTAAAGATTCAGGCTTGAAGGAAAGCATCACTTCTGGTAAAACTAGAGTGGTAACCATGGGAAACAATGTGACATCAATTTCCCAAGTCATGGAGCACGCTGAGTCACATTCACAAAGGATTCTGTTTCATCATTCAACCGAAGAAATACGCTTCTGGTGTTAATCACAATGTTGAGGACAGCGCAAAAACCCAAACCAATATCACAGGCTTAAAATGGTATCTGATTACTTCCAATGAGCATGAGACCTGAACTTCTCAGAGACCATTATTAACTGGTAGTGTGCTGCTGACTGAATCTGGAGTATCATTGCAGATAAAGGTTAGAGGGATTAACTCTGTTAATAAGAAGTTCTCTCTGGGCAGCAGAGATGTAGCAGAGGATATTCTGAAAATTTCATGACAGAAGCTGCTATCATGAGATTTAGGTAATTCTTACACATGAATGGGAAAAATTGCAACATTAAATATACTTTCTTCACAGTGCGATGGAATAAAAATTAGACACCTCTCGGATACAAAAATGTGAATGTTCATGTTGGTCTGAACAGATGCATTAACAGCTTCAAATTAAAATGTTTTTCGCATTGAACATTCAACTTGCTGTGAACAGACCTTGGCAGTTAAAAACCAATGGGCTGTAGGCCTATGTTTATTCTACCAAGAGCATGCACATTAGCTATATTTGAGTCCAATAAAGCACCATTGATGATTCCACTGTTGTCAGATTTGATTCTCAATGTGAAATATGTTACTGGAACATATATCTTAATATTTCTATATATCAATAATCTTTATTAACGGTTTTGGGTATTTTAGACTTTTCATATTCAAGTATGTGTACTTGCATGATTTGAAATTGCTGCCCTGGGGGAATTATGAATATGGCTGCCAAGTGAAAAGAACAGCATTTATTTTTAAATCAAAATTTGTAACATTATAAATATCTTTACTGACACTTTTTTGATCAATTTAATGTGTCCTTGCTGAATAAAGGCCTGTTCACACCAAGATAACTATATTGGTGTCCACCACACTAATGCACCGCATGATAACATTCTGTTTATTAAAAGAATATCATTTATTCTAAAAGGAATTCCAGCAATATTGATTCTCTGTGCCGTTATTATAGTTGAGGTGTGAACTCTGTAATTTTAAAAAATGTAGAATGGTTTTTAAAGCTAAATATCATCATCATCATCATCCTTGGTGTGAACAGGCCTTAAAACTATTAATTTCTTTAAAAACGTTTGAATGGTTGTGCATGCTAGGTTGAGACCATTCCTGCTGAAAATTACATCATTGCTGGTCACTAGCATAAGGTATGTTTTCTATGCTGGGACCAGCATGGGATGCTGGTTTGCTGGAACCCAACATGTGATGCTGGTTGCTGGACCCTAGCATGGGATGCTGGTTGCTGGTTTGCTGGAACCTAGCATGGGATGCTGGTTGCTGGTTTGCTAGATCCCAGAATGGGATGCTGGTGTGCTTGTGGTCCAGCATGAGGTATGTTTTGCATGCTGGGACCAGCTTGGGATGCTGATGTGCTGGTGGACTAGCATATGTTGTCTTTTTGGTGCTGGTATGATCCCAGCAAGACCACAACACAATGTCTCAGGTTACGAATGTAACCATAGTTCCCTGAGAAGGGAACTCGCACTGCGTCTATGACCCTTTGGGAACACCTCTGTATGATTGTGTCTGACAACTAGTCATGTGTCAACTAGTCCAATAACGGAATGTCACGGTAGGGTGACGTCACGACCAGGAAAGTATAAAAGCACATCCGGAATGACCAGCGTCAGTTTCAATTAGCCGAAGCAAGTCTATCACAGGGATGAAGGAAGTATGGCAGGGCAACTCAGCGTCTCGTTCCCTTCATAGGGCACTATGGTTACAGTCGTAACCTGAGACGTTTGGAACTAGCGCTGCGTCGATGGCGCTTTGGAATGATAATGCTCAAATGCCATGCTTACAAGTGCCTGTCTTTGTAAAAACTGTGAGCAAAACTAGGACATGAGCACATATGAACCTGGGGCAGTGTCCAGATCCAATTTGTAGAACCTTACGATTGTGAACGGAGAAATAGCCTCGACTATCCACTTGCTGACTGTCTGTTTTGACGCAGGGAGCCCCTTTTTAGGCAAACTAGAACAAACAGCTGATCAGTTTTCATCCACAGTGCAGCTCTGTGGACATAAGTATCTTGCTTGACACACAAGGTTCAACTTTTCCTAGTCCTGATTTCTGAAAGGAGGAGGGCAGAAGGCTTGCAAAATGACAGGCCGTGGTAGCCTGAAGATCTACTACTCTCTTAAGAGAAGAAATGGCTAGAAAGAATACTGTTTTTAAGGTCAGAAACTTTTCTAGAATCATATCAAGGGGCTCGAAGGGAGCCTCAGATAAGCCTTCTAGAACAATAGCCAGATCCCAAGCAGGAACCCTGGTTTGAATTGTAGGGCTCAACCTAAAAGTACCACAAAGGTTCCTCCCCACAGAAACACCACCCAAAGAGACGTGGTAAGAAGCTATGGCCGCCACGTACACCTTTAGTGTAGAAGGGGATAGCCCAACAGGAACACGATCTTGCAGAAACTCTAAAGCTTACAGAGGAAGCCTCTGCCATGTCTGTACCATGTGTGAGGGAGAACCAAAGTGGACAGTGCATCATATCCTGATACACAAACAGATCCACTTTCGCTTGGCCGTAAACCTCCCATATATGCTCCACCAACTTGTGGTGAAGTCTCCATGCCAAGGGGCCTCAGTCCCTGTCTCGACAGGATGTCTGCTCCTACGTTTTGGTACCTCGGGATGTACACTCTTTTAGGGTTGGCATCTTCCCAAGGGACCACAGGAGGATCTGGTGTGCCAGTTTGCATATTGGACACAAACGCAGGTCCCCATGGTGATTTATGTAAGAGACCACCGATGTGTTGTGTGCAGTGTTTGGAATAACGCCGTGTAACCCTCTGGGGTCTGCTATCGCGCCGGCGCGACAAGCTCACTTTTTCCCTATCAGTGCAAAAGAGACTCAAATTACTTTGTTGATTATGATCTTACATATAAGTGTTGTACATCATTAGATCCTTTTAAGTGTCTAATTTTTTGTGGATACTCACAATAAAAACAAAATGTTCTGCTTTTTGTCAAATAAAGAAAAATAAACATGATGCGAATTTTGCCTTCTCTCAGTAAGTGAAGTTCATTCTGTAACGCATCCGAAAATGAACTGTAACTAAGTTAATACTTGTCACACGGGCACAAAAGATTTTTCGTTATGAAGCTGAAATTCTCTTCTTTTAAATGAAGGAATTTATATAAAAAACAAATATTCTCAGTTTATGTAATCTGTATGAAAAGAGAGAGATGTCAGTCTTTTTCCTTTCAGCTAATTATAGCGTATGACGTGTTAATGTGACCACGCCCACGGAGAGCGCGCGCTATTCAAACGCAAATGTTGAGGCAAGCCATGAAAACGCCCACATCAGCTGGATAAAACATCCAGTTTAATAAGAATCTTGTACTTTACCCCGTCTTGCTGCGCTGTGAGGAATAATAATATCGTAATAAGCCTGGAAAAGTTACCTCAGAAGTGCTGGTAGTTTCATTTCGAGGAGCAACAGATTCAGCTGATGAAGTAAGTTATTTATTCTTAAGTGCTTTGTTCTAATCGCGTTATTGAATAGTGTCTGTAAACTGCACAAAGACTGTTTAACCCTCTGAGGTCGGCTATTGCGCCGGCGCGATAGTCTCGCTTTTTTCTTATCAGTGCAAAAGAAACTCAAAATACTCTGTTGATTTTGATCTTACATATTAAGTGTTGTACATCATTAGATCCTGATAAGTGTCTATTTTTTTGTGGATACTCACAATAAAAACAAAGTGTTGTGCTTTTCGCCAAATAAAGAAAAACAAACATGATGCGAGTTCTGCCTTCTCTCTGTCAGTGAAGTCCATTCTGAAACGCGTCCTAAGATTATTTTTAATTCCGTGAATACTTGTCATACAGGCACAAGTGTTTTTCCATAATGAAGCTTAAACTCTCTTCTTTTAAATGAATTAATTTATATAAAAAACAAATATTCTTAGCTTATGTAATCTGTATGAAAAGAGAGAGATGTCAGTATTTTTCTTTCCAGCTCATTACACCTAATTACGCGTTAATGTGCCACGCCCACGGAGAGCGCGCGCTATTCAAACGCAAATGATCTTAGACAAGCCGTTCAAACATGCCAATGCCCACCAGCTGGATTATAAAACACATCGTGTTTAGTAAGTATCTTGTACAGCTGTGTACACAGCGTATCCTTTCGCTGTGAGGAATACTATCTAACCCTGGAAAATGTACCAGAAGTGCTGGTAGTTTCATTTCGAGGAGCAACGGATCCAGCTGATGTAGTAAGTAATTTATTCTAGTGCTTTGTTCTAATCGTGATATTGAATCTGTCGGACTGTAAACCGCAAAAAGACTGTTTAAATATGAATTGCGTGTCTGTGTGTAGGCTAAATGATGACTGAACGGCATAGGCGCGCGCGCTTTGTTTACTACAGTTATACAGCGCGTGCCTTGTTCATTCACTCTCGCACCTATATTAGTAAACGTTATGTTTACATGAACAACACATACAAACTATATTGCTATAGCCTAAGATGAGTAAAAATAGACTGAAATATGTTGAAATAAAATGTCTGTATAAGCAACAAGCTGCAAATTCACATGTATATACTAATATATCATACACAATATATTACAGACTAAATATGAATGTTTAGACACAATTTTGTGATTAGTTTTGGATAGATTATAAAGTTTTGACTGTAAAAAAAGACTACTGTCACATTAAATAGGTACGCTTTTGTTCACCAATTTCTGCTCATAGTTAAATATACTATAGTATGATGTTTTGTCAAAAATAAAGTAGGTATATTGAATTATCAACTAAGATGTTATTATAGTGTTTGTTCCAATATTCAAACTAATGAATCCTTACCTTTTTTTAATACGTATGATAAAATGTATACTTTTTACAAAGAAATACACTTGAAATATTGTTAAAATTGTAATTGTTGTTGTAATTGTAACCTATTTGTAATTGGTTACAATTTCTAATTGTAAAATATGTATAGGCTATATAGATAATTTCTTTTGTCCTTGCATTCTTTGGGATCCTGTGACACACCTGTGTGAAAGGGCTAATTAATATGCAGCTCATTATGCGGCACATTATCCGGCCTTTGTCTTCTCAGGTGTGAACACGCCTCCACGCATATTGCCTTTCCAAACCAAAGGTCTCTAATAAAATTTAAATCAGTGTATGTGTTTGTATAAATTATTAGGCAGGATGATTTTCAGATCATTTTGAAGCAAAAATTCTAGGCAACAACACTCATTAGTCAAAAGTCTTGTGGACACATATTTAGTATGTGTTTTGTGGCCTCATTTCAGACACTTTAAGTTTTAGTTTTTTCAATAACCATGCATAAGCAATATTCTCTCAAAAATACAAACATGTTTCATAATTGTTGCTCAGAAATTCCGGTAGCCCAGTTTGTGCTATATTGAGTGAATTTACACCTTTGCCATTAACATGTTTATAAATAACTGAAAAAAGCACAAATGTCAGAGCATGTCAGAACACCTCAAGGACCCCAAAAACCCTTAGACCTCAGAGGGTTAAATATGAATTGCGTGTCTGTGTGTGAATGAATGAATGGCACAGACGCGCGCACGATGTTACTACAGCTGTCCATCGCATCTGTGCGTTCATTCACTCACGCTCCTACATTAGTTAACGTTATTTTTACATGAACACATCCAAACTATATTGCTATAGCCTACTGAGATTGGTTCTAATCGCGATATAGTGTCTGTAATGACAATATTTCGTTGACTTCTGGATAGATTATCAAGTTTTTACTCTAAAAGAGACATCAAATAAGCTTTTGTTAGGCAGTTTCTGCTCAGTTGTTAAATATATAGTATGTTTTGTCAAAAATAAACTAATCAACTGTTATAGTGTTTGTTACAATGCAAGCTAGGCTATATCAAAATAATGAATCCTTAACTTTGAAATATGTATGATAAAAATGTATTGGCCTACTAATACTTTATAAGAGATTTATGGGAAAAGACAATTTTCAATTTTTAGAGTTGGAAACAAGATGTTTCCAACTCTAACTTTGAACCAATTCTATAGAATGGCCCATATAACCTATTTGAACAAGATATGACTAAAAATGTGCTTTTGACTTTCATTTATTTTTTTATTATATATATTATATATATATATATATATATATATATATATATATATATATATGTGTGTGTGTGTGTGTGTGTGTATGTATATTTATATATTTTGTCCTTGCATTCTTTCTTATGTGACACACCTGAATGAAAGGCTCATTATACGGGGCTTTGTCTTCTCAGGTGAGAACCACCTAATTATACATGAGGGGGTTGGGCCGTTCACGCCCATTCGTATATTGCCTTTCCAAACAAACAATTTTTTTTTCACAATTTAAAACAATCTATTGTTTTATGTGAATGATTAGGCAGGATGACTTTCAGATCATTTTGAAGCAAAAACTCTAGGCGACAACATCCATTAGTCAAAAGTCTTGTGGACACATATTTAGTATGTTTTGTGGCCTTGTTTCAGAAACTTAAATTTTTTGTTTTTTCAATAACCATGCATAAACAATATTCTCTAAAAAATACAAACATACATGTAAGTTGCTCACATATTATGGTAGCCCTGTTTGTGCTAAATAGAGTGTAATTTCACCTGTGTCATTAATGTGTTTATAAGCAACTGAAAAAAGCACAAATGTCAGGGCATGTCAAAACATCTCAAGGACCCCAAAAAGACCTTAGACCCCAGAGGGTTAAAAGAACGGCGTTATGTAACGACGTTATTTTTTCAGTAACGGGGTAATCTAACTAATTACTTTTCCCGTCGTTACGACGGCGTTAACGTTACTGGATGTTAAATGCGGTGCGTTACCACGGGCGTCAGTTTGGTTTGAAATGTGCTGGGGACAGAGACGCATTCGGAAGTGCATTTTCAGAAGTGCTGGGTACAAACTTGTCAAGCTGTGCAGCCTCTCTACTCAACCTGTAAATAAATCCGCAATTATTGTTGGAGTTCTTAAATGGTCTAGTGGTAGATATTTTGCCAAGCGTGTCAGAGGTTACGGGGTTCACTGTAAAAAGAAAAGGTGCCTGGAGGAACCTTTTGGGGTTCTTTACTTTGCCACACCGGCGGAACCGTCTGTGGATCCTCTAGGAACCCTTTTAAAAGGGGCGGTTCTCTGAGGAACCACCCAGGTTTCCTGAGGAACTCCTATATTAGGCACTGTGTAGAACCGTTTTGGGTGCCTCCAGGAACCAATTTTTATTTATGTATTATTATTTCATGATGGTTACCATTAACTTCTATTATTATAATAAACAAACTGAACCAAATACAAAATAAGAATAGTTTATTACATATTTTAGATCCATTTTAATACATACACTTCCATGCACTTGGGAAAAGAAGCTAGTAATAGATGAATATCAATGAATAGAATACACAAACAAATAGTATAATACATAAGCAACATGAATAATCAACCGTGTATATACAATGGGCTATACAAGAAAAGACATCTCAACAAAATGCATGGAAACACATATGTTCCATGTAATAAATCAATGTAAAAAAAAAAAAAAAGTGCATTTTCACTTAAAGGGTCACTCCACCCATTTGCATTAAGCTTTCCATTGTTAGAAACCTAGTCATACTATTGAATGGTCGTGCAACACTCTCTCATTTTCCCCTGAGACGAGAGAAATCTGCTATTTACCTTTTTCACTTCCTCCTACAATGACGCAAAAATCGTCATTTTACGTCATTGTAGGAGGAAGTGTAAGAAGGGGGGATTTCTCTAAAGACTACAAGCACTAGATCCCACCCTTTCAAACCCGCCCATAGGTTGGACCTAATGCGCTAACAGAGCTATCACAGATCAGTGGGTGGGACTTCACTTGTAGATCACTGAAATCAATATCAGCCATCTTGTTTATAAGCTAAGCTAACAAGCGCTGTGAAGATAGGAAGTTATGACAATGACGGAAGAAACTAAACACGATATGGAAGAAACTAAACTTGATATGGAAGTAGAGGATTCTGAAATTCAGCTGCTCGAATCCCCTGGTCGTGGGTATCTTTACGAGCCGCAATATAGTGAAGAGCAGCTGAGGCTGCTGGAGGAACAGGAGGCGGCTGCCTGTCGCGGACGAGGAGCCCGGACGGGTTCGAGCTGGGCGGACTGCTGGTGCCTGTGCTCTCGCTGTGCACTACGGACACAGATAGAGTCCGTCTGCTGCAGAGAATTTCAACGATAGCAATTTCTCCTGGACGAAATCTCTGAATCAGACGAGCACACGGACGTTTGTGTTGTGATGTGAACCATCCTACACTCTTAGAAGAAAAGGTTCTATATAGAACCTTAAAAGGTTCTATCAGCGCTACGTATTTCGAACCCCTAAAATGTTCTATACAGAACAAGATATGGGGGTTAGAAAATTTATATATTTATATAATTTCATGTAGCTAATCAATATCACACGAAGAGTGCCATTTCGTTTTTTCTCCTCCAAAAATCAGCATGATTAAAATGTGATATTAAGTTACTACAACAGTTTAATAAACAATCATTTAATTACAACTACAAAATGTTGTAGAATAATGTAATATATAAATGAATAATAGCCTATAAAGAACCTTTGTGCCAAAAGGGTTCTTTCTTGTTATTATAGTACCTTTTTTAGCATTTAGGTTCTTTGGAGTTGAGTAAAGAATCATTTGCTTCATATATAGAACCCCAATGAACCCTTTTTTCTAAGAGTGTAGTGTCGCACCGCATATGTTCTGACTGAACATCCAGGTATCAAGCAATAATTCACCATAGAAACGAAATACAAACGAGGAGTAATTCGCTAATGAGTTTGCCAATGTAACGGAGTTCGTTGTTGTGGGAAGAAGGAGGCGGGAACCGGCGAACATTTAAACATTTTAATAGTAAAATAAACAAATACAAAACAAAAGTATAAGCCAGCTGGCCACACACAACAGAAACAAAACATAAAATCAGGCCTGTTCCTTTTGTGCTTCCGCTCCTCCGTGAGAGATATGAGACCGCTGCGTCTCACAGTTGTCATTCATTATCACTCGCGCGGTCCTCTCACCCTCGTCCTGCTCGCCACAGCCAACTAACTAGACATTTTGTGTGAAATTAATTTCAAACTCTTTTGGCAGCTAGCCTTGTAGACGGAAGAGGGATTTCTCTGATGTTTGCGCGCTGTTCTGGATAAGTGGGAGTGGCTTGCGGAGCTGTGCAATGTGGTGCATTGTGGGAGTTGTTGTCTTACATACAAATGCGCCCTAAAGTTATTTTCTCGGTCAAGAGGGCACCAAATTCAAAATTTCTTTTACATTTCGACTACATATATAACCCACTTTCAATAAATATTAATGTTGAAATGGGTGGAGTGACCCTTTAAGTTAAGTTGTGTTAAGCTTGTTAAGTCTGATGTCACTGTTTCCAAATCCAAGAGCTCTATCAGATGCCAAAAACAAACATCAAACGGTGCTAATATACACTCATTGTGCTGTAAAATTCCTGAAAATGATGATCCTAACTTTTATCTCTATACCAAAATCTCAGATGGTTAGTTATTCCATCACTCAGATGGTTAGCGCCGCCACACGAGAACAAATATGCAACTAAGCCGCGGCAACGAGCGCTCAGCTTGAGTTCAAAACCAAGACAAATTTAACGCTAGATGTCTTATTTAATAGCGAACTAAATGAATGCCCTGCTAATTAACTGGAGATGTTTTATTTATTTGTTTCTTAAAGTGGTGGGTACAAAATGACTCGTGACAAAATCGACGCCTATGTGCGTTGCTATGTATTGATTGAATAAACTGTGTAATCCGAACCCACCCCTGGCTCACACAGCTAGTGAGTAGGTGGGTTAAAAAGTGCACTGAAGTGAAGTGCAGGATAAACCTCTTGCTGTCTGTCGACGTGCAATAAATATAGAAAGTTATGTACAAACACCTGTCTGTTCTACTCATTTCAACTGGCTTGTGAAAACTGCTAAAAAAAATCCAAATTCTTTGACATATAGCAACTTTTTTTTTTAACAGTAACGCAAATAGTTACTTTCCCTGATAACGAGTTACTTTTATTATGGAGTAATTCAGTTACTAACTCAGTTACTTTTTGGAACAAGTAGTGAGTAACTATAACTAATTACTTTTTTAAAGTAACGTTCCCAACACTGGTTGTCTGTGTGGACAAGCACATGAAAGCATCCTAGGTCTGGAAGGAAGTGCTTCAATGCCATGAAGACAGCCATCATCTCCAGGCAATTTATGTGCCAAGAAAGGTGACTCCTCCACAGACACTGAGCGGCCTTCCATTACTGCTCCCCAGCCTGTGAAAGAAGCATTTGTCGTGAGAGTGACTCGATGACAATGAGCTCCCAACACCAGACCCTGGGACAAGATCCAAGGCTTCCTCCATATAACCAAGACCTTAATCATACAAAGTGGGTTCCGCCTCGGGGAAAACCCTTGGTCTTGAGGGCCACCACTGCAACTCCCGGCTCGAGGACCTTTCCTGATCCCGTCCTCTCTCTCTCTCTCTCTCTCTCTCTCTCTCTCTCTCTCTCTCTCTCTCTCTCTCTCTCTCTCTCTCTCTCTCTCCAACTTCGCTTCCTGTCAACTAACGGTCCTATCATAATAAAAAAAAAAACGCAAAAAAAAAACTGCAAAAGAAAAAAAGAAAGGTTGTCCCCTGTACTGTAGAAAGCACACTCTTCTTGGCATTCAGTCTCAACCCCAACTTTTGCATGTGGGTGAGAATGACATCTCTATGCCAAACCGCCATCTGCTCCAACTGAGCTAGGATAATCCAGTCATCTATCTAGTTCAGAGAGCAAATTCCTTGCAGCCTGAGAGGAGCCAGAGCTGGATCCACCCATTTCGTGAATGTGCAGGGTGATAGAGCTACTGAATGGATTAACCCGATACTGGAGCAAACGTTAGGAACTTCCTGTGTTGTGGAAGGATGGAGACATGGAAGTATGCATCCTTTAGATCTATTGTGCACTGTTAGATCTATTGTGCACTGTTAGATCTATTGTGCACTGTTCCTCGTCCTATCATGCACTGTTCCTTCGTTGGCCAGAGAACTGGCCCTCCGACTGAGTCTGGTTTCTCCCAAGGTTTTTTTCTCCATTTTGTCTCCTGATGGAGTTTTGGTTCCTTGCCACTGTTGCCTTGGCTTTTGGTTTGCTTAGTTGGGGACATTTAATATTCAATAATATTATTGATCTGCCTTACTTAAGGTGGATGTTGACGCAATTTTCTTTTAGAAACAAACTTTGTTGTATTATTTTCATGTTATCACTGTGAAGCTGCTTTGATACAATCTGTATTGTAAAAAGCGCTATATTAATAAAGGTGACTTGACTATTGTGACAAACCATTCCTCGGATATGATTTGAGTCATGATCTGCTTCGAAGTCAACATCTTGAACTTAAGCTTCTTGACTGAACAATTCAGATGATGAAGATCCCAGACTCTCTGTCGGGTGGAGGCACCCGTTCTATAGCTTCTTTCGCTAATAGAGATTTTACTTTTTGTTCCATCCCCAGAGCCTGCTCCAGATGTACTAACGTGAGTAGCACCCTGTTGTATCGTGGTGGACAAGAACCAAACTGGAGAAACAACTCTTCCACAAATGATAAAGAATGCAAGACAAAGAACTGGCTGAAACTGAGGGCTTAAGTACAAAGGGCAAGCAAAAGAGCTAACAAGTTAATTAACGAGGTAACAGGTCAATGAGATGAATCAATGAAACACACAGGAAAACTAGGTAACAGTAGGGGTGTGCATTGGCACTGCCCTCACAATTCGATTCGATTACGATTCACCAGGTAACGATTCGATTCAATTCGATTCTACGATGCATTGCGATGCATCACAATTCTACTGCACACAACAAGGCAAATTTTTCATCAGTCACGAGGCAATACAAGCAGTCAGATATCGAACAACAGATTTATTGGCTGCTATGTGTGTATTATAACTCTCCTGTATCTTTAACATAAATGCCATTAAATAAAATAAAATTTAAATCCAAGCTTTGGGTGCGTTTTTGATTACCCGTCTAAGGGCCTGTTCTCATATCGCGTCTTTTGCGCGCTCAAGTTCGTTATTTCAAATGTAGGCACGCGGTATGCGCGCTCATAATGGAAGCGAGGCGGTCGCGGTGCAACGCGCTTGTTTTTTCCAAGCGCATCCGCGCCGCATCGAGATAAAAACATCTCAACTTTTCAGAATGCCACAAGCGCACCGTAGGTCACATGACAAGAACGGTTTGCTGTAACTGAGAGGGCAGCTGATGGTTGCTTCGCAACGACAGACGCCTCCAGAGCGCAACCGCCCTAGCGTTTTGGAAAAGGAGAAAGCGGCGCGCCTGTTATTATGCCCCCGGAAGTAATTGAAACTTCAAAACTTTATTGTTCAAGGCCAGAAAATAAACAGTGACATAATCGATTATGGCACTTTGCCGCATCGATGCTGAATTGTACATTTCCCGCATTGCGATGCATCGCCGAATCGATTATTGTTGACACCACTAGAAAACAGCAACTGAACACAATGAAAACTAAGACAAAGCAGAACATAACCATGACATCACTTCCCCCTTCTGGAAGGCGCGACCTCGCGGCAGGGCGGGCACCCTGGAGTAGTGGTATGTCACAGCAGGTGACCAGGGTAATACAGAGAGCCAGGGAGGCGGCGGTAGCTCAGGGAGAAAGGGAGGTGCCAGCAGTGCAGGGAGCCAGGGAGGATCAGCCTCCTTGGCCTTGACAAGGGAGCTTGGCTTGGTCACTATAGAGCATACTCTGGAGCAAGCTCCTGGGCTGCAGCGTACTTGGGAATGTGCTCAGCGGTTGGTTCCCTGAAGAGGGAACGAGACGCTGCGTCGCCCTGCCATACTCCCTACATGCCTGTGAACGACTTGCTTCAGGCCATCAGAAGCTACCATGGTCTGCTAACAGGCGGGTCTGAAACAGCTTACTCTGGAATTTCATTCTCTGGAACGGACTCAGGAATTTCAATATCTTTCATTTCATTATTTATAAAGCACATTTAAAACCAACGCAGGGTTGACCAAAGTGATGTACAGATCATTATACTCAAATAAAAACGGAACAGATTATAATGTATAAAATGACGAACACAAAACTAAATGATTAATTGAAAACCTACATTAAGAAAATATGTTTTAAGCTTTGATTTAAAAATGGAGTGATGGCACCGATCGGATCGATACCGGTAGGCTATTCCAGAGTTTAGGGTCTGCTATTGCAAAAGCTCAGTCTCCTCGATGTTTTAGCCTAGATCTACTGACAGAGAGCAATCCAAGGTTGCCAGACCTAAGTGACCTAAATGGGTTATCAAAACGTAGTATGTCAGATAGATAGGCTGGTTCTAAGCCATGTAATGATTTAAAAACAAAAACTTTAAATTCAGAATTTTAAATTAAATTAGTTGGAGCCATTATTTTGAATTGTATTTTTTGTTTGTGACACTAGAGGGCGTATGAGTATTTTGAGTATTTAAATAAGGTGATGATGAGTTACAGGTGCAGGTGCGCATATGGAAGGTCAAACAAACGTTTTGACAGTGCCGTGTTGAGCGTTGTAGTGTGCATGACTGTGCTCATGCCCAACAGTTTGTTTTGAATTAAATATTTTGGTTTGTTAGTAGTGTCAAAGTAAAGTTTGGAGTATTTATTGTTTGTGTTATTTGTTGTTTGCAATGCCAAAAGGACAAATGGATTTGGCATATCTGAATTTATTCCGAAGGTATGGACAATTATCCATCCATCCATCCATCTTCTTCCGCTTATCCGGGGCCAGGTCGCGGGGGCAGCAGTCTAAGCAGAGATGCCCAGACTTCCCTCTCCCTAGACACTTCCTCCAGCTCTTCCGGGGGGACACCGAGGCGTTTCCAGGCCAGCCGGGAGACATAGTCTCTCCAGCGTGTCCTAGGTCTTCCCCGGGTTCTCCTCCTAGTGGGACGTGCCCGGAACACCTACCCGGGAAGGCGTCCAGGAGGCATCCGGCACAGATGCCCAAGCCACCTCAGCTGACCCCTCTCGATGTGGAGGAGCAGCGGCTCTACTCTGAGCTCCTCCCGAGTGACCGAGCTTCTCACCCAATCTCTAAGGGATCGCCCAGCCACCCTGCGGAGAAAGCTCATTTCGGCCGCCTGTATCCGGGATCTTGTCCTTTCGGTCATGACCCAAAGCTCATGACCATAGCTGAGAGTAGGAACGTAGATTGACCGGTAAATCGAGAGCTTTGCCTTACGGCTCAGCTCCTTCTTCACCACAACAGACCGGTTCATCGACCGCATTACTGCAGAAGCTGCACCGATCCGTCTGTCAATCTCCCGTTCCATCCTTCCCTCACTCGTGAACAAAACCCTAAGATATTTAAACTCCTCCACTTGAGGAAGGATCTCTCCACCAACATGAAGTGAGCAAGCCACCCTTTTCCGACTGAGGACCATGGCCTCGGATTTGGAGGTGCTGATTTTCATCCCAGCCGCTTCACACTCGGCTGCAAACCGTCCCAGTGCACGCTGATGGTCCTGGTGTGAAGGGGCCAACCCGACAACATCATTCGCAAAAAGCAGAGACGAAATCGCGTGGTCCCCAAACCTGACACCCTCCGGCCCCTGGCTGCGCCTAGAAATTCTGTCCATAAAAACTATGAACAGAACCGGCGACAAACGGCAGCCCTGCCGGAGTCCAACATGCACCAGGAAGAAGTCTGACTTACTACCGGCAATGCGAACCAAGCTCCTGCTTCGGTCATACAGGGACCGGACAGCCCTTAGCAAAAGACCCCGGACCCCATACTCCCGGAGAACTCTCCACAGGCCGCCGCGAGGGACACAGTCAAATGCCTTCTCCAAATCCACAAAGCACATGTGGACTGGTTGGGCAAACTCCCATGAACCCTCCAGCACCCTGTAGAGAGTATAGAGCTGGTCCAGTGTTCCACGGCCCGGACGAAAACTGCACTCTTCCTCCTGAATCCGAGGTTCCACTATCGGCCGTATTCTCCTCTCCAGTACCCTGGCATAGACTTTCCCAGGGAGGCTGAGAAGTGTGATCCCCCTGTAGTTGGAACACACCCTCCGGTCCCCCTTCTTAAAAAGAGGGACCACCACCCCGGTCTGCCATCCCAGAGGCACTGTCCCCGACCGCCACGCGATGCTGCAGAGGTGTGTCAGCCAAGACAGCCCCACAACATCCAGAGACTTGAGGTACTCAGGGCGGATCTCATCCACCCCCGGTGCCTTGCCACCGAGGAGTTTAGTAGTGTCAAAGTAAAGTTTGGAGTATTTATTGTTTGGGTTATTTGTTGTTTGCAATGCCAAAAGGACAAATGGATTTGGCACATCTGAATTTATTCCGAAGGTATGGACAATTATCCATCCATCCATCCATCTTCTTCCGCTTATCCGGGGCCAGGTCGCGGGGGCAGCAGTCTAAGCAGAGATGCCCAGACTTCCCTCTCCCTAGACACTTCCTCCAGCTCTTCCGGGGGGACACCGAGGCGTTTCCAGGCCAGCCGGGAGACATAGTCACATAGCCACCGAGGAGTTTCTTGACTACCTCGGTGACCTCAGCTAGGGTGATGGACGAGTCCACCCCTGAGCCCTCAGCCTCCGCTTCCTCAACAGAAGACGTGACGGCGGGATTGAGGAGATCCTCGAAGTATTCCTTCCACCGTCCGACGACATCCCCAGTTGAGGTCAACAGCCGCCCACCTCCACTGTAAACAGCATTGGTAGGGCATTGTTTCCCTCTCCTGAGGCGCCGGACAGTTTGCCAGAATCTCTTCGAGGCCAGCCGATAGTCCTTCTCCATGGCCTCACCGAACTCCTCCCAGGCCCAAGTTTTTGCCTCCACAACCACCCGGGCTGCAGTCCGCTTTGCCTGCCGGTACCTGTCAGCTGCCTCAGGAGTCCCACAAGCCAACCAGGCCCGATAGGACTCCTTCTTCAGCTTGACGGCATCCTTTACTTCCGGTGTCCACCACCGGGTTCGGGGATTGCCGCCTCGACAGGCACCGGAGACCTTACGGCCACAGCTTCGAGCAGCCACTTCGACAATGGAGGTGGAGAACATGGTCCACTCAGACTCAATATCTCCAGCCTCCCTCGGGATCCGGTTGTGGCTCCGCCGGAGGTGGGAGTTGAAGATCTCTCTGACAGGAGACTCGGCCAAACGTTCCCAGCAAACCCTTACAGTACGCTTGGGTCTGCCGAGTCTGTCCAGCCTCCTCCCACGCCATCGGATCCAACTCACCACCAGGTGGTGATCAGTTGACAGCTCCGCCCCTCTCTTCACCCGAGTGTCCAAGACATACGGCCGCAGGTCAGATGAAACGACCACAAAGTCGATCATCGACCTGTGACCTAGGGTGTCCTTGTGCTACGTGCACTGGTGGACACCCTTATGCTTGAACATGGTGTTCGTTATGGACAAACTGTAACTAGGTTATGGACAAACTGTAACTAGCACAGAAGTCCAATAACTGAACACCGCTAGGGTTCAGGTCGGGGGGGGAGCCGTTCCTCCCAATCACGCCCCTCCAGGTGTCACTGTCATTGCCCACGTGAGCGTTGAAGTCCCCCAGTAGAACGACGGAGTCCCCAGTCGGAACACTTTCCAGCACTCCTCCCAGAGACCCCAAGAAGGCCGGGTACTCTGCACTGCCGTTTGGCCCGTAGGCACACACGACAGTGAGAGACCTATCCCCGACCCGTAGGCGCAGGGAAGCGACCCTCTCATTCACCGGGGTAAACTCCAACACATGGCGGCTGAGCTGGGGGGCTATAAGCAAACCCACACCAGCCCGTCGCCTCTCACCATGGGCAACTCCAGAGTGGTGAAGAGTCCATCCTCTCTCAAGGAGTGTGGTTCCAGAGCCCAAGCCATGCGTAGAGGTGATCCCGACTATCTCTAGTCGGAACCTCTCAACCTGACGCACCATCTCAGGCTCCTTCCACGCCAGCGAGGTGATGTTCCACGTCCCTAAGGCTAGTTTCCGTGTCCAGGGATCGGGTCGTCGAGGTCCCCGCCTTCGACTGCCGCCCGATCCTCTCTGCACCGGCCCTTTACGGCTCTTCCTGCAGGTGGTGAGCCAACGGGAAGGCGGTCCCACCTCGCTCCTTCGGGCTGAGCCCGGCCGGACCCCGTGGGGAGAGGCCCGGCCACCAGGCGCTCGCATACGAGCCCCAACCCCGGGCCTGGCTCCAGGGTGGGGCCCCGGCTGCGCCATACCGGGCGACGTCATGGTCCTTGCATTTGTGTTCATCATAAGGGATTTTGAACCACTCTTAGTCTGACCCGTCGCCTAGGACCTGTTTGCCTTGGGAGACCCTACCAGGGGCATATAGCACCAGACAACATAGCTCCTAGGGTCATTCGGGTACTCAAACCCCTCCACCACGTTAAGGTGGCAGTTCAAGGAGGTGCAATTAATTCATTTTATTCAAGGAAAAAGCATGCATCAGAAACAGACTAATAAAAACCATATGAATCCGTGTATCATTCGTCCAGTCGTTTTTTTTATTTAATATTGAAAGTATAAAAATGAGAACAGTTCCTTTTTCATATTTGAATTTTTTCCAAAAAAACGAAAAACAAGAATTCAGCTTGATTTTTCGTTCTGAGGAGGAAAAATGAATAAACAGCTTGAATATTCGATTTCTAAACGTGGGCGGGAATGAAAGTTCTCAACAAGTAGTTCTCAAGTGCCAGAGCCTTCGTGAAATAATTAGGTATTTTCTTATATTTTGCTGACTGTAAAGTCGCGTTTTTTTAACATGAAGCACACTTTGATTTATTCCTAAGTGACTTAGGTCTATATAATGCATTTTACTTCTAATAATCTAAATGTTGACTTTCAAAAGTAGGCGTGCCAGAAAGGCTATTCGCTGTATTTTGGTTCATTTTTGGTGTCCGCCAGAAAGATGTTCAAGGAGATGGTGACGCGTTAAAGCAGCACATCATGTTGTTTTCTTTATTTTTCAACGGCATGACATTTTGTAGTCATTTAGAATGTACACAAGTAGAAATAAACATTTTACTGTTTTGAGTATTAAACGACAGAGTTTACGTTATTTCCCCAGCTGAGGAACAAATCCATGATGGCGCCGCAATTCGAGCTTACACAACATTTTATCAAATCCGTGTATCATTCGTTCAGTCGTTTTTTTATTTAATATTGAAAGTAGAAAAATGAGAAAACAGTTCCTTTTTCGTATTTTCATTTTTTCCACGAAACGAAAAACAAGAATTCAGCTTGATTTTTGTTTTTCATTCTGAGGTAGAAAAACGATTAAACAGCTTGAATATTCGATTTCTACCAAGCGTGCCGCACAAGCCCTCAAAGGTGAAGCCAAAACGTCTCGATCGCCCCCCAGAGGCCGGTCCTAGTATAGGTCATAAACCCCGCCTCCCCATGTTATTCAACGGGACGTGAGACCAACTTAACAATTAAATTACACTTCACATATCCTTTTTCCAAAGATAGTTTCTGTCAGTTACTGTAGTTTCTATCACGTTGATGTAATTTCAAGTGTTTGTTTTTCAAATAAGTTTGTTTTTAGTTAGTTATTTGATGCTATAAAAACGGTGCTGTGACATCATGATTGACAGCTGTGATTGACAGGTTCTCTGTGCGAAGTAGTCACTGAAGCACCAACGGACTTTTTTTCATAATGTTGACTATGTGGTTAGTAGCTGTATTTACCTTATTTTAACGAGGTACTGCAATCAGCAGACATCATTGGAGAGGAACGGAGCAGACAGAGGCCACTTAAGAAAAGTGCAGGGGCGTGTGCTTGCAATCTTGCGATTGATTCTGCGAGAGTGAGGGCAGGGCCTTGATTTCGCGGCTTTACTTCCTGCTCACGACTGCGCATGACTGGTCCCGAAAACGCAAGTGCGCAGACTCAAGTTCCAAGATGTCAGCGCCATATCGGGACACTGGCGGCTTCAGTTCTCTCCTATGGAAAAGAGCGAAGGGGCGTTGTCCATATTTTTTACAGTCTATGATTTCTACACGTGGGCGGGAATGAAACGCCCCCTTCCTCTGATTTGTCAGCCAAAGATCAAACTTTGTCTTCATCAGTTCTTCCTCAGTTCCGCACAGCAGATTAAGAGTCCTCCGCTGCTGCAGTTGTGCGGATTCTAATCTCGTTTATTGCAACTACATTTGATCTTTTTCTCATCAAACCAACCAGACTAACGAATGGCTCGACACAAACCGTACCGGGGAAGAGCCTAGACAGGGCTTTCTTCTGTGTAGACCAGCAGTTCTCAAGTGCAAGGGGGTCCGTGAAATAATTAGCTATTTTCCTATTTCCGGACTGTCATGTTTTTTTATCATGAAGCTGTGATTTATTCCTAAGTGACTTAGGCCTACATAATGCATTTTACTTCAAATAATCTAAATGTTGACTTTCAAAAGTAGGTGTGCCAAGAAGGCTATTCCCTGTATTTTGGTTCATTTTTGGTGTGCGCCAGAAAGATGTTCAGGGAGACGGAGACACGCTAAAGCAGCGCATCAAAGGCATGACATTTTGTAATCATCATTGAATGGACACAAATAAAAATATACATTTTAATGTTTTCGAATGACAGAGTATTAAACGACAGCGTATTAAGTTATTTCCCCAGCTGAGGAACAAATCCAAGTGATGGCGCCGACGTAGGCTATCGCGCTTACACAACATATTATCAGTTCACTTCTGGCATTGCTAACTTGACATCGCAGCCTGTTCATTATTAAAATAAAACAGTCAACCAAACATATAAAAAGTTATTCTGCTTAATTTAATTGGTCTTTTGTACAATATTAAGGCAGTGCTGGTCAGTCCTTGCTGTTATTCCAAACTCATTTCCCTTTAATGATGTTTTATAAACAAGGTTCAGGAGGAGCACGTTCAAATAAATCATTCCAATCAACTCGTCACCAAACTATTACATATCTACCCTATCAGCACGAGAGGAAGCATATATAAATATCCACTGTCAACTCACCTAACATTCCTTGACAGTTTCAGCATTTGGTCCCGCCCTTTTGCCACAATGTCAGAGATCGAACTCTACCCTTCCGATGACGACTCCTTCATCAGCCAGGCTCCATCTCAGCTCCCTATCACCGCTACGAGCTCCCATGCTCAACAGGATACCGCTCCCGAACCTCCAGCTTCAGGGTGCGGCCGCCGGCCTAGCCGAGCCGCCTCTCGTACCCCGAGGCGACGTGGTTTGCCCTCACCTCCACCATCAAGACCTCCACCATCTCCAGCTTCCTCCTACACCTCAGCACAACCCAATATTCCGGCAATCGAGAAATGGACAGTGCTGGGGCTGAGACAAGCGCTAATCAGGGCTGACGTTCATTTTTCTAGGAGGATGAACAAATCACAACTGTACAACTTGTTTGTTTCTCTCCAGGCAGCTTTCCCTTCTCCGAAATCCACTCCACCTTCAAAAACAGAAAAAAAGGCAAGTAACAAAACATCAAACTCACGTTTTCAGAAAACTCCTTCTCCCGACGCCGCAGGGCCCAGTTCTACGCGAGCGCCAGGCCACAGCAGGCCTTCAGCTAGCCTGGGCCGCGCCCCAGATTCCACCGCCGCCAGGCCCCACTGCTCTCTCCGCTCTGCTGAGCTACAGACCGTGGCGTTTTCCAGCACCGCACCTCACGCCACTTAGCCAGTTTCATGCGAAACAGGCCGCTCTTTAAACGTGAGTATGCCAACGCTTCAAGCCCAACCACCCCACCATCCTCCCGTAACCTTTTCCAACCCTTTTTCCTGTCCCTGGCCTGCAGTCCCACCGTCAGTCTCTAGCGCGAGGTTGCCTCAGCTAGAGCCGCAGGCCCACACACACTTCCTACCTCCCCAGCTCTCTTCTTTCCCAACTTTTCCAGCTCCCCCCCAAGCTTTAGGGACCGACCCAAGTGTGAGGTTGCCTCCACAAACGGCTTTGGTCCCGGGTTTTTTCCCTCCTAATACTTTTCCCCAAAACCATTCTTCTTTCACCCTATTTTCCGCAACGCCGATGCCCATCCCGCCGAACGCTACAGCTATGGAACCGCCCCCCGTGACCAACAACATCAGAGCCCAGATACTCACAGGTGCGGATATCGATTTATCCTCTCTTCTATCTATCCTCCCTTCCTCTGTTTCAAATAGGCAAATCGATTGCGGCGATTTTGCAGTCACCTTGAAAAAGCCAATTCACAATTCATCCCGCATCCTGTCATTTTCCGAATTCGCAATTGCTTTCAGCCGGTATAGTGAAATCATTTGCGCCGCACTCCCCCACAGAAGACGAGAACTGAACGACTATCTCGCGATAATTGCAGAGCTCGCGTTGTCATATGGAGGAACACATTTTTACTCTTACCACAAATTGTTCTTAGCAAAATGCGCCGTCCGTGTAGCTCAGTGGAACCAGTGCCCTTACTGGGGAGCCCTTGACACAGAGCTACACAACAGAGTGTTCTTAGGCTGCCGCAACATATCCTGCGCAGTTTGCAGATCTGTCTCTCATTCCACCACAGCTTGTCCTTTGATTAACCCCGAAAATCCTCCCCGCCCAGATTCATCAGCTGGAAAATCAACCAGTTATGTCCCGCGACCAGCAAACTTTAATCCCAACGACTCAGCTACGGATTCCCAAAGAAGAAAAATCTCATTCCCATCCAATAACCAAGCCTGCAATAATTTCAATGCGGGGCGTTGTCTATGGCAACGCTGACGTTTTTTACATATTTGCAGCTACTGTGGCGGCTTGCACGCGCGCACTATATGCCCTGTCAAAAGGTCTGTAAATAAAGATTCAAAAAACTACTTATCGACTCCTGTGAATTTTTCCCGTCTGTCTTCTGAATTATCCCACCACCCTAACACTGATTTTAAGGACTATTTACTGTCTGGTCTCGAGCATGGCTTTAATCCTGGCGTCGAAAGCCTCCCCACACAGAGTATCATATGTGATAATCTCTGCTTTCGCCGAACCTGACACAGTCGACACCCTGATTAAAAAAGAAATCGAATCGGGCTTTATGATTGGTCCTTTTGACATTCCTCCTTTTGAACATTTCCGTATCAGCCCAATTGGAGTGGCCACCAGAAAATTTTCAGGCAAAAAACGCCTTATAATCGATCTTTCAGCCCCCCATAATTCTCCGTTTCCAAGCATTAACAGCCTCATCTCGCTCAAACAATTTTTTCTTCATTACCACACCATTGATCAAGCCATAACATTGATTAAAGACGCAGGTTACGGCGCTTGGCTTGCTAAAGTTGACATCACCTCTGCCTTTAAAGTGATGCCCATCCACCCGGATTCGTGGCATTTGTTCGGCGTACGATGGCAAGGGAAATTTTATTTTTCTGTCCGTTTAACTTTCGGCTGCAAAAGTAGCCCCAAAATTTTCGACATGCTATCAGAGGCTATTTGTTGGATTCTTTCCAATAACTACTCGATACCCTACCTAATCCACTTGCTAGACGATTTCCTGATCATCTCTCCACCTGAATCCATCCCAGCCGCACATCTCCTCACAGTCCAAAAAGTCTTCAGCGAGCTCGGGATTCCAATCGCCCAAGAAAAAACCATGGGTCCAGCCACATCCATCGAATTCCTGGGCATTAAATTGGACACAATCAACTTCCAGGCCTCACTACCAAAGGAAAAAATCGACAGGATTATTCTGGTCGCATCCACCCTTCTAGAAAATCCAAATTGCTCTAAACGAGAGCTTCTATCTCTGCTCGGCCATTTAAACTTTGCGATGCGCATTATCCCACAAGGTCGCCCTTTCATCTCACATCTCCTCTTCCTTGCATCATCAGTTCACGAGCTAGAGGACCAAATCTCCCTAACTACTTCATGTAGCAACGAGCTCAGTTTATGGATAACATTCCTTAAACAATGGAACGGCCTGTCTTTTTTCTATAATAATCTGATTTCTCTCCCTGCGGATATCCAACTGTTCACAGATGCAGCTCCTTCCGTTGGTTTCAGCGGTTTCTACCAAGGTCGTTGGTTCGCGTCTACATGGCCAGCCCAGTTGTTAGATTTACCACAATCACTAACATCCTCAGCATTGTTCGAGTTGTATCCTTTAGTGGTAGCAGCCTTCTTGTGGGGCAAAGAATGGTCGACTAACAGCATCATGGTACACTGTGATAATGAAGCAACCGTGCATTGCATCAACAAAGGCCGCTCAAATTCCCCCGCTTTAATGCCTCTCCTAAGACGCCTCATTTGGATTGCAGCTTGCGACCAGTTCATCTTAACTGCAAAACATGTTCCTGGGTCCAAAAATCAAATAGCTGACTCTCTCTCTCGTTTTGCTTTTCAGAAATTCAGGCTGTTGGCACCAGAGGCGGACCCATGCCCAACCCCAGTACCTCACTATTCAGAGTTAATATTCCCTTAAACCATCCATTGAAACCACTTCTAGATGCCTCTCTTAACTCCATTCTGCAAGCCGTTTCACCCAGCACCCTCCAATCCTACCTAACTGCATGGAAGTGTTTTAAGTCTTTCCACTTCACATTCAACCAGCCTTTTCCCAGTTTTTCTCTGCTCAACATCACTTCATTTATATCCTATCTGGACAGCACCAAGAACCTTAAAGCCCGCTCCATCAAGGGCTATCTAAGCGGAATCCAATTCTTCCACAAACTCCTTTTTGGTTCACCCTCCGCAGACATAGCAAATTCCCAGACATCAATGCTTATCAAAGGCATCCAAAAAACACAACCAACCCGTCCAGATGCCAGACAACCAATAACCTTTGACATACTCACCAAATGCATCTCTACCCTCCGCCGAGGCTACCACTCCACCAACACCGCCCGCACACTGGATGCTATGTTCATATTGGCTTTCTTCGGTTTCCTCAGATGCTCAGAACTCACCATCACCTCCAACGTCAACCCTAAAGTCCATCCCACAATCTCAGATCTTTCAGTATTAGACAACGAAACCATTTCTTACTTCATCAAACAAAGCAAGTCAGACCAAATGAAAAAATGCCACTTCATATACATCTTCAATCTCCAATCACCAATCCAACCATACCAAACTCTCTTCGCGTACTCACAATTCAGAAACTCTCAGACCAAGTCCCCTTCCGACCCACTCTTCACCGACGATTTCAATCGCCCCGTTACACATTTCTGGTTCCAAAAACATCTCAAATCCATCTTACTCCAATCAAACATCCCAGCAAATAATTTTTCCAGCCATTCATTCCGCATAGGTGCAGCAACCACAGCTGCCCAAAAAGGCCTTCCCCAGCAGCAAATCCAAGAGCTCGGCCGCTGGTCGTCGGAGGCCTTTAAGAGTTACATCCGTTCTAACCACCTCCATACCAAAGAAGCCCAACGATCCCTACTCAGCTAACTTCCTCTCAACCCACCATAGGATCCCAGGAAGCAAGCCAAAGGCAAGTCCATCTATCTTTGCAGCAGCGCCCTCTACTCCGCCCCACAGGAACTCCATTAACTCGACCAAAGTCTGATCCACTGCCGCAGCAGTGTCATCTACTCCGCTCCCACAGGAGCCCCATTATTTCAAGCAAGTCTGGTCCACTGCTGCAGCAGTGTCGTGCACTCCGCTCCCGCAGGAGCTCCGTTACTCCATCCAGCTTGCTCCACTGCCGCAGCAGTGCCATCTACCCCGCTCCCGCAGGAGCTCCATTAACCTAAAGCAAATCTGGTCCACTGCTGCAGCAGTGTCGTGCCCTCCGCTCCCGCAGGAGCTCTGTTACTCCATCCAGCTTGCTCCACTGCCGCAGCAGTGCCATCTACCCCGCTCCCGCAGGAGCTCCATTAACCTAAAGCAAATCTGGTCCACTGCCGCAGCAGTGTCGTGCACTCCGCTCCCGCAGGAGCTCCGTTACTCCATCCAGCTTGCTCCACTGCCGCAGCAGTGCCATCTACTCCGCTCCCGCAGGAGCTCCATTAACCTAAAGCAAGTCTGGTCCACTGCCGCAGCAGTGTCGTGCACTCCGCTCCCGCAGGAGCTCCGTTACTCCATCCAGCTTGCTCCACTGCCGAAGCAGTCCCATCTACTCCGCTCCCGCAGGAGCTCCATTAACCTAAAGCAAGTCTGGTCCACTGCCGCAGCAGTGTCGTGCACTCCGCTCCCCCAGGAGCTCTGTTACTCCATCCAACTTGCTTCACTGCCGCAGCAGTGTCATCTACTCCGCTCCCGCAGGAGCTCCGTTACTCCTTCCAAACTTGCTCCACTGCCGCAGCAGTGTCATCTACTCCGCTCCCGCAGGAGCTCCATTAATCTAAGCAAGTCTGGTCCACTGCCGCAGCAGTGTCGTGCACTCCTCTCCCGCAGGAGTTCCGTTTACCAAAGAAGTCCGATCCACTGCCGCAGCGGTGTCTTCTCCTTCTTTTCCATCCTCCTTATTTCCACCGTATCAGCCATACCATCCTCCTCCGTCCCTGCACCATTTACAACCTTCCACCCATGGGGCACACCCATCCAACTCCAAGTCAACCAACTCCCGTCCTACGTTAAAGAAACCTCCCAGCAACCACCTCTTCCCGCAGCTGATATCTTAAGCTTTACATTTCACAAGTTTTTGGGGGGTCATCAGCATCATTCTGGCGGCTGCCCTGCATTTTATTTCACAGCTTTTTGGGGGAGTACTTGGGGTTCGGGCCGCATACCGAGCCCGGAGCCCTCTCCTCGGACAGCACGCCAAATATGCATTTATTCTATCTGACTTATTTGTAAGTGTGAACTCGTGAAATGATGTTTTATAAACAAGGTTCGGGAGGAGCATGTTCAAATAAATCATTCCAATCAACTCGTCACCAAACTATTACATATCTACCCTATCAGCACGAGAGGAAGCATATATAAATATCCACTGTCAACTCACCTAACATTCCTTGATAGTTTCAGCATCCCTCCACCACCCCGACTCCTCACTCCTGGCTCATTCTTCCACAGTCAGGAACGGGGGGAGTATTAGGGGTTCGGGCCGCATACCGAGCCCGGAGCCCTCTCCTCGGACAGCACGCCAAATATGCATTTATTCTATCTGACTTATTTGTAAGTGTGAACTCGTGAAAGATGCGGATTTAGCCTTTGATTAGGACTCGACTGAAGTACAAAGCCTTCTTTACATTAAGTTAGCATCCAAATGTTACATTGCAAATATGGAAACGTTGGACTGAATAAGAGATGCGCAACGTCGGTACAGTTTCAGTTTCGATTCAAATAAAGTAGTTTGGGCTTCCCGGCTTGGCATTTAAAATAGGCTAAATGTTGTTTGTAATAAAGGGCCTATTTTTTAATAGGCTACCATGTAGATTTTTATTATACGTGGCTGCTTAATTTCATTCTTGTTGTTTTCTGAATACCATTCATTTAAGGATTTGACATAGAGGGAAGTAAAATAAATAGGCCTAGGGATACGTTATTAATAGTGTTTATAATGTTGACATAGAGGGAAGTCAAATAAATAGGCCTACGCATACCCTATAAGTTATTAATAGTGTTTATAATGTTCATTTTGTATTTTATTTACCGGTCTTTTACACTATTTCTGAAGAGTAGCTATACTGTAACGGTGGCATAATAAATTCAAATAATCAACCAATGATTGTTCAAATAAAAGTTAGTAAGTTCGGGCGCCAGACAGGTGTAACACTGTCAATATTTGGATGCCACCCGAAACATCCACGAAATCAAAAAAATAAATCACAAAGGGCATTTTTTTTCCCTTTGTAGGTATTTTAATATCTCTGTTGTTCTCTGTAGCTACACCGGTTGTTAGATAGTCAGTCTGAATGACAGTTCATGCGTGAACGTTATAGGCCTATGCATTTTTTTTTTTTGTATTAGTGTTTAAAATATTTACAATTAATTATATTATTCTTTAAACTTACTGGGCGAGGGAGACCGTGCTAACAGCCGTCATTTACCAAGGTGATGCAAAGCGTAGGTGAATTTACATCTACACAGAAAAAAGCCCTGTCTAGGCTCTTCCCTGGTACGGGTTGTGTCGAGCCATTCGTTAGTCTGGTTGTTTGATGAGAAAAAGATAAAATGTAGTTGCAATAAACGAGATAAGAATCCGCACAACTGCAGCAGCGGAGGACTCTTATTCTGCTGTGCGGAACTGAGGAACAACTGATGACGACACAGTTTGATCTTCGGCTGACAAATCAGAGGGGGTTTCATTCCCGCCCACGTGTACGATGGTCTGCAGGGATGCACTCTGTTGTGAGTTGCTCTTTTATCTGTGGACTCTCAGTCTGAATTTCGGCTACATGCCGCCTCACGGTGGCTAGGTTCACTGTATTCACACTGGACATACAAGTGTTAAACAGAGTGGTGACGGCTCCGGGCAAAGCTCCCAGAAACAGTTTGGAGTGGTGGTTGTGTCCACCTAACTTGTGTGATAGTCATTTTCTCAAGTTGGTTGCATGTGCTCGACATCGGCCTCAGCGTGAGTGAGGGCGTTCTCTGTCCCTCGGCACCTGCCCAGCTGTATTGTGTTGTTACGCTGGGGTAGTGTGTCCTGTAGGCGTTGCGAGGGTCAGGTGGCACATACACTTTCTGAGTGCGGGTCCAGCAGGAAAGGAGTCCTGGTTGTTCCCTTAGGACGATGCCTGATGCCGGACCTGGTGAGATGTCCGATTGCGGCTGCCCTCTGGTTGGCTGGAAGCACCGCAGCAACCTGGTAAAAGTGAAAGGGAGAGAGAAAGGGATGAAAAATTTCAGTGAGTGTCATCCTTGGTTGGCTAGGACAGTCTTTTCGCTTTGAGGACGCCGGTATGCCACTTGCTTCGGTGTCTTGCAAGTGTCTCTGGTGCTGCGGTGTGCAGCACATGGTGCGTCATGGGCATACATTGGCATGACCCCCCTTTTGCACTGTGGCACCACAAGATGTGGCGCAGTGATGGCACAGGTGCAGAACGCTGAATGTTGTCCTGTGCACGCAGCATGTGCTGGTTCACGTCGGTTATTTGGGGCACCGGTTGTCGGTGGGTGCAGACGGCGTTCGTGGGTGGTTGGAGGGGTATGAGAGGTGGTTTCTCACAGTGTCCATTGGTTTGTCATAGCCTTTGGTAAGCTGGAAGGTTAAGGTCAGCTTAAGCAGGGGCTCTGTGACATTTTGTCATACGTGGTGAGACTAATGCATGACTATAAAAGTTTAGAACCACGATTTAATGGGTTCGCTAGGAATGTAGCATAAAGCTATGTGTGTCACGTGTAGCTAGACAGTGAAGTGTGTCTTGTATCCTTATCTAAGCTGTGGATGTTAGGAGGCTAAGACTTATGTTGGTTCCGAGAGCATTTTCTGGAAAGGGCATAGCCGAGACGAAATAAATGACTGAAGATGGTTCTTATGACCAAATTATTTCTCTGGACTTAAGTAGTGGTTCACCACGGCTTGACGAAGTGAATGATAGGGGAAGAAAAAAAAACGTTCCTATTCAAATTATGCTTATTATCAATCCTCAGGACTATAGTTATGCCCTAGTAATCGCTGAAATTACTTGTGTTGCAGGGTCATAAAAATTAGTGCACTTGTTGAAAATAAACAAAATCACAAATAAAGGTGTCTCTGTTTCCTTTCTGGGCCCTATGGGAAACGGAACCACATTCCAACAAGAGAGGAAATAGAATTAAATCATATAGATGACCGAAAAGACAAGGTAATAGCTGACTGCTATTAATATTAAAGTAAAAATAAAAAAATAAAATAAAATAAAACTTAGGTGAGTGGTCAAAACAGCGGGAATGATCTGAATGTGAGAATAGTCAGTAGCACTAGTGACTAAACGTCGATTTTGCCTGGATCAACACGGCAACCGCGGTTGCGTGTTCAAGACCTTTCTGTGTGTGTCCCTCCAAAGGTTTAGTCAACATGCTAATGAAAATTCTCATTACTATACGGATTCTTCTCTAGCTACACATTTTATATGTAATTAAACGTAAGTTTAATTGGCGGAGCATCTGCAAATTTTGCCTGCAGTGCTCCGCAAGGACTACGCCTACACTAGTGAAGGTGAACTGTAGCTGAGAAGAATTGAAAGTATGGAAAGTGAAGAATTACAAACCCTAACTGGGTTAAAGAAAGTATTTTAGAATACTTTGCACTGTATAAACAAAAGCTGTAATTACGGCTTCAAGTAAATGATGCTAGCTGTTAACTGCTAACTGTAAAAGTTATTATTTAACTTAGCCTAAGCTGGATGGATGCTAGGTTAGGTTAGCTTAGCGTACGTTGGATGGATGCTAGGTTAGGTTAGCTTAGCGTAAGCTGGATGGATGCTAGGTTAGCTTAGCGTACACTGGATGGATGCTAGGCTAGGATAGCTTAGCCACCTAGGCTGGTTTGTTTACCAAGCGACATCACGAGTTAGCGCTTCCTGTGACAAGTCGTTGTCATGGGAACCCGAGCATGTCAAAACAATTCGACAGTACCTGAAGAATGTCTGCACCCTTTTAAATGAGTTATGCATGTTTAAACAGGTGAAAATGGGGCGTCTATACTTTAATTCTTTCAAGAACTTGATGTTACATTAAGTAAAATGCAACTGTGTTTTGGCATTTGCTAATTTTACTCATGGAACTCTTTTTACTTTACACAACTTATTCTATTTGTTTACAGAGTAAGGAAATAGATTTGTCTAAGCATCTATAGTTACGTCCCTCACATGCATAAATGCTGCCTTTTCAGCGAGTAAACAGTTTTGATCGCGAGGTAGCTCTCTTTGCTTGTAGATGCAGCTAAAATCTAGGTTAATTACATCACTCTAACAATACTTTGTAAGGCCTTTACATTGTAGAAAGTGGAGCATCACCCAGGTCTACATATATATATCTATATAACCCTGTCCTGAGCTTTCTATGTCAGGAACAGGTTTAGCAATACTGCAATTTGGATTTCTTTAACCAAAGCAGAATAGATATCGGTACAGTTTACAAGCTGCTGATATGAGATTTCTTTGTAGAACAGACTTACGCTTTACTGCTGAACTTACTGATATTAGTTGGAAATCTAAGACTCTTTCACTTACAGTAGGGATGTCAATTTCAGCCATTATTTTATCTGCATTTAGACAAGCCAGCAACCAGTGATCAAAATGCGTATCGCATGTTGTTCCGTTTGGATCTCATTGATCACATGCACACCTGTAGGTCAAAAGTAGTTTAAAACTCAGGTGGTTTTCCTACACTATGGCGTCAAGGTGACGTCTGCCTTATTTGGAGCTAGTGTTGCCTGTAACCCTTCATTGTCATGTAAACTAAGGTTTAGCATTTAGCAAATGTTTGTTTCGACAGAGTCGTGCATAGTGTGTTGGCAGCTGAGGCTTGCACGTCCATTCAAGATTTTCTTTATATCAGTAAAATTCTACTTTTACTAATGCAGTCTTGCTGCTCTTTCAGCACACATTCTCATCTACTTTAAAAGTTTTATGTCCTATGCTGACCAGGGACCTTTTAGCAGAGTCTTGCATTGTGTTCATGCTGTGTGCCTTCTGGGTTTGCAGTTCAGAATCAATGGGGTCTTAGGAACCCTTTCTGAGGAGGTCTTCTGTGTTAGAGGCCTTCTGCATCAGGTCACGCATCGTTGAGTAGGCATTGCGTGGGGGCAGGTGAAAATATGTTGACTAACTGGTTTTGGAGGAAAAGTTTCTTGAAGCTGGTGTCCTTCTCCGTCACAGGTTCGTTGTAAGTTCCACAGAAAGCTCGTTCGGAGTCGGTGGTTGTAGCACAGGCCCTTCTAGGTCTGTCCTGCTTGGTGTCTGGGCAGGGCCCAGCTGGGCTGGATGGAGACTGCAGGTGAAAATCAATGTCTCGTAGATCGACAGGGATGTTTCTGACCTTTCACTTGAGATTGTTGAGTGTCACTTCATGTGCCATTTCAGGGTTTGTCTGAGTTACCTTTTCCTCCTGCAGCTGCAGGGGCTCTCAGGACACTGGCTGGTGAAGTGTTAAGCCGAGGGCTTTGGCTCTCTTTGAGTTCAACCATTTTTTTAAGTTCTTTGAGTGAAACAGTTCTTTACCCGTCGGTTTGCAGGTGCTCAGAGCTGTCGTCCGCCTGAAACTGATGATCTCTTTCAGTTGCTCTGCTCTGTCAGGGTCCTTGCATCTGTCCTGTGTCCTCTCACGCTGAGCAGGGTTTGTTCTCTGTGGAATTCTGTGGCTGGTAGCATTAGTTAATTTACCTCCTGTTGAGGCCTGCGGGAGCGCGGCCAAGGAGAAGATGATGCTGGTCAGCTCTTGGTGGCTCGGGCCGGACGTCTGCTTTCGTTGTCATCTAACTGTTCCTTTCTCTGCCGTGACAGGTCGTTGCCTGCTTCAGGCTGAAGGATGTCCATGACACTGCTCTGCCAGGTCTCCAGGGGGTCCTGGTGGGAGGCAGGGCTGGAAGTCTGAGGCCTACTGGCACACTTGTGGGACACGAGATAGAGAGGGCAAAGGCAAATGCAAGTTTTTACTGAGGTGGTGAGCTATGAGCTTACTCATAACAAAATGTTTTGAGTATCCTAGTTGACGTGCTTTAAGCAGCGTCGACTGATGACTGGGCTTTTACATTTCACAACTATCACTCAAAAATGCTGATGGTTCTTCTCACATGTTACAAATAGAATGAAACAGACAACACACAAAAAAAATTAAATTAACTAAAAATAAAAATAGGATGAAACCAGAAAGGAAGAGGAAGAGAGGAGTGGTTTACATATTTAAATTTAGCTAGGAGACACAGTGTCACTTATGGGTAAGCTGCTGTTTAGACTAAACTAGCAGGGACACATCAAACATCAGGGTCAACAGAAGAAGAAACAACGGGCAGGGTTTCCAGTCCTGTCGGGGGCCTACTGTGCGTTTGTGTTAGCCGTACTTCATGTACTTAGCTTGGTGCTAAGGAGTGAGGAGGGGTGAAACACAGACAGGAAGTAGGATGTTAATGGGCTGTGTAACTCGCTAAGGAAACAACAGTCGCTAGATATTGTAATCCTATCTAAAATAAGGTAAAGGTAAAGTTAGAACATCCTTATAGCTCTGAGAAACTAAAAGGAAAGGGAAGCAAGTCATTTAATTAAATTTAGAATTTAGTTAAGCTTTATTTAGCTGAATATAAGAATTCAGGTCGAAACAAAGGTAAATAAATGGAAATAAAATAAAAAGGTAAACATTGAGTGTTCTCATAGCTCTGGTAACTAGCGTGGAAATTGAATAAGCAAATTGGTTTAATTAAATCCCAAATTTAATTAAATTCAACTTAACCGAATAGGAATATTCAGGCTCAACAGGTGTGAAGACACAGAATACGATAGGGGTAGGTTTAGGTCAAAATAAAAGAAACACAAATGAAAACCACAGTATCTGGGTTTCAATCTGAAAGTGAAACCAAGAGGAAGGGGTCGAGAGAGAGAAGAGAGTGGTTTACCCCTCTTATGAGACGTGCTTTGTGAAGCTCTGACACCAGGTTGAATCATTCGTCTCAATCAAATCATTCGAGTGTGTATCACTGCTAAGGTCATGTGATTTTATTAAACTGGGCTTCGTTACGCGTCATAGCTGTTTCGAATTTTTTTTAAATTTCAACGGTTCGTGAACCAGGGTGTATCTGGTCTCTATGTGATCTCGTATCACTTTATAGATTCGTACACTCGCAGAAAATTCTGGCTCGCGTACCCCGAAGTGATAAAATAAAACAAAATTCTGAATCAAAATTTATAGGCAAGAAAAGTAGTTTGTTTAGGCTGGGTTGTATGAATTATAAACCTGGGCACATATTTTAAAAAGTACATAACTATAGAATCAATTCTGAATGAGCATGTGAACGCCGTCAGCGTTAATCACAGGTTCGCGTTTAAAAGTCTGATCATTTCGACGGAGGTGAATCAATCAAAGTTAACTTTAGCTGGAAATAAAATTATTCAAGAACCGCTATAATGCCAAAACAATCTGTTACCTTAAATTATATGTTTATCTCTGTAAAGCTGCTTTGAAACAATCCATTGTTAAAAGCGCTATATAAATGAAGATGACTTGACTTGACTTGACTTGACACATTTAATGACGCATTTGATAAAGGGTCTGATTGACTTCAAGTCAAGCTTTCATAAAACGAGCCCTACAGTTTATTAAGATATTGTGCCTTGAAAGACACTTCATATTAAACGATATTAGGTAGCTCGCGGATTGCCATTACCTGATTACACCTTTTGATAAAACCTTTGCGATTGGTTTGAAAAGGTGTTTCATTGATTTGAGTTTTCGCTACACTTCCACTGTTTTGACCAGCAGGGGTCGCCAGCGAGGGCGCTTCAAACAAAGAATCATTTGTGCCGCAGTTGACTCCTTTGATTCAAAGCCTCGAAGAGCTTTGACTCTCATTACTCGTGTTCAAATCACTCAGTTCGAATCACGCAAAATCTATAGTCTTTGGTTTAAGGTTACACTTTACGCTCTAACGTGTCTAAGTTTTTAGGCGATGCTAAAACTATCACTCGAGGTAGAGGGTTTTACTTGTAAGTTATGCGTGTAAGTTAGGATTGAGGGAGCTATTGGCTGCAACCGTGCTTGTTTACACGAGGGTCTGTGAGATTGGTGCTGTTTGTCAGAAAAACTAGATAGGAACGCCTGCTCGCGTTCCGGACGCAATGCCAACCAACAACACAGATCGGCCGGAGCAGCGGACGAGCTGTGCTGAAAGTTTGCACTGAGTCTCTCGCTTAGGCACATGACGTTGCATGTGAGTGACTCTTTCACAAATCAAACAGCACCATTCTTTCCCAGACAATGGCAAATTACTAGTTAGCTAGGCTAGAATTTATACCACTAATTTGACGCGATTGTTTCATATGAGCGCTTCGGCGGTTTAATATGAATACAATGACGTAACGAACAACAAGGCCTTGATTGGTGACTGAGGAGCATCGCTCAGATCACCTTCAAAATGCTGAGAATGGAGTTTTCTTCGTCCATAATCAGATTAATTTTTTCTGGTACCATTTATACGCGCGGCTAATCTGAGATTTCTTCGTCAGAGAAGGCTTAACGTACGCTCAACTTCTATCTGAAATTAGGATTTCTTCGCTAATATCAGGAGTTTCTTATCGTACGATTTAAATATGCATTATAGCATTTGAGAAACTTTCTGCCATTCGTAGGAAGGCATATTCAGGCTATAGTTTTGCTGATTTCAGATACTTGTGCGTGTGTATGAGATATTAATAACAACTTATGGGACAACATATGATTGATTACTGTCTGTTTGCATACAATGTTTTATACGATGCCCGCATTCTCCACCATATGTAAGGAACCTCAGCTTGGAAATATTAATAATCAATAATAACTTATTATTATTAATTATGAATATTTGGGTCAGTTAATTGTATTAACTTGATGTGGCTGAATTAATATTACAATCAATTAATCAGTTCGTCCAACGAACTTTTGATTATTAATTTATTCTAAGAAAAGGGTATCTTCCATGGCCACAGAAGAATAATTATTTCTTAGCATGTACAGCACTTTGAGCAAGTAGCAAAAACCGTGATCGTAAAAGTGACTTTGTATTGCAAACAAAACAGAACCAAATACATACTATGTACAAGTTTTATTAACTAAAAATAGATATTTATATGAATATAAATAAACAAAACAACATACACACATGAATACATAAATAGGTGAGTGGTAGAACGAAACCGAAAACGGAACTATTGAGAAGTTCCATGTAACTATATGAGAAGAACATCAGCATTTCATTTTCAAAGCATCAAATCAAAAGTATACTTGCATGCCTGGGTAGCGTACACTATTATCAAAGTTGTTGAAAACTGAAGTTGTTGAGGATTCTGCGAGTGTCAGATTTTGAAGTCTCAATCATTTTCTTCTTTGTTGGATGAAGAAGATATGATGAACTTGCATGGTGGGTTAGAGTCCTTTTACAAACTCCAGAGATTGTCCTTGGTTCTTTGTGAGAGAGTGTCCTCTCTCTTCCATGAGGCCGGATCTGGTCCAGGCCTGCTGGGAGGCCTCTGGGCCCCATGGAGGGGGGAGGGGGTTCCCCCGGATCACCCGAGATAGTGTTTGCAAGGATGAAAACTATCAAGAAGAAAGACGGTCACTGTTGCCTGCCTGATATAGTCTTAGAAAAGAACCAACCCCTAAGGTTTGAATGGACCAATGAGAGAGGTGACAGGTCTGAGAGGGGAAGGTTACTTTCAAATAATTTACTAATCTTTGTACCAAGCGTGATTATACCTTCATTAATGCTCAGATAGATATAACACATCCACACTGCATTCTAGAAGAAGGTGATGTTGTCATGATTCTGCCATCTAGTTCTTGTCTTTCTTTAAGTCTTGAGGCAGGATCATGACAGACCCATGTTTTATGTGCAAACACATGGCCTTGTTGGGCCATGTGCTTGTGTTGTCTCGTCATCTAGCCCCGCCCTCCTTGTTATCCTTGTTTAGTCATTGCTTCCCAATTATCACCTGTCTCCCTCATTAGTTTGTCTCTATTTAATCCCCTCGTGTTTGCTGTCCAGTGTCGGTTCATTGTCAATCTGTGTCAAGTTTGTGAGTAACCTGTCAAGAGTAATCGTCCTGTTGAGCTATTTTTTGTATCAGTTGTTTGTCTTCTAGTATTTTGTCAGTATCTTTGTCTAGTTAGTCACCTTAGTCCTGTCTTGTTTTGCCCCCTCGTGGGCTTTGTTTTCCCTTTTGTTCATAATAAACCGTGTGCTGTGACTACTGTCTGCGATTGGGTTCATTCCCTTCTTCACCCTTCCAACCTCATAACAGATGTACATCAAAGTGTGTGTCATTAAATGAGGATTAGTTAGGTAGGAGGCATGATACAGGTGAGGTTACATTGCCCGTTAGTTGGTTGTATACCCAGGTACATACCATAATATATACATAATAGTACACAAGACAGTAAATCATTTACCCAATGTTATGAAGCATGCTCATTTATTGATCCGTTAGTCTATGATTAATGCAGAAAAGTCTGTTTTAAAGGAGGTTTCTGTCTTCCCATTGTCTCTCTCTTTGGCATGTGGCCAAAGGAATGTGGTCGTAAAAACCTCCTTATCAGCCCTGTAACATGACACTGTTTCAGCCCTGGTGTTTGTTTCATAAACCTTTGTATATAATGAATAATTAGTGTGTGTCTGACGGACTTTCCAACTGTGCGGTTGAAGATGCCCACCTGGAAGACTCCAGAATCTCTACACTGTATTTTCTTTGATATATTGATCTCTCCTGCCATTGAAGCTAGATCTATGTCTGTCAAGAAGAGATGCTTGAATGAGAACACTAGTGGACTATTTATGAAGGCTATATCTAGGGATGTCCCGATCCGATCACGCGATCGGAAATCGGGCCCGATCACGTGGTTTCAGACTCGATCGGAATCGGACGTTACCTCCCGATCAGGACTCGGATATATGTAAATTAGGGGTGTAACGGACACACGTAATTATTGAACCATTTCGGTACGCTTCCGGTTCGGTACGCATACAAACCGAACGATTCCTAGGACCATTTTTCCTGCAGACAAAATCCGCGCTGGTGCGATCACCACAACGTTGCGCAACATCAAATGGAAAACGTAATGAAAGCGGAACGAAACTGCGCTAACGTTACTCATTCTATTGTGCTTCACGCACCGTTTATCAGTTCGGACCAGCAACATCTGTGCAGCGCGAGATCAAGCGACACCGTGCTAAGAGATCCAGTGAAGAAAACATTTGAATTCGCCACTGAAGTAATAACATTGCTGGGAGATCTAGTGAGAAGCATTCACATTTCTCCGTTATTAACCGTAGATCTCTATTAGATCAAACAGCGCTGACGTGGAAACCAGGAGAAACATTGTGCCGTGAATGAACATGGATTTAATGTTGCACTTCAAAACTCAAATATTATATAAATATATATTTAAATGTTATTTTTAATGTGATTACCAAAACATTATTTGTTCATCCTTCAAAGATTACCCCCATTTATAAACCTGAAAGTTTCAAGATGTAGAAAAACTCAAACTTATTTAAAAATAGTTTTTCTTTTAATAAATAGGAAATTTCTCTGGCATTTCTTTCTTTTTGCTGTATCGTATCGAACCGCAAATTTTGTGAACTGTTACACCCCTAATGTATATATATTTATTATCATTATTTTTTTATACACTTTTAAAACATTTTTATTTTTTGCCTGCTGGGTATTTTAAGTTGAGGTGCTATTTGTTTTTATATTAGACTTTTTCTATATTTACAGTTATGTTATTTATTACTTGATTGTACAAGCTGCCTCACAGAAGTGTTCTGTTTGTTAACAGAGTTGTTGAATGTTAAAATAAGGTGAATTAAATAAAAAATAAGGAACATCCTGGATCAGTTTTTTCTCTCTTCTTTGTTCTTTTTTAATGTATTATATAAGTATCGGATCGGGACTCGGTATCGGTAGATACTCAAAATCAAATGACTCGGACTCGAGGGCAAAAAAACCTGATCGGGACATCCCTAGCTATATCTTTAATGCCAAGCATATCTGCTGACTCTGTTGATTCTCTCCTTGATTTTTTTTAACTCAAAAGTTAAAAGTGTAATTGATCATGATATTGCTCCAGTGAAAGTCAGGAAGAAGAGTGGTAGACGAAAAGCACCTTGGAGAAACTCAACAGCAGTGCAAAATATGAAAAGACAATGCAGAAAAGATTATATTGAGATTAAAGACTTTGGTAACACTTTACAATAAGGTTCATTAGTTAACATTAGTTAATGTATTAACTAACATGAACTGACCATGAGCAATACATTTGTTACTGTATTAATTAATCTTTGTTATTGTTAGTTGATCAAAATAAAGCTGTTCATTGTTTGTTCATGTTAGTTCACAGTGCATTAACTAATGTTAACAATATGTAAATAAAGTATTAGTAAATGTTGAAATTAACAATAACAAAAATAATTAAATGCTGTATAAGTGCAGTTCATTATTAGTTCATGCTAACTAATGTAGTTCACTAATGTTAACTACTGAACCTTATTGTAAAGTTTTACCAAGACTTATGATCCATCATTTTCATCCTTGTGCGTTTATTATACCAGAAATGGTGACATCAGCAAAACAATCTGAGATGAACTTTCACATGAATGTTTTCTATGATGCTCAAATTGCGTTAAAAAGCTTGTATTTCAGGTTGCTTCAGCTAACACGCATGTTGTGGAAAAATTATATTTTAGTTTTTCATGTTGCTATTGTGTGGGTTTTCTTTTCTTTCAATCATGTATTTTCTCCCCTGGAATATTTGCATGGTGGGAACAGAGACACACACACTTAAGCAAATAGTCAGACAGAGCCTCTGAATTTGTTAGGATGGGTAATCAGGAAAGACAAAGGTTATTCAGCCCTTTTGACCTCACAGGTGTGAGGATAGCAAAAGCCCAGAGAGAAGGGGGGTTTAGAGGAGTTTCAGACCATTGTATTTCTAACCAACCAGCCAGATCTGTTTTTACTGGAATAAGCGGAAAAGTACAGAAGAAGAGACTCTGTCAAAGGGGGTTATAAAAGCTGCTTGGTTTCTGAGTGATGCAGGTCTGTGTTCCTACCATGGGGCAGCTGCCATGGTATCTTTTGTGAACAACCTCCTTTAAAAGAATAAACTTTCTTTTACAGTACAATTGGAATCTGATGTGTCTTACTGTGATGCTTGTTTGTTAATTATTGATTTTTGCCATATCACGCATGTGATCTCACGATCTCAATCGTGCACACTTTATTTCTACCATTTTTATAATAATATTATGAATGAACCATCTTGTTATATCTAAAATATTTGGTCAGACTTGGCTCAGAGAGCACAGAGATGATCTCAAATATGTAATGCTAACATCAGTGCCCATGGCACTGAATGAGAAATCGTTATTATAGATCAAAAGGGCAAACAGTAAAAGTTATCTTATTATATGATTTGACTTGAGATACAAAAAAAATTGTAAAACTGTGAAGTCGCATTTGTCATTTGTCACCCGTCACCGTGACAGCTAGTGGACTTTTGAAGCTGGAATAATGAGTGGATTAAGCATACTCTATCAATCGGCTAGAGGTATCGGCTAGAGGTAAGACCAAAATTCTGATTTATTCTCATTCATTTTCGAAACTTGTTTATTGACTTGTTCATAGCAATTTGCTGTGGAATATGTACCGTTCGGGTCCAGTCGGGTCTGTGTCTTCCAGGCCAACTTTCAAATAATAGATGGTCCAGGTAGGTTCCATGTATCACATTTACGGGTCTCTTCGGGTTCAGGTACAACCTTTGGACCTCTACTCCAGAGGCTGTCTTATGGAGGGAGAAAAAGAGATGATCCTCAGCCCATTCTATTCTCTCTGCCAGATCCATCTTTGAGTCCTGTTAGGTCCTGTATTCTGTCACGGTTGGTGACAGTATATAAAGCTTGAAATGAGAAAGTATCCAAAGAAAGAACTTTATTACAAAAGAAATTAAACACGATGGAGATCACAGGAGAAATAACTCAGAAGCAAACCACTCTTCCACAAACGATAAACAATACAGGACAAAGAATTGACTGAAACTGAGGGCTTAAAGTCCCCCTGTAGTCAATCATTTTAACCCTTAAAACTCACCTTTGATCACTAAAATGGCATATTTAAACGTTTTTTCCTGTGAATTGTTTTTATTCATGCCTTAAAATAGCTTGAATGTAACTCTACACCCTTGCTTCATTTAGTAAACATGGATCCATGAATATGCAAGTGAGCCCCGCCACCACTTACTCATACAGGCTTGTCTACAATTTGATGTATCAGAATGGTAATGTGTTTTATGTATCGCTCTCTACAACGTTGGACACATAATGGTAATTAATATGATTAGCCTTTTGCTTGACTACGTTATCAAACGGCAAATAATGTGTTGCTAATGTTACATAAACCATGTTGCCATTCACCCTCTCAGAGTCAGACAGCTGCCTTCTAAAATTCAGTATCCTTAGAAACGCTTTGAACATCATATAAAATCAGTAGAGAAAGGCATATAATTCATTATAACATCGTAATATACATCATATACATAATTCACCTGCTATATTGCTAAATGTGTGAAAAATATACCAGGATAACCTAGCTTGATATGCTAAAGCCCGCCACTCTCATGATGTGATTGGTTACAAGGCAGTGATGTAAGAAAAATAGGCACATTTTTGAGAGGGTGGGCTGTGCTCACTTCCATCCCCACAAATTTTTTTATTTTTATTTTTTTACTGCAGTTTAAGGAGAAAAATAGTCTGGTGTTGACTTATGGATTTGCACATGGTTTGTCTTGACGCATATTAAAAACACCACATAGACATATAAACAACATTTAAAAACTTGATTTTCACCACAGGGGGTCTTTAAGCACAAAGGGCAAACAAGGTAGTGTAGTGTTACAAATTTATTAAAATGTTTAATTTAGATTTAGAATACTATAGTATATAAACTGATGAAGTTTATAAGTGTGAATTTTGTAACTAAGGTAAATGTCACAAACCTGCCTGTTCCTGTATGTCCTGATTTTTCTATTGCAAGTTAAATTGATACCATCACCTGTTGTTTGTGAGTTCCCGTCTCAGTACGAGAAGGCCTGCCCTTCCTGTTCTCGTATCTCATCGTTTGAAGAGTCATGCTGTGCAGGTTTGAATAGCCATGCTGAGCAGGTTCCAAAACCTGTATACCTCATTACTGAGACCATCACCTGTTTGTTTGTGAGTTCCCGTCTCAGTACGAGAAGTCCTGCCCGTTCTGTTCTCGTGTCTCATCGTTTGAAGAGTCATGCTGAGCAGGTTCCAAAACCTGTATACCTCATTTCAGAGTGTCTCCCCCCTCGATGTAAATCCCTCCCCCTAAAATGTGTATAAAATTGCAATGTAAAGTTCCCTTAGTCAGACTTGACGAGGACTGCAGCTACCAAAAGCTCGTGTTTCTCAATAAAGAATCCTGCTGAAGATACAACCAAGTCTCCTGGGGCCTCATTTATAAATGTTGCGTACGCCGCTCTCTACGCAATAATTGGTATTTATAAAAAGCAAACTTGACGGGAAAATGTGCGGTCCTTCACGCAAACTCTGACCCAGGCGCACGCACAAAAACGGGTGAAATGAGAAATGGCGACAACGTCGGCAGAAGGAAGAAACATGTGAAAGTGTGTAACCGTTGTGTAAAAGAAATGGCCATACTGGCTCTCATAAATAACATGAAGACTTCACAAAGCAAGTCTTACAATTAACAGCCTACATGAACACCCGTTTGATCGATCTGCAGTGTAAAACAAACAAAATCAAACGAAGATAACAACAGAAATGCAAATTAACACATATTTGCAAAAATAAAAGTGAAATATGTTCTGCATTAATAATTATTGCATGTTATGCAATTCATCCTCATAACACATCTGTAGCATGTCAGATGCAATCAAATGGATGGTAATAAAATGCCATGCCATCACAATGCGTAATGACGTAATGCGTAATGCAACCTTTTGCCACTCAAGTGCCTTTTTTGGCATTAATGCCCACACTGTGCCCTCCAAACAACATTTTACTCCTCTTTTCCACCTTGCAAATGATAATTTCTACTTCACATTGAGTGAAGTTACGTTTCTAGGTTTTCCTCTCTGTGTTTGCCATGATTTCGCAATCGATGAATATTAACTTGTGGGCATTTCACGGACTATTTATGGGCAAATATGGGCGTGACATGAAGCTGCAAAAGCTGCGCTACATTTAGAATTGATTGTGATTTATTAAGGGAAAACTGCGTAGGATGTGTGTGCGCACATTTTTATAAATCTGAATATTTCTGTGCGTACGCACATCCTATGTTTTATCCGTACGCCACTTCTGATGCAAATCCTACGCAAAGTTTTATAAATGAGGCCCCTGGTCTTCGCTTCTGAGTTCCTAAACTTTAGAAGAAAAAGTTCACAACAGGAGCTAACGATTTAATTAACGAGGCAACAGGGATGAATTATCGGGATGAAACAATGAAACACAGGAAAACTTGATCAAGTGATGTTTCAGACTTTCAATATCAAAGGCCAGTAGGGCCATTTTCACTATGATCTCAAGATGGTGGCCATTAATTATTCTAACTTGTGTTGGTATGAAAAAAGACAGGAGCACTGCTATTTTTCCATGGATAGCAGTAAAGAATGACCAGTTATAATTAAGTTTTCCAGAAAGCAGTGTAATAAAATAAGACAAATACAAAGTTCTTGCATGAACCTCTAGATGGTGCAGGCTAATAGGTCCTTTTACTCACCTGTTCATAATCACATTGTTATCTATAGGGCGCAGCTGATTGCTTCCTGTCGTATCAGTAGCCAATGAGCTCGTTGCTCAACCTTCAAATACTTGGGTAGCATTTGCCTTAGCAGTTCAGCGCGCATCAGAAATCCTCCACCTTCCTCAGCTCCACCTGTATAGAGCTGCAATTCATGTACGCCAGGGATGGGCAACTTCAGTCCTGGAGGGCCATTGTCCTACAGAGTTTAGCTTCAACCCTAATCAAACACACCTGAACAAGCTAATCGAGGTCTTCAGGATTACTAGAAAGTTACCGGCAGGTGATTTTTTCAGGGTTGGAGCTAAACTTTGTAGGACAGTGGCCCTCCAGGACTGAAGTTGCCCATCCCTGATGTACGCTATATTGTACAGCAACAGCATGTCTTACTTGCTCACAGCAGTGTGTCGTGTATGTATTGGCAGTAGCAAGTCCTTTACTTGCTCTGCAGCAGCATAGCAGCAGCAGCGTAGCAGATCTATTCCGCCAAGACCAAACATACAATCCATTACCATGCCAATCACTCCGAGAGTTGTCATGACAGAAATGTTTAAATGGTCATTTTAGCATTGAAATGAAGCTATTGCACATTCTGTTTTATTTCAGTAACTGTTTACCACACTAGTCAGACAGCAGCCTTTCAACATTGTAAAGGGGTTTGTATGCATATTATTTTCAACATGTTATGATGAAAGCAGAAGTTGTGCTCCATATATAGACAATTAGACAATTTACAATTAGTAAAAGTTTATTTCGCACAGAATCTCTTCACCCACAAATACTACAGTCTAGATACATATAATTTTTCTGAGATTGTTCTTGTAAAGCATATAAAACAATGTCTAGGTAAATCATGGTTTTCACAAAGCTATACCCACCTAGCATCAAATCCTTTAAAATGTTTGTCCAGTATCTAGCCTGATAGATACCCTGGCCAAAATAACAAGATGAGGTTCAATGGAACAATTTGCATTGTATTGGTCAAGTGTATTAAGACCCTGTCCACTCACCCTCCAGCAGATGCAGACCAGTCGTTCCCTCAGGAAAGATCATCATGTAGTGTTTTTGTAATGATTGCAGTGCTGCTGTGTCACAAAGCTAAGATTTGAGCGTAATTAGTTAGAGACTTACATTCATTCCACAAAGCCCATTTCTTAATGCTGATGTGGAGCATTTTATAAATTAAGATGAGTCATACTCTGATTTAAAGGCTCATGGGACCATCATAGTCCAAAGGTAAAGTTGAAATAAATTAATAATTTCTCTCTCTCTTACTCTGTTTCCCCCCTCGCTGTCTCATTAAAAGCAGGGTTACAACAAATAATAAAATATTCACCATCCTTGATTAAATTATCATAGAGAAAAGTTTCTAATTTCACTGCATTGTTTATATGTTTAACCAGTGGGTATGAAATGCCAGCTTTGAATGCAAATTCCAGCATCTACAGAGCTTAAGTTGTTTTTCCTCATATAAATCAATATGAGATCCTTGATCATGCACCACTCAGCTCCGTGTGTGTGTGTGTGTGAGAGAGAGAGAGAGAGAGAGAGAGAGAGAGAGAGAGACACTTTTTGACTTTTCAAAATATCTTTTATAACAATAGAATTAACAACCATTAAACATTTTCACAATAAGTTAATTGAGCCATTCCACCGAAAGGGTAACATTTCTGTCCCCAGGACATTAAATGTATAAATGTCACAGAGGAGGCTCCCGTACCACCTCCTCTCTACCACCAGAGGGAGCCTTCTCCGGAATATTAACTATTGGCTCTGAACTCTATTCCCATAATACCTCTTACCTGGGACTGATTGCGCTTCACACCTGCACTGCATTTACACACACACATAAAAGACACTTCCACTCACCACTTCTCTGCGAAGTCTTGATTTCCCTTGGTGATCATTTCTGAGCGTTTTTCCCGTGTCTTGTTTATCTGGTTTTTGATCTTGGACTGTTTCCTCATTTGTATGATTGTTATCTGCCTGGCCTGACTTGGACTGTTCTTGGACTTTTGATTATTGCTGCCTGCCCCGAATTCTGCCTGTTGTCTGGATTACCCCTGCTGTTTAATCTACCTTGCTCTGTCTGCCCTGTTTGACCCTGCCTGTACGACCTTCCTTATTAAAAGCTGCAAATGGATTCTACTGAGTCTAGTGAATCATTACAGAAGACTTCGCCGACAACCGATCCAGCAGCAGTCATGCAATTGACCACTGAGCTCACAACCCAAGCTTCTCGTCTGAACCTGCATCACCAACAATTGAATCATTTGACTACACTCACTGAACAACTCGTACGAGGATTACAGGAACTTCGTACAGCAGTTGTTAATGCACCAAGTACTCCCGCCACCCCACCACCTCAAAGTGATCCTTCAGATACAGTGAGTTCATCAGTTAATCCTCGGCTCGCTTTCCCTGATAAATTTGATGGCACTCCAACTAAATGTAAAGGTTTCCTACTACAATGCACGCCCTTCGTTGACCAAAAACCAACTCTTTATTCCACCAATGCCAGCCGCATTGCATTTGTCTGTTCTCTGCTCACCGGCAGAGCACTAGAGTGGGCTACCGCCGTTTGGAGACCAGAGGGGTCCCCATTTGCTTCGTTTGAAGACTTCATTCAACAGTTTCGTCAAGTTTTTGAACATACCACAGAAGGAGGAGATGCTGGAGAACAACTCTTAACTCTCACCCAGGGGAGAAAAACTACAGCTGAATATGCTCTCATGTTTCGCACGCTCGCTGCCCAAACCAACTGGGTCGAAAATACATTGAAAACTCTCTTCAGGAAAGGACTAACAGTTGAACTTCAGTCTGAGTTAGCCTGTCAAGACGAGGGAAAGAACTTGAACGAATATATTGCTCTGGCCATTCAAGTCGACAACCTTATGCGGTCCAGACGTACCACCCGAGCACCAGTCCATTACTTACCCGAGGCAGCAGCAGCTCACGAACCTATGCAGATCGGATTCACTCATCTTACTCCAGAGGAACGTGAACGTAGAATGCAGAATCGGCTGTGCATGTACTGTGGTCAACCTGGACACATGAAGCTCTCCTGTCCTGTCCGACCTTCTAATCGCAATCAATCGGTGAGTCATCAGGGAAAACATCAAAATTCTGCATCCAGTTTCTCTCTCCCTATTCGTTTGACCACTCAAGATCAAATTACTGATACTACAGCATTGATAGACTCTGGAGCAGCGGGAAACTTCATTTCTCATACATTTGCCAAGCAATGTAACCTCAAATTAAACCCTTGTCATTCTTCCCTAACAGTGGAGGCGCTAGATGGACGTCCCCTTGGAGAGGGCAGGATCCAGCGCATAACGGAGAGAGTAAAAATGCACATTGGGTCTCTTCATTCCGAGTACATCCAGTTTTACGTCATTCATGCTCCACATCATTCCATCATTCTTGGTCATCCCTGGCTTCAAATCCATAACCCACACATTTCCTGGAGAGAAGGTCAAATAATTCACTGGGATGAGACTTGTAACAACCGCTGCCTGTCCAAAGTCACTCGAGTAACCTGTTCAACACCAGAATCGGTCATATCAGACCCCGAACTGGGAAACATACCGTCTGCATATGCCGATCTCTCTGAAGCCTTCAGCAAAGAAAAGGCCTCACAACTTCCTGAACACCGCTCAACCGACTGTGCCATTGATTTAATTCCCGGTACTACACCCCCAAAAGGAAGAATATTTCCCCTATCTAAACCTGAATCTGAGGCCATGAAACAATACATAGAAGAAGAGCTTGATAAAGGTTTCATTTGACCTTCCACATCACCAGCCGCTGCCGGCTTCTTCTTTGTGAAGAAGAAAGACGGGGGACTCAGACCATGCATCGATTATCGAGGATTAAATGAGAACACTGTCAAATATCGTTATCCTCTACCTCTTGTTCCAGCCGCCTTAGAACAGCTTCGTCGAGCCAAATACTACACCAAGCTCGACTTACGCAATGCTTACAATCTTATCCGCATACGTGAAGGTGACGAATGGAAAACTGCCTTTTCCACCACTAGTGGGCACTATGAGTACTTGGTTATGCCATTCGGCCTGTCAAACAGTCCTTCCGTCTTCCAGGCCTTCATGAATGATGTTTTCCGGGATATGCTGGACAAATGGGTGATCGTGTACATTGATGATATATTGATATACTCAGACTCACTGGAGGAGCACATTCGCCAGGTCAGATCAGTTCTCCAACGAGTCATTCAATATCATCTCTATGCCAAAATGGAAAAATGTGAGTTCCATCAGACAAGCATATCCTTTCTGGGATACATTATCAGTCAGGAGGGAGTAGCCATGGACGAGAAGAAGGTAAAAGGAGTGCTGGATTGGCCATTACCCCAGACCATAAAATAATTGCAAAGATTCTTGGGATTTGCAAATTTCTACAGAAGATTCATCAGAAACTTCAGTCTCATAGCCGCTCCTCTAACAGCTCTAACCAAACGTCACAGCTCTCGTATACTGTGGACCCCTGAAGCACAACAAGCATTCCAAGACTTAAAGAGACGATTCACTACAGCACCCATTCTACGTCACCCTGACCCAGAACGCCAATTCATCGTAGAAGTGGATGCTTCCAATACAGGAGTGGGAGCCATATTATCCCAGCGACAAGGGAACCCTGCCAAGATGTATCCGTGTGCTTTCTTTTCCCGCAAACTTACCTCAGCTGAACGTAATTACGATGTTGGGAACCGTGAACTATTAGCCATGAAATTAGCCTTAGAAGAGTGGCGTCACTGGCTGGAAGGAGCTAATCAACCATTCATCATTCTCACCGACCACAAGAATCTGGAATACCTACGATCAGCCAAGCATCTCAATCCCCGTCAAGCTAGATGGGCTCTGTTTTTCACCAGGTTCAATTTCACCGTCACATATCGCCCGGGCACCAAGAACACCAAAGCTGATGCCCTCTCTCGCCAAACTGAGGAGATAGCCCAGAACTCCAATCCTGAAAGTATCCTTCATGAAAACCTGTTACTAGCCCCTGTCCAGTGGGATATCATAACCGAGATTCAACAAGCAAACCATCAGATACCCACCCCCACCGAATGCCCAACAAACCTCCTCTTTGTACCTGAAACACTACGCCCCCGTCTCCTCGATCAAGTCCATTCAACCCCAAGTTCCGGTCATCCCGGAATCACTGCCACTATTCAACTACTCCAAAATCAATTCTGGTGGCCCACCCTTTCGTCCGATACCGTCAAACACGTTAAAAGTTGCATCAACTGTCAAACCTCCAAATCACTCCGAAGATTACCTGCTGGTCTTTTATGTCCTCTCCCAACACCTCAACGACCATGGTCACACATTGCTGTTGATTTTATCACTGACCTACCCAATTCCCAAGGCTACACCACCATTTTCACCATAGTGGATCGATTCTCCAAGGCCTGTCGACTAGTTCCCCTCACCAAGCTTCCCACTGCCTTCGAAACAGCAGAACTCCTGTGCAATCAAGTGTTTAGATTCTATGGATTACCTGATGATATAGTATCTGACCGGGGACCTCAATTCACTTCCAGAGTATGGACAGCTTTCTTCAAGCATCTGAATGTGAACATTAGCCTCACCTCAGGCTATCATCCACAGTCAAATGGTCAAACAGAGCGCCTGAATCAAGACATAATCCGCTTCCTCCGAACTTACTGTCAACAACATCAACATGACTGGAGTAGATACTTATTTTGGGCCGAATACGCCCAAAATTCTCTGGTTAAACCCGCAACTGGCATCACCCCCTTTAAATGTATACTCGGCTTCCAGCCTCCTCTCTTCCCATGGTCTGGTGAACCCACAGAACTCCCATCCATCACGGAATGGTTGCACAGGAGCGAGGAGGTCTGGGATCAAGCTCACACACACTTACTGCATGCTATCAGACGTCAAGAACAACAAGCCAATCGCCATCGTCGCCCTGCTCCAGAATACCAGATCGGCCAATGGGTATGGCTATCAACCAGAGACTTAAGACTCCGACTTCCATGTCGCAAGCTCAGTCCCAGGTATGTTGGCCCATTCCAAATTGTTAGACAAATATCCCCAGTATCATTTCATTTAGAACTACCGGCTAATTATCGTGTTTCTTCTACTTTTCATGTTTCTCTGCTGAAACCTGCTGGTGGTCCGAGGGGAGAACCGGAGGAGGGGGCCGCCTCTCAGAACCCCCCAGGTATACTGGTCAACGGCGAGGAGGCGTACCATGTGCACAAGTTGCTGGACTCCAGACGTCGGGGTAATATTCTCCAGTATCTGGTTGACTGGGAGGGGTACGGTCCGGAGGAGCAATCCTGGGTCAATTCAAGGGATATCTTGGACCCCACTCTTACTGAGGAGTTTCATAGGATGCACCCGGAGAAACCGGCCCCTCGACCCCGTGGAAGACCCCGACGTCAGTTGCCTCCTCGCGTCAGGAGCCGCTCGCAGGGGGGGGGCTCTGTCACAGAGGAGGCTCCCGTACCACCACCTCTCTGCCACCAGAGGGAGCCTTCTCCGGAATATTAACTATTGGCTCTGAACTCTATTCCCATAATACCTCTTACCTGGGACTGATTGCGCTTCACACCTGCACTGCATTTACACACACACATAAAAGACACTTCCACTCACCACTTCTCTGCGAAGTCTTGATTTGCCTTGGTGATAATTTCTGAGCGTTTTTCCCGTGTCTTGTTTATCTGGTTTTTGATCTTGGACTGTTTCCTCATTTGTATGATTGTTATCTGCCTGGCCTGACTTGGACTGTTCTTGGACTTTTGATTATTGCTGCCTGCCCCGAATTCTGCCTGTTGTCTGGATTACCCCTGCTGTTTAATCTACCTTGCTCTGTCTGCCCTGTTTGACCCTGCCTGTACGACCTTCCTTATTAAAAGCTGCAAATGGATTCTACTGAGTCTAGTGAATCATTACAATAAAATTGCATGACATTTAACTCTAAAAGACATTTTATTATTAAGCAAAATGTCCTGCACATTAAGATAACTACAAATTTAAAATGTATAATTAAAAATATTAATAACAACTACATAAGACACAAAAAAATAGCATTTTCTGCATGTCCCCACTCTCTATCTCTAAAATTTACCATGAAATATGATGATTAAAATCCTTCAGAAATCTTATTTTTTTTTGCATTGTTGTGTGACTTTATACCCAATCTATGCTTTAAAATGTTTTTTTTTTTTCATGAGAATCTAAAAATAGAATCTAAATTTTTTTTAGATAGAATACAAAATGTAGTCATGTCCCCGGGTTTTCACTCAGTCCTGTTACCCTAACTCATCCCCCCCTCTGAAAAACTTGGAATACTCCACAAGACACATTTTCAACAGGAAGTTGCATCATCTGGATCTTCTGAAGGCAATGGGACGACCATAAGTAAGTCCTCTCTTTTTAATTTCTGTATATTTGATGAAATTGTAACTATGACTGAGAAGGTCAATCTCAACATACTGTCCTGTTACCTAAATTATTTCTTAGATTTTATTTGTTTATTCAAAACATATTAACTTTTGGTAAGTCACTAGAAATTGCTCAGTGTCCTTGTGCTATTAACATGTATGCTATGTGGCCATGTGCTGTGTATTTGATGACTTTTTGCTTAAAAACTCAATCCTGTTACTTTCAGTCCTGTTGCTCATATGAAAAATAACAGGAGTGAATTAAAGTAACAGGAGTGAGTAGAGTCCTCTGTTTTGGTGATTTAATACTGTAAATATTAGTTGATATAATACTATTCACCTGAATTATGAGTTTTAAGGTTGCAATTACTTATAAGGTAGACATTAGCATTTGTTTTACAATGTGAACCATACTTCCAGGAAGCTAGTCCACCACGAGCTGACTTAAACGTTTTGTCTTTGTCTTTCTTATATTTTGTAGAAGATGGAGAGAACCCATACTATGCAGGTGCCAGAAACACCCACCGATGGCATATTGCAATGAAAGGAGCGAAACACACCCGCAACCCTTTCTTTTTCCCCCTTTTTTGTCTTAACTTCCCCTTTTCTCCCTCCCTCTCTCTTCTTCTCTCTCTCCTTCTTTCTTTTTCCACCTCCTTCTCTTTGAAGTACTACTAGCGCGTTGTACACTACTTCAACACAAATCTTATGCACACACAGTCATGTACACTCTCTCTCTCTCTCACACACACATATGGACACTCATTCCTGTTACCCAAGTGTTCATTCCTGTTACTATTTTTTTCTTTTTTCTAAAAAAATAAAGTTAAACCAGTGTTTTTATCAGTTTTGTTTGGTCCATCATTTATACAATAGTTTAATAAATTAAATTATTAAAACAATTATAAACTTGAGGGTTCGGTCTTCTTTAAAATGAAAAAATGGCTTTGTGTTTTTTATTAAAATACACGCTGTCTTAATATATAGTGATTTTTTTCCACAAATATCAATTATTTGAACATATAACCAACAACTTCCTTAAAATAAACACTTTCTTGTGGGGAAAACAAAGGAATTAATTTACATGCTTTTTAACATGCTTTTTAAATGGCACATAAATTTCGGTAACAGGACTGAGAAAATATGCGTCCATCTTCTGCTTAAACCTGATAAAGAAAATAAATAAAGTTGCCTGAGATTGACCAATACACATTTTGAATAGTTAAATATGTGTAGTATTAGATTCAGTGTTGAAAAAAGATAAAAAATCAAGTGAATTTTGAAGAGTTACTGCAAGCAAATGTCACCTATTCGTTGGAATGGCTCACTTAACAATTATTTACAAACTTAGTGCAAAACCCAACTCCGTCCACAGCTGAACATAAAGCTTCTATATGATACCATATAGATTCAAACTTCATTAGATTATTCATTACTTTATAAAATCGGAAACCAATAACAATTCTGGATTTCACCATTACTTCCAACACCCTTACCCCATCACTATCATTTACTTTGTTCTATATGATTTCTCCTACTGATGTGCACAGCCATTTTTTGCTTTACCATACAAAATTCAACAACTGACATTCACCGCATCTACTTTTCACATATTTAAAACCAAAAATTAAAATCTGTACAGAAAAACCTCTATTAAAACAATTAAAGTTTTTTTTAAACATATCAAACAAAGGCCTCATGGTGCGTTCTATTATTGTCAACGAACCGACTCGGCCCTCGAATATGACGCCATTTCCACACTTCAAGCGTTCTGGTATGTTTTGCTCGTCCGAGTCGGAGAAAAACATGGACGCCACCCGGAAAGCTGTTGCTATGGTAGCACTGGCCGAGTACCAGGCGCTTATCAAAACTTAGCCATTTGAACTACTAAAAAATGTTAACTTTATTTCATGTTTTAGTTTATCTTCTGTTAGCAACGCTAGCCACGTTAGTAACACCTGTTTGAAACAAGGCTTCATTCAATACTGCACTCACAACAAGACCGATTCCCATACCCACAGGCAGTGATACAGACGCAGTAAGGTATTGCAGTAATTCGAGTGATTAAAATCTTAATTTAAACAACCAAAGCGGTCCAAAAACAATGAAAACAATTAATATTAAGTCACGTAGGGCACAGCCATCTTGGATTCCGTATCAGAATTCTTGCTCTGTGTCCTCGCGGTTGTCCGAAATCCGAGCGGGAAAATCCAAGGAAAGGGGGCGTGTTGGGGCGTGTTGCTAGGCAACGTCTTTCTTCGGAACTCCAACACGGATAAATAATAGAACGCACCATTAGACCAGAACAATATATAAAACAGTGACAAACAGTCTCTCTTTCAGAACAAAAAGGGCAATCTTGACTTGAAACAGGATTTAAAATAGAAACAAAAGCATTGACTGTGGTTATTTAGTCGATTGCTCTGCTCTGCTCGATTGCTCTGCTCGATTGCTCCTGTCTGCCTAGTTGCTGCTGCTGTTGCTGTTGCGTTGGTTTGCATCTGTAAACTTCGTATATCTTTCTGTTTTGAATCACTATTAGGGGAGAGTGGGGTAAAGTGAGACATTTTTTACATTTGCTCTCCTTTAAGCGAGCTAAAATGATATATCAGTAAAATTTACACATTTCCCATTAATTCAGGATGTTTCATAGCAATGGAAATTATCAGAATGTATTCAGGACGAAGGGTAGGGAAAATATGATTGTTTTTTAAAAAGTGGTCTTGTGTCTCACTTTACCCCAGCTTAGGTAAAGGTAACTGAGACAGACCAGAGAAATCAAGGGGGTAAAGTGAACCAGCTGGGGGTAAACTGATCCACTTACTTTTTATCAGAGCCCTGGCTCCCTGGAAAGCAGACGACTGGTGTCAGTCATGAGTGAGTATGGGTGTGGTTACGAGGAGAAAAGTGATCTCGACAAATGCCTCCAACCTAGGTTGGGGGGCCCTTTACAGGTGCAGGCCCATCTCTGGCCTATGGTCAAGCCTGGAGAAGCGCCTATAAACGGTCTAGAGATGAGAGCAGTCGCTCTATCGCTGAAAGCCTTTCTCCTGTACTTAAAAGGCCACCACGTCCTGGTCCGGACGGACAACATGGCAGTGGTGTCCGAAACAAATTGCCAGGGCGTTCTCAGGTCAAGCAACCTGCACGCCATGGCCAAAAACCTAATTTTATGGGCTCAGCACAACCTGTGCTCCCCAAGGGCGGCGCACATGCCAGGCATCCTGAACCAGGGTGCGGATATGTTATCCAGAGACAATGTTCCCCCAGGGGAATGGTCTCTTCACCCACAGACGGTTCAGCTAATATAGAGCATCTTCGGCGAGGCAGAGGTCGACCTCTTCGCCTCAGAAGACAACGCTCATTGCCGAATATTTTTTTCAAGAGCAGGGTATTTTTTTATGCTTGCCCATGATTGACCGCCCGCTGTATGAATTCTCTCCGGTCACGATGTTACCACAGGTCATCGAACGGATCAGGGAGAGCAAGTGTGCAGTGCTACTAATAACATCTCTCTGGAAGACCCAGTTATGGTTCTCCGTGCTGGTACAGCTGCGGTGCCGCTGAGGAGAGACCTCCTCACGCAGGCAAACCGATTAATCTGCCATCCTGTCCCGAGTTGTGGGCCCTTTATGTATGGCCCCTCAACGGATACTCGGGTGTCTCCGGGAAAGGGTGCTGAAAAAGATCACTGAGGCAAGGGCGCCGTCAACTAGACGCCTCTACCCGCAGAAATGGGTGGTATTTTCTGGCTGGTGCGCTGCACGGAGCCTGGACCCCTATTTGTGCGAAGTATCAAGTATCAAGTATCAAGTATCAATACTCGCCTTCTTACAAGGGCGTTTGGACGCGGGTCGTACCCCCTCCACGTTCAAAGTGTATGTGGCTTTGATCAGGGGATCGCTTCAGTCGACTTAACCTGACTACCTTTGGCTGATCTGGCCAATATAAAGGCTAAGGCCACACCCATTCTGGAGGGCTCTGACACGCCCAGGCGTGAATTAGCCTGATTGGTTCTTGCGTCTGAGCCGCCTCGCCATAGGTTCGTGCAGTTGCCGCAGCACATCCAATGACCGCACTAGCCGTTCATCTGTGTCTGCTGTGCAGACTTCAATATTCCACATTTTTAAAACCGGGCTCCTCCTCCTATATATCTTGTCAGGCTTGTCAATATTTCTATCCCTTGCAGCTGCTCTTATAGACTTCTTTCCTTCCTTGACCTCAGTGGCTGCCCTCTCCATCTCCTCGAGGGGTGTTTTGCCCCAGGTTGTCTTTCTGGTGTATTACATTGGCATGATGGCTTTTCTACAATGTTTATGACATTAAAAAATAAAACATATGCAATGTAATATTACATTAAAATTAGTGCTGGGCAAGTTAACGCGTTATTATCGCATTTATTAATTAATGCCGACAATTTTTTTATCGCGCGTTAACGCAGTTTTTTTTTATTATTATTATTTCGAAAGTCCGTTGCTCACTGGCTCTGAATACACATAGGCCTACAGTCAAACTATGATCACAGGAGGGGTGGGATGTTGGTCAGCCAGCAAATAACCCACCCAAACAAGCAGGGGAGGGGCGTGGCAGGTTCTCTCAGGTGAACAGAAAGGGAGACAGCGCTCCGCGAGTGAATGACAGGCGCTCTATGGATAGTAACCATGGCAACGGCTTCTGTGCGCTACGCAGCTGTAGTCTTTTTAACTTAAATTATACATAACTTTACCTGATAGGCCTGCGTTTAGTTTAGCGGGGATGCTCTGCCATGTGAATTCCCTCCTGTTGATGTCCTGATAACTATTTAGATTCTGGAAACTCACAAACAGCGAGCCGAGGATCAGTCTCTCTTCCAATGATTTGTGCTGCGCGTCGTGTACAAAAAGTTAGATAATTCAACTTCGGCAACGCGCGGGCGCGTGCGTGAGGCGAGCATGACCGCAACAGTTTCACAGGAACGCACCCGTTTGTCGCTGCACCTGTGCTCGACCACTTCACCTCACTCTAGGCTTATTTATAATTCTGTGTCGGACCTACGCCGGAGCCTCTACGCTATAGACTACGCGTTGGTTTTCATTATATATCTGCGTCGTTGTCCGCGTTGACGCGCAATTACACATGCAGAGGGAGAGTGTACGTGCACTACACAGCTACGGCGTGAGTTCGACGCAGAAGTATAAATTGGGCTTTACCTCTGTTTAATGTAATCTTACGTGGGAAACCATCGCATGCCATGACCAAACCTAAGCTGCTATCAGAGAAGTAACGTTGGTCGACTTATATCTGTAGTAGTGATCATGACCCTTTTAGACTGTTTCTGCTGCTCCCTGATACAAGATACCTGTTCAGAAAAAAAAAAAAAAAAAAACTCGTTTTAACAAGCTAGCTAAAAAGTAATGCCCTGGCAGTGGCAAATAGCTTTGTTTAAATATTTGATTTGATTACATTAATGTTTAGGTTGAGATTTACAAGAAATATTTTATTGATATTGTGTAAAGGGAATACTGCTGGTATAAAAGCACCTTATTTGTTTAAAGTTTTTGCAAACCACATGTTATTGCACTTGTGAAGCAGTACATTTAAATCAAAAGTGCGCAATACAGTACTTTAGAATTCATTATTCAATTCTGCGCGTAACAATGCGATTAATCGCGATTAATCGCAAGAAAATAATGCGATTAATCACGATAAAAATTTTTAATCTTTGCCCAGCACTAATTAAAATATGTTTAAGACTAAACTTAACTTGTGCCTCGTGTCTCACTTTACCCCACAGCATTTGTCTCACTTTACCCCACTGCCACAAAAAAACGATCTCTCTTAGTAATTCAGGATACTCTTCAGCTAGCATCATCACATGGTTTTATATGTTAATAGTTCATCAACATGTATGATATAAGTTTTTCTACCTGAATCAATTTGCTTTGGCACAACAGTTGATTAAGCTGACAGCAAGAAAATTTACTTTTACGTGCAAAAAAAAAAATTTTGTGAAAAAAACTTGTTTATCGTAGCACCATGAGGTCCTCTCCTTCATGGCCAAGGGGAAATGGGATGGGCTTGAAAACGAATCGGTTACCTAACGTAACCTCGGTTCTCTCTAGATGAGGGAACGAGTATTGCGTAAGCTAGCTTACGCTACGGGAAAGATTCATCTTTTCTGAGAAATTGAAGGCAAAAATTATCCTATAATTTTGTATCCATTGTCAACGCAGTTCAGCTGCAGCAGACCATGAGCGGGCTAGCTAGCAGCTCATTGGTTCGCTCACAGAGAACTGCTTAAGCCTATGAGGAGACGCAGATGAACTCTCGGCCAATGAGAGTCTGACATGCTCTCATTGCGTCAGAGCCCGCCGATACGGGCGTGGTCAGAGAGTATATCTTGGCATCCCAGGCTGTCAACTCTGGTTTTCATAGAATGAAGCGAGAACGCTAGTAGCACAAGCACGGCCAGGAACGCAATACTCGTTCCCTCATCTAGAGAGAACCGAGGTTACGTTAGTTAACCGATTCGTTCTCTTACGAGAGGTTCTCTCGTATTGCGTAAGCTAGCTTACGCTACGGGAACACCTGGTCAACGCCGTGCGTGCTAAACATCCACTACGAGTCCCAGGGGAGACCCCGGGGAACCCCTATGAGTGGGAATGAATATCTGTACATGTGACAAAGGCCAGCAGAGCGGGCCGGTGATTGTGTCGTACATAAGCACATGATAGAGAGGGACAGAGCGAAACCGGTCTGTGTGAATAACTCCCTATAGTGCAGCTCAACCAGAAGAGCTGTAACATACTAGACTGCTAGTAGTTTAGCCTGCAAGGCAGGAACTTCCAGGTTGTAAAATCTGACAAAGGTGGAGGGGGAAGCCCATCCCGCTGCCACACAAATGTCGTGAATGGAAATTCCGCTGGACCATGCCCACGATGAGGCCATGCCTCTAGTGGAATGAGCCCTGATGCCCAGAGGACATGGCAGGTCTTTTGATGCGTATGCGGCTGCAATGGCATCAACTATCCATCTTGATAGAGTCTGTTTCGAGGCGGCCAACCCTTTGGTGCGCCCACCGAACGAAACGAAAAGCTGCTCGGATCGTCTGACCGGAGCAGTGCGAGTAATGTATAATCTCAGGGCCCTGACCGGACACAGGAGATTAGAGTCAGATTCACTATCGGATGCAGGCAGAGCCGATAGGGAAATAACTTGTGCCCTGATTGGGGTACCAATCGCCTTTGGGACATAACCATGTCTAGGTTTGAGAACGACTAAGGAGTCATTGGGCTCAAACTCGAGACAGGAAGCGCTAGTGGACAGCGCGTGAATGTCTCCCACACGTTTTACTGACGCGAGCGCGAGCAGAAAAACGGCTTTGAGCGAAAGGTATTTGAGGTCCACGGTGTTTAACGGTTCGAATGGGGGGGCTTTCATAGCTTCGAGAACTATGGAAAGGTCCCAAATCGGCACCGAAGGGGGGCGTGGGAGGTTCATCCTTCTAGGTCCCCTGAGGAAGCGGATGACCAAGCCGTTTTTGCCCAGTGACTGGCCGCGCCGGGGTTCAACGAACGCTGCGACGGCTGCCACATACACCTTGAGAGTGGACGGGGACCTGCCCTTGTCCAACATCTCCTGGAGAAAAACTAGCAAGGAAGGAACCTCGCATGACCATGGGTCCAGATTTCTGTCTGTGCACCATTTAGAGAACACAGACCATTTAGACGCATAGAGCCTTCTAGTAGAAGCCGCTCTAGCCTGCATGATCGTGTTTAACACTCCCTCTGGCAAAGCAATGGGTAGTCGTTGATCACCCACGCATGTAGCGCCCAACGCTCTGGGTGGGGATGCCGGACTGTGCCGCGAGCTTGGGAGAGGAGATCTGCTCTGACTGGGATGGGCCACGGGGCTGTCTATGACAGCTGAGTGAGCTCTGGAAACCAAGTCTGACCCTCCCAACGCGGGGCTATGAGGAGCACCGAGTGGCGTGTTTCCCTGATTCTCTGAAGCACCTGTGGTAGCAGAGAAACTGGAGGGAAAGCATAAAGCGGGCGGCTGGGCCAGGTCTGGGCTAGCGCGTCCTCGCTCTTTGTGAAAAATATTGGGCAGTGGGTGTTCTCCTCTGAGGTGAAGAGGTCCACCTCTGCTCTGCCGAATATCCGCCACAGCTTTTGAACTGTAAGAGTGTGCAGGGACCATTCCCCGGGGGGAATGGGGTTCCTGGACAGACTGTCTGGACCGTCGTTCAGATGGCCCGGCACGTGCGTCGCTCTGAGCGAGAGCAGGTGACACTGAGACCAAACTAAGATGCGTTCTGTCAGCCGGAAGAGATTCCCGGATCTGACTCCGCCCTGACTGTTTAGATAGGAGACCACGGCTATATTGTCCGAACGGATCAGCACGTGGTGACCGTGAATGCTCGGGAGAAAACGCATGAGCGCGTTCTCGACCGCCAACATCTCCAAACAGTTTATGTGGAGGAGGCTCTCTTTAGCTGACCAGGGGCCGAAGGCCGGTGAGCCCTCGCAGACCGCACCCCAACCCGTGTTGGATGCGTCCGTCGAGATGACTTTTCGGCGAGAAAGGGTCCCCATGGAAACGCCTCGCTGAAACCATTCTGCCACAGTCCATGGCTGCAGAGCTGTGATACAGGTCTGCGTTACCTTTATCAGCTGGCGGCCCGTGGTCCACGCACGGTGAGACACACGGCTCTTCAACCAGAACTGAAGCCGGCGCATGCGCAGTAACCCCAGCTGGAGCAATTCTGCGCGCGCAAGATCACATTTTGAGCGCGCAAAATGCCATTTTGCATGCGCGTGAACTGAGTTTTGCGTAGAAATGTTCGTCTCGCAGATAAGAAAATATTTTGAGCGAACGAAAATCAATTTTGCATTTAAAATAAGTATTTGGATGTGCGCAGACGTTCTCTTTCGCATGTGCAAAGTTTCACTTTCTTGCTCCTCTCATACAGCCATAAGCGCTCTCAAAGCGCAGACGGCTCGCGTGCTCAACACAACCCAGCGTTACAATATGCCATAATTCCAACCAATCAGAGATGAGGCTGCTAAATTCTGATTGGCTAGATTGAAAACCAATCACAAGACTCCCTGAGTCACCGACTGTGGACGAGAAAAAATACATGGTGGAAGATATTTATGTTTAATTTGTTTAATGGATTGAACACTTCAATTTAAGTTCAAGTAAACAAAAACATTCACAGCAGAGATGTTCTGTAAAAACAACTATCATACAAAAAAATATACTGTATTTTCTTATATACTATTTTAGGATGGATAGTGTGCACATATGCAGGTTTCCTCCCCTCACTGCAAAAAAAAAAAAGAGAAAGACATGTGGGTAACAATGCAAACATATATGCAAATATAACTGTGAAAATCTTGGGTGTGTGACCCACAAGACTTCTATATAATTACTCGCATAATTCGATTTTTATTTTTTTGCAGTCAGGGGAACAAGCCTGCATTCCAATGTGCACACTATCCATCCTAAAATAGTATATAAGAAAATACAGTATTTTTTTTTTTTTAGTATGATAGTTCTTTTTACATGACATCTGCTCTGAATGGTTTTGTTTAAATAATTCCAAGGATATGAAGTAGATTGATTATTATTTTAACGTTATTACATTGCATTTCTACGTTTATTTGATGGCTTTTTTTACACACTTATTTCATTAAAAGGGGAAAAGTCTGTCCATCTTCATTTCTGAAAATGTGTAACATTTGAGACCCCAGCTCGGTCACATTCATATTTCACTAATGTTAATTACATAACTTGCAGTTCAGAAAGAAGTTACTTGAGGTGTAGCAAACACTGGGACATGCCATTATGTACAGTAATAGTACGATTTGATTTTGATTAAAAATAAGCTAAAGAAAATTAGCTTAAATTAAGCTAAAAAATAAACTGTGAATTGAACTTAAATAGAAGTGTTCAAGCCATTGAACAAATTAAACAAACATTCTCCACCATGTATTTTTCCTCGTCCACAGTCGGTGATTCAGGGAGTCTTGTGATTGGTTTTCAATCCAGCAAATCAGAATTTAGCAGCCTCATCTCTGATTGGTTGGAATTATGGCATATTGTAACGCTGGGTTGTGTTGAGCACGCGAGCCGTCTGCGCTTCGAGAGCGCTTATGGCTGTATGAGAGGAGCAAGAAAGTGAAACTTTGCACATGCGAATGAGAACGTCTGCGCACATCCAAATACTTATTTTAAATGCAAAATTGATTTTCGGCCGCTCGAAATCTTTTCTTATCTGCGAGACGAACATTTCTCCACAAAACTCAGTTCACGCGCGTGCGAAATGCCCTTTTGCACGCTCAAAATGTGATCTTGCGCGCGCAGAATTGTGACCGAAATCTAATCCCATATGAACGGAGCAGCGTCACTGCTTCTGGGTTCACAGTAGTTTCTAGCCGCGCTCGAAAACGTGGAGGGCGACGGTGAAACTGTAAGCGATAGCCTAGCCTTATTGTGTTTAGCACCCACTGGGAAATTCCCGGAATAGCTTCCCACGCTTTGAAGCGTAACGCTAGGGGGTGAATGGCTACATGGTCCCCGTCGCTGCACATAGCGGGCTGCGTGAGCGCGCTCATATTGTTTATGACAGCGGAACTTACACTCAGAGAGGAATTTATGGGCCGTCTAACAGAGTGAGCAGAGGGGGGAGGCGCACACGGGCTCGTAGGCGCTTATGCACTCTGAAACCCGAGCGGGTTGGAACCGCTTTATGAGAGTGGACTCTGTGTGAGACACAGGGACTGAAGTGCTTTTGTGTATGAGTGAACACAGTGTTGTGGGCACATTTTCTACACAAGAGGCTTTTATGCTCTTTTTGAGATTTCTCTGGGTCGCCGTGAAAACGGCGTTTTCGCTCATGCAAGCGGGAAGGGAGACCGGCTTGGTAATGGCGGTGTACACTGCTGTAGTAGCCGCGTGAGCGGTGACTAACAGAGGGCGAAACTTTGACGGCGGTCCGGCCGTGGCGGGAGAGCGCCGTCTTTTTCTCAGCTGTGCTAGGCAGACTTTGAGTAATCAGGTTTCAGCGCGATCCGAGGCCGAGGCCCCCAGGGAGGCGGCGTCTGTGGCGGCTGTCAGAGCGAGAACGAGGGCGGCCGCCCTGGCGTCGCTGAGAAGCCTGACTTTGCTGAGCTGGGCGCTGGGGTGGGGCTCGTGCAGGAGGCTGGACACGTGAGCGGCCTGCCGAGGAGCTAGCGCGACGAGGCAGAAAGAGATTCATGGCCTGGGAGGCTTTCTGCACTTCGGAAAATCGGTCGACGATACCCGTGACAGCAGATCCGAAGAGGCCGGATGGAGAGAGCGGGGCGTTGAGAAAGGCGGCGCGCTCAGAGTCTCCCATGTCGGCGAGTGTGAGCCACAGATGTCTCTCAGACACACAAATGGCGGCCATGCATTTCCCCAGGGCTTGAGCAGCAGATTTTGTAGCGTGAAGGGCAAGGTCCGTGGCGCTCCTCAAATCCGCGACTAGAGGGGGATTTTTTCCGCTCTCACCCCATTCACGAAGTATGTCACCCTGTAGTATCTGAAGGACGGACATGGAGTTAAGTGCAGAGGCTGCTTGGCCGGCGGCTGAGTAAGCGCGGGCGTGAAAGTTTGAGAACCGGACCATTCCTCACTGTCTGAAGCGAGAAGCGAACATGTCTCCTTGAAGTCCGCGGCGTCATCGGATGCAATAGAGCGGCCACTCGGCGGCAGCTGTATGTCCGGAAGCGGCGGAGAAGGAGAGCGGGAGGCGACAGGCTCCGGCGGGATGAACGCTTCTGGCTGGGGTTCCGGCGGCCTCTGAGAGCAGCGTTTCTTCTTCCGCGTCGAAGTCAGAGGCGGCGCGGAAGCATCTTTAGTGGCCTGAAGTCGAGCCCGCAGGGTCGACAACGGCATGTCTTCGCAGAGATTGCAGCCGCCATCGGCGAGGGCGAGCTCGGCGTGCTCCAATCCGAGGCAGAGAGAGCAGATGACGTGGCGGTCTCCATCCTCGAGGGGAGCGCGGCAAGAACCGCAGGAAGAAATACGAGGCATCTTGAAAAAGACGCTCGGCTCTTTTAGATACAAAATGTACAGGAAGCTTTTTGTAAAAAGGATACAAATCCGTCGGATGGCGCTAGCTCGCAGGCCGGCTGAAGGTGGCGAAGACGGCCGGCTTTCTCAGTCTCCCAGATGCTCGCTAAGTTGCCCTTTCGACGACGGCGGCTTCTCTCAGGATCAGCAGATGCGTGTAGCCTCGCTGAAGAGATGAAAAATCAGAGTTGATAGCCTGGGACGCCAAGATATACTCTCTGACCACGCCCGTTTCGGCGGGCTCTGACGCAATGAGAGCATGTCAGACTCTCATTGGCCTAGAGTTCATCTGCGTCTCCTCATAGGCTTAAGCAGTTCTCTGTGAGCGAACCAATGAGCTGCTAGCTAGCCCGCTCATGGTCTGCTGCAGCTGAACTGCGTTGACAATGGATACAAAATTATAGGATAATTTTTGGCTTCAATTTCTCAGAAAAGATTCATCTTTCCCGTAGCGTAAGCTAGCTTACGCAATACAAGAGAACCTCTCGTAAGAGAACATAATGGTCACATGACCACAAATGTGTTCCGTTGACTAGATACAGGGGGTGTCTCACATTACCCGATGTCTCACATTACCCCGCTCTCCCCTACTATCATTCCTAGTTTATACTGATAAATATAGCTTACCCAACATCACACATTAACCTCGCTAGCTTCTAACTAAATCATTATTGGTTGAACACGCTAGTAATTCGCTAGCCTTTTGCGCGTCATCCGTGCACTCTCTATTTATTTATTTATTTTTTCTCGCGCGTGCTCGCGCCTTTTGCAAGTTTCATGAAACAACATAGGTGAGTAGGATCAGTCAACAAACACTGTGAGTCATGTCATTTTTCTCCTCTCATTGTCACGTGCACTTCATGTAACATGTATCAGCATAGGATTTACATGTGATACATGCAGGGAGACAGTCAGGCTGTTGGAGAAGATTTCAGAACTAGAGACACGCATCCAAACTTTAATCAAGGTTAATTGTAGAAGTGCAAGGGCTTTAGATACGGCTTTAGATACTCCTTTGGATGCGACTAGCTTAGTGAACACTGTACATTGCTCGGTTCCGGCTGAAGTAGAGCCCATGCAGCAGGGCAATTGGGTGACAGTAAGACGCTGTAGTCGCGGGACAAAACACCGCTCTTCCGTTTCGATTACCATAACAAAAAGATTTTCCCCACTCAGTGAAACACCCACTGAGAATCCTGTTGAATGTGCCCTAGTTATTGGCGAACGTGACGGAGCGTGAAAATAGAGACACAAGCCACCATAGTCACATGTTTGACAGGAGCCAGAGCGCCTGACATCAAAGCAAAATTTTATGCGAGACACTACAGGTAAATAGGGTAAATTTTTTAACTAGCAGATATCACCATGAAACTTTCCCAGTTGATTACCTAAATTAAGATGAGAAAAAAATTATTACAAGTTTTCTGTAATTTAATGTTTAAATATGCAAATTGGGCATTGTCTAATTAAATATGCGCTAATTTGCATATATTTCAAAAAATAAAATCTGAGTATTGGATAAAGCCAGGTTCAAAATTATTTTTTCATTGTGTTCACATATTAGATGGGGAAAAAATTACAGAGGGATTTATGGATATCTACTTTTGTTATCCTGTAAATCAGAATATACTGTCAATAGCCTTTAAAAAAAGATTTTTGCCATGTTTTTTGGAATAAAATGTTATATAAATCAGGCTAGGAATAATATATTTACAAATCCCTCTGTAAATGTCTTCATAATATAACTAGGTACAAGACTGGAGATTTTGGTGTATATAGGTGCTACTGAAGTGGAGATTTCGGACTTGGAGTATGAGAGAAAGGTCATTTTGAGAAAACAGGCTTTAAAGCTACACTGTGTAACTTTTTTAGTTTATTCTTAGCTAAAAACACTTAGTTCTTTCAAAAATATATGTCCTCATTAATGTATATTTACTTCGTTCAAGTAATAAAGTATTCTCGTGAGTGTATAATATGCCATTGAAAATACATACGGGTGAGGGGTTCTAATGTCGGTCGCCATGTTGCCCCTCCATCTTGAAAGTACTTTAGCCAAAGAGGGACATCAAGCTTCGCATTTCGCGTTTTAACACTCGATGGCACCGTGTCGAGGAGGTCGTACTGGAAGCCATGTTAATCTTGGACTTCATTGGCCACCGTAGGAGTTAAAACGAAATCGAAATTGAGAGGAACAGAAACTAATTTTCACTGGATGGTCATATACCTTTTCACCGCTAGATGGGGGTAAAAATCACAAACTGTAGCTTTAAAGATTTAGCATCAGCCAATGTGATTGCGCATTTGTGCCCTTTTACTTTCACGATTGGTTGCTGATAAAAAGGAAATTACCATATTTGGATCCGGCAGCATTGTACAGTAGAGAGAGAGCTTTCTAACAGTGTGTGTGATGACAGGGTGCAGACAGCGATCGCGGAGCAGCGGAATGATTTAGATCGCCAACTTTTGATGAATTTATGAGAAATCTACAGATGCAAACAGACAAAGTGTCATAAAATAAAGACCTAAATGTGTTTTTCGGACTTTTTTTTCACCACAAGTCTGAAAGAAGACATGTTATTGAAGACAAATATCCCAAAATCTCAAAATTGACCAGTGGAAAGAAAAAAAAAAACATGTTTTTGCCTGCCGTGTCTCGCCTTAAAAGTGCTGGCTTATGCTAATCGTAAATTCTATAAGATTATTATTCACGTTGGCACTAATGATGTTCGACTCGGCCAGTCGGAGATCACCAAAATTAACGTTAAAGAGGTGTGTAAACTCGCAAGTATGATGTCAGGCACTGTAATTTGCTCTGGCCCTCTTCCTGTTCGCAGGAGTGGTGAGATAGTTAGTAGACTGTCCTCACTCAATGGCTGGCTGTCGAAGTGGTATCCGCAAAATAATATAGAATTCATAGACAATTGGAAAAAATTTGGGGGCAGACCTGACCTGTTGAAAAGAGATGGTATTCATCCCTCCTGGGATGGTGCTGCTCTTCTCTCTAGTAATATGGCACATAGTCTTAGAGCCCAAACATGATAATCTGGGGCTCAGGTCAGAAAGCAGACAAACTGGCTAAACCGACCGTCTGCCAGCTGTCTCACGTCACCAATATACCAATATACACCACCTGAATATTCGATCCCTTACTTCAAAAGCACTTATTGTTAATGATATGATTTCAGATTATAACCTAGATGTGCTGTGTTTGACAGAAACCTGGCTAAAACCAGCTGATTACATTACTAGTCCACACCGCAAGATTATTGTTAGAAACATGAACCTCGTCTGAAAGGCAAAGGGGGAGGTGTTGCTGTAATTTATAGTAATATTTTCAGAATTACTAAGAAATCTAGTTTCAAATATAATTCTTTTGAAGTGTTGGTGCTTAATGTAACAATATATAGTGTAAATGATAAATCACGTTTGAGATTTGTGCTGGCTACTGTATACAGGCCAACAGGGCACCACAAAGACTTTATCAAAGAATCTGCTGACTTTCTATCAGAATTAGTACTCGCTGCAGATAAAGTCCTAATTGTTGGTGATTTTTAAGGATTGGCCTTTAACCCCCTGGGGTCTGAGGTGTTTTTGGAGTCCTTGAGATGTTGTGACATTTGTGTTTTTTTCAGTTGCTTATAAACATATTAATGGCACAGGTGAAATTACACTATATTTAGCACACACATGGCTATGATAATATGTGATATAATATGTTTGTACATGTTTGTATATTTGACAGAATATTGTTTATGCGTGGTTATTGAAAAAACTAAAAATGAAAATTTCTGAAATAAGGCTACAAAACACATAATAAATATGTGTCCACAAGACTTTTGACTAATGGATGTTGTTGCCTAGTGTTTTTTCTTCAAAATGATCTGAAAAACATCCTGCCTAATCATTCACATAAAACTGTGAATTGGGTTTTACTGTGAAAAACTTTTTTTTGTTTGCCAAGGCAATATGCGAATGGCCTTGAACAGTCCAAGCCCCATCATGAATAATTAGGTGATTCTCACCTGACCCGCATAATAATGAGCCTTTCATTCAGGTGTTACACAAGGAAAAATTGAAAGGACAACATACATACATACATACACATATACATACATATATATATATATATATATGAAGAGTTTAGATGCAAAAGCCTCTAAGTGCCATTTGAAATTTTCTTCTAGAATGATCATTTTTATCAAGCTTGTATATTTAAGTTCAGTAATTTCACTTAAATGGCAATGAAGATTACCTAATAATTGTCATTTAAGTGAAATTACTGAACTTAAAATGTACAAGCTTGATAAAAATTATCATTCTAGAAGAAAATTTCAAATGGCACTAGAGGCTTTTGCATCTGAACTCTTCATATAATCAAAATATAAATGAAAGTCAAAAACCCATTTTTAGTCATACCTGGAAACAAATCCTGGTCAAATAGGTTATATGGGTCATTGTATAGAATTGGTTCAAAGTTAGAGTTGGAAACATCTTGAAAAGATTTTTTTTTCCATATAAAGTAGGCTATTATAAGCTTGCATTGGATAACAGTTGATTAGTTTATTTTTTTACAAAACATAGGCTACTATATATTTAACATATGAGCAGAAACGGTCTACCTAAAGCTTATTTGATGTCTATTTTATAGTAAAAACTTTCTAATCTATTTCGTCTGTAACAGTAGGCTATGCATCTGTGCGTTCGTTTGTTCACACACCCAGACACCCGATTCATATTTAAACAGTCTTTTTGGTTTTACAGATACTATTCTATATTGCGATTAGAACAAATCTCAGTAGTCTTACTAGGAGCGAGAGTGAATGAACGCACAGCGCGCACGCGTCTGTGAATTCATCCATTCATTCGCACACAGACACGCATTTAAAATTTAAACAGTCTTTGTGCAATTTACAGACACTATTCAATAACACGATTAGAACAAAGCACTTAAGAATAAATGACTTACTACATCAGCTGAATCCGTGCTCCTCGAATGAAACAGGTAACTGAGTTAACTTTTCCAGGAATTATTCCTCTGCGCAGCAAGACGAGATAAAGGTTAGCGCGTTCTGATGTGGGCGTTTATATGGCTTGCCTCAACATTAACGTTTGAATAGCGCGCGCTCTCAGTGGGCGTGGTCACATTAACACGTCATACGCTATAATTAGGTGAAAGGAAAAAGACCGACATCTCTCTCTTTTCATACAGATTACATCAACTGAGAATAGTTGCTTTTTTATATAAGTTACTTTATTTAAAAGAAGAGAATTTCAGCTTCATAAAGATAAATCTTTCGTGTCTCTGTGACAAGTATTTATTTAGTTACAGTTCATTTTTCGGACGCGTTTCAGAAAGATTTTTGCGGAGACAGTGTGAGCTGAAAGCGCACCCTGTTTATTTTATTTATTTTACAAAAACACAAGGTTTTTATGTTAATAAGAGTGTACACAAAAAAAGAAGACATTTAACAGTATTGAATGATGTGTAACACTTATATGTAAGATCAAAATCAACAAAGTATTTTGAGTTTGTTTTGCACTGATAAGAAAAAAAGTGAGGAGATCACACCGGCGTGATTGCCGACCCCAGAGGGTTAAAGATATTCTTAACTCTATTGGAGTTGGACAACACGTGTCAGGACCTACTCATTGTCGTAATCATACTCTAGATCTAATATTATCACACGGAATCAATGTTTATGCCGTTGAAATTCTGCAGCAGAGCGATGACATCTCAGATCATTATTTAGTCTCGTGTAAACTTAATTTAGCCAAGGCTGCAAAGCTGACTCCGTGTTACAAGTATGTTAGACCTATCAATTTTTCCACTAAAGATTGCTTTATTAATAATCTTTCTGATCAGTTTCATCATCTCAGCGTCCTAGATAGCTTGGAAGAACTCAATATTGCGACAGAAACTGTTCCAGCACTTTAGACACAGTTGCTTCATTGCGCTTAAAGAAGATTAAAGAAAATAGTCCAACGGCGTGGTAAAACGAGCACACTCAGGCCCTTAAGAGAGCAGCCAGAAAAATGGAGCGCAACTGGAAGAAAACAAAACTAGAAGTATTTCGCATTTCATGGAAGGAGTTATTACTTCTTAATTCTGAAAAAACAGAGATTCTAATTATTGGACAAAAAAACTTCCTCACGTAATAACCTAGAATACTGTCTCATACTTGATGGCTGCTCTGTCAAGTCTTCGTCGTTGGTTAGGAACCTGGGTGTGTTCTTTGATAGCAATCTTTCATTTGAAAGTCAAGTGAATAGTATCTGTAAAACCACATATTCCATCTTAAAAATATATCTAAACGTCATATGCTCTCATTGACAATTGCGGAACAGTTAGTTCATGCGTTCATGACATTAAGGCTAGATTATTGTAATGCTCTACTGGGTGGTTTCCCTGCACGCTTAATAAACAAATTACAGCTGGTCCAAAATGCAGCAGCTCAAGTTCTTACCAGAACCAGGAAGTATGATTTTATTAGCCCGGTTCTGTCAACACTGCATTGGCTCCCTTTTAAATATCGGTTTACTGCGGTCCGCCGTATCCAGATCTGATGAAGGACCTGCGTCTGGACGCGACGACAAGGCCTCCTGTGAAGGCCTCCTTCCCTTTACCTCTGAACAGATAATCGTTGTCGGGATAATTCCGGTTCACGTGGCTACGCTGAAGCAATACAATTCTGTATTATAAATTTTAAGGCCAGACAAGTAGTTTGTTGAAGGTTGTTTTTTTTTCAGGGAAGGACTACATGTCTGCGCACATATTTACAAACGCGCATACATATAGAATGATGCGTATTTTAACCAAAATAAGGTGTTTGTGGTTTCAGACATCTTCACGTTAAAACAACTCCAATCTTTAAAAAGATTTTGATAGAAAGCAGGTAGACATGAAGTATCAATTTTATTTGGGTCCATCAAAAACAAGGATTTGTCCAAGTTCATTCCTTGAACAGATTTCAGTACAACACTGGTTACTGTTCTCCAACCTGGCAACACTTGTTGCCACAGGTAATCAAGAGAATCAGGGAAACGCGCCACTCGGTGCTCCTTATAGCCCCGCGTTGGGTGAATTAAATTTGGTTCCCGGAGCTGACGCGGCTGTCACTTACAGCCCCGTGGCCTATTCCGGTGTGAAGAGATCTCCTCTCTCAAGCTTGCAGCACGATCTGGCATCCCCATCCAGAGCGCTGGTCTCTGCACGCATGGTTGATCAACGGATACACGTTTACGCAATCCAGAGCTCCCTCTACTAGAAAGTTCTACGCGTCTAAATGATCTGTGTTCTCCAAATGGTGCAGACATGTGAGGTTTCACAGGTGCTCGTCTTCCTTCAAGAGCTGTTGGACAAGGGCAGATCCCCCTACACGCTCAAAGTGTATGTGGCGGCCATCGCAGTGTTCGCAGAGTCGACGCGCGGCCAGTCAATAGGAAGAAACGAGCTGGTCATCTGCTTCCTAAGAGGAGCTAGAGGGATGAACCCTCCGTGGCCCCCGTCGGTTCCTATCTGGGACCTTTTATTGGTCTTGGAGGCCCTGAAAACTTATCTCTTTGAACCATTAGATTCTGTGGATCTGAAATACCTCTCGCTCAAAACCGTTTTTCTGACAGCACTGTCATCAGTCAAACGTGTGGGGGATTTCTACGCGCTCACTGTCAGCGCTGCGTGTCTCGAGTTTGGGCAAAATGACTCTAAAGTCATCCTCAAACCTAGGCATGGCTATGTCCCGAAGGTGATTGGCACTCCCTTCAGAGCGCAGGTCATTTCGCTATCGGCTCTGCCAGCATCCAATAGCGAGAGCTATACTACCTTCCTCTGCCCTGTCAGAGCGCTGAAGGTTTACATTGCGCGCTCCGCCCCTTTCAGGCGCTCGGAGCAGCTTTTTGTTTCGTTTGGTGGGCGCACCAAGGGTCTCACCACCTCGAAACAAAGCCTGTCCAGATGGATAGTGGACGCTATTGCTGCTGCTTACGCGTCAAACGACCTGCAGTGCCCTTTGGGCATCAGGGCTCATTCCACTAGAGGCATGACCTCATCGTGGGCATGGTCCAGCGGAATTTCTTTTCATGACATTTGTACGGCGACAGGCTGGGCCTCTCCGTCTACATTTGTGAGGTTTTATAACCTGGAAGTTCCCGCCTTGCAGGCTAAACTTCTGTCAGTCTAATAGTGTGTATGTTCTGCCCGCGTTTCTGCGCGCAGGCTACTATGACGTGACTAAGCTCTTCTGGTTGAGCCGCACTATAATGGGCCGTTATGTCAGACTGGCTATACTGCTCTGCATTTCCCATGGGGTGCTTATACATGTGTCGGCCCGCTATGCTGGCCCCTATTTTCCCACTTTTCTTGTTCCCCGACTCGGGGACTCATAGAGTGGATGCTTGGCGCGCACGGCGTTGACAAAGGGTTCCCGTAGCATAAGCTATCTTACGCAATACGAGAGAACCTCTCGTAAGAGAACGTATCGGTTACCTAACGTAACCTCGGTTCTCTCTAGAAGAGGGAACGAGTATTGCGTAACCTGCCGTGCTCGCGCCACGAGCGACTTTCGCTTCAGTCGATGAAAACCAGGGAAACAGCCTCTGAGCCCTGCTTATATACCCTAAGCCACGCCCATTCTGGCGGGCTAAGATGCTGTGAAGGCGCGAGCGCCCTTCATTGAACGTGACGTCACGTCTCGATCAGTGGGAGGCTGCTGCAGTTCCCACAGGGCAGCCTATGAGCACGCTAGAGAGCCTGCTCTAGGTCTGCTAGCTGCTGCACTGCGTTGACAATGAATACAAAAATTAAGGATACTTTTTTGGCTTCAATATCTCGAAAAGATGAATCTTTCCCATAGCGTAAGCTAACTTATGCAATACTCATTCCCTCTTCTAGAAAGAACGTCTCGGTTACGGATGTAACCCTCGTTCCCTGAGTAGGGAACGGAGACGTTCCGTCGGATGACGACGAATGGGGTTTCGCTTAGAAAGCCAATCGACTTCGAGTACTACAAAACGAGCCAATGGCAAAGAAATGCCATGGGTCTGCGGAATTTGCATAGCGTAACTCCGCCTCACCTCGTGGGTATTTAAGGAGCACGCTCATAGCAAATAGGCATGTTTTTCTCGCTGAGGAGCCAAGACTGAGCTCAGGCGATCCCCGCGGTACAGCGGAAAGTGGCAGGAAGACGGAACGTCTCCGTTCCCTACTCAGGGAACGAGGGTTACATCCGTAACCGAGACGTTCCCTTTCGTTGTCACTCCGAGTTCCGTCGGATGACGACGAATGGGGATACCAGTCTAATCACGCCACCTTCTCAGCTGTCTTCCAGTGCCCAGCGTAATCTGAGATCTGTGTCGTGAGATAGCACGGACGAAGGACTCCTATTAGCACAGGAATACCAAGGTACACTGGGGAGCATATCCCAAGGTCTTTAAGGGAAATATGCAATTACTGCCAACCCAGAGGGGGGGACTTAGAGAATACACATATGACCCGAGGGATGCATATGGGGAATCACTGGGGTGTCCAGCCGCAGGTGGAATATTTCAACCCCAGGGGTGGCAAGGTGGCTTGCCAAGGGAAAGACACATGCTCAAAGAGGCTTACAGTGGAATACACATGTGGGGGTAGCTCAGAGGAGGTACCATGCACACGGAAGGCACCTAGCCGACGCGCAGGCAAAAGACACTGGCGCCAGCATCAGGAGTGCTGGAGGAACTCAGGGCTTTCGGGGAAGCTCACCTGAGGAGAATATCGCACGTATCCAGTCCGTGGAGTGGAATGGCGAGCAAGCGAAGACACCTAACGGGTCCCATGTTAGCTTGAAAAAGACAGTACATGGGAGGAGACTGGCTCCACTCGGAGATTGTAAAATCTGGCGAATGTGTTAGGTGTCGCCCAGCCTGCAGCTCTGCAGATGTCTGTTAGCGAGGCGCCATGCGCTAAAGCCCAAGAGGATGCCACACTCCGGGTGGAGTGGGCGGTCACACCAAGGGGGCACGGTCGACCTTGCTGCTGGTATGCCAAAGCAATGGCATCCACTATCCAGTGAGACAACCTTTGTTTGGAGAGAGCCTTTCCCTTCAGCTTCCCACCATAACAGACAAAGAGCTGGTCTGAGGTCCTGAAACACTGCGTTCTGTCTACATAGATGCGAAGAGCACGTACTGGACAGAGCAGTGCCAAGGCTGGGTCTGCCTCCTCCGGGGGCAGCGCTTGCAGGTTCACCACCTGGTCCCGAAAGGGAGTGGTAGGAACCTTGGGCACATATCCAGGCCGGGGTCTCAGGATCACGTGAGAGTGACCCGGCCCGAATTCCAAGCACGCTTCGTCAACGGAGAATGCGTGCAGGTCCCCTACCCTCTTGATGGAGGCAAATGCAGTCAGAAGCGCTGTCTTCATTGACAGGAAGTTAAGCTCGACTGACTGCAAAGGCTCAAAGGGAGCGCTGCGCAGGGCAGTTAACCTGTTAAGCTTCAAGCCCATTTTTGAAAAATCCCCAGATATGGCATTCCCAAACTGAAACAGATACAGTTCATGAACCCTTTGTACTAAAAGCACAAGTAAGATCTCATTTGAAAGCTGACACCTGGAAGTTTATTGTAAATGTAGAATTAATTATTGTCATAATGAAAAAAAATAGTTATAAATAGCTTCAAAGTTTTGTAAAGTTATTATACATTTATTTTTATGAAACATCTTCATGAAAATAAAATTGAAGTTGGCCCTGGAGCAATCTAGAAATGCACTGCAGCTAAAGCCACATGTCTGGCCATGTTATATTTAAAATCTGAAGATGATAAGTCTAAAACTCTGTATTTAGTTCAATGTTTTTCAAGATCATGTCATATGACTTTATTTTGATTAGACTGGTGTTTATTGTCATCTTATAAGCATCTATTCAGTCTATTGCCTCTATTGTTTTGTGATGCAAAAACGAGCCCCATTCAGTCTCAGTCTCCCCTGCACATATTCACACCTCTCCAGCCTGTTTATTGCTCTAAATATGCTTTTCTTTTGTCTGCATTATAATCACTAACGACTAGCAATTCACACTGTTTCAATCCCTCATTTATTTTATAAAAGTTCTCACTTCACAGTGAAACTGTATCAAATGCCCTTTTTGAAAAACGAAACAGTTCAGTAAGCATTCTTATTTAAAAAAAAATCATAAAAATTACACCGAAGTTAGGTAGCAGGTGCTCAGTACTAGCTAGCATGTTAGCTTAGCACACCATCAATACACGACAATTTATGAGAATAAAACTATGTTTGTGCTCAACTTACTTTATAGCGCAAGTCGAGTGTTTTAAATAACTTTCTGTAATCTGATTTGGCTTCAGATAAAAAAATCAGATAGAAAATATATTATTTTATTGTATTCTGCACAATTTGAAAGTCTATCTCGATTAGCATTACATTATACATATAATCTATTATTATGAAAATACCTGACATGACTCGAAGAACACAGGTAAATCAAATATCATTGCAATCATGTTTATTGTCTTCAAAACATCTTTATCTGCACTTTACAGCGATCTCGGATAGCTTTGTTGTGCCAGGACTTCCTGAATGTCACATGATTATAGTTCTTCTTCATGTGATCCATATATGGACTTTACTGTTCAAACAGCGCCCCAGACCGTTAGTATGAATTGATAACACAGTACATCAGAGTATACAGCGCTCAAAATGATTACATCGACGCATTTGGGTATAAATTCAATAAATATTATTCCTGTCTATAGAAGTCTGATGTAAACCTATGAGAATCTATCAATATTTCTCCAAATCTGCACATGTTTGAGCTAAAAGCCCTGAGGGACGTTGTTTTGTCAAGAGCTGTCATGACGATCGCACGGGAGTTTTTTTCTGAATGAGACCGGCTGACGCTCATAATTCATATTAAAGGTAACGACTCATTTTTTAATTTCATAACTCCTGACACAAATTAAGACATAACTGTCACTATAAGTTTCACAGAATACAATAGTGGTCAAATACTGAAACTTGAGTCTTATATCTTTTTAATGATGTATAGTTTGTCAAGGTAATAACATTAAATCTGATAGTAACTTTGAACTATTTAAAAAAAAAAACGCTTCAGTGCGCCCGCGCTCTGGTGAAGCTTAACAGGTTAAGACCACTGCGAGGTCCCAAGAGGGTACGAGAGGAGGGCGAGGAGGATTCAGTCTCCTCGCTCCCCTCAGGAACCTGATGATCAGGTCATGCTTCCCCACGGACTTACCTTCTATCGGGTCATGATGTGCGGCAATAGCGGCGACATAGACCTTGAGGGTGGAGGGAGACAGCCTTCGCTCCAACGCCTCTTGAAGAAAGGAAAGCAGGACACTGACCGAACATCTCCGGGGGTCTTCTCGGTGAGAAGAGCACCCGTTGACGAAGAGATTCCACTTCAATGCATAGACGTGTCTCGTGGACGACGCTCTAGCGGAAGTGATGGTAGCCACCACCGCTGGTGGTAGGGTACTCAAACCTGCCTCGTCCCGTCCAGGAGCCACACGTGGAGGTTCCAAAGATCGGGACGAGGGTGCCATAGGGTGCCCCGTCCCTGAGAAAGGAGGTCCTTCCTCAGAGGAATCGGCCAAGGAGGTGCTGTCGCGAGGAGTACAAGTTCGGGTAACCAGGTCCTGGCGGGCCAGTACGGCGCGACCAAAATGACCTGCTCCTCGTCCTCCCTGACCTTGCGCAGGGTCTGCGCGAGAAGGCTCACTGGGGGAAACGCATATTTGCGGCCCTGTGGCCATCTGTGCGCCAGAGCATCCGTGCCGAGCGTGCCCTCGGTCAGGGAATAATACTGGGCGCAATGGGTCGAGTCGTGAGAGGCAAACAGATCTATCTGTGCGTCCCCGAACTGGCCCCAAATCAGCTGGACCGACTGGGGATGGAGTCGCCATTCTCCAGGGAGGGGCTGAAACCGCGAGAGCTCGTCGGCTGCACAGTTCAGGGCTCCGGGGATATAAATGGCACGAAGCGACCTCAGATGCTTCTGACTCCATAAGAGGAGGTGGCGGGCGAGTTGCGACATACGGCGGGAGCGCAGACCACCTTGACGGTTGATGTACGCTACGGTCGCGGTATTGTCTGAACGGACTAGTACATGCTGGCCCCTGAGCACGGCTCGGAAGCGGCGCAAGGCGAGCTGTACAGCCAGCAACTCGAGGCAATTGATGTGCCATAAGCGGTGGGGTCCTGTCCAGGAGCCCGCGGCAGCACGTCCATTGCACATGGCACCCCAGCCCATGGTAGAGGCATCTGTCGTTACGACAATATGCCGGGAAGCTCGTTCCAGGGGCACTCCGGCCCGTAGGAAACTGAGGTTCGACCACGGGGTGAAGGTCTGACGGCAGGTCGGAGTAACTGGTACTCGGAGAGTGCCGTGTTGCCATGCCCACCTCGGGACTCGGTCGCGAAGCCAAAGCTGAAGCGGTCTCATATGAAGTAATCCGAGCGGCGTTGCCACGGCTGCGGATGCCATATGCCCCAGGAGCCTCTGAAAAAGTTTCAGTGGAACCGCACTCTTGCCCTCGAACTGTGTCAGGCAAGTCAGCAGTGACTGCGCGCGCTCGCTCGTAAGCTGCGCGGACATGGCGACCGAGTCAATCTCCATACCGAGAAAAGAGATCCTCTGCACGGGGCAAAGTTTGCTCTTCTCCCAGTTGACCCGAAGGCCCAGACGGGCTACATGGCCCTGTGTTCGCAAAGCTGATCTCGAGAGTGAGCTAGGATAGCCAGTCGTCGAGGTAGTTCAGAATGCGAACCCCGTGTTCTCGAAGGGGAACAAGGGCTGCCTCGACGACCTTCGTAAAGACGCGAGGAGACAGGGCTAGCCCGAATGGGAGAACTGCGTACTGATATGCCTGCCCCTCGAAAGCAAACCGCAGGAACGGTCTGTGTCGAGGGAGGATGGAGACATGAAAGTAGGCGTCCTTCAGGTCGATCGCTGCAAACCAATCCTGGTGCCGCACACATTCGAAAACGCGTTTGGCGGTGAGCATCTTGAACGGCAGCCTATGAAGGGAGCTGTTCAGAACGCGCTGGTCCAGGATTGGCCGTAACCCACCGATTTTCTTCGGGACAATGAAATACGGGCTGTAGAAGCCGGTCTTCATTTCGGCTGGAGGGACAGTCTCGATCGCACCCTTCGCCAGCAAGGTTGCAACCTCCGCTCTCATGATAGGGGCATTGCCACCGACCATAGTGGAGCGGACTCCCCTGAAGCGGGGAGGAGACCGCGGGAACTGAATCGCATAGCCGAGCCTGATCGTTCGTGCGACCCAGCGGGACAGGTTGGGAAGCTCTAGCCAGGCTCCCAACGACTGAACCAGCGGGGTCACGCGAACTACAGACTTCCCATCGGTGGGGCAGCGAGGCGGTATGGCTGACCCAGACGTGGACGGTATAGCGGCCCGGTGTGGGGGTGCAGCCATGGACCGCGTCCTGACAGAGCAGACCAGGGAAGGACGAACGTTCCACGGGGGTCTGCTCTGCCAGGGGTCTGGCGTCAGAGGAGGATGAGAGTGGTACGGTCCGGGGACGGCGCGCACTGTCATCCGGCTCTGGGACAGAGGAGGACGAGGGGTGCACGGCCCGGGGGCGGCGCACCGTGTCGTCCGAGAACTCTGTGTGCTCAGAAACGGGAGAGTCAGTTCTTTCTGAATAAGGATTCTTCCCCGGCCCTCCACCAGGGAAAGGAGTGGCCCTGCTACCAGCTCCTGGAAAGAACTGAGTCCCATCTCTGAGGAGCCCATCTCAAGAGTGCCGCTTAACCCGGCGTATAGCGGGGGGCGGGGCTGGAGAGGGCTGTGGCGTCCCCCTGCGGCTTCCAGAGCCAGCCCGGGTGAACGGGCGGGGTGGGAGCCGCAGGAGGGCGCCTTCGGCGGTGGGCAGACTGAGGGATCAGCTCGGACGGCGGGGCCGTCGGGGCAGAATAAGCCTCAGTCTGCTCGTGGGCGGTTGAGAACTGTTGGGCAAAGCCCTCAACCGCACCGCCGAAGAGGCCGACCTGGGATATGGGGGTGTCAAGCAGATGGGTCCGCCCGACATCCTGCACATCGGACAGGTTCAGCCACAGAATGGTGTACACTTTCGTCGCTCGGAGAGCAAGGTCAGTGGCGGCGCGCAGCTCATTGAAGAGCCCTGGGTCAGTCCCGCCCTCGTGCATGTCCGTGAGCATCTGGGTCTGGTAGACCAGCAGAATGGCCATGGCATGCAGTGAGGCGGCTGCCTGTCCTGTAGCGCTATAGGAATTCGCCACAAGTGTAGATGAAAAACTACAGGCTTAGGACGGGTGCTTAGGATCGCGCCGAGAGGAAGCACTCTGAGGACACAGTAGCATCGCAACAGAGCGTTCAACCGGGGGACCCCAGTGTACCCATGGGCAGCGGCCCCATCGAGGGAAGGAAGGGCGAAGGAGATCAACGAGGGATCGCTGGAAGACATGGGGGTCTTTGAGGATTTCGAGATCTCCTAATGCACATCCGGGAAAAAAGGTATTGGAGTGGACGCTGACAGGAGTCAGCGGCCACACCCAAAAACCAATCGCCCGGGAAAGCATGGCCGTCATCTCAGGATCTGACTCGACAAATGCCATATGCACACCCGAAAGTGGCAGCACTGTCAAATCTTCACTTCCTGAAAATTCTAGCCCACCCTGTGATGCTGCGATGGACAACAGATCCGATTCTGGAGCGTCAAGGGAAACCCGCGGGGCATCCGAAAATAGACCCGGGGAATCCCCTGAACACTCGCGGGTTGCGTCACTGAAGAGGGGGGCGTGGTCCACGGACAAAGAGTCGGCGGATTTGTTCCACACACACACCCTCAGGTCACCCTGGCCACCAGCCGAAGTAGCACCTCACGTGGAGAGTGTTAGATCGGGGTGTGGATGAGGGGACTCTCTCTCTAACGAGATCATTGAGTCTCGACCGTAATGACACGATGATCACGTTCCCGCGGGGAGAACGTGAGTCATCCACAAACGCTGCTCTAGTGTGATGAAGCCCAAGCACGCAGAGCAGAGAATGTGCCCATCAAAATCGGAAATGAGTCGACCGCAACCAGAAATGCACGGGCGAGCCGTCTTTAAAAAGACGTGCCGCGTGCGAGCTCTTTTTTGAGAGGAGGAAGAAACTCCGCGATGTTGAAGCGAGCAGGGAGAAACACACTCATTGGCAGATCACTGCACAGATCAGCAGGCAATGTGAACTCGCTGCAGATCGCCGTCACACCAACACCGGAGAGAGTGGCTCGTCTTGTAGAGTGAAGTCAGAAATGGCTGTGGAGCGAAGAGATACTCTTGGCTCCGAAGCGAAAACATGCCTATTTGCTATGAGCGTGCTCCTTAAATACCCACGAGGTGAGGCGGAGTTACGCTATGCAAATTCCGCAGACCCATGGCATTTCTTTGCCATTGGCTCGTTTTGTAGTACTCGAAGTCGATTGGCTTTCTAAGCGAAACCCCATTCGTCGTCATCCGACGGAACTCGGAGTGACAACGAAAGGGAACCGAGGTTACGTTAGGTAACCGATACGTTTCTTGCATAAATAAAACATTTTTTTTTGTGTCACTAACTCATATATTTCTTATCTTTTTCTCACATCACTGGCTCCATTCACATTTAAAGAAACAATGCGAATATCACCCATTGTAAGATAAGATTAACCATAGAAAACTGAGTAAGAGACAGGTAGCACAATACATTGAATTAAGCTTCATTATCACTATTACTCAGTTGGTTTTGAACTGTAGTGACAACTTTTTTAAGACGATACACCTCTTTGTCTGAGAAGTGTCCTTCACTCATTAAACTCTGTAGAGATTCTGGAGTCTTCCAGGTGGGCAGCTTCAACCGCACAGATACAACTAACCCCTCTGTCTGTTACAATTAACCCCACATATGGGGTAGGTTGTAACATTTGCACTTCTGTCACTTTCAGTGCAACTGTACGAAAATGGAAGCTCCTAGAAAAAAACTTTAAGTGTTCATATGTAGCAGAGATGTGTATGTTGCTTGTGTAAAAAAAAAGATGAATCTAACTTAATTATTTTTTAAATAATTGAGCCAAAACCAAAATGTGTTAGGTTGTGCCCCGCTCTCCCCTACATGCTAAGAAATAATTATTCTTCTGTGGCCATGGAAGATACCCTTTTCTTAGAATAAATTAATAATCAAAAGAGTTCGTTGGACGAACTGATTAATTGATTGTAATATTAATTCAGCCACATCAAGTTAATCCAATTAACTGACCCAAATATTCATAATTAATAATAATAAGTTATTATTGATTATTAATATTTCCAAAAAGCTGAGGTTCCTTACAACTCTTAGTAACTTCAACAAATCTTTTAAGATTTGAAAAATAATCAATAAACTTGTACACTTAGATTTTTTGTCACTTTCAGAAATGTCTTGATCAGTTTCATTGGCCTGTTCTCTTGTTTATCTTGCTTGCCCATAACATTGCTGTAATGTGTTTGGGGATTAAAGACACGAAAAGACACCGGTTTATTCCACGACCTCGACACCTCAGTGTGGAGATCGGGAAAAAACGGGAGTCCCCGGCATGTAGGCTGAACTCTGGATGGCAAAAATCTTTCATCTAACAAACTCTTTTTATTTTTAATAACATCCTGTTCTTCTGTTTCTGGCCACTCAATATTTAATTGAGAAACAGTACGAGTTAAAACCTCCATTTGCTCCTCATCTACAAGTGTTTTATGATATGGCGTGTATTCATGTTCACTTGCATCAATACTAACGACATCCAATTCCTCAGAACTGGATAGCCGCAGAATTGGTGCCTCATCCCGGGGAGAAGAAACCGCAGAGCGTGCTTCTCCCTGAGATAAGGCACTAGATCCAACAGGTAAGGGCAGAGAAAGGGCGGAGGCCATCTCAAACCCCGCTGTTAGATCCATTTGCGACCCCCAAGACGAGCGTCGACGCTGTGCCTCGGCAGCAGCGGGACCCGCGCCTCGGGGAGCGCGCACCAAACCGTCCTCCTCAAAGAACGCCCGGCGGGAGCGGAGCGTCTTCACAGACAGTTCTCCCTCGAGAACTGACTGGGCATGCTCCACTCCCAAACAAGCAACACAAAGCTGATGTGTGTCCATACCCGTGATGAAACAAGGGCAGGGCCCTTGATAATATTAGATCTAGAGTATGATTACGACAATGAGTAGGCCCTGACACGTGTTGTCTAACTCCAATTGAGTTTACAATGTCTTTAAATGCCAATCCCAATGCATCTTTTTCATTATCTACATGTATATTAAAATCACCAACAATTAGTACTTTATCTGCAGCCAATACTAATTCTGATAGAAAGTCTGCAAATTCTTTGATAAAATCTTTATGGTGCCCTGGTGGCCTGTATACAGTAGCCAGCATAATTCTCAAATGTGATTTATCGTTTACTCTATATATTTTTACATTAAGCACCAATACTTCAAAAGAAGTATATTTGAAGCTAGATTTCTTAGTGGTTTTGAAAATATTACTATAAATTACAGCAACACCTCCCCCTTTGCCTTTCAGACGAGGTTCATTTTTATAACTGTAATCTTGTGGGGTTGACTCATTTAAAATAATGTAATCGTTTGGTTTTAGCCAGGTTTCTGTCAAACAGAGCATATCAGATTATAATCTGAAATCATATCATTAACTATGAGAGATTTTGAAGTAAGGGATCGAATATTCAGCAACCCAAGCTTTATCATTTGCTCATCTGTATTATATCTGTTTTTTATTTGTTGAACATCAATTCAATTTTTAACCTGACATTTTTTGGATTTCCAAATTCGGGGAACAGACACAGTCTCTATATGATGATATCTAGGTGAAAGAGGCTCTATGTGATGGGATTTATCTGACCTTGGTGACGTGAGGCCGCTAACAGACGGTTGGTTTAGCCAGTCTGTCTGCTTCCTGACCTGAGCCCCAGATTGTCATGTTTTATCTCTAAGACTATGAGCCAAATAACTAGAGAGAAGAGCAGCACCAGCCCAGGAGGGATGAATACCATCTCTTTTCAACAGATCAGGCTTGCCCCAAAAACTTTTCCAATTGTCTATGAATTTTATATTATTCTGCGGACACCACTTCGACAGCCAACCATTCAGTGAGGCCAATCGGCTAACTATCTCATCACTCCTGCGTACAGGAAGGGGGCCAGAGCAAATTACAGTGCCTGCCATCGTACTTGCGAGTTCACACACCTCTTTAATATTAATTTTGGTGATCATGGGCTAATTTTCATTGGGTGAACTATCCATATTCCTTTTTATGGTCTTGGGGTAGAATTCAAGCATGTCAGAGGTTCTGGGTTCTAATCCGCACTCGTATAGTCTTTTTTTCTCATCAAATCCAAAAATGTTCATCAGTGGTTGTATATCAAGCAGGGACACGTTTGTGTGCAGTTTGTTTTGTGATTTCACCAGAACGAATAGAGAGTCTCCTCAGCGGCTTTAAGCGATAGATTGAAACGCGCGTCCAAGTGAAGACTGGCCACGAGAACACTGTATCCACACCACTGATAGCAGCGGCAACAAACGCTCAGCTTGATTTAAAAAACAAAACATTTCAGCGCTAGATCACCTCATATTTAACAAATGAATGAAATTAATGGGGCTCAGTGGTTTATGTAGGTTGTCTACAAACCGGAAGGTTGGTGGTTCAATCCCCGGTTCCACCTGACCAAGTGTCGAGGTGTCCATGAGCACGCCACATAATCCCGACGAGCTGAATGGCACCTTGCATGGCTGACACCGCCGTCGGTGTATGAATGAGTGAGTGAATGCGTGAATGTGAAGCAATATGTAAAGCACTTTGGTGGCCATTAGGTCTGTGAAAGCGCTATATAAATGCTATATAAATTTACCATTTACCAATGCTCTGCTGCTAGTTAACTGGAGATATTTTATTTATTTGTATTTTATTTGTATTTATTGGTACACCAGTGCCGTTAGATGTTTCAGAAAGTCAAAACATCCTAGTACACACTCAAACGGGTTCATGCCCATGGAGGGTTTGCGAAGAGAGTTTTGCGCATACTCTGCCCAGGGTAAGGAACGAGTCCCGTCATACTGTATTTGGCTATAGTAGGTTCATAGGAATCAGCCAATCTCCTGGTTGAGATGCTCTACCTGCTTGTTGGACTGTGGGTGATACCTGGAGGTGAGACTGATGTTGATGTTGAGAACGCACAGAAAGTTGGGTCCTCGCTCTGAGATCTTTGGCGGTTTCCAGTGCTGAAGGTAGCTTGCGGTGGGAAATGAGGCAACAAGCTTTAAAGAGAGGGCAAATAATTACCAGCATGGTGGTGTTCTTTGAGAGGGAGGGAGGTCAGTGACAAAGTCAATGGCTGGCGAGGTATGAACAAGGGATGAAGTAGACCAGCGGGGGGAGTTTGAGCGCTTTCACTTGAGCACATGTATTGAATGCTGAACTCACCAATGTGTGTGTGGAAGCTGGAGATGCAGGATGGATGGAGTTAGACAGGATTTTGGAGTTAGACAACACGTGTCAGGACCTACTCATTGTCGTAATCATACTCTAGATCTAATATTGTCACATGGAATAGATGTTGATGCTGTTGAAATTCTGCAGCAGAGCGATGACATCTCAGATCATTATCTAGTCTCATGTAAATTACATTTAGCCAAGGCTGCAAAGCCGACTCTGTGTTATAAATACGTTAGACCTATAACTTCTGCCACTAAAGATTCCTTTATCAATAATCTTCCTAATCAGTTTCATCATCTCAGCATCCCGGATAGCTTAGAAGAACTTGATATTGCAACAGAAACGTTTAACTCTCTCTTTTCCAGCACTTTAGACGCAGTTGCTCCGTTGCGCTTAAAGAAGATTAAAGAATATAGTCCAACGCCGTGGTACAGCGAGCACACCCGGGCCCTTAAGAGAGCAGCCAGAAAAATGGGGCGCAACTGGAAGAAAACTAAACTAGAGGTATTTCGGATTTCGTGGAAAGAGAGCTCGATTGCTTACAGAGAGGCTTTAAAAGCTGCTAGATCTGCTTATTTTTCAAACCTATTAGAACAAAATAAACATAATCCAAGGTATTTATTTGAAACAGTGGCTAAACTAACGAAAAAGAAAGCTTCAAGCTCAGAAGTGTCCAAGCAACACAGCAGTGATGACTTTATGAACTTCTTCACTTATAAGATTGATAATATCAGGGACAAAATTATAACTATGCAACCGTCTACCATAGTATCGCACCAGGAAGTCCATTGTAGTCTCCCTGAGGAAAAATTTGATTCATTTGTTGCTATAGGAGAGGAAGAATTCTGCAAACTCGTTAATTCATCTAAATCGACAACTTGTTTGTTAGATCCTATACTGACTAAGCTACTGAAAGAGATGTTTCCAGAGGTCATATATCCTCTTCTTAATATCATTAATTCATCTTTGTCTCTAGGATACGTACCAAAAACCTTTAAACTGGCTATGATAAAACCGCTTGTTAAAAAACCACAACTTGATCCTACAGAATTAGTCAATTACAGGCCGATCTCGAATCTGCCTTTTCTGTCAAAGATATTAGAAAAAGCAGTATCTTCACAACTATGTTCCTTTCTAGAAAGAAATGATATCTGCGAGGATTTTCAGTCCGGATTTAGACCGTACCATTGTACTGAGACCACTCACTTTAGAGTCACAAATGATTTGCTCTTATCATCGGATCGTGGTTGTATCTCTCTATTAGTGTTACTCGATCTTAGTGCTGCATTTGACACCATTGACCACAACATTCTTTTAAATAGACTAGAAAACTATGTTGGCATTAGTGGAATTGCATTAGCATGGTTTAAATCATACTTAACTGATCGTTATCAGTTTGTAGCAGTAAATGAAGAGATGTCTTATCGATCACAAGTTCAGTATGGCGTACCACAAGGCTCAGTACTAGGACCGTTGCTGTTCACTCTGTACATGCTACCATTAGGAGATATCATTAGGAAACATGGAGTTAGCTTTCACTGTTATGCCGATGATACTCAGCTGTATATTTCTTCAAAACCCAACGAAACTTACCAATTCACAAAATTAACGTAATGCATAGCTGATATAAAAAAATGGATGACTAGTAATTTCCTACTTCTAAATTCTGAAAAGACAGAGATTCTAATTATTGGACAAAAAACTTCCACACGTAATAACCTAGAATACTGTCTCTCTTGATGGCTGCTCTGTCAAGTCTTCGTCGTCGGTTAGGAACCTGGGTGTGCTCTTTGATACCAACCTTTCTTTTGAAAGCCACGTGTCTTGTATCTGTAAAACTGCATTTTTCCATCTTAAAAATATATCTAAAATACGCCATATGCTCTCATTGGGAAATGCGGAACAATTAGTTCATGCGTTCATGACCTCAAGGCTAGATTATTGTAATGCTCTACTGGGTGGTTGCCCTGCACGCTTAATAAATAAACTACAGCTAGTCCAAAACGCCGCAGCTCGAGTTCTTACCAGAACCGGGAAGTACGACCATATTAGCCATGTTCTGTCAACACCGCATTGGCTCCCTATTAAACATCGTATACATTTTTAAATATTGTTGATTACTTACAAAGCACTAAATGGTTTAGCTCCACAGTACTTGAGCGAGCTCTTAACGCATTATAGTCCTTCACGTCTATTGCGTTCTCAAAATTCCAGCCAGTTGATAATACCTAGAATATCTAAATCGACTGCAGGCGGTAGATCCTTTTCCTATTTAGCACCAAAACTTTGGAACAGTCTTCCTACCATTGTCCGGGAAGCAGACACACTCTGTCAGTTCAAAACTAGACTAAAAACACATCTCTTTGACCTAGCATACACAATACATTATAGACTTCTATAATTCAATGTTAGGCTGCATAGATAAGGTCAGCCGGAACTGGGAACACTTCCCTTAAATCTTGATGTACTCGCTACATCATAAGAAGAATGGCATCTACGCTAATATTAGTGTCTTTGTTTATCCCAAGGTTTTCCCGCAGCCTGCCGGATCTTGGCCGTATCCAGATCTGACGAAGGAGATCCGCCTGGACCCGATGACAATGCAGTGATGAAGTATCCAGTATCCACTATCCTCTCCCTATGGAGGATCCCTTTCCCACTCTACAGATAAAGCGTTGTGAATTTCGGCTCGCGTACCCCGAAGTGATAAAATAAAACAAAATTCTGTATCAAAATTTAGAGGCAAGACAAGTAGTTTGTTTAGGCTGGGTTGCATGGAATTACAAACCTACGCACATAATTTCATAAGCACATAACTATAGAATCAATTCTGAATGAGCATGTGAACGCCGTCAGCATTAATCACAGGTTCGCGTTTAAAGTCTGATCATTTCGACGGAGGTGAATCAAAGTTAACTTTAGCTGGAAATAACATTATTCAAGAACCGCTATAACGCCAAAACAATCTGTTACCTTAACTTATATGTTTATCTCTGTAAAGCAGCTTTGAAACAATCTATTGTTAAAAGCGCTATATAAATGAAGATGACTTGACTTGCTGGCTCAGGAAGGCAGAAAGGAAGTGGCCATGTTCCCCACAGTAGATGCAGAGGCCCATGCGAATGTGACACTGACGTCCCGTCGGAGTCAGTGTGTAGTGTGGGCTAGTCACTAGAGGCTGTGCCGATAGTGTTTTGGGCAGTGTTCGCCATGGCTGCTGAGTGAAATAAAGTGAATACAGGAGTAGGAATCCTCGGAAGCATCCGGGGGTGCCATCAAACTGTTCTGGGAGAATGATGCGTGAATTAACCTTTCCACACGTAATTTTTCAAATATTCTGGCTGACTCCCAAGCGCGAGTTTTTCAAGGCGACCATTATTTAGAACGCATCACTTTACTGTTTCCATGGTGACGTGTCATTGCTTGTCATGTGACACCACAGCCACAATAGCGCTGAATGACTGATGATCTGCTTTTATTTCATTTTTAATTTTTTATTAAAAAATTAATACCATTGAAGTCCATTCTGTGTAGAAAAATCCTGGAATGTTTTCCTCAAAAACATTAATTTATTTTCGACTGAAGAAAGAAAGACATGGATATCTTTGATGACATCAGGGTGAGTAAATTATCAGAATTAGTTGGTTTTTTTTGAAAGTGAACTAATAAAACACAGTGCAGTTTACCAATCAGTGTAAGGCTGCAGCAGTTCACTCATGCTCTTGCTCTTATCTTGTGGAGCCCTAAGAGGAGCCCTATGCCTAGGCAATCATGGTTATACTGTATAATCAACATAGATGAAACACAATATTTAAAACTACACACACAAGCACACATTTTAATTACAAAAATTATTTATTAGAGTGTATTCTACAAGATACAGTTGAATATTTTACATATCAATAGTTTTTTATTTTAAATTCTGCATCACCAGATTTCATTTTCATTTGTGACAATTTCTCTAAACTTTATCACATTACCAATGTGACCGAACGGCTACCAGCAAGACAGAAATTAGCCTAAACTACAGGAATCAGTAGGTTATTGATATAATTTTGGTTGTCGACTACGCCATCTAGGGACTTGCACCCTAAAAATATATCAAAGCCACCGGCTTTTATGTACTCAAAGCACCCAGGTCCGTTATTGGCGAGTAACTGGGCAGAGTCATGGGCTCTAAGAAAATACACTTTATTCAACAAACTTCAGACACATTATAAAAATCACCCCTCAATGGAGCATTATACAAAATACTCAATGGCGACTGAACACACAAGAATGAAAAAAACCATGAAAAAAACTAAATGTAATAAACAGCAGCAGTAAATCACCCAAAGACAAACATTCCAAACACATCCATACAGGGCTGAAGGGCATCTACTTGGGCACCCCTGGCTGGAAGTGGCATACCAGGGAAGCAAAAGAAAAACTCACTCAATACTCACACCCCACAAGTGAAATAGAGCACGCTCAGTGAACGGGAGACCCCACTACCACAGTCCCAGGACACCCGCGCAAGTGGCCCTCAGCTCCTGTATGGAAATACAAAAAAGAATGAATACAGAAACAAAGCAAATAATAAAAAAAAAATGATAAACACAATAATGAATCTACAGACACAGGAGAATCACTCCTTTTAGTCACTAACACAGACAAAGACAAAATATTCAGTAAATCAACTCAAATCACAGACACATAAGCAAATAAGCACAATAATGAATCTACAAACACAGGAGAACAACTCCTTTTAGTCACTAACACACAGGAAAGGGCAAAATATTCAATAAATCAACTCAAACCACCATTGCATGTTTAGACAAAAGAAACACAAACCAGATTAACTGAAAACAAAAGACGAAAAAGTCATAAAATCTGCGCGAGACAACAGCGCCGACCGGGCTGCTCGCGCCACTGCCAGATACTGCAGCATGTGATGCCCAGCCTATCCAATACAAAGATTTTAAGAGTCCGGATATGGTCAATCAATACGAATAGCAAAAATACTCAATACATACCACGGATGACGATTTCTCTTACGTAAATGAACTGGTGTACACACGCCACGAAACGGCAACGCCACAGAATGCTGCAAATGATGATTTCCCTTAACTGTTACGTTGATGAACTGCAGCTGGTGTACAGACGCCACTAAACGGCAACGCCACAGAATGCTGCAAATGATGATTTCCCTTACGTTGATGAACTGCAGCTGGTGTACAGACGCCACTAAACGGCAACGCCACAAAACGCTGCAATGATATACACTATAAGCGCACGTACACCAACCCCGAACCCACGTGAACGCCACTCACCTGAATAAACAACTGGCCAACCCCAGACCATCTGCTCGTCAAGTGGTCCAAATGATTCGCATACTACCAGCCTATACCAACAAGGAATATTTATTATCATATCTCCAGCAAACAGATCAAATGCAAACACTTACTCATACCTTTTCTCCTGCAGCAAGTCGAGCCGGAATGATAACAAACCCATAGGGCGGGTGTTACAACCGATCGCCTCACTCCACTGGCACAGCCCGTTTAAATACGCACTTCCTCGTTTGACATAACCAATGGGTGACACCTACGTCACCCACACACTACATACTAAGATAGTATATTATTCTTAACCTACAAACATAAAACTTTTCTTAATGTCGAAGTGATTCCTATGCATATCACCACCAGAGTTCATGTCACATATACAAAAATATATTCCAGCCAATTTTCAACATTTTATTCACTGTTCTAGAAACATATTTGACTCAACTTTGTTAATTTGCCGCACCCTCTGATCTAAATAACACTGTGATGAGTTACATCCGGGACATTTACGCGCTGAGCGCGACGAAGCGAGCTGAGACTTTTTTCACAGACGCCATTTTCTTTGATTCGCGATGCAAGGCATACGCTGAGGGAAAACACATGGATTAAGTGTTTTATCGCATTTATATATGCATTTTATAACGTCTTATTGTTTTATAACAATGTGTATGTGCTGTGCACGGCTAAACCGCTCTCAGGGGGGGCATTTCCGTTGACGCGCGATGCAGATCAGACCAGGATGGGTTTGCTTTTTAACAGGAAAACGGCGAAAGTAAGTGTTTTGTCTAATTTACAATATGTATTTTATAATATATTGATTTATAGCGATATATAAATGCTTTGCGCGCTTAAACGAGCCGAAACTTTTCTCAAAGGCCACGATCTTCTTTGACTCAATACGGAGCTGACGACGAGGAGGTTTGCTTGTAACGTTAACAGGAAAAACACCGAAAGTAAGTGTTTTTAACCTAATTTACAACATGTATTTCATGGCATTATATTGTTTTGTAACGATATGTATGTGATGTGCACGCCTAAACCTTTCTCACAGACTAGGTCCACAGACGACTAGGCCTGCATCTTCTTTGAGTCGTGACGCAGTGCTGACACGGATTTTGCTTTTAACAGTAAAAACAAATAGTAAGTGTTTTAACTCATTACAATACGTGTTTTATATTGTTTTATGACAATATTTGTGATGTGCAAATATTAAAAGTGTTTATTTATCCTCAAACTATCTTTTACTCTCGTTTACCAGCACAGTATAAGTTAACTGAAAAACAGAAGAACAACAGACTGCAGACCAACAATGCATGTGAAATTGTCACTTTATTTCCTTTTTTGGAGGACCGATTTTCATAGAATGGGTAACTAATTCTTTCAGATTATATATTTATGCAAAATGTACTTATCAGAATAACTTTTGATTGATGTTTGGTGGTTATGCTTTCATGTTTAAATGTATTGATTTAGCTATTTGTGTTTGCTAGGAGCATTTCTATGATGCACTGAGTGGCTAAGGCTAAACCAGGCTTGGTGTTTAAAGACTGTACAGACTAGAACCTGGTGATTTAACAGATAACATGAGAGAATCATGGGCACAAACATAAAAAATAATCATAGCTTTGTTGCTATTTGGTATAACTAGATTTTCTGTGTTTCTTATCACTCATTTTGAATTTGTCCAGTCAAATTACTTTACAAAAGTTATTTTTATTTTTTACTTAAAATTAGTTTTCAAACCAATTGTTTTCATGATTTAACAGGTAGATGTTTTCTTGCTGTTTAATTTTAGACTCCACTGATTGGGAAATATCTGCCCATCACCTGTCCAACATCACAGCCACAAAAAGGGAACACAGATTCTTCTGGCGGTTGACTATTAGTGAGATTTCTTAAGGTGTGTGTCTTAATTTATTATTAAAGGGTAACTAAACCCCTGGTCAGAGCCTGACTCCACCCACTGGCAATATTTGAAAAATGCTGGAAAAGTGGGCAGAGCCCAGCAGAGATAGAGGGGATGAGCCGAGGGCGGGGCTGAGCGGGGGGCGTGCACCTGAGACCCGCAGTGACGGATTGATTGACAGCTGCTGTCAGACTCTAAAATGGAGAGTGACTGGAGTGACGCAAGTAGCTTTGCAACAGAGCGGTCATTTGAAGTCGAGGACTTTTCTCCCCCAGCTTCACCTGAAGTGGAGGGTGAATTGTCTGTGGACACAGGGCCATATCAATTCGAGCCGCTGGCTCAAACTGCGGTCTTAACTCCCGCATCGCGATCGGCATCTGATGAGTTTTGTCGAGTTGATGTCAATAGCGCACGCTCTCTGTAGGCATGTTCTGTTGCTATGTGAAAAAATCCAGCAAAATGCGCCGTTGCGTTTGTCGACCCCAGAGGATTAACTTGAGCCTAACCATAAATTGTGATTAAAACATACATGCTCACTCACATCAAGACGTGACTGCGGTGGTGGAGTCCATGCAGGAGGAGCAGTGTTTGGCACTGCGTTGCTTTTCAGCGCCAGCTGTGTGGAGAAGCCCATTTCCACCTCTACTGCATTAGCATCCTGACCACTGTACTAAATACAGATAAATCTAACGTTACGCTAACTTGAAGCTATCCTAACTGATGCAATACTATACTACTAACTAACTATGCTTCTAACAATACTACACTAACAACTATGCTAATTAACTACATAGGCTACACAAAATAATCTAAATAACTATATAAATGCTATGCTAAATAGATGCTAAAACACTCTATCCTGATCGTTTTAAATACTCGCAATTCCAACTCCTGACTCACAATGGTTTTGACGAAACAAGATGGTTTTTATACTGCCAAGGGCGTGGTAGCTCGTACCAAGGGCGAGGTGAGCTGGAACCTGCTTAAGTCACCAACGACCGCTTACGTCACGAACCACCGCAAACATCCAATAGGAAAATTCAACTGCAGTAGCCACCGTTCAACCTGAAGAGGGCAGCACTCAGACGATTTTAAACCATATATTGTAGAATTAAAACACTTTATATCCAAATGTCAAAAAAGTTACTCGAATCAATGAGTTCAGCATTTATGAAGCTGCATTCTTACAGATCATTAACTAAAAAAAGTTGGTTTAGTTACCCTTTAAAGGGTTAGTTCACCCAAAATGGAAATTCCGTCATTAATTACTCACCCTCCTGTCGTTCCAAACACGTAAGAATTTCTTTCATCTTCACAACACAAATGAAGATATTTTTAATGAAATCTGAGAGCTTCCTGCCCCTCCATTGACAGTCTATGCAACTACCACTTTCAAGCCCCAGAAAGGTATAAAGGTACATTATTATGCTGCGTTCACACCAGACGCGAATAGCTCGTCAAATTCGCGCCTACCGCGTCTAGTTATACGCTTGATGATTGATGTTAGATGTTTGAACTTTTTCCAACATAAACTTGCTGTATTTATAAAACACAAATTGTATTAATTGTAATCGGTCTGGTTTTGTGTTGTTGTCTAGAGAACCAGCACTCCAGGATTTTTCGAGAAAGTTGGATCTGCACAGCCGTTCCTGCTCTATGAAACTCTACTGTTAGCAACTGGACACAACTGATCCACTCGTATCCTGCAACTGTTCTTCATCTGCTGAATGTTGTTGACTCAAGCACTGCTGTACTGTTGCAGAGTCGATGGTACTGAATCAACTTCACTGACACAGGACTTACATTCACTGACATGTTCAGGATTTGAAGTATTACAGACCATTTGATTCATAGCTTTCATATAATTCTGATGACAGAAATGCCTATAGTGTGCATTTATTGTTTATTTTAAAGGTTAACCTATGATGTAAAGGGGCTCGTTAATAAAATAAATAGTTTGTTAAAACCACTGTTTGCATTTTGCCTTTATTTTTTACTTTACAATGAACAGAATTCTGCTATAATCCCAGACTAAGGTTACAATTTAACTTTCTGGATTGTTTTGAAATAAAGTTTTGAAAGAGTAATATACAGTGATGTGTTTATTTCAAAGTAAATTTATTCTTTTCAGATTAAATGATTTGTCAGTTTATTTTACAGTTCTTTAAAGTAGGTAATGCAGAACCCTAATAAGAAAAACTGGTAACTCCTTTAGTGTTTTTCTTTGTAAAAAGGTGTTCTATCAACACCAGGATGGTGTAATACTCGACTCCTAAGGCTGAGAAGAATTCCATGATGAATTATTTTCATCTTCTTTTAAAGTGTTAGGTCGACATCAGAACAGTGTAGAATTGTAACTCTGCCAGTGTTTGCCACAAAGCTGCACCCACCTCTGTAACAGTGTTGTTGTTCTCTGCATTGGTGGTCATATTTTACTCTTAGTGTTCATATTGTAACACTGTGTCAGTGTTGCGAGAGGAAACACTTCTGAAAGTGTTGAGATTTCCAGATTTCAAATTTACTGTTCAAATCCTGAAGGAAAAGGACCTGTCCTCATAAAGGTCAGAGATATTTTGACACTACATCCTCCAACCAGCTTCTGCACTGTACAATTTCCAAATTTGCAAACTTCATATAAGTGATGTTGGTCATCTTAACATGAAATCTGTATGACACACTTTATATAACAAGTATAAAAAAATGACAAAAAATGTGTATAAATCCTATAGGACTTAAATTTGACTAGCATATGATTCAATATAAGAACTTTAAATGATTTATATATGAATTTAAGTTATTTTCTACTAATACCATATACGATTGCATATGTTTGTCATGTAAAACTCATATGATTCAATATAAGAACTTTAAATGATTTGTATATGAATTTAAGTTATTTTCTACTAATACCATATACGATTGCATACTTTTGTCATGTACAACTCATATAAGACTTTTTACAGTATTCATATATGACGCAAAAATCCCCTATAAGTTGTATGTGTGCTATTTAGTATGAAAGGGGCCATAATCGGTCTGATTTTGTATAGGACATGTATTGGTCTTACATGAAACACATAAGGTAATTCTGTCCAATTTAAGTAAAGAAGATATATGGTTGCTGTATATGAACCATGCAGGTTTTTTTTCATATGGGCGTGCACGGTTAGGAGCTCAACATCTGTCTCGCATGCACGCTCGCTCTAGATTACAGGATATTTTAACTAATTTGCGGTAAAACTAATCGATCACGAGTGGCTCAACACGTAGATCTATAGATAAACTCATCTTTCTGGCTTTGACCGACCGGGTTGAAATCGGGGGTGTGGTGTGAGAGCGTGAGAATTGGCTCAATTGCGTGAGTCTCGTGCTGAATGCGTGAGAGTTGGCAGCTGTAAGTTATGAACCACGATTACGCTTTGCCTGCATGTTCTGCTGCTGGAGCCAGCTCAAAGCGCAGACGTTAGGGTGACCAACAGTCCTGACAAGTCCTGTTTTCACGTTCTGTCCTGGCCGTCCTGGCTGTTTTAATAAAGTAATGAAAATGTCCTGGTTTTCAAAAAAACTGCTGGCCGAGTGTCCTGGTTTTTGGTAATCAAAATATGGTCACCCTAGCAAACGTACGGGTGAAAAATATGACCCGAGAAGGGTTTGGGACAGGAGAAGAACCATGACACGGGTAAACTGTAGGGTTGCATTTAAAAAATGTAGAGAGCTTCGTGACAAGCTAAATATAGGCTACAGAGAGATGCCGATCTCGCTTGCATTCTAATAAACAGGTAAGCACCCATTCAGCTAACTATTTCTATCCGTATATTTTGTGAAATGATGTCATGTGTAAAACGCAGACGGGCTAGCTCTCATGTAGCTATAATGTAAATTCATATTTGTTCTATACATAGCTGGAGAAAGTAGCTTCATCTGCAGTTCACTAACGTTATCTTGTTCAATATCATAGTATAAACGTAATTATATTTTTAATTTTTATTTTATTTTTTAAGGTGACCGTGTTTTTTAAACACCTATTAATACTAGCTAGATGGAATATTGATTCAATAGAGGTCTGATAATTCATATATCTCTCTGTTCGAAAAGACGTGATTATCAAAATACATAGTTAGAATGAGTGAGGAATGTGGGAAATGACAGATCGCGCATGTTCCAATGAACATCGTAACGCTGGTTCGCGCGCACACTCCCTCTCTCTCTCTCTCTCTCCCTCCCTCAGAGGGCTGGTTGTCATTAGTCTCAGCCTCAGACGTCACGCCCACGGAACGTTGGCTAAACGTCTGATGCATATGGTACACTTAACTGGAAACACTTCAGGAATGTCGAAGTCGTCATCTGATTGGTTGAATTTTTATCGGATTTCCGGGGGGCGCGAGTGTCGCGTTTATTTTCGGTCCGCCGGGAAACAAAGCGCAGACGTGTGATTGCGGAAGAAAAACTGTTGTGTTTACATGAGTGACAATGAGCATTTATCAAGATCAGCTAAACGTAGAATTCTCAAAAGTATGCGAGGTTCACGGGAAAGACTCTTGAAGTTTTCTTCTCTTTCTTTGATTTTCTATGCTGACTGACTTGTTGCACGCAGGTCTGTTGTTGTGGGGACATTTCCACGCACCGAAACGTGACGCTGAACGAAACGAACTGTAATTGGTTGTTTTACATGTCGGTCAAACGGCCTTATGGGCGGGCCTTGGCCAAAGAAAGCTGCTATGAATTCCAGACCTTCAGCCGTCAGTCTGAAGGTCTGGCTACGCGAGACTAGGTTGTCATTGACAGCGACAACAACTCCCGTGAGCCCACGCTCTTTCCCGATGTCATCAAAGTACGTCTTTTGTTATTATTTAGATCGAGTGCCTCTGGTGGCCAAAAATTACATACTGTACGTTTAATGTGTCCTTGCTGAATGAAAGTAGCCTATTAATTTCTTCCAAAAAAAAAAAAAACATATTACTGATCCCAAACTTTTGAACAGTGGTGTATGTAAATTTTGATATTATTTTTAATAAAATACTAAATCAAATGTTCTATGTAACTTCCTACTGAATGAAAATCAAACTGAAGTGCTTCTTATAGGTCCTGTTGCTACTAACAACTCCATTAAAAGACAGTTAGGCTCCTTAAGTAACAACCTACACAGTCATGCAATCCATCTGTTCTATTTTGATCCTCTATTCCAATTTGACAAGCATGTAAATGCAGGAGTTAAGAGTAGATTTTTCCAACTTTGATCTGTGGCAAAAGTAAAACACTTCCTTTCTAGTAAGGACCTTGAAATCGGTGGGATTTTGTACACTATGGTTGTGTAGATTTGTGCTCTATAAATAAGGTTTGACTTGACTTTTGACTTTTGTCTGTCTTTTTTGACAGATTAGCTGTTGAAAAATGTACAAATTAAATGACAGAATCCCAGTCAAAGTGTTAACCATTTAATAATTAAGGCCTATTATTTTAAACTCAGGGATGACATAATAGCAGTCATTCACATGAACTCAGGTTAATTAATTCCACTCAAGTGACCTATAAGTTATAATGAATAATACAAATCTTTGGGTTTCACTTTATTTTGATGGTCCCTTTAACACATTCTGTTGACTGTAACTAGTGTTGCATGTGTCTACTAACTCTCATTAGAGTATAAGTAGAGTATTAGGGTTAGGGTTTGAATAAGTTGACATGTATTTGCAGTTACTTATAGTCAGTAGTATGTCTTTTGGAGGACCATCCCAATAAAGAGTTACTGTAGCAGATATTAAGCAGACAGACTACCAATACTGTAATGAAAGTTAGTTGACATAGTTGCAAAGTTACTTAAGGTCAAAAGAATAAAATATACATCACATGTATGGAATTCTAAAATAATAGCATGAATTATAATAAAAAAAGCAGTTACAATGTAATCTGTGGTTACAGGCAAAATGAAAGGTTTCCCCTACAGAAATGACAGCTGTACAGCATCAAAGGGAATGATTGGAACCATATGAGGAAACCTCAATATATATCATCAATCTGCCAATCCTCTTTGCGAACACTGGCACATCTGTGTCAGAAGTAATCCAATAGCTGTTTTCACATGCTGCAAGAGGACAGAGGCAGAACGGTGGGCCCAGTGCCCTTTATGACCCATCAGCAGACTGATTGCAGTGCGTGGATGAGACTGTGTGAGCCCGCTGTGATAACCTCCACCTGATGTGCCCCACTTATCCCCTGTAGACACCAGACATACACTGCTGGGTAATTTTCTAAAACACACTATAAACTACTGAATCATCTCAGTATGGAAGCGCCACTGTTTAAGCTAGGCATCTCATGCAAACTGTTGTGTAAAAAATGCCATCAAGGACTGCGAGCATGCCAAAATGAATTAATGCTTTTACTGTAAGTGTTACCAGACATGCTGTTAGCAAAGGCTGTGATAAGGTGAAGGCTGAGTGGATTGGGCTGTCAAAAGATGTTTAGTGTCACAAGACTAAATTTGATCAGGCATGTACATTATCCATTCATTCACCCATACATCCACTGTGATTGATAATCAACTACTAACAGTGAATGCAGGGCCGGCGATTGCTATAGGCGAACTAGGCGGTTGCCTAGGGCGACAAATGTGCTGGGGGCGCGGGCGCGCTCTAGTGTCGCCCTTGACCTACTTCACATTCTCTGCTACATCCCATTAATCGAGAAATGACAGAGTTAGAATGAGAAGCGAAACAAAAAATATGTTTATTAAACGTGATCATCCTAAGGCGCCCCTCTGCCACACGTTTAATTACTTAATTACTGATTAATAGATTGAGTTGATGATTATTGTTGATCATTTCCGGGGTTGCGTTACGTTACGTTAGGCAAGTGCTCAGCTGCTGGCGCGTTGATCGAAAATGAAGCGGTATAAACCCTCTGGTGCACAGGGACGAAAACAGAGAAAGCAACAAAATAAAAAGAAAGCCCAGTATAAAGGTAAGTCTTCTCATCTCAGCCATTATAGGTGTCAAACGAAATAAATGTAGGCCTACTTAGTGTTGTGCACAGGCATTTAAGCCAACTGGCCATAGGGATTACCGGTAGATTCCCGGTGACCGACGTGCTTTTTGGGCCAATACATCTCATAGGGTGTACTCACACTAGCCAGTTTGAACCGTGCCCGAGTGCGTTTGACCACCAAAGCGCGGTTCGTTTGACTAGTGTGAGTGCTCCGAAACGTGCCCGGGCGCGGCTCGATTAGCCGGCCCTGGCCCGCTTGGAAGAGGTGGGCCAGAGCACGGTTCAGTTGGACTCGGGCGCGGTTCACATGCAGTGTGAGCGCTAACCGTGCTGGAGCACGGAACAGGACGCGTGACGTCATGGTTCTGCACTTCAGCTGGTACCTTGCAAACCTCCTCATACGAGCACGAGCAGCACGATTACGTGAAAATTTTCACGCCACTAAGGCGACACATCTGTTTAACAACAGGCTGTGAGAGGGCTGTGGACCACCGTGGACCAAACGACACAAAATTATCCACAAAGAAAACAGAGCGATGGCTCTCCTTCAGAGAGCGCCGCTCTTCTTGTTTATCCCGAAACCGTCGCACCATAATGACGTAAGCGTGCTCCGGCACGAATGCTGAAACCCTATGTGAGTGCAGGCCAGAGGGGGAGTGGGGAGGGGGGACAATCGTACTCGGGCCCGGTTCATGGCAACCGTGCCTAGTGTGAGTACACCCATAGCCTTTATTTATTTTCTGTCTTAACGGCCCATAAAACTCGTACATCGGCAGCCCATTCGTTTTGTTTTGCTTAATTGGCGGCGCTGAGTTGCTTCCAAGTATATAGCTTACACGTATAGAAATTTGTACAAAACTAATTATGAAAGTTTCCTTTATTTTTCACTGCATTTGTTTTACAATAGCCTATTGTGTAGTAGTGTAATGTAGACAGACACAGTAACTGAAAGAGGTTTGAATTTTTCTTTGTTCAATTTGCACACTGAATTTCACCAGATTGATGAATTTAACATTTAAATTTGATTTAAACATGAATTAAACATTAAAATGCATAACATTTTCTTACGGGGGCACCGAAACCCCCTTAGCCTTGTAGCAGCCTAATAGATTAGTAATAATAGTAGTAGTGGTGGTATTAATTGTAATTTATCTCAGTTACATGGTCAGATAAAATGTATTTGTAGCCTGCAATGCAACTAGGATGATAGAAATATCCTTGAACGTTATTTGTGGCATTTGTATGAACAATTTATTACAGATGATCCTTCAACTTGTTGAAGTTTTGGAGTGATTATAAGAGCATTTTTGTTTAGTTTAATAAATACTCATCATTTTAATTGGGGGCGATAAAAATCAATCTCGCCTAGGGCAACCAACGGGCTAGAGCCGGCCCTGAGTGAATGGAGCTTTCATTGCACGGCAGGGCTATTGAAAATAAAAAATAAAGTGATAGGGATTATGTAAAATATTATTTAGATTTTTTTCTGTCCATACATTGAAAGTTAGTAATGTTGTTTTTTAAGGTATCTTCAGAAGAAAGTCATACAGGTTTAGAGTGGCATGAGGTATATGATGGTGAACTATCCCTTACAGTTATATTCCTGGCAACAAAATGTTTCCTGAACTCTATTTTTTTTAATGATTATTAAATTGTCTCTTGATGTTAAAAATGTTTTCATAGCTAGATAACTTCACCTATGTGAGTCTATATTTAAATAGACTACTGACATCCATTAAAAAGCTCCAGCACTCAACTGAATTCTCTCTATGAGTTCTGTGCCCTGATTTGGTTCCATTATTTGAGACATTAATTCTAATCTGAATCTTAATTACTGTGTGAATTATTAATTAACTGTGGGCTGGGTGCTGACAGCAAAACTAATATAAGTCAAAAGTCAGTTTCTAAATGTGTTTGAATAATTTCCTGAGGAAAGTAAAACGAGGAGCTGTGTAATCCATAAAAATCCTTTCAATGTTACAATTGAAAGCTTACTGTATACGTAATACTTGCTATTTCTGGTTCCATTTCCTAACAGAGTAACAGCTGCACAGTCATGGAAGAATTAATCATACACGCCCCCTTAATAATGTAGATGTGTGATATACCTCGGTCACAACTAATCCAACAAAATCCGGAAACACTTTGTAATAAACGTCACACACAATAGTGTAACTTCCTCAATTTCTCTTACTTTTTTTAGTTAATCTTGTACTTTTTTCTCTTATTTTAACACTTCCACAGTCATTATTCCATTATACAATTTCTTGTTCATCTTTACTATTCCATATCCAGTTTCTTTACTATTCCGTATCCAGTTTCTTATGTCTGCTCTCTCTTTTCTCATACCCAACACACCTTCAAGCTTCTCCTACTGCGGCATCTTGTTTGCCCTGATGAGAATCATGCTGTTGTAGATCAGTTTAGATGGTGAACAGAACTGTTGGATGTTTATAGTTGATGTGCTGTAGATGTTTTCTGACCTTGATGCTGCTAAAATAGTCATACAGCCAGGAGGCATTTCTGTGTGGAGTTTGCATTGCATGCTCTCCCTGTGTCTGCATGGGTTTCCTTCAGGTGCTCCGGTTTCCCCCACAATCCAAAAAACATACAGTATAGGTGAATTTGAGATGCTAAATTGTCCATAGATGTGATTATGAGAAAAACTGAAGAATTGAGCTGTACTCTTCCATCATCATTTCTTCTTGCTTCAAATCTCAGTCCTTGTGCCACTCACAGCTCACGTGTAGATGAATGTGCAGATGGCAAAGAATCAGAAAATGCACAGTATGGACTCATCCTGAGTCATTTCTACACATCACAACAAACAAGCCGAGACAAACTGTGCAGGAAGTAAATAAAGCATCAGTGGCAGATTTTGTTTATCTTTTTTATGTTAGGCCTCAAAGCCCTGCTGCTCATCAAATCAAATGCAGGAGAGTGCCAAGAGCTGAAAGGAGCCTGGGTGACTCTTCTCAGAAGGACATTGGATAAAGAGATGACCATGGAGCTGAGGAAGGGCTTGCTGTCGAAAGGAGGAGAAAGAGCGAATTGATCATCTGGTTGGTGATGGTTTTCACTCCAAAAAGTGAGATGCTAAGCCAGAAATGAATAAAGTTAAAGTGTTTAAATGCTTCACAAGTTTATTCTGCCATGTGTAGTCATTGTCACTTCTCAAAGTTTCTTTGTCAAACAAGAGGATGGTCCATTTATTTTGTATATTTAAGAAGTCAGTACTTGAGACTCCTCACTGCAATGTGTGAAAAATATGAATTTTTGCTCATATCGCCCAGTTGGATCTCAATAACTATGGAAATCCAACTGGGCGATATGAGCAAAAATTCATATCACGATATTGTTCACTGTCCGGACGATATTGATATTATATTGCCATGAGTAAAAAAACGGAATCACATTTTAGTTCACCTTAGTTAAATTACAGGCAAAATATGTATTTTAACCCTATATAACTAGAAAAAGGTGAGGGATTTCATTGGATATAGACCTGAAATATTTTTTTTGTATTGTGCCATTGTTTTTCTCCAAAAGTGCAAACGTGCAACATGAGGTAGGCGTGAATGCACTTGTCATGTCTTTCCACTTTTTGCTCGTCTTGTCATAACGAGTACCGGCAGCGAAAGAAGACTTTATTGATTTCTGAGTGGGAGCCGTCTTCGGGCGTGCTCCGTCTCTGGGAATATTTGTTGCATGCATTTGGGTGCATTCCTCATATTTGCGGATGCATGGTTTTCAAATGATTAATGAGATTGCTGGTGTTTCCACCTTTGGCTGCAATAACACGGCGACACAACTTGCATAGTATTGTTCGTTGGTCGATGTCGGAGATTTTGACCCCAAACCAGTTCCATACGACAGAGGAGCCCCCTTCTTTTTAACCAATTCTTCCTCGTGCTCTTCAACATGACTTTCTGCGTGTTCGCTCATCTTGTTCACTTTTGCAGTGCCTATTGTTAAATCTCACGAGTTCGCAAACTGCAGTTGCATGTGCTCGCTTTATTGCTGTTGTGTGTTTGGTTTGAGGAGGCGAGTTTGTGCTCTATTAACTTGGACTGTTACCATGCTCTCTGTGTTTGATTATTAATACCTGTGTATCACGCGAGTTGGACACAGTAGATGAAAAGGTTAAAGTTCATTTCTGCCTCGATTTAGTAGTGTTAAAAGTTGTAAGGAGTACCAAATTGAACAAAACAATATAACTGCAAAATTTGAATTTGTGAATATCTAACGGTATCGCAAAATCCATATCATGGCACTACATAATACCAGTAGTCACGTTCATACCGGTATAGCGCCCACCCCTAGATCCAACCGCAACTATTTGACTGTATTTGTCTGTTGAACAGATTGCCAGAAATTGTCTTGATTATGACTGTAACCTCAGTTCCCTGAAAAGGGAACGAGACACTGCGTTGTAAGTTTACAACACAATGGGAATGCCTCTATGTGATTACGTCATGAAGCATGTGTGAAATCAGTCTAAGACACGCCGGAATTATGGCAGCGCAACACAGTGTCTCGTTCCCTCTTCAGGGAAGTGAGGTTACAGTCGTAACCGAGAGATTTCCTTTCAATGGAACTTGCACTGTGTCGTAAGTTTGCGTCACTATGGGAACGTAAATACCTATAATGCCGTACTGACCAGTGCCTGTCTTGTGTGAAATCAAGCAAGCACAACTAAGACAACAGCACCTGGCCGTCCCTGAGAACTCTCTCCAGAACTCCCAGGAGCAGAGAAATTGGGGGATAAACGTACAGACAGAGCCTCGGCCACGTCTGCATCATGGCATCCAGCCCCAGTGTAGCTGGATGCACCAGCACTGCATGAAAAGAGGTGTATCCAGACTAGTAAATTCCTGTAAACACCACTGATTTCTGGAAGTATGCACAAGTACTTCTGACCATATACACTCACCTAAAGGGTTATTAGGAACACCATACTAATACTGTGTTTGACCCCCTTTAGCCTTCAGAACTGCCTTAATTCTACGTGGCATTGATTCAACAAGGTGCTGAAAGCATTCTTTAGAAATGTTGGCCCATATTGATAGGATAGCATCTTACAGTTGATGGAGATTTGTGGGATACACATCCAGGGCACGAAGCTCCCGTTCCACCACATCCCAAAGATGCTGTATTGGGTCTCGATCTGTTGACTGTGGGGCCATTTTAGTACAGTGAACTCATTGTCATGTTCAAGAAACCAATTTGAAATGATTCGAGCTTTGTGACATGGTGCATTATCCTGCTGGAAGTAGCCATCAGAGGATGGGTACATGGTGGCCATAAAGGGATAGACATGGTCAGAAACAATGCTCAGGTAGGCCGTGGCATTTAAACGATGCCCAATTGACACTAAGGGGCCTAAAGTGTGCCAGGAAAACATCCCCCACACCATTACACCACCACCACCAGCCTGCACAGTGGTAACAAGGCATGATGGATCCATGTTCTCATTCTGTTTACGCCAAATTCTGACTCTACCATCTGAATGTCTCAACAGAAATCGAGACTCATCAGACCAGGCAACATTTTTCCAGTCTTCAACTGTCCAATTTTGGTGAGCTCTTGCAAATTGTAGCCTCTTTTTCCTATTTGTAGTGGAGATGAGTGGTACCCGGTGGGGTCTTCTGCTGTTGTAGCCCATCCGCCTCAAGGTTGTGGCTTCACAAATGCTTTGCTGCATACCTCGGTTGTAACGAGTGGTTATTTCAGTCAAAGTTGCTCTTCTATCAGCTTGAATCAGTCGGCCCATTCTCCTCTGACCTCTACCATCAACAAGGCATTTTCGCCCACAGGACTGCCGCATACTGGATGTTTTTCCCTTTTCACACCATTCTTTGTAAACCCTAGAAATGGTTGTGCGTGAAAATCCCAGTAACTGAGCAGATTGTGAAATACTCAGACCGACCCGTCTGGCACCAACAACCACGCCACGCTCAAAATTGCTTAAATAACCTTTCTTTCCCATTCTGACATTCAGTTTGGAGTTCAGGAGATTGTCTTGACCAGGACCACACCCCTAAATGCATTGAAGCAACTGCCATGTGATTGGTTGATTAGATAATTGCATTAATGAGAAATTGAACAGGTGTTCCTAATAATCCTTTAGGTGAGTGTATATCAAATTCCACCAGTCCAGATACTTTCGTAATCATACCAATTTGGACATATGTTTCTGAGGCATTCTACCATGCTACAGCCATTTGTTGCCACGGCAAGAAATCCCATCAATGATTTTTCAGGGGACATTTTCACACCTAAACCAGACAGCTCAAAAGTCTTTTCATTGGTCAACTTGAAATTCATCCCACCCAAAACCCTTACACCAAAGTGACTTCATTGGTTACATTTAAAATATACCCCTCCCAAAACCCTTAAGGCAGGGTTGCCAACTTTGGGACTTTGGCTGGAGTGAGAGAAATTTTTTGGTAACCCTAGTTTAAAAAATGTCAGTCAAGTCAAGTCATCTTTATTTATATAGCGCTTTTTACAATACAGATTGTTTTAAAGCAGCTTCACAGTGATAACATCAACATAATACAACAAAGTTTGTTTCTAGAAGAAAATTGCGTCAACGTCCACCTTAAGTAAGGCAGATCAATAATATTGTTGAATATTAAATGTCCCCAACTAAGCAAGCCAAAAGCCAAGGCAACAGTGGCAAGGAACCAAAACTCCATCAGGTGACAAAAATGGAGAAAAAAACCTTGGGAGAAACCAGACTCAGTCGGAGGGCCAGTTCTCCTCTGGCCAACGAAGGAACAGTGTATGATTCGGGCAGCATTACAAGTCAGATTGGATCGGAACAATTAGAGTATTTATCCATTTCCATCTGTTTGGAAGTCGAAGTAATCACGCCGGTATGGAGACGAGTTGTTGAGGATCAGTGTCGATGGCTGTTGTGTCGATGAGGCCTTCACAGGGCTGATGAGGCTGGCAGTCTAGGATGAGTTGGTATGGGTCCAGGCGCAGGTCCACCATAGAGGGTCCCTCGGGATAAACAGAGAGACTAATATTAGCGTAGACGCCATCCTTCTTATGATGTACCAAGTACATCAGGATTTACGGGACGTGTTCCCAATTCCGGCTGATCTAAACTATGCAGCCTAATTTTGAATTAAGGAAGTCTATAGTGTGTTATGTGTATGCTAGGCCAAAGAGATGTGTTTTTAGTCTAGATTTGAACTGACAGAGAATGTCTGCTTCCCGGACAATGTTAGGAAGATTGTTCCAGAGTTTTGGTGCTAAATAGGAAAAGGATATACCGCCTGCAGTCGATTTTGATATTCTAGGTATTATCAACTGGCCGGAATTTTGAGAACGCAATAGGCATGAAGGACTAAAATGCGTTAAGAGCTCACTCAAGTAGTGGGGAGCTAAACCATTTAGTGCTTTGTAAGTAATCAGCAATATTTTAAAATGTATACGATGTTAATAGGCAGCCAATGCAGTGTTGACAGAACCGGGCTAATATGGTCATATTTCCTGGTTCTGGTAAGAACTCGAGCTGCTGCGTTTTGAACTAGTTGTAGTTTATTTATTAAGCGTGCAGGGCAACCACCCAGTACAGCATTACAATAATCTAGTCTTGATGTCATAAACGCATAAACTAATTGTTCCGCATTTGTCAATGAGAGCATATGGCGTAATTTAGATATATTTTTAAGATGGAAAAATGTGGTTTTACACATACTAGACACATGATTTTCAAATGAAAGATTGGTATCAAAGAGCACACCCAGGTTCCTAACCGACGACGAAGACTTAACAGAGCAGCCATCAAGTGTTAGACAGTATTCTATGTTATTACGTGTGGAAGTTTTTTGTCCAATAATTAGTATCTCTGTTTTTTCAGAATTTAGAAGTAGGAAATTACTAGTCATCCAATTTTTTTATATCAGCTATGCATTCCGTTAATTTTGTGAATTGGTAAATTTCGTTTTGAAGAAATATACAGCTGAGTATCATCGGCATAACAGTGAAAGCTAATTCCATGTTTCCTAATGATATCTCCCAATGGTAGCATGTACAGAGTGAACAGCAGCGGTCCTAGTACTGAGCCTTGTGGTACTCCATACTGAACTTGTGATCGATAAGACATCTCATCATTTACTGCTACAAACTGATAACGGTCAGATAAGTATGATTTAAACCATGCTAATGCAATTCCACTAATGCCAACATAGTTTTCTAGTCTATTTAAAAGAATGTTGTGGTCAATTGTGTCAAATGCAGCACTAAGATCAAGTAACACTAATAGAGAGATACAACCATCGATCGGATGATAAGAGCAAATCTTTTGTGACTCTGATGCGAGCAGTCTCGGTACTATGGTACGGTCTAAATCTGGACTGAAAATCCTCGCAGATATCATTTCTTTCAAGAAAGGAACACAGTTGTGAGGATACTGCTTTTTCCAGTATCTTTGACAGAAAAGGCAGATTCGAGATCGGCCTGTAATTGACTAAATGATGTTTTATTAACAAGGTTCGGGAGGAGCAGGTGCAGATGATTAACCCAATCAGCACAGGTGGAGATCAATCAGTAATCAACTCAGGACAAGATAAATAACAGCATAACCCTCCTTAGATTCCTTGACAGTTTATCAGCATCCCACCTCCACCCCATCTCCTCACTTCTAGTTCCATCTCTAGTTCCATCTACTCTTACCAACGGGGGGAGTACTCTGGGTTCGGGCAGAAATTCCGGGCTCGGAGCCCTCCACCCGGACAGCACGCCAAATACGCATAACCCTCACCATAATACATTTACATTACATTACATTTATTCATTTAGCAGACGCTTTTATCCAAAGCGACTTACAAATGAGAACAATAGAAGCAGTTAAACTAACAGTAGGACAACAATACGTAAGTGCTATAACCCCTCTCAGTTTAATTTTAGTGCAGTTTTTTTTTTTTTTTTTTTTTTTTTTTTTTTTTTATAGAATAGAAGAGAAGAGAAAGTGTTAATTCTACTGAATCAAGTGCTGCCGAAAAAGATATGTCTTCAGCAGTTTCTTGAAAGTGGCTACTGACTCAGAAGCTCTGGTTGAGTTAGGCAGATCATTCCACCAACAGGGAACAGCCATTGTAAAGGTCCGAGAAAGAGATTTTGTGCCTCTTTGAGATGGTACCACAAGACGACATTCGCTAGCAGAGCGCAGGTTTCTGGATGGCACATAAGTCTGAAGTAATGAGTTTAGGTAAGAGGGAGCAGTGCCAGTGGTTGTTCTGTAGGCAAACGTCAGTGCCTTGAATTTAATGCGAGCGGCAACTGGCAACCAGTGCAATTGTTTGAGGAGAGGAGTGACGTGTGCTCTCTTCGGCTCATTGAAGACTACTCTGGCTGCAGCATTCTGGATCAATTGTAGAGGTTTGACAGAGCAAGCTGGAAGACCAGCCAGGAGAGCATTGCAATAGTCCAGTCTGGATAAAACAAGTGCTTGGACAAGGAGTTGTGTGGCATGCTCTGTAAGGAAGGGCCTGATCCTCCTAATGTTGTGGAAAGCAAATCTGCAGGACCGGGCAGTTCTAGCAATGTGGTCTGTGAATTTCAACTGATCATCAATTACAACCCCAAGGTTCTTAGCTGACCTTGATGGAGTTATGGATGACGAGCCTAGCTGAATGGAGAAGTTGTGATGAAGTGTTGGGTTGGCCGGGACCACAAGTAGCTCTGTCTTCGCAAGGTTTAGTTGAAGGTGGTGGTCCTTCATCCAGCCAGAGATGTCTGTCAGGCAGGCTGAGATACGAGCAGCTACCGTCGGATCGTCAGGCTGGAATGAGAGGTAGAGTTGCGTGTCATCAGCGTAGCAATGATAGGAAAAGCCATGTTTCTGAATCACAGATCCTAGTGATGTCATGTAGATGGAGAAGAGGAGTGGTCCAAGCACTGAGCCCTGAGGCACCCCGGTAGCTAGATGTTGGGTCTTAGACGCCACACCTCTCCACGACACCCTAAAGGACCTACCTGAGAGGTAAGACTCGAACCATTGGAGTGCAGTTCCCGAGATGCCCTTCATCTTTAGGATTGACAGGAGGATCTGGTGGTTAACTGTGTCAAAAGCAGCAGACAGATCCAGCAGGATGAGGACTGAGGATTTGGAAGCTGCTCTTGCCAGTCTCAGAGCTTCAATTACTGAGAGCAGGGCAGTCTCAGTTGAGTGTCCGCTTTTGAAACCAGACTGATTGTCGTCCAAGAGGTTGTTCTGTGTAAGAAAGGAGGAGATCTGGTTGAAAACAACTCGTTCAAGTGTTTTCGCGACAAATGGAAGAAGAGATACCGGTCTGTAACTTGTTAGATGTGCTGGATTTAGATTGGGTTTCTTAAGCAGTGGGGTTACTCGAGCCTGCTTAAAAGCTGTGGGAAAGGTACCAGTGTGAAGAGAGTTGTTTATGATGTGCGTGAGTGTGGGTACAACTGAGGAAGAAATGGCTTGAAGTAGATTAGTGGGGATAGGATCAAGCGGACAGGTAGTAGGGCGATTGGAAAGGAGGAGTTTAGAGACTTCCGCCTCTGAAAGTAGAGAGAAGGAGGGTAGAATGTGTGCGTTTGTTGGTAAAATGTGTGTGTCAGTTTGTGGATTGGTAAATTGGCCGCTGATGGTGGTTGTTTTTTCTATGAAGAATGTGGCAAAATCATCAGCTGTTAGGGTTGATGAAGGAGGAGGAGGAGGAGGGTTAAGAAGAGAGGAGAAGGTTTTGAAAAGCATGCGAGAGTCAGAAGAATTGATAATTTTGTTGTGATAGTAAGCCATTTTAGCAGTAGAGATATTAGCAGAGAAGGAAGAGAGAAGGGATTGATAAAGACCCAGGTCTGTCGAATCTTTCGATTTGCGCCACTTCCTCTCTGCACCCCTGAGTTTAGTACGATGTTCGCGAAGAATATCAGTTAACCAGGGGGCAGAGGGTGTGGCGCGGGCTGGCCTGGAGGAAAGGGGACAGAAGTTGTCCAAGCAGGATGTTAAAGTGGAATAATAATTATATGTAGATGTGAACTCGTGAATTTTGTATGATCAAGTTACAGTTTTTTAACAAGCGGTTTTATCATAGCCAGTTTTTTGGTACGTATCCTAGAGACAAAGACAAATTAATGATATTAAGAAGAGGATCTATGACATCCGGAAGCATCTCTTTCAGTAGCTTAGTCAGAATAGGGTCTAACATACAAGTTGTTGATTTAGATGAATTAACGAGTTTGCAAAATTCTTTCTCTAGTATAGCAACAAATGAACCAAATTTTTCCTCAGGGAGACTACAATGCACTCCCTGATGCGATACTGTAGTAGACGGTTGCATAGTTATAATTTTGTCCCTGATATTATCAATCTTATAAGTGAAGAAGTTCATAAAGTCATTACTGCTGTGTTGCTTGGACACATCTGGGCTTGAAGCTTTATTTTTCATTAGTTTAGCCACTGTTTCAAATAAATACCTAAGATTATGTTTATTTTGTTCTAATAGGGTTGAAAAATAAGCAGATCTAGCAGTTTTTAAGGCCTGTCTGTATGCAATCGAGCTCTCCTTCCATGAAATCCAAAATACCTCTAGTTTAGTTTTCTCCCAGCTACGCTCCATTTTTCTGGCTGCTCTGAGTGTGCTCGTTGTACCACGGCGTTGGACTATTTTCTTTAATCTTCTTTAAGCGCAACGGAGCAACTGCATCTAAAGTGCTGGAAAAGAGAGAGTTAAAAGTTTCTGTCACAATATCGAGTTCTTCTAAACTATCCTGGATGCTGAGATGATGAGATGATGAAACTGATTAGGAAGACTATTGATAAAGCAGTCTTTAGTGGCAGAAGATAATGATCTGAGATGTCATCGCTCTGCTGCAGAATTTCAACGGCATCAACATCTATTCCATGTGATAGTATTAGATCTAGAGTATGATTACGACAATGAGTAGGTCCTGACACGTGTTGTCTAGCTCCAATTGAGTTTAAAATGTCTTTAAATGCCAATCCCAATGCATCTTTTTCATTATCTACATGTATATTAAAGTCACCTACACTTAGTACTTTATCTGCTGCCAGTACTAACTCTGATAGAAAGTCCGCAAATTCTTTGATAAAATCTTTATGGTGCCCTGGTGGCCTGTATACAGTAGCCAGCAGAATTCTTAAACATGATTTATCATTTACACTACATATTATTACATTAAGCACCAATACTTCAAAAGAAGTATATTTAACCCTCTGGGGTCGGCAATCTGCTCGCTTTGTTTCTTATCAGTGCAAAAGAGACTCAAAATACTCGGTTGATTTTGATCTTACATGTAAGTGTTACACATCATTAGATCCTGTTAAGTTTCTTTTTTTTTTTTTTGTTGTGGATACTCACAATAAAAACAAAGTGGTGTGCTTTTCACCAAATAAAGAAAAACAAACATGATGCGAGTTCTGCGTTCTCTCTGTCAGTGAAGTCCATTCTGAAACGCGTCCTAAGATTAACTGTAACTCCGCAATTACTTGTAACACAGGCACGAGAGATTTTTCTTTATGAAGCTTGAATTCTCTTCTTTTAAATGAAGTAATTTATATAAAAAACAAATATTCTCAGTTTATGCAATCCGTATGAAACCAAGAAGAGGTCCAGTTTTTTCTTTCTCCCCTCATTATTTTTAATGAGTTGAGGCCACCACACCCCCGGCGCTGTTCACATGTAAATAGTTTAGGTGATCGCACACGCCCTCGATCAATGCCATAAAACCACAAATATTCTTCATGAGATTCACTAATGGTTCATCGCGTTTTTAGGATGGCACGCTACTCCGGTGAAGAAGCCCTTCAGATGATTCTGGACAGCGACGAAGAATTCACCTTTTCCTCAGAGGAAGATTGTAACTCGGACGAGGAATGGCTGCATTTTGAAGAGCGAATTGACCCCGCCGAGGATACAAGTTCAGAGTAAGTTGTTTAGTGTTATATACTTCTTTTTCTGATAATATAGAACTCATATGAATTTTCAGACTATATTTTGCCTAGCTTTTGACATCTTACAGAAAAGATTGCCTCTCAATATCCCTAATATTCGTGTATACGCTCGTGTAAACTTCTTTTAATGTGATATTACTCTCTAAGCATATTTGTATATTAAATACAAACATTCTGACATCTTACAGAAAAGTTTGCCTCACAAACATTCGTGAATACGCTCGTGTAAACTTTTTAAATGTGATGTTACTCTCTAAACATATTTGTATATTCAATATATATAGTTTTGATTAGCTTATGACACTGATTATCATGCTAAAATACTGCCTTATGCGTTGTGTATTTTGTTTGCGAATAACTGCATGTTTAGGTTATATAACCTATTGATTTAGTTCAATATATTTCAGCCTCCGGTAAAATATGTGATACTGTCTAAATACAATATATTTCAAGTCAAGTCAAGTCAAGTCAAATATATTTATATAGCGCTTTTCACAATACAGATTGTATCAAAGCTGCTTCACAGTATCAATCAAAACAACTTAACAATGTTTGTTTATTACTGGAAAAAAAAGACATCCAAGTTTGGTAGAGCTGATCAATGGTATGATTGGTTAATTAATTTGAATATCCCCAACTGAGCAAGCCAAAGGCAACAGTGGCAAGGAACCGAAAAACTCCATCCAGTGACCTAAAGGTGTCCTAAAACTCCATCAGATGACCCAATGGAGAAAAAAAAACCTTGGGAGAACCCAGGCTCAGTCGGGGGCCAGTTCTCCTCTGGCGTTTATGAACTAGAGGCCGAATTTACAGTAACTGTAAGATAAAAAATTTATATGAATGCCTGGCTAAATAGATGCGTCTTCAGTCTAGTTTTAAACTGTGAGAGCGAGTCTGAGCAACGAACAATATCAGGAAGGCTATTCCAGAGCTTCGGAGCTAAATGTGAAAATGCTCTGCCTCCTTTGGTGGATCTGGATATCCTAGGAATGACCAGAAGCCTCGAATTTAGTGATCTTAAAGAGCGCGATGGATTGTAGGGCGATAGAAGATCCGTTAAATAGACTGGAGCTAAACCATTTAGAGCTTTATAAGTCAAAAGCAATACCTTGTAATTAATACGGAACTTTATAGGTAACCAATGAAGTGATGATAAAATCGGTGTTATATGATCATATTTTCTTGATCTAGTAAGAACTCTAGCGGCTGTATTTTGGACTAACTGTAGCTTGTTTATTGAAGATGCAGGACAACCAGCTAATAAAGCATTACAGTAATCTAGTCTCGAGGTCATGAATGCATGAACTAACTTTTCTGCATCAGAGACTGATAGCATATTACGTAGCTTAGCAATGTTTCTAAGGTGGAAAAAGGCTGTTTTTGTAACATATGAAATATGCTTTTCAAAAGACAGGTTGCAGTCTAATGTAACACCCAGGTCTTTTACTGTAGCGGATAAAGTAACAGGGCATCCTACTATGTTAAAGTCGTGCTGTGAAAAGTTTTGTGGACGGTTTTTACAACCGATAAGTATTACCTCTGTCTTGTCTGGATTTAATAAAAGAAAATTACGCGTCATCCAATCTTTTATATCTTTAACACAATCTGTCAATTTGGATAATTTAGCGTATTCATCTGGCCGTGATGAAATATATATTTGAGTGTCATCAGCATAACAATGGAAACTAATTCCATGTCTCCTTAGAATATTACCAAGTGGCAGCATATATATTGAGAATAATAAAGGGCCTAACACAGATCCCTGCGGCACTCCATAGTTTGCCGAAGTTATGATCGATTTTTCTCCATTTAAGTAGACGAAATGGTAGCGGTCAGATAAGTATGACCTGAACCAGCTTAATGCTTGTCCTTGAACACCAGGGTAATTTTGTAGTCGATCTAAGAGTATTGTGTGATCTATAGTGTCGAACGCAGCACTAAGATCAAGTAAAACTAGTACTGAGATACAGCCTTGGTCCAAAGCTAAAAGTAAATCATTTGTGATTCTAACAAGCGCAGTTTCAGTGCTATGATGTGGCCTGAATCCAGACTGAAACTTTTCATAGATGTCGTTTTCTTGCAAGAAAGAGCCGAGTTGACTGGACACAACTTTTTCTAATATTTTTGACATAAATGGAAGATTCGAAATGGGTCTGTAATTTGCTAGGTTATTTGGATCTAAATGTGGTTTCTTAATAAGAGGTTTTATAACAGCCAGCTTGAACGTTCTTGGAACATGACCTAAAGATAAAGATGAGTTAATAATATTGAGAAGAGGCTCTTCCACTATAGGTAACACTTCTTTCAGTAGTTTAGTTGGTATAGGATCTAATAAACACGTTGTTGTTTTAGATGAAGTGATAAGTTTATTTAACTCTTTTTGTTCTATGGTTGTAAAGCATTGTAATTGTTCTTGCGGGGTGATAATTGCGGCTGAATTATAAGGCGGTAGTAAAGATTGAACGTTTACGATTTTGATTCTGATGCTTTCAATTTTCTCGGTGAAGAAGTTCATGAAATCATTACTACTAAACTGTAGCGAGGTATTTTGTTCAGACGACGTCTGTTTATTTGTTAGTCTAGCCACGGTATTAAATAAAAACCTTGGATTATTTCGGTTGTTTTCTATTAATTTGCTGAGGTGCTCAGCCCTGGCCGTTTTAAGGGCCTTTTTATAACGTGACATACTGTCTTTCCACGCGATTCTAAAGACCTCTAAATTAGTTTTTTTTCCTTTTACGCTCTAAATTACGGGTTTCTCTCTTTAAAACATACGTAGTATTATTGTACCATGGTGCTATACTTTTTTCTCTGACCTTTTTTAATTTAATGGGTGCAACAATATCCAATGTTCTAGAGAGAATGGTGCTCATAGTGCTAGTTAGTTCATCTAGTTCATCTGTTTGTTTGGGTTCAGGCAGCAGCTGAGACAGATCAGATAAGCTATTTGAGAAATGATCTATGGTGGATGGAAGAATTGTTCTACCTGGTCGATAACGTGGTGCAGCATGACATATTACAGCAGTAGTTAATATGCAAGTTACCATGTAATGGTCAGTGACATCATCACTTTGTGGAATGATATCTATATCGGTTGGATCGGTTCCATATGATATAATTAAATCGAGTGTATGATTAAGACGATGAGTTGGTCCGGTGACGTTTTGCTTGACCCCGAAGGAGTTTAATAAATCTGTAAACGCAGCCCCTAACGCATCATTTAAATTATCTACGTGTATGTTAAAATCTCCAACAATTAATGCTTTATCGACGTTGACCAAAAGATCTGATAGAAAGTCAGCAAACTCTTTTAGGAAATCGGCGTAAGGCCCTGGAGGTCTATATACGGTAGCCAATGCTAGAGATAATAGGGATTTTTTTCTTACATCTAAGAGCGTAACATTTAGCACAAGTACTTCAAACGAATTAAACCTATGACGAGTTTTCATTAAGGATATCTCTGTAGATTGTTGCAACACCGCCGCCACGACCGATCAGACGTGGCTCATGCTTATAACAGTATCCTGGCGGAGTAGACTCATTTAGACCGAAATAATCATTTGGTTTAAGCCAGGTTTCAGTAAGGCACAGAACATCGAAATTATTATCTGTGACCATTTCATTTACAATAACCGCCTTAGGTGTGAGCGATCTAATGTTTAGAAGACTTAGCTTTAGAAATTGTTTTTGTTCACTAATAGCGAGATTTTTTGTTTTAATAACAATTAGATTTTTTCTAGATCCCGCAGTAGATTTATTATTTGATCTTAGTAAACGAGGAATAGACACAGTTTCTATGCAATGTTCTACACTAGTATTAATATCAATTAAATTGGTGCAGTAGAGACTGTGATTTGGATTTTTGGATACTAGTCAAACGGTATTTAACATCTTGGAGATGTTATCCGACAGAAGATCTGCCCCGATTCTACTTGGGTGTAAGCCATCAGCGCGGAAGAGCCTTGGTCGCTCCCAAAACAGATTCCAATTATTTACAAAGAGCAGTTTCTGCTCATTGCACCATGACAATAACCATTCATTTAGCGCGAATAATCTACTGAACTTTTCATGCCCTCGTCGGTACGTAGGAAGCGGTCCAGACACAATAATCGATGTTTCAGGCGATGTACTGCGTACTGTATCGATAAGGCTCCTGAAGTCTTTCTTCAGAACAACCGTCTGTCGCAGCCTAGTGTCGTTAGATCCCACGTGCAGCACCACAGCTCCGACGCGCTCGTCACCGTTCAAGATCTCAGTTACCCGCGCAGTGATATCGAGAACACGAGCACCAGGAAAGCAGTGACTGTGCACCTTACTTTTACCTAACGTAGCGTGGACGTGTCGGACGGTGGAATCGCCGATGATCACAGCATCGCGTTCCATTTCACGAAGAGGGGAGAAGCGGTTCTGAGTGGAGATCTCGAACACCGGGAGGGGCGAAAAGATTCTTGTCCTGGCTCGCGGCTTCCGCGGAACCACCCAGGCATCGTGGTGGTGTGTTGGAGCCGGAGTGAATGAAACCATGGCTGATCGTGACCTGGACGCTCGGGACCAATGCTGAGAAACGCACGGAGTAGACGAGGTCGGCGTCAGCGGGTTACTAACGTTAATCACTGATCCATGTGCATCAGCGCGTGATGTTTCAAGAGCTAAACGCCGGTCTCTCAGCTCAGCTTGTCTCTCTAGAAGGTCACGGATCTGCTTTTCTACAGCTTCTAATTCAGACTGCACCGCGAGCAAATCAGATTTGTTCTCATCTGCACCAAAAGGTAGATAACATACACAGAATAAAAGAAAGAAATACGGAGAAACAGAAAGAAATACGACCTAATACGAGGCTTAGACAGCCACGACGCAAACAAACAAACTCACAGCAGGCAACGAGGCTGACAAAAGCAGTCGATCGCAGGGCGAGCAGCAGTGAAGCAGTGTCTCGCTCTACGACCAGCAAACAATGTTCCAACCGTATTTGCGGTTCCAGCCGTATAATGGCTTGAGACGCGTCTGGCCAACAGTCCGAGTTGTAATTATGAGTTAAATGATGGTTCAGAACAGAATAAAAGAGAGAAATACGGAAAAACAGAAGGAAATACGAAGCTAAGGGCCAATCTCATTTCTCTGTCTTACCCCTTCCCCTACCCCTTTGTCTGTCTCTTCCCCTTGCCCCTCGATACCGAGTGAAAGGGGGTAGGGGTGAGAACATTCCTCTAAGAAATGAGACACCACTCGATAACTGTTTGCGTCATCTTCCCTTGCCGCTAGCTGGCTTCTACGTCAACAGAGGCGACAAGCGTTGACATAAACGAAGATGCCGTCGTCTCAGGTCGTGATATTGATTGCCTGGGCTCTCTTTATCTTTGCACGCTTGGGTGCCATCAGTCGAAGACATATTAGAAGAAGATTGTTTCTAATACGAGGCTTAGACAGCCACGACGCAAACAAACTCGCAGCTCACAGCAGGCAGCGAGGCGGACAAAAGCAATCGAGCAGGTGAAAGCAATCGAGCAATCAACATTTATATATTTGTTATATATAAATGTTGAGTTTTGGTTAGCCTATGACACTACTTATGCTAAAATAGTGCCTTATGCGTAATTTATTTTGTTTGCGAATAACTACTTAGGTTATATAACGAGAAATATATTTCAGGCTCCGGTAAAAGAGGTCTAAATACAATATATTTTTTATTTAATTATAAAATACAGTTTTGGTTAGCCTATGACACTATATAATGCGTAAATAACTGAATATAGGTGTAAATGTTTGAAATGTAGTGATGTCGTTCGCGAACGATCCGTTCATTGAGTGTATCACTAAATGTGTGCGGTCCATATGGGCCATCAACAGATATTTCTCCATCCCATGGCCCAGATATATACATACATTGTGCATCCATACCCATTAACTGTCCATCAGTTTACTTTGGATAATGTATGCTAACAGTATTTTTTTTTTTTTAGGAATGTATCTGCATCATGCTCTCCTTCGCCAGCACCTCGCAGAGGGACATGCAGGTGTCGTTCAGTTCTCAGAGCGATCCAGAATCATACTGAGTAAGTGCACAGACGTAATATTTTACAGATGAAATTTAGTCTAAGTGTGTTTACATCATCATAATGTAAAAGTAGGCTACCTATTCTTGTGTGAAATTACAAAAAAAATATTTTTATCCATGGCAATTAGTGATTGATAATGATAATAATACAGTTTATTTGATTGTGTTATCAGCATGCTCACTTTTTTCTTTTTTAACCTGACGTTTTTTGGATATCCAAATTCGGGGAACAGACACATTCTCTATATGATATCTAGGTGAAAGAGCCTCTATGTGATGGGATTTATCTGACCTTGGTGACACGAGGCTGCTAGCAGACAGTCGGTTTAGCCAGTCTGTCTGCTTCCTGACCTGCGCCAAATTTTATCATGTTTTAGCTCTAAGACTATGAGCCATACTACTAGAGAGAAGAGCAGCACCATCCCAGGAGGGATGAATACCATCTCTTTTCAACAGATCAGGCTTGCCCCAAAAACTTTTCCAATTGTCTATGAATTCTACATTATTTTGCGGATACCACTCAGACAACCAGCGATTTAGTGAACACAATCTACTAACTATCTCATCACTCCTATGAACAGGAAGGGAGCCAGATCAAATTACAATGCCTGACATCGTACTTGCGAGTTCACACACCTCTTTAATATTCATGTTGGTGATCTCCGACTGGCGGAGTCAAACATCATCAGTGCCGACATGAATAATAGTCCTTGTTTACTTAGTATAAACCCTGATTTATGCAACACATAAATTAACTTAATTAACATCAAATTAATGTATTGATTGCACTATAAAATAACAAAGACACAGGCGATTAAATAATGTAACAACAACATCAAAACAATAAGAAATCTCAAAACAAAAGGGACACATAATAGTTACTCCACCTCCCCAGAAAACCACAACACACAAGTTTCACAAATTAGGCCTGTTGTATGCAGTGGTGTAAAGTAACGAATTACAAATACTCTCGTTACTGTAATTGAGTAGTTTTTTTTAGGAATTGTACTTTTTTAAGTAGTTTAAAAACAGTGTACTTTTACTTTTACTTGAGTACATTTTAAGTGCTGTATCGGTACTTTTACTGCGCTATTTTCCCTGAACCTGCTGTCGCTACATTTATATTAATATTTATTTTTATAATAAGTCATCATGTGACTCCATGCGTGATTCCTGTCAAATCAAATCGCGCGCGGAAAACTTTGCATCAAACCAGCATCAACAGACTTCGAGACACCTGGCGCCAATTTATTTTGTTCACGAAGTGACTTTCGGAGTGGATCTTGAGCCTGGAGGAAGTTCATGCATTTGTGTCTTCATATAGGCAAAAAAACAGCGCAAGCGTCACACCTCACACGTGCTTCAGTGTGTGTGTGTGTGTGTGTGTGGTAAATGAAACTGCGCGTCGGCTGCACCATTCATTCACACAGAACATGCAGGATTCGTATTTAAATTGTCTTTGTGGTTTAATATTCACACTATATCGCGATTTGATTTCAAGTGTACTGAACTGCTTTCTATTTTTCCTCAAAAATTTTACAAATTCCGTGAAATTCCGAGTTATAAATTCCTTTTTTATGACTGGATTTTGTCAGCATTTTAGGGGGGCGGGGGTCGTCCAAAACAATGGTAGGGGAAACGCTGTATTTTTAGTGCTAGCAGTCAAAAATAAAACTGTTGGAGAAATATTGAAATACTGTTTCTTTTTTTCTATGAATCTGTGATAAAAGAGTAAGCTACATTTTCAATTTGCAGGGTATAAGGTGGACTAACTAACATTCATAGCATAATACTCACTACTCACTACTCTTGAGTACTTTTAAAAGGGCTACTTTTTACTCCTACTTTGAGTAGTTTTTAGGACCGGTACTTTTACTCTACTCTCACTACATTTTTTGACAAGTAACAGTACTTTTACTTGAGTATGCTTTTCCAGTACTCTTTCCACCACTGGTTGTATGCCACACTGGCAGTTTTGGCCTGCTTCACTACCTCTGCTGAAGCTTCATATCTAAAGCAGGGTTCAAAGCTACTCATTTTCATTGTCATGAAATTATTCTTCATTATTCTCCTCCCCATGTCCATCCTCCGTCTTTCTTTTGAAATATTTCAGCAAGCTCATCAAACAAAACGTAATTTGTACCATGAGCCTATTTTTATTGAGCAATTAGCTAGCCCACATAACGCACGTCAGACAACGTTTGCAACTATAGTTGAAGTCTGTACTCTCAGCACACAGAATGATTAGGCAAGGCTACATCTGTAGTGACAAGGCACACCATTTTATTATCTGCTTACCTTGATTGTCATCCAAACTTTAAAACGTGCATCAGTGGGTCTCCGGCTCCGAACCTATGATCTGAACTCTCTCTGAACTTTTCACATGCAACTGATGTATCAGGTGCAAGGTTTTCAGCGAATCAACAATCAGAGAATACTGCAGTGAGAACGATGTAGGCAGATGTTACAGCTGTTGGCCTTAAACTCCTCTGCTGTCATTAATACGGTGTGGTCTAGTCTAGTCATCAACAAAAAATTAACGGATTGAGAGCGTGAAATTGATGCTAAAAGCGTGAGTGTCAGAGTTGGCAACCCTGCTTAAGGTGAATGTTTTGATTGGTTGCAGGCCAGGTGGGCAGACAGAAAAAATATAAACAATAATTGATTGTTTGTCTTTATTAGGGAAAATAGTTAATAGTATCTAAAACATAAAACAGTCAGAAATCAACTATTTCAACAGAAAACAACATTTAAAAATACAACATCTACTTTGAATTAAAGATTTCAAACAAAGGCAGTAAATAACACATGAGATTATGTGTCCCAGCAGACACCAGTCCTCACTGTAGCTCCTGCAAGAATCCACATCAACAGCATATTCCTCATCTTACATTGAGCTCCACCATTTCTGCCCTCCGCAATTTCTGTTTTCCGCAAAGCTATTTCTGTTTGTCTCTGTTGACCTCGTCTCCAGCAACTACAAAATAACAATAATGAACCAAATCTGTGTCTGTCGTTATTATGAAATGTAGGGCTGAAACAACTAATCGATTTAATCGATTAAAATCGATTATTAAAATAGTTGACAACGAATGTCATTATCGATTAGTTGGTCTGCTTACGTCACGGGGTGCGTTTACTGGTGATTGGTTGAAACAGGCCAATCATGATGCTCTCTGTCTTACATGCGCTGCGCTTCATGAGACACACGCAAGGTCTCTCTCCCTTCGCCGATCTGCCGTGCGCGCAGAGACCGAGATCTTTTTTACAGTCTATGTTTGGAGCACAGTCTCTTCTGTCTCGCATGCGCGCTCTTGCTTGCGCGCTCTAGATTCCGGGAGTTTGAACTAATTTGCGGGCATCAGGGAGATATCAATCTGCGGATGACTTCCGGATCTTCCGCGAGACTTGGGATGTCTGTATTTTGTCTCGAGCATCAGGTTGCGCAATCAGTTCGCTCGCAACATAAGTGATTAATTAAAATAGCGCTACCGCAGAAATAGGTTAAATTAAAACGGTGTTTACAAAGTGAAGCACTAAATTAAAGGCAGTTAATAACAGCAGCAGTAAAAGATTGTTTTTTAGTCACTGTACTCAGTGGTTTTCAGCGAATGCTTGCACTAATGCATAATTTTTTCCTGTCCTTTTAATCAGGCCTGTTAGTTTGCTGCGTACCATTCCGTTCTCTTTTTATAGCATTTGTATAGCATTTTATAGCATTACTATTAAGTAGTGCTGCACGATTAATCATATCGCAATCGCGATGTCAAGCCTATGCGATTATATGACGCAAAATACTGCGTTTTTATATTAAATCAACAAATTAGGGCTGTTATATCGCAGCATTTGTTATTTTTTGTCATCCTTTGGCTAGTGTTACATGATCCCGCTCTTATTCATGCGAATGCTTTAAACCATTCAACGAGACAAGTCAAAAGAGAGCGCGCTGCCTGTGAATGTCCTGACTGAAAGACGGACGCGCGCCAGTATCATGAGCATGCACAGACCGCGCGCCAGAATACAGTCTCTTTCCCCTTGAAGTGAACGAACAATAACACACACAATTATGCCAAAATATCATTTGTCGAGTGTCTTCATAACATAAGAGCAGTTTTATGATGGTCGTAAAGAGTTGTGAGAGAATAAGGCGCGTGTGAGATCCGCGTCTCAGCAACTCTTAAAGGGCCAGCATCCAATAATGCTTTCTGTCAGTAAAGTTAATCAAAGAACAAAGGGAACAGAGAAAAACACTCACTGTTCTTGACCAAAGAACTTGTGTATCTTTAAATAGGATTTTAGTCCATATAATTTATAATTTATGCAGCGCAGACTGTTTGATAACTTAATTCAATTTCTGTATATGTCCTACCTGTAGACAGGAAGAGCACAGGTAAATATGACATTTATTATGGGTTTATGTGAGGATTGTTTGAAGTTCACTTAAATTAAAATTAAAAGAATTTTTATCCAGACATCAATGGCTTATTGATCAGGTGTTATAATCATTTAGTTGTTGTTGCTAGTTTGAGTTGAGAAATAGACATTTAAGAATTATCACTAGTCTGTGTGTGCATTTTGCTTAACCAAGCAAGTTGACTCATGAAACCATTTGTTTATTATATCGCATATCGCAATATTGACCTCAATAATCGCAATATGACATTTTGCCCAAATCATGCAGCCCTACTATTAAGTTTTAATTGTTTTTCAAACGCGATCTACTGCGGCTCTACGTTCACACGCTTGTTTACAGTCTTTCTATATTTATTTTATCAACTATTCTTATAATTCAATTAATCTTAAATAAAAATTAAATGAATTATATATTTGAGATGTTTTTAGTTTATATCTTCACATCTGAACAACATGTCTGTGTAAATTTGTAAATTTTACATTAATCATGGTTGTCAACTTGCCATCAGCAATTATCATTAAAAACAAACAAATATTGATATTAGTAAAACTCAATGTGTGGCTTTTGCACTTTTTAAAGTACACTTGACTTTTACACATAAACACCCTTGTGGCGAGCAGGACGAGGCCTGTGAGACGCACTGGTCTCGCATCTCTCACGGCCTTCAGCCTCGTCCTGCTCGCCACAACCCTGATTTAGGGTTTTATTTAGTTATAATAAACAAAAAATCGAATTGAAACTTTTTATCCGATTAATCGATTAATCGAAAAAAATAATCGTCCGATTAATCGATTATCAAAATAATCGTTAGTTGCAGCCCTAATGAAATGTATATAAGGTGATCTGTAACAAAATATTGAATGACGTAATGTATTAAAGGATAACCAAAATAACATAAAAACAATCAAAAGAAAAAGATGTGTTTTTGCATGGGTTAGTTACCGCCTTGCTGTGTGGCCACGTTGTCGGCCATCACAGTGTGTGACAATTTATAAATCGAGGGAACAAATTAGTAAATTGTGCGCACGATTTAGCCTACTACTTTTTTCCTGCATGTCACGTGCGGGGCTCCGTAGATAGATTGTCACGTAGTAGCAGATAAAATAATAGGATGTTGGGAAAATGAATGATGAAAGGGGATGGAATATATATATTTAAAAAAAAAAAAAAAACTTTAAATTTCACTTCAACATATGCTATGATGTACAACACTTTAAGAAACAATCAATTGTTGGTTGACACCCTCAACACTCAAGTATTGAATATTTATGAAGTTTTTTTTATTTATTGTAACATATTTGAATTGCATTCCCATGCTATTTACTTTGGACATAGTAATGCATTGAAATCAAACTTACACTTTTAAATGTCAAATTGTGCCTTGTAGCATTTGTTTTCCAAGCACATTCTAATGGTGCGTTCACACTGGACGCGAATAGCGCGTCAGGCGCGAGTAATTTCAATGTTAAGTCAATGCAAAGACGCGTTACGCGCGTAAAAAATTCCTGCGGCTGTCAAGTTCGTGCGAATTGAGCGTCTGGCGCGTTAAGCGCGAATGATTTAGTTAGTGCTATTTGCGAATTCACACCTGCCGCCCGAGTTGAAAAATCTGAACTTTGGTGTCAATTCGCGCCACGTTAACCAATCAGGAGCTTAGCTGCTTGCTGCTGTCACGTGGTGAAGTGTCTGGATGCCTCAATAAATTATTTTGTAATATGACTAAATGCCTGCGTGTGGTTCTAATGCACAACAAAGCAAATATTTTATCACTTAAAACTTTATTTCAATATACGAGACATGTTCATTTTGTATTGAATGTTATTTATTCCATATCAAGATTATATGAAATATTATGATGTAAAGACAACCAACATATGTGCATAAGTTTGTGTCTGGACGTAAGAGAGAAAAAAATCATAGGACAGGTTAATAACTTTTGGAGGCTGGCTCTATTTATCATCAAAACAAAAATAAATGACAGATTAGGTGGATGAGGGCGAGGGTGATCCTCGCTCCGATGCGGGACAACAGCTCATCAAACTGGGCGCGGGACAGGCGGAAGTACCGCTGACAGAGGCCGTCATCCAGGCGCAGCTCCTGGAGCGAGCAAATGTGAAACTCTCCAAACGGTTCGCCTCCGAAGAGTCCGGTGGACATAAATATGATCCCCACGCCTCTGTTCTGCTCTCCAGAGCGGTGACTCTCTCGATGAATGCTCGATCAACATAAAAAAAGATGGCCGGCAACGGGTTTCAATTCCGACGCGCGTAAATTTCGCTTCAAACTTTTGTTTTTACGCGCGTCAGTTTCACTCTTGACACGCGAATTAACACAAAGTGGTCACGCGTCAAACTAGACGCGGTAGACGCGAATTTGGCGCGCTATTCACGTCCGGTGTGAACGCACAGTAAGTTGTATATCATTGTAAACTACAACAAAGACTACACCAGCTAAAAGAACTGAAGCATTTCAAGACTATCCTTCTTATTTGATGTGTCAGACCTGATGTCTAAGGCCCCTGTTCTGTCAGAGGGACTGATAATATCAAGAGCTCAGCCAGCGTAAAAATGCTGTCTAATGGCCTGCTCTTTCAAGCCACTCTCCAGGCTGAACACTTTATCCAGTGTCTGTTTTAAAAGGCAGCAGAGAGAAAGAGAGTGGCAGAAAGTTGTGTTTGCAGAAAGGAGCAGCATGACTCTTCCTATGTTGTTTTTTTCCACCCGATTTTTCTGCATGAGCAGGATAACAAGTACAACTTCCGTGCGTCATCATCTCAGGTTCATGCCCCTCTGAGCTTTTTCTTGGATGAGATGGCGTGCTTCAGAGACGAGAGGCTGGACGTGTCTCTTTCCCCTCATCTCTTCCCTTCTTTTTAACACTGGTTTGACTGACACCTGCTGACTGGACAGAGAAAAAGCTTCTCTCCAGTCACTCTGCAAGGCTTGAGAGGAGTAATGATTCTAAATATGTTGCTGAATGTCAGAGATACTCAAGCCACATCTGTTCAAAACAAGCAGCGCATTTATAATTAACCTTTGGATTCTGTCATTCAGTAATAGGTTTGAATCAGAGGCACACATTGCAGCATACACATGGAGCTGTTGGTGCCGCTGAGTCTGATCTTTATGGAGAAGTGCTAATTTATGCTCTCAGGATATGTGGCAGGCCTAATTGGCACTTTGATCTGACACTTGCCTTGGATGTTTTAACACTTCGCTTTACACTCATTCATTCATTAGACAAACACCAACAACATGGGAGTGCCGAGCGAGGAGCGAAGGGAGTGAGCAAATGAGCTGCTCTGCTTGTGATCTTTGACCTCGGATCAGTAGACTAAGACTAAGATCAGTGAGCAGAAAGGCCTGATTCACCCAAGATTCTGCAGGTAGCGAGCTGATATTACGGCTGTTAATGGGAGTAAGGTTGTGGTGCAAATTGCTTGTGAGGGAAATTCATTTTGCATTTCATATTGTCAGAGTTGCTGCAGAGTTAGTAATTGTTTGACTATACAAGATATTTAAGATGGTCAAATAAACATGCCAAATTTAATCATGCAGGGTTTGTGGAAAAAAAGAGGTATTAGCAGTGTTCTGATTCCCAGCCACTTCAGTGTTAATTTGTTGTGTGCTGTGTTACAGCTAAAATACAAAGGCTTTAATTTGCAGACAATGTTTAGGAGATGGTTCTGTTTTGCAATTTCAATAGATCTTTAAACCACGTTGTGAAATTATGTCTGTTTGAGCTTACATTTTTAACATTTAAGTTTAAAGCCATTAAAACCCTCAATATGCAAAACACTTAATTTGTGTCACTTTACAACAATACTAATTTAAAAATATCCAACATTTTTAAGGGTGTAGTATTTTCTTTTCTGTAAAAAAAATACTCCAGTTTAATATGCAGAGACAACTATAAGTAATACGTCAATAGGTTGACTTGCCCACAGAGTGTAAACACTGCTGACATTTGACTATGTAAGTAAAATAAGGTCAAACGTTTTTGAAACAAAAAGCATGTTGAATTGCACCAATTGAAAAAAAATATGCATTGCGTTAACCATGCTTGCATTTTAATCCATTGTATTTTGAAGGCTTGCATTTTTATGGGCTGAAATTCAACATGGTTGAATATTTAAGCTGTGATTATTTCAATTAAAAACATTTCAAACACATTTTCAATATTAAAAATTCAATAATCCATATATTCACCTTTCATATTTCACTTCCAAAATTTTCAAACTGTTTAAAAATACAACCTATAATATTCAACAGGCAAATTTCGGTCCATTTTATTTCGCCTTGAAAATTCGCTTCCACAAATTCAGTGGTTCAAATTCGACAGTAAATTCAACGTCGACATCCTGGAACTGCAGGAAAAGCAGTAGATTACCGATCATAATCTCCATCTGCTGTAGTCAGCAGGGGGTGCACGCGCGTGTTGACAAGCACCAAAGCAACAGGAGAGGCCTTCACAAAACGTCATTTGCTGAAATGGACAGAACGATGAGTACAAATTATAATGTATATGTGTATGGAAAAGGTTGATTAAGACACAAAACACACGAGCGTTTACTTAAGTGTCTTATGATACTTATTTTTACCCCCGTGCAAAGTAAGGTGATTTGTCCACTGCAAAACTAAATTCTCTCGCCGTTGGCATTGATATTAAGTTTTAGTAAAACAACTGTAATACACTGAGACAGAGTGAATTGTTTGTTTTAGTCACTATGACGGAATACTAAATTGATGGCTGGGTTTTGGCAAAGGCAATTTTATTTAAATATAGTATCATTAAATACAACCCAATTACAATTATAAATTAAATTCAGCAATTAAAAATTACATCTCTACCATGATATCTGGTCATCTCTGTGTTATAACGTGAATTGTCTACGCCATTATTCAGGGCTGCGTACAGTAGGGGTATTTGTCATCTTATTTTATATCTTTTTGTCCATTTGGAGCGCGTGTCACGTCACCTATTAGCGTCGCGCCTGCCACAAGATCTCTCACTGTTTACATGAACCAGACACTCCAATGAGAGCACATAAAGTGCAATCCATCTCTTATTTACCATTTTTTCATCTTATCGTATATTTTATTCGCTCCTTTGCCCGTATTGGAGCGCGTCTCATGGCTCTTATTAAGCGTCGGGCCAGCCACACGATCTCTCACTGTTTTAATCTACCAGACACTCCGATTGATGCACATGTGCAAACAGACAGTGCAATCCTGACCTGCTCTTATGTAGCCTATCTATTTGTCATCTTATTTTATTCGCTCTTTTTGTCCATAATGGGGCGCGCGCCGTATTGGAGCCATCTTCGCAGTAGTGAACGCGCCGAGAGAAATGCTCATTTCATACGGATTCCATTATCTGAGAGTAGTCTATTTATTTTCGTTTTGAATTGTTTCGTTTAAAAGTAGGCTAGACATTTCTAGCTTGATGTATTTATCATGCCTGTGAGAAATGTGCAATGCAAAAATTTCAAGATTTTATTGCTATGCCTATGCCTATATGTCTGCTTTGCTTCTTATTTATTAAATCCAGGGAATTGGTTGATCAAACATTGATTGAAATTAAGATACAATTTATTAAAAACGAAATTCACTTTAAAGAAAGGCTTTATAAAAAACAAAACGTAATGGAGTGGTCAAAATCATTCTCCTTCAGAATGTCAATCGGAGAATCAGGCAACTGTAATAGGGAGAGATCTTGTGGCTGGTGCGCCACGAAACGCGCTCTATGGGACAAACGAGCAAATAAAATATAAGGTAAGATGGCAGAAGGGTAACTAAGAGCAGGATTACATTGGCTTTGTGTTTTCGTGCATCAATGTGTCCGGAGTGTCTGGTAGATTAAAACAGTGAGAGATCGTGTGGCTGGCCCGACGCTAGTAAGAGCCACGAGACGCGCTCCAATACGGGCAAAGGAGCGAATAAAATATACGATAAGATGAAAAAATGGTAAATAAGAGACGGATTGCACTTTATGTGCTCTCATCGGAGTGTCTGGTTCATGTAAACAGTGAGAGATCTTGTGGCAGGCGCGACGCTAATAGGTGACGTGACGCGCGCTCCAAATGGACAAAAATATATAAAATAAGATGACAAATACCCCTACTGTACGCAGCCCTGGATAATAGCGGAGACAATTCACGTTATAACACAGAGATTACCAGATATCATGGTAGAGATGTAATTTTTAATTTGCTGAATTTAATTTATAATTGTAATTTGGTTGTATTTAATGATGCTATATTTAAATAAAATTGCCTTTGCCATCATGTAAAACCCAGCCATCAATTTAGTATTCCGTCATAGTGACTAAAACAAACAATTCACTCTGTCTCAGTGTATTACAGTTGTTTTACTAAAACTTAATATCAATGCCAACGGCGAGAGAATTTAGTTTTGCAGTGGACAAATCACCTTACTTTGCACGGGGGTAAAAATAAGTCTCATAAGACACTTGAGTAAACGCTCGTGTGTTTTGTGTTTTAATCAACCTTTTCCACACACATAAATTATAACTCGTACTCATCGCTCTGTCCATTTCAGCAAATGACGTTTTGTGAAGGCCTCTCCTGTTGCTTTGGTGCTTGTCAACACCCGCGTGCACCCTCTGCTGGTAAAGCCGACTACAGCAGATGGAGATTATGATCGGTAATCTACTGCTTTTCCTGCAGTTCCTGGATGTCGACGTTGAATTTACTGTCGAATTTGAACCACTGAATTTTTGGAAGCGAATTTTCAAGGTGAAATAAAATGGACCGAAAATTGCCTGTTGAATATTATAGGTTGTATTTTTAAACAGTTTGAAAATTTTGGAAGTGAAATATGAAAGGTGAACATGGATTATTGAATTTTTAATATTGAAAATGTGTTTGAAATGTTTTTAATTGAAATATTCACAGCTTAAATATTCAACCATGTTGAATTTCAGACCATAAAAATGCAAGCCTTAAAAATACAATGGATTAAAATACAAGCATGGTTAACGCAATGCATATTTTTTTTTCAATTGGTGCAATTCAACATGCTTTTTGTTTCAAAAACATTTGACATTATTTTACTTCCATATTTGACCCCCCGGCTTACCCAATAGCTTGAGCTTGGACTGCTAAAAAACATTGGAATTGAAAAGTTAGACTGAGTTAGGCTCCAATCATTTCGTCCACTTAAACACTGCCCATTTCTTACAATCGACTGCAAGCTCATTCATATCTGCTTCCATTCAATCAACAACTGATGAATAGAACCAAGACACTGCCCTACTTTTTTTCGATAATCCATTTCTCTTAAATGTTCATCATAATAAAGAAGAAGAATACTGTTGCTATTCCATTTTATTGTGACCTTAAAGGAAATGTATAACCAAAAATATGTGCCATCATTTACTCAACATCAACTCATTCTAAGCCTCTATGATTATCTCTCTCCTAAAGAACACAAAAATATGACCAATCTACTGACTGCAAGCATTGTGTTATTGAAATTTTTTGTTGTGACAAACAATAATAATAAAAAAAATAGTGTCAAAGTGAATATAGTTGACATTTGGTAAAAGTATATTTGCTTAGTTGCTTCTGTAAGTATAGTACTACATGGATAAGCAAATCATTATGGTTGTTGTAACAGTAACATGTCTTTGGAGGTACCTGTAGCTCATACTGTCAAGAGGAACCCGGTTAGAGTTATGATATATCAGTGTTCAATAAAGACAGCGTTTTTGCATAATTTTGAGATTCCCTGGCATGTTCTGACAGCAACATTAAAATTATTTGAAAGTCTGCAAATGTGGCTGCAAAGCTTCCAGCCATTGTACAAGAATCTTCATTTGCACCATTCACTTATGAGCAACTGTCTGCACTCTATTGTGTCTCTTGTCATAATTAAGCTGTGCTGAAGTGTCTGAGCAAACTACACAGCTGCAGTAAATCTGTACCTGATCCTTGTATGCAATATTCAACAGCATCCCTCTCCTCATCTCTCCCTCCTTCAGGCCCTGCTGATGACTCATCGGCCAGCCTTATTAAGGACCCGGAGAGACTATGAGCACGTGCTCAGCTCTGGACTTTGCCGTGCTAATTACTTTACTGCACATGCCTTCAAAAAGAGGGGGAAAGTGTGAAGAAGAAAAATTATAATTATAATTATAATTATCAGAGGATAACTACTGGACACGGGGACAAACTGCTTTTAAAATTCTTCAAACCCAGAAATTAATTTAATATAAGAAGGTAAATATATTATTTTTTCCATTTCAATCTGAAATGTTTCAAAAACTAAATATGCACGTACATTACCTGTATTTGACGCTTTATAGAGGGAGAATCATTCCTCGGCTCTTCTAATGGCTTAAAAGTGTTTTCAACTTGTTCTGTGATCCTCTGTCTTCATTAATATATCCCAAACAAATCGTGCTTAAAAATCAATGTTTCAACTATTGTCATATGACAGCTTGAATTACATTATGTTTGTTGTTTAACTCACATCTCACCACAGCGTTCTGTTCTTTTTATTGCCTTGCTGAAAAGTGACCCACAATTCAGTCTGCTGTGTACTGCCTGTTCTTTTAATCCCAGAATGCCTGAAGTAAAAGGGTAAAATCATAAAATATGAAAGAAACAAAGACTTGAACATTTTTTCCAAAGAATTGTTTTCCCAAAAATGGAAATTTTGTCATTGTTTATTTATTCAACCTTTCATTCTAAAAAAAAATTCACATGGAACTAGGCATGTGAAGGTATAAAATTTTCATGTTGCGATAATTGCTGAAGCTTCCCCACGAACACGTAATATGCATACTGTAGCCTACTCATGGCAAGGTTTTAGTTGTTTACATGGAGATGGTAAAGGCATCGTTTTCAAATCTCCCAGCAGGCACAGGATGTAGACTCCTGTTGTGTGAATTTGGTTGAAAATGAATGTCAGTTTGACGTCAAGCTCCAACGTTGGGCAGACGTCGAGTTTTGGTTGGAATAAACACCAAAAGAAAAATTAAAAAGAAAAGGTGAAATGCATGGCAGTAACACTTATTACCAGCTTCACTTATGACTAACCAGATTGACTTTGACACAGCGGCATCTGCTGTCAGAGTGAATATGGATTTTCATTCAGCCGTCTCCTTCACTTTTTGCAGCATATAGCATTCAGCTGTGTTGTGCATTTTAAACTGTTGATGGGTAAAGTATTCTTAAAATGCACTCTAGAAATCGGAATAATTCGTAATCAATAATTAGTCACGGTATTTTGAAGTGCCCACAATATTATCGTGCATGTTCATTATCGTGATATATCGTATTACCGAATACCTGCACATCTACATGGAATACAAACACGTAAAAAAAAGAATGATCTCAGTGTTTGTCGTAAATTACATCAAACCTGGCATGGGACATGAACACACCTGGGTCAGGTGATGTCCACTAATGTGGTCCAGGAGTGACACCTCTGGCTGAACGTGGCCAATATATGGGATGCCGAGTGGACCCGGCTCCTCGACGCCCCCATATCCCAGGCCGGCCTCTTCGGCGGCACGGTTGAGGATTTCGCCCAAAAGTTGTCAACCGGCCAGAAGCAGACTGAGGCCAACAAACATATTCCGCCCCGATGGCCCGCTGCTGCCTCCACCCAGCCGACGGCACAGACCCCTCAGCCTGCTCGCCACCGAGGGCGCCCTCCCACGGCTCCCGCCCCTCCCGCATGGCCCCAGGAGCAGCCTTCACCTGTCGTGGAGGAAGCCTCAGGAAGGCACCCCAGCCCTCTCCAGCCCCGCGCTAAACGCCAGGCCAAGCGGCGCTCCTGAGACTGGCTGCTCAGAGATGGCCATCAGTTCTTCCCAGGAGATGGTAGCAGGACCACTCATTCCCCCAGTGGAGGGCCGGGGGAGAATCTTTTGTTCTCCACTCCCTGCTGCTCACCCCCGGGTAGCACCCTAATATGGTTAAAGAAAAAACTGATATACCCATCTCTGAGCACACAGAGTTCTCTGACGACAGTGCGCGCCGCTCACGGGTCTTGCCACTCTCGTCCCCCTCTGTCACAGAGTTCTCGGATGACAGTGTGCACCGCTCACAGGCCTCGCCACTTTCGTCCCCCTCTGTCGCCAGACCCCTGGCAGAGCAGACCCCCATGGAACGATGGTCCTTCCCTGGCCTCCTCTGTCAGGACGCGGCTAATGACTGTGCCCCCACACCGGGCCACTATGCCACCCACGTCCGGGCCGGTCATTCCTCCTCGCTGCACCACCAAGGGGATGTCTGTGGTTCGCATGACCCCGCTGGTACAGTCCTTGGAGCCTGGCTAGAGCTTCCCAACCTGTCCCGCTGGGTCGCCCGAACCATCAGGCTCGGCTATGCGATTCAGTTCGCACGGTCTCCTCCACGCTTCAGGGGAGTCTGCTTCACTATGGTCGGTGGCAATGCCCCTGTCATGGCGAAGGGTACGATCGAGATTGTCCCTCCTGCCGAAATGAGATCCGGGTTCTACAGCCCCTACTTCATTGTCCTGAAGAAATCTGGTGGGTTATGGCCAATCCTGGACCTGCGCGTCTTGAACCGCTCCCTTCACAGGCTGCCGTTCAAGATGCTCACGGCCAAACACATTTTCGAATGTGTTCCCCACAGGATTGGTTTGCAGCGATCGACCTGAAGGACGCCTACTTCCATTTCTCCGTTCTTCCTCTACATAGACCATTCCTATGGTTTGCTTTTGAGGGGCGGGCATTCGGGCTAGCCCTGTCTCCTCGCGTCTTCACATAGGTCGTCAAGGCAGCCCTTGTGCCGCTTCGGGCAACACGGGGTTTGCATCCTGAACTATCTCGACGAATGGCTGATCCTAACTCACTCTCAAGACCAGGTTTGCGGACACAGGGACCTAGTGCTCCAGCACCTAGCCTGTCTGGGCCTTCGGGTCAACTGAGAGAAGAGCAAACTTTGTCCCGTGCAGAGGATCTCTTTTCTCGGTATGGAACTCGACTAGGTCGCCATGTGCGTGCAGCTTACGAGCGAGGACGCGCAGTCACTGCTGACTTGTCTTTGACAATTCGAGGACAAAAATGCGGTTCCACTGAAACTATTCCAGAGGCTCCTGGGGCACATGGCATCCGCAGCCGCAGCCACGCCACTAGGATTGCTTCATATAAGACTGCTTTAGCACTCGCTTCGCGATCGAGTCCCGAAGTGGGCATTCTAGTCCGATCAGACAAGACCGCGACAGTAGCGTACATCAACCGACAAGGTGGTCTACGCTCCCCCCGCATGTCGCAACTCGCCCGCCACCTCCTCTTATGGAGTCAAAAGCATCTGATGTCGCTTCGAGCCATTTATATCTCAGGAGACCTGAACTGAGCAGCCGACGAGCTCTCGCGGCTTCAGCCTCTTCCTGGAGAATGGAGACTCCATCCCCAGTCGGTCCAACTGATTTGGGATCAGTTCGGGGACGCACAGGTAGACCTGTTTGCCTCCCAGGACTCGTCCCATTGCGACCTGTTTTACTCCCTGACCGAGGGCACGCTCGGCACGGATGCACTGGCACACAGCTACCATCACTTCCGCTAGAGCATCATCCACTCAACATGCCTATGTGTTGAATTGGAACCTCTTCGTCAACTGGTGCTCTTCTCACCGAGAAGACCCCAGAAAGTGCTTGATCAGTGTCGTGCTTTCCTTCCTGCAAGAAGGGTTGGAGCGAAAGCTGTCTCCCTCCACCCTGAAAGTGTTTGTTGCCGCTGCACATCACGACGCAGTTGATGGTAAGTCTGTGGGAAAGCACGACCTGATCATCAGGATCCTGAGAGGAGCGAGGAGACAGAATCCTCCTCGCCCTCCTCTCGTTCCCTCTTGGGACCTCTCAGTGGTTCTAACTGCCCTGCAGAGTGCTCCCTTTGAGCCTCTGCAATCAGTGGAGCTTAAGTTCCTGTCAGTTAAGACAGCACTCCTGGTTGCATTGGCCTCCATGAAGAGGGTAGGGGACCTGCATGCATTTTCTGTTGACGAAGCATGCCTGGAATTCGGGCCAGCCTTTTCTCACGTGATCCCGAGACCCCTGATTACATATTTCCACTGAGATATGCTTCCCAGTGTACCTTGGAATTCCTGTGTTATGTAGGAGTCCTTCGTCCGTGCTACTCTCACGACAGGGACCCCAGACTTAGGCAGGGCACTGGAAGACAGCAGAGGTGGCGTGATTAGACTGGGAACCCCATTTCGTTGTCATTCGACGTAACTCAAAGTGACTACAAAAGGGAACGTCTCGATTATGTATGTAACCCTCGTTCCCTGAGTAGGGAACGGATACGTTACGTCTCCCTGCTACTTCCGCTGTGCCGCGGGGATCGCCTGAGTTCAGTCTTGGCTCCTCAGCAAAGAAACATATCTGCATGTTGCCAGCGTCCTTCCTTTTATACCCACGAGGTGGGGCGGAGTTACGCTATGCAAATTCCGTAGACCCATGGCATTTCTTTGCCATTGGCTCGTTTTGTAATACTCGAAGTTGATAGGCTTTCTAAGCAAAACCCCATTTCGTTGTCATTCGACGTAACGTTTCCGTTCCCTACTCAGGGAACGAGGGTTACATACTTAACCGAGACGTTCCTTGTTACTGCACAAAATTTACATAATCTAATTTAATCCTTTTTACAAATTTTTACATAAAAAAATATAAAAAAAAATATTCTGCATTAAGCTGTTACGATGCAGAGCAGGAAACAAGAAGCAGGATCCATGTGCAGCAGTATTTTTATTAAATAAACTAGAACTTTGACATAGACTCAGACTTCGGAACAGAACAAAGGACATGCAACCTAACAACATCAATAACCCACAATGACTGAACTAAAACACAGGGCTTAAAGCTGCAGTCCGTAGCTTTTTTGGGGTTAAAAATTATCCAAGATGCATATTTGAGAAAATACATAACCAGCCAGTGTTCAAAACAAGGTTATTTTCGTAAACGAAAACTGAAACTAAGACTAAAACTATTGGTCAAAAATCATTTTCGTAAACTGAAATAAAATAAAAAATTCATAATAAATGAAAAACTAAAACTAAACGAAACTAACAGCAGTTACTGAAAAACTAACTGAAATAAAATAATAATTAGCAAAAATAAATAATCGTTTTCGTGATTAATAAACTCTTTACTTCAGCGGAAAAATCTGACCTGTGGCTGTTTAGGGAAATGCCTGATTTGACGCTTCATACGCGTGAAGTTGCTGAGGCGATTAACCGCTGTCCTGTGACGCGCTCAATGAAGGACCGTAGCGTAGAACACATCGCTAGTCCTCAGCGGCTGTTCATAAAGGATGCATCTTTTGCGGTGGAATGGGAAATAACACGAGGCGATAAGACGCAAGTTGGACTTCTTTTAACTTAAGCGCAGCATTTTTAGAATGCCATTTCATTTTCGAGACGCGTGTGCAACACTAAAACAAGTTCGTCAAGCACAAAAAAACTTAATGTTCTAGGCTAATGTATGTTTGAGAAACGAGAGGTCATGTTGTCATGAAGGTTGAAAGGCTGAAAGGTGCTGTTATTATTTGTACAAAACATTTACTGCTAATAATATTATTATCCTTGTGGAGACATTTCCCTGCAATGTAGGCTATGAAATACCAGGACATGTCACACAACACACACACACACTCCCTCACTCTGGTCATGAAATAACATTTTTTTGTATACTTTTAAGTTCCATTTGGTGCTTTGTTCAATCTCAAACCATTATTTTATTTTTATTATTAAGATGTCTGCACAAGAGTTAACTGTAATCTGTGCAAACATTAAACTTAAATTAAACTTCTTGCTGGTCTACACTGGAAGTGCACTGCTTGCTCTGCTAAACTATAATTACTAAAACTAAAACTAAATAAAATAAAAACTAAATAGAAATGTGTTTGCAAAATAAAAACTAAACTAAAACGAACAAAACCATTAATGAAACTAACTAAAACTAAACTGAAATTTTAAACAAAATTGAAAAGGATATTAAAACTAAACTAATTTAAAAAAAGCAAAACTATAATAACCTTGGTTCAAAACTATCTGCTTGCCGCAGCTCGATTCAAAGCGGTAAGCTTGTAATAATGTTTATAATTCCAGTGGTACTGGTGGATTTCCGCTGGCGATTCGAGCATGTCTTTGCGTCATCACGTCACATCTGTACACATAGAGAAGGAGTCTCGGCTAGTAGGCTATATTGTGTGGAAGGTTGCTGGAGGTGGAGATTTATAGCCTTTTCTCACAGCACTTGATATAATTAAACTTATCAATTTGATGGTGGATCCAGAAAGGTTCAAACGACAATCATCAGTGACAACTAGAGATTCACCCGCTGTAACATGCAAAAGACTTCGTTCGGACGAGTGGCTACAGAAAAAAAGAGACTGCAACCGGACCCATGCGAAAACAACGATACATATCGGAAGGACATTACATGTAGTTACACAATGCTGACGTTGTTAACATTAACAATTTGAGAAATTATAATTTGCACGGTTTTGCGTGATATGATAACTTATAAGTGATTGTTAGATTTAATCAGCACGATTTACTGCAATGTCAGAACCAGAACAAAAGTGGATGTTTCTTACTTGTTCAGATGACATTTTCCGGTGAAAATTCTTATGTTGGTCATACTTCCAAAAAGAATAATCTGTGATTCTGAATGACAATATTCACACTGGTGCGGTGACTGATACCTAGTGATGTTACTGACACCGACGCTCCGAAGCTTGCTTCAAACTCGAACGGTCCTTGCAATGAACCACTGCTTCGGAGCTTGTATCATTACGTCACTAGTCACGTGAAAATGACGTCTGAAGCAAACACATTGGTTCACTCCTGTAGTGAACCACCTGACTGCTTTGACAGCCCAATCCAGTGTTGACAGATTTGAAACCTGGCGGCTGTATTTCTTATAAAAGTGAAGCCAAACCATTGCAACACCGTGGGTTGTAGTAGTCGGTGTTTGGATTGGCGTTATTGTTGAGGAGAGTGGATTGAGTTTATTTCAGTATTGTGATGGACCCGAGAAAGAGAAGTCGTTTTGGGAACACTTTAAACTTATTTCCCCGGATAAGGTTAGTTCTTTGACAGTTCTGCATACAAATATTTGTACATATGTAGTGAATGATATGGAGAAAGACAGAAACTTCAAAAACCCTATGCTACATTACAAGTACAACCAGTTACACAAGCACATCCTTTTCAACATACAAAAATATCAGTCCCATCAGTTAACAAGTTATAGAGTTCTGCTTCCCGCAGATAAACAAGATAAAGCTTTCACACATGATACTGCTAAAAAAAACTATAGAAACCATTACAGAAATTATATTGAATTAACCATTACATTTTCAAACTTCATGGGAATTTTATTGGTTGTAATGGGAATTATAGTGGTCTCTGTGGGTCTCTACTGATATGTGTTGGGTTCTATTGGTGGGGGCATTAAATCCTGATGGAATATGTCCCAAACACACTACAAAAAATAATTCTGTAGTGGTTTAAATGGTAAAAGCCAATGGTTCCTATTGGTATTTTAATAGAAACCATTAGAATTTCTGTGGTTCCAACTTTTTTTAAGCTGGTCTGATCTTCTGTCCTTGTCTAAAGAAATAATTACACAAACACACATCATGCTTAATGTTTTATTATCAAGGTGAACACATGAAATTAATCAGTATCTGTAAAATTCACCTACATAAATGAGTTTCACAGCACTAACACTGTTTCAGCTTTGATCGCCTCGGTAAACACGTAATAAACGGGGCGTTAACATATACGCCTACTTGCATTTTATGGTTGTCAGCTTTGTTGCATTACATTTACTTCACCAGGAGATGGTGCTGCAATTTCTATCTGAATGAAGCTTCGAGTAATGAACCATTTTCAACACAATTGTATCAGAAAGCAATAATGCTTCGAAACGCTTCATTTGGCCATCACTACTGATACCTTGCAGTCTCCTCAAACATTGTGTTCTTTCGCGCTGTGGCGTGTCGAGGGTGTTGAAGTACAACTCACGTAAAGTTGATAATTCCGCGAATGACTGCAATTGCAGATTTCTAACAGAGATGGCGACAGAGGAAAAACGCCGGACTGCACCCTTAAATACACAGACAACCAAGCTAAACAAGATAACAAGGGGGCGTGTTTAATAAGAAACACCTAGGAAGACTAATCAACATAACGGGAGACAGCAAACATGAAAAGACAGCGGAACACGCGACAGACAAAAACAAGACACAAAACCCACACTGTGACATAAGCAGTGTATATATATATATATATATATATATATATATATATATATATATATATATATACCTGTGTGCTATGCTGTTTGCAAAAAATATGAAATGGTTTGTGATAAAAGCTATTTTATAAAGCCATTTCCACCAGTACTAAAGTTTCCTAAATAGTCGATGTGTCAATCCTCATCAGATGACCTTATCAAAAACACAGAATGACAGTGAGAAGGATATCGCAAACACAGCCATTTCTCGTTCTCAAAAAAAAAAAAAAAAAGAGATTGGCTCACTGAAAATACCACAGTGTTTTATGGCTGTCAGTGTGACCTCCAGTTTGTCACTAAACGTGTAAGGTATTGGAGGGGCTCCCTCAGTCTATTCATCCCTCAATCCCTTCTGTTCTCCCTCTCATCATCCCTTCCAGTTTAATCTCTCAGATTTGGCAGGAGTTTAATGAGGCAGAAGGTGAGTCAGCCCCTCTGCTGCTGGAGGTGAGAATTACATTGAGAGAGAGATAGAAAGAATGGGAGGAATAGGCTGGGAGGTAGAAGAAGATGAGGATGGGTGAGAAAATAGGGGGAACCGAGGGGAAATATATTAAAAAAAAATGTCGATAGACAGAGAAGGTTCAGGATAAAAATGCCTCCTAGTATTGCAATACTGCAGAAAAAGACAGAGTGCCATGAGGAGGAGAACAAGAGAAGAAAAGGACAGAGAAAAAAACTAAATAAAGAAACTATATAAAAAAAAATGTGAGAAATTGTGAAAGAAGAGCAAAACACCATAAAGACTGCATCACATTACCCCACTTTTTATAGCTGAAACATTTCAATTATACTATAGCCTACTGTATCATCACGCACCAGGAAAAAAAACTATATGTTATAACTAGGGTGACATATGACATTTGAATGCTGGTGGAAAAACCTGCCTAACTCAACCCGAGTCTTTAGCCATTTTCAAGAAAAAGCTGAAGAGGCATATTACAACACTTACTAATTTTCTTTTTAATATCTATTTTAAAAAACACCTTGCTACCTGTACTCTGCCAGACTAACTGTGACTACACTCTAAAAAATGCTGGGTTGTTTCAACCCATCTTTGGGTCAAATATGGACAAACTCAAACGTTGGGTTAAATGTTTAAATGACATTATTAACCAAACATTTCAGTTTGTCCATCTTTGACCCAAAATTGGGTTAAAACAACCCAGCGTTTTTTAAATGTGTAGTCACAGCACTTGCATATTGATGGCCTATTGTTGGTTTGATTTTGGATTAAATGTAAATATACTAGATTTGATCAAAACGACTGGAAGCACAGACTCGGCCCGATTCCAAAGCATGGCTAACGTAATTGTATGTAATGTAATCCAGCGTCACTGTAAAAAAAAAATCCCGTAAAAAAACGGCAAATCTCTGGCAGCAAAGTTTCCAGACGGTTTCTGTTAAATTACAGCAAATAACAGTTTCACAAAATTACATGTAAAAACCGTAAAAATACAGAATTTACTTTACAGTCAAAATTTATTAAATTACAGTATATTACTGTTGATAATGGCTTATTAAACCGTGGAAAAACGGATAAATGGTGTCAAATTACATTAAAAAGACATTTAACTTTCAGGTTAAACAGTAAATTTAGGGTTTTATAAAGTTATTTTATATAATAATGCTGTCTATCTACAGTAATTATCTTTTAATATATAGTTTTTCTGTGTTAAATAATGAAATAATGGTATTAAATTGGTAATAAATCTGCCAAAAACTTGGTTACTACCATTTTACTATAATAAAATCAAGGATTTTTTTTAAGACAAGAGTTTCAGCTTCCAGACAGTGTTTCTAAATGTCCCGCCGTTTAAAGCAGCACTCAGTAGGAATTCCGTTTTTGTCAAACGGCGACCCCTAGAGTCGCTGTGGAGTACTTGTACTGTCGTGAATAGCACTCACGCAGACATGGCTCGCACTCACGGCCGGATCCCCTCCCTCTCTACACCGGTACCTGTTCAGTAGGATGGACGCTGTAACGATTGGAAATAAGGTATGGCCCCTTTAAGAGCTGGGCGCGCCCAACACAACATGTATACGGCGCCGGGTTATTTCTGTTTGATGCTCATTTTATCAGAATTTTATCAGATCTGTTTTTTGCCGTAAAGCAATTCGTTACCTCGTGAGACCTGAGGTGCGTTCCATTCGACCGTAAGTGGACTGCGAAGTGGACTTCACAGGGTGTTTAGCCATCTTAAGTGAGATTCCAATCTGAAGGGAACGAACATGTCCAGTTCGAAGGGCACTGCAAACGGCGTAGGGAATAAGGGAACATCGATACATCACTTCACAGGAAGTGGAGAGTGAAAATCAACCAACTGTCATTGTGCACCGCGTCACCAGTCGGAACTAACCATAGAGCAGAGCTGTTGGAAGAGATTTTAAATTTAAAATTCTATCGGCTCTGAGTTTACGTATGCATTGAGTATTCATAAATATTGTTGTTATTATACAAACTAGAGTATTTATGAACGGTTGGGGTGATGAATGTATCTATAGGCCTATTATATGATTTTAAATTAGAAAGAAAAGTTCATAAAAAGTTATATCATAATCTGCGCGACCCTGTTGTTGCCTTTCTTTGATGACGTTGCAGGGCATTCCAAATGAGTGATTATTGTCAGCGAAGTCCACTTCAACTGATGTACCGTGTTCAGGGAGTAGGGAGCAGTGAACACTGCGTAGGGACCCTGTCGAATGGAACGCACCCCGCCGGCCCAAAGTTGCAAGGGTGGTTTTGCGGCTCACAGGCACCAGGGGGGGTGCGAGACAACCACCATTCAACACGAAATCAGTAATATAAACATTACAATGACTCCAAAGCTGTTCGGTTAAGGTAAAAAAGTTGCTTAGTTCACCTTTAAGAGATTGATTGACTGACTATCACAACGAAAATTTTATACAAAATTGGACGGACTTTGATACGCATAACAAGTCTACTAAAGCTTGTTTTAGGTCTTTAGAGATGTTCAACTGATCTTTCTTAAAACAGATGGAAAATTGAAAGGCATGCTGCAGTGTTTTGCCCTCCAGCTCTCGCCAACAGTTATGACGGAACATGTAATGCTAACGTTACCTTGGAAACTGTCAATTAACAGAAATGTAATATAAAATATCGTTTACATATTATAGTATGAGACTATTTCCGAACGACTGACTGCTGACACCCGGACTGTAACTCAACAACTCATGTGTTCAGTGCTCCTGCTTACGGCTGCTCCTGACGAATACGATTATAGTTTTGAACAACTGTGATCGCAAACAAACAATCCACTTCACAACTGTAGACTAAATTCAAATCTCCCGCTTGCTCTTGACCATAGACTGTAAAAAAATATGGACGTAGTATCTGTGACGTCACCCGTAGGTTTCTGAAGAGCGTTTTTGAAGCCTAAAGTGGGCGGGGCTAACCGTCGCCATCTTGGCAGTGCGTCAGCTCTCGTCACTACCGGATAAATAAATAGGGCAAAGAGGCGGGTCGTGGGTGGAGCAGAGGTGCTAATGCTATATGCTACTGGCCTCGCGCTAAAGTGACAGCTGATTAAAGAATTAAAGCCAATAGTTAAAGTTAATTTTTTTGCCTTTCGAAATATTATAATAGTTAAAAGACGTAACTAAAAGTGAGACTATTTACTTTACTTTTTTATCAACTTTATTAATCCCAAAAGGGGCAATTAGTTAAGAGCATGTAGTAGGCTATACAATAGTACATAGATCACACACATTTCTCACAACATACAAGCAGTCAACTATGTGTATCGTCGTGATGCATTATTATTCTGCTAGTAGTTAAAAATGTATTATCATGCAGACAGTTACTTACAATATTGCTCTGAGCTTGTGCGTGTGACAGTGATTCGTGCACATACATGTCAGTCAGCATGGCATCGCACGTCAAGTTTGTAAAATTAATTCAGTCCATTTTACAATCTGATTTTGGCCGCCTCTCAATTTCTCAGATGGGTTAAACCAGCTTTTAAACCAGCAATTTGTGGCATTGAGCTCTGGTTAAACGGGGTGGGGGGAGGAACTGCATATATTTAAGGGGGACAAGCACGGACTAATTTAAGTGATACACCAAACTCATACGGGGAAGACGCCACACAAACACGGCGCTGAGAAAGAATGGGATGTCAAGCGCTCCCGAGAACCCCGGTAACCAGAGCGGCCTGAGCATAAAATTAGGGGTTTAAAGATTGCCTCGGTTTTGATTTAATTTGTCCTATCTTGTGGAATGATTTGGTTATGTAGAGCTGATTTATTTTGAGTTTTTTTGGTTTTCTTTCTTTAAAGAAGTTGTCATGCTTTATGCTTTTCTTGAGGAGAATGGATGTTTAAACGCGGTTTTAGATAATTTGATAATAAAAAAGCTGTATTTATGAAGATATTTTTGTACGTTGTGATCAGTCTAAGCACCCACACAACAGAATTTTGGCGACGAGGATGGGATGACAAATGTGAAGAAGCTTTCCAAACACTGAAAAGGAAATTAACATCTGCTCCTGTGTTAGCTTATGCTGATTTCACTAAGCCTTTTTTTCTGGAAATAGATGCCAGTCATACAGGACTCTGAGCGGTGATCTCCCAGGACGTGGGAGGCAAGCGGAGGCCGGTGGCCTATGCTAGTAGAGGTTTGAGGGAGTCTGAACGTAATATGGATAACTACAGTACAATGAAGCTGGAGTTTCTTGCCCTTAAATGGCCAGTAACAGAGACATTTCGGGACTATTTAATTGGTAATAAGTTTACAGTGTTTACAGATAATAACCCTCTGAGTCATTTGAAGACTGCCAAATTGGGGGCTGTGGAGCAGCGATGGGCTTCTCAGTTGGCCATGTTCGATTTTGAAATTTTGTACCGTCCTGGGAAGAAGAATGGAAATGCAGACGCTTTGTCTCGACAAAAGTCGGTAGGAGGACCACAGCTGGCCGTGTCAGAGGAAGTGACTCCCACAGTCAATGGTGGTTGTGGACTGGAGGATGGAGACAATGGGAGTATTTCACCTCAATCTGTAACTACAGTGGATGTTATTTCTGTTTTCCCTGAATTTCAGAGACAAGATCTGCAAAGCTGGCAAGAACAGGATCCTGCTATTTCCCGGTTTAAGTTCTACTGGAGTAAGGGGGAAGGGCCAGGTAAGAAAGAAAGATAAGAGGAGTCAAAAGATGCACTGGAGCTGTTAAGACAGTGGGATAAAGTGGAAGCTCATGAAGGCATCTTTTATAGAGTCATTGCAGATGCTAGAGGGGGCTGGGTAAAACAGCTTCTCTTACCTCAAGTTTTAAAGCAGGAAGTCCTTGGTTAGTGTGGCGGTTCTACCAACCGCCAACACCTAAAGTGGCGGTAATGCATTTATTTTTCTTTGCAAATAAATCACAAACACATTTTTTTCTAGATATTTTTATTCCTTTCAAAATGATGCTAGTTCCCAATCTGAGTGCAGGCATTTTGGGTTAATAGTATTCACTTGAGAAGAATTGTTTAGGGATTTATACCTGTCTTTTGTTTCTCCACATGCGGCTGCCGAGTCATCTGCCAAAAGGTGTGTTGGAGTTGAGAGCACCTTTTATACTCCACCACAGGAAGTGGAAGGAACCAACTCCTGGTAGTGGGCAGAGGGACTCTGAACTACAAAGTTTTTAATAGCACAGCAGCATGTGGATATTTTGTTTGTTAGGTTAACATTGGGTTTCAGTAGTGTTTGTTTGTACAGTATATTCTTATGGTTGGTGGTTGGGTTTATTTTGGGTCTTTTTAATTGTAGTCAATTAAGTTTTCCCCCCTTTTGTGTTTGGTGTAGGCTAGCCTGTGTGTATATATACCCCCATTGTGTGTCATTCAGGAGGTCAGTTTTGTTACGTTCAGACTTATGTTGTGGTTCTGTTATGTTGACCTCAGTTTAGTTGAGACCCACTTTGATTAAGTCTGTTGTTACTTTGTTTTTCAATGATTTGAAACTTTGTTTGATTTGTAGGCTAAATAAAGCCAATGTTTTTTGCAAATCCTTGACCTTGTGCCTTGCCTTTACTGCTTGGTCCGTGACAAGTGGTGGCAGCGGTGGGGTCATTCAGTACAGGACACAAGGAGTTTGGATTTTTTTTTTTTTTTTGTCTTCTCTATACCCCCCCTTCTTTGCTGGAATGCCACGAGGAAGAGGAAGTAAAAGAGCTGGAGGCGGTCAAGGACTACCAGCGGAAATTGAAGACCAAACAGACGATGAGGCAGATGTAGGTGGAGCTACTGGTGGAGGCACTGGCATGGAGGATAAAGATGTGGCAGAACCAACCATTGCTGACCTGGTAAGCATCGTTCGTACTCACATGGGGCAGCAGCAAGCCCGTGAGGCCAGATGGGAGCAGGAAGCAACCAGGCAAGAGAAGAGGTTCAAGGCACTTCAACACCAGTTTGGTCTTCTGCAATTAGAAGTTCAAGCAAGGACCCCAGCTGCTTCTGGATCACCCTCTCCTCAGCAGGATAGCCAGGGTAATGGAGCGCAGGTTAGTTCACCATCTCCGGCAGCTTATCCACCAATAGCGTTCCAGCAGGGTGACTCTCAGTATGGTCAGTCTCATTCACGCTTCTTTAAAGAACCTAAGCTTCAAAAATTAACTGATGCAGATGATATTGAACATTTTCTTATTACCTTTGAAAGGATAGCAGTGGCCTGTCAGTGGCCAAAAGAAGATTGGGGCTTTCGACTTATTCCATTGCTGACGGGTAAGGCAAGAAGTGCCTATGTACACATGGATTTTGATGAGTCTCTGGATTATGATAAAGTTAAATGTGCCATTCTCAAGAAATATGATATTAACCCTGAATCATATCGGCAGAGATTTAGATCTCTTAATGCGGAACCTGAGGAGACCCCAAAAGAGCTGTATGTAAGACTTAAGGAGCTTTATGGGAAATGGGTTCAACCAAGAGACAAAACTGTTGATGAGATTGGTGAAATTATTATTCTTGAACAATACTTGCGTATGCTGTCCCCTGAGTTGCAGGTTTGGATCAAAGAGCATGACCCACGGACTGCGGCAGAGGCTGCTTCATTAGCAGATGTGTTTGTAGCCGCACGCCGTAAAAATCCTTCCTGGGTTTGCAAGTCCTGGAAGGCTTCAAAGGATTTTCAGAAACCCGTCTTGGCTCAGCAACGCCCACAATCACCAATAAGTAAGCCACTTGTGAAGGAGAATCGGCCACTTGCTCATGGCTCCGGTAAAAGTTTTAATACAGTGGTTTGTTATTTATGCGGACAAGAGGGGCATACAAAGCCAGTTTGTCCACAGAATCCAGCAAAACTTACACAGATGTGCTATGCACCCCGGAAGAAATGTGAGCCTGGGCCGCAGGTGAGGCAATCCCTTAAAGACACATTGGTTGAAATTAATGGTCGGAACCTGAGGGCACTTATTGACACTGGAAGTAATCAAACACTAGTACATCGACGTTACATTCCCCCCCAGGCTGTCTGTACCATTGAGACCGTCCCAATTTGTTGTGTCCATGGGGATGAGAAACCTTATCCAACGGCGGATGTGTACGTCAAAGTGCAAGGGCAGACTTACCTCCTAAAGGTTGGTGTCACTGATAACCTGCCTTTCCCAGTTGTGTTAGGTCATGATTTACCAGTGCTTCTTGACCTGATACAGCAGAGTTCCACCTGCAGCATGGCCTTGACCCGGGCTCAGGCACGGGCATTTACATCCCATCCAGGTGAGACCGATTGCACGTTATGTTCTCTGCCTTTTTATGATGCCGAGGTTGAGGCCGAGCCAGGGAAGTCTCGCAAGTCTCGCAGGCAAAGACGGCAAGAAAAGTTCTATCACACAGCGGGAAAAACCCCTGTGAGGTCAACCCCTGAGCTGACAATGGGTTTCCAATTACCGGTCAACATGGTGCAACTGCAGCAAGAAGATGCTGGTTTAGCTGACTATATCCAGAGAGCAAAGGCAAATGAAGGGAGAACTGATTTGGAGCATGGGTTTGAAGGCTATATCCTACAGAACGGTCTCCTTTACTATCAACACCGATTAAGAAACCAGCTAGTGGTTCCTAAAGTAGCTAGACAATCAGTACTTGCTTTAGGTCACTCCATTCCCTGGGCAGGCCACCTGGGGAAGCACAAAACAACAGCTCGTATCCACCGCTATTTTCATTGGCCTGGTTTACATAAAGATGTAGCCCAGTTCTGCCGGAGTTGTCCTCAGTGCCAGCAAACAACAACAAAACGTCCAACCAGAGCTCCCCTCCAGCCTCTACCAGTGATCAATACACCATTTGAACGTCTAGGAATGGATGTTGTTGGCCCAGTGGAGAGGAGTAAGTCTGGGAACAGATTTATGCTTGTCGTTACGGATTATGCTACAAAGTACCCAGAAGTGTTTCCCCTGAAGTCAGTTAAGGCAAAGGCGGTAGCATCGTGCCTGGTTCAGTTCTTTTCAAGGGTTGGGTTTCCCAAAGAGATACTCACCGACCAAGGCACCAACTTTATGTCTAAGCTGCTGAAGGATGTGTATCAGTTGCTCGGAATCAAAGGGTTGAGAACGACACCTTATCATCCACAAACTGATGGGCTGACGGAGCGGTTTAATCAGACACTCAAACAGATGCTCTGTAAGTTTATTGATGAGACTGGCTCTGATTGGGACCAGTGGTTGCCTTACCTTTTGTTCGCCTACAGAGAAGTGCCACAAGCTTCCACTGGGTTTTCACCATTCGAGCTGCTATTTGGTCATGAGGTGAGGGGGCCTTTGACCCTCCTGAAAGAAATGTGGGAGGGACCCTCCATTGAAGAAGAACCCCTTAATGTTGTTTCTTATGTTCTTCAGATGAGAGAGAAACTGGAGAAAATGGCTACGCTGGCACAGGAGCACATGGCAGCTTCCCAGTTCAAGCAAAAGGCTTGGTATGATCGCTTGGCGAAAGAAAGGAGTTTTGAGGCTGGTCAGAAGGTACTGGTGATGTTGCCCACTCAGGAGAGCAAGCTTCTGGCTAAATGGCAAGGGCCTTATGAGGTAATTAGAAAGATCAGCCCTACCACATATGAAATCTCCACTCCGGGTCGGAGCCGTCCAAGGATCCTGCACATCAACCTGCTGAAGGAATGGATTCCTAGACTGGAGGGAAATCCTGTGGGGAGACCTAACGTGATGCTTATCCGGAGTGTGGGGGATGAGGAGGTGGAAGAGCAGTACTTGCCAGTGCCTGCCCCGTCAGTGCCTAATCTGGATCACCTCACAGAAGTTCAGCAGTCACAGGTGAGGTCTCTTTTTATACCAGAAGTCTTTCAGGAAAACCCTGGTCATACAACACTGGTAGAGCATGACATTGTGTTGAAGAAAGATGCCCCTGTTAGACGTTTGAGTTACAGGATTCCTGAACGCATGCTGGGCCCACTGGAAAAAGAAATGAATCTGATGCTGTCTCTTGGAATCATCGAACCTTCAAAAAGTGAGTGGTGCAATCCTGTTGTTTTGGTGCCTAAAAAGGATGGCACAATCAGGTTTTGCATTGATTTCAGATATCTGAATTCCATTTCCAAATTTGACTCCTATCCAACACCCCGCATTGATGACCTGATTGAACACTTAGGCAAGGCAAAGTACCTCACTACCATTGATCTGTGTAAAGGCTACTGGCAGGTCCCGTTAGCCCAGTCATGCCGTGAGTTAACAGCTTTCAAAACCCCCTGGGGACTCTATAATTTTACAGTTATGCCTTTTGGGGTGCATGGGGGCCCGGCTACTTTCCAGAGGCTTGTGGATAGAGTTCTGGGTGGCATGTCAGATTTCGCCTTGGCCTACCTGGATGACATTGTGGTCTATAGTAACACCTGGGAAGAACATCTGAAACATCTTAAAGTTGTCTTCAAGTGCCTCCAGGCTGCAGGGCTCACAGTGAATGCTGCCAAGTGTACCTTTGCCAAAGCAGAAACTGAGTACCTGGGCCATGTCATTGGAGGAGGGGTCATCAAACCACAGGTGCAGAAGGTTCAGGCCATCCAGTCTTGCCCACTCCCACAAACCAGAACTCAGCTCAAGTCCTTTATCGGTATGTCAGGTTGGTACCACAAATTCATACCTAACTACTCTGCAAGAGCAGCTGTGCTTACAGATATGACCAGTCCCAAAAAACCCAATCAGCTCTGTTGGACAGAAGAGGCCGAAACAGCCTACAGAGACATCCAGCAGGCACTTAGCAGCGATCCCGTGTTGTACTGCCCAGACTTCAAACAACCATTCATTCTGCAGACTGACGCTTCAGACCGTGGGCTTGGTGCTGTGCTCCTTCAAGGCCCTGAAGGGTTCCGTCAGCCAGTGGCATATGTGAGTAGAAAACTGTACCCAAGGGAGGTGCGTTATTCTACAGTGGAGAAGGAATGTCTAGCAATCAAATGGGCTTTGGACTCTCTCAAATATTACCTCTTGGGGAGGGAATTTACCCTTGAGGTGGACCATAAAGCCCTGAAGTGGCTGGACAGGATGAAGGATACCAACAGTCGAATAACCCGTTGGTACCTGGCCATGCAACCTTATAAGTTTGAAGTACATTACATCCCAGGCAAGCAGAATGCTACGGCTGACTACCTCTCCCGCTGTCCCAGCGAGTTGCCAGAGGAGGGGGAGTATGTGGCGGTTCTACCAACCGCCAACACCTAAAGTGGCGGTAATGCATTTATTTTTCTTTGCAAATAAATCACAAACACATTTTTTTCTAGATATTTTTATTCCTTTCAAAATGATGCTAGTTCCCAATCTGAGTGCAGGCATTTTGGGTTAATAGTATTCACTTGAGAAGAATTGTTTAGGGATTTATACCTGTCTTTTGTTTCTCCACATGCGGCTGCCGAGTCATCTGCCAAAAGGTGTGTTGGAGTTGAGAGCACCTTTTATACTCCACCACAGGAAGTGGAAGGAACCAACTCCTGGTAGTGGGCAGAGGGACTCTGAACTACAAAGTTTTTAATAGCACAGCAGCATGTGGATATTTTGTTTGTTAGGTTAACATTGGGTTTCAGTAGTGTTTGTTTGTACAGTATATTATTATGGTTGGTGGTTGGGTTTATTTTGGGTCTTTTTAATTGTAGTCAATTAAGTTTTCCCCCCTTTTGTGTTTGGTGTAGGCTAGCCTGTGTGTATATATACCCCCATTTTGTGTCATTCAGGAGGTCAGTTTTGTTACGTTCAGACTTATGTTGTGGTTCTGTTATGTTGACCTCAGTTTAGTTGAGACCCACTTTGATTAAGTCTGTTGTTACTTTGTTTTTCAATGATTTGAAACTTTGTTTGATTTGTAGGCTAAATAAAGCCAATGTTTTTTGCAAATCCTTGACCTTGTGCCTTGCCTTTACTGCTTGGTCCGTGACAGTTAGCTGCATGACCATCAAGGTCATCAGGGAATTGACCGAACATTTAAGCTGGTACGTCAACGGTTTTATTGGCCCGGGATGTACCAGGATGTTCAGGAGTTCTGCAAACATTGTCTTCGATGTATTGTGTCTAAGGATGTTCAGCCTAAAGTAAAAACAGCGATGAATAGCATTCAAACATCTAAACCCTTGGAGGTTGTAGCATTGGATTTTACGTTGCTGGAACGTTCCCAGAGTGGAAAAGAAAATGTGCTTGTTATAACGGATGTATTTTCTAAATTCACAGTAGCCGTACCTACAGTTGATCAGAGGGCCATAACAGTTGCAAAAATGCTGGTCAAGGAGTGGATTCATCGATATGGAGTCCCAGCCCGGATTCATTCTGACCAAGGACGGTGCTTTGAGGCTGAAGTCGTGCAGCAATGTGCAGAATGTATGGCATACAGAAGAGCCGAACAACAGCATTTCACCCCCAAGGTAATGGGCAGTGTGAACGTTTTAATAGAACTTTACATGATCTCCTCAGGGCCCTTCCTTCCGAAAAGAAAAGGAGATGGGATGGGTATTTGCATGAAGTATTGTTTGCATATAATACTACCGAAAATGCTACGACTGGATTTTCCCCATTCTTTTTAATGTTTGGCAGGAGCCCGGATCTCCCTATTGACCATTATTTGAGGGGTGGTACAGTGGAAAAGAAAGGAGAAGGTATGGTGGAGACCTGGGTGATTGAACATCAGCACAAACTGCAACAGGCTTATAGGCTGACACAGAGACGGTTGCAGAGTTTGGCCAAGCAGAGACAAAGACAACAAGGGGTGATCAAAGATGCCAGTTTGAATCCAGGGGATTTGGTTTATCTGCGTAATCGCAGAGTGAGAGGAAGAAATTAAATCCAGGATGTTTGGGAGGATTTGCCTCACTGTGTGTTGGAAAGATTGGACCCGGATAAGGCGGTGTATAAGGTAGTTCCTGTGGATCAATCGCGTCCACCAAAGAATGTGCATCGTTTGGAACTACGTCATTGTGGACCTCTGCGGAAGGAGCCTGGACGGTCAAGGGAGTATCAAGGGATAAACTCAAGTACAAGCACGGCACCGTCTGAGTCTGAGGAGGATTGGGAGGAGCTTCGACTGGTGATACAAGAGAACCTGTCTTCTGGAGTGGAAAGGGAAATGAGTGCAGAAGAGGTAGCTTCCAGAGATGACGAGAAATCAATAACCACTGGGACAGACTGTACTGTGCGACGCTCCCAGAGGACCTGAGCGGGACAGCATAGTAATCCCTTTAGGGAGCCATGACCGGTGCAGGGTATGGAAGCTGCAGCAATCCCCACAGGGTTAAATTATGGCTTAAGACCCCCTTCTAGTGAAGTTGGGGCAATGGAGACAGTCTTAGATCGTTTGCTGCAAGTGATGCATGAATTAAAAAGAGTGAGGAGAGGTGGTTAATGTTTTTTAAGGATGTTGTCAGGAAATGTACATAGTGAATCATCGGGACGATGATTTGACAAGTGGGGGGTGGATGTGGCATTGAGCTCTGGTTAAACGGGGTGGGGGGAGGAACTGCATATATTTAAGGGGGACAAGCACGGACTAATTTAAGTGATACACCAAACTCATGCGGGGAAGACGCCACACAAACACGGCGCTGAGAAAGAGTGGGATGTCAAGCGCTCCAGAGAACCCCGGTAACCAGAGCGGCCTGAGCATAAAATTAGGGGTTTAAAGATTGCCTTGGTTTTGATTTAATTTGTCCTATCTTGTGGAATGATTTGGTTATGTAGAGCTGATTTATTTTGAGTTTTTTTTTTTGGTTTTCTTTCTTTAAAGAAGTTGTCAAGTTTTATGCTTTTCTTGAGGAGGATGGATGTTTAAACCCGGTTTTAGATAATTTGATAATAAAAAAGCTGTATTTATGAAGATATTTTTGTATGTTGTGATCAGTCTAAGCACCCACACAACAAATTAAAGATTTTACCTCAGAAGTTCAAGTAAATGCACTAGAAATCCGCGCTCATTTAAGTGTGCATGGACGAAGAGAAAGCTCTGACACCTGCAGGATTTCATCTGACGGTAACGTTACTTTTTATTTTACACTACAAAGTTAAATAAGCATATCTGTTCCGTGAGAGCAACAGTACCGCATAATGAGTGTGGTCTCTATATCTACAGACGCTTTTAAATCTAAACTCAAAAAAGCAATGAAATTGTCAGACATCCAGATTAGTGCATGCGAGGGAAACAACTGGAAATACAGCGGTGGTTGTTCTCTCCATACTTGACAACGACGGAATCCAACGGCGTGCATGGGCGAAGGTATAATGTATTAAATTGTAGGAAATAATCCCGAAAAAAGCACAAACACAGCTGAGGGTGACGCTAACAGGCAGCAGACAAATAAACGACTAGCATTGAAAGCAGCGGCAATCCACCTGTCACTCAAGTGGCCACGCCCTTAATTATGCAGAACTTTAAGGCTTAATATAATTTAAACGGATGAGTTGTAAAAAAAATTCACCCCCCTCACAGTCGTCATGAAGGGCAAAATTAGCGATATAGACCAAAACAACTACTTGCCACCATGCTGTAAACATGTTTTTTTCTGCTGTGAAGTGAGGCATTTTAACATGGGGGAGATGCAGATTTGACTCGCTTTTGCAGTCAGCCTCAAGCGGCCACTGGATGAATTGCAGTTTAATTCACTTCCGTGTTGGTTTCAAGAGAGAGACGGGGAGGTTGCTGCTTGCTCTTGACACAGGTCCAAGGTCCAAACAGCTAACCGTTGTGGTGGGCGGGACTAAGCAACGGAAAAGTATTGGCGGATAATGTGAATCTGCGTCATTGCGAGCACACACACACACACACACAGTCGCAGGCACACAAAGCAAGCCACGCAATGTGTGCAGCAACGCAGATTTGGAAAAATATTCATAAAACACATAACATGAAATAAGGGGAGAATAATACAAATGATTATCAAAATGAGCACATTTGCAACACAAGATTAAAATATGGTCTGAAAGATTTGCAAGACTTTATTGCTATACGACTATAAAGATTGTATATTTGCAAGACAAAATGTAAAAGACTGTTTGTATTTCTACTGTATACAAATACAATTATTTAACCTTAAAACTCACTTTGACACCCACATGCTTAATGATCTTCAAGGACAACATGTTAAATGATTGCTGATTTCTGCAGTTATACCTTCTTTTCTTTGTTTTCTAATTTCACAGAAATAATCTGTAAAATATTACTGCATTTTTCATGTAAAATTACACATAACCCTGTAAAAATACAGACAATTTCCTTAAAAAAACGGTAAAATTGATGTAAAACCAAAATACAAACAATTACCTGTAAATATAATAGTGGACCTTTAAATTACAGCAAAGATCTGTAAATTAACAGGTATTCACTGTATAATGAAAAAACGGCAAAATTCTGTAAAAAAAATACAGGGCATTACCTGTAAATTAACTTTTTTTTTTTTTTACAGTTTATTGCATTCTTTCAACAGTGAAGTTATTCCTATATTCACAAAGAGAGACATTGTCTCTGCACTTCCAGGTAAGATGAAGTCTATGGTACATACTTATAAAAAAAAACTAGAGGCAGAAGCGTGACAACAGGCATAACATTTTTTACATTTTTACAAAAATCTTAGTGTGAATAAATATTTCTAGCATGAATTTCTCAGGGAGAATTTATTTACGCATTTGTCTGTGTGTGAGGAAGAGAAATACAGTGTGTAGGTGAGAGAAAAAGAGAGAATGTGTGTGCTCTCGCTACATTCTGTTATGTAGAGCATCGTGAGAACAAGATGAGGTATGTGGTTCGAACCCTGACACGCGCGCCACTGTAAACATTAGTGTGAGGTATTGATGTTGAGCTGAGAGAAAGTGGGAGGCGTGGGCTTGCATTGGTCCTCAACTGTTCCTCTTCCTAACTGTCACTGACTAAGGAATGCTTGATATGCATCGCCTCCGAAGTCACTATCGATGACATCTTTTTCCATGACTGTGTTTGGGCAATGATCTGGCAGGTCAGCTATGCAAACACAATTTTTTTAAGTAATAGAATGGCTCTCATCCAATGTGTGGCTATTTTTATTTAAAGAAGGGAATGTGGATAATGCGAGTTGAGCTGCTTTGGGTTAAATCATCAACCTGACGTAATAGTTAATTTGCAGACAGAAGAATGCTCTCAGCAGGAACAGGAGCTTTTTGTCACTGTTTGGAACGAATGGTGGGCATCTTCACAAGCTGTCTGGCGTGTTTCTGAAGAGATGGGCCAAATAAGTAACTTGGCTTATGGGCAGACTGACCTTGTTTGAAGGTGGAGAACTGAACACATTGAAATGATGTGCAATGAACTAGTGCAGTCTCATAAGAAAAACTTTGTTATAGTTCTTTTTCTCTATGCACCACCAAAAGGTCACTTTGGTCAAGTCAAGTCACCTTCATTTATATAGCGCTTTTAACAATATACTGTAGATTGTTTTGAAAGCACCTTTACAGTGATAACAGGAAATTACAGTAACAGAGATTGTTTTGGCTATACAGCAGCTCTAGAATAAAGTTATTGTCCAGCTAAAGTTAATTTTGATTGATTGATTCACTTCTGTTGCAAAGATCATTAGTTATTAACTTATAGGGGCCACTTACACGACACCACTCTAACAGAAAACTCTCAACGCGCTGTGGCCTGCTCATCCAAACAAAACAGTGCCTGGTGCGGCTCGAGAACGCAAACCCTGAAATAGGTTCCAAGGTGCAAGCCTTGAAAAAAAAAAAAGGTTATCTCTGCGCAAACCTCAAAAACGCAAACCCGCGGAAACGCAGACGGCGCACACATGCGAATCACGTGTTTAGTCCATAGGTATGCGCGTTTGAATATACCGTCAAACTTCAAATAATAGCCGAGTCCCAAATAGACGCCTGTCTCTTTTACACGCCTGGTGTGGCTGCAGGTTTGGGTAAATAAAGGCCGGTCTCAAATAAAGGCCGGTCTCAAATAGAGGCCGGGTCTGTTTTTTAGTTTAGTTGTATTTAATCCTCTAAAACCGTCAGATCGTCCGCTTTTTGGCGGCCGCCAAAGCACATTTTTGTCCCTCCAAAGCCTTTTTTGATCGATGAGTGATGTAGAATAGAATGACTGCTGCGCTTGACAGGGCGCGTAGAGAGAGAGAGAGCGCCCCGGCCGCGCGCGCGCACTCTCCCGTCTTCAAACAACACGAGCGCTGTCTTGCTCTCTCTCCCTCGCGCATATTAATCAAAATCAATTGACGCGATAGTAAAAGGTCGGAAGACCGCAGTTTCACGTGGAGCATTTGGAGATTTTTAGAGATTAGAGACAGGCCTATACACTCAGGGCCGGCCCGAGGTATAAGCGAACTAAGCGGCTGCTTTGGGCCCCTTGGCCACCAGGGGGCCCCCCAATCGAGTCGAAAAATCGACAAGTGACATAAATTAATGAATTAATATGAATGAATGAATAATTAAAGACAAAAAAAATCTGATTTCATGATCAATATACCTGCCAACAACTGCTGCTGTGTCTGCCAGCGTTTAAGTCATGCGCATAATCTAGACACCTCGCGCGTGCATAGACAATTCGTGCGCAACTGCGCATAGTTGCGGACTCGCGGTAATGTTAAGCCATTTCACAAAAAAGGACGTATCCCTCTGGTGCCGAAAATAGAACGAAGAAAATGACACAGGAGGAGAAAAAAAGAGCAAGATAAAAGTATGATTACTTACGGTATGCTTTGTGCAGCAATTGAAACATTCCTATCTACGGCAAGCCCAGAGGGGAAAAATACATTGCATACACACACATGTACAACGAGCGCACACAGTGTGGTGCACACAGTCCACCATTACCGGTATTATAGTTACAGACTTTGTTGGATTCTGTCATGTACAATCTAACAAAGTCTGTTACAATAATAATAATTAAAAATAAAAAAAAGATTTTGTGGACAGTTACACTGTATTGAGACAGTTGAGAAATAATAATATTTTTACATTTTTCAACAATAATTGTCATTGTTGAACCCTTGCTCTTATTATGTTTTTGATTTCTCAGTTTTCTCAAGAGTTAGTAAAAGAGTAAAGTAAAAGTAAAAAAAATATATTTTAGTAGGCTATCTATTTTTTATTAAGTATTTATTTTGTATTTATACATAACCTCACTGTATTAATTTATAATGTATCATTATTGCGTGATATTTGTGTCAATAATCGTCAAGCACAGGTGACTCCGTGTAGTGGGAGGGTGGGGCCCCCAAATCAAATTCTGCTTAGGGTCCACAAAGGCTCGGGCCGGCTCTGTATACACTCAATGAACACATCTTAACACTAAATTAAAGGCCTGGCTGTCTCATATAGACGCCTGTCTCAAATACAAGCCGGTGCAGTTCGACGATTTGGGAAAATAAAAGCCCGGGCTACTATTTGAAGTTTTACAGTATATGTGCGCAGATGTGTAGTCTCCTTTACAAACCAACCCTCAACAAACTACTAGTGTGTAGCCACGTGAACCGGAATTATCCCGACAACGTTTTATCAACGTTTAAACAACTTTATTGAAACTGGAAACACCCCCTATGCAATCTTGACTTTGAATAATTAAAACAATATATTTCATTATATTTATTAATCAGTGTTGGGGGTAACGTATTACAAGTAAGGCAAGTTAAGATATCAGATTACTTGTTTCAAGTAACATGTAAAGTGACTCTTTACTTTTAAATGTACAAAACATCTGAGATACTTTTTTTCAAGTTACGCAAGCTACTTTGTTTTCCCATTTATTTAATGGTGCAGAGGCATTTTGTGTGCTGCTTGAATATGATGGTTATTGTAGTGAGCAGGCATTTACTCATCTCACTTTCACGAAAAAAAAAAAAAGAATTCCACAAAATTAATAAAAACTGAGAAATCCAAACACAAAATTACGCAAACCTGCAAGAGTTAAATAGGGCCTAATAGAAATATACTTTATGTATTTAGCCTTCTATGATCCAATTCAAACATAGCAATAAGCAAAAATGACTTTAATTAAACATCAAATTTGTGTTTCTTTTTATTTTTTTTTATTTTTATTGCTGAAGTAAGAGTATTGAACTCTCTTGTCCTGCATCCAATTTTTCTGCAATCCAGAATGGCAGCACAGTTGAAAGTTTTGAGCTGCTGCACCCTCTACTGTACAGGCATGAATTAGCATTTCCTTCAGCCTGAGGCATATTTATTTCACTTTTGGTGTGAAAGTGCTTTTATATTTGCCAAAAATATAACTTTTGGGTTGTTGTTTTTGTTATTAAAAAACAAGCAAGCTCAACACATGTGAGAAAAAGTAATGCAAAAGTAACGTAACGCATTACTTTCCATAAAACAAAAATAACAAAGTAACGGAATTACCGCAGTTAAGTTTTTTAGAGAGTAACGTAATATTTGAACGCATTACTTTAAAAAGCAACTTTCCACAACACTCTTTATAATATTCAGTTATATTATTATACTATTATTATCATCAATATTTTTTTCTATGTAACTCGCAACCCTAAACAAAGCTCAAAGTATAGGCCTACTTTGTCCATCCGCGTTCCACAACAGCCCAACACTGTGCGAGACGGAGCGGAAATGCAGAAAATGAAGTATACCCTGGCCTTTAATCCACACCCAGTTAGACCAAAAGTAGTCATGTATTCTGATGGAATCAATTTTATATATATTTTATGAATATATGTTTCATTGTTTCTGTATGTTTTTATTTTATAGGCTAATTATTAAATAGGCCTATCCACATAATTTTTTTTCTTTGTGTCCCATTATTGAATAAAGCTTCTAATGATTCAATGCATGAGTGAGCAGTCCGAATGATTCAGACTAAATCAAACCAATTTATTGAAAATATTCAAAAGAGTGATTTATTCGTGATGCAGACATCAGTTTTTTTATTTATTCCATGACTCTATCTCATTTGAAACAAACATTCAAATTTGCTGTGTTGCAGTCGGTCACAAACAAGTAAGAGCCAATGGCATTTGACATCTCTGACATCAAACCTACCGCTGCACATCTTGAGGTGACAAGTTTTGAATTAATTAGGCTGTGAACTGCAAATGAGACAGTGTTTTGAGCGGATGGGAATGATTTTCAGTGAATAACCAACAGTCTGTTCATCACACATTTACATTTTACATTTTTTCATTTAGCAGATGCTTTTATTCAAAGCAACTTACAAATGAGAACATGAATTCTTCTCAATTAACATGATATATAGCGTTTAGAAATATAGCGCAGAATGGGCTACATTTTTCTTGTTTGGAAACGAACAGCAGCCTACTTATGTAGCCGGTTGATTGAGACATCTGAGACATATCAATTTGAATGTTCTATAAATTAGTTAACTTCAGCAAAACTTGTATTAAATGTTCCATTTCCTATCAATTGTTGTTGGAGGGGCCTTAATTATTGGGACACTATATAGGAATAATAAGGAAAATTTTAAGGAAAATATATGTCGCTTCTCCTTTAAGTGTTTTGCGCTCATACGCGTGTTGTATGTGGACGGGGAAGCAGAGGTAGTTTTTCTCTCATATTTGTCTTGCATGTACTGTCTCTTTGTCAAGTCAAGTAACCTCCATTTATATGGCGTTTTAACAATATGGACTGTTTCAAAGCAGCTTTACAGTGATAATAGGAAATTAAATTAACAGAGATTGTTTTGGCTTTACAGCAGTTCTAGAATAAAGTTATTGTCCAGCTAAAGTTAGTTTTGATCGATTCACTCCCATTGCAAAGATCTTAAGTTATTAACTTAGGGGCCGCACACTGTTCTAACACACTGTTCTAAATAAAACCCCTTAACGCGCTCTGGCCCACTCATTCGCACAACAACAATGCCTGGTGGCTCAAGAACGCAAACCTTGAAATAGGTTCTAAGGTGCAAGCCTTGAAGAATATATATATATTATTTATCTCAGCGCAAGCTTTGAAAACGCAAACCTGTGAAAACGCTGACAGCGTGTCGGGGAATAACACTAACTCAGTGTTGGAATCAAGGTTCTTTACTGTCTCACACTGAAACTGAAAATACAAAACATGAACAGCACATGAGATGGCGTTGGTCACGCAGGAAAATGGTAACACATTACAACAAATGTGCATGTATCTATCACCTCGTTTTACTTTAATATTTCCCTTGATCCATTCATGTCTAACAAACACCATAAACTTCACAACACTCTAAAATGTTGTTGTTTTTTCAACCCATGTTTGGGTTAAATATGGACAACCCAACAGTTAGGTTAAAAATTGTATTAAAAAATGTAAACCAATGGTTGGGTTTGTCCATATTTGACCCAAACATGGGTTGAAACGACCCAGCATTTTTTAGAGTGAATATAGACATTAAAGTCCCTGTAAAGGCAATTCTAAAAAAACATTCTAAACCCATAATAAATGTTAGAAATGTATTGCTAAAACATATTACAAAGACTGTGAACTGTGAATTACTGAAGTCAAGTCAAGTCAAGTCAAGTCAAGTCATCTTCATTTATATAGCGCTTTTAACAATGGATTGTTTCAAAGCAGCTTTACAGAGATAAACACATAATTTAAGGTAACAGATTGTTTTGGCATTATAGCGGCTCTTGAATAATGTTATTTCCAGCTAAAGTTTACTTTGATTGATTCACCTCCGTCGAAATGATCAGACTTTTAAACGCGAACCTGTGATTAACACTGACGGCGTTCACATGCTCATTCAGAATTGATTCTATAGTTATGTGCTTTTTAAAATATGTGCGCAGGTTTATAATTCATACAACCCAGCCTAAACAAACTACTTTTCTTGCCTATAAATTTTGATACAGAATTTTGTTTTATTTTATCACTTCGGGGTACGCGAGCCAGAATTCACAACGCTTCATCTGTAGAGTGGGAAAGGGATCCTCCATAGGGAGAGGATAGTGGACACTAGGGCTGCAACTAACGATTATTTTGATAATCGATTAATCGGACGATTATTTTTTCGATTAATCGATTAATCGGATAAAAGTTCCAATTTGATTTTTTTGTTTATTATAACTAAATAAAACCCTAAATCAGGATTGTGGCAAGCAGGACGAGGCCGAGGCACGTGAGAGATGCGAGACCGGTGCGTCTCACAGGTGTCGTTCATCATCACTCACGCCACCGGCCTCGCACCGTCCTCTCACGTCCCTCTGCCCTCTGACTGAATTGTGTAGTTAGACCATTAAACAGTTTTTCACCATTGCTATTTTCCGGATTTTTTGGGCGGGGCTAAAACGGGGCTCAATGACGCACTGGAGCCCCTGAGCTCCTGGACACGCTCCTACTTGATGACGCACTGAGGCCACTGAGGCTGGCCCCTCCCCTAACAATAGAGCACATTCGCATCAGTTCACCGCTCAATCGCGAGTTACTGTCAGTACTAGTTACTACAGCCTACAGTTTGCTAGCTAGCTATGCCTTCGACACGGAAATGCGTTGGCTACTACCTTGATGCGATCATGTACCAAACAGATCGTGTCTTTATTTAAATTTCCTAAAAACGATCACATCAAGAAGAGGTGGATTAATTTTGTGAAGAGCCAACCTTGATGGAGAGCTGAGGATCACTGCCAACACCCGCCTCTGTAGTGATTATTTTACACGGGATAGTTTTATAAACTTTCGTCGGAGACAACTGGGATTCACTGATAATCCGCTGTTGCTGGTGAATGGGCCGAACGGACTATCTCCCGCCTCTGCCTTCGTCCTCCCGTCCCGAAAGCAGTATCACTTAATAATACCATCGGCAGCTTTCCCGCGAGTGGGCGTGGTTTCAGCACAGCCAGCAGACATGCCCCCCAGCGTTTGAGAGCAGAGAATACAGCAAATTTTTTCAAGATTTTGATAGCTTATTTGATGTACTTGGCTGCTTTTTTATCATTCAAATTTGGCTGGGTGGCTAATAACACATTTTCTGTGGTGTGACAAACTCGGAACACATACTTAATTTTGACTTTACAGGGACTTTAACAACCAAGCACATTTCTGTTTTTGTCTTAAAGACAGAGTGCCTCAATATAAAAGACAACTTCTCACATATAATTACGGATTGATCTGATTAACACTCTATATTGAGTGATTCACCGCTGTAACAGCATATTTAACTTATGCCTTACTCCTTCACCTCATACAACATTTTGTGCATGTATTTGGAATTATTTCTTACCTGAAATTACAAAACATTAACAGCACATGAGATGGTGTTGCTCACGCAGGCACAAGGTAACATTACAACAAATGCACATGCACCTATCATCCACGACCCTTAGCTGTTAACACGTACCTATAAGAACTGTCTATGAGTACAGGTTATATGCCTAATGAAAAATTTTACATCTATAAAACATTCGATACCATATATAAACATAGAAACATCTGGGATGAGATTACAATTAAAGATAACAAAATAAAGATTCTTCTAGGTGATACAGGTTTACACAGGCAGGGCGGTCTCATATTATACACATATTTCTGCAGTAGCATCCTCTACCCCAGATACGGCTCTGACAAGGATTGCAAACACTGGTCTCCTACCACCGCCTTTACATCTTGAGAACAGATTTGAAGTATTAATGAATGAGGAATCCCTGAATGTGATGGAACACAGACTGAATCAGCCAGTAGCTAACACTGCTAACTGGCGCTCAAGGTCGAGCAGACAGCGGCACTCAGCTCAGAGCACAGCCGAGCACAAGACTCTGATAGTGGGTGACTCCACAATCAGAAACATTATTAGCAGGGATACAACTACGTGCTGCCTTCCACAAGCAACGACTTCTGATGTAAATAGGGAACTTAAGAACATTCTGATGTTCATAAGACTGCAAATCGACTCATAATTCATGTGGGGAAAAATGATATTCATAAAGAGCAGTCAGAACTCCTTAAGAAGGATTTCAATGAACCTTTTGAAACACTTAAAAGACTGAAAGTTCAGACATTCATCAGTGGACAACTCCCAGCAAGAGGAACAAACAGGTTTTCACGGTTGCTTGGGCTTAACACATGGCTGCAAAAAACCTGCAATATAAAAGGAGTGAACTTCACTGACAACTTCAATCTTTTCTGGAGTCAGAGGCAACTGTTTCAACAGGATGGGCTCCACCCAAACAAACTTGGTTCAAGAGTGCTAAATGACAATATCTACTTCTCCCTCAATCATCCTTCTGCAGTGTGTGACAATCTACTCAACCTGAATAGCACACACACACCTGGACACAGTATGAATGACCACAGGACATCACTTCAGCACCTGAATGGATATGCGGTTGACATATCACACAAGGACAATGATAACACCATGCAGCCACAACAACTTCTGCTCACGGACACAATCTCAGCAGAGCCCTGCCCACAGAGCTCACCACAGACAGACCGGGACATATTAGAACTGCTCCAAGATTCAGCTCCCAAGGACAACTTTTTACAGCCTCCGATAACACCAGAGCAACAGCCCCTCTCCCCAGACACGTCAAGTCAAGTCAAGTCAAATATATTTATATAGCGCTTTTCACAATACAGATTGTATCAAAGCTGCTTCACAGTATCAATCAAAACAACTTAATGTTTGTTTATTACTGGAAAAAAAGACATCCAAGTTTGGTAGAGCTGATCAATGGTATGATTGGTTAATTAATTTGAATATCCCCAACTGAGCAAGCCAAAGGCAACAGTGGCAAGGAACCGAAAAACTCCATCCAGTGACCTAAAGGTGTCCTAACACACCATCAGATGACCCTATGGAGAAAAAAAAAACCTTGGGAGAACCCAGGCTCAGTCGGGGGCCAGTTCTCCTCTGGCGTTTATGAACTAGAGGCTGAATTTACAGTAACTGTAAGATAAAACATTTATATGAATGCCTGGCTAAATAGATGCGTCTTCAGTCTAGTTTTGAACTGTGAGAGCGAGTGTGAGCAACGAACAATATCAGGAAGGCTATTCCAGAGCTTCGGAGCTAAATATGAAAATGCTCTGCCTCCTTTGGTGGATCTGGATATCCTAGGAATGACCAGAAGCCTCGAATTTAGTGATCTTAAAGAGCGTGATGGATTGTAGGGCGATAGAAGATCCGTTAAATAGACTGGAGCTAAACCATTTAGAGCTTTATAAGTCAAAAGCAATACCTTGTAATTAATACGGAACTTTATAGGTAACCAATGAAGTGATGATAAAATCGGTGTTATATGATCATATTTTCTTGATCTAGTAAGAACTCTAGCGGCTGCATTTTGGACTAACTATAGCTTGTTTATTGAAGATGCAGGACAACCAGCTAATAAAGCATTACAGTAATCTAGTCTCGAGGTCATGAATGCATGAACTAACTTTTCTGCATCAGAGACTGATAGCATATTACGTAGCTTAGTAATGTTTCTATGGTGGAAAAAGGCTGTTTTTGTAACATATGAAATATGCTTTTCAAAAGACAAGTTGCAGTCTAATGTAACACCCAGGTCTTTTACTGTAGCGGATAAAGTAACAGGGCATCCTACTATGTTAAAGTCGTGCTGTGAAAGGTTTTGTGGACGGTTTTTACAACCGATAAGTATTACCTCTGTCTTGTCTGGATTTAATAAAAGAAAATTACGCGTCATCCAATCTTTTATATCTTTAACACAATCTGTCAATTTGGATAATTTAGCGTATTCATCTGGCCGTGATGAAATATATATTTGAGTGTCATCAGCATAACAATGGAAACTAATTCCATGTTTCCTTAGAATATTACCAAGTGGCAGCATATATATTGAGAATAATAAAGGGCCTAACACAGATCCCTGCGGCACTCCATAGTTTGCCGAAGTTATGATCGATTTTTCTCCATTTAAATAGACGAAATGGTAGCGGTCAGATAAGTATGACCTGAACCAGCTTAATGCTTGTCCTTGAACACCAGTGTAATTTTGTAGTCGATCTAAGAGTATTGTGTGATCTATAGTGTCGAACGCAGCACTAAGATCAAGTAAAACTAGTACTGAGATACAGCCTTGGTCCGAAGCTAAAAGTAAATCATTTGTGATTCTAACAAGCGCAGTTTCAGTGCTATGATGTGGCCTGAATCCAGACTGAAACTTTTCATAGATGTCGTTTTCTTGCAAGAAAGAGCCGAGTTGACTGGACACAACTTTTTCTAATATTTTTGACATAAATGGAAGATTCGAAATGGGTCTGTAATTTGCTAGGTTATTTGAATCTAAATGTGGTTTCTTAATAAGAGGTTTTATAACAGCCAGCTTGAACGTTCTTGGAACATGACCTAAAGATAAAGATGAGTTAATAATATTGAGAAGAGGCTCTTCCACTATAGGTAACACTTCTTTCAGTAGTTCAGTTGGTATAGGATCTAATAAACACGTTGTTGTTTTAGATGAAGTGATAAGTTTATTTAACTCTTTTTGTTCTATGGTTGTAAAGCATTGTAATTGTTCTTGCGGGGTGATAATTGCGGCTGAATTATAAGGCGCGAGTAAAGATTGAACGTTTACGATTTTGATTCTGATGCTTTCAATTTTCTCGGTGAAGAAGTTCATGAAATCATTACTACTAAACTGTAACGAGGTATTTTGTTCAGACGACGTCTGTTTATTTGTTAGTCTAGCCACGGTATTAAATAAAAACCTTGGATTATTTAGGTTGTTTTCTATTAATTTGCTGAGGTGCTCAGCCCTGGCCGTTTTAAGGGCCTTTTTATAACGTGATATACTGCCTTTCCACGCGATTCTAAAGACCTCTAAATTAGTTTTTTTCCATTTACGCTCTAAATTACGGGTTTCTCTCTTTAAAACATACGTAGTATTATTGTACCATGGTGCTATACTTTTTTCTCTGACCTTTTTTAATTTAATGGGTGCAACAATATCCAATGTTCTAGAGAGAATGGTGCTCATAGTGCTAGTTAGTTCATCTAGTTCATCTGTTTGTTTGGGTTCAGGCAGCAGCTGAGACAGATCAGATAAGCTATTTGAGAAATGATCTATGGTGGATGGAAGAATTGTTCTACCTGGTCGATAACGTGGCGCAGCATGACATATTACAGCAGTACTTAATATGCAAGTTACCATGTAATGGTCAGTGACATCATCACTTTGTGGAATGATATCTATATCGGTTGGATCGGTTCCATATGATATAATTAAATCGAGTGTATGATTAAGACGATGAGTTGGTCCGGTGACGTTTTGCTTGACCCCGAAGGAGTTTAATAAATCTGTAAACGCAGCCCCTAACGCATCATTTAAATTATCTACGTGTATGTTAAAATCTCCAACAATCGAAATTATTATCTGTGACCATTTCATTTACAATAACCGCCTTAGGTGTGAGCGATCTAATGTTTAGAAGACCTAGCTTTAGAAATTGTTTTTGTTCACTAATAGCGAGATTATTTGTTTTAATAACAATTAGATTTTTTCTAGATCCCGCAGTAGATTTATTATTTGATCTTAGTAAACGAGGAATAGACAGTTTCTATGCAATGTTCTACACTAGTATTAATATCAATTAAATTGGTGCAGTAGAGACTGTGATTTGGATTTTTGGATACTAGTCAAACGGTATTTAACATCTTGGAGATGTTATCCGTCAGAAGATCTGCCCCGATTCTACTTGGGTGTAAGCCATCAGCGCGGAAGAGCCTTGGTCGCTCCCAAAACAGATTCCAATTATTTACAAAGAGCAGTTTCTGCTCATTGCACCATGACAATAACCATTCATTTAGCGCGAATAATCTACTAAACTTTTCATGCCCTCGTCGGTACGTAGGAAGCGGTCCAGACACAAGAATCGATATTTCAGGCGATGTGCTGCGTACCGTATCGATAAGGCTCCTGAAGTCTTTCTTCAGAACCTCCGTCTGTCGCAGTCTAGTGTCGTTAGATCCCACGTGCAGCACCACAGCTCCGACGCGCTCGTCGCCGTTCAAGATCTCAGTTACCCGCGCAGTGATATCGAGAACACGAGCACCAGGAAAGCAGTGACTGTGCACCTTACTTTTACCTAACGTAGCGTGGACGTGTCGGACAGTGGAATCGCCGATGATCACAGCATCGCGTTCCATTTCACGAAGAGGGGAGAAGCGGTTCTGAGTGGAGATCTCGAACACCAGGAGGGGCGAAAAGATTCTTGTCCTGGCTCGCGGCTTCCGCGGAACCACCCAGGCTTCGTGGTGGTGTGTTGGAGCCGGAGTGAATGAAACCATGGCTGATCGTGACCTGGACGCTCGGGACCAATGCTGAGAAACGCACGGAGTAGACGAGGTCGGCGTCAGCGGGTTACTAACGTTAATCACTGATCCGTGTGCATCAGCGCGTGATGTTTCAAGAGCTAAACGCCGGTCTCTCAGCTCAGCTTGTCTCTCTAGAAGGTCACGGATCTGCTTTTCTACAGCTTCTAATTCAGACTGCACCGCGAGCAAATCAGATTTCTCATCTGCACCAAAAGGTAGATAACATACACCTGATATATTCGCCATTTTAACAAAACAGAATAAACAGAATAAACAGAATAAAAGAAAGAAATACGGAGAAACAGAAAGAAATACGACCTAATACGAGGCTTAGACAGCCACGACGCAAACAAACAAACTCACAGCAGGCAACGAGGCTGACAAAAGCAGTCGATCGCAGGGCGAGCAGCAGTGAAGCAGTGTCTCGCTCTATGACCAACAAACGAGGCTGACAAAAGCAGTCGATCGCAGGGCGAGCAGCAGTGAAGCGATGTCTCGCTCTACGACCAGCAAACAATGTTCCAACCGTATTTGCGGTTCCAGCCGTATAATGGCTTGAGACGCGCCCGGCCAACAGTCCGAGTTGTAATTATGAGTTAAATGATGGTTCAGAACAGAATAAAAGAGAGAAATACGGAAGAACAGAAGGAAATACGAAGCTAATACGAGGCTTAGACAGCCACGACGCAAACAAACTCGCAGCTCACAAAGCAGGATCACACGTGATCACACGTGATCCCTCTTCTCCAGCATCTCCACTTCTGTGCTTCTCAGAGAAAATGGAAAAACTGGTGTATGCTGGAACCAAACTATACTCTTTTGCTGCAAGCGCTCAGATGTCAACCAAAAAACGGCAGGCCCCACAACCACCAAAGCCTGCGGGCCCAGTCCCTCCTCCTCCCCTTCCTCCTGTGAGAGCTCTTCGGCCTCTGCCACAGCGCCAGGGCTCACAACCTCCATCTGCTCGAGGTGAACCAAAAACAACTGATACCGGCTCTCAGTGATATGTGTCGGGTCCTCGCTATGATAACAGTAACTTTCTTAAATGTTTACAAAACAAGGGGGAACCCAGTGTGCCTGAATCTTTCTCTATTGCTGTTCAATTACATAATAGAAAATCTAAGGCCTTCAAAATGCGTACAGAAAACCCATCTAATCTGGTGCCTATTACGCGCCAAACTAAGATTGCTGTGGGGACAAAAAGTAAGACTGTTAAGTTAGCACTTTTAAACATCCGCTCTCTTAAAAATAAATCACTTCTAGTCAACGATTTAATAACCACATACAACCTAGACTTTATGTTTCTAAATGAAACTTGGCTAGAAGACAGCTGCAGTGGAACAGTCCTCAATGAAACATCCCCCTCCTAACTTTACTTTTATGAGTGTCTGAAGAACGGGTAAGAGAGGCGGGGGCTCAGCTGCTCTTTTTAAAGATGTCTATGAATGTAAGCAAATATCATTTGGGAATTACCCGTCTTTCGAATATCTGGGTATTGTGTTAAAAGGTGCTCCACGTATTTTACTTATTATTTACAGGCCTCCAAAATACTCTCCAGCCTTTGCTGAGGACTTTACAGAACTGCTATCAACAATTTCCTCAGAGTTTGACTGTTTTGCCATTGCTGGAGATTTTAACATTCACATAGATAATGCAGAAAACAATATGGCAAAAGAAATCAAAACTGTTTTAAAAACTTTTGATCTGACTCAGCATGTATATGGTCCCACACACAATCGTGGACACACTCTAGATTTACTTATCAGGTTTAAACATCTCATCGATTGTTATTAAGGATGTAGCACTGTCTGATCATTTCTGTATTTTCTTTGATTTATTGATCTCTCCTGCCATTGAAGCTAGATCTGTGTCTGTTAAGAAGAGATGCTTAAATGAGAACACTAGTGTGCTATTTATAAAGGCCATATCTCTAAAACCAAGCATATCTGCTGACTCTGTTGATTTTCTCCTTGATTCTTTTTTTTTTTAAACATTTGTTTATTGATTTTTTCAGTGACATATCAAAATCAATTCGGGATTCAAAACAGTGTCAAGTACAACTAACAAAAAAAAAAAATAACTTTGCATGAGAACCATGTATCGAGCACCTAACTTTCTCCAACTTCACGAACTGAAGGATGTCCCTGATCCAAGACGAGTGAGAAGGCGGCGAGGGAGACTTCCACCTCAATAAAATTAAACGTCTAGCCAATAAGGAGACAAAGTCTACAAAGTCAGCTTTATATTTAGGCAGCTGCATAGTAGGAGGTAAAACCCCAAACAAAGCGGTACATGCTGTTGGATCAAATTGAACCCCTGTACAAACAGAAATATCTGTGTCCAAAAATTCTGTAGTGAAGGGCAAGACCAGAACATATGGGCATTGGTAGCTGGAGCCTGACGACATCTAACGCACATGGGATCGACATCATTATAGATTTTGGAGAGCCTAACTCAAGTGAGATGGGTACAATGTAGAATTTTGCACTGGGTCAGACCATGTCTAGCACAAATTGATGAGGAGTGAACCCGACGCAAAATGGCAAAATGGAAAGTTGGGGCTAAGAATGCGAGTGAAACTTCGAACTTGAAGATATCTAAAAAAATGCTGCCTAGGCACATGGAATTTCTCTGAGAGTTGCTGGAAGGATGCAAATGTACCAGCAATATACAAGTCCCTAAATGCCTTGATGCCGTAGTCAGACCACAAAGAAAAGGCCCCATCGATTAAGGAAGGGTGAAATACAGGGTTAGCTGATAAAGGTGCTAGGAAAGAGAAGGTCTGTAGACCAAAATAGCGTCGAAATTGCTTCCAAATTTTAAAAGTGGATTTAACTAAGATATTATTGCAAAAAAGGGAGGGAGAAAAGCTAAGAGGAGCGTGGATGAGAGCAGTCAACGAAGCAGGTTTAACCCCCTGGGGTCTGAGGTGTTTTTGGAGTCTTTGAGATGTTCTGACATGCTGTGCCATTTGTGTTTTTTTTTCAGTTGCTTATAAACATATTAATGGCACAGGTGAACTTACACTATACTTAGCACAAACATGGCTATGATAATATGTGATATAATATGTATGTACATGTTTGTATATTTGAGAGAATATTGTTTATGCGTGGTTATTGAAAAAACTAAAAATGAAAATTTCTGAAATAAGGCTACAAAACACATAATAAATATGTGTCCACAAGACTTTTGACTAATGGATGTTGTTGCCTAGTGTTTTTTCTTCAAAATGATCTGAAAAACATCCTGCCTAATCATTCACATAAAACTGTGAATTGGGTTTTATTGTGAAAAACTTTTTTTTGTTTGCCAAGGCAATATGCGAATGGCCTTGAACAGTCCAAGCCCCATCATAAATAATTAGGTGATTCTCACCTGACCCGCATAATAATGAGCCTTTCATTCAGGTGTCACACAAGCAAAAATTGAAAGGACAACATACATACATACACACACACACACACACATATATATATATATATATATATATATATATATATGAAGAGTTCAGATGCAAAAGCCTCTAAGTGCCATTTGAAATTTTCTTCTAGAATAATAATTTTGATCAAGCTTGTATATTTAAGTTCAGTAATTTCACTTAAATGGCAATGAAGATTACCTAATAATTGTCATTTAAGTGAAATTACTGAACTTAAAATGTACAAGCTTGATCAAAATTATCATTCTAGAAGAAAATTTCAAATGGCACTAGAGGCTTTTGCATCTGAACTCTTCATATAATCAAAATATAAATGAAAGTCAAAAACCCATTTTTAGTCATACCTGGAAACAAATCCTTGTCAAATAGGTTATATGCGTCATTGTATAGAATTGGTTCAAAGTTAGAGTTGGAAACATCTTGAAAATATTTTTTTTTCCATATAAAGTAGGCTATTATAAGCTTGCATTGGATAACAGTTGATTAGTTTATTTTTTACAAAACATAGGCTACTATATATTTAACATATGAGCAGAAACGGTCTACCTAAAGCTTATTTGATGTCTATTTTATAGTAAAAACTTTCTAATCTATTTCGTCTGTAACAGTAGGCTATGCATCTGTGCGTTCGTTTGTTCACACACCCAGACACCCGATTCATATTTAAACAGTCTTTTTGGTTTTACAGATACTATTCTATATTGCGATTAGAACAAATCTCAGTAGTCTTACTAATGTAGGAGCGAGAGTGAATGAACGCACAGCGCGCGCGCGCGTCTGTGAATTCGTCCATTCATTCGCACACAGACACGCATTTAAATTTTAAACAGTCTTTGTGCAGTTTACAGACACTATTCAATAACACGATTAGAACAAAGCACTTAAGAATAAATGACTTACTACATCAGCTGAATCCGTGCTCCTCGAATGAAACAGGTAACTGAGTTAACTTTTCCAGGAATTATTCCTCACTGCGCAGCAAGACGAGATAAAGGTTAACGCGTTCTGATGTGGGCGTTTTCATGGCTTGCCTCAACATTAACGTTTGAATAGCGCGCGCTCTCAGTGGGCGTGGTCACATTAACACGTCATACACTATAATTAGGTGAAAGGAAAGACCGACATCTCTCTCTTTTCATACAGATTACATCAACTGAGAATAGTTGCTTTTTTATATAAGTTACTTCATTTAAAAGAAGAGAATTTCAGCTTCATAAAGAGAAATCTTTCGTGTCTCTGTGACAAGTATTTATTGAGTTACAGTTCATTTTTCGGACGCGTTTCAGAAAGATTTTTGCGGAGACAGTGTGAGCTGAAAGCGCACCCTGTTTATTTTATTTCTTTTACAAAAACACAAGGTTTTGATGTTAATAAGAGTGTACACAAAAAAAGAAGATATTTAACAGTATTGAATGATGTGTAACACTTATATGTAAGATCAAAATCAACAAAGTATTTTGAGTTTGTTTTGCACTGATCAGAAAAAAAGTGAGCAGATCACGCCGGCGTGATTGCCGACCCAGAGGGTTAACAGAAAACATCTCCATACTCAACCATATAGGAGAATCTGGTGCCCCCTCCAGAGAAATCCAAAGCTGAATTACTCTATTGATGGAAGCCTAGTAATAAAACCTCAAGTTAGGAAGGGCCAAGCGCCCAAGGGTCTTAGGTCTCTGCAACAGCTCCTTTCGCAAACGAGGGACCTTCCCGTTCCAGATAAACTCAGTGATTAATTTTTCTAATTTGTGAAAATTAGACTGAGGGAGAAAGATAGGTATGCACTGGAAGAGATAAGACAATTTGGGAAGAATATTCATCTTAACCGAATTGACCCTGGCCACAAGGGAAAGAGGCAACAGTGACCACCGTTGAAAGTCCATACGTATCTGATCTAACAAAGGGGCAAAATTATAATCAAACAGATCTTCAAATCGGTCATAAATCCGGATACCAAGGTATTTAAAGCCAAAAGGAACAACTTTGAATGGGAAACCCTGAGCAGCATTCTGGCCACCTTGATATAAAGGAAACAGCTCACTCTTGTCCAAATTTAGTTTATAGCCTGAAATCTGACCAAATGTACTAAGGATGCCAAGAGCAGCTGGAACTGAGATAGAGAGATTGGATACATGTAGTAATAAGTCATCGGCATAGAGGGAGACGTTCTGTTCAAGACCATATCTTGTAATTCCAGTGATGCGTGGCTCCAGTGTAGTCTACGTGATACGCAGGTATACGCCGTATACCCACTAGAGAATGTCAAGGATTTCCGTATACCCACTAGGAAACGTCAAGGATTTCCGCATACCCACTTAAAAAGCGCGAGGATTCGTAACAACATCGTTTTGTGACAGAACTTTCGGTAACACTTTATTTTACGACCCGCAAACAACTGGTAAGTACACTGAAATTACGGTGTACGTTTCTGTAATTATAGTGTACTTCCGTGTAGGTATAAGGGAACAATATGTTAATTTTGGGGTAATAAGGGGGTAACAAGCAGATATACAACCTGCAAATAAATTCGCAAGTAGACTGAAATTACGATGTACGTTTCTGTAATTATAGTGTACTTCCGTGTAGGTATAAGGGAACAATATGTTAAGTTTGGGGTAATAAGGGGGTAACAAGCACCACTTTAATTTACAGCCCGCAGGAGTTACACTTACCCTGTAACTACACTGAACAAGGGGGTAACAAGCACCACTTACTATGTAGCAATACGAAACAACACTATTTGCACTGTAATTACAGAGAACGGTAGCCTACTGTTATCAAGAAAACAAAACAACAAAAAAAGTTTTAATTACACAGTATATTTGCCCTGACATTTAAGTGTCGTTCAGTGGGATAAGGTAAGTACTAATTACCACATGGTACAGTCTAAATTAAAATCATAACAGAAAATAATTATTTTGATTTAACATTATGTAATCTAGTAAGAAAAGCCAATAAATTTGATTTTTATCATAGTATATATATACATATATGTATGTTTAATTTTCAACCCACAGATGTCAAAATTACCATGTAACATTGCACAATAACTTATTTTGCGAGAAATGTGATACATTTTATTAACAACAGACGTACAATTTTTGCCTGGTATATATTAAAAGAATAGGTACCTGTTCTTTTTTAACTAATTAAATAATTTGCTTGTATATCTGCTTGTTACCCCCTTATTACCCCAAACTTAACATATTGTTCCCTTATACCTACACGGAAGTACACTATAATTACAGAAACGTACACCGTAATTTCAGTGTACTTACCCAGTTGTTTGCGGGTCGTAAAATAAAGTGTTACCGAACTTTCATTCATAAATTCACCCCGCCGTCTGTGTTTGCGCAGCGACACGGATCGAATCGCGGAATCCAGTCACAAATGTAATTAGCTGCAAAGCGGAATGTCACGCAATTTGGCCATTTTGAATGAATAAATCAAAAGTAGGGATGTACAATGAATCAATTCTCGATATGTACTAGTGTCTATGAATATCAAAGCTAAAAAAGACTGCTATTGAAATAAACTCTGCATGTCTGTGTGTCTCTGTGAATGAGCGCTCAATGTGTGCTCTACGCACACTGAAGCGCAAGTGACACTCGTGGTGTTTTTAGCGTCTATGAGGACATGGACACATTTGAACTTCATCGCAGAGCTTTTATGAGAGTCACTGCACAATAATTTTACCATTTCATTTGATAAAACTATCATCATTCATTAGTATCATATACACTCACAAACTTTAAAGTATTTGATGACAACCTGTCAAAATAAAAGTTTTCTATAACTTGAAGAAAATATAACAGAAATATATTACTATTGCACAGTAGAGCATAATTCAAGTAGGCCTAATAATAATAATAATAATAGTTTATTGAAACACATAGAAACTCTAATGTCTTTATGACAACCCACCAAAATAAAAGTTTGTAGAGAGAAAGAAAGTAACTCGAAGAAATTATGAAAGAAATTGCATAGTAAGATGTTAAAATAATAAATCAAATCTATTTAAACATTATTTTAAAGGAATATCACAAAGTTTTTATACATGTTTTAATTTAAACAGTGAATATTTTTTTTCTTCAACACCATTTTAAAAAGTACATTTGTATTTGTGCTTATAATGTAAAGACATTTGAGTTTCTGAGTGTTTTAATAAACTATTGTTATTATTATAATGTAAATTATAATTTTTTTTTAATCGGTAGCTGATTGTTATGGAATTTTTCTATTATTACTCTGATTTCAGTGATTCCTAATGATGGCCTCATCTGTTCTCACGAATGTAGTGAGAGGGTGTTATGTGGATAGCAGATGAACCCAAGCGCAGACAGTATGCAAACACACAACGTTTATTATAACAGAAAAACAGGGGAAAGCAAAACCCACGAGGGGGCAAAACAGTACAAGATAAAGTAAACGACTAACCACACCAGACTAAGACTTAGACAATAAACTATACAGGAACAAGACAGGCTTTTACAAGATCACAACTCTTAGACAAAACACTCGACAAGGTACTCACTGGGTATTGACAAGGCACGTAAGGCAATGAACCGGCACAGGACAGCAAACACAAGGAGATTATAAAGGGAACACTAATGATCAACAGGTGATACAGATAAGGTGATAAGGACAGAACGAGGATAACAAGGGGGGCGGGGCAAGGGAACGAGACAACACAAGCACATGGCCAAAACACAAGACCATGTGCTTGCACACAAAACATGATTCTGTCATGATCCTGCCTCAAGATCAGTGAAAATCAAGGACATGAGGGCAGAATCATGACAGAACCCCCACCTTAAGGAGCGGCTACCAGACGCTCCTCAAGGGGACATCAAACACGGGACATGACAGACTGAGACAACGACACAAACCAACAAAACATGACAAATAACAGTAACGGCAAACACGAAAACACAACAACAGGGTTAGGATGAAACATCAAAAATAATAAACAAGGAAGGGGAGGCGGAGGCACAACAAAGTCCTTGGGGAACTGTCCAGGGTGGGTAGGTGGGACGGTGGTCTTGGGTTCACGGGATGTGGGCTTAGGACGAGAGATCCGGGCGGGTTTGGGTGGTGTAGTGTGAGAAGTCTTGGGGGAAATAGTCCGGGGTTGAACAGGGACAGGAGGTACAGTGGGCGACGGAGCGGGAATCACGACAGGGGAAGCTGAAGGTGGTGAGACAAGACTCTTGACCGGGGAATCACCGGGGTCCTTCGCTGGAGCTGGGGAAACCACCACCGGCAAGGAAGACTCTGGAGAGGAGGATTCCGAAACTGACTCCCACAATAAATGTCTACCTCGCTTACCGCGGAGGCTGACCGATGCGGCAGGTGTCTCGGGAGTCGAGCTGGGACGAGTCTGGTTCCCCATTGTAGCCACGGCGAGGACGCGACCCTCCGGGATCACGGGCAGACAAGCAGAGGGTGGAGAGCCCGAGGAAGAAGCCTGCGAATCCTCCCGGGAAAAAAGATCCCAGAGGCGGGCATAATCCCTCATGATCCGCTCACCCTGGGACGGGACTGGGTAGTTGATCCGCTCACCATCGGTGGGTGCAGGCAACCAGCATCGCTCACGGAACTCCGATTGGAGCAGGGAAGGCATATTGTCTGCTGGGTTCTTTAAAGGCCGGTTCATTCTGTTATGTGGATAGCAGATGAACCCAAGCGCAGACAGTATGCAAACACACAACGTTTATTATAACAGAAAAACAGGGGAAAGCAAAACCCACGAGGGGGCAAAACAGTACAAGATAAAGTAAACGACTAATAGTGATGTGACATCTGAAGCGAGGCTCCGGAGCTTGTGTCGAGCAAAAAGGGGCGTTCCAGATGAAGCCCCGATTCGAGGCTTGTGTCGTTTCCGTGAAAATCACGTGACGATAACAAACGAGGCCTCGGATTGTGTTGAATACGTCATTGCTTCATTCTGAGTATCGCTTCCGGATAAAAGTGGTTCGAAACCTCGCGCCTCTCGTGGGTTTTGCAGTAGGCGTTTGCATTGGTGTTGAAGTGTTGGTTGTACGAAGTAGTGAGTAGCGAGTTGTAGTTAGTGATGGCCAAATGAGGCTTCCTGAACCACTGAGGCTTTCCAGCCCATTGGTTCACCAAAAGGTTCGTTTACCTGAAGCCTCATGAAACAGTGTGCTCCCTAGTGACACCTGCTGTGCAAAGCAATGTATCGCACACAAATCTATTCATCCTGAGCAACCAAATTGTCATGGTGTGGGCACACCCTTTTTCTATTGCCTGTGTATTAAATAAAGTTTTTTACTCTGCTTGTGTTTACCTATGCACACACAACTCACACACACATAACTTTGTATTCAGTAGTTCTTTGGGTTAGTGATGACAGTGAATGCCCCAAATGAGTGTAAAGAAATCACTGAGTGCAGTGCTGACTGAGTGCAATAGTGTAGTGATTATGGAACTGGGAGTACAATTATGTAGTGCTTATGGAACTGGGAGTGGAACAGCAAACTGCAACAGGGATGGGAACATTTTTACTGATTTTTATTTAAAAACAAAAGTTTTTTTACAGTATTTGGATTGAGGCGGTTTCTCTTTTTGGAAACCACCTCTCCAGCCTTAGAAAACACCCTTTCACAGGGCACCGATGATGCCGGACAACATAAGAACGTAAGTGCCAGCTTATATAAATTGGGATGTTGGAGCTTCTGTTTGTTCCAATAACCCAGCGGATCCTCAGTCCTTGCCAGATTTGTCTCTGACAAATAACGGTCCACCTCAATAGTAGCATCTGCGGTCACACTGGAGCTCCGTCTGCTGTTATCCACTGTGCTGTCCAGTAGATGCCAAAGGTCACCTATAATTATACAAGGGAAAACACTCACTTCTCAATGGTTCACATTACATGACATTACAAATGTGAAAATTCACATAAGACATAGACTACTTACCACAGGTTGTAGATGGCCCAGCTTGTGAGGCAGGTACTTGAGCTGGGGGTGTTGTTTCAGAATTTCTGATAACATTGGCACATTCTGACTTTAGTCTTGTAATGGCTTCTTGGAGCTTCCCTGGACTTAGGAACCCTAGTTTTTTTAACCTAGGGTCCAGCAATGTAGGCATCATCATCACACTAATGGATTCCATTTGTAACGCATGCTCTCTGACGCGACGGACAAGGTTGTCAGCCAGCTGCCTTGCCATATTTGATGTTAAGCCCTCGGATTTTCTTACTATTGTGTGGTTCAGCATCTTCATTAGGGGAATAACCTTTGAAGCAGACACTCTTTTTTCTGCAGAAAGCTCTACTGTGGCCTGGTGGAATGGGGCCAGTAGGTCGAGAGCATCCTTCATTGTTTCATACTCCAATGAAGTAGGAGGGCTTACATCTGTCCTCAAAGAGGCTAGAGCTGCCCCCACTGGCTCTCTCAGGTCATAGAGCCTTTCCAGCATGCTGTAAGTGCTGTTCCATCTAGTGTCCACCTCAATAATCATTTTCAGAGCAGGCCTCCCCATCTGCACCTGCACTTGGGCCAGTCTTTCTTTTCCTGTTGTGCTGGTCCTGAAGTAGGTTACAAGCTTCCTACATTTGGTGCGAAGCTCATTTAAGCCTGGCACATCATCGAAAGATTTCTTGACAATTAAATTCAATGCATGTGCAATGCATATCGCATGCCTAATATTCAATGCCCTCACACAGGCAATCATATTGGCAGCAGCATCCGTGACAAGGCACCTCACCTTATCCTTTATGCCCCACTCCTCCATGGCCATGGTATGGGCAATAGCCAAGTTGTCTGCCGTATGGGTGTTTGGGAAATGTTGCACCCCAAGCAAGATTGTCCCAAGCTGGTCATTGGCATCAATAAAATGACAAGTCACAGCCAGGTAAGCCTCCATGTTGATGGACGTCCACATGTCGGACGTAAGGCTAACAGCAACAACATTGTCCAATTTTTCTTTGGCCTTCTCCTTAGCCTCCTCATACCGGGTGTCAACCATGGACTTCAAAGCCTGAGAATGAAAATATTAATTGTTACTATTCATTCTGACTTTATAACAATAAACTACTTTAGTCTATTCACATACATACCTTTCTTGTTGGGAGAACATAGGATGGATCCAGCACATGCACAAGCTCCCTAAACCCCACGTCATCCACAACAGAAAAGGGTTGGGAGTCTTTGATGACCATGTTGACCAAAGCCTCATCCACCATTTTCTTTCTGTAATCTATAACACAGTACAATGCTGGTGTATTGTAGGAGCCTAACACATTATTTACATAATAAAAAAATTAAGATTAAATATTACTTTGACTAGTGGCTGGTCTGTTTGCAGCAGGTTGTGCATCCTCATGCATTGCACGATAATGCCTAAGCATTGAAGAGGTGTTGTTGCTGTAAGTCAGCTCTTTATGGCACAGCAAACATTTCACCTTCAACATGCAGATAATACACATTGTGATTATACAGCGATATGGTGAGGATTATGTGATGTTATGATAATAAATTATATAAATGTATACAAACCTTGTTATGAGCAATCAATTCAAAATGCTCCCAGACAGGAGAAGTTCTCCTCTTTCTTGCTGGCTCCATTGTAAGGGCTCTAGGTTTGCCTTTAACGTTTGCACTCTAAGACTTTCCCTACAGTCTAGTCTTAGAATAATAATAATAGCAATAATATATATATATATATATATATATATATATATATATATATATATATATATATATATATATATATATATATACAATAATAACACTACTACCAATATATGTATATATATATAGCAATATATAGATATATATATATATAGATAATTTACTGTGGTTGGGAGTCAGTGGAGGTAAGGAAAAGCAGGTGGTCAAGGGGTCATCTTGAGTGGATTTGTACGTTATAGCCTAAAGGGTTAAGGGGGCATTTACCTCTCAGGGCCAGGGAGAAATAGGGAAAAAAACAAAGTATATCTCTCCTGTGAGGGGAGGGCAGAAATAAGGCCTTGGAGGACACAAGATATAAAAAAGACAGACACTGCTTCTCCTTATCTCTCCTCACTGACTTACGAATGTGTATTGGTGATGAAGATCTCTCTGGCAAGAGAATAAATACTTTATAAACTATTAAATTGGACTCAGAGTGTCTCTTACTCAGTGATGATGTTTGTTGGGAGGAAAAAAGCCACAACAGTTTTGGTGTCAGAGTGGGGTTCCTTGGTAAGTGCCTTCTGGGCCTGAGAGCGGAAGGTGTTTGGCCACCTGTACTGAGCAGTTCCAGCTCTACCTCATAAGCTTGAGAGAGAGGGGCCGACCGCTATCGGGTCCGGGAGGGGCTCCACTGGAATCAAAAGAAAGCGAACCCGTGGCAACCAACATATCGCTGGTAAGAGACGTCTAAAATATTTTCTTTTGGGGAAAAGTATTTTGTTTCGGGTAAGAAATGTGAGTGAACCATATTGGCTGAGGGCTGTTTCTGTGGTACGTAATCTGAGATTAATTGAGATCTATATATAGATCAATAGGTTTCAAACAGATACGAGAGAAAGTAATCTGAGATTAATTGAGATCTATATATAGATCAAGAGGTTTCAAACAGATACGAGAGAAAATTATCTGAGATTAATTGAGGTCTGTAACAGATCAAGAGATTTCAAACAGATAGGTAACCTGAAAATCAGTTGTTCCACCACGGAGCAAATTGTTTTTAGGTGCTGAGGCTAATTAGGGGGAGCCAGAAAAGATTTTTTTTGGTAAACCTTAATTAGGAGGGCACTAATAGTGCAACCCGACCGATTTGGGTTAAAAGAAAAAAATCGGGTCTGGTGGGGACGCCTAACAGATCAGGAAAACGCGCGTTGAAGAGAAATCCACAGAGAACAGAGAAGCAGCCAATATGGGGAAGTCTCAAGGTAAGCATGCAAAATTTGATACACCGGTTTTCTATCAAATGAGAAAATTATGAGGGAAAATTTATGTTTTAGATATTGAAAAACTGAGAAAATACCATGATTTCTCCAGGGAGGGAACACTGAGCACAACTAGACTAAGAGTGTGCGAGAATCAGTGGAACAGGGCAGTGAGAAACAAAAAGGTTGTTATGGCTGTGTTCAACGTGGGTAAGCAATGTGGACAAACAATGGATGGTTGTCTTAAAGGGGCAGATAAAAAAGAACTGTCGAGAGAAATAAGGTTTTTACTTCTTCATCCAGTAAATGGATGCATGACATTAGATGTCTAGAGAACTTAAATTTATATGATACGGATTGAAGTAGCAAGCAGCAATAAGGCTGTCTGTGTGAAATAGAGGGAACTGTAAGTGAGAGACTTGATGGAAGAGGGAAGTGAAAAACAAAAGGTTGAGACACGTGTGTGTGAGGATTGTGCAAAGAATCATGTACTGGTTAGATAATGAAGGAACTGGCATGTAGGGAAAATAAAGGAGAGGATACAGAAGGAACTGGCATGTAGGGAAAGATTGAGAAGAAATATAGTAGAAAACTATATGTGATGAAAATAAAATGTCTGACAGAATTTATGGAAGTCAAATTAACTGTTTAAATGGTATGAAAAGTCAGTTTTAGAAGAAAATAAGGCATTGTATGATTGACAGGGATTAACATGATATGAAGAATGTTTTAAGCAGAATGGGGAACAATTCTATATTTTGATAAAATAATGATTGAAATGATGATATATCTGCTTTATTTTATTAATGTTAAGAAAATATGGGTATTGAAGCAAGTAGCTATAATGGATAAGACTGAGATAATAATGATAATATTAAGTTGAATCTGCAGACTAACCATGTAATGGAAGAAAAAGGCTTCAAACCAGTTGTAATGAAAATAATGATGTACAAATTGTTACACTTTATGAAGAGTACTTTCTGGAATTAGTGTTGTTGATGACAATACCAAATTAGTAAAATGATGAAGATTATGATTTGGCTATTGTGATTAAATCCGCGACTGGTGGACTGTAAAAGAATACAGAGAACTGCTTATCAGTGGCTCTGTTTACATTCCTGAAATGGGACACACACTGCTTCAAGAGTGTGCAGTGAGTTGGAGCCGTTTGCAAGCTCACAGTGATCAAACTATAGTCAAGGTGTCTGATGCTGTAATTGAGGCTGACACATGAACCCACCAGATGACAGAGAGTGTTTTTTAATGGTGGTCATCAGGACCATTTAACACGTAACTAAATGCCCACCGAGAAGGTGTTTGAAAATGTGATAGTGACACATTTCTGATAATAATGTGGGTTTGAAAGTAGATCAGTGTTTAAATAACGACATTAACATTTTGTCTGAGAAATAAGAGATAAAAAACAAGGTCAAAAGATTGTGAATCCTTTTGAAGAAAATATCTATAATAGTAATTTTTAAAAGTGAATTGATGAATACAGGTTGATGTAAAATTAATGACTCCAACAAATGTGAGTTGTAAAATATATCAAAGTAACTAACAGGATGATTGTGTTTTAATTAAACATTTTAGAAAGGGTTTAGATTAAGGAGAGAGACTAATCTCCCGAATGATTTATAATAATTGCAAAAGATGTATCAAGCAGAGAGTGCTAGCCTTGTCAAAGTTAACGTAATTGAGAACTTGACAACTAAAATTGAGAGGAAATATGAAACGTTATTGAACTGGAATAATTATTTTTATTTAAGATCAAGTAAGCAGAAGCAATACTGGATTAACAGTTGCTAAATGCTGATTAAACAAACAGCTTGAAAAGTTGACCATGAAAGAACTAGAAGCTGATGTTTTGCTTTCAAAAGATAAGTTTGTTATTGGCTGTAATGAAACAGTTTGCTTATCTGGATCTGATGTGTGCTGTGGCTGAAACTGCCAGTGCAACAGAAACTCAATATGAGTGGAAATTTTTAATGTCTAAATAAAGACAACTATAAAAATTATGTTTATTTGGAAACACATGTAATTTCTGGCAAATATGCCTTAAGCTGGGATAGAGTTATAGGATGGTAGATAAAAGTTTGATGTTAGAAGTTTATGAGAGTGCAGTGTGCCAGTCCTGAATGCCTCAGAGTCTCTCTCATTCAATGTCAGCTAAAAGCTGTTATCTGTGATAAGCTATTTGAATTAAAGTTTCAGTTGAAGAATCATAGACACAGAGATGTTTAAAGAAACAATTGCCATAAAGGGCAATTTGTATTTGTAAATGTTTTAAATGTAAAACTGAATGACTTTAAAGAAGTCTTTAAAATAATAATGCAGAACTTGAACGATAGAAGACATTTTATTTTATTTTAGGACCAGTAACTTCGTCTCATTTAGTCTCCACCATTCAGGACCGATGGCTCCGTCTACAGATAAAGTTCACTGAACGTACGGATGATCTAAATTCGCTGAGTATAGTCTAAGCAGCTAGGTTTCTGATTTTAAGATGGTTAATGGATTTAAGTGATTAAATACTGTTGTTATTAACCTGTCTCCCTGTGTTACAACTATTAGGCAGTCCGAATGGCCCTGGTGACTCTTGATTGTGTCTTTCCTAAGCTCCAGAGAACAACAGATTTTGTTGAAGAAAACGGTCAAAGATTCTGTGATGGGAAAGAGCGGTTACCAGTGGGCACGAGTGACCATCCCAGTGACGGGTAAGACCTTCTTTGGCCAGACAGGGGGCAACCTAAGGCAGGGGGGGTCACGTAAAGTCACTGGGCATTTCCTGAATGGAGATGTTTTATGTGAGACAGGTATGAGAGTTGAGCAGGAGCTGTGAGGCCAGCAGCGTCCTTATACCGTTAAGGGGAGATGAAGCTGTGACGAGTCCCGGCAGTCTGCCCCATAATGCAAAGCTCCTCTATACCACTCACCAGAAGAAACCACATTAGTTGTATGGCTTGTTTTTCATTGTGACAAGCGTCTGCAAATATGCCAGGGGAAAAAAAACACCCTGATGGAGGTTATAGATAAAGAGCTAATAGGAATGGGCTTTCGGGGTTCAGTCGGGGCCATGAAGTGATTCCCATTAGTTGTTGTGGAGACAGTAATACAACTTTTTGATGTCGGTTGCCTTATGGGCAAGGAAACTGTATAGAAGTTGATTTAGAACTAGTATGTCTATAACATGGTTTTTAACTCCTGAAGGTCGTTAGACATGGTGGTGACTAAAGATGAAGACAGCTTTTGTAGATTTAAGTCTGGATAACAAAGGTGGATGGTCAAAGGTTATTGTAATGAATTTAATATTACATTTTGTATAAGTTACAGTCTTAGAAATGTATTTATAGTGAGAGAGACTGCTTGAGCGGAGGAAGGAATGGTAACTGTGTCTGTCTTTCTGTTATCGGCCTGCTAGAGCAAGCTGAAGCAAAAATGATAATGAAACAAAACAACCCAGCTGACTTGTCTAAAAAATCTAATGAATAACGAACAAGACATGCTTTGGAACTGGTTAAGAGACCATGTAAAATTAGGGAAAAGCTACAGAAAATATGTGAAGTTTTAAAATCTTATTTAAAATTTAAATCCTTTTAACGATGATATGAGGAAAGGGCGAACATTGAGAATGAGCAGTTAACATATGTGTGTCTAGTATGAGTGTGTGTGTGTGTGATGGTGACAGCACTTTATGTCTTGTATGTATTAGTTTGGGGTACTAATATTAGAACAGTATTGAAATTAGAACAGAACAGTTTTATCATTACAGATGGGTTAAGGCAAATGACAAATTTTAAAGAAGCCGATAATTCTGAGTGGATCGGTTGAAAAGACAATACAGAACATGGGACGAGCTTTAAGTTGATTGGACATCAAGCTCTGGCTGGTGGTAATACTTTTGTCATGCATGATGTCGATTTGAATTATGTTCTGGATCAGTTTAAGTATTTGTGTAAATTGGAATTGTGTAGTTGTAGATCACCATCTGGGATGGGCTGAGATAAATGAAAATGTTGTAGATTTGATGGCAACAACAAAGTGACATATTGGCTAAGTCAACATGAAATTATCAAGAGAGCCCCTCACATTTATGATAATTGTGAACAAAGGGGGAGAAATGATTGACTGACATTGACCAAGTCTGTACAGCACGACCTGACCGGATAGGGAAAATTGATGACTTTAGAAATGTTTGTAGATGGCTGACTTGAGAGACCAAACAACAGGCCTGAAAAGCAGGATTCGCTGTGAGACTCAGGGCCGGTGCCCTTCAAATACTTCGATAAGAAGATGAGATTGGGCTTTAAGTGAAGAATGTAATATTTTGTTTCAGAGGCAGAGAAGGATGTCTGGGCAAAATTTGGCTGAAGGACGCCGTTTGGGTTGGTGTTGATGGCAAATCAAATTAGTTTAAATTGATGAATGAGCGGGGTCATGCATCAAAAGGGGGATGGTAACAATTGCCAAATATGGTTTACTTGGGTCCCAAACAAAATTTGCTGTCTGTACATGTATTTGCAGGACTGTTTCAACAGGAAACGCCAGGGCAGATGCAGCAGCGAAGGCCGTGGCAGCACAGCAGACAAAAGAAACTACGTATTTTACTATCTGAAAATAACCTCGACATTGTTTTTCTCTACAGATCATACAGACTTTTGATACAGGGGAGAATGGGCCCAGTAAAATGATGGCTATGGATGAATTTGGCTAACTATCCTGGCCTGGATTGTTATTGTAGCAGAAAGAAACAAGGCCACACCTGCGCAGCGCATAACCTAAATTTTCCTTTTACAGAATGTCAGGATGGGTTGCAGAAAACAGAACTGATTCTGTTCCAAATGTATAAATATTGTTTTTCAGGGGAAAAGGACCCCGAGTGCTATTAAGTGAGCAAGAAATTATCCGGTGATAATGTTTCAGGTTGTTGAATCCACAGGTCACACCAAAAGGGACGAGCGGCTAGACAAGCGGTCACTAACAAAATACTTAAGGTCTCCATTCACAGGTGACAGCAGGCAAGAAATGGTTCACTCCAGTGGGGGTGCGGTCGTGATTTAAGGGAAAACCTTATAAGGATCAGAAAATGGTTGGAGAATGTGACACCTGGGTCCAAGCCTCTCACCTTAGACAACACCAACAGGCCTCAACCATCCAATAGAGCACAAAGTGAGGGATTCAAGGACGTGCTAGTAACGTGCCTCCCGAATCTACGAGGGAAAAACCATAGCTACGGCATGCAAAGTGTCACCCTGGTGAACACGGAACGTCCGTGGGGCGAACGAGATGATCAACAAACCTGGAGGAACCAACTGCCAACTGTTTAAGTTTAACAGAAGAATCTGCTTTTGTGATGATTTTTTTTGATTGAATCAAACTAGGTATTGATTTGATTGGTGCAAATGTAGAAAATCTATTAATTTATGTGTAACAAGCAAAAAAGACGGACCGTAATGGAGATATTAGAGTTAATTTTGAACAACTAATTTGGTTAGAGGAATGGGAAAAATTATAAGACTTCTCTGGTTAGATTTGTTAAACAGTGCGTTCAATAGAGATTACTAAATTGAATTAGAAGTGAATGAAATATGGATATGGGCCTAGATTAATGGAAAAGGCTTAATGTTAGGATTGTGTGTGTTATTCTGATAATTTTGTTATTCATGGATGAATATGATTACAGAGACAGGTGAAAACCTGCTGTCTGTTCAATTGGTGAAAATGACAGTCTATCCCAAGGATGAACAAAATGATGCGACGATACAGTTAGCAGGAGCTACAGTGAGATATGTGTTAAATGTATGTTCTGTTTGTTTTTCTTCTATTTGTTTATTTTCTGAGAAAGATTAAGGGCAAAAGATTTAAAGAAGGTAACAAGCAGCGGTCATCCGTGTTACGAGGTGGCGTACAAGGACAGGGTTTGAAACTGAGGGATTTTTATTCTGTTTGTTTTCTTACTGTGTTATAACTATTTATTCCTTACTGGTGTGACTGAGGGTCTGCTTGCAGGAGCGCAGAAACAGTGATTTCTCGTTTAGCCCGACCCAGTAAAAATGTTTACTTGCTTGCTAAATAATTATGGGGCTTTCCCCCACAAAAAAAACAACAAAAAAACAGCCTTATGCTTCTTCATTCTAAACTTTTTCTTCACAGGTTCAAGGAGAGTGATTTGTATGTAATGACTTGAACTTGCATTTATTATTACTATTATTACAATGTTTGATTAATCAGTTATCAGAGTATGATAAACAGAGAGGAATTGTTATGGAATTTTTCTATTATTACTCTGATTTCAGTGATTCCTAATGATGGCCTCATCTGTTCTCACGAATGTAGTGAGATTTACTGTGGTTGGGAGTCAGTGGAGGTAAGGAAAAGCAGGTGGTCAAGGGGTCACCTTGAGTGCATTTGTACGTTATAGCCTAAAGGGTTAAGGGGGCATTTACCTCTCAGGGCCAGGGGGAAATAGGGAAAAAAACAAAGTACATCTCTCCTGTGAGGGGAGGGCAGAAATAAGGCCTTGGAGGACACAAGATATAAAAAAGACAGACACTGCTTCTCCTTATCTCTCCTCACTGACTCACGAATGTGTATTGGTGATGAAGATCTCTCTTGCAAGAGAATAAATACTTTATAAACTATTAAATTGGACTCAGAGTGTCTCTTACTCAGTGGTGATGTTTGTTGGGAGGAAAAAAGCCACAACACTGATAAAAACCTGTGCTTCAGGGACCATATTCATATAACATCTTAGGCTAAATGCAGCTCTTTACTGGCTGAGTTTGATGACGACTAACACTAAACACTAGAAAATGGGTGGCAAGTGTTACTCACTACAAAAAACTAGACTACACCACTGCGTGGCTCTGAACGAAGCGCAATAGCCAGAGGTTGGAATTGATGGAAAAAATTTTCATCATCCCAGTTTGGACCATACACATTAGCCAGAATCACAGAATTATTATATAGCTGACCCGTTACAAACACAAACCTTCCATTGGGGTCAGATATTACATTAAGAGCACACAAAAGGAACCGATGTGTGAATCAAAATTGCAAAACCCCTAGATTTACAATTAAAACTAGAATGAAAAACTTGACTGACCCACCTCCCCTTTAATCTAATATGGCTGGAAGATTTTAAGTGAGTTTCTTGAAGGAAAACAATGTGGGCTCCTAATTGTTGAAGATGGTGAAGAACTTTGCCACGTTTAATAGGCTGATTTAGACCATTACAATTCCAGCTAACAAATTTGAGTCCTGTCCCTGATTGTCGAGACATCCTAGACTGCTGCATGCCAGTTAAGGCCTATTAGTGTACACTGCAGCATGGAAAGTATAACAGTCACAAAAATAAATTAAAACATGGGCGACCTGACTAAACAAAACACAAAACACACAACTAAAGAAAAAAGGAGAACTCCTCCCACACCCACCCACCACCCCACGAGCTGAAGCGTCTTCCCAAATAAGGCGCGTGCAAATCCCACAAACTACCAAAAACATCCTAACACGCTCCGTTAACAGCACAAACCAGTAGTGCTCGTGCGAGTTTGTAATGAAGCATAAAGTAAATATATTAACAAACACAGTAGCAAAATATAAAAAGTGACTCAAGTCAAAGTGACACGAACTTGAGCAGCTTAACATCAGAATCAGAAGCAGCTTAACATCAGAAACTGGGTTAAATTTACCCCTAGTTTACCCAACAAACTGCCAGCCGCTTTCAAACTGTAGCTCCAGAAGAGACACCAGACTTTAAGTTCACCTTGACAAAGTCCATTGCAATGGCTGGGTCCTCAAAGGTGTGTGTAATTCCACCGGGAAGAGTGATCTTTAAAGTCGCGGGAAACCTCAATCCAAACTTCACTCCAGAACATGAGTGTAACAGACGTTTGACGTCCGTGAATGCAGCGGATTTATTTGCAACTGACGAAGTGTAGTCAGGAAAGAGAAACCGTTTCTTGCCTGGATGGAGAAGAGAAGCCTCGCTAGCCCTGCGCAAAATGTCATTCCTCACGTGAAAAAAGTGCACACGAATCACAAAGGGTCGGGGTGGTTTACTGTCACTGGGCTTGGATCGGAGAGTGCGGTGCACGCGATCGAGTAGGGGCAACTCCCCCAGGCCGAGGGAGTCCATCAGCCGCTGACCAATAAATTCGGTTGGGCGCCCACCTTCGGCCCCCTCCGGCACACCTACCAGCCGTATGTTGTTCCTCCTCGCTCTACCCTCCAAGTCCTCACATTTGTCGGCCAGCAGTTTAACCTCACCTTTCAGCAGTTAAATCCAGTGAAGTTAGCAGGTCACTATGATACGTGTACGCGCGCTGCAACTCTGTGATAGTTTGATCATGAGAGCTAAGTTTTTGTTGCATTGCTTCAATTGCGTGTCTCAGCTCCTCTCTTACCAAAGAAATGTCCGCACGAAGCTCGCAAGACAGCGAGTCTATTTTTCCGCAAATGTCCCCTTTCAACTGGTCTAACATAGCCCGTAGGTGATCCAAATTGGGCGCACACTCGGGGTCCGTGACCACCTTCGGCGGAGATGCGATGCGTCTTCAGTCTAGTTTTAAACTGGGACAGCGAGTCTGAGCAACGAACAAAATCAGGAAGGCTATTCCAGAGCTTCGGAGCTAAATTTGAAAATGCTCTGCCTCCTTTGGTGGATCTGGATATCCTAGGAATGACCAGAAGCCTCGAATTTAGTGATCTTAAAGAGTGTGATGGATTGTAGGGCGATCGAAGATCCGTTAAATAGACTGGAGCTAGACCATTTAGAGCTTTATAAGTCAAAAGCAATACCTTATAATTATACGGAACTTTATAGGTAACCAATGAAGTGATGATAAAATCGGTGTTATATGATCATATTTTCTTGATCTAGTAAGAACTCTAGCGGCTGCATTTTGGACTAACTGTAGCTTGTTTATTGAAGATGCAGGGCAACCGGCTAATAAAGCATTACAGTAATCTAGTCTTGAGGTCATGAATGCATGAACTAACTTTTCTGCATCAGAGACTGATAGCATATTACGTAGCTTAGCAATGTTTCTAAGGTGGAAAAAGTCTGTTTTTGTAACATGTGAAATATGCTTTTCAAAAGACAGGTTGCAGTCTAATGTAACACCCAGGTCTTTTACTGTAGCGGATAAAGTAACAGGGCATCCTACTATGTTAAAGTCGTGCTGTGAAAGGTTTTGTGGACGGTTTTTACAACCGATAAGTATTACCTCTGTCTTGTCTGGATTTAATAAAAGAAAATTACGCGTCATCCAATCTTTTATATCTTTAACACAATCTGTCAATTTGGATAATTTAGCGTATTCATCTGGCCGTGATGAAATATATATTTGAGTGTCATCAGCATAACAATGGAAACTAATTCCATGTTTCCTTAGAATATTACCAAGTGGCAGCATATATATTGAGAATAATAAAGGGCCTAACACAGATCCCTGCGGCACTCCATAGTTTGCCGAAGTTATGATCGATTTTTCTCCATTTAAATAGACGAAATGGTAGCGGTCAGATAAGTATGACCTGAACCAGCTTAATGCTTGTCCTTGAACACCAGTGTAATTTTGTAGTCGATCTAAGAGTATTGTGTGATCTATAGTGTCAAACGCAGCACTAAGATCAAGTAAAACTAGTACTGAGATACAGCCTTGGTCCGAAGCTAAAAGTAAATCATTTGTGATTCTAACAAGCGCAGTTTCAGTGCTATGATGTGGCCTGAATCCAGACTGAAACTTTTCATAGGTGTCGTTTTCTTGCAAGAAAGAGCGGAGTTGACTGGACACAACTTTTTCTAATATTTTTGACATAAATGGAAGATTCGAAATGGGTCTGTAATTTGCTAGGTTATTTGGATCTAAATGTGGTTTCTTAATAAGAGGTTTTATAACAGCCAGCTTGAACGTTCTTGGAACATGACCTAAAGATAAAGATGAGTTAATAATATTGAGAAGAGGCTCTTCCACTATAGGTAACACTTCTTTCAGTAGTTCAGTTGGTATAGGATCTAATAAACATGTTGTTGTTTTAGATGAAGTGATAAGTTTATTTAACTCTTTTTGTTCTATGGTTGTAAAGCATTGTAATTGTTCTTGCGGGGTGGTAATTGCGGCTGAATTATAAGGCGCGAGTAAAGATTGAACGTTTACGATTCTGATGCTTTCAATTTTCTCGTTGAAGAAGTTCATGAAATCATTACTAATAAACTGTAACAAGGTATTTTGTTCAGACGACGTCTGTTTATTTGTTAGTCTAGCCACGGTATTAAATAAAACCTTGGATTATTTCGGTTGTTTTTTATTAATTTGCTGAGGTGCTCAGCCCTGGCCGTTTTAAGGGCCTTTTTATAACGTGACATACTGTCTTTCCACGCGATTCTAAAAACCTCCAAATTAGTTTTTTTTCCATTTACGCTCTAAATTACGGGTTTCTCTCTTTAAAACATACGTAGTATTATTGTACCATGGTGCTATACTTTTTTCTCTAACCTTTTTTAATCTAATGGGTGCAACAATATCCAATGTTCTAGAGAGAATGGTGCTCATGGTGCTAGTTAGTTCATCTAGTTCATCTGTTTGTTTGGGTTCTGGCAGCAGCTGAGAGATCAGATAAGCTATTTGAGAAATGATCTATGGTGGATGGAAGAATTGTTCTACCTGGTCGATAACGTGGCGCAGCATGACATATTACAGCAGTACTTAATATGCAAGTTACCATGTAATGGTCAGTGACATCGTCACTTTGTGGAATGATATCTATATCGGTTGGATCGGTTCCATATGATATAATTAAATCGAGTGTATGATTAAGACGATGAGTTGGTCCGGTGATGTTTTGCTTGACCCCGAAGGAGTTTAATAAATCTGTAAACGCAGCCCCTAACGCATCATTTAAATTATCTACGTGTATGTTAAAATCTCCAACAATTAATGCTTTATCGACATTGACCAAAAGCACAACAGCTCCGACGCGCTCGTCACCGTTCGAGATCTCAGTTACCCGCGCAGTGATATCGAGAACACGAGCACCAGGACTGACACGAGCACCAGGCTGCGACTGATACGACCAGCAAACAATGTTCCAACCGTATTTGCGGTTCCAGCCGTATAATGGCTTGAGACGCGTCTGGCCAACAGTCCGAGTTGTAATTATGAGTTAAACGATGGTTCAGAACAGAATAAAAGAGAGAAATACGGAAAAACAGAAGGAAATACGAAGCTAATACGAGACTTAGACAGCCACGACGCAAACAAACTCGCTGCTCACAGCAGGCAGCGAGGCGGACAAAAGCAATCGAGCAGGTGAAAGCAATCGAACAATGATGTCTAGGTGATAGAGTGAATGACTATGATAGAAGTGATCACCATTTGTTTAACGGGAATCTTGCTGTGTGACCTGAAAGCAGCGTGAAGTCCACTACTGAAGTCACTTCAGTGTTCTTCTTCAACAGGATTCGAATGAAGGAAGGAGTGGGTATATTTCACAGCTTTAGCTGGCTCTTCACTGAACTCAGGTAGAGAGAAGGGAGGTGAGTACACTTCATGACTTTAGCGGCTCTTCACAGGACTCAAGCAGAGAGAAGGAAGGTCAGTACACTTCACGGCTTTAGCAGGCTCTTCACTGGACCCAGACAGAGAGAAGGGAGTTGAGTACACTTCACAGCTTTAGCCGGCTCTTCACTGGACTCAGACAGAGAGAAGGGAGGTGAGTACACTTCGCAGCTTTAGCCGGCTCTTCACTGGACTCAGACAGAGACAAGGGAGGCGAGTACACTTCGCAGCTTTAGCCGGCTCTTCACTGAACTCAGACAGAGAGAAGGGAGGTGAGTACACTTCGCAGCTTTAGCCGGCTCTTCACTGGACTCAGATAGAGAGAAGGGAGGCGAGTATACTTCGCAGCTTTAGCGGCTCTTCACAGGACTCAAGCAGAGAGAATGAAGGTGAGTACACTTTGCGGCTTTAGCAAGCTCTTCATTCACTTTTGCAGGCTCTTCACTGGACTCAGACAGAGAGAAGGGAAGCGAGTACACTTTGCAGCTTTAGCGGCTCTTCTTAGGACTCAAGCAGAGAGAAGGAAGGTGAGTATAGGTCCTCCAGTGAAATTTCACTCACCATACTATTCCATTCAATTCACAGGGACGTCAATTGTTCCATAATCTGGCTAGAGTTCGACACTTGTCTCACCCAAGGTGCTGACTTCTTTTTAGCTTCTCTCTTTCTCCTCCAGCCCGTCTTTCTCCTTGCCCGAGTCCAAATCTCTCTCTTTCTCTCCCACCCGAATAACTCGAAGTGCACCCACTCCAGTCCACCCCACTCCACGGCCAAACCCCTCTTCCCTCGAGCTCCTCTCGTTTTCCCTCTCTCCTCTCCTTCTTCCTCTGGTTTGAATGTAATACCTTTTTATGTTCCCCTCAATCAAGGCGCGCCCCAATCGCTGTTCCGCTCACTCTCCTCCCGCACCTGTTCTCAATCTTTCATAATCATCTCCATCATGGCCCGGTATACCCGGAACCGGAGTCTTCACGAGTCCCGCACCGAAAAAAGCTCCCCATAGGAAACTCCGGCCAGAATTAAAAGTTCCGCCGCAAAGGTTCCGCCTCCATTAATTGTCACCCGTGACACTGACATATCTTAAAATATGTCAGTTCCATTGTTTTGTCTCAACATGCACACCAGTAATGTTTTTTTACAAGGCAAGTTTATGAAAGCTACTTAAATGTCCTAATTGAACTAAAGCCTAGTCCTGGCTTAATCTAAGCCCTTTCTGTGAAACCGGGCCTAAATGTAAACAATTAAGCCACATATTCTTCAATCTAGGCATTAAGTGTAAATGATAATTATTAAAGTTACTAAGTAAAGAGCAATGAATAATTGTTTTATTATCATTAAGGACACAGACAATTCCGTCAAATGTCTTGAACACATTTCAAAGAAACCCTGGACTCGGTTGGACCCGGGAACATTTTTTGAGTCCCAAACGCTCGGATCCGAGTCAAGTCAGAGTAAAAATGCTTCCAAGTCAGTGGCATGTCCGAGTCCTCAAAGTCCTGAGTTCGAGTTTGAGTACCCCAACTCTATGCAGTACAATTATCAAAGGAGAGACAATTTAAAGGGTTACAGAATATAAATATCTAGTGGTTGTCTTAGGGGCTGTTTACACGACACCGTTTTCAACTAAAAACGTTAAACCTTTTATGCATTTGGCCGTCCGTTTACACAACAACCACGTTTTGGGTGCCTGAAAAAAATTACTTTTGAAAATGTGTTTCAAAGTGCAAGTTTTTGAAAAACAGTCTCCGTGTAAACAACAAAAACGCAAATCTCTAAAGACGATGATGTCATGCACATGCGTATTGTTCAGTCTATAGTGTTTCATCGCCATCTAATGGCCTGGCAGCAGAATACAGCGTTTTTAGTCGTTTTCACGGATCCATGTGAACAGGGATCGTTTTGACAGGAGTGTCATCTGCATGCAGAAAACTCAAAGGAACAACGTATCCATTATCATGCATCGTGTATCGAGTATTGTGTAAACGTACCCTTAGAGCACAAGATGCGGTGAAGAAGGTGGGTAGAAGTTATTACAGTTCCCTTTCGAGGGAACTCACGATGCGTCGATGACGCTTTGGGAACGCCCCTGTGTGATTGTGTCTGAAGCACTAATGTCAACTAGTCCAACGGCGAGAGTGAGCGTCACGGGCGGGTGATGTTACGACCAGGAAAATATAAAAGCATATCCGGTTTAGAACCGCGCTAGCTTCTGTGCCTTCAGCAAGCGCTTTATGTGAATCTGTTTCTGTCTATTTATTGTTGTTTGTCCTCAAGCATATATATTTTTATATTAGACAGGAGTATGGCGAGCAAACAGCTTTGGATCGTGTGTTCGTCCCTGCCCTCGCTTTATTACGAGTGGGGACACACGATTCATGTGAGGGATTCTGTGGGGATTCATGAATCGATTCATGTGTTGTTTGTTTGGGAGTGGAGCATGCACGGTCATGTCACGGTTTATGAATTCTCTGCCTTCTTCATGTCTCGTGATTGTGTGTGTGTCTGTGTGGGCATGGCCTGAGTACTGCGGATCATCAGCGCCAGCTGAATTCACTTTCATTCCTGCTATATATTCTCAGTGACTTGTATCTCTTGTTGTCAGATCGTTTTGGTATGTTCCTGTGTTGGTTCCTGTTCTGTTTCGTGGTCATCGTTGTGGTCTTCTTCGTGGTCTTCGTCTTCTGGATTTGTTCACCATGTCTACACTGCCGTCTCACTCTCATCATTTCCCAGAGACTGGATTATCACCATTGACCATCATCACCGCCCGTCGAAGTCCCTGTGTCACTCGCCCAGTTATGTTGTCTCTGTGTTCTGTGTTCTGTGTCTGACCAGCGCTTCTGTTTATTTATTAATAAACGGCTTTATGACATATTCACTATCGAGAGTTTTAGCTCTGCTCTTGTTGGCTTTCTTCTCGAGGGAAGAAAGCCAATATAGATAACGAGTTTGCAATAAGAATCTATGGCTCAGATTGTGCGCTTGTGGAAAGGCAGTGCATAGATTATGGGTCTGCATATCTGCAATAATTAAGTGGCTTTATCTCACGTTTGCTGAGGCAACGTGTAGATAATGGTCCGCAATGTATAATATACGCAGGGAACGGGAATTTCTCTTTCTCTCATACTCTTATTATTGTGTGCAAACTAATTTAGTATTATTTATTGTTTGAGACTGTCTATATTAATACACTATATTCAGCCTTTCAACTAGACCGTTTCTAGTTGTCTTGTTCATATTTGGCTGCATTTAATTTGATCAAATTAAATATGTACTCATCTAATTTCTGAGGAGTTAAATGTCTGTATTAATATACTATTCAGATTTTCATCCAGACTGTGTTTATTTGTCCGGTTGATATTTTGGCTGCATTTACTGGTGTCAGACCTCTGAGGGCAGCCCTGACTGGTGTGGAGTGGTGTAAACCTCAGTATACGGTGCCCGCCCTACCTCGGTGCCCTCAGGAGGTCGTTCTGCCAACTTCACCACCCTTGGTGCCTCGGGGCGCAGCGGTCTCCAGCGAGCACATGGCTCAGTGTCACCACGATGCTGTGTCAAACTCGCACCCTCTGAGGGGGGTTCAAAAACAGTCAGTTTGGTTGTTTCCTGCCAGTATGCTTCAGGTCACGGAAGTGACTGTTTCAATTACACCAGAGGCCCTTAGTAGATTATCTGACAGAATGGAAAAAAAATCTGCCAAATATATCTGTGTGTCCAGTTTGCTTCTCGTCAGCCATGCTACAAAGGGGTGTTGCACACGTTAGTGCATCCCGAGCAGCTCTGGTAATGGAGCAAGTAGTAAAGACTCTGTTGGCTGAGGAAGCTATAGAGCAGGTGTATTCATCCGACAGAGAATCGGGTTTTTACAGCCGTTACTTCATTGTTACGAAAAAGGATGGGGGGTTGCTTCCTTTATTAGATCTCAGCTGAATCGTGCAGTCAAGAAATTCAAGTTCAAAATGCTGACATTCAAACAGATTGTGACGATCAAGATCACGCGGCGGTGTCTACGCGCCTTGATTATATGGAGGAAACATTTGTTCCTGTCCCAGGGTCCGGTGTTTGGAGCTCTTTGCCATCGAGTTGCGATCTCGACAGATGCTTCCCTCACTGGCTGGGGAGAGGTAATGGAAGGCTGCTCAGCTCAGGGTCTGTGGTGGAGTCATCATTTCTCTTGGCACATAAATTGCCTGGAGATGATGGCCGTCTTCAATCCGTTGAGACATTTCCTGAGGGAACCTGAGGGGTCATCATGTGCTTGTCCGGTCAGACAACACATCGGTGGTCTCATATATAAATCATCAAGGGGACCTGCGTTCACGACCCCTATCATACTGGCGCACCAGATTATCTTGTGGTCCCTAGGGAAGCTGCTCTCCTTAAGAGCAGTTTATTTTCTGGGGCATCAAAATGTAGGAGCAGACATCCTGTTGAGGCAGGGGCTGAGACCCGGGGAATGGAGTCTCCACACTGAGGTGGTGGAGCACATTTGGGGGGTTTATGGCCAGGCACAAGTGGATCGATTCGCGTCTCAGGATACAACGCACGGTCCATTTTGGTTCTCCCTCACACACCCAGCTCCCTTGGGGCTGTAAGTTGTGGTATAGAGATGGTTGAGGCTACGTCTGTACGTCTTTCCCCGATTACTCTGCTCCCAGGAGTTCTGGAGGAGGTCCACCGGGACGGAATAAGTCTACTTCTAGTAGAACCGTACTGGCCGAGCTGACTGGTTCTCAGACCTGGTGTCTCTCCTCGACGGCTCTCCCTCGGAGATTCCAGTCAGGGGGGACCTTTGGTCTCAAGTGGAAGGGGTGACCCTTCACCCTAGCCCAGAGATATGGAACCTGTGGGTTGGGCCTCTGAGGGGGCCCAACTCATTGACTTTGGTCTCTCAGCTGAGATTGTGGAGACCATACTTCTCTCCAGAGCTCCCTCCACAAGGAAAATGTATGTATTAAGTGATGGGTTTTCACTTCATATTGTGGATCTGTGGATCTTGTGGACAGTGGGGCCCAGTTTACTGCCCGATTGATACAGTGCTAGAGTTACTGCGGGTTCGTTTTTCCGCAGGGTTATCCCCTTCCACACTGAAGGTGTACGTGGCGGCCTTAGTGCCTACAATGTCCCTTTTGGTGGTATTTCCCCGGGGGGGGGGGTTCCTACTTTTAGACCAGGATAGGAGTATGGCTGCTTAGAAGCCTTATTATACAAGTAGTTATCCCTGTAGGATGTGGTATGCGGCGTGCTAGTCCTCTCCACTCACATTCGTAAGGTTTTGCAACTTCGACCTGGGCGCTACCACAGGTTCACAGGTGCTCTTGTCTTAGTTGTGCTCTCAGTATTCACACAGACAGACTCTTGTTCGTATGGCGTGTTAGGCATTCTCGTTCCCAAAGCATCATCAACGCATCGCGAGTTCCCTCGAAAGGGAACGTCTCAGGTTACGACTGTAACCCTAGTTCCCTGAGAAAGGGAACGAGACGATGCGTCACTTTGCCATACTTCCTACATCCCGGTGATCGACTTGCTTCAACCTTTTTAGAAGCTAGCGCGATTCTAAACCGGATGTGCTTTTATCCTTTCCTGGTCGTGACGTCACCCACCCGTGACGCTCACTCTCGCCGTTGGACTAGTTGTCAATCACGCAGGGGCGTTCCCAAAGCATCAGACGCATCGTCTCTTTCCCTTTCTCAGGGAACTGGGGTTACAGCCATAACCTGAGACATTTTTCACAATTGTTAAAGGGTAATTCCACCGGTGGAGACATGAATATGTATTTAAAGTGGGTGATATATGTAGTAGAATAGTAGCATAAATTTCTAATTTGGGTCCTTCTTGGCCGATAAAAGGCAGAAAGTGACTTTTTAGTGCTTGTGGATTGCTCGGACACACTTGCTCGGACACACCGAACGCGAAGAGAGCGTCAAATACGCGTCTATCGCGTCTATTTAGACGCTTGAACATTCGCTCGAGTTCAAATTTTTCAATTTGCTTTGAAGACATTCGCGGCAAACGCGTCGCCCAATTTGCGTCATTCGCAACGCCCGACCCGAATGATGCGTCTATTCGCATCTTTGCATTGACTTTGTATGTAATCCACTCACGCAATTAAATTCGCGTTCGGTGTGAAAACACCATTAGGATTGAAGAGACCCGCGCTTGTGAAAACCGCAATTCCGTCGATATTTACCTTGTCAGATGATGACGACGAACAGCCATGAACGTCTGGAACTAGCAGTGCTAGTAGCGCTAAATGCATCTGCCTGGAGGTAAGGTTCTTTCTGACTCGACTCTATTAGCAGCTAGTGGCTACTGCGAACACACACTGACATAGTCGTCTGCTGTAAAGCAACACATCTCCTATGATTTGTCTTTTAACAAATTTTCATAAAGTTTCTGCCGGTGAAATGAAACGCACTGCCACTGATCTGTGATGGGTCTGTTAGCGCATTAGGTCCAACCCCCTATAGGTGGGTTTGAAAGAGTGGGAGCTAGTGCTTGTAGTCTTTACAGAAATCCCCCCCTCTTACACTTCCTCCTACAATGACGTAAAATGACGATTTTTGCGTCATTGTAGAAGGAAGTGAAAAAGGTAAATAGCGGATTTCTCTCGTCTCAGGGGAAAGTGAGAGAGTGTTGCACGCCCATTCAATAGTATGACTGGGTTTCTAACAATGGAAAGCTTAATGCAAATGGGTGGAGTGTCCCTTTAAGCCATTAAACCAATTTTTCTGCAACAAATTCTCAAAGACCTAAACCCATTTGTTGAATAAATCACTCTTTCATAAAACCTTAAATGAGTTTAAATGATAGAACCTAAATCTCATGCACTCTTTTTGCAAACCTCTGCATACATTCTCACTCACTAAAACACATTTTGTTCGAATACAGATGGATGCGCAGGAGCGGGCTAAGAAACGCCAAGCTGAAATGAAGCTACGCCTAGAGGTCTGTAAATTGGAGATTGAGACTAAGAAACAGGTGAAGCTGCGACAGCTCGAGTTAAGAGTCAACGAAGGTCTCTGGCCGAGCTGCACAGCCTAACCTGGTTGGCCCTGCTGTTGTTTCAGTTAATTCGGCAAGTTCTGTGAAGGCCCATATGACAGTCAAGTTTAAAGTCAAAGTCTATGAAGTTCAAAGGTCAGTTGGATATCCTCATGGCTCCTCTACTTCCTGTAAAATGCAAATCTTAGTAATAGGCCTGTCCAAATAGCTGGTCTTCGTCCTAATTCGCACTTGACGAACAAGTCCTCTTCTGTCAGAGATAGTTTGCACAATCCTTCCTGTAAGCCATGAGTTGAGAGGTGCTGAGTTGTCAACTATGAGTACAATATCTCCAGTAAGGAAGTTGCGCTTGACACCAGACCACTTCTGACGCTCCTGAAGAAGAGGCAAGTATTCCTTAATCCAACGTTTCCAAAACAAGTCAGAGATGTACTGAACTTGTTTTCATCTGCGACTAGCGTAGATGTCCTCCTTTTTGAACTGACCCGGTGGCAAAGATGGTATGATCTTGAGTAGCAACAGATGGTTAGGGGTTAGTGGTTCCAAGTCGTTGGGATCAGTGGATGCCTTGGTAATAGGACGGCTGTTAATAATAGCATCTGCTTCACAGAGAACTGTGTGAAGACTTTCCTCATCAAGGGTCTGCAACTTCAGGGTAGAATTCAGGACCTTCCTCACAGACCTTATCAACCTTTCCCACACCCCTCCATGATGTGATCCTGTGGGAGGATTGAAAACCCACTTAATTCCTTTCTGAAGGAGAGTGTTGTTGATTAAAGCAAGATTCCAACCTTCCATTGCCTCTCTCAATTATCTCTCTGCACCAACAAAGTTGGTTCCATTGCCTTAGCGCAGCTCTAATACTTGTCCACGTCTTGCTGTAAAGCGTCGAAGAGCATTAATAAAGGAATCTGTGTCCAAGGACGATGCAACTTTGATGTGGATCGCTCTTCTGGAAAGGCATGTGAAGAGAACCCCGTACCTTTTTAATGTACTCCTTCCTCGCTTAACTTCAAAAGGTCCAAAGTAATCAACTCCGACCCGAGTGAATGGAGGTTCATCTGGAGAAACTCTGTCCTGAGGTAAATCTGCCATCTGCTGTTGGCCTAGAGCTGCATGTAGTCGTCGACAGGCAATACATTTAGACAGGGTTTTCTTTATAGACACACTAACCCCAGGGATCTAATATCTTTGGCGCAGGCTAGCTAGCATGTGGTTACGACCACTGTGTCCCACCTTTTGATGTATGTGCTGAAGAATTATGTTGGAAATGTGTACATCTTTTTTTGTGTTAATCTTCCGGCATAGCTGCTCTGCTAAGTCGTCCTCCAACTCTCAGAACACCATCTTCAAGTATTGGATTGAGCTTGTAAATGTGACTAGTTCCTTTCACACTTTCTCCCTTTTGCAAGGTGTTGAACTCTTCTGGAAACCTCCTTCTCTGACAAAACTTAATAATAATAAATATCAGGCAGTTCACAAAAACAATCACTATCTAATGCAACTACTTTTAAATCTGAAACAATATGGCTTCCAGCGACCTTCTCCTGACCCATAGTCCGAAGGAGAATACCAGTTCTTCGTCCCCTGACATTCAGCTTGTTAATCAGGCGCTCTGTACAGAATGAAGCTGAGCTCCCAGGATCCAAGAAGGCATATGTAATCAACACCTTATGCCCTTTCCTAGGTTTAACTTGAACTGGAACTATGGAGAGTGTACAGTCTTGGTCACCGGCCCCAGTGAGACCACTGGATTGAACAGAGATCAGAGCACTGCACACTGCTGTCTCAGATTCTCTTTTGGTTTGCACTAAATTCATTTCTTTCTCTTTTGGATAAATGTGGAGTACAGTAGGGTGCCTCAGACTGCATACTTTGCATGAGAGACACTTCCTACAGTCTCGGTTCATGTGCCCAATGCACAAACAGCCAAAACACACCCCCTCTGTCTTTAAGAAAGTAATCTTCTCATCATGCATCCTCTTTTCCAACTGGCGGCACAGATCCAATGTGTGCTCAGCTCCACAAAACATACACGCCTTCATACCAGCTGAACTTCCATCTTTTAATTTTGTTACAGGTTCAACTTTCCTTCCCACTGTTGCAATGGTGGTAGCAAAGCTACTCCCCTTGGCTCTAGAGCGAGGCTCAAACCTAGATTTCCTTACGACCCTGTTTACTGTTGTTGATGGTGTATCCTGTATATCCCCGAACAGTGGATCACTTGCGATCTTCACTTGTCTTTCAATGAAGCCAACAATATCTGTAAATGTGGCTCTCCGGCCACTCCTCAATTTCTTGAAGTGGAAATTGAATGCGGCTATTTCCACTTCAAGTTCAAACTCTTCACGTTTTTTCCTTAGCTGTTCCTCTTGTTCTTCTAATGCATGTTTGTCTTTTAGTTGTCTTTGTCTTGCAATGAGAACAGCCATATCTGCATCGGCTTTAATGCATGCCGATGATGTTGTTGACACACTGGACCTTGATCCCGCCGAGCTCTGCCTACTATTAGAACATTTGCCTCCTGTGTTTGACACACTATTACTTGGTTTGACTTCATCTTGTGTGATGGAGGCTTGAACATTTTGCCCAGAGTGATTTGAAACATTGGGCTCATTATCATCATGAGGTTCAACCAACTTGTGCATTGATTCCTTTTGTGATACAAATATGGGAGCATCACTTGTGACAACGTGAGCAATAGTACTGCTTGTTGGTCTCCCCAGTTCAGAAAGCCATCCTTTTTCATGAGATCCTTTATTGTCTGTATTAGACCTTTAATTTTATGAAAAATATTTCTACGTTCCTTTTGCAGTGTTTCAATTGTATTCACCAAGGCCTTGGAAGGGAGTTTGATTTCTCTCCTTTGTTCATCCATCTCTGAACCACTGACATTTAAATTAAATTTTGATCCACTTGTTGCCATTTCCCTATGTACCACAAATCATCCAAGAATCCACGCCGTTCAATCAATCAATCCTTTCATCAATCAATCCACCGCTGCATCATAAACCACGTCCAAAGACCAACAATAAACAACACCGGCAGGCAAACAATGCGTCCCCTATGGACAAGCGGCAGTAACCTATTCACACTGTGTTCAAACAAACAACTTACACAGCACAAATTGTCAAGTTTCTACATACCGCTTCAGTTGCTGCGTTGATTGTGGCCGGGTCTTTATCCTCTGACTGGTAAGGTTAATGAATGAACCGCCATCTAATACAGCGGTGCTCCAAACAGTTACATGTTTCCTCTGATATCCAAAGCGTTCCGTTGTGATCCGCGAAATCCATGTGAACGGCTCGTTTCCGTAGAACAACACTGGTTTAAAACTTTCTGTTGACTAAATATAGCGGCTGTAGACAACGCAAAACAAAAACTTGCAGCCGCGAGGGGCTAAACACTAAGAGATGGAAAACACTGTGACGCGCAGAAACTCAGCTCCACTCGACGATCTCCTTTCAATCATTTATTTCACTTCAACACATAAAAGTACAACTGGCACTGCAGTTACCAAGTCATAAGGATTCCGTGTAAGTGCGGAAGAGTGCGAGTGCAGGTGCGGATGCGGGTGCGGTCAACAGAAAGTGTTCGCTCCCAGGCTCACCCCCTCTCTCTGTCAAAGCCATAAAACCCAGGTGATCCAGTGAAGCAAACATATAGACCACTATCACTTCCGCCCAAACTCTGGTGGACACGCCCACCACCTACAATACGAGTGCTGTGAATATTATGAATGAGACCATAAACATAGAACACATGGGAGACTTACGCTGGCTCCTACAAGAGCTAATGCTTTTAGAAGATTTTAAGAATTGTTTGTCGGAACGAGTAGTCACATTTGTAGTCACATTTGTAGTCATTTGTTCCAAAAGGGTAAACACAAGTGGCAAAAGTTCAACACAACTACAACACAGTTGTCGTTGTTTACACACAATGGCTTAAAATTGTTCACACTGTTTCTAATGATGTGATGCGATTCAAACCAACTGTACAAATAATAATCCAGCTAAGAGTGCACAGGAGGCACAGTTGGCAGAATTAATCTCTCATTGACTGATTTTGCAGATTTTTTAAGTGTACTGTAACATGCTTTTTATTTAGAGTTTTATTTGACCTTATGAGCTTTTGCATTTTGAACTACTGTATTTTATATGCAAGTGCTGAATATAAAGGCATTCAATAGTATACAATACAATACTAGGTCCCACTTTATATTACATTGAAATTAATAATTTGATACAATGGACTTTTGTGTACATACATGTTTTTACATTGTACTTTGTTTTAAAAAAACCAGCATGGAATTACATTTGTAATTACACAGTTGACCCTTCCCTTACAATTTCAACCACCCTTACACCTACCCATACCACCACACCTGTCCCTAACCTTACCCAGATCATATCTCAATAGCAGCAAAAGTGTTTTACAATACAACATGAACACAAGTACATTGTACTTATTTTCAGATGTAAGTACATAGTTCTTAAAGCCATTTAATATAAACTGGGACTCAATACTATACTTGCAATCCATACACAATATAATCATTTTACTAAATTGCTATACTTTTTATGTAATTGCAAAATTTGTTTATTGTATTTTTTTTTTTTTCTGTAACTACTTTGGCTGGATGCTGCGCTCTCCATTTTGTGATGTACTGCCTAATAAATGCTCTGTAGTGTTTATACATTGACTGGCTGTATGATCTGAAAGGATTGTTTGATTTTGGGTACAGGTGAAATGGTTTTGAGCTGATTTTGCCACAAGAGTTAGGGGTTTTGTGAATGATATTAAGTTTTTTTTAACGTGACATGTAGCCAAGTATGGTGTCCAATACTCTGTATTTGTGCTATGCATTTCACCCATCCAAGTGCACACACACAGCATTGAGTATTGAACACACACAGCTGGAGCAGTGCTGCAGCGCCCGGGAGCGATTGGGGGTTAGTTGAGTGGAAGAGAGCCCCCCACCTACATTTCATGCCCGTACTGAGACTTGAGCCCTCAATCTTTGGGTTACAGGTCTGACTCTCTAATCATTAGGCCACAACTGCCTTAGTTTCAAGGTCAAGATTTGGTTTTGTGTTTAAAGTTGTGAGAAAATGTGTGAAGGTTTCAAGAAATGTTTTTGCAATTGTGAAAAACTAGTAAAAAGAAAAACATCAAAAAGATTATATTTTCTTAATAAATGTTTTTTCTATTTATGTTGTATACTGTCATAGACATTGAGCTGCAAAATTATTCCTGAATCACAATAAGAGGTTTTCTGTAACAGTATCTGTATATGTTAGGTTTTGTGTCATCTGAGGCCAAAAATTGATTCTGACAAAAAATTATGTTTTTGACTAAAATATTTTATTTAGATTCCATCTCTTTGCAATAATAGTGCAGCAAGCAACATGTTGCCAGGGTACGGTTAATTTGTTAATGGCGTCCCATGTGGTTGATAATTAATAAGGCTTATTGAATTGCAGACATGACAAATGGGAAATTTACCTTAAACTTAGACACTCTCTAAATGTATGCAACATGGGAAGGATAAACAAACATAGAGGAAACTAGTGTAAATAACAAAAAGAGATGAAAGTAGATAAGATATGATAAAATGTCACATGTTGAAATTAGACTCATGTAGCTGAGGCTGGATATAGAATTAGGTGTGAGAAGGATGAAAGAGGAAAAGAGGGCTGTGTGAGTGGAAAAAGTACAGACTGATGTGCTGTTTTAATGAATCTGTGGATGTGTGGTGGCGTCACAGTGTGGACTCACAGAGCCAATGGGATCAGCTCAGAGCTGCACAGTGCTGACCTTGAAACTGGAATTAGTAGGATGACGCACAGGCCACAGGTGTGGGAAAAGAAAGACAGAAAGAGAAATAAAGCTATAGAGACAGACAGAGAAAGGACAAAGAGAGAGTGGGATCAGCTACTGACTTTTAATGAACATACAGCACACACAAACACACACATCTTGTATTTGTACACATATATTATGTGAATATTGTGTGAATGGTTTAGTGATTTCATATGCATGTCATTTCCTTCCATTCATGCCTATGTGTCCTTCAGGGACTGGATGTGAAACAGATGGAGGAGGGGTAGACAAGGAGAGGGAGCTATGAGCCTGGTTGAAATGCATAAATCTGTCACAACTGAATGAATGCAAATAAATTCACACACTGATGAAATTGCTCTGGGATAGGGAGCAGGAGGTGACTGTGGGGGTGGTGAAAACTGGAAGAAAACGTGTGTACTTACCTGTGAATCAGGTTACCACTGTAATGGTACGTGTTCACGTCGGGTCTCCGTATCAGGGCCAAGAAGAGGTAAGCCCGCTTCAGGATCTAGAATTAAATGAAGCAGTGGTGAGGATTCCTGTAAGGTGCATCAAATATATACCAATATCGATTGTCAATGCAAAAAAACAGAATATCATAATGCAGCAAAACCATATTCTGGGTTACTTATAATCCATGAAAACAGTTTATCCTGCAGAAGTCCAACCCACTGGACCCTAGAACTCCCTGGGAGAGAGAGCCCAAAATTGTATGTCAGCCCCTCACAAGATCACTGATAACTCAAGAGGATTGTGCACCATTTGGACCATCTGACAAAAGCTCAGCAGGAAGCCATGAGAAAAATACTAAGAGATGAGTGTACTGAGAGAAGCTTTTGCCTACAACGACAACATTGATTGCATTCCATCCTTGAAGATGCACATCACACTTCATGACAAAAGGGCGGTGCAGAAAACGTATATGTCTGTCCCAAAGCCCTTGCATAATGAGGTCAAGGAGTACTTACAAGACTTAAGTAAAGTTTGGGTGGCTCCTTCCAAGTCGACATACTCGTCCCCAGTAGTCTGTGTGTCAGTCAGTCAGTCATATTTATAGAGCACATTTAAAAACAACAGCTGTTGATCAAAGTGCTGTACGAAGTGTAGACAAGTATCCATAAAACATAAAACCACAAATAAACAATGCACAAAACAATGCAATACCACTACAGCCGCTTATGACCATAAGCAGCAGTAAATAAGTGGGTTTTAAGCAACGATTTTAAATCAATGTATGAAGGTGCAGTCTTTATATAAGATGGCAGCTTGTTCCAAAGCTGTGGAGCGGCCACAGAAAAGGCACAATCTCCTTTTAATTTTAGAGGTATCCTCGGGACAGTCAGCTGTAGACTATGGTTGACCAGAGATTTCTAAAAATATTATGGTGGGCTGAAAGGAGATCAGAGATGTATGGAGGACCCAGTCCATGCAATCCCTTATAAACAAACAACAGTGTTTTGAACTCAATACGATGTTTAACTGGAAGCCAATGGAGAGAAAACAATACTGGCGAAATATGTTCTCCTTTCCTTGTTCCTGTCAGCAATCTAGCAGCAGCATTTTGGACCAGTTGAAGACGTGACTGTCACAGTGTCTGGTTGTGTTTCCCTTGTTTGTCACTAGAGGTCCTCGTTCTCACGGTGTCTTTCACATTTGACTTCATTTCCCAGCATTCTGTCTGTCACTCATCAGTTCATTGTACTCAGCTGTTTCCCATCACCTTGTTAGATTGTGTGTATAAATACCCTGTCTGTTTTAGTATTTGTTACTAGTGATGGCCAAATGAAGCGTTTCGAAGCATTATTGCTTTCTGATACAATTGTGTTGAAAATGGTTCATTACTCGAAGCTTCATTCAGATAGAAATTGCAGCACCATCTCCTGGTGAAGTAAATGTAATGCAACAAAGCTGACAACCATAAAATGCAAGTAGGCGTATATGTTAACGCCCCGTTTATTACGTGTTTACCGAGGCGATCAAAGCTGAAACAGTGTTAGTGCTGTGAAACTCATTTATGTAGGTGAATTTTACAGATACTGATTAATTTCATGTGTTCACCTTGATAATAAAACATTAAGCATGATGTGTGTTTGTGTAATTATTTCTTTAGACAAGGACAGAAGATCAGACCAGCTTAAAAAAAGTTGGAACCACAGAAATTCTAATGGTTTCTATTAAAATACCAATAGGAACCATTGGCTTTTACCATTTAAACCACTACAGAATTATTTTTTGTAGTGTGTTTGGGACATATTCCATCAGGATTTAATGCCCCCACCAATAGAACCCAACACATATCAGTAGAGACCCACAGAGACCACTATAATTCCCATTACAACCAATAAAATTCCCATGAAGTTTGAAAATGTAATGGTTAATTCAATATAATTTCTGTAATGGTTTCTATAGGTTTTTTTAGCAGTATCATGTGTGAAAGCTTTATCTTGTTTATCTGCGGGAAGCAGAACTCTATAACTTGTTAACTGATGGGACTGATATTTTTGTATGTTGGAAAGGATGTGCTTGTGTAACTGGTTGTACTTGTAATGTAGCATAGGGTTTTTGAAGTTTCTGTCTTTCTCCATATCATTCACTACATATGTACAAATATTTGTATGCAGAACTGTCAAAGAACTAACCTTATCCGGGGAAATAAGTTTAAAGTGTTCCCAAACTTGGGAACGACTTCTCTTTCTCGGGTCCATCACAATACTGAAATAAACTCAATCCACTCTCCTCAACAATAACGCCAATCCAAACACCGACTACTACAACCCACGGTGTTGCAATGGTTTGGCTTCACTTTTATAAGAAATACAGCCGCCAGGTTTCAAATCTGTCAACACTGGATTGGGCTGTCAAAGCAGTCAGGTGGTTCACTACAGGAGTGAACCAGTGTGTTTGCTTCAGACGTCATTTTCACGTGACTACACGTGATACAAGCTCCGAAGCAGTGGTTCATTGCAAGGACCGTTCGAGTTTGAAGCAAGCTTCGGAGCGTCGGTGTCAGACGTAACATCACTATTTGTTACGGATTCCTTAGTTTGTGTCACACCACTTCAGGTCTGTGTTTGTTCTAGTTCCTGTTTTGACGGCTTTATTTGGATTGACCCCTGCATGTTGACAACGAGTTTGGATTGCCCTTTAATTAAAGAAACTACTGCTCATGGATCATCTGCTTCCTGTGTGGTTTTCGTGACAGTGACAGTAGAGACTGTGAGCCACCCAAGTATAGTACATTACAGTAGTCTAATCTTGATGAAATAAAAGCATGTATCACAGACTCCATGTCTCTGGGTGATAAAAATGCCTTAATTTTTGCGATATTCTTTAACTGATAAAAGCAGCTTCTGACCACACCATTGATCTTTTTATCAAAAGTCAAAGCAGAGAAAAAAAAAACACCCAGATTTCGAATATGTGTATGGAGATTGCCAGATAAAGGTCCCAATTTACTGGCGACAACCTCTGTGAACTTAGATGAGCCAAAAATTGAGACTTCCGTCTTGGAATCATTTAACTGAAGGAAGTTGGTAGACATCCACTGTTTAACGTCCCTCAAACAATCAAATAAACACTGCAAGCTAGAATCATCCCTTGGATGTAAAGAAACACAACACTGAGTATCATCTGCGTAGCAGTGGTATGATACATTTAATTGGTAAAAATAGTATACAACGGAAGCTTGTATAAGGACAATCAAACAGGACCCAGGATTGAGCCCTGCGGAGCCCCATATGAGACTGGTGCACGAGGTGATAAATAATTTCCTGTCTCTACTGAGAAGGTTCGATCCTTTAAATATGAAGCAAACCAATTCAAAACACAACCTTGGATCCCGATTTGCTGTAAACGATTTAAAAGAATACCATGATCGAGAGTGTCGAATGCCGCGCTAAGATCCAGCAGTAGCGTGGGGAATTGTGTTATTTTACACCCCACTGAATACAAAACAACCTGTTTCCAATTTTTTTCTTCATTTTTAGTGCCAAAATTCAAGATAGCAGACAATATATGCAGAAAAATCACAGAAAATAAAATATATAATCTTTTCACTTCTGTAATGGATTTAAAATAGTACATTTTGATGAATGTATTCCTAATAAGGCAGACAAGTGAGACACAGACTATTTTCAAAACGTTTATTGGATCATTTGCCAAAAAATTGGAGAAAAAAAAAATTTGAATCTGCATTTTGTTTCATTATTGAAGAGTTCAACAAAACAGTCAGTCATTGTCACTCAAGTATTTATCCTCATCACTCTCACTGTCATTGTCACTGTCTGACTTTTCAATATTGGAGCATGTCTCCTCAGAGCCCTCACGCCTGCAAAGTTGCGTGTATGGTAAGTTGTTGCTCTTGCAAGAACACCTTCTACTGCATTGGCTGGCAAGACAAGAGCACTTCACAAGCTCCACAACAGCCTCTGGTGCTGGTGGAAGTTTTGACAGGACAGGAGACCATTGCCCATCATCAATTTGCCTCCATCCCAGTGATAGTGCGTCAAGAATCTTTGGAGCAGGCACTGTATCTTGCGCCCAAACATTTGCTTGCCAGTGTGCTCTCAGAATGTGCTCTGTAACTGCTCCTGAAGTTAACATAGTTTTTCCACTCCCTGGTTGGGTTTTAGATTTTTAAACATGTTCCACCGAAAGGCTTCAGCTGTTTCATAACCAGGTTTGAAGAGCTGACACATGAACATCTGGAGATGGATGAGGACCTAAACCAAGCCTACAAAGTGCATTAATGACATCATCATCTGTCTCCATGAATGACTTGAAACAAGAAACCTTTCCTTTCCCGCGGATTTGGCCTGTGGTATCACAACCTGTGAGTGCATGGAACCCTGGTATTGCTGCTTCACGCTCTGGGCCAAGAGCCACGTAAATAGGTTGGAGTTGTATCTTTCGTTGACGATCTCCAGTGCCCATGATAATGAGACTGTCTTTGTTGAGGTCTGGTACCCTGCGTAGGGCAAGCACCAAGACATCTGTGTCACATGTGTAGATATGTGGGGTTTTGCCAAAATGACTTACTGCTACTGCGTACATGATCAGTAGAGTGTCTGCCTCTTCTTGTGAGGTCCTCATGCTCACCATGTTAACTTTTGAGGCCATAACACCTTTGTGTGTGTGGACTGTGATTGGAAGTTTATATAGTTCAACAGCTTTATGAGCAAGGAAGATAACGAGGTTGGCTTTGGTTTCCTTAGATCCCAGAAAAGCTTTAAAGTCTTTGATTGGTGTAGAATATTGTATTTTGTATCCCTTATCCTGTGCTTTTCCCGCTGTACGTACCTGTCTTGTTCTGTCTTTCATGGAGTTTGTGATGGTATAGTTGTCAAATAATAAGCATATGTCATTGTAGCCTTGTGCTTTACTTTCAACACTTTGAATGAAGCATTCTGCCAAATCTTGGCAACAGTATATGTCACTTTTCCTGACAACCATCTCCTGCACAACAGCCATGCCATCTATTAAGATGCTATCCAATGTCTGTGTTGATTGCACTGAGCTACTCTCTGTAGATTGTTCAGAGGATGTTGTTTCTGAAACCAGTCCCTCCAGTTCATGGATGAGGGCAGACTTAGCTGTAGTGGGCAGCAAAGCCCCATCAGGCACCATTAGGCTTGCATTATAATCAGTAAATTCATATGTTCCCACAATGTCCTGCAAGTCCAGTTCTCTTGAGGACTTTGCAATGAGGAGCAAGCGAACAAACAGGGAGTTGGTTGCTTTCATCTGAAACAACCTCAGAAGACGACATAAGCTTGATAGTTTTGCATCCATCTTTCCATGTCAAATACTTCAGTTTTGACATTTTGTCCCACATATTCTTTTCTCTTCTGACCCTTTCATTAGGTTTCAAGTGCTTTTGCACCTCGTAACTATGTGTCCAAAATATCATGCTGCACTGCTGTTGGCATTATTTGCTTGGTGACAAAGTTAACCAATTTCATTTCAGATGCATCATCATTCTCTGGTGGGCTGAAAGGGTTTGTGATGCTCAACACATGTTTCACATGTTTTACTGCTTTTTCCTGAAGTGTATTTCTGCATAAAGAATGTTGATGATGTTTATTTCTTGTGGGACCGGTTATATTAAGCATTTGCTCTGTCTCACCAGCCAGTCTAGCCAGCACCGGGGAACTCAGTATGGAAGTAAAATAATGTCAAATGTTTTTGAAACAAAAAGCATGTTGAATTGCACCAATTGAAAAAAAATACAACCTATAATATTCAACAGGCAATTTTCGGTCCATTTTATTTCGCCTTGAAAATTCGCTTCCACAAATTCAGTGGTTCAAATTCGACAGTAAATTCAACGTCGACATCCAGGAACTGCAGGAAAAGCAGTAGATTACCGATCATAATCTCCATCTGCTGTAGTCGGCTTTACCAGCAGGGGGTGCACGCGTGTGTTGACAAGCACCAAAGCAACAGGAGAGGCCTTCACAAAACGTCATTTGCTGAAATGGACAGAACAATGAGAACGAGTTATAATTTATATGTGTATGGAAAAGGTTGATTAAGACACAAAACACACGAGCGTTTACTCAAGTGTCTTATGAGACTTATTTTTACCCCCGTGCAAAGTAAGGTGATTTGTCCACTGCAAAACTAAATTCTCTCGCCGTTGGCATTGATATTAAGTTTTAGTAAAACAACTGTAATACACTGAGACAGAGTGAATTGTTTGTTTTAGTCACTATGACGGAATACTAAATTGATGGCTGGGTTTTACATGATGGCAAAGGCAATTTTATTTAAATATAGCATCATTAAATACAACCAAATTACAATTATAAATTAAATTCAGCAATTGTAAATTAAAAATTACATTTCTACCATGATATCTGGTAATCGTGTTATAACGTGAATTGTCTCCAGTATTATCCAGGGCTGCATACAGTAGGGGTATTTGTCATCTTATTTTATATCTTTTTGTCCATTTGGAGCACGCGTCACGTCACCTATTAGCGTCGCGCCTGCCACAAGATCTCTCACTGTTTACATGAACCAGACACTCCGATGAGAGCACATAAAGTGCAATCCATCTCTTATTTACCATTTTTTCATCTTATCGTATATTTTATTCGCTCCTTTGCCCGTATTGGAGCGCGTCTCGTGGCTAGCGTCGGGCCAGCCACACGATCTCTCACTGTTTTAATCTACCAGACACTCCGATTGATGCACGAAAAACACAAAGCCAATGTAATCCTGCTCTTAGTTACCCTTCTGCCATCTTATCTTATATTTTATTTGCTCGTTTGTCCCATTTCGTGGCGCGCCAGCCACAAGATCTCTCCCTATTACAGTTGCCTGATTCTCCGATTGACATTCTGAAGGAGAATGATTTTGACCACTCCATTACGTTTTGTTTTTTATAAAGCCTTTCTTTAAAGTGAATTTGCATAGGCATAGCAATAAAATCATGAAATTTTTGCATTGCACATTTCTCACAGGCATGATAAATACATCAAGGTAGAAATGTCTAGCCTACTTTTAAACGAAACAATTCAAAACTAAAATAAATAGACTACTCTCAGATAATGTAATCCGTATGAAATGAGCATTTCTCTCGGCGCGTTCACTACTGCGAAGATGGCTCCAATACGACGCGCGCTCCATTATGGACAAAAAGAGCGAATAAAATAAGACGACAAATAGATAGGCTATATAAGAGCAGGTCAGGATTGCAGGATTGTCTGTTTGCACATGTGCATCAATCGGAGTGTCTGGTAGATTAAAACAGTGAGAGATCGTGTGGCTGGCCCGACGCTTAGTAAGAGCCACGAGACGCGCTCCAATACGGGCAAAGGAGCGAATAAAATATACGATAAGATGAAAAAATGGTAAATAAGAGATGGATTGCACTTTATGTGCTCTCATCGGAGTGTCTGGTTCATGTAAACAGTGAGAGATCTTGTGGCAGGTGCGACGCTAATAGGTGACGTGACGCGCGCTCCAAATGGACAAAAAGATATAAAATAAGATGACAAATACCCCTACTGTACCCTGGATAATGGCGGAGACAATTCACGTTATAACACAGAGATTACCAGATATCATGGTAGAGATGTAATTATAATTGCTGAATTTAATTTATAATTGTAATTGGGTTGTATTTAATGATGCTATATTTAAATAAAATTGCCTTTGCCAAAACCCAGCCATCAATTTAGTATTCCGTCATAGTGACTAAAACAAACAATTCACTCTGTCTCAGTGTATTACAGTTGTTTTACTAAAACTTAATATCAATGCCAACGGCGAGAGAATTTAGTTTTGCAGTGGACAAATCACCTTACTTTGCACGGGGGTAAAAATAAGTTACATAAGACACTTGAGTAAACGCTCATGTGTCTTAATCAACCTTTTCCATACACATATAAATAATAACTCGTACTCATCGTTCTGTCCATTTCAGCAAATGACGTTTTGTGAAGGCCTCTCCTGTTGCTTTGGTGCTTGTCAACACGCGCGTGCACCCCCTGCTGGTAAAGCCGACTACAACAGATGGAGATTATGATCTGTAATCTACTGCTTTTCCTGCAGTTCCTGGATGTCGACGTTGAATTTACTGTCGAAATTGAACCACTGAATTTGTGGAAGCGAATTTTCAAGGCGAAATAAAATGGACCGAAAATTGCCTGTTGAATATTATAGGTTGTATTTTTAAACAGTTTGAAAATTTTGGAAGTGAAATATGAAAGGTGAATATGGATTATTGAATTTTTAATATTGAAAATGTGTTTGAAATGTTTTTAACTGAAATATTCACATCTTAAATATTCAACCATGTTGAATTTCAGCCCATAAAAATGCAAGCCTTAAAAATACAATGGATTAAAATGCAACCATGGTTAACGCAATGCATATTTTTTTTCAATTGGTGCAATTCAACATGCTTTTTGTTTCAAAAACATTTGACATTATTTTACTTCCATAACTCAGGCAGTACTTCAACAGGCCCTGATTGTCAGTGGTTAAGCCCGAAATGGCACCCTCACCCTTGTGAATCACATGTATTTGTTTGAGCAATGACGTTGACGAGTTAACCCCTTAAGTATTAAAATCTGATACCGAACAAGAAGTCATTTTTCGATACTCGATAGTATCGAGGCAATTCGGTCGGTACCTAAAAAGTATAGAACTCGGTACCCAGCCCTATTAATTTCTAACATTGGGTGTAGAGAGGGGGAAATGTGAACTTACATTTCATAGCACATTTGACATGTGCTGTTCTTCTCCAGGCTGGAAAAAAAATGTCCCTCTCCCTGCAAAAGCTCAAGTTTCATTTTGTTTATCGTTTCCTAGTAACAAGGGCTGGCTATCTTTCCCATCTTTCTCATTGGCTTCATGTAATCCATTCTCCCCAATAATTTTTCATGTCATCTGATTGTTAACAGAATTATTGTGGTGAGTGCAGAATATTATTTAAATTAAAACTATGGTTATAGGTTATAGGTTAGTTTATATGAAGAAAACTTTTAATCAGTTAATGTTTTTCCGGGTTTGCCAATAAATATCATAATGGTGGTTACACCCATCATTGGTTGATAATCATGATAATTCATGTTACCCATGGTCATATTTATTACCTAAGTTACCTAACCCTAATTAGAAAATGTATGTATATAATGATATATCTAACATATATCCATTAGAAATGTTTAAAAAGGCGATTGTTTGCAATTTTGGGTGATATATCCGCCATCTTGGATTTTGGGCCTGTGCAGCCCGGGAAAAAATCGGAAACAGGTAGTTTTGCAAACTTTAGGGTCTGAAGAAGTCAAAAAACATCATTTGCAAAAATCTATATGAAATGTTCCAAACACTTTATTTTGCTACATATTGCCCTGCACTACAGAATTAAAACAGCACATTTACCAGAGTCGACGATCAGAAATAAGTCATTTAAAACTTTAAAGGAGGGGTGAAACACTCAGTTTCAGTCAATCTCATGTTAATCTCGAGTACCTAAAGAGTAATATTGCATCCATCATATCTCCAAAAAGTCTTTAGTTTTATTATATTTATAAAAGAAAGATAGGCTGTACCGAGTCTTTCCGGAAAAAGCAGAGCGGGTGGAGGCGTGCCGTGTGGGCGGAGCTAAATAATCACGCAGAACAAGGATCTAAACAATAGAGGGTATGCGCATGACGTCACCGTCGCCGGAGTGAATGCGGTCACGCCCACAAGTGGCAAAAAGACTGAGCGACAGCATTTGTTTTCAGCGTGAATCCTGTGAAAAACACACAAAACACATCTAAAACGGGAAAGAGCTTTGCGATTGACTATACAACTAGATTTGACCAGAAATCTGAGTTACTGTATATTTTTACAGACTGCAAAAAGCTACAGAACAGACTATTCTGCATAATTGGATGTTTTTAAATAAACACTGACAAAAAACTATACAAGTTGGCTGGACGATATGATGATATACAGTATAACATTAATGTAAGTGATCACTCGGATTTAGACCTATCTATATTGTATTTATATAAAACGTTTACAGGCAAATTTTCTTAATTTATTTCCCCGGCGTCGAAATCAGGCACATATAAATGTCAGGAAACAAGATTCCTGGCTGCATGTCAATTTCCATGGATCACTGGATCTTTGATAAGTTTTAAGGAACACTATATCGAGTCCAACTTTTAGTTTAAACTGATAATAGTTTGTTTTACTCGCGTTTTTGCAGTTTCCCCTATTAACTCCAGGCAGCAGCGCTTTTGCCACTCAGTCCGGCTGAGGGGGGCGTGTCCTGGATAGTTAGAATGCAGGGCAGTGAAATGGGAGGAAAGGTCTCGAGTGTTTTTTAAAATTATAAATGATGTGAACTTGAGCACTGTGTTTTTAGAACACCATGTCATGCGCGAGTTTTAGAACATTTGTGTGTGTCTACTCGTGGTTTGATTTGGTTTTACAATAAACAAACAGACACCTACACTAGCCACCTAAACAAATGTATTTCACGAGTTCACACTTACGAATGATCAGAGAGTAAATGGTTATGCGTATTTGGCGTGCTGTCCGGGGGGAGGGCTCCGAGCTCGGAAATTGGGCCCGAACCCAGAGTACTCCCCCCGTATCTCTGTTTAGGAAGATAATCAGGCAAGTGTGAGGAGATGGGGTGGTGGAGGGATGCTGAAAACCGTCGAGAATTATGGGTGATTCGACTGCGTATATTTATGGGCTTTACTCATGCTGATTGAGTGGACCTGTTGATTACTGATTGCTGACAGCTGGTTGGAATGACTTGATTGTTGATCATTAGAACGTGTTCCTCCCGAACCTTGTTAATAAAACATCAATTCACGAGTTCACACTTACGAATGATCAGAGAGTAAATGGTTATGCGTATTTGGCGTGCTGTCCGGGGGAGGGCTCTGAGCTCGGAAATTGGGCCCGAACCCAGAGTACTCCCCAAAAAGCTAAGTGATTAAAGGACAGCCGCCAGCTTAAAGACCCCCCAAAAAGAGCGCAGAGATTGGAGGGCTGGCATTTCAAGGAGAGCCCAGTTGTTGTTTGGCCGGGAGAGCTCTTGCAGCGTCCGACGGGAGTTCAATACTTACGGTGTCGGACGGGTAAGTATGGATGTTCGAACAGGAGAAGGAGGAGGAGGAGGAGATGAAGATGCTTGACCTGGGGAACTCTCGTTGTGTCCGCTGGGAGATCAATACTCGCTGGACGGAGAAAGAGAAGACATAGATGCTCGACTGGGAAGGCTCTCTCTGTGTCCGCTGGGAGATCAATACTCGCTGGACGGAGAAAGAGAAGACATAGATGCTCGACCGGAAAGGCTCTCTCTGTGTCCGCTGGGAGATCAATACTCGCTGGACGGAGAAAGAGAAGACATATATGCTCGACCGGGAAGGCTCTCCCTGAGTCCGCTGGGAGATCAATACTCGCTGGACGGAGAAAGAGAAGACATATATGCTCGACCGGGAAGGCTCTCCCTGAGTCCGCTGGGAGATCAATACTCGCTGGACGGAGAAAGAGAAGACATAGATGCTCGACCGGGAAGGCTTTCGCTGAGTCCGCTGGGAGATCAATACTCGCTGGACGGAGAAAGAGAAGACATAGATGCTCGACCGGGAAGGCTTTCGCTGAGTCCGCTGGGAGATCAATACTCGCTGGACAGAGAAAGAGAAGACATAGATGCTCGACCGGGAAGGCTCTTTCTTTTTGAATTTCTGAAACATAAAGCAAGACAGAGAGTCAGCAATTTTTTTTTTTTTTTTTTTTTTTTTTTTTTTGACCCGGGGATATGTTTTGCGATTATGATGAATTGATCACACGCTGAAATCCAGATTAGACGTCTTAAAAGTGGCATCAGTGCGGGTGAATGGGGGCGGCCTTTATTAATGTACTGGACTGTAGCTTCGTTGTCACAATGCACTACGATACTGCTAGCAGTCCATTCTTTAGAGGGTAAAGCTCAAATAACGCGGAGGACTGTAGTGTGTCCTGTATTTGGGGGGGGGGGGCAATGGAGACGCGAACCAGCGTCCTTGGCAAAACCCCCCAAAGCCGACTGAGGGGGCTGCATCTGTGAATAGCTGGATGTCGATGGGGGAGGAAATTAGATCCCTATAAAAAAAAGATAAGCCGTTCCACTGTTTAAGGAATGTTATCCAAAGCCTGAGTTCGTCGTGGCAGGCTGGAGTTATGGAAATGAGATCTTCTAGCGCGTGAACTGAAGACGCGAGAGAGAGAAGATGAGAAATGAAAGGGCGGCCTTGTGGAATTATTCGCATGGCGAAGTTTAAGTGGCCGAGCACGGATAGGAGTTCTTATAAGAAAATCGTCCATCAGGTGAATGAGGTGAGGAATTGCGTAATTGTTTGACAAAATCCAGCAAACGGCTTCAGATAGCATGTCGAAAAATTTGGGGCTGCTTTTGCATCCAAAAGTTAAGCATACGGCGAAATAGAATTTCCCATGCCAGCGCACTCCGAATAAGTGCCGTGAATCCGGGTGGATGGGCATCACTTTGAAAGCCGAAGTGATGTCAATTTTTGTGAGCCAGGCACCCCGACCCACGATTTTTATCAGGTCGACTGCGTGATCTACGTCGTGGTATTTGAGAGAAAATTCGTCGAGTGGGATCAGGCTATTAATGCTTGGGAACGGGGATTTATGCGGAGCTGACAGATCGACTATGAGGCGTTTCTTACCTGAAAACTTTCTCGTAGCCACTCCAATGGGGCTAATGCGAAAAACTTTGAAAGGAGGATCGTCGAAAGGGCCAATCATAAAACCTGACTCGACTTCTTTTTTGATCAGGTTGTCTACTACATCGGGTTCGGCGAGAGCCGATTGGAGATTATCGCAGATTATGTTTTGGGAGAGAGGATATATCACTCCAGGTTTAAAACTGTGTTGGAGGCTGGACAGCAGATATTCAGTGAAGTCTGAGTCCGGGTGGTGAGCTAGTTCGATAGAAAGGCGATAAATATTGACGGGAGTTCGATAAATAATTTTAAACACAGGGCACTTTAAACACAGGGCATACTGGATGGGCCCGGGCACCGCCACAGAAACTGCATATGTGCAAGTACCGACAGCGCTGCCTGGTGCACTTGCCGATGTTAAAATTGTTGCAAGGCTGTTTGCTGTCCGTAGATGCTCTGGAGCTGAAATTAGCCTCGTGGGGATTTGGGTTGATAGTTGCCGGTCTTGGCAAGTAGCTGGTGGATTTGACTGGTGCTGGGTCCGTGCATGGGGGAACGGAGGGGTTGACTTGTGGGCACGATATTGTGGAATGTGCCACGTACCTGCAGACCGCGCAAGAAATGTTCCTGCAGCCAAGGAACACTCTGTTGTGTAGGTCGGTGTCGAGTGCTCCCCAGTAAGGGCATTGGTTCCACTGGGAAACCCTAACGGCGCATTTTGCTGAGAAAAGTTTGTGATTTGTAAAAGTGCCCTCCCCCATAGGACAACGCAAGCTCGGCTATAAGAGCTAAGTAGTCGTTTAGTTCGCGCCTCCTATGAGGGAATGCTGAGCAAATGACTTCTGTGAAGTGGCTGAAAGCGATTGAAAACTCAGAAAAAGAAAGTAAACGTGATGAATGCGTATTTAGATTTTTTAAGGTGACTGAAAAATCCCCGCAGTCTATCTGGCGGTTCGAATCGGACACGGGAAGTAGAGAAAGTAAATGAGAAAGGTCTACATCCGCACCTGCCAGAATCTGTGCTCGGATGTTGTGGGCCACTGGGGGAGGCTCCGGAGCGACAGCGTTTGGTGGAACTGGCATCGGGGTAGCTGTAAAAAGAGAATGTTGTGATTTAACATTTAAGAGAGAGCTGTAAGGCATCGGTTCCAAACAGGGGGGGTCGCGGCGCACAAGGGGGCCTCAGCGAGCTCTTTTGAGCAATGAGCATTAAATAAAAGTCCTTAACTTTTTTCTGTTCAAAATTTACAAAATTTATATAATGAGCGAGTTCATCATGAATCCTTTTTTCAATCCGTGTTTTTGTCTTTGTCTGAACCACTATGGTACACCTATAATAGGTGTTTACATTGGGACTATTTTACACTGGTTCGGATCGCTGCGGAGTAGCCCAGTACCTGCGTGACTCGTCATAGAAGTACACAGAGAGAAGTAGTTCCGGCTACAACGTTCTTCCGAAAGACGCATTATTCTGTTAATAAACGCAAGTTTATTATCGCTCGCTATAGTGCCAAAAGCGTAAAAAATAAAGCCTCACATTGATAAAGCCTCAGAAATAACTTGCAAGTATTGAGGCCCCAGACAGCAGTCATTAAGTAATAGCCTTTTTTTTTTTTTTTTACCAACACAGTCTGAAAAATTTTATTTTTGCATTTTAAATAGGGCCAAAATATAGTCTTCTCCTAGGCTTACGTTTTTAAATTACAAAGGACCTACTGATGTTTTTGTTATTGTATGTTCAATATTACAGGCTATTATTTGTGCATGAACATATCTGGTTATAGTAAACATACCGTTTGTTTGAAAACAACATATTTTGTCATCCTTGCTGCAAGCTTACAAGAGCGATAATATCATTAAATGTGAAGGGGGGCCCTAAAATATTTTCTTGGGAAAAAGGGGGTCTCAGACAAAAAAAAAGGTTGGGAACCACTGCTGTAAGGGAGAGAAGTCGGGGCTGCGACTATTGGCGGAGGCAACCTCACGCTTAGGTCGGCCTGTGGGGCTTGAGGAGGGAAATTGAAAGAAGCATAAGGGGGAAAAGGAGGAAATGATTGAGATGCGTGAGCCTGTGTTTCAAGCGGAGGCAGTCTTGCGCTTGCTTGTGCTGCAGGCCACTGAAAAGGGGAGGGGTTAGCGGTAGTCGCAGGAAGATGATGGAATGTCTGTGCCTGCGCCGCTAGCGGAGGCAGCCTCACGCTATCGTCTGCTACGGGAGCCGGAGGCCACTGCAGAGGAAATGGGTTAAAAACAGCAGGAGGAAAAAGCTGACAGGCAGAGGGTGCGCCGGCGGGACCAGCTGTGTATGGCGCTATGGCAGGAAGTGCCGTGTTGAAAAGCTGAGCTGAAGCGGGAGGCGAGAAAGGTCTCGCAGTGGTGGAATCTGGGGCGCGGCTGATGTGCACGGAAAACCAGATCTTGTACAAGGTGGTGACGGAGTCGAGCGAGGCGAATTCGGGGCCTCCTGAGTTTTGCCCGGCCTGCTGGCCTCTTTGGAACCTGGGGCGGACTTAGGAGAGAGATTGGAAAATTGCAAGGTAACGTACAAGTTGTATAATTGCGCTTTGGTCATCCTGCGCAAGGGCTGAATATCGGAATTTATCAGCGCTTGTCTTAGACTCAAGACTGTCCACTTTCCAATAGGCGGAATCGTCGGTACGGCCGAACGATAGGAGGAGTCCTCGCCGGTGGAGGTGAGGGTAAGCCTCGGCGTCTTGGCGTGAGAGGGGTTGCTTGCGCAGACCAGCGCCCGTGAGATGAAGCATGGGGCTCGGAGGCGGTGTCAGGCGGAGAAGAAATGGTCCTGGGGCCAGCTGATGGCTGCGGAGGAACCGGAGCATGGTTGAGCTCGTCATTGAACGGTGAGAGTTGCATTTGAGACATCGTAGCAAAACGGTAAACCAAATGCTGAAAACTGTCGAGAATTATGGGTGATTCGACTGGGTATATTTATGGGCTTTACTCATGCTGATTGAGTGGACCTGTTGATTACTGATTGCTGACAGCTGGTTGGAATGACTTGATTGTTGATCATTAGAACGTGTTCCTCCCGAACCTTGTTAATAAAACATCAATTAAACAAACACACACTATACATCGCATCCTCCATAGATACATTAACTATACGTGATCATGTTGTTTAGACTTGCTGTGCTTAATTTACACGCCGATAGACACACACAGATATTTGAAGCAGTATTACTAACCGCCTGCGGTTCCAATGCAAGACCGTTAACCTTTAGTGTTGGGACTGCTTCATCCTTTAGAACTAAACGATTACCAAATCCGGCTTCGAACTGGGCCTTGTTTATAAAAAAAATCATCTTTGAAATGAATGGAACAAACAAGAACACTTACACAACTGTGTTGATGTTCTGGAAAAACAAACTCCATCCACTGGTCCCTTAACTCTTGATTCTTTGGGAATCTGTGCAGTGTTGTCTTGCCTTGGCAACCGAAAACACACTTCTTTGGTGACATATTGCAGCGCAGCCGATGCACAGCGCTTTGATGGGCATAGGTTACGGCTATCGCTCTACAGCTGCGCGCGCGCCCTTCCGAGAGAAGTGCCCTTAGGACCATATAAGGAAATTCCGGCGCATCTGACGTCATACGCGCCCTTACTCGAAAAAAACTTTCCGAAACTTGTGACAACCAGGAAGGAGTATTTTGAGAACAGAAATACTCAATCAAACGTACAACTTAATTTTTTTTAACTTTGTCCATGTTTAGCATGGGAATCCAACTCTTTAACAGTGTAAAAAACTCACTATGCATGAAATAGCATTTCACCGGGGATAAGGCGAGGATTAACAACATCCAGTGAGCAAAAGGTGAACTTCATTTGTCGAAAAATTAGTTGCAAATGACTATGAGACACTGGAGAAAACTCTGATAAATTTGTTAAAATATGTGACGATGTGGACTGAGGTAAATCCAAAGGAGAGTCCGAAAAGCATGATCTTATTGTGGCCTTTGGGAGTAATAACCCAAAATAGTATACCCCAAATATAGTCTGACTACGCCACTCCCATTTATTGGACTGGGATGGGAGACCCAACTAGAACCCCCGAATAAAGATTTACCCCACGCTAATGATGTTCAAATGAATGAACTACTTGAGGGCTGATATACAAAAGCAATATAACATTATTTATTTGTAGTCTTCAGTCAGAATGGTTAAAATATTTCTTGGTAAAAAAAAAAAAAAAAAAACATTAATGACAGCAATACATCAGATACACTTACTTGAATTCTCATAGGCAATACTCTTATGACTAACTATACTAAATGAGGTTGGGCGGACCACAGTGCTCAACGTTAACAGGGATCCACATTTAATTCACCCTGAGTACAAGGCTCCAAAAGGGCTCAACACACCAAAAACAGCAACAACGGTTCTTCTACATCAACCATAAAGTGTTTGGTTAGTATACACCAATTCTAATCACACCACACGAGTGGTCACCTTAATACATTGAGAATTGAGCCCCGCCCACTAACCATAAGAACATGAGCAATGCCCGCTTCAGTCTAAGAACGAGTAAAGTGCAAAACAAAGCGCTACTATGATCAGCTATAGAGGAAACTATCCAAATTTCACATACCACTGGCACTTCCCCAGCCCAATCTTTGCTATTGCACACTGCCCAAATACAACAATTTGTCTCAATGGAAAAACATCAATAATCAGAAGAACAAGATCTTAATCATAGAAGTGCACAGGCATTCTATAAATTAATGAGAAGAGCGTACAAAAATTTCATACATGGAGAAAACAGTGGCTGGATGTCCAAACAAAGTACACAAACTGCAAAGACCTAGAAAGACAAAAACACACTTATTTATTTATCCCCACCCATGCACCCCACTGATGATATACATTGAAAGCACTTGTAAACCTTTGAACACTCACGAGAGACGGTGTTCATTCACAAAAGGCTCCTAATAACCCTGTGTGCTCTGAAGCCCACAAACGCCGGATTGCGCCCAAGCCAGTGCACACGGATGAAGGAACGCACAGGACCTGGTATAATGACTGGCTACACATAAAACAAACATGAGTCTTTGCAAGGCTAAAGTCTAACAATTAATTGGATATCGGGCTAACAGATACCTACTTTGGTCTAAACCGCCCGCTCCAGCACAGGGTAGCAATTACGCAAACACCCTGTAACACCAGCACAGTCTGTTGAAAACCATGGGATATAAATATACTCAGCGCGTAAAGCAGGGGACCGTCTCAATACCTTGTTGACTATACGTACCTGGACACGAGAGAGAGAGCATTCCCAGCGAATATCAAACTCTGTTCTGTTTACCCGCCCATTCTACAAAATAAACCACAATAAAAATCACACCACCGCATCTCAAAGCTCGCATCAAAACCACACTTTATTAAGGGAAGCATACCTACCGGCGTTAAACTCCGAAACGCTTCCGCAATTCAATCACTGGTGACGGCACATGCACACCCACACAGTTCGACATGCGGGACGCCAACACCTGGCCGCCTACGCTCACCTATGATTGCGGTTCCGCTCCCCTCCGTTTCCTGTCTAAGCGGCCGACACCACGCAAGAACCCGCCCTTACGGACACCTCTACATTTAAGCCCTTGCTACTTGCTCCTGGGTCCTAAAGTCCCACTGGCTACATCTTATAACATAATTTTTTTTTCGCAGAAGAACTTAAGTAAGTTTTCACAGGCCATAGGAGAGGGATCAGGATATAAGTTAGAAATCGGATTCAGCACATTATTTATAGTATTAAATAGTATTTTTGGGCTGTGTGCATTTTTAGCAATGATATCTGCATTTGGCACAAAAGATAAAAAATCTGAAAATTCACTTAGAAAATCCTTATTATACTTTGGGGTCTGTAAACTAATATACATAAAAATGAATTACAGCCATCCTTCTTAAATAGCTGTGCTTCAAAACTGGAAAACAGTTCTGTGGCAGATAGACGGCATTTAAATGTATCTCTATAAATAGTAGCTAAGCCCCCACCACAACCAGCTGAACGTATTGTATTAAAAAAATGTATAGTCTTTAGGACAAACTTCAGTGAGTGGACCAAGTTCACCGGCATTTAGCCACGTCTCAGTCATAAACAAAAATTCAAGCCCAAGAGATAGAATATGTTTATTAATTGTGAATGTCTTGTTTAAGATCGATCTTACATTTAGTAACGCCATCTTCACTTCATAGACCATTTACGCAAAAAATGGAAATACGTCAAGGAAGCGTAAACCCAGTTCCGGTGTAAGCTTTGTTGACGGAAAAATGGCAGCTACCGTTAGAGTGTTTTCGACTAGCCTGACTTGTCTTCCGAAGTTCACCAGCGCCGATGTGGTGAAGAGTGTGGAGATACATTCGTCCACTAAAGGGAACAAACTGGACAATGGATATAAATTCTTCCACGAAGAGTTTATCCACAATTACCAAGGTAAGAAATCAAGAAATTGCTATAGCTAGCTTTAACGTTAACTATATCACAGCACGACAACCGTCTGGATTGTGCCAAGTAGGGGACATCTCTAGGGTCTTCAAGTGGGCACCTTCCGTCCTCAGTGTTTCGTCGACTAGCCCACGACACCTTAAGAGGGCTCGACAGAGACTCTGGCATCCCAGAGTCACCGCACTCCGTCCCCCACTCAACTCAGCCTAGCTTACTGACCTCTACATCCCTCCTGCTGCTGAGACCTAACCACAACTCAACTCTTGGCCACTGAATCCGACGTCTCTGAGGAACCGGGTTGTAGAGTGTGCCACAAAACCTCGACAACCCACTTCCACTGGATAAACCTGGACTCTCCATCCTCGCTGTTCTGCTTCAGCGGCCAGATGAGCATACCCCAATTTCTTCCTCTCATATGCTTCATCTACCGCATCCTCCCATGGCACTGTTAACTCTATCAGTTGAACAATGCGTGCTGATCCAGACCACAAAACAATATCTGGTCGTAGGTTAGTGGTGCCAATCTCAGGTGGAAAAATAAGCCGTTGATCAAGATCAGCCAGCATCTTCCAGTCCCTAGCAGCTTCCAGTTGTCCTGGGCGAGAATTGGTGTCAACACCTTTTCTTGGTGGTTGCTCGCCTGGGCGGAAGAATATTGTCTTCTGCGTGTAATGTTTTGCTATAACAGGCGGCAACTTATTGGTCATACTACGCTTGCCTTCCAATGCTAAAGCCAAACATCACAATACTTGGTCATGGCGCAAAGTAAACTGGCCTTGGCTAAGAGCCACCTTACATCCTGTCAAAATGTGCCTTAATGTGCCAGGTGATGAACACAAAGGACAAGAGGGATCCTCTCCTACCCAGAGGTTTAGGTTCTGCGGTGATGGGAGAACAACATATGTTGACCTAATAAGGAAACTGATCCTACTCTCATCCATTGACCAAAGGTCTTGCCAGCCCATTTTGCGTTGTTCCACACTCTCCCATCTCATCCACCCTCACTGCTTGGCCTGGGAAATGGCCTTTATACACCTCATACTCTCCTCCTGCTTTCGCACCTCGTTGACTACCAGCTTCCTCCTTTGAGCTGGGCCTGCCTTGTGCCATTTAGGAGGAGCTAAACTGAGCCCAAAACCCCCTCTTCCATGCTGTACCTGTCCCACGATATCCCCAATTTGAAGGTCAGCCTTTGCCTCTACTACAGATTTCTTTGCCGACCACTTTCTACCAGTTTTTAACACAGGGGCTGGCTCCCTTACACATTTGTCGCGTGACTCTACTAAGGTCATTTCCAGTCTGACCTTGGCACACTTAAACTCCTCGGTTAAAGCAGAGATTGGCAGCTGCAATATTCCTTTACTATCCGTGTAAACAGGAAAAAAACGCATGCATTCAGATATTTCGAGATCGGTTTCAGGCCTCGTTCATATGTGGAAATAAATCAGATATAAATCAGATATGTGCCAATGCGCCTGTCATGTAAACAGGCAGATCGGATTTTCTGAGGCATTAGGCAAAGTATCTGCGGTTTAATGACGAGAGCAATCCCAATGCGTATCTGCAAAGGGACGGATGGCCCGACGAAACATTGTGTCATCGTAGGACAGGAATGTATGGAAGTAAAATAATGTCAAATGTTTTAGAAACAAAAAGTATGTTGAATTGCACCAATTGAAAAAAAATATGCATTAACCATGCTTGTATTTTAATCCATTGTATTTTTAAGGCTTGCATTTTTATGGGCTGAAATTCAACATGGTTGAATATTTAAGCTGTGAATATTTCAATTAAAAACATTTCAAGCACATTTTCAATATTAAAAATTCAATAATCCATATTCACCTTTCATATTTCACTTCCAAAATTTTCAAACTGTTTAAAAATACAACCTATAATATTCAACAGGCAATTTTCGGTCCATTTTATTTCGCCTTGAAAATTCGCTTCCACAAATTCAGTGGTTCAAATTCGACAGTAAATTCAACGTCGACATCCAGGAACTGCAGGAAAAGCAGTAGATTACCGATCATAATCTCCATCTGCTGTAGTCGGCTTTACCAGCAGGGGGTGCACGCGCGTGTTGACAAGCACCAAAGCAACAGGAGAGGCCTTCACAAAACGTCATTTGCTGAAATGGACAGAACGATGAGTACGAGTTATAATTTATGTGTGTGGAAAAGGTTGATTAAGACACAAAACACACGAACGTTTACTCAAGTGTCTTATGAGACTTATTTTTACCCCCGTGCAAAGTAAGGTGATTTGTCTACTGCAAAACTAAATTCTCTCGCCGTTGGCATTGATATTAAGTTTTAGTAAAACAACTGTAATACACTGAGACAGAGTGAATTGTGAATAAGATGGCAGAAGGGTAACTAAGAGCAGGATTACATTGGCTTTGTGTTTTCGTGCATCAATCGGAGTGCCTGGTAGATTAAAACAGTGAGAGATCGTGTGGCTGGCCCGACGCTTAGTAAGAGCCACGAGACGCGCTCCAATACGGGCAAAGGAGCGAATAAAATATACGATAAGATGAAAAAATGGTAAATAAGAGATGGATTGCACTTTATGTGCTCTCATTGGAGTGTCTGGTTCATGTAAACAGTGAGAGATCTTGTGGCAGGCGCGACGCTAATAGGTGACGTGACGCGCGCTCCAAATGGACAAAAAGATATAAAATAAGATGACAAATACCCCTACTGTACGCAGCCCTGGATAATGGCCGAGACAATTCACGTTATAACACAGAGATTACCAGATATCATGGTAGAGATGTAATTTTTAATTGCTGAATTTAATTTATAATTGTAATTGGGTTGTATTTAATGATGCTATATTTAAATAAAATTGCCTTTGCCAAAACCCAGCCATCAATTTAGTATTCCGTCATAGTGACTAAAACAAACAATTCACTCTGTCTCAGTGTATTACAGTTGTTTTACTAAAACTTAATATCAATGCCAACGGCGAGAGAATTTAGTTTTGCAGTGGACAAATCACCTTACTTTGCACGGGGGTAAAAATAAGTTACATAAGACACTTGAGTAAACGCTCATGTGTCTTAATCAACCTTTTCCATACACATATAAATAATAACTCGTACTCATCGTTCTGTCCATTTCAGCAAATGACGTTTTGTGAAGGCCTCTCCTGTTGCTTTGGTGCTTGTCAACACGCGCGTGCACCCCCTGCTGGTAAAGCCGACTACAACAGATGGAGATTATGATCTGTAATCTACTGCTTTTCCTGCAGTTCCTGGATGTCGACGTTGAATTTACTGTCGAAATTGAACCACTGAATTTGTGGAAGCGAATTTTCAAGGCGAAATAAAATGGACCGAAAATTGCCTGTTGAATATTATAGGTTGTATTTTTAAACAGTTTGAAAATTTTGGAAGTGAAATATGAAAGGTGAATATGGATTATTGAATTTTTAATATTGAAAATGTGTTTGAAATGTTTTTAACTGAAATATTCACATCTTAAATATTCAACCATGTTGAATTTCAGCCCATAAAAATGCAAGCCTTAAAAATACAATGGATTAAAATGCAACCATGGTTAACGCAATGCATATTTTTTTTCAATTGGTGCAATTCAACATGCTTTTTGTTTCAAAAACATTTGACATTATTTTACTTCCATAGGAATGTGGACAAACATTGACACAACATATCAAAGGTTGGCTTGCTCATCCTAAAAATTTGGACCCACTGCTCCTCGTTAAAGCCCGCCAAAATATGCTCCCACCAGTCCTAAGATCTCTCTCGCACACAACAACTGAAGCATATGCGCAGGCTACAATGATGGCACTTTTCGTCGTCCTCTGCCTTAAAATCATGCTGATGTTTGGCGAACTTCGCATATATCGCAGAGCTAGCACCAAGCATATTTCACGTTCGTCCATCTGTCCAAGAATCACCTTTATGCATGCGCGATGTTTCAGATAGTATGTCAAGTGTAAACACATTAATCAGATATGGGTCACAATTGAGAGAACGTGTAAACAGACGGTCAAAAAATCGGATATAGGCAACAAATCAGAATTGGGCATCCAAATCTGCAGTGTAAACGAGGCCTCTGTGATGCAGCTTTCCTCTTCTTCACCTCACGCTGTGACAGGCTGCTGAGAGGTATGTATGTATAAAGTGAAAGTCAAACTCTCTGCTGTACCTGTGGGACAAAAACTGTGACGTCTTCCTTTCTCAGTACGTACGGCTGTGTATGATGAACTGAAACGCCTTCTCAGCGCAGGTGTAATAGAGAAGGTGGATGCTTCATGGATCTCACCGATTGCTGTCACAAAAGAAGACGGGAGGAGTTAGAAGGTGTGTTGACTTGCGGGAGCCTAATAAGGCCATTATAGTGGATGCTTACCCTCTGCCACACATGGGCGAGACTTTAGCTGCCTTGTCAGGTGTTACGACCCTATGGTTTGTATTTTGTTATCTCTGTTGTTTTGTCAGTCTCTCAGTGTGTCTGTTTAGGAACGTCATCTAATTGGTTCCTGCAGGATGATTGGAAAGCCCATCTGATTGGTTCCTGCAATTGCTGCTCGATCCTGATTGGTGCAGCTTGTTTTGAAAAGAGACATCACTTCCTTTACAGGAAAGAAGGAGATCCTGTGTTTTGAGCAAAGAGAGTTTGTGATTTGAGTGTTATTTGATTTGTGAGACTGTTAAGAGTATTTGAGTGTTAAGAGTTGTGAGACTGTTAAGAGTATTTAAGTGATAAGAGGTTTTTTTTAGACTGTGAATACCGTTTGTTTGTTTGTTTTGAGTACCATTTGTTTTGTTTGTTTGTTTTGAAAGCTGTGTATCTAAATACCTTGTTACATTGGTATGTTTGACCCTTTGCCTGTTTACCGACACTGATTTGGACTGCCCTTTTCAGTTTGTTTGCCCGATTGTAAATATATTGTAAATCTTAATTTTTGGGAAAGTAGGGAGCTTGACGCCATTCTTTTGTTTTATTGTAAACTGTTTGAACTCTGTTTTTGGTTAGGGAGTTAGGTTTACAGATTGTATTCTCATTTTCTTTTCTTTTTGGGTTAGGGTTTAGGAAAGAGGTTTAAAGACAAGGTTGTTTATGTTTGTTATTTTGGCTTGGTCAGCTCCTGAATCATAAGTCCCAAATTAAGAAAATAAATAACTTTTTGTTCTAAATCCTTGCAAATCTCTGTCTCTTTCATGTTGCCCCTTTCCCCCTAGACGGGGTGTAACACAGGTGCAACAGTTTTTTCTACCATTGATCTGGAAAATGCTTACCATCTGGATACGCTCCATCCAAAAAAAAAAAAATTCTGTTTTGCAAGTTGGATTTGGTTGTCTGTGGACTGGTATAGACTCCCTCGTCTGCCTGTCCGACCTCATCTTTGCCAGCTGCTCTGAGTTGTTGTGGGGCCTTGTGGCCAGTGCTGTAATCATCCCTGTTCGTTAATAAAATTAAGATCAAGCATCCTTCTGCATTTGGGTCCTCTCCTCCAGAGATCGTCACTCCAATCTACAATCCCTTCCCTAGCAGTACCTGAAATGACAGATGTACTCTTGATTGCATCTTGAACATTACTGATAAATGCATAATCTCTGAATAGTGCTCTTCTGTCTACCCCTATGTCCTCCTCTATTTATATGCCATTTACTGTAATCTCTCATGATCCCTCACTCAAGCATGTTTAGCATGCTTTCTCTGCTGTCATAATGGACAACACCAAGCCAATCTGTCACAGGCCGGGGCGGGTGACCAGCCCTTTACGCACTGCCCCTGTGAACCGCACCACCTCGAGGAGCTAACAGAGAACACCACCAGACCAGACCAGAAAATCAGATAACAGGTACAAAGTTAATCTTTATTGAATTAAAAGTATTTCTTAAAATAAAGTATCCCTCAATCGGCTTCTTCCGCTTCTCAGAATCCTGGTCTTCCCCCTCTTTGGTCGAGGCGTACACAACAGAGGTAAGTACGTGGCTGGGGGTTCCTCTTCGAACTGTACAGTGGTGAATAAGCAGATAACTAGTCCTCTTCAAGACAGATCAGAACAACAAGGGACCAATGACTCGTGTCTTTAACGGATCAACTCCAGGCCAGACAATGGTAAGTGTACAGGTAATGGCTCCTCTTCACGGCGGCCCAGACAGCGGGCGAGGAATGACCCACGTCTTCAACGGATTGGCTCCAGACCGGACAATGATAGGTGCACAGGTAATGGCTCCTCTTCAAGACAGGCCAGGACAGCAAGAATTGGCTCCGGGCCGAACAACGGTGAGTGTACAGGTAATGGCTCCTCTTCCAGGCAGGTCAAGGCAGCAGGAGATGAATAACTCACGTCTCTAATGGATTGGCTCCAGACCAGACAATGGTAAGTACACGGGTAATGGCTCCTATTCGAGGCCGGCCAGAGCAGCGAAAGAGGAATGGCTCACGTCTTCAATGGATCGGCTCCAGACTGGACAATGGCAGGTACACAGGTAATCACTCCTAATGAAGACAGGCCAAGACAGCGGGGGATGAATAGCTCAAGTCTCTAACGGATCGGCTCCAGACCGGACAATGGTAAGTACACGGGTAATGGCTCCTCTTCGAGGCAGGCCAGAGCAGCGAAAGAGGAATGGCTCACGTCTTCAACGGATCAGCTCCAGACTACTTAACTTGTTCCAAAACTAGCATGTGCACATCCTCATTCTCCGAGAGTCCTCCTTTACAGAATCAGTTTTACCTCCAGTCAACAGCCTGAGAAAATCCGTCTCTGCCCTGCTTCCTCCCTCCCTCTCTCTCTCTCTCTCTCACTGGTTTCTCCCACTGCGTACCGCCCCTTCCTCCACCCCAAAGTCTCTTTTTATAATCCGCATCTCAGATACATGTCCCAATCGCTGATTCCCACCCTCTCATTGCGCACCTGCCACTCATTTCCTCGTCTAATCCCCCCCGTTTGATCATAGCTCATAAGACAACCGGAACCGACCGGGTGTCGCACCGGAACTGCTCCGGCGGGGAAACACCCCCCCAAAATAAAAAAGGTTCCGCTTGCCTCTAGTCACCCCGTGAAAAAACTCTTTGTTTTCAGTGAATTAGTCTCTGGATCTGTATCTACACTTGAAACTGGGAGAGTCTGAAAACAATCCCATCCCCCAGCATTCATGATGCTTCTATCTGTCAATAGATGAGTCACTAAACCTGCACAGACACAGAGGGAGGCTGTAGAAAGTGATGGAGACATAAAAAGAGTCAGCTAGACAAAGTGAGAGGGAGTTGTGGGGTAGAGAGAAACAGGACACAGGGGAAAGCAGAGGAGTAAAAGATAAGCAATTTATAACCAGCCTAAAGGCCCGTTCACCATGCAGCTTTATAGAGCTCAAGCATTTAAAGCCACAGATAGCATAACTGCAGAGCACGCTTAGCCAATCATATTTAGAGTGTTATCATCTGCTTATATAGTTGTCACTATAGTTATCTTTATAGTTATTATTTTTGTGGTTTATGAAAAAAGGATATGCTGTAATAAAGGGCCAATTTCTCTTTCACCCTCACTTTTGCCATTTCACTTCCTCACTCTGTCTTTTTGTGTGTGTGTGTGTGTTTTCTTCATCTTTTAGTTTCTCTGAGCAGTGATCAGATTGTCCCAGAAGGCTTGGCAAGTAAAACAAGTTTTTACTAAATGGGCCTCAGTCAATTTAATTGGCTACAAGTCTGGTAACTTTTTCTCTCTCTGGGCAAACACGGCACAACAATCATATGTCCACCTTAAAATGTTATCTGTGTCTTAAACTATTTAACTTTTAAAATTACCTGCAATATATTTTAGAATGCTAAGGCTCACTTTTCCTCTCATAACCTTTTTTTTAATGTGCTTTTAAAATAATGCACAAGCAATGATATAATTAACTAAGGTTGTGCTCAAAATGTGCTCACGACTATTTTTTAAAAACAAGGATTATAAAGAAAAAAAAACATTCAGAAATAGAAGTGGGGTAATTGCAAAAAGATAAATTTAAATAAAAATAAGGGGAATATGAAATTCAATCAAGCTGAGGTTGTCGCTGAAAAGAAATCATGTGAAATAGATAGTGGAATAACGTTTACTGAGACACGCTCAATGAAGAGTTCATCATTTTGAAATGACTCTGAAACATTCAATTCACAGTCAATAGTGTAGCCAACGTCATTTGGAGCCCACACAAAGGTGCGTAATCATAACAAATTCATAATATCTCATAACTCTCTAGCCCTTTACTAGCACACTAAATGAAAATAAGATTTCAGATGCACGTCAGCCTAGCTGGCGCTTTGGCAGGGTCTCAATGTAGAAATAAGAGTGTCAGCAAGTACACACCTAAACGTACTCTCATTTGAAACAAACACGCGCCGTGCTCTTTCTCTTATTCCCAGTAGATTTTGACACACTGCAGAAAGTTATGTTTTTCAATACATTTTCAAAGACAAAAATGGCTTCTGAACAGTCATTTCGTCACAGGAGCTGAGTCTTGGCCAATGCTCAAAACAAATATTTATGAATTTCAAATGGCATTTATATAGGCTACACATCAAAGGTCCTTTTAGGCGAGTCATTTCACTCAGCGGCCATCTTGGTAGTACCCCATTGGCAGCTATTTTATATTAATGTGGCATACAAGTACAGCACGCATCTGCTTGAATGTGGAAAGACTAAAACTGTCCAGATATGGTAGGAGTCTGAGGAGTCTGTAAGCCCCAGTGAACCCTGGGAGCTTTAACCGTCTCTGCTGGAAGTGACCACAAGATTCAAATGCAGTGCAGAGAGAATATACAACAAGGCAGTATTTGAGATCCTTTGTCTTGTTGCTTTTTCTCACTGAGAAAACAGAACGAACTAAGAATTACAGTATCACAGCGACTATTAAAGGTTACAGTTTCAATAATATTCGTACATTTTGCTGATGCTTCACATTAAAAGCTGTAGATCTGATTTATGTTCTGTTTGCTTTTGTGTATCCTTTCAATCAGATATATAAGCCACATTTTCCAAAGCCCCAAATTCTCATTTCAGCTTGGAATGTGTGTGGCGGAACATGATGTAAATAACTGATCTTAGTATTCTCTCCCTTCTGCTTTTTCATTATACCGCCACAGTGTGTGTTGTGAATGGAAGGAGAGTGAGCATGATGGAGAGAGAGAGAATGAAATAAAGCATTTGGAAGGTGAGTCATACTCAAACCTCTATAGCCCTATATGAGTACAGCATGGTGGGTGAGAATGACATACAGACTCTATTCTAGAATCAGCTGTGGCCATGAAAATAACATTCCAGGGTCCCTGACTAACCTGGTCTTTGGCTCTTAAAGCTTATTCACACCTCTAAGTGATAAAGTGTTGTGTTCAGATTAAGATGTTGCTTTCCTTTCATTGGACAACCGCGCATACACACACACCATTGCATTGTGCTTCTGCTGTTATTGCTGCCTTCAGTTTGGAAACACGGTTTAAGCATTGTATCATTCGTGGAGAAACCCGAGATCATCACCCGAGAAACTCAGTGAACCAGAACATGATTGCATTACAAATGTGTTAGGATCAATGACGTCATGCTAATTTGTTTTGTCCTGTCTATTCAAAAATACATTAAAGTGTAAGTCATACATACAATGACTTACACTTTTAATGTAATTCACATACACCTCTTCTATGATTCTAAAATTAATTTACTTATTATTGAAAAATGTTTGTCTGCCAAATCGAAGTCATATGGTGCAATTTACATGAAGAATCATGCAGAACAAAAACTGGAAATTATATCAAAGAGAGGACCCCTGCCACACTTGTCAAGACCAAAGTCTATTACGAAAATTAGATAATTTGACCTTTTTATTGCAAGGTAAGGTTCATTCTGGGAAAATGTCATGTTCTATGACTCCCCAAAAACTATAATTATAATATTTAAATAAATATATTTTATATTTATTATTATAAAATGTTAGGGTTATGGCTAACTGCAGATCCCCGTTTACCATCAGGCTTGCAAATGAGTCCAACACAGGCCCGGAGTGGGTAATCAGGAGAATCGGGAGAATTCCCGGTGGGCCGCTTCACTTTTGGGCCGGTCGAGGATTTCTTTTATTTAATTTTTATTTATTTAATTTTTTTACATTTGTCACGTTGTTTATCTTCTCTGAAAGGCTACACACGTTCCACACACCGCAGCGCGCAGCCTCTGCATGGGTTGTACCATGTAAGGGAATTCTCCCCTCCTCTTCCAAATAGAGTTGGTTGGGTCCATAGCCCGTCTTTTTCAAAACGTTTTCTCAGGTAGTATACTACCGATGGCTGGGCCGGCCCTAGCGTAACTGTACGCGTCAGGGAGGATGGATGGGAGGGAGAGGCCAGGAGGGGCTGAAAAAGCCAGATTGAAAAAAAGAAAGGCATTGGAGGAGGATGCTGCCAAATGTGCCAAGCTTACAGATTTATTTTCAAGAGGACAAACACAAGTGGCAACAGGTAAAGAGAGATAGGCCTAGTAGCCTAATGATTAGCATGTCAACCTATTCACAAGCAAAATATTAAATATAATTAAGGCAAGACACGGCAGGCAAAAACATAATTTTTTTACTGGTCAATTTTGAGATTTTGGGGCAGGGGCGGAGCTACGTGGTGGCCGGGGGGGGGGGGGGGGGGGGGGGCACGGCCACCACTGGTCAAGGATCGGCCCCCCTGCCGGCCCCCCAAACCTCACGGCCCCACCCCCGTCTGAGGAGGGGGGAAATAAATGTAATTTAAAAAAAAACTCCTGAACAGAAACGGTCTAAAGGAAGCTGAAATGTATGCATTATTTTTTTTATCAAGTCATTTGTCAGTTACGCTACAAGCCCCACATTAGCAACATGTTGGGTCACGCCCCCATCAACAGTGCAAGACATTACGTGCCTGCAGCATAACGTGCCTGCATTCTGACAGTGCTTAATGGAGACTAGCAGCTAACCACTGGATACCACCGTAACTAACAGGTAAACGACGCGTAAAATCCATTTTAGACGAATGGCCTTTTTTTTCCCGAACGTACGCGCCGCTATCACGTCTGGTGTAGCCTATCCATTGATACACATTTATTATTCACAATATGCAAAGAGGAAATAAAACATAGTTTGTTAAGAATTTGACTCAAAAATGCCATTAATGGGTTTTTCAAGTCCTCTTTTATTGTTTGGATTATTGTTATCCATTCCGCATCTCCCACATGTGTGTTTTAGCAAGGCGGGATGTGTTGCAAGATGGCGCAATATATCGGGAGAGACATGTGGGTCAGACATGATTTTGACCACTTCATTAAGTTTTGTTTTGTATCATTTGTATCTTAATTTTAATCAGTGTTTCATCAACAAATTGCCTGGATTTAATAAATAAGAAGCAAACAATATAATCAGGACACGGAGGCGCCGGCGAGATTGCATTGCTCGTAAACTGGAGCTCGTCTCATAAATGAACCGAAACTCAGCGTTTAAGCTGCCTCACAGACACGAGAAATATATATAGAAAGCTTAAAATGTCTAATTTTAAACGAAACAATTCAAAACGAAATTAGAAACCGACTACTCTCTGCTTATGTAATCCGTAAGAAATGTGCATGTCTCTCTATAGGCGAATTAACTACTGCAGTCACTATTTCAGCCGACACTGAAAACACTAATTTATTAAAAAAACAATTAAAATGTCTCTTTGCCATATTTGAAACATTCATAATCATTACTTTTAGCCGGTTCCTTGAGACAGCGTTTGCATTATTGGCAGCGTCACCCTCTGGTTACATGAACACGGCGTCACTATCGAATCAGCACTGAAAAAATGGGGATTTTTTTAAGCAATAATCACACAACCTATTCGATATTCTATAATTAAATTAACAAATCGAATATTCGAAAATCGTGACTCATCCCTAGTCACTACTGCTTTATTAGTTTATCCAGTGTAAAACCCGGACACCGCCACACAAATGTGGCTTTTTGTTAATGACTGTCCTACTACAGGATTTAACACAGAGGAACAGCTCACTACCAGTTACAAAAGACACTGTAACAGTCACAGGCAATTCTAGTTGCATTTTTCATCAATTAATATCTTTAATTATGATCCCGCCATCTAGTGAAAAAAAAATTTTTTGGCCCAATGCTAACCCTACTTGCCGACCCCTGGTTTATGGCCTGACGAGCCACGGGAAAACCGCTACTCTGAGTGATGCGGTGCGTGAGTTTTAAAATAGTAGTTTTTGACAATAAAAGTGCCACCCCAAATAAAAGACTGGCCCAAGCTGGCCCCCCCCCCCAGAAATAATGTCCTGGCTACGCCCCTGTTTTGGGGTATTTGTCTTCTTTCAGACTTGTGGTGAAAAAAAGTCCGAAATACACATTTAGGTCTTTATCTTAAAACACTTTGTCTGTTTGCATCTGTAGATTTCTCATAAATTCATCAAAAGTTGGCGATATAAATCATCCCGCTGCTCCGCGATCGCTGTCTGCACCCTGTCATCACACACACCGCTAGAAAGCTCTCTCTCTGCTGTACAATGCTGTCGGATCCAAATATGGTCATTTCCTTTTTATCAGCAACCAATCGTGAAAGTAAAAGGGGGGATTTAACTCTGTATGCGCAATCTCATTGGCTGATGCTAAATTTTTAAAGCCCATTTTCTCAAAATGACCTTTCTCTCATACTCCAAGTCCGAAATCTCCACTTCAGTAGCACCTATATACACCACACTTTCCAGTCTTGTACTTAGTTACATTATGAAGACATTTACAGAGGGATTTGTAAATATATTATTCGTAGCCTGATTTATATAACATTTTATTCCAAAAAACATGGTGAAAAATCATTTTTTAAAGGCTATTGACAGTATATTCTGATTTACAGGATAACCAAAGTAGATATCCATAAATCCCTAATTTTAAGAAAGAGCAGTATATGACGGCATGATAAACCTAAATGTATTCTTTGTTCAGAAGTGGGTGTAGTAAAGGAGCAAATTACCACAATTTGATACCAATGCAGAAAAATGATAATGACTATGATATTTTTGGTTAACTTCTCAGATTAAGTGAATTATTATTTAACCTTTACATTATTGTAGAACCATGGTATTAATAAAAACTACACAATAGTAAGAGCTGAACAGTTGCTTCATTTATCCAATTTCCTCCATGGAAAAAGTGGGCCGGTCTTGGGCCTGAAACTCCCGGGCTGAAAAGTGGCCCCACTCCGGCCCTGGTCCAACACCAGCCCCACTCGGCCAGAGCCCAGCCAGACTTCACGCTCATCACTGACCAAGAGCCTGAGCCCACCACTGACTGGGAGACTGAGCCCGCCATGAAGACAACTAAACACCGAGGCCACCCTTGTCCGGGAGCCCAAACCCCAAAGAGAGTCTGAGCAGGTGTGTGAGCTGGTAACACTGTCCGTCTCATTGGGTGTCCTCGTGGAGTATAAGGGCATGGATAAGAGCCCTACCCATACTCCCTCGGCTAAGGGTGAGCTGTGCCAGGTTTCTACATTATTATTTGATGGATTGGAAAATATGAATCCCCAAAATCTCCTTATAGCGCTGGTTACGCCCAGTTCCAAGTCTCTGTCGTCGCTGATGGTTCCACCCGGCCTCTCTTTCCCGCCTTGTCTGCCTAAGCCATCCAGTCCCTCGGCTCCTCCTTTGCTAGCTTGGCTCTGCCGCTTGGATCCGCCTCGGGCCTTGTGGTCTCCAGCTCCGGCTTGGTACATGGACCCCCTGGCTCAACCTCTACCCTTCGACCAGTCGGCTCCTCCTTGGCTCCTCGCCTCATGGCTCCACATGGGACCATCGTCCTTAAGGCTCATCCCTTTCGGCTCCATTGGGCTTCTCATTCCCTCCGGCTCCTCAGTACTCCAGCACCCTGGTTCCATCTCGGCCACTCAGTACCATGGCTCGGCCTTGGCCTCCAGGTCCTTCAGTGCCACCCAGTCTCTTTCGTCTCTGCCCAGGTCTCCAACTCTCCTGTCTCATATGCTGCCGGTCGGTTTCCTGACTCCACCATGGCTCCTCCCTCCATCAGTTACACCATGGGGCCTTGGCTGTGCTTTAGGTTTCTATCAGGCTCCTTCCTCCATAGATTTTTTTTCATAACCATATGAAACCATCTTGAATACAAAGTGTTTATTTTTAAGAACTTGACATGCATTTTAAACTTTGTCATGGACACTCCTACTCCTGTGCTCTATTAGCTGTGATATGACTAGGGAGGTCAGTCCAGATTTATTCTGTTTCTGTCAGGCCTGTGAGGTGGTTGGCTGTCTCTGTGAATTAATGAGCAGGATTTGGCCTAAGCCCTAAAAATCTCACCCTTCCGCTGGTTAGTCACAATGATTACTGAGACATCTGCGGAAATTACAATTGCACAACACTCACTCACAAAGCAATTTATGGCACTTTAATAAAGTAAAAAGTAATTTAATAGAGATGAAATATCAGATTCAGAAACTAAAGAACCAGTGTAGATGTCACACTGCCCTTTCTTCTTCAGTGCATAATGGGTTATGACTATTACAGACCATACATGTGACATGAAGGACAACTTATCTTGAATTGGTGATATGCTGAGTCTCCAGGCAACACCTTCTATGTAAACCTGTTAAAATCAGGAACTCAATGGTGTCTTTGTTTAGCCATTGACTGATGGAGGTAGTTACATGACAGAACTACCAATTAGGTGCTTCACATGGTCTTGTTATCCTGTGTCTTCTCTGTCAAACACTAAGGTTCTGACACAGAACATTGTGTGTGCCCAGAGAGAAAGAAAGGAAAAATGAGAGAGCAGTAGGGTGACCACCCATCCCGCTTTGCGTTGTACCGCACAGCATTTTCACCCCTTGTCCCGCACGTCGCATGTTAAGAAAATGTCCCGCATTTTCATCAGTCTGTTGGTTTTTAATTATCATTAAGAAAAAGTGTGTGTGTACTTTTGCCTTTTTAAGAAAGAATTTTATTCATTCTTTTTGCGGTGTAGTTTTGGCCTATATTTAACAGCGCTTCGTCAGAAGTACAAATATAACACCTGTTTTTTTAATCCTATCCAATGGTTGAAAAGAAAGGAGTAAACACGGTCACTAGTTGGTTGTGACGGCTGTCAATCAAAATGCGGAGCGGTGATTCGTTCCATGTGTTCCCTGTCGGAAAACTAATGGATAATTCAGTAAATTAAAATTTTATTCAGAATAGAATAATGTGAGCCTCCAGTATAATTTTAATATTTGGTTGGTATGTGCTGTTTTTTATATTTTATTTGTTCATTATTTATGTTGTTGGATTTAAGTTGGACTTAAATGGACTAATTATCAATAGATATCTGCATGATGCCTGCTGCCGATCAATGATGTTGAATTTAAATGACGTAAAATAAAATAAAAACATGTTATGTTACATTGTGATGTAATGGTGTTATCTGGAAGGGACTAAAGAACAAATTATTTTTATTAGCTGAAAGGCAGAATACATATGTTTTATTAAGTTAGATATAGACATTAAATAACAGTTTCAGGTTATGTTTTAGTGTTGGTAACATGTCCCACATTGACCCACACAAACTTAGTAATCGTCCCACATTTGGTTTGTTTGATGGTGGTCACCCTAGAGAGCAGACATCATGTCAAGAAATCCTACTGAGATAGTGTGAATTGAGGGATCTGAAGCAGAACATATGTCACCCCCAAACATGATGATCCTCTTGTGAGGGACCCTCATACTAAAATATAATGTCAAATGTTTCCATATATAGCATACTTTTTTCACATATAAAGACCACTTTATACTGTAGAAAAAAGATCAAAGGAATATTTTACCCACAAATTAAAAGTCTGTCATTTACTCACCCTGATGTCACTCCAAAACTGTATGAGTTTCTGTTTTCTGTAGTACATTAAGCCATTGGAGCGTTTGCCTATTCACCTTTCTTCTACCTGCACCACACCGTGACAATATGAAGTTGAGGTTTTTATTATCATTATTATTAATCTGATGTGTAAACCTTAAAAATAAAAACAGAGCTTGTTTTTAGTTCTTACAATGAAATGCTGTAAATAGAATAAAATAATGATTCATGAATAATTGAATTGATTTCCGGCTAGTTTTTGAAAGTAGAATGAAACGTATAAAAAAACTCAAAAAAGTATTGTGTTAAACATATTTAATTAATAGCTTCATTTAAATGAAAAACTTTTAATTAGTAACTTTGACAACTCCAAATATACAATTTGTAAATCTTTCCTTCTCTCATATTTCTCGCAAACTCCCAAACACTCTTTTTGCGGTCTTTTAGCAAGTTGGAAAACCCCTGCAGTACAATACAATACAAAAAATATAGATGACACGAATAGAACCAGAGAGAAGGTAAAGTGACATAAATCCTATTGCTTTTAATGTAGTTTTAAGCAGATTAAGCAACATGGTTTTCACCACTTCTTACTTATTTGCATGCAGGTTGCAACAACAGTATTTTTTTTAGCTGTATTTGTATAAGTTTTGTGTATGTGGTAGTGTAGTGTTGGCATTGAAGGAGGCTTGCCTTGATTAGAAAGGACTTTTATGCAGCATAAAAAGTCACTTGGACCAGCTGCATGGAAAGTGTCAACAGGTCCACTTACTGTAGCATCTGTAGAGATGTTCAACAGCTTCAGAAAAAGAGCCAGACCCAGAAACATTAAAACAGAGATCAGAGACTCTATGAGAGAGCCAATATGTGCAGATAGCCAAAAAGATGATGCATGCAATCATAATAAGGACCCTTACCTGCCAGACACGCATATGCCACTCACAAAGACATAAAAGCAGCCATACATTTCCCAATAAAGAAAGTCAGGTCAGTGCAGGTGGTTCTTCTAAAGGGCTCAATTGGGAAGTTTTCTGACTTCGTTTTGTGATATTAGATGCCCGAACCATGACCAGAAGCTGGAATTAGAGTATGGGGAGAGGCAGAGCACCTGTATAAAATCTAACCTCCGTTGCCCTGAAGTGACACACCCCTGCGAATCCGATGATCAGAGCCATCCACACAGTGTTCACATGAGGATATGCAGCGCTCCTTATTGCACACCTGGCTCATCTGACATGAGATGGGCCTCCAGGACATTTATGATGCATCTGCACAAACAGGCCACTTGGATTCTTGCCAATACCCTATAAGATGCACCTTGGGACTCAGTCCAGAAACTAACCAGTTAAACTAACAGTAGGACAACAATATGCAAGTGCTATGACCCTTCTCAGTTTCATCTAACGCAGTCCATGAATTTTTATTTTTTAATTTTTATTTTTTTAATAGAATAGAAGAGAAAGTGTTAGTGTTACTGGATCAAGTGCTGCCGAAAAAGATGCGTCTTCAGCTGTTTCTTGAAAGTGGCTACTGACTCAACAGCTCTGGTTGAGTTGGGCAGATCATTCCACCAGCAGGTAACAGACATGGTAAAGGTCCGAGAAAGAGACTTTGTGCCTCTTTGAGATGGTACCACAAGACGAGATTCGCTTGCAGAGCGCAAGTTTCTGGATGGCACATACAGTCTGAAGTAATGAGTTTAGGTAAAAGGGAACAGTGCCAGTGGTTGTTCTGTAGGCAAACGTCAGTGACTTAACTTTATTACGAGCGGCAATTGGCAACCAGTGCAATTTTGTGAGGAGAGGAGTGACGTGTGCTCTCTTCGACTCATTAACCCTCTGGGGACCAAGGTGTTTTTGGGGTCCTTGATGTTTTGACATGCTCTGACATCTGTGCTTTTTTCAGTTGCTTATAAACATATTAATGGCACAGGTGAAATTACACTCTATTTAGCACAAACAGGGCTACCATAATGTGTGAGCAACATGTATTTACATGTTTGTATTTTTGAGAGAATATTGTTTATGCGTGGTTATTGAAAAAACGAAAAAATAAAGTTTTTGAAAGAAGGACACAAAAAACATACTAAATATGTGTCCACAAGACTTTTGACTAATGGACGTTGTCACCTAGAGTTTTTGCTTTAAAATTATCTGAAAATCATCCTTCCTAATCATTCACATAAAACAATAGATTGTTTTAAATTGTGAAAAACATTTTTTTGTTTGCCAAGGCAATATGCGGATGGGCGGAACGGCCCAACCCCTATCGTGAATAATTAAGTGGTTCTCAGACAGTGACCCTGCATAATAATGAGCCTTTCTTTCAGGGGTGTCACACAAGAAAGAATGCAAGGACAATATATATATATATATATATTTATTGTCATTGCATTCTTTCTTGTATATATATAGCCTACATATATATATATATATATATATATATATATATATATATATATATATATATATATATATATATATATATATATATACTGTATATATATATATATATATATTTTTATACACACACACACATATATATATATATACAAACAATCAAAATATAAATGAAAGCCAAAAGCACATTTTTAGTTATACCTGGAAACAAATCCTGGTCAAATGCTATATGGGCCATTCTACAGAATTGGTTCAAAGTTACAGTTGGAAACATCTTGAAAAGAAAAAAGTCTTTTCCCATAAATGTCTTATAAAGTATTATTTTTTAAAGTAGACCAATACAATAAAAATAAACCAGTCGCATTTCAAAGTCGTTCGCGAAATGACCGCCAGGTGGCGCAAAGGGACATTTATCAAAACGTAAGTGGGGCTAATGTCAATTAACAGTAAGGATGAAATTCTACAAGTTATGGTAATTTGCAAATAAGCCTACAACAAACATTTATTTTTAAACAAATATTTTTAAATATGCAACATGCACGTTTAATACAATCTGAACCAGCGCTTCTGCTCCTGTATTGAGACATGCAGCGCGTTTCAGTTACGATCCTGGTTCCAGTGGCCTTAATACATTCACGGCTTTTTAAAATGTCACAAAGCGTTTTGAGATGGTTTTGAATGAAATATTGAAGTTTATAATTAGGATATTTTGGCACATCACAGAGTGGCGCTATGCATTATTCTAAAATCTGGCTTTATTCTGGCATGTTGAATTAGAGTTTGACAAACGCGGCGGCGCGTTCATTTGAATTTATTTTTCTCATAACAGCTAAAAGAACTTACTGCGTAATTGTTGGTCATACAGATAAGATATCATCTTTTAAAGCTGTAAAAGGTCTACTTTTATTCATGTAGGCTAAAGTAGGCCTACACTCACAGGCTAACGACAAAACGTTTTCTCGCTCATTTGAGAAACAAACGTTTGGGCATCTCTCAGTGAGAAAATTCATAGCCGAGCGGTAGAACTTACAGTTCGATGATCTAGATGACACGGGTTCAAATCCCGATCAAACATGGTCTACTGTAAATGTTATATTTATTAATGCAGAGGGATTTGTCTAGCTCTAAAACTCTGTTACACCATATATACATTTTTTTGCTTATATTTATAAAATAAAATTACCATGCATTTCCATTTTACACTAAGGAACAATAGTATCCAACAGAACGACTTTGCATCTGTATAATAATAGGCTACCAATCGTAATTTCAAAAGCAGTTCTGTAAAAAAAGTAATTATATATAGCCTATATATATTTTTTTTTAATTAGGCCTATTATTATTTTTTTTTTTTGATTCCCTACAACCTAGAGTTTTTAAAAAACGTCTCGGTTACGGATGTAACCCTCGTTTCCTGAGTAGGGAACGGAGACGTTCCGTCGGATGACGACGAATGGGAGTTTCGCTTAGAAAGCCTATCTAAGCCTAAGCCTATCACTTCGAGTAATACAAAACGAGCCAATGGCAAAAAAATGCCATGGGTCTGCAGAATTTGCATGGAGCAGCTCCGCCCCACCTCGTGGGTATAAAGGGCGGAAATTCCAGCAAAGCAGTATGTTTCCTCGCTGAGGAGCCAAGACTGAGCTCAGGCGATCCCCGCGGTACAGCGGAAAGTGGCAGGAAGACGGAACGTCTCCGTTCCCTACTCAGGGAACGAGGGTTATATCCGTAACCGAGACGTTCCCTTTCGTTGTCACTCCGAGTTCCGTCGGATGACGACGAATGGGAGTATCAGTCTAATCACGCCACCTTCTCGGCTGTCTTCCAGTGCCCTGCGTAATCTGAGATCCCTGTCGAGAGATAGCACGGACGAAGGACTCCTATTAGCACAGGAATACCAAGGTACACTGGGGAGCATATCCCAAGGTTTTTAAGGGAATACGCAATTACTGCCAACCCAGAGGGGGGGGGGGGGACTTAGAGAATACACATATGACCCGAGGGATGCATATGGGGAATCACTGGGGTGTCCAGCCGCAGGTGGAATATTTCAACCCCAGGGGTGGCAAGGTGGCTTGCCAAGGGAAAGACACATGCTCAAAGAGGCTTACAGTGGAAATACACATGTGGGGGTAGCTCAGAGGAGGTACCATGCACACGGGAGGCACCTAGCCGACGCGCAGGCAAAAGACACTGGCGCCAGCATCAGAGGTGCTGGAGGAACTCAGGGCTTTCGGGGAAGCTCACCTGAGGGGAATATCGCACGTATCCAGTCCGTGGAGTGGAATGGCGAGCAAGCGAAGACACCTGAGCGGGTCCGGTACTAGCTGGTTGAAGCGAGTACATGAGAGGACACTGGCTCCACTCGGAGATTGTAGAATCTGGCGAATGTGTTGGGTGTCGCCCAGCCTGCAGCTCTGCAGATGTCTGTTAGCGAGGCGCCATGCGCTAGAGCCCAAGAGGACGCCACAAGTGGGCAGTCACACCAAGGGGGCACGGTCGACCTTGCTGTTGGTAAGCCAAAGCAATGGCGTCCACTATCCAGTGAGACAACCTTTGCTTGGAGAGAGGCTTTCCCTTCAGTCTCCCACCATAACAGACAAAGAGCTGGTCTGAGGTCCTGAAACACTGCGTTCTGTCTACATAGATGCGGAGAGCACGTACTGGACAGAGCGGTGCCAAGGCTGGGTCTGCCTCCTCCGGGGGCAGCGCTTGCAGGTTTACCACCTGGTACCGGAAGGGAGTGGTAGGAACCTTGGGCACATATCCAGGCCGGGGTCTCAGGGTCACGTGAGAGTAAGCCGGCCCAAATTCCAGGCACGCTTCGTCAACGGAGAATGCGTGCAGGTCCCCTACCCTCTTAATGGAGGCCAATGCAGTCAGGAGCGCTGTCTTCATTGACAGGAAGTTAAGCTCAACCGACTGCAAAGGCTCAAACGGAGCACTCCGCAGGGCAGTTAGCACCACTGCGAGGTCCCAAGAGGGTACGAGAGGAGGGCGAGGAGGATTCAGTCTCCTCGCTCCTTTCAGGAACCTGACGATCAGGTCATGCTTCCCTACGGACTTATCTTCTATAAGGTCGTGCTGTGCGGCAATAGCGGCGACATAGACCTTGAGGGTGGAGGGAGACAGCCTTCGCTCCAACCCATCTTGAAGAAAGGAAAGCACGACACCGATCGAACATCTCCGGGGGTCTTCTTGGTGAGAAGAACACCAGTTGACGAAGAGGTTCCACTTCAACGCATAGCGGTGTCTCGTGGACGAAGCTCTAGCGGAAGTGATGGTAGCCACCACCGCTGGTGGTAGGGTACTCAAACCTGCCTCGTCCCGTCCAGGAGCCACACGTGGAGGTTCCAAAGATCGGGACGAGGGTGCCATAGGGTGCCCCGTCCCTGAGAAAGGAGGTCCTTCCTCAGGGGAATCGGCCAAGGAGGTGCTTTCGCGAGGAGTATAAGTTCGGGGAACCAGGTCCTGGCGGGCCAGTACGGCGCGACCAAAATGACCTGCTCCTCGTCCTCCCTGACCTTGCGCAGGGTCTGCGCGAGAAGGCTCAGTGGGGGAAACGCATATTTGCGGCCCCGCGGCCAGCTGTGCGCCAGAGCATCCGTGCCGAGCGTGCCCTCGGTCAGGGAATAATACTGGGCGCAATGGGTCGAGTCGTGAGAGGCAAACAAATCCATCTGTGCGTCCCCGAACTGGTCCCAAATCAGCTGGTCCGACTGGGGATGGAGTCGCCATTCTCCAGGGAGGGGCTGAAACCGTGAGAGCTCGTCGGCTGCACAGTTCAGGGCTCCGGGGATAAAAATGGCACGAAGCGACCTCAGATGCTTCTGACTCCATAAGAGGAGGTGGCGGGCGAGTTGCGACATACGGCGGGAGCGCAGACCACCTTGATGGTTGATGTACGCTACAGTCGCGGTATTGTCTGAACGGACCAGTACGTGCTGGCCCTTGAGCACGGCTCGGAAGCGGTGCAGGGCGAGCTGTACTGCCAGCAACTCGAGGCAATTGACGTGCCATAAGCGGTGGGGTCCTGTCCAGGAGCCCGCGGCAGCACGTCCGTTGCACATGGCGCCCCAGCCCGTGGCAGAGGCATCTGTCGTTACAACAACATGCCGCGAAGCTCGTTCCAGGGGCACTCCGGCCCGTAGAAAACTGAGGTTCGACCACGGGGTGAAGGTCTGACGGCAGGTCGGAGTAACTGGTACTCGGAAGGTGCCGTGATGCCATGCCCACCTCGGGACTCGGTCGCGAAGCCACAGCTGAAGCGGTCTCATATGAAGCAATCCGAGTGGTGTTGCCACGGCTGCAGATGCCATATGCCCCAGGAGCCTCTGAAAAAGTTTCAGTGGAACCGCACTCTTGCCCTCGAACTGTCTCAGGCAAGTCAGCAGTGATTGTGCGCGCTCGCTCGTAAGCTGCGCGGACATGGCGACCGAGTCGATCTCCATACCGAGAAAAGAGATCCTCTGCACGGGGCAAAGTTTGCTCTTCTCCCAGTTGACCCGAAGGCCCAGACGGGCTACATGGCGGAGCACCAAGTCCCTGTGTTCGCAGAGCTGATCTCGAGAGTGAGCTAGAATCAGCCAGTCGTCGATATAGTTCAGGATGCGAACCCCGTGTTCCCGGAGGGGAACAAGGGCTGCCTCGACGACCTTCGTGAAGACGCGAGGAGACAGGGCTAGCCCGAAAGGGAGAACTGCGTACTGATATGCCTGCCCCTCGAAAGCAAACCGAAGAAGCGGTCTGTGTCGAGGGAGAATGGAGACATGAAAGTAGGCGTCCTTCAGGTCGATCGCTGCAAACCAATCCTGGTGCCGCACACATTCGAAAACGCGTTTGGCGGTGAGCATCTTGAACGGCAACCTGTGAAGGGAGCGGTTCAGCACGCGCAGATCCAGGATTGGCCGTAACCCACCAGTTTTCTTGGGGACAATGAAGTACGGGCTGTAGAAGCCGGACCTCATTTCGGCTGGAGGGACCGTCTCGATTGCACCCTTCGCCAGCAAGGTTGCAACCTCCGCTCTCATGATAGGGGCATTGCCACCGACCATAGTGGAGCGGACTCCCCTGAAGCGGGGAGGAGACCGCGCGAACTGAATCGCGTAGCCGAGCCTGACTGTTCGAGCGACCCAGCGGGACAGGTTGGGAAGCTCTTGCCAAGCTCCCAACGACTGTACCAGCGGGATCAAACGAACTACAGACTTCCCACCGGTGGTGCAGCGAGGCGGAATGACTGGCCCAGACGTGGACGGCATAGCGGCCCGGTGTGGGGGCACAGTCATTGACCGCGTCCTGACAGAGCAGACCAGGGAAGGACGAACGTTCCGCGGGGATCTGCTCTGCCAGGGGTCTGGCGTCAGAGGAGGATGAGAGTGGTACGGTCCGGGGACGGCGCGCACTGTCATCCCACTCTGGGACAGAGGAGGACGAGGGGTGCACGGCCCGGGGGCGGCGCACCGTGTCGTCCGAGAACTCTGTGTGCTCAGGGATAATTGTGTCACTTCTTTCTTTAACCACATTAGGGTGCTGCCCACCCGTGGGTGAGCAGCGGTGGAACAAAGGATTCTCCCCCGGCCCTCCACCGGGGGAAGGAGTGGTCCTGCTACCATCTCCTGAGAAGTGCACATCATCCCTGAGCAGCCCGTCTCAGGAGCGCCGCTTGCCCCGGCGTTTAGCGGGGGGCGGGGCAGGAGAGGGCTGGGGCGCCTTCTTGCGGCTTCCTCCACGACCGGGCCCGGGTGAAGGCTGCTGCTTGGGCCGGGCGGGAGGGGCGGGAGCCGCAGGAGGGCGCCCTCGGCGGCGAACAGACTGAGTATTCTGCCCGGTCGGCTGGGTGGAGGCAGCAGCGGGCCGTCGGGGCAGAATGTGCTTAATCGCCTCAGTCTGTTTCTGCGCAGTCGAGAACTGTTGGGCGAAGTCCTCGACTGCTCCGCCGAAGAGGCCGTCTTGTGATATGGGGGTGTCGAGCAGCCGAGACCGCTCGGCATCCCGCATATCAGCAAGATTCAGCCACAGGTGTCTCTCCTGGACCACGGCTGTGGACATCACCAAACCCAGGGAGCGTGCGGTCACCTTCGTCGCTCGGAGAGCAAGGTCGGTGGCGGCGCGCAGCTCATTGAAGAGCCCTGGGTCTGTCCTACCCTCATGCATGTCCCTGAGCATCTGGGCCTGGTAGACCTGCAGAATGGCCATGGCATGCAAAGAGGTGGCTGCCTGTCCCGCCGCTCTGTAGAACTTCGCCACAAGCGTAGACGAGTACCTACAGGCTTTGGATGGGTGCTTAGGCTCACCACAAGAAGAAGCGTTCTGAGGACACAGTTGCATCGCAACAGAGCGTTCAACCGGGGGGAGCCCAGTGTACCAACGGGCAGCCGCCTCATCGAGGGGAGGAAAGGCGGATGAGACCAACGAGCGGTCACGGGAAGAACCGGGGGTCTTCCAGGGCTTCGAGATCTCATCATGCACGTCCGGGAAGAAAGGTATTGGGGTTTGACGCGGACGGGGGTCCGCGGCCTTACCCAAGTACCAATCATCCAGCCGCGAGCGCTCGGGACAGGGTGGCGGGGACCACTCTAAACCGATGCTCGCAGCGGCTCGGGCGAGCATGGCCGTCATCTCCGGATCTGACTCAGGCACAACCGTATGCACACCGGAAGGTGGCAGCTGCGCTGAGTCTTCACTTCCAGAAGATTCAGACCCACCTCGTGATGCTGCGATAGACATCGCGTCCTCCTCTGGAGCGCCAAAGGAAACCCGCGGGGCATCCGAAGATGGTCCCGCGGGAATCCCCTGAACACTCGCGGGTTGCAACACTGGAGAGGGTGCGGCTGGGCACGGACTGATAGTCGGCGCTTTGTTCCAAACCGTCACCCTCAGATCACCCTGGCCACCAGCCGAAGTACCAGCTCTATCTCTAGAACCAGTAGAACGGGGGGTGGATGAGGGGACTCTCACTCTTGCGAGATCACTGAGTCTCGACCGTAATGTTACGATGGTCATGTTCCCACAGAGAGAACATGAGTCATCCACGAGCGCTGCTCTAGCGTGATCAATGCCCAAACACACTATGCAACGCTCGTGCCCATCAGAGATGTCAACGAGTCTACCGCAACCAGAAGTGCACGGGCGATGCATCTTTAAAAAGACATGCCACGTGCAAGCTCTTTTGTGAGAGAAAAGAAAACTCTGACTGTGTTGAAGCGCCCGGGGAGACACACACTCGCTGTCGAATCACAGACAGATAAGCAGGAAGCGCGCGCTCGCCGGAGATCGCCGTCACACCAACACCAGAGAATCTCGCTCGTCTGTAGAACTGACAGTATCAGGAATGGCTTGTGGAACGAAGGATGAACTTGGCTCCGAAGCGAAAACAAATTTCCGCCCTTTATACCCACGAGGTGGGGCGGAGCTGCTCCATGCAAATTCTGCAGACCCATGGCATTTCTTTGCCATTGGCTCGTTTTGTATTACTCGAAGTGGATAGGCTTTCTAAGCGAAACTCCCATTCGTCGTCATCCGACGGAACTCGGAGTGACAACGAAAGGGAACATGGTTTTAAGTAAAGTGTGATTTGCCAGGGGGGACGGGGATTTCCTTCTGGTCTAAACATCCCTGCTTCTGCTGAATTATTTGAATCCCCACATCCCTCCCTCCACAGTAATCAATGCTATAGGCTACTTCACCAATAGACCATATCAAATATAAAATAGAGATATGCAACAAGCACGTTTAAACGACAAACAATAAAATCAAAACCAGCGTTTCAGTTGTTCATTAGTTCAAGTGGCCTTAATGCATGCACGGATTTTAAAATTTCACAAAGCGTTTTGAGATTATTTTGAATTAAATATTCAAGTTTATAATTAAGTGTTTTGGCACACCACGCCGAGTGGCCCTATGCGTTTTTCTAAAGTCGGGTTTTATTCGAACTTTTGCTAACGACAAACGTTTATCTGTCGTCTCTGTCTCCGGGAACTTCACGTCACAAAAATGAACCGAAAGCCACTTCAGCTCAGTCACTATAAGAAATCGGCTATGTCTAAAGCCTTTAAATGTCTAAATATTCAGGCTAATAAATGTTATCTGATTATGTAATCCATATGAAAACGAGAGGTACAGAGGATCTACTCAAACATGTAGCCTATGTAAGCGCTTCCCAATGAGAAAATGACAAGACAAGGGTGAAAATCTCGCTCTGATTAAATGTAGCAGGCTAAATCGCCCTGAATTAAAATGTAAAAACAGATCAAATTATGTATTTGTCGAAATGTTGCGATATTCTTTCATTTAAGTTCATAATTATTCTATACATGTTATTTAATTTAGCAGCATTACCACGAAGGACCGTGGTTCGATATTTATTTGAATAATAAAAAAAATAAAAAAACTTAGGCTAATTCACAAATTGCATGCCTGGTTGTAAGGATCCAAAGATCCCTGTAGAATTTAATATTGAGTTGAATATTTTTGTTCATGACAGCAAATTAACATGCGTTTTTTCAGATTATATTTAGTTTTGCTTGGAAAAAGCTGGCCCAAACCAGTTTTATTTCATCAATTAGGCCTATTGAAATAATGAAATATTTAGTAATAAACTTTTATAAGAACTCACTCACCTACATGTAACTTAAATCATTTAATTCCTTCATTATCAACACTGTCTAGAATAGCGATTTAAGTGTGAATTGCGACTTCTCTTTGTGTTAAGTCAGCCTCAGACTCCGATAGCCTGTTGGGGGGTTGGAGGGACAGTTCAGTGCTGTATCGTGCGCGCAGGACAATAGGCCTAGGTGTTAATGTTCCTCTTTCATTTGGAGAGTGTCGGATAACGCAGCGACATATACAGTATTATCAGCTGTATGATGTGTTTTTACCCTGAAATGTTTAATTTAGAGAGAGACCCGGCGCGCGCAGCGAGGGAGACTAAATAAACGTGTTAAAAAGAGATCCAACGCGAGAGAGGCAAAGAAAAACGCATGTTTTTGATTTAATTATGTTGCTTTGGACAATTTTCGTTTTGTAGGCCTACTGTTTAAATTGTTTAATATAGCTGTCATTTTTTTGGCAATACAAATTTAAAATGTCGCAAGAATAAGATTAGCCTATAGTGTTTCTTATTTTGCATCGCAAAAGAAATAAACTCTAAACCCGATGCAACCCTGTTTTAAATAAAAAAAACTGTCCCGACACTTTATTTAAACCTTGAAATGTTCGAACTTGGTTTCAAACTTAAGTAATTTTAGTGTTCTTTTACATTACACAATAATTTAGCAGACTAAAGACGAGCTTCTTCATTTTCATTTTCTAATGCAATCGGCTGACAATCTTCCTTCATCAGTTTGTGTCCTTTGTGCAGCGGCTGCGGTTCTACAGGAATGTAGTAAATGTATGTTGTAATGATAATTAAACAAAACTCTTGACTTTAAATAAGCAAACAGTTATAAACAGTTAGCTATTTAAGCATCAAGAAGGTAAAATATAAACGCTGTTGGCCAACATCGGTTAACATCATGTAGGCCTATGCTAGAGCTACCGTCTGTACGTCTGTAAATGATTTTATTGCAATGTTTTATGTTTTCATTATTTATTCAATTTCATTTCAGTAGCCTGATTTCAGTATTGTGATTATGAATTATTTTAACTACGTTTCACTTGTTGAATTCATCTGCTACCAGCTTTCAATGGCGCAGCGGCAGATTACGCATGAGAAAGAATAAACAAACACTTTTCAGAGTCTATGATTGTACCGCCTCTTAGCGATAAAAGGCAGCAAATACACCCCACATTTTACCACCACGGTGGAACGGCTGATGTGGGCGTTATCATGGCTTGCCTCAACATTTGCGTTTGAATAGCCCACGTCCTCCGTGGGCGTGTCAGATTAACGCGTAATGAAGTGTAATGAGCTGGGGAAAAAAATTCTGACAGCACTCTCTTTTCATACAGATTACATAAACTGAGAATATTTTTTTTTATATATATATAAATTGCTTCATTGAAAAGAAGAGAATTCAAGCTTCATAAAGAAATATCTCTCGTGCCTGTATGACAAGTATTTGCGGAGTTATAGTTAATTTCCGGACGCGTTTCAGAATGGACTGCACTGACAGAGAGAAGGCAAAACTCGCATCATGTTTGTTTTTCTTTATTTGACAAAAAGCACAAAACTTTGTTTTTATTGTGAGTATACAGAAAAATAATAGACACTTAACAGGATCGAATGATGTATAACACTTATATGTACGATCAAAATCAACAGAGTATTCTAAGTCTATTTTTCTGCTATGTGAAAAAAAACCCGGCAAAACGCGCTGGCGCGTTCCTGGTCCCCAGAGGGTTAAAGACCACTCTGGCTGCAGCATTCTGGATCAGTTGCAGAGGTTTGACAGAGCAAGCTGAAAGACCAGCCAGGAGAGCATTTCAAACGTCCAGTCTGGATAGAACAAGCGCTTGAACAAGGAGTTGTGTAGCATGCTCTATTACGAAGGGACTGATCCTCCTAATGTTGTGCAAGGCAAATCTACAAGACCGGGCAGTTCTAGCAATGTGGTCTGTGAAGTTCAATTGATCATCAATTACAACCCCAAGATTCCTGGCTGACCTGGGGTTATGGATGATGAGCCTAGCTGAATGGAGAAGTTGTGATGAAGTTTTGGGTTGGCCAGGACCACAAGTAGCTCTGTCTTCGCAAGATTTAGTTGAAGGTGGTGGTCCTTCATCCAGCCAGAGATGTCTGTCAGACAGGCTGAGATACGAGCAGCTACCGTGGGATTGTCGGGCTGGAATGAGAGGTAGAGTTGTGTGTCATCAGCATAGCAGTGATAGGAAAAGCCATGTCTCTGAATCACAGATCCTAGTGATGTCATGTAGATTGAAACGAGTAGTGGTCCGAGCACTGAGCCCTCAGGCACCCCAGTAGCTAGATGTTGGGTCTTAGACACCACACCCCTCCACGACACCCTAAAGGACCTATCTGAGGGGGCTTTCACACTAGCACTTTTGGTGCGCACCCGGGTTCGAATGACGTCAGAGTTCGGTTCGTTTGGATGATGTGAACGCTGTCTTCCGAACTCGGGTGCGTACCCGCGAACCGTGCTCGGGTCCACTTAAAAAGGTGGTCTGGGGTACGGTTCATGTGAACTCCAGTACGGTTTGCTGCTGATATGAACGCAACTGAACCAAACCGCGGAAGTGAACCGCTATTGATGACGTATAATGTATAATGTGGTCGACAGGACAGTTGTCAGTGCGTGTGTGCGTGTGTGTGTGTGTGTACACTTACCTTGACGAAAAGCGGGATTGACGCACTGCAAGCAGAGAGATAATTTATGCTTGCCTCCGCAAAAATTGTCTTCGGCTGACAGCCAGCTGTCTTCGGAACGATTTTAGTACTTTTGCAGCAGACATACCCAAGTGTGTTTCTGTATCTTTTCTTTGAAAACAAAACCAAAGGTTAAAAAAAGAACAAATGTGAAGCGAGCAATTCTATCCATTTTGACACCTTTTCATTCATAGCGGCGCCCGTTACCAAGCAACATGATTACACGCCAGCTGCAGCTTGATGACGCAAGCGTACCGCGGTTCGTATACAAATAATATAATGTGAACACAGTCCATCGGGGGCAGGGGGAGGGGGGAGCAATCGAACTCGGGTTCGGAACAGGCAATCGAACCAAGTGTGAAAGCGCCCTGAGAGGTAAGACTTGAACCAATGGAGTTCAGATCCCGAGATGCCCTTCATCTTTAGGACTGACAGGAGGATCTGGTGGTTAACTGTGTCAAAGGCAGCAGACAGATCCAGCAGGATGAGAACTGAGGATTTGGAAGCTGCTCTTGCCAGTCTCAGAGCTTCAATTACTGAGAGCAGGGCAGTCTCAGTTGAGAAACCAGAAACCAGACTGATTGTTGTACAAGAGGTTGTTCTGTGTAAGAAAGGAGGAGATCTGGTTGAAAACAACTCATTCAAGTGTTTTTGCGACGAATGAAAGATGGGATACCAGTCTGTAATTTTCCAGATGTGCTGGATTTAGAGTGGGTTTCTTAAGCAGTGAGGTTACCCGAGCCTGCTTAAAAGCTGTGGGAACGGTACCAGCGTGTAGAGAGGCGTTTATGATGTGCGTGAGTGTAGGTACAATTGAGGAAGAAATGGCTTGAAGTAGATTAGTGGGAATAGGATCAAGCGGACAGGTGGTAGGGCGATTGGAAAGGAGGAGTTTGGAGACCTCTGCCTCTGAAAGTAGAGAGAAGGATGGTAGAATGTGTGCGTTTGCTGGTAAAAAAGTGTGTGTCAGTTTGTGGATTGGTAAATTGGCCACAGATGGTAGTTGTTTTATCTGAGGAGGAGGAGGAGGAGGAGGAGGAGGAGGAGGTTTTTGAAAAGCATGCAAGAGTCAGAATAATTGTTCATTTTGTTGTAATAGTAAGTCATTTTAGCAGTAGAGATATTAGAAGAGAAGGAAGTGAGGAGGGATTGATAAAGACCAAGGTATGTAGGATATTTTGATTTGCGCCACTTCCTCTCTGCACCCCTTAGTTTAGAACGATGTTCGCGGAGAACATCAGATAACCAGGGGACAGAGGGTGTGGTGCGGGCTGGCCCGGAGTAAAGGGGGCAGAAGTTGTCCAAGCAGGATGTTGAAGTGGAGAAAAGAGTATCAGTTGCACTGTTAGTATCTAGTGTTGAGAGCTGATCAGGTGGAGGATGTGTGGAAGAGACCAAAGAGGATAGGCGAGAGGGTGAAAGTGAGTGTAGGTTCCGCCGAAAGGTGACCAGTGGAGTGTGTGATGTGTTCTGAGGCAGGTTGAGGTTAAGAGTGAGGAGGAAGTGATCTGAGGTGTGCAGCGGAGTGACCAGTGTATGGTCAGTGGAGCAGTAGCGTGTGTAAATAAGGTCCAATTGGTTACCTGATTTGTGAGTAGCCGCAGTACATACTCGTTTGAGGTCGAATGAGGCAAGCAGAGTGTGGAAATCAGCAGTGTTGGGCATGTTACTTAAAAAAAGTAATTAGTTATAGTTACTAGTTACTTCTCATAAATAGTAACTGAGTTAGTAACTGGGTTAAATCATTATAAAAGTAACTAATTACCAGGGAAAGTAACTATTGCGTTACTTTTTTTTTAAATGTTCAAATAGGCCTATGTTAAATAACTTGGATGCACCCAATATTAAATATGTTAAATTAATTAAATGTACACTATAGAATAAATTATTATTAGAAAACTTTGTCCACTAATCTACACTATCGTAATGTTGCTGTGGGACAGTGGCGGTTTTAGGCACGGGCAAACCGGGCAGTCGCCCGGGGAGGCATTTCTTCATTTCACATGGGGGGCGGCACAAGCAGTTAAAAAAAACCCTCTGTGCCGCGAAGGTTTTCTATTTTTTATTATTTCCATTCAATTATTGCCAATGGCGCGGCGCCCCTGCTTGCTGAGAAGGTGCCGTGCACAGAAGCGATGTCAAGGGGGTCTCCTGATTAGTTCACGTATCGCGTCTTTTGCGTGCTCGAGGTCGTTATTTCAAATAGGAGCACGGGAAGCGCGCTCATAAACTTTTAAGTATGGGAGTGCACGTGCACCCAAACACTTGGGTGTTTTTCTCTTCTTCGTAAATAAATATTTAATCAGAGCTACAGCAAGTGTTTTTCTGTGGTGGAAATACATTAACTACTAAAACGTATTTGTCGTTCTGGAGAGCGCAGTGCATGGCTGTATAGCAACGACAGCCATGGGAAGATCGGTCCGAATTTTACTATTAATAATAAAATATAAGTTACTGTGCATTATAAATGTCAGGAATGTATCTTTATTGACTCAGTCTTTTTATAGAGATGATTTAAATGCTGAAATATGAGGTTTATCTTTTTATAAAACCTTTTTTGTGTTAACTTTTTTTTAAGTTTAGTAGGTAACATAAAAGACACTCCTTTAATAAAACATAATAGATGGTTTAGAACTTTTAATATGTAATATTGCACAGACCACAACTGGCCAACAAATAAGTCTAAAAATAAATTATGCTTAAAAAATGTACCAAAAATGAATAAATAATAATAAAGAAATATACACACACTCTTTGTAGCGAAAATTAAAATCATAAACAGTTTAACAAGTGCTCCCAGAACCTTCCCAGAACGTTCCCTGCAGGTTATTTTTTAGATTTTATTTGTATAACCATGTAAATTAATTAAAACGTTGCAGATGATGCCAATAGGCTACAGAGATTATTCTAAAGTTCCTTTCACTCTGGGCGCAATTTTGACGCATGAATAATTCGCGCGATGGTGTTATTTTTCGATCAGCTGTTTGTGTAATGAGTGCTTCCACACCGAACGCGAATGTGCTGAGGCGAAAAAACGACTTTTATTTTTCCGCTTCGATGTCGATTTTTATTTTATTTCATTTTTTTACTTTTACTGCGACAGAAAAGGCTTCAGCCAGTCACACACAAGGAAACAAAGGTGACGTCACAGCAAAAATGACGCATCTTCTTCTTACTAATGGATTGTTTATTTTATTGCAATATAAACGTAGCCCCTGATGATTTTAAGAGGACAGCTCACTACTGTATGTACACCCCGCCGCCGACTTGAGCGGCAAAGAAGCTCTGGCCGCTCTGTCGAGGACGCTTGTCAAATAATACGGGGAAGCTTGTTGACGCTTTGGCCGCTCTGACCAGCTTTATGTTCGAGAGAAGAGAAGTGTCACAACAACATGAAATGTAAACAAAAAATAAGCAATACATTGAAACTAGAAACCTTTTATAATGACAGCATTTTTATATTGCCTATTCCGCATCTTAACGCACACATGCTTGCCACAAAGAACCGGCCAAAGTAAAGATTATGCATTAAACATTTGAATTGTTTATTAATAAACTAGTGTTTTTTGTCAGTTTTCGGTTCATTTATGAGACGCTCCAGTTCACGCGCCGGCGCCTCCGTGTCCTAATTATATTGTCTACTATTTGCTTCTTATTTATTAATCCAGGTAATTTGTTGACGAAACATTGATTAAAATTAAGATACAATTTATACAAAATGAAATTCACTTTAAAGAAAGGCTTTCAACAAAACAAAACTTAATAAGTGGTCAAAATTCCGGTAGCTTTGGAAGCTCAAGTCGGCAGCGGTGTGAACGTATGTTAAGCAGACTGCCAGATGCTGCTCCGGATCAAATGGTTCCCTGAAGTTTGTGTCTGAAGGAGCTCCTCAAATTGTCCTACAGACATCTGAAAGTAAGTGCGGAAAAACGCCATGACAAAGTTTAAGCTCCTGTACAAGATTAGCATACTCCCCTTCAGACTCTCTGTTCTTTAAGATTGGGTGCATGCACCCTTTTCTGTCTTTTAAAGAAAATGAAAAGCTCGTCTTCACTGGATGATGATGATGATGAAGTGTCCATGTTTTCTCAGCTGTCGGCACGAAAGTTTTGGAATGTTGAAGCTCTGAACGTTGCAAATTCGCGTCGCGGCTGATGTGAATGGTTTTGACGCGAACTATTCGCACGCAAACTACTCGCTTTTTCGTTTCGCTTTTTCGTTACGCGTCCGGTGTGAAAGGGCCTTAATGCTGAAATTTGTAATTTATTTATAAACAAACTATATAATGCTCAGACACACTCGGTCTCTCTCGCACAGTCGAGCGCGCTCTCGGACACATTCGGTCTCTTGCGGCGTTCGCTTTGCTTTTGTCCAGTCCGGCGCCTCATAAACACACACACACCAGAGAAAAAACTTTGCAGGTCCTATGGCGGAGAGAGAGCCTACTCGGATGGAAACCGCTTCAGTGAGCTCAACTAGGCTATAGTAACGCCGCATTTTATTGTCAGTAATGGTAACGGCGTTGTAACGGGGGAAACAGTAATTTGTTTGATTACTCGTTACTGAGAAGGTAACGCCGTTTATTTATAACGCCGTTATTCCCATCACTAGAAATCAGCAGCATGAGGTTTTTCTAGATGGATGTTGAAGTCACCAAGAACTATGAGAGGAGTACCATCTTCAGGGAAGGATGAGAGTAGCACATCAAGCTCCTCCAAGAAACTGCCAAATTGACCTGGGGGACGATATACAACTACGAAATGGATTTTAATAGGACTAGTGATGGTACTTGAATGTGATTCAAATGAGCTGTTGTCACAAAGAGGTGAGAAAGGATCAAATGTCCAGCCGTTTGAGATGAGTAGACCAGTACCTCCACCCCTTCCGGTCAGGCGAGGGGTGTGTGAGAAAGTGAAGTTAGTGGAGAGGGCAGCACTGCCGTGCAAAGGCAAAAGACTGTAACTTTGTTTTTGGTCAAAAATGAGTTATTGATATTTTTGGCACATTCAAGACCTCCTTTATCATGTGGATAAGTATCTTGAGTCAATTCCGTTGTTTTTTCGAGAAAATAATGGGTTGTCTTAACCGTAACTTCCAAAAGCCCATGAGAAACCAAGGCAGAACACCGTAACACCAGTTACTGCTCTTTGGCTTTGTTTTGGAACGCTCATATTGAGTTAAATCAATCAATATGAAGTTACTGTGCCGGCGTTCTATCAAATAATGCTACCTATCAGATTATACGGTGTTCTGTCTTTGTTATACTCTCCATTAAAAGTGAAATTACGATGTAGCCTGTGTACTTTGTACAGCTACCATCCGTCCCTGTAACTTCCTCGGAGCTTTGTCCTGCACTAATGCGGTCAGAACATTGATTTAGTAGGCTCTTAACCCGCTCCATCGACAATTAAACGTGCGATATCGATCGCGAAGGATATATGCAGAGTTGACAGAAAAATGTTACACATGCCGTAGCAGGTCAATACAACAAAGAACTAAAGCCCCGCCTCAGGCCTCACCCAGTTCGGGTACCGGACCTAGTTGAAACAATCATGCATCTAGCTGGCAGAGTGCCAAAACTTCGCCGGCGCCTTCAGCTCCGCCCTGAACACAGTCGAGAGCCGACGCGGGACTAATATATCACAGGGAGTGATAATAATGAAGCAACAAGGGTATATTGGTGCATACAACATAATGAAACAAGAAGTGCTGGTGCATAGGGCCTACAACATCAGAACAGTTAAAAGCATGCATACAAAACACAGCGTCCGGAATAAATCCGCGGGACGAGCGAAGTGCACGCACAATAATAGTAAGCAAGTAAGTAAAATTTATTTATATAGCACCTATCACAGATAAAATCACAAAGTGCTTTACATAGCAAGTTTAACAAAATAATAACAATTAAGACACATCATACAGAAATAAAATAAAATAAAATATACAAACAAAATAGCTCAGTCAACTGAAAGCTTGTCTAAAAAGTACTGTCTTTAGCTGTTTTTTAAAAGAATCAACAGAATCGGCCACGCACAATGACGAGGGCAGGGCATTCCACAGTTTGGGAGCTACTGCATAAAATGAGCGCTCTCCCCAAGTTTTAAGGCGTGTTTTGGGGACCATCAGGAGGTTTTGACCTGAAGAACGAAGAGTGCGGCCGGAAGAGTATGAGGTCAGCATGTCGGCGATATATTGGGGGGTCTGTCCATGTAGTGCTCTAAAAGTTAAGACTAAGATTTTAAACTCAATTCTATATTTTACTGGAAGCCAGTGAAGATTAAATAAGATGGGAGTAATGTGAGCCGTTCTGTTAGTTCCTGTAATTAGCCTGGCTGCAGCGTCTTGCACCAATTGAAGACGGTTCAGAGAAGATTTGTTAAAACAGGTAAAAAGAGAATTACAATAATCAAGCCGTGAAGAGATAAAAGAGTGAATGATCAATTCCATGGTAGCTTTAGGTAAAATAGATCTCAGTTTAGAGATATTTCTCAAGTGAAAAAAAAACATTTCTGACCAACTGTCTAGAATGACCATCCAGATACATAGATTGGTCGAACAAAACACCCAGGTTTCTTATGCTACGTTCACATCGGACCCGAATAGCGTATCAGGCGCGAGTGATTTCAATGTTAAGTCAATGCAAAGACGCGTTACGCGCGTAAAGAATTCCTGTGGCGCGAATGAGGCGTAGAGCGCGGCGCGGTAGACGCGAATACGCCTCATTCGCGCGTCAAGTTCGCGCGAATTGAGCATCTGGCGCGTTAAGCGCGTTACGCGCGAATGATTTAGTTAGTGCTATTTGTCCATTCACGCGTTTGACGCGAATCCGAGTTGAAAAATCTGAACTTTGGCGTCAATTCGCGCCGCGTTAACCAATCAGGAGCTTAGCTGCTTGCTGCTGTCACGTGGTGAAGTGTCTGGATGCCTCAATAAATTATTTTGTAATATGACTAAATGCCTGCGTGTGGTTCTAATGCACAACAAAGCAAATATTTTATCACTTAAAACTATTTCAATATACGAGACATGTTCATTTTGTATTGAATGTTATTTATTCCATATCTAGATTATATGAAATATTATGATGTAAAGACAACCAACATATATGTGCATAAGTTCGTGTCTGGACGTAAGAGAGAAAAAATCATAGGACAGGTTAATAACTTTTGGAGGCTGGCTCTATTTATCATCAAAACAAAAATAAATGACAGATTAGGTGGATGAGGGCGAGGGTGATCCTCGCTCCGATGCGGGACAACAGTCATCAAGCTGGGCGCGGGACAGGCGGAAGTACCGCTGACAGCGGCCGTCATCCAGGCGCAGCTCCTGGAGCGAGCAAATGTGAAACTCGCCGAACTGGGAACGCCTCCGGAGGGTCTCGTGGACCCAAATACGGCGACGACGACCCATACGCCGTTGTTCTGCTCTCCAGAGCAAATACAGAGCGGTGACTCTCTCCACGAATGCTCGATCAACATCAGCCATCTTGTAAAAAGATGGCCGTCAACAGTTTTCGCCTCCGGAGTTTCATCGGATTTCGCCTCCGACGCGCGTCACGTGCGTAAATTTCGCTTCAAACTTTTGTTTTTTACGCGCGTCAATTTCGCTCTTGGATTCAAAGTGGTCAAGCGTATAACTAGACGCGGTAGGCGCGAATTTGACGCGCTATTCGCGTCCGGTGTGAACGTAGCATTAGACTCATCTGGAAGGACGAGTCCAAGGAACAGAGGGGTTGTTTAATTTGGGGTAGTTTTTGTTCTGGAGCTATGATCAATGTTTCAGTCTTTTTTGTATTTAGTTGTAAATAATTATTATATAACCAGGGCCCTCATTTATCAATGGTGCGTAGAAAAGGTTCTATATTTTGTCCAACGAATGAAATTTAGAATGTGGTTAAGTACAAGAAAATCCGCAATTATCAAACGTGCGCACGCAGTTCTTACGCACATGAGTAAGCAATCATTGTTGATAAATACTACATGTGCGTAAGTACCATGCTCGTTCGCATTCATGGTCATTAGCATTCGGAAACGCCTCCAATTAACCATATATGGTGACAACACTTCCCTTTAAAAATTACGTGATTGTGTTTTTTCCTCACTGCAATAATGGCAAAGAAAGCAAAGAAGAGGAACTTCACAAACACAGAATTAGAGATACTTGTAAATGAAGTTTATGAAGTAAATGAATCCAACCAACAGATATTGTTTAGTTCATTCACTGCAGGAGGAATTACATTTACATTTACATTTACATTTATTCATTTAGCAGACGCTTTTATCCAAAGCGACTTACAAATGAGAACAATAGAAGCAGTTAAACTAACAGTAGGACAACAATACGTAAGTGCTATAACCCCTCTCAGTTTAATTTTAGTGCAGTTTTTTTTTTTTTTTTTTTTTTTAATAGAATAGAAGAGAAGAGAAAGTGTTCATTCTACTGAATCAAGTGCTGCCGAAAAAGATATGTCTTCAGCAGTTTCTTGAAAGTGGCTACTGACTCAGAAGCTCTGGTTGAGTTAGGCAGATCATTCCACCAACAGGGAACAGCCATTGTAAAGGTCCGAGAAAGTGATTTTGTGCCTCTTTGAGATGGTACCACAAGACGACATTCGCTAGCAGAGCGCAGGTTTCTGGATGGCACATAAGTCTGAAGTAATGAGTTTAGGTAAGAGGGAGCAGTGCCAGTGGTTGTTCTGTAGGCAAACGTCAGTGCCTTGAATTTAATGCGAGCGGCAACTGGCAACCAGTGCAATTGTTTGAGGAGAGGAGTGACGTGTGCTCTCTTCGGCTCATTGAAGACTACTCTGGCTGCAGCATTCTGGATCAATTGTAGAGGTTTGACAGAGCAAGCTGGAAGACCAGCCAGGAGAGCATTGCAATAGTCCAGTCTGGATAAAACAAGTGCTTGGACAAGGAGTTGTGTGGCATGCTCTGTAAGGAAGGGCCTGATCCTCCTAATGTTGTGCAAAGCAAATCTGCAGGACCGGGCAGTTCTAGCAATGTGGTCTGTGAATTTCAACTGATCATCAATTACAACCCCAAGGTTCTTAGCTGACCTTGATGGAGTTATGGATGACGAGCCTAGCTGAATGGAGAAGTTGTGATGAAGTGTTGGGTTGGCCGGGACCACAAGTAGCTCTGTCTTCGCAAGGTTTAGTTGAAGGTGGTGGTCCTTCATCCAGCCAGAGATGTCTGTCAGGCAGGCTGAGATACGAGCAGCTACCGTCGGATCGTCAGGCTGGAATGAGAGGTAGAGTTGCGTGTCATCAGCGTAGCAATGATAGGAAAAGCCATGTTTCTGAATCACAGATCCTAGTGATGTCATGTAGATGGAGAAGAGGAGTGGTCCAAGCACTGAGGCACCCCGGTAGCTAGATGTTGGGTCTTAGACGCCACACCTCTCCACGACACCCTAAAGGACCTACCTGAGAGGTAAGACTCGAACCATTGGAGTGCAGTTCCCGAGATGCCCTTCATCTTTAGGATTGACAGGAGGATCTGGTGGTTAACTGTGTCAAAAGCAGCAGACAGATCCAGCAGGATGAGGACTGAGGATTTGGAAGCTGCTCTTGCCAGTCTCAGAGCTTCAATTACTGAGAGCAGGGCAGTTTCAGTTGAGTGTCCGCTTTTGAAACCAGACTGATTGTCGATCAGTCGATCCTCTGATTGTCCAAGAGGTTGTTTCGTGTAAGAAAGGAGGAGATCTGGTTGAAGCATTCAGAACTGGCATTCAGACAAGACAAATTACAAATAAAAATTATTTTATTTGTCTGAAATAAAATTCAGACAAATTACAAATAAAAGAAAAAATGCTGCATGGGAGAATGTCACCAATGCAGTTAATTCCATTGGGTCTGAGGAGAGAACTGTCCCAGAAATAAAAAAAAATGGTTTGATATTAAAGTATTGGCTAAAAAACGTGTCACAGCACACAGACGAGAAATGTCCGCAACTGGAGGAGGACAGACAACAACGGAACTTTCCCTATTGGACAACCGCATAGCCTGCATCATCGGAGACACGGCTCTGTCCGGGATTACTAAGGACGATGACACTGATGCTCTTGCGACAGAACAAACCGGGCCATCTAACACCCAAAGTGAAGGTAAAATAAACCAACTGGAGTAGGATATTGTGTTTGCATACATTTTATTTCAATTTGTAAACTTTTAATGAAATAATTCATAGGATAAACTCAATTAAATTAATGTGAACATGTGTTTCCTTAATAGCGACAGCCGTTGTGCCTGAGGAGCTTGAGGAGCCGGGCCCATCCATTGCCCCTTCCATGCGCCGTGCGCCAAGAGTGCTGAGTGAGGCGGGCGGTGCAACAAAATCAAGAGGAAACAACAAAATCCATTAATGACCTAAAGGATGAACTGAGCAACATAACGAATGTATTGATTCAAATCAACGAGTCTCTGAAACAGATTGCCTCTTGCGCAAATACAATATTATTGCTAATAAACCATAAACAGCTGACTAATGTGATTTCAGTTATTTGTTTCCACGAAGCTGCAAAACACAAAATGAAATCGCTGTAATGTTTCTGCACTCGACCAATGGCCAGACTTACCTAAAATGTCTGTATGATCCTCTGTCTTGTCTGAATGCCAGTGGCATTAGGAGGTGGCAGGGGCACTGCATCGGGCATAGGGCCGTCTGGTCTTGGGGGTTCCTGCAGAGGGATGCCCTGTCTGATGGCCAAGTTGTGTAACACACTGCAAGCCATGATGATTTTGCATGCTTTTTCTGGCTGATACTGCAGTGTCCCTCCCGTGCTTGACAGACACAGCCATCGTCCTTTCAGCAGGCCTATTGCGCGCTCAACTGTGCTCCTTGAGCGCGCATGGGCACGGTTGTATGCCTGTTCCTGCTCGGTCCTCGGGTTGGTTAGGGGGGTCATTAGCCATGGCTTTAGCGGGTAACCTTGATCACCTAATGATGAAATAGTTTTAAGTAATTGTACATAGCCCTACAATAGCATTTTCAACATGTTGTAGCCTTAAATTCACCAATGAGCCAGCCATCCTCAACAGCACCTTCTTGGAGACGCACACCCACAGAGCTATTCTGCAGAACGAACGTGTCGTGTGTTCCTCCAGGCCACCGCGCAACAACGTTTAATAACAACAAATTTGCATCACAAATTATTTGCACGTTAACAGAATGAAACCCTTTTCATGAAACCCATTTACATAATTAAATTCGTTGGTTGATGGTGCTTTTATGGCGATGTGGGTGCAGTCTATAGCTCCAATTATGTTTGGGAATCTAGCAATGGCATGAAAGTCCCGTTTTATTGTGGCTTGTTGAGGATTTCGATAAAGGAACTGGATGTAGGTTGGGGCCAAGGAAATAATTGCATCCAACACTGCCGGCATGATCCTACTCACTGATGGCTGGGATACACCACATATGTCTCCAACCTCACGCTGAAATGTGCCAGTAGCTAAAAATCCAAGGGTGGACAGGAGTTGGATGTGCACGGGAATGGCTTTCGTGCGATTTGTTTCTCTCTCCAACACTGGTCCTAAATCACGACACAAATCCAGCAGTACATTTTTGGGAAAGCGGTACCTACTTAGAAGCCACTCTGCGCTCTCGCCAAGCAGATCAGCGCGATCTTGGAAAACGCGCTCTCTGCGGAGCGCATTGTTTGCCAAGTCTTCCAATAACGCAAGATAAGCCATTGCACTGAGACAAATATATTTCACATCTGTCTTTTATAGGGTTTGACACAATTTAAGCATCGTGTTTAATACTAGACAAATTATAAATTGAGTGTTTTAAAGGAAACACAGGACATATGTGGATTGCTTAATGCTTACTGTGCCACTCTTAAATGCTTTTTATGTGTAGTGTCGCTATTCTACCACTAGATTATCTGCGTAAGCATGCTCAGAGGTGTGCTTATATTTACACACATTTCTACGTATAAGTACAACTTGGTGAATCCCACACTTTGCGTAAAATTGTTCTTACGCACTCACTACGCACAGATCTGTCCGTACGCACCATTGATAAATGAGGGCCCAGGTCTTAATGCATAACAGGCATTCTAATAAATCGGTTAATTTACCTAATTCTGACTCATTGAAGAAGCAATACAGCTGAATATCATCAGCATAAAAGTGATAGGACACATTATGAAAATTACGAATTATTTCACTAAGGGGGCTAATATACAATAAAAACAAAATTGGACCTAAAATCGAACCCTGAGGAACTCCATATGAAAGCGGGGTCATGTCAGACAAGATGTTGTTTACGGACACACAAAATTATCTATCACTCAAGTATGAAGTGAACCATTTTAGAACAGACCCAGAAAAACCCAATTCATTACGTAGACGATTTATCAAAACACCATGATCCAATGTATCAAATGCCGATGGTAAGTCAAGTAAAATTAGCACAGTGTATTTTCCAGAATCAGCAGCCATCAAAATGTCACTTGATACCTTTAGAAGAGCAGTCTCAGTAGAATGGAATTTGCGAAAACCTGACTGAAATACATCATAAACATTTTTCCTTCTAGAAATGAAGTCAGCTGCCCCGCCATCACTTTCTCAAGAATTTTAGATAGAAATGGCAATTTAGATATAGGCCTGTAGTTAGTCGGTTCAAAAGAATCCAAATTTGGTTTCTTTAATATGGGGCTGACAACTGCTTGTTTAAAATTGATAGGCACAGAACCAGATAAGAGAGAAAGGTTAATCAGTCTAACAACATACGGACCAACTAAATCAAACACTTTTAACAGCAACAAAGTCGACAATACATCAAGCAGACTTGAAGATGGTTTAACTTTGCTTAATAAGGCCTTAATATCCTCTCCATTGACAGGTGAAAAAGTATCCCAAGAGTAGAGGCAGCTAGACCACAGGATATGGACTCAAGAGATGGATTTATAGTAGCTCTAATATCTTGCACCTTATTTACAAAAACCTGTAAAAACCTATTACAGTCAGACTTTGAGTGCACAGGCACTTGGAAAGCAGGAGGAGAGACAATCTTAGATATGGTATCAAACAGGACTTTAGGATGTTTCTTGTTCAGGGTTCGAAAAATAAACTGTTTTATCATAACATTAAGCACTGTGATAAGCTCTTTCAAATGCAGTCTATGTACTTCCAGACTAGTTGATTTCCACAAACGTTCAACTTTACGGCACTTTCTCCTAAAATACATTATTTCTTCATTCAACCAAGGGCACGGATTCTTAGGGGATGTGCTTTTATTTTTCAGAGGTGCAACATTATTTAAAATAGACAAACAATGGCTATCAAAAGACTGAAGAAATGAATCAACGTCACTACACTCAATAAAAGAACTAGGGTCAAATGCCTCAGGAAATTTCTCAACTGTGGTTTGCGTAATTATGCGTCTTTGCAGCATAGGTGTACATGGAGGATAATCAATATTAAATGACAGGTTAAAAAATATGCAGCTGTGGTCACTAACATTAATGTCCATAACACACAATTGGTCAATGTTCAGGCCTAAAGAGAAAACAAGGTCCAACGTATGGCCTTTTATATACGTGGGACCAGAAACACACTGTTTAAAATTAAATGATTCAGTGAGAGTTATGAACTCAGATGCCACAGCACAAGAAGAGTCAATATGGAGGTTAAAATCCCAGAGTATCAGAACCTTTTCAAGTTTGATAATTGAAGATAAAAACTCTGCAAAATTCTCTAAAAACAAGCGAGCAGGACCAGGAGGTCGGTAAATTAAGACACAATAAAATGGAGCAATATTTCCAACCTTAGTCATCTGTAGCTCAAATGTATCGAAAGAGTCAGAGTTCAACAGCCTGCAACAGAAACGGTCCCGGTACACGAGCGCGAGTCCACCACCTCGCCGCGACACCCGCGGTGTCCCGAACACAGAACAGTCCGGAGGACAAAGTTCGTTGAGATGAGTGTACTCCATTTCTCGCTGCCAAGTCTCAGTTAGGAAAAAAGTCAATATGTTCCTTTGTGAATAAATCATTGAGGATGAACATTTTGTTAGCAATGGAGCGTGTGTTAAACAGAGCAAATCGAGCCGGCTGGGCACGTTCTGATAGGTAGTGATTGTTACTTGCTAACTGGCATGTCACAGGACACAGAAAGCGCTCTCGCGGGGGACTTCGGAGCCGGCGAGACAGAAAAGTCTGGTCAGGTTGACTGATCCAAAAGGACGGCGGTGCACAGGACGTGTTCATGCCCGGCTTGCTGACAGGAACCGACCTCAGGCAACGCTCAATCCAGAAAGATCCAGGACCTCTCAGACATGGAGGCAGGCCACGTTGTTTCCTCAGCCTGACCTGGACACCAGCCCTGGAACCCCGCTTCCTTCTCCTACCACGAGGCTTCGTTACTAGCAGGTACATCGGCGATGACGTGGAATATTCCAAGTTTGGAGGGAAAAACTCTGTAGTCCTGGCCCAGGTAACCGAGAAGTCGTTCATGGACCTCTTGATGTGGAATAACGTGTGGCGATAGTATTTTAAAACAGCTGAGACACAGCTACTTGTTAACAGGGCTGATATGACAAAAAACAACACCAGAAAAAAACACAGATACACGTGAGAAAAGAGTGAGAGCAGAGGCAAAGCCGAACACAGGCGCCATCTTGCACTTGGTATTACTTAGTTCTGGGCAGACAGCTGAAACATAATAGGGCAGACAGCTGAAACCAACGCATACTGAAAAGACGCAGAACACAGAAGGTTGTGCTATAAATGCATTAGTCGTCTAGGTAGTCCAGAACGTGCTCCCTATTGAGACCTAGGGGTAAAGCACTGCATAGGCTACTTTTCGTGAACGGAGCGTGACACCTTCGAACACGAATCTCGGTAAACAAACGCCTGTGAAAGTATGCGTCAGATCCACCGCTATAAGTCTCCGGGTCGAATGTGCGCAAAGATCTGTTTTATCGTGATCATTTTGAACGCGTGTTTAGTAAGTCTTATGCCACTCGGTACCACTTGAAGATACTCTTAAGTCTTTACCGCTATGGAGGTATTTTGTCATGTCTATATTAATAGGGCCACCAGAATGCAACCAAAGCACAATAAGTAGAAGGCAAGGTAATTGTAGATCATACAAAATAAATGTCATGATCACTAGATTTTATACAGGTGTTACTATAATGATTTTGTTAATGGTGATCAGCAACCAAATATTGATAATGTGGAAGTTACTGCCTTTTGCCTTGGCATGACTTCTCATTTTTTTCTGACAATACAAAGGCAGAGTACAGTAACTTTAAAATAGTGGTCAAAACTCAAGTTTGAGCTCAAAATTTTGTTATGTAGATAATTTTCATTACTTAAACATCTAATTGCCAGATTTTCAGTGTCCTACCTATAATTAATTTGGCGGGACAACTAAAAATCTTTAAAGTAATTTTTCTCAGTTCCACACTCTAGCGAGTTAAGGTCTTTTTCCTTTGTAGTTCAGAGCATGTGTGGCAGTGTCCTCTGGTCTGATCCAGGTCTCAGTCAGGGCCAATAGGCTGAGACCAGAATGACTAGAAATAGATGTAATGAAATCAGCTTTGTTTACGGACTGGCAGTTCCAGAGACCGATAGGAAAAAATAATAAAGTATTAGAAGACACTGGAAAGGTAAGAAGGTTGTTAGGATTGTACTGCCTCCGACGTGTGACATTTGATTTAAGTCTGTTAGTAATAGTAGGGATTTGAAAAAACATAGTGTAAAAGAGCTCACAAACAGAAAGATCAGATGAAAAAGTAGTGTAGAAGAGAAAGCGAACAACAATAAAATAAAATAAACAACAAGAATTTAATACTCAAGTGCCTTGTCGGTGTCCTTGCTCAGTGGAGTCGCACAGGTAGAGTCGCTGGTCTTTACACTCTTCGGTCTTCACACAATGAGGGCTTCACACGAGGGCTGCCGCGGAGCAGTAACCAATTATATACACGTACTACCCCTCTCCAGTAAGATCTTCAGTCACATCCCCCTTCAGCGCATCACAGCAGCTGGGAACGGCATCCTACGCCAGGAACAGGCAGGCTTTAGGAGGGGCAAGTCATGCATCAACCACATCTTCACCCTGAGGCAGATCCTTAAGCAATCCCATGAGTGGAAGGGACCCATTTATAATATGTGGTCTTTGTGGATTTTGAAAAAGCCTTCGACAGCCTGACATCGGCAGCTTTATATATATATATTTTTTTAGCAAAACAAAAAAAGATGTTATAACAGCTGGTAACCTCGAGACATGAACCTCGAGCCGCCTCGAGACCCGCTCAACCCTTCTGCTCCTGCACCTCCTGCCCGGTGGAACCAGGTAAGTGTTGCACAGCACCCGCACACTCCGCTACGGGCCGCCTTCCAGAGAGAGCCTCCTGAGAGTCTCTGGTTAGCGCTCCCCAGTCCGTCTCGCTGGCACATTCGGACCATCATGCTCGGCTATGCGATTCAGTTCGCCCGGACGCGTACTTTCATGTCTCGATTCTTCCTCGACACAGACCGTTTCTGCGCTTTGCGTTCGAGGGTCGAGCATATCAGTACAAGGTCCTGCCCTTCGGGCTGTCCCCGTCTCCTTGGTTTCATGGCCCCTTGTTCCCATGAGAGAACAGGGCGTTCGCATCCTCAACTATCTCAACAACTGGCTCATACCAGCACACTCTCGAGATCAGCTATGCAAACACAGGGACCTCGTGCTCAGGCACCTCAGCCAGCTGGGCCTTCAGGTCAACTGGGAAAAGAGCAAACTCGCCCCCTTGCAGAGGATCTCTTTTCACGGTATGGAGTTGGATTCAGTCGCACAGACGGCGTGCCTCACAGAGCAGCGAGCTCAGTCGGTGCTGAACTGCTTGAACATGTTCAAAGTCAGGACGGCGGTCCCACTGAAATTCTTTCAGAGGCTCCTGGGGCATATATCAGCGGCAGCAGCGGTAACCCAGGTCGGGCTGCTTCAAATGAGAACTGGCTTCACGGCACTCACCGGGTGGCAATCCCACCGGCGTGCCACCAGACCTTCAGCCCGTGGTCAGGGCCCTTGGAAAAAGTGTTCAGGCATGCTGTAGTATTCACAGATGCCTCTGCCATGGGCTGGGGTGCCACGTACAATGGGCATGCAGTGTCAGGGGTGTGGACGGATCCCCAACTGCATTGGCACATCAATTGCCTCGAGTTGCTAGCAGTAAGTCTCACTCTGAGCCGCTTGAAAAGGCCGCTACAGGGCAGGGATGTGCTGGTCCGTACAGACAATACTGCGACCGGTGCGTACATCAACCAACAAGGTGGTCTTCGCTCCCGTCGCATGTCGCTACTTGCCCGCCATCTCCTCCTCTGGAGTCAGAAGCATCTGAGGTCGCTTCGAGCCATGTATGTCCCCGGTGTGCTTAACCATGTGCTGGGCTCCCGGGAGAATGGCGACTCCACCCCCAAGTGGTTCAGCTAATCTGGAGAGACTTCAGGGAGTCTCAAGTAGACCTGCTTGCCTCCTCAGAGACCTCCCACAGCCAGCTGTTTTTCTCCCTGACCAAGGGAACACTCGGCACAGAACCACTGGCACACAGCTGGCCCCAGAGCCTCCGCAAATATGCGTTTCCCCCAGTGAGCCTAAGTCAGGGAGGACAAGGAGCAGGTACGCCGTGTAAGACGTGTACGCCTTGAAGTGGAACCTGTTCGTCGAGTGGTGTTCTTCTCACCGAGAGGACCCCCGAAGATGTTCGATAGGGTCTGTGCTTTCCTTCTTGCAGCAAGGGTTGGAGCAAAGGCTGTCTCCCTCCACCCTCGAAATACATGCTGCCGCTATTTCAGCTTATCATGACCACATAGATGGTAAAACAGTTGGAAAGCATGACCTGGTCGTCAGGTTCCTTAGGGGGGCGAGACGATTAAATCCTCCTCGACCCCCCTCCATACCCTCTTGGGACCTTTCCCTGGTGCTTCGAGCACTTCAGGATGCTCCCTTTGAGCTTTTGTAGTCAACAGACTTAAAGCTTCTTTCCATGAAGACTTTGCTGCTGGTTGCACTGGCCTCTATCAACAGGGTAGGGGACCTGCATGCATTTTCGGTAAACGAATCGTGCCTAGAGTTCGGGCCGGGTGACAACCACGTAGTACTGAGACCCCGGCCTGGCTATGTGCCCAAGGTTCCTACCACTCCCTTCAGGGACCAGGTAGTGAACCTGTAAGGAGGCCCCTGCCCCTGGAGGAGGCAGACCCAGCCCTGGCTTTGCTCGGTCCCGTTCGCGCTCTGCGTTTGTACGTGGACAGAACTCAAAGCGTCAGGACCTCAGACCAGCTCTTTGTCTGTTTCGGAGGCCAGCAGAAGGGAAAGGCTGTCTCCAAGCAGAGGATGGCCTAGTGGATGCCATCACCTTGGCTTACCAAGCACAAGGCGTGCCCTGCCCGCTCAGGTTGCATGCACACTCCAAGAGAGGCGTTGCATCCTACTGGGCGCTGCCACATGGCTCCTCGCTAACAGATATCTATAGAGCTGCTGGCTGGGCGAAACCTAACACGTTCGCTAGATACTATAGCCTACGTGTAGAGCCGGTCTCCTCCCGTGTTCTCACCCTAGACGGGTAGAAACACTGAGAGGCCCCACTCTGTCCGCTTGCTGCACCCTACTGTGCACCCTTATTGCTCCAGAGTTAAAAACCTGTTGAGTCCTCCAAACACCCTCGGCCCGGACATGGCGGAGCGTCCGGCACCCGGCCCTTATCCTCTGAATCCTTGAGAACCAGATCTAGCCTGGGTTCCATATGTGTGACCCTACATAGATGGCAAAACTGTGTGACCCTGGATTCCGCAGCATTCCCCTCCCTCAGATCGGGCACGCTTTCCCAGTGTTATCCAATAATCTCACTGTACAGTGACAGATACACTCTGAGTAAGCCCTCTCCTATCGTCCTTCCAGGCAAAAAGGTGTAGAGGCTTGCTCAGGGCGCTGGATGGAGTGCAGCAGCTGTGGCACTTTGGTAGGGATTCCTATCAGTCAGTCACGACGTACGTGACCGACTTTTTAATTATTTTGTTAATTTACTTGTAGTGTTGTCACAGAAAATGGTCCTGATATCAGAAATATTTAAACACTAATGCTGTGGTTGGCCAATTGAAATGAAGTGTTCCAGAGTTCTTCTTTTTTATCAACACTTTGTATGTATGCATTAATAATATAATGTATTGCTATTCCTATAACTCTGATGATCTGTCTGAGCAAGGAAACAATTTTTTTAAGTTGCAAATAATAGACTTACAATTGGCCCTTGGCTCTCATTAACTGAATAACATTTCTACAGTATGTGGTACATAATAATATTTACAATCATGCCATTAAGATGAAAAATGCCATTAAGATGAAGTACTTACCTTCTACATCTAAGTCTTCTGGAAACATCCAAGGAAATGTCTAAGGTTATAATCAGACAGAAAATTGTCATGATCCTGGTTCTTTCTCTCTTCTTTTCTTACTCTGTCTCCATCTGCTGGTCACACACACACATACACACACGCACACCCGTTATTACTCACTCATCTCTTTCAGCTGTTCCTCGTTCTCTCATTCCCTCACCTGCTCTCAATCTCTTGTCATTAGTCTCTCTATTTCTAGCTTTGTCTCTCACCTCTTCTCTGTCGGATTATTGTTACCCGTCACGTATGTTGCTAAACGCTTGTGGTTCATCTACAGATGATTAGTCCAGTCTGGTCTTGTCCTGCCCGGTGCTGGTAATTATTTTGTGCAGTACGTTACCTGATTTGTGCTGTGTCCAGTGTCGTGCCGTGGAGAGTTGCAGAGGGCTCGACGCCTCACCGGCAATCCTGTTCTATTCTTACACGAGCCTTCCAGATCTGCCGCTTGAGCATCACTCTGCCTACCAAGAATATTTTGTGAACTATCCTTTGTTAAACGGCATTGGCGGCTTTGCCTTATTTCCATTAAAAGACTGTATTACCTGCTTTAAGCCTTTTGGAATCTCTTCTCCACCATTCGTGACAGAATAATCCGACCAACATGAACCCAACGGAGGAGCATCCTATCCAAGCTGCTGTGGAGATCCAGGAGCAATGCTGGGTAAGCACGAAGAGGAACTCTCCGCGGCTCGTCACGCTGTGGAGACACTGGCTTCCCAGATGGCTGACCTCACCAAGCAGTTCCATTATTTCTGTATGGACTCTTCTAGATCTTCAGACGTCCCAGAGCCCCGTGTGAACACCCCTACGCGGGTGAGCAGACCGAGTGCATGTCATTTTTGACCCAATGTGAAGTTGTTTTCTCGCTTCAACCTCTCACCTATGCCAAGGAACGCTCTCGCATCGCCTTCATCATCTCGCTTCTCGAGGGACGGGCTCGTGAGTGGGGAACAGCTGTTTGGAGCTCTGATGCAGACTATTTAAGCCACTATTCCCTATTTAAAGAGGAGATGTTAAAGGTTTTCGACCGATCAGTGCACGGCCCTGAAGCATCTCGTCTGTTATCCACCCTCCGCCAGGGAAGACGCTCGGTCGCAGATTTCTCTGTTGAGTTTCGCACTCTCTCCACCTCCTGTGGGTGGAATGAACCTGCGCGATTCATCGAGGGACTTAATGCCGAGATCAGGGATGAGGTTCTAGCTCGTGAGGCTCCTTCTCTTCTCGACCCTCTTATCGACCTGGCTCTCCGCGTGGAGAAACGTTTCGAGTTACGCCGACGCACTCGCAACACTGTGACGCCTCACCGGCAATCCTGTTCTATTCTCACACGAGCCTTCCGGATCTGCCGCTTAAGCATCACTCTGCCTACCAAGAATATTTTGTGAACTATCCTTTGTTAAACGGCCTTGGCGGCTTTGCCTTATTTCCATTAAAAGACTTTATTACCTGCTTTAAGCCTTTTGGAATATCTTCTCTACGGTAGCCCAGTAGTGCACAACACAACGAAATTCAAAAAGCAAACATAAGTTCACAACACAACGGAAACAAGCCACAACACAACGGAAACAAGCCACAACACAACGGAATAGCCACAACACAACGGAATAGCCACAACACAACGGAATAGCCACAACACAACGGAAATGCTCCCGACCACTAGGGGGACAGGTGGTCTCCGGAAACGGTAAATTGCTCTCAATCTCCCATGCGTTATCGCTGGCGGTCTGGATGCTTCACGCGCAGAGACAAACACGAAGAATGTGAATGTAAGTACAAACAAGTAAATATTAAAATGTATGTTTAATTTTAGTGTTGTTGAACACTTTAACACAATATTTGTCTTGTGCAGTAGATAGATAATTACTGTTTACTTGCCAAGAAGATAGTCACTGTGATTTTGCGTTGAGATTTTATTTCAAAAGATTATTGTTAGTCTGGACGCCGTTTTAACAGGCTGCTTCTTCCCTGAAGTTAGTAATTTTTTACAGATCACAATGTATTATCCATTTTGTGGCGCTACACTGGAAAGCTGTCCTGCTTTTTGCAGTGCATGTGGTAAAAGCATAAAATTTCTGAAAGATAAAATTCCTGCTGAAAATGAGGCAAGCACGAGTGCAGGTAGGCAACAATACTGCTTGGTGAACTGTCGAGTATAATTTGAGAGATTTCTATGTGACAATGTGTTTGAAGCAGGAAAATCAGAGAGAAGTACAGTGGATTCCTTCATGAAGTTCAGGGCTTTGAAGGAGAAGGAGAGGAAAACATTCTTTACTAAGAAAAGTCAGGAATCAAAGAAGGATAAAAAAACAGTGAAGGTATCTTTTATATGCCACAATAGGGATGAAGACTATTGTAACTTCTATTTCAAAATTCATTTACATGGTAGTTAGAATTATTATTCCCCCTAACCCATATTTGTTTCCTATGGAATTCAGTCCAGTTGTGGAATTGAGAAAATAAAGATATCAACTATTTTCAAAAACATGATTATCTTTAAATCTGTCAGTTTTATTTTCATTGACAAAATTGTTTTTATAAATATTTTATAAAATACTCACATGCCCCAAGTTAAAGCTAATTTAAAATTTCAGTTTGTGACTTAACTTTTTTTTCCATTCTTTTCATGTGTAGATTTGTTGGAGTTATGTGGAGACATGGTGGTGTTCTAAAGCCTATCAGAGGGAAGACCCTGCCTCTTGATGTTCAACCTAATTGGTCATCTGAGCAAATTTTAATTGCAGCTGAAAAGAAAGTAAGATATTTTAATCAGGATATGGAAGAGGGCCCCTATGTATTGTTGTACCCAGATGGTTCAGAGGTGAAAAACATTCCAGGAACAAACACCAATTTCAAACTACACCTGTACAAAGAAGCAATTGGAAAGGCTTATCAAAGAATAACACTGTTTATAAGCACATTTCAATACTTTTTAGCCAATGGTAAGCATATTTAATTTAATGAAAATCTTACAAAGACATAATGTATAAAACACTATTTACACGAATGGGTTTAAATCAAAGTGAATTTATTACTTTCATTGTTGTTTGAAGACTGCTCTGGGGATTCTTCTAGTGAAGACAGTGAAGTGCAAGTAAAGTCTACATCTCACAGTCCGCATTATGAGAGTGACACTTTGGTGGGTGCATTTAATTGCATGTCTCCTTGCATAACATTTAATTTTAACTCATTTTAACAAGTGGCTTTTCTTCTTTTTTTACAGATATGGGATGTTCCAGATGAAGCAAGCAAGGTATTAGCACAGTTAAAAAGAAATTATTTGGAGGTTAGGAGTGGAGTTCAAATTAATTCACAGTAGTTGTTTTTCAGACCCCCTGATCTCTCTCTGCCTTTTTTGGACCAAGTAACTTCATAATTGTTCATACCTTGCAAAGTTACTTTGTTACAACAAATGAAAATGTTATTTTGTCTTTATAATGGTCAGTTATAATGTTATTTTAATAATTGTTATATTTCTGACAAATCTAGGAAGCAGGAAAAAATGGAACAAATATCTAAGAACAGACATGGCCAACAAAAGTGCTACACGTTAACTGCTTGTATTACCTCAAAAAGAGTTTAAAAAAAATAAATGAATTGCTTTACAAGTAGCCTACAATTACTTTTGTATGTCAATGGATGTAAATTCCTGTTAATCTGTCTTTTTACAGCAATTACACACGTCTCTATGCCCCAATAATAATCGCAAGTGACTCGGAAGCGTCCGATGATAGCAGACAACATGTTCAAGAAGAAAGGTACTTAATTTATGAATTTACTTCCGTCTCAATATCATGTTCCTAAATGTATTGACTTTTTTTTTTATTTCATTATTATTTTGCTTAGCTTAATCAAAACCTCTTTATTTATTACAGCACAGATGTATTATCTTCTGCAGAGATTGTGTCAGATCTCTCATTGAAGATAATAAAAACATCTTGCAGCAGATTCAACATAAATAGAGCCGATGTTTGGGATGGAGCAATTCGTGGATTCAGACGTGCATCATACAACCCATCACACGACATGCTTGTTAAATTCACAGATGACGAAGGTACAACTGAAGATGCAGTGGACACAGGTGGTCCCAAACGTGAGTTTCTAACCCTCCTAATGGACTGTTTAAGGACACAGAGAATCTTTGATGGTCCAGCAAATAGGAGATTTCTCACCTTTAACAGTGCAGGTAAATTATTTACTTAAATCTACTTTTTATCTGCCCTGGTCATAATTGTCTTGTTTTATACTAACTGGACAAAAACAATTTACTATAGCTGCCAGAGAAGATGAATACTTTCTTGCGGGGCAGATGATTGCAGTTTCTATTGTTCACGGTGGTCCAGGTCCTCGCTTCCTCTCAGATATGCTATACAATTACCTCACTGGAAGGACTGACATTAATGGAACAGTTGAAGATATAACAGGTGAGATCATGAAGGCAGCTTTACTTGAGGTGCATTAAATTTGTATTTAAGCTCATTTTAAGATTTTTTTTGTGTGTGTAATAATGGTTTAAGGATTAATAGTTACAATATTTTTTTGGTATTTGCTTTAATAAAAATGTATTAGAATTGAATTGCTCCTTTTGAATGTGTCCTATTTACCAGATATCTAGTGCAGCATCTTTGGATGAATTACACATGCTTATGGATAAGTATGCCAGCTTGCTGCAGACTGCTGGATGTTTCGATTACCCACAAAGTGTAGAAGGCAAAGAAAACATTGTTAAGGATTTCATAAAGTGGTACATAATTTACAGAAACCAATACTCTGTACAAAGGTAAGTTGGTTCCCAATTTGAGAGCATATTTATATACATTATTCATATCATCATTATTATCATTACTTTGTTTTGCTTCCAGATTTAGCGACGGTCTTTCCAGGGCATGGATGTCATCCATGCCCTGGAACAACATCCAAGTGTATTCAGACCCTACATGTGCTACAGTGTTGAGAAACTAACACCTGAATCACTGGAGGCTGTCTTAAAGGCTCAGCTCAGTGAAGTTGGTAGCACCAGACGACAAGAAGAAACAAGGATTTTAGGATACTGGAGAGACTATCTGCTTGACACTGGAGGTAAAGGATTGAACATCATATTTTATTGTTGTTTTGTACATAATTCATAATATTCCATTGCTTTTTTTTTCAGAACAAGAAACTGGAATCTCCCTCCAGGACATCCTGATGTTTGCTACAGGACTGGATTCACTGCCTCCTTCAACAATTGAGCCTCAGCCCCAACTGACTTTTGAGAGGACTTCTAAATTTCCCATTGCCAGCACATGTGCCAATACAATCAAATTGCCAATGTCCAAAAGCTTTGAAGAGTTCAAAAATGCAATGGACTTTGGTATCCAAAACTCACCTGGTTTTGGATTGCACGGAGTAGAACAATGTAAAATGTTAAATGCGGGCCATGTTTTTTAAAGTTATATAGTTCTCCACACCAGTCTCCCAGGTGTGAGGTGTAGTCAGATTGCTTTGAGCATGCAGTTCTTAGGCAGCAGTGGTGGAAAGAGTAGGGGAGCGCGGGGCACAACCTAACGCGGGGTTAAATGTAACACGGACCTTTTACATAGTTAGTCGGGATCAAGCCGGTTGTGTTTCCACTCTTTTTCTCGCGCTGCCAGAAGACGGTCTCCAGCGAATTTGCGGAAAGTTTTGATAAGATTTCATGAAGATGCTGGACAAAGAGTGTTTTGACACCATGCAAGTACATTTTTTCATCATAGGTTTTTTTCGGTTTCTTAGTTGGGTGTGTACGTCACCAAATCTAACTTTATATTGCCTTAATAACTGTCTTGTTGGCTAAAACATAGCACCGTTTTGAAACATGTCAGCAACTCCTAGCAACTGTTAGCTAGGCTTAAAATATGTTTTACACAGCGGGGTTAGATGTAGCACAGTGTTACAAACAAGCCGCCAAGTGTACAATGATAATCAAATGAAAACGGAGCCACACAACTTCTAGGTTTGAGTATTTATTTATATATTTAACTTTGTTGGACTTTCACAAACAATGTTGGAATTTTTTATTTTTTTTTATTTAGTTTACTATGCATTGATCACTTGTTTCTTTTTTTTTTTTAAATATAGCCTGGTTTTAATGCAATAAACCCTTTAATTTTTTTATTAAAATTTTTTATTAAGTTTTTATTATTATTACTTTTATTATTATCAATAATAATAATTTTACATGCAGCTGCCACACATAAATGTAATTCAATTGCAATTACAATATTTGATGATTTTATTTATTTATGTATTGCTTGCAAAACTGTGCAGCCCTTTTCTATGTCTCTATCCATGATATTGATCCATAATAGAAGGATGATTGGATGAAGGATGGATGTATGGATATCTATCTATACAGATGCACAAACAATATCAAACTATACAGATAAAATAGTACTGAATTATGTGTGTTACACACAAGTGTTACAACTAACCCCTCTGTCTGTTACAATTAACCCCACATATGGGGTAGGTTGTAACATTTGCACTTCTGTCACTTTCAGTGCAACTGTACGAAAATGGAAGCTCCTAGAAAAAAACTTTAAGTGTTCATATGTAGCAGAGATGTGTATGTTGCTTGTGTAAAAAAAAAGATGAATCTAACTTAATTATTTTTTAAATAATTGAGCCAAAACCAAAATGTGTTAGGTTGTGCCCCGCTCTCCCCTACTGAAAAAGCATACTCAAGTAAAAGTACTGTTACTTGTCAAAAAATGTAGTGAGAGTAGAGTAAAAGTACCGGTCCTAAAAACTACTCAAAGTAGGAATAAAAAGTAGCCCTTTTAAAAATACTCAAGAGTAGTGAGTATTATGCTATGAATGTTAGTCCACCTTATACCCTGCAAATTGAAAATGTAGCTTACTCTTATCACAGATTTATAGAAAAAAAGAAACAGTATTTCAATATTTCTCCAACAGTTTTATTTTTGACTGCTAGCACTAAAAATACAGCGTTTCCCCTACCATTGTTTTGGACGACCCCCGCCCCCCTAAAATGCTGACAAAATCCAGTCATAAAAAAGGAATTTATAACTCGGAATTTCACGGAATTTGTACATTTTTTGAGGAATAAATAGAAAGCAGTTCAGTACACTTGAAATCAAATCGCGATATAGTGTGAATATTAAACCACAAAGACAATTTAAATACGAATCCTGCATGTTCTGTGTGAATGAATGGTGCAGCCGACGCGCAGTTTCATTTACCACACACACACACACACTGAAGCACGTGTGAGGTGTGACGCTTGCGCTGTTTTTTTGCCTATATGCATGAACTTCTTCCAGGCTCAAGATCCACTCCGAAAGTCACTTCGTGAACAAAATAAATTGGCGCCAGGTGTCTCGAAGTCTGTTGATGCTGGTTTGATGCAAAGTTTTCCGCGCGCGATTTGATTTGACTCACGCATGGAGTCACATGATGACTTATTATAAAAATAAATATTAATATAAATGTAGCGACGGCAGGTTCAGGGAAAATAGCGCAGTAAAAGTACCGATACAGCACTTAACCCATTCAGACCCTGCGTCCATTACAATGGACATCACAGGTCAACCCCCTTTTTTTTTACTTCTGGGGCATTTCACCTAGTTTAAAGCCTGCAGTCCATTAGATTGGACGCTTGTCATCCAATCAAATGGCAGTAAAGCTCTGCATGTAGTAATTATTTAAAAAAAACACTACATTGAAGAGAAGAATGTCAGCACTAATCTCCAAACACAGAAGCAAGCAACATTTCCTATGGTTTTATTTACATTTTTTGATATGTTTGCCAGTATTTCATAGTTTGTATATATAAAAGAAAGATTGAACTTATTATTTAACGTTAAAAATCTATTGTAGAATTGCACATTTTAAATCAGGATTTTTTCAAATGTGTCTGTCCATTAGAATGGACAGTGGGTTCAAAAGCCTGTTACTGAAATCACATTCCAGTAACTGAAGTCCAGTAATGCTGATTGAAATTTCTTATATAGAAAATCTACATCACAGTACCGATACATTTTTGAAACTTTTTCATATGCAGAATATATAGTTCTTGAAGTGCTTGAGCATATAGCTGATGGAAATATCTCAGATGTTGACTTTATGTGAGGTGATGAGGAAGATGGAGATGTAAGAAAAATATCAATTTTTAAAACTGTATAAAGTAAAATGACTAGCTTCTGGCCAAATGAACATACGGATTTGACCTAAATCTAAAGCGTAAACTTGAATATTCATATTTTTCTTACACAAACGCATCGCTTCGCTTCAGAAGGCCTTTATTTACCCCCCAGAGCCGCATAGAGCACTTTTATCATGGATGGATGAACTTTTATGTGCTTTCAAAACAGAAACAACCATTCACTGCCATTATAAAGCTTGGAAGCCAGGACTTTTTTTAATATAACTCCGATTGTGTTCGTCTGAAAGAAGAACGATGTCATACACACCTAGGGTGGCTTGAGGGTAAGTAAATCATGGGCTAATTTTAATTTTTGGGTGAACTATCCCTTTATCGGTATAGTACACCCAAAAATTATATTTGTCATTACTTACTCATCCTCATGTTGTTCTTAATTTGTATGAGTTTCTTTATTCTGCTGAAGACAAATGAAGATATTTTAAAGAATGTCGATAACTAGACAGTTGACAGTAGCCATTGACTTCTATAATATTTTTACCTACTATAGCCTATATATTCCTTATAACTACATATTATATTATTATGATATAATATTATCATTATTAGTAATTATTTAGAAAATTATAATAATATTTAGCATTAATGTATCAATATAGATACTACAGTACAATACCGTATAATTAATTACAGCAAAAGCGGAACAAATGACGATAACAGTAAAAATACAGTAAAGTAGGCTACTATTTGGTAGTTTACAGTACTGATCTTGTGTACTGTAAAGTGAATTACAGTACAGTTACTGGAAATCAAAATACAGTAAATTGCTGGCAACCGTGCTGCCAGTAATGTACTGTAACAATACAAGAAAATCGTTAACAAAGAAATTGTTTCAAAGACGCACACAGGAAATTACTCTAACATGAATGCATTGATTGATTCCTAGGTTTATTTTGTTATGAATAAACAAATTTGTGATCTATAAAGCAAAAACCTTACAATAAAAGTTGAAATATTGTAATGTTCAATATTGTAATGTTTTTGATCTAAAAAAAGAAAGATGTGCAAAGAAAATGACCCTAACATGACCATATTGATTGATTCTAAGATATTTAGTTTGTTACAAACAATGTGGAATCTGTAAAACAAAACCTCAAAATTAAAGTTGAAATGGTAAACTGTTGAAAAGTTTTTGACCTTGAGAAAAAGCTTTAAGAATATACTAACAATTTTTATGTTTATTATTTAATTTTATGTTGGTACATTTTTGTGAAGTACACCTGTTTTGACCTGATGTCCAATGAAATGGACAAAAAAAATTAATATTAAAGCCAAACATTTTTTTAATTTTTTTTATTTGGTCTCATTTATAGAAGCCTCATGAGCTGGGAAAATGTACTTTTATATTTTTCAGAAACTTAAAACATAATTCAGGTCTGAAGGGGTTAAAATGTACTCAAGTGAAAGTAAAAGTACACTGTTTTTAAAAAGACACGTTCAACCTCTTCAGACAAAAACTGGACATTAGAGCCACACAAGCTGCAAAAGGCTGTAATAGTTCTCAGATCGTTTCCACAGAATGGACAAAACATGCCAGCCTAGGAAGACAATGGTTGAAATGATAACATTTCAGCGAACTATCAGGGTGTTCATGAAACAAAAGCAGAGCTAAATTGTCTAAATCGAAAGTAGTTTATTCTGCTCGTTTCATGAAACGATTCAGTTAAAATATTTTGTTAATTTAAAAAATAAATTACACAGATTAATATGCCATCACTTACACAGATAATCTCTTGTCGTGTCCCAATCATAGACAGTAAAAGAAAGGTGACAGGTCCCGATTGCCCGTTTCGACTCCTGAGGAAATATCTATCTATCGGCTTTTTAGTGCCGACGCTGCCCCCTAGTGGTTGGGATCATTTCCGTTGTGTTGTGGCTATTCCGTTGTGTTGTGGCTATTTCGTTGTGTTGTGGCTTGTTTCCGTTGTGTTGTGAACTTATGTTTGCTTTTTGAATTTCGTTGTGTTGTGCGCTACTGGGCCACCGTACTTCTCCACCGTTCGTGACAGAATATAACCATTTGCGCAGAATTACGCAACACAAAAATTCACGTGAATATAAGTGCAATGGATAGAAATAAGTTCATTTATAAGATTTAAAAGACCCTGATGCTTTAATTAAAACAATATGTTGTATTTATGCCTTTACTTATGAGTGCGTTATACCGAACATCTAACAGACACCAACTCCAAGTGTCCTGTTTACAACTTCTAAAGCCTTAGCAGTCATGCTTAGAAGAGAGGCGATGAAGGGTTGCTTTTTCTCCCAGACAACAGAGCCATTTAACTGACAGGGACCAAACTTGGTGTCAGTCCCATGACCAAGTTAAAAAACAAAAAATCATCTTTTTGATATAAATGTGACAATAATAGCTATTTATCCAAAGCTAATAGACTTCAAAAAGTTCTCCAAACATATTTCAATCAGTGTTTTGTTCCCTTAGAAACTGAATCTTGGGTAATAAAATTTAGCAATGGTCTTAAGAATGATATAATTGGTGACTGAGACACATAAATGCGCACAAAATCTCTTTGTAATTCAGCCAACAGAGGTTTCTTCAATGGCCTCATTCTTTTGTGTCATAGAGGAGAGCTGAAGAAAGAAAGGGAACCAACACGACCACAATGCCTGATGAAGTATATTTGCATAATGTCTGCTGATCAATGTTACAAGTGTTCTGTGGTCAGCTACATTTGTGGCCACTCTACTCCTTTTGAAATTATTAATTGAGCAATTTGAAGGGCATTTTTATGTCGGACACGCGTGATTGTTAATTTCTGCCCTGCTCTGGCTCTAGAATGTCCTCAAATTCCCCATCACTAGGCTGGGGACAATGGAAGCTCTGTGAGGATATGACACTGCCTGACTGTCTGTCTCTAATACATCTGTCAAACATCTTGTGCTGTTTTAAGGGTGGTCGCGTTTGAGAAGCGAATGAGCGCCATCTAGGACAGGATGCTCAGAATTGATTGCTGCTTTTTCAAACATAACTACAGCTAAATATTTTTTCAGAGTTTTGATCATTAACATCTGCCTCTCTTTCAGTTAATAATTATCTTATTTGTAGCACTTACAGTATAAACAGTTTAGAGTTTGCCAGTCATATTTATAGAAACTGGATGGGACTGGAGGAGAGAAGAGTGAAGCAGGATGATGGGGATTAAATGTGGGGAACAGAGGAGTTGGATTTATCTGACGTGACGAATGTTGATGTGCTGAGGGGATTATTTCTGATTACTCAACTGCTTACAGAAAGACTGTGCAAAAAGAGAGAGAAATAGTGAGATACAGATTAAATGAGAATGAGAGGTTCTGCAAGACCAGACATGCATACAAATCTCACACTCATCTGTGTAAGTGCATGCATGCTAAATACACAGATCATGTGTTTGAGATAAAATACAATATACTTGGATGAAATATTACTCCAGCAAAAAATATAAGAAGCCTATGAGTATTAAAAGTACTGATCGGTTGACCAATGTTTACTTTATTTTATTTCATAAGTACATTTTTATTTGTTTATTTGCAATTTATATGCTCCATCAAATTCCTCAAAATTCACATCTAAGGAGAGAGGGGGCTAATGTCCTATAGACACAAAAAGGAAAAAGATTAAAAGGCTTGATATTGTTACATGTATGTCTGATTCCCCCTGCATAGTGTTTTTGGTTCAGTTCTGTGTCCCAGTTTTCCCGCTTCTCGTTAGTGTTCAGTTACAGCACCTGTGTCTAGTAATTATCATCATTTGTATCACCTGTCCTTCATTCTATCGTTGTCTGTGTTAGTATTTAACCCTCTGGGGTCTGAGGTGTTTTCTGGGCCCTTGAGGTGTTCTGACTGTTGGTTTTCAATAAAGACTCGGAATACTTATTATTCAGTTAAACGCACAGAACAAAATGTGCGTCCTCCTTTACTGCGTGTTCAACAAACGTATACAGCTCTTTTTCAGTGCTAGCTAACAGAATACAAAAATATGCCCAGAGCTCCCCCAGTGGTCAAAACAAGAATTTCACATTAGATACATCTTAATAATCATTCTGGCAAGAGTGAATTTTTCCAACACTCCTTCTCACTCACTCGCAAACAGAATGATTTAATTAATGTTTTAACTCCAGCCATCTGTCTCAGCTTCGTGAACTTTTCTTCACTCAGTCCTTTACTTTAGTGAATATGTCAGCAATCATATCTTCAGTTTTGCAGTATTTCAAGTCTCCCTGCTGAAAAATCCAGCTTAAACCAGCCTAAGATGGTCAGGCTGGTTTTGGCTGGTCTCCCAGCCTGGTCATAGCTGGTTTATCAGGCTGGTTTTAGAGGGGTTTTGAACACTTTTTTTGCTGGTCTTAGCTGGTCAGTGTTGGTTTTAGCTGGTCTTAGTTGGTCAGGCTGGTCTTAGCTGGTCAGTGCTCGTCGTAGCTGGCCAGGCTGGTCAGTGCTGATCTTAGCTGGTCAGTGCTGGTCTTAGCTGGTCAGTGCTGGTCTTAGGTCAGTGCTCTTCGTAGCTGGCCAGGCTGGTCTTAGCTGGTCAGTGCTGGTCTGTGCTCGTCGTAGCTGGCCAGGCTGGTCTTAGCTGGTCAGTGCTGGTCTTAGCTGGTCTTAGCTGGTCAGTGCTGGTCTTAGCTGGTCAGTGCTGGTCAGAGCTGGTCAGTGCTGGTCTTAGCTGGTCAGAGCTGTCTTAGCTGGTCAGAGCTGTCTTAGCTGGCCAGGGCTGGTCTTAGCTGGTCAGTGCTGGTCTTAGCTGGTCAGGGCTGGCTGACTCTGTCTTCTCAATTTTTTTCCCTGCCACTGGGTTTTGTGACAAATAATGTAAACAATTCCAAGTACACTTTAAATAATCTTCAGGAACACAAGCAACCATTCAAACAAATTGATTTTATTTGATATTGCAAGCCTATTAAAACAACCTATTGCTATTCTAACAGTTATGTATAAAAAATATTAATGATTAAATTGCTAAAAACTATATACAGATGTAACTGTATTACACATAAGACATATTACACATTTTCATTTTTCCTTTCTTTTTTTATGATATCTTGAATTTTTTGGGATATGTAATATCCCACTTGCTTCTCCCACTTCTCTCTCTCTCCTTTCTCAGGTTCTTTTTGTTTGAGCCAGTCACTGAAGCAGACTTGAAAGAGAAATAATTTAGATTATTAATTGTGTTACTTTCAACTAGTAAAACTTAGAAAGGCAAACTATAGTGTCACATATTTGTTACAATGTTTTCTCCTTTTTTAGAAGTAGCTTATAAAAACATGCATCTGATAGTTGTTCCTTGTATTTATTGCTAATATAAAGAGAAAGTTTATGTAAAGTAATCTATTATTTATACGCCAATGAAATTAAATATAAATCTGAAGGTGTTTAATTATGTTCTAGATATTTTATTGACAAATAAGAGAGTATAAATGGATGACTATAAATAAGGATATCTGAACATTGACAGTTTTACAAACATTAAAAATATCAACTAATGTAAAACCATTTTAACAAAATTGGCCATGGTTACATAAAGTACATGAATGAATCAATGAATGAATGCATGAATGGAAATAATAGATTACCTCTCAAAACTTGCAGCTTGGAGGGTGTCAGGGGAGGCTTTGCAGAGTGTTTATTAGTGGGACACTCCTTTCCTGACACACTTCTGCATTTTAAAGTGTTTGTCCCCCACAGTGCCACAGCCATCTCTGACATAGAGAGAATCTTTTGTTGATAAATGCATCTTCTTCCACACCTCTTCTCTGATCCAAACATGGTTTCCTATGTGGATCTTTAAGACAAAACATAAATGAACTTGAATTGTATGAAAAAAAAAACTCAAACATTCTTTAAAATATCTTATATCTATACCACAGAAGAAAAAAACTTATACAGAATATATTCCAGTAGGTAGCTATAAATGTTGGTCCGTTCCTTTAAGTACTTTGGCTACCACATAAGAACTGCATTTTTTTTTTAAAGATCTCAATATTAAAAATAAGAAGCTGTAATTTTTTCCTACAAAGATCTCTAGTCATCTTCATAAGTTGTGTGGAACCTTTCAGCATCAGTAGGATCTGAAAGCAACCTTAGTCTTGAATAGATGCCATATTTAATTGCAAGTTAATCAAAAATTAGGCTACGTGGGAGTTCAAAAGGTTGTACCATCTAAATGTGCTGGATCTTTTTTCATCATCACCACCGATGTATTCTTAAATCTATTTTTTAAAATATATATATTTCATCAACATAACAGTACATTTGACAGATTGTAAGTCTGTTTTTTACAGACAGTGTTAGCTGTAGCTTTGATTTCAAATTAAAGGCACAATAAGATTTTACATTAAAATATCCAAAAAAACACTAAACCAGTGTAATTAAATTCAATTGACATTTATTTGTATAGCTCTTTTCACAATACAGTTTCAAATCTGCTTTACAGAAAATACATGAGTCCACATTTCAATTTAGAGTGATCTGTTATCATACCTGTGTCCAAGTTATGTACATGTACAAATCACAGTTAGCTAATAATGTAATAATTTTAATCTAAAATAATGAGCTCATTGAAGTAATGCATACATGTCTGTTAACAAATGATTGTTATATATTTTGTTGACTTTTTGCGTCGCATGTCAGTGACGTCATATCATGATTAGTCTTAGGCTATTGTTTGAAACTCTTGTTTTCTTGAATTACAACGAGTATCCTGTTTTTACCATGCCTCTGAGACAACACTATTTTGACACCAAGTGGCTAACATCACATAATCAGAAAGAGCTTTATTTGTAGTAACGGTAATACAGCATTTTTTTCCACCACATAAATGTGCTATAAATTTAATTGCATGCTATTTAGCATTTAATCATCCAGCTTTTTTTTATTATGATGTTCTAATAATGATTTAGCGTACTGTAATGTGCAATGGTGTGTTGCAGGTGTCTCTGATTAGAAATTGCTTTAATTTTCTTTCTGCTCCCACGACTCAACTTTTTGATGTGTGCATGTATTGAAAACCAAAGCTGTGTAAAAAGGCTTGACACTAATGTACCTTTCCATCCTTTATTTCATAAAGACTCAGAGGTGATTCAGAGGTGGGTTGTTGCTCTCTAAACTCTGGCAGCTCATCTGGTCTTCTGTCAGGTGTGCTCTCAACAAGTGTGGACGTTCCATTAAGAAAAGATGGACCTGCAACCAAACAAACAATGATAGGGGCAAATGTATTAAGGCCTTCAAATAAAAGGTGAAGTCCTATTCTAGATAAATATAATACACTTTAAAAAATAATTCATCCTTTCAACCTAAAAATTGAGGCAGCAGTCATGTTTTCAACATGAGGTACTATTGAATAAGTGGTATGACCTTATTTTTGTTAAATCATCTTATTTATATGAAGTTTTTGTAACTTTACATTAGATAGATAGATAGATAGATAGATAGATAGATAGATAGATAGATAGATAGATAGATAGATAGATAGATAGATAGATAGATAGATAGATAGATAGATGATTTTAAAGCATTTTAGCATAAATTGCAACAGAAAATGTGAACAAATGAATCTCTGAATACATGTTTAAATATTCTGAATGTGCTTTAGATGATTTAGAAAAATACTTGTTTCCGAGAAGGCTCTTTGTAGCACTTGGTTTATGTTGTGCTGCAGTGTAATGTTAAGGCTTCTGTATGTAGCCAGCAACAAGATCATCCTTCTCCTTTCCTAATTCAGCACATCTTTAATGTTAGAACAATAAACAGAAAAGAACTTTAAGTTTTTCTCATCAGATTCTCATATTATAAGATTCTGAAATTGATCACTAAACTTGCATTATAAAGAATCTCTTATTATAGGCTATGTTTGTAAATAAATATAAAACATTTATTATTCATAAACGCTTACTTTTGTTTGCATTCTTCAAGATTTTCTTCCAAGCCATGTTTTTGTTTCTTTATGTAGTGGTATCTTCTTTGCAAATCCTCATATATTTTTTTGAGGTACAACTCCTCCATCTTCACTGTCAGAACTCTCCTCTCTCTTTTTCTTTGGGTCTGTCTCAAAAAGTGGGGCCTCTCTCTTCTTTGCCTTTCTTTCTTCAAGAATTTTCAAAAGGTTTTTTCTTTTTTCAGAAGCCTCAACTGTCTTTAGCGTTTTCTGTAAAGCATCATCATTATTATTATTATCAATAAAAATGTAACAATGATGTTGAATGTACAAAATTGGTAATAAATCACCAGCTTTCTGAAAAAGGTTACACTGTCAAATATGTAAAGGTTCAGCCAAAATACTGCTATATAATATTTGGATGTAACGGACTGATGGACTTGGCCACCATTTGCTTTCAGTTCATTTAAAAAAGATGGCAACTGAGCCAAAAAGAAATAGTTATACAGGTTTGGAACAATGAGTGAGTAAATTATTACAGAAATTTGAGCTAGGCCTATCCCTTTAAGACCTTTTTTTTTTTTCAACTTCAAAAAACGATAATGTCAATTAGAAGGGTATTTCTAATGTCTTATAATACACAGTGGATTATATATAATCATTAAATACTTTTACCATAATGCTTTATGCCCCATGCTATGCATGGTATAGTACCAGAGCATTATAGGGTTAAAAACATAAGACATCAAATTGGGTGAAGATATTGGATGATAATGGGTTAATACTTTAATAACTTATAACTTTAAATAGCAAATACAAGTAAGATTTAGAATGCGTGAGTGTTTACAATTATAATATTAAAAATTGTGATGAATGCATTACAATTATTTAAAATATTACATATCATTTATAAATACAATTAGCATTAAAAATATATTAATTAAAAACAAACTGATGTGCGTACTATGTTCCCGATTAATTGAAGAGTTCGAAAGAACCGATTTGCGACATGACTCTTCATGAATCATTTCGAGTTCAATCATTTGAAAGAGATGTTTTTTTTTTTTTTTTGCGAACCGGAAGGTAAACTAGCCTAAACAATGAACGGGAGGAAAAGTTCGTCCATCGATCAGGAAACGTTAGGCCAAAGTCATGTTCTCAGGTTTAGAAATCAAAGTTAGCTTTTAAAACAGTACGTTTTTCTTCTTCAGTTCTCCTTTTTCTTTTGTAGTTGCCGTCTCGTCCTCTTCGTCATCCTGGTTAAACGTTAGGATTTTTGCGGTTCTGATCCGTTTGGATGGTTTGGCCAATTCCTCCATCTCTTTACGGGTCTCTGGAAGTGGTTAATTGAACCACAATTAATGTAAGTAAAATTTACATTTTTATCTTAGTCAGCGTGATTTCAATTGACATAACAGTTAATTAAGCTACATTTACTTTATCTAAATGTTAACCTTACCTTTTATGATAAGTACCTGGGCTTGATAAAATGTATTTTCCCAGCGAACAAAATATATATCCTATTTATAATTTTTAGGGTCAAATTTTTTTATGTCTTCTATGGGAACGATATGTTTGTGTCCGCCTGAATACCGCACATAGGCAAACATGTCTGAGGTAAAATGTCGTTGTTTTGAAAAAACCGTTGGCGTATGAGCACATCTTATATGCCCTCATGTAATAATAAGTTAGCTCGCGCACGGTTAAAAATCAGCCAATCCCGTTTCAGAATCGTAATATATATATATATATATATATATATATATATATATATATATATATATATATATATATATATATATATATATATATATATAACACACACATTCAGTCTGGTTCGCTATTCGTGGGGACTCTCCATAGACGTAAGTTAAGGGACCCACAGCTCTGCACAGTTTGTATGCCTCCCTCATTTAACACACCTGATTCAGATCATCATCTCGTTAAGAAAGAGCTCTATCAACTGAACTGGGTGTGTCGGATAAAGGGTCGGGTTAGTGTAAGGCAGTGGATTGAGAACCACTGCACTAACCCGACCCCTAAACCTACCCAACACACACACACACACACACACACACACACACACACTAATCCGACCCCTAAACTTACCAATAACACACAACTTTCTGCATTTTTACATTTTGTATTTTTTGTATGAAAATTCTGTAATATTTTATTTTACGGTGTCCTTGTTACATATGTTACATGTACTTGTATCGTAGTAATAACAGTAAATTATGCATAATTACATGCAACTAACTAGTAATGGGCGATATAAACGATAAGCGATATAAACGATACAAAATTGGCCTACGATAGAGATTTTAATTCTATTGCACTATCGCGATAATGCATGTTGATGACGCAATCTACCCGCGAAATTTAGAGCCACGAGCTGCAGCCGGCTGCAACGCATCATCATATTCGTCATCTTGAATAAACATGGCTGAAAGCGTCAGCGAAACAGAGGAGCTCGTGAAAAAGACGGGTGCAACATCTATTATTTGGACTTGGTTTGGATTTAAGCCGTCCGACGAGCAGCAGGAAAATATACTCTGTAGAGTGTGTGGGGCAAAAGTTCCAGCTAAGAGAGGTAACACGACTAATCTGTTCTACCACCTCAAAACTAAACATGTCGTTGAATACCAGCATTGCCAGGCAATGCAGCCAACCGCAAAATCCAGTACGAAGAAGAACGCAGGACAGAAAAAACAGGAACTGATCCAAACCTCAATCCAACAGTCATTTTCAAAAGGTACTCCTTATATCAGGAAGAGCCCGCGATGGATTGAAATTACCAGGGCCATAACTGTTTACTTGTGTAAGGACATGGTCCCTTTTCAAACGGTAGAGAGACGCGGCTTTAAAGCCATGATCAGAGCTATTGATCCACGATATGAGGTGCCAAGCCGCAAATACTTCACAGAAACAGAGATGCCAAAAGTGTATGCCGAGCTCCGTGAAAATGTTGAAAAAGAGCTGCGTGTCTTGAAATACTTTGCTACTACAACGGACCTGTGGTCGAGCCGTACCATGGAGCCTTTCCTCAGTCTGACCGTTCACTATATAACGGATGATTGGAATCTTGGCAGCCGGTGTTTGCAGACGTCGTACTTCCCCGCTGAACATACGGCCGAGGAGATAGCACAAGGACTCAAGGAAGCGCTTGAGTCATGAGGTTTTAAAGAAGAAAGCCAAGTTTGCATTACTACTGATAACGGAACGAACGTGGTCAAGCCAGCGTCTCTGAATGATTGGACCAGGCTGCAATGCTTTGGACACAGGCTGCACCTCGCCATCGGTAGGTTAAAACATTTTGTGCATATGCATAATATTAATATTTTAATAAATATTTATATAAATCCACTTGGTATTATATGAATATTATATTAATTATTAATTATTTTTGTTTATATATATATATATATATATATATATATATATATATATATATATTATATAAACAAAAATAATTAATATAATATTCATATAATAGTGCATAATTATATTTCAACATTATACTACTACTATAATATTTGCCTATATTACTGCACAGTAATGTTGCATTTACGTTTAGAGAATTTGCCTCTGTTCAGTTGTATACCCAATGGTGCTATTTTAATGTTGCATTTGTGTTAAATGATGTTCAATCAATCCTAATCAAGCATTTCAATAGGTGTAATGATAGTTGTTCAGTGTGTGTGGGGAGAGAGAGAGAGAGATTTATAGATGAAATTAACTAATAATATCTTACAAATTTGTCAACAGAAAAAAGTGTGAAAGACCCTAGAATTGACCGTGCTGTTGGCGTATGCAAGAAGATTGTGAGTGCCTTTTCATACTCTTGGAAAGGAAGAAAAGAGTTGAAGAAAGCCCAGGCAGAGCACCATCTTCCCTTTCATCGGCTCATCACAGAAACACCAACAAGGTGGGGGTCACGCCAGATAATGATCCAGAGGGTGCTTGAACAAGAGAAGGCCCTATCACAGGTACTGAAAGCAGACAGGAAAACCAAACACCTGGTACCCACTTGGCAAGATACAGATGTCTTGGAATCTATAAGCCGGACCCTCGGCCCACTGCTGGAATTCACAGACGCGCTGTCTGGAGAAGATTATGTCAGTGTGTCGTACATAAAACCTGTTCTCCATCTTTTCAACAACACTGTTCTTGCTGCAGCTGATGATGACACAAAGCTGACCAAGGACATGAAGAGAGTCATCCTAGAGTACTTAAACGAGAAGTACTCAGACCCAAAAACAGTTGACCTGCTGGATATGGCCTCCTTGGTCGACCCACGGTTTAAAGATGCATATATAGCTGATGACCGCCAGGAGTTCATCAACACCAGAGCGGTAGCAGAAATTCTGTCACTGTTGGAGGTGCAAGCTGCAACGGTCAGAGAGCCACTGCCGCACACAAGCACAGAAGCAGCAACTGATGGTGCTGAAGCAGCTTCTTTGAGGCAATCAAAGAAGCTAAAACGGAGCCTGGGAAGCTTTTTCAAAAAGACCTCCGATGGCACAGCTGCTCTCGCTGACAGAGAGGTCATCGAAATAGAGCTAAAAAGTTACCTGCAGACAATGCAGGTTGATGGAGAGACTGACCCACTAGACTGGTGGCGGCTGCACCAAGCTAATTTTCCAAGGGTGGCTAGACTGGCCCAGCAATATCTCTGTATCCCGGCCACAAGTGCTCCTTCGGAAAGGCAATTTAGCTTTGGTGGCAACATTGTTACATGCCACCGGTCTCTGTTGAAACCAGAGACTGTGGACAAGCTTGTGTTTCTGGCTAATAATCTTTAGGGCCTTACAAATGACAAATGGTGTGTATTAAACAAAATCTCAGTGTTGTGCCTGATTTTAGGATTCTTTTTAACTGAGAAGACACCAGACAGTTTTTCTGTTCTTTGCATATTGTGTCCCCTTTAAGAAAATAACTCCAACTACATTTGCACTTTTTACTGTATATATGGCATGGCTCTACTGTAAAGAAACTTTTATACTTTAAAAATTTTCTTTTGTTGACGTATATGTCCCTTATACTGGAAGTATTTTATTTATTTATTTATTTAGTGCTTTCATTTAGCACTTTAGAATGTTTTAATTTGAAGTATCTATGCACTACACTTGGAAGACTTTTCTTTATTCAAAATAGCCATGCCTAATACTGGAAGTATATCCCTAATTCACGGTGTCCGTTCCTTTATTAACAAGACACCAGTTTTAATTTCATTAGGAGAACAAAATGTTTAAAACCAAATGCGTTACCTTAGGCTGCAGGTTTGAAATATGTTTTTATTTAAAGTATCTGTGCATTACACAAAATAATTTTCTTTGCCTAATTAATACTGGAAGTATTTTCAGTACAGTGTGTATGTTGTTCCTTAACTAAAAAGACACCAGTTTTTCTGTTCTCTGCAACTTGGGTGGCATTTAAGAACCAAAGACTTAAACAAATTAAGTGTAGTGCCTTTTAGAAGGCCATTTATCTGCAAAATTGTGTTGTATAATTGCAGTTTTGCTTTTGCACAATAAATGTTCTTAAAACGACATACAACGTTTCTTTATTTCTTAAAAAAAAAAATGTTTGGCTTTCCTAAGGGTCTATATAGCCTGTTCTGAAATGGTTCTATTATAATTTATATATCGCAATATATATCGTTATCGCAAGAGGCTGCAATGTAAATCGCAATATGGATTTTAGGCCATATCGCCCATCCCTACAACTAACCCTCAACCAAATCCTAATCCTACCCTATTCCTACAGTAAGTACATGTAGTTACTTAATATTACTCTGTAATTAAATATATAATTACACTGTAACAAGGACACCTTAAAATAAAGTGTAACCGAAAATTCTGTATGATTCTGTCTGTATGTCACTGTGGGGACCTACATTGTGGTACACAAGCTTATAGCTTGTGTACCACAATGTAGGTCCCCACAGTGACACGAGTCACCATGAGTCTGTGTGCATTCAGGTCTAAGTCCCCACCGGGATAGAAAAACATGTACAGTACCAGGGTTGCCAACTCTCACGCATCTGGCGTGACACTCACGCATTTAGCCTCAATCTCACGGTCTCACGCTCAGCAAAGAAATCTCACGCTAAATTAGACATTCTTCTGTGCTGTATTTTTTTTCACTCATGTGCACTAATTTCCGAATTACTATAAGCAAGTTCAGGCTCAACTACTGATTTGACCACTGCATTTTCTCACGCAGAGAAAAATCTCGGACAAAGAGGACACTGACACCGACAGACTTGACAGAGAAGGTTACTTTTGATATGGAACAAATTCTCAGCTGTCAGATTCTGTCAATATTTCCAACGTTTTTGCGCTTTTAGATGTGACAGATCGCTGTAACGGCAGTTCAAACAGCACGTGATACAGTAGCCTACAATACATATACAGTAGCCATATATATTTAGCCAGATTATCAGCCATCAAACCATTGAAAGAAACATTGTGAACAAACCATGTGAACATTGACTTTTTTTTTAGGTAGAAGACATTACAGGCAGAAACAATGCCGTTTTGCTTGCAGATCAGACCTGTTCAGACGACTCCTCATTGGAAGCAAGTAAATTCTCTTCAGGTTCAGTGGTAGCTATGCTATATAGAGTAACAACCCCAATAATTAATAAAAATGTAATAAACAGCATTTTTTTTTTTGCATATTGCATTCATATTGTAACTTAAGTGTCAAACTACTTTTCAGACATACATAAAGAAAATCACATTGTAACAATTTAAAAATGTTATTTGTTTGTTTTTTTAAAGGTGGAGAGTATTACTGTGCGTTCACACCGGACGCGAATAGCGCGTCAAATTCGCGTCTGCCGCGTCTAGTTTGACGCTTGACCACTTTGTGTTAATTTGCGCGTCAAGAGTGAAACTGACGCGCGTAAAAACAGAAGTTTGAAGCGAAATTTACGCGCGTCACGCGTAGGCATGTGCCGGTATCAAATTTTCGTGCTGCGATTAATTGAATGAGCTTTTATCACGGTATACGGTATTATCACGATATTTTAATTGCTCAAGAGAAACAGATGGATTGCGGGTATCTCAAAAAACAACTTGCATCACAATGTGTAATTGTGATTTTCAAAACATGGTAACTAAACAGAATTTTATTAAGTTTAGTGACAACGTGTTACAATGTTTACGTGGTATAATGACTGGTAGGTTACTGTTTGTATTCAAATAAATTATTGTATTTGATTTTAATCTTAATTCAATATTGACTCATTTGGATAAATATTAGGTAGGCTACAGTCTGCATGTTAATTTTTCTCAAGAAAAAAATATATCTCACATAATGCTGTAAACAGAGAGAAATTAAATATAATGCGGTTTTCATTATAATAACAATTATGTAATGACAAGTAAACATATAATTAATATGTAATAAAGTGCACATATTTAGCAAAATGACAATTTTTTCTAGTCAACTAAAGTGCTGGTCATTAAATGGCTTTCCTGAGGTAAATGTAACGTTCTGTGACATAACTGTTCTCCTGCAGTTTTATTGACCTCTTTCCGTGAAAAACACTGATTGATCGACATTTTGTATGAGGCATAAACCTTAAGGTAAGTTGTACTGTATCTTTAAATAAAAAGTAACAGATGATCGGTTTAGTTGAACTGAGGCGCAGCGATCTGTCACAATGGACAGAACCTTTTTTTTTTCATATCAAAAGTAACCTGCTCGGTCTAGTCTGTCGGTGTCAGTGTCCTCTTTGCTCCGCGATTTTTCTCTGCGTGAGAGCGTGTGAAAAGTGTCAATTCCGTAAAGCGGCTTTCAGACAGAACGCGATTTGCTATTTTGCAAATAAAAAGTTGAACTATTTTTAACTTTGACCCCGGCGTGCTTTGGTCGACGCAGCAACAAAACGTCCCCGCGAGTATTCTGCGTCCTGTCTGAAAGGCGCTTGAGTCTCAAGTTGAATGCGTGAGAGTTGGCAGCCCTGCGGGGGGTAAATCGTCGGCAGCGTTCCTCCTTCCGCCATGCTTCTACTCCATGTGATGATTGTTTACATTAGACTAGAGTGCGCTCTGCGCCGCGTGCACACAGTGCTTATACATGTGGGGATTGTTTACATCAGAGTGCGCACGTGTTTTGCGGAGCATATACGCAGTGTTTAAGCGGTTGATAGAAAATTAGCTAATGCGTGTTCTAAAAGTCTAAATTCAAATCTATTATTTTTCACGGTATTTTGAAGTGGCCGCGATAACAATATCGTGCATATTCATTACCGCGATTTATCGCATTACCGAATACCGGCACATGTCTAGTCACGCGCGTCAGAGGCGAAAAGTTTCGAACCCCGTTGGCGGCCATCTTTTTACAAGATGTCTGTTGTTGATCGGTCATTTATCGTGAGAGTCACCGCTCTGTATTTGCTCTGGAGAGCAGAACAGCGACGTAGGGATCATCATCGCCGTATTTGGGTCCACCAGACCCTTCGGAGGCGAACCCAGTTCGGCGAGTTTCACTGTTTGCTCCAGGAGCTGCGCCTGGATGACGGCCGCTTTCAGCGGTACTTCCGCCTCTCCCGTGCCCAGTTCGATGACCTGCTGTCCCGCATCGGAGCGAGGATTACCCTCCAGGACACCAACTACAGGACACTCCATCTGTCTTCGGTTAGTAAAATGTATTTGATATTTTAAATACAGTATATTCAATATGCTAACATATGCTATCAATGTTTTTTTTTTTAACTGTGTTCGGATACCACTGTTGGCGCTCTTTTTAGTGATAACGTTACTCAGTTAACTGACATAAATATTCTCTTGGCAGACGTGATACTGTACATGTTTCTCTGTATAAACACTGTGATCTTTCTAGTGATTCTGAGTTAACTGCTATAACCTAGACATTAAAATCTTTCTTGTGATACTGAACCTAGAAATTAAAATATTCTTGGCATACGTGATACTGTCATGTTTCTCTGTATAAACACAGTAATCTTTCTAGGGATACTGAGTTAACTGCTATAACCTAGACATTAACCTAGAAATTAAATATATCTGTAAGCAATATGTAGTGCTTGATTATTGTGTATATGTAGTGCTTGATTATTGCCATTTTAATATACCATAAACCATTTAATAGTATACCTGTTGATTGTATAGTTTAATATGTAACTACAAGTGTACTTGTAATAATATTTATAACAATGTTTTCTAGGTTTCTTGCCACTGGGGACTCATTCAGGACGATAGCGTCCAGCTACCGGGTTGGTGTCTCCACAGTATGCCAGATCGTCGCCCAGGTAGTGGCTGCCATCTGGGACTGCCTTGTGGAGGACTACATGGCTGTTCCCACCACCGATGACTGGAGGTCCATTGCCGAGGGATTTCAGGAGCGGTGGAACTTCCCTCTGTGCTGTGGAGCGGTGGATGGGAAGCATGTGGTGATCAAGGCACCCCCCAACTCAGGATCCCAGTTCCACAACTACTAGGGAACCTTCTCTATCGTTCTCCTTGCAGTTGTGGATGCGAAGTATCGCTTCCGGGTGATTGATGTTGGGGGATACGGCAGGACCAGCGACGGTGGGATTCTTGCCAACTCCGCCTTTGGACACGCTCTCCGGGCTGGCACACTTCATCTTCCTCCTGACCACCCTCTACCTGGTGCTGAAGACAGAAGACCCCAGCCCCATGTCTTTGTGGCTGATGAGGCGTTCCCGCTGCGGAGGAACCTCATGCGGCCCTTCCCTGGACGCACCCTTCCTCCAGAGAGGCGTGTCTTTAATTACCGCCTCTCCAGAGCCAGGCTGGTGGTGGAGAACGCCTTTGGCATCCTCTCGTCACAGTGGAGGTTGTACCGCCGCCTCATCGAGGTCCACCCTGAAGTTGCGGAGAACTGTGTGAAGGCAACGTGTGTTCTCCACAACTTCATGAGGTATTCGGAAGGGAGAGAGGCACCTGCTGTGAGGGGCGCGGGACATGCTGGAGAGGAGCCACTGCCAGGTCTGGGTCGGGTTGCGGCCAACAACTCCTCCAGAGAAGCACTCCAGGTGAGGGATGCTTTCATGGCACACTTCTCAGCGGAGGGAGCAGTACCATGGCAGCCGACGGAGTAGCATTTGAAGTCCTCCTCATGACTTCCCCACAACGGCTCTTTTAAGAGCCACCCACAAACCTATAAAGAGCATAACTTTCTAAAAACTGTTTTCTTCCATTATTATATTTAGTATTTTTTTCCAGGCTGTCAGGTCCACAACATGCACATGTATTAAGTATTTTTTTAATAAATAAAATGGAGCCAGCCTCCAAAAGTAATTAACCTGTCATTTTTTTTCCCCTCACTCAACACCATTGAGCCACTTTTATACACTAAAATATGTTGGTTGTCTTTACATTACAATGATGTTTCATATAATCTATATTTAGATATGGACTAAATAACATTCAATACAAAATTAATACGTCTCGTATATAAATAATGAAGTTCTGTGATAAAAGATTTGCTTTGTTATGCATAGAACCACACCAGGCATTTAGTCAAATTGCAAAATAATTTGGGGGGGGGCAAATTGCTCCAAATTTAGCACAATGGGGCTGTTTTCCATTAATAATTTGTACATTTTAAATTTAATGTTTTCTTTCAGGTGAGGCGGCATGCTCTGTAAAAAAGGCAGAAGGCCGAGGAGGAAGTGTTCGTCTGCGGACAGTGGCGGTGGTGTTGGAGGTCGCGCCGGAGGTTGCGCCTGAGTTTGCGCCAGAACAGCAAGAAGTTGCTGTTCCACCTCCGACGGACCATCCTGTGACCGCTCACGGGGCCGCCGACGGGCTCTCCTCCTCTGTTGGCCTGTGAAATAAAAAAATACAACACACGGTGCAATGAGAAGGCAGAAAGATGATACTTGATTTTCAAGTTCACAATGAAAAAATTAAATTTAAAAACAAAATTGTCTAGATTTTGTGAGAATAATATCTGTGCCTGTGTGAGTGAAATAGACAGTGCTTAAATGCAAGTGTGATATTGTTTTGAACTTGCTTTAACATATATTAAGTAATTAAAGTTATGCTTCAGACATATACATATATAAACATGCAAATGAACAGTAACTAAAAAGTATGTATGCAGATGATTGGTTGCATAGATTGCAATGGATTTGTGTCTGCATTTACAAAAACAATGATTATTAGTAAGGGGACTAATGTTTTGTGCACGTAACATGTTGAAATATTGTTTGTACTATTGCCTTCACCCACCTGTAGGTTCAGCAGCAGGGGCTGAGGGACCAGGGACTGGGGAGACAGGAGAAGAGGAGGGGGTTCTTTGACCACCCTCTCTCTGATCAAATGGCTCTGTCAAGACAATATTAAATGTTAATACATTGGTTACAATGGACGTTGGTAACAATACTCAGAGAGATTACATTTCTTCATCTGTAAACATGACAGCATATATGCCATGTAATTTGGGTTTATTGGAAACACACCTATCACTGTCTCCCCTGATGGTTCTCCTAGGTGTTCCTGGTCCTCGAGGTGGTCGTCCTCTCTGATCTGGGCCTCGACCCCCTCCATATTACTTGTTGTCTCCCTTGGGGTGATGAAGGGGTCGAGGAATCCCAAAATCTGAGCGAATTTCCACCTCTTCCCAGACCCTGCTGCTGACCCACTCCTCTTGTCGGTCTCCTTCCTCTTTTCCTTCAGGTATGTGTCCCTGAGGCTTTTCCACTTTTTACGGCAGAAATCCTCTGAATAAACACATTATCTTGTTAGCGAAAATTAGTTGTATATTTTAGCAGGAAAATATTTGTAAAATAGCTGCTAGCTGGTTAGTAGGTCAATAACGTGACTCAAAAGTACATTTTTGTACATCTTAAACTTACCAGGTTGTAAAATCTCCTCACTAATCCTCTTCCAAGCGAGGTCCTTTTTACTCCTGTCTCGATAAAAGTACGACGTTGAGTCGTAAATCTCCGGGTATCCGCTCACAGCTAAAATTAATTTCTCCATTTCGAATGAGTGAATTCGAGCGGGAGTTTATTATGTCACGTTGCCACGTGAAGCAAGCAGGCTCCTGATTGGTTAACGCGGCGCGAATTGACGCAGAAGTTAAAATTTTTCAACTGGGGCGGCAGACGCGAATTCGCGTCAAACGCGAGAATGCACAAAAAGCAGTACATAAAACATTCGCGCGTAACGCGCTTAACGCGCCTAACGCGCCAGATGCTCAATTCGCGCCATTCGCGCGAACTTGACGCGCGAATGAGGCGTATTCGCGTCTACCGCGCCGCGCTCTACGCCTCATTCGCGCCGCAGGAATTTTTTACGCGCGTAACGCGTCTTTGCATTGACTTAACATTGAAATCACTCGCGCCTGACGCGCTATTCGCGTCCGGTGTGAACGCACCATTACGGAGACAAACAAGGCCCTTTTGTTTTCAGACCAGACCTGTTCAGATACTGATGAGTCCTTTTTGGACATTAATGAGTTTTCTTCCTCAACCCAACCCATTCTTTCCACACTTGTATACCCATCTGTACCCAAGTATTAAACAAACCCATGGGGGTATGGAGGCTGTATGGGTATACAAGATGTGGAATACAAGTGTGGAAAGAATGGGTTGGGTTGAGGGGTAGTTGATGAGAGGGGTGTGGATGGTTGTGGGGGTGTGAGGAAAGTGTGGTGACATGAATGGGTTTGTGGGCGGGTGGATGTATGGTTGTGGAAGGTTTGGGTGAGGGGGTGTCGATGAGGAAGAGGGGGTGTCTAGGGTGTGGGGGGGATGTAAATATAGGTGTCCCACAGTGCAGATGTTTTGGTGTACTGCTGCTGTGTTTGGTGTAGTGCTACTGTGTAGAACTGTCAGTGGTTTTTTTTTTTTTTTCTTCTTTTTTTTTGAGTTCTGAGGGAATGTGTCCTTGGAAAAAAACTAAAGTATATGTAACCTAATTGAACAAAGTTTTCTAAAAAAAGAAGACAAACAAAATTGTATACTGTACATACTAAATGTCCTCAAACAGTCTTCAATGACACAGTTTTATGTTTGTGTAATTTCTGAATGGGACTTAAAGTAAAATAAACCTGTATCAGATGTGTATCATGTGTTTTGTGTCTCAAGATATTGTACAGTTTATCTATTTGTGTGATTACATATGACATTAAATTGGTCATTGTATAGAGACATTGTTTCACTTGTTATTTGTGAACAAGTCTATTCACAACTGAAACACTTATTAAAAATAAAAAAGCTGACTATATTTGGTCAGGCAACTATAGTGAATGTTATGTTCAAACGGTATTTGAATCTAAATCGAGTCCTTGCATGCTACAGATTTATGCTATAATTTATTTGTCTAACTACTTGAATAATTTTGTTTAATACTATTCAGATATATTATTTTATTCACAACTATAATAATTTAGGCTGTACCATCTAGCCAGCCTAACTATGATGCTAAACTACCCTGCTATTTAACCTTATCTGTGTATGGAACGTGGAATCTAATTAATTTGTAACCAGCTAAAACCAACTGACCACCAAATTGTCCAGGCTGCAAAACCAGCTTGATCAACTAAGCCAGGGTGGGAGACCAGCTAAACCGCAGCTAAGCCAGGCTGGGAGACCAGCTAAAACCAGCTGACCACCAACTTGTCCAGGCTGGGAGACCAGCTAAAACCAGCTGACAACCAACTTGTCCAGGCTGGGAGACCAGCTAAAACCAGCTGACAACCAACTTGTCCAGGCTGGGAGACCAGCTTGACCAGCTAAGCCAGGCTGGGAGACCAGCTAAAACCAGCTTAGCCAGGTTGGGAGACCAGCTAAGCCAGGTTGGGAGACCAGCTAAGCCAGGCTGGGAGACCAGCTCAAACCAGCTAAGCCAGGCTGGGAGACCAGCTAAAACCAGTTGACAACCAACTTGTCCAGGCTGGGAGACCAGCTTGACCAGCTAAGCCAGGCTGGGAGACCAGCTAAAACCAGCTAAGCCAGGCTGGGAGACCAACTAAAACCAGCTACTTCCAGCTTAAACCAGCTAAGACCAGCCAACCAGCTTAGGCTGGATTTGCAATTTGCTCTCGAATGAAGTGATACTTGAGGGCTTGAGACGAAGAACCATATAAGTCCATATTTTCACATTTTGAATAATAACATTTTTTTAATTTGGACTCTGAATATTATATTTTATTTTATTTTTTTTACTTGAAGATAGACAACAAAAGTTTCACAATTCTAATGAGATAAGATTTTTTAGTATCAATCTTAAAAATAAAAAGTTAGAGTAATTTACATTTCTGGAATGTGGAAGAACAGTATAAGTCCAGTTAATGTGTGTTTCTCACTTGTAGTGGGAGAGGATTCTGTTTATGTACCTGGGGAGGCAGAAGAGGGAGACACTCCAGAGAACAGACGAACAAGGACCTCTGACCTAGATGTCAGAAGGCCATTTGGTGCAGGGGAGCTTAGTGGGCCAACTAGTGACGTCTATGGAAAACTACTGGGAGGAAGGCTCTGGGGGGAAGAACGCCTTGAAACTAAGATAAAAGCTAGTTCAGTCTGTCTGGGGGTGTGTCACTCTTCTGCACAGGGTAACAACTGTGTATTAGACTGCTCCTATTCTTGCAAGAATAAATACTTCTATTTTATATAATTTGACTCTGAGTGTCTCTTACGCAGTGATGTTTGTTTGAGAATTTTTGCCACAACAGTTTTGGTGTCAGAAGTGGGATTCCTTGGACGTGTTCCCTGGACCTGAGATCGGACGGTGTTTGGCCACCTGGACTAAGTAAGTTCCAGCTCTACCTCGTAAACTTGAGAGAGAGGGGCCGACCGATATCAGGGCCGGGAGAATCGACCACTGGAATCTAAAGAACCCGCAAGTGGCACGAAACAACGTCTCTGGTAAGGGTCATTTAAATTCGGTTTAATTGGGGGAAGAGTGAAATTGAACCATATTGGCTGAGGGCTGTTTCTGTGGTACGTAATCTGAGATTAATTGAGATCTATATATAGATCAAGAGGGTTCAAACAGATACGAGAGAAAATTATCTGAGATTAACTGAGATCTGTAGCGGATCAAGAGGTTTCAAACGGATACGAAAATTATCTGAGATTAACTGAGATCTGTAACGGATCAAGAGGTTTCAAACAGATAGGTAACCTGAAAATCAGTTGTTCCACCACGGAGCAAATTGTTTTTTAGGTGCTGAGGCTAATTAGGGGGAGCCAGAAAAGATTTTTTTTGGTAAACCTTAATTAGGAGGGCACTAATAGTGCAACCCGACCGATTTGGGTTAAAAGAAAAAATCGGATTTGTTAGGGACGCCTAACTGATTAAAGAAAACGCGCGTTGAAGAGAAAATCCACAGAGAACAGAAAACAGCCGGTATGGGGATGTCTCAAAAGCAAGCTTGTGAAATTTGGTACACCGCTGTTTTGTCAAATGAGGTATTGAGCGCCACAACATTAAAGATGGTGCGGGAATCAGTTGAACAGAGCAGTGAGAAACAAAGGTTGTGTCTGCGTTCAACATGTGTGTAAAAAATGTGAACAGATAATGGATTGTTGGCTTGAAGATAAAATGTCGAACTTCCAGGAGAAATAATGTTTTTTTTACTTCATCCAGTAAATGGATGCATGACATTAGATGTCTATAGAACTTAAATTTATATGACAAGGATTGAAGTAGCAAGCAGCAATAAGGCTGTCTGTGTGAAATAGAGGGAACTGTAAGTGAGACTTGGTGGAAAAGGGAAGTGAAAAAACAAAAAGGTTGGTGTGTGAGACATGTGTGTGTGGGGATTGTTCAAACAATCATGTACTGGTTAGATAATGAAGGAACTGGCATGTTTGAGAAAAGAAAGGAGAAATATAGTAGAAAACTATATGTGATGAAAATAGACATGGTCTGACAGAATTTATGGAAGTCAAATTAACTGTTTAAATGAAATGAAAAGTCAGTTTTAGAATAAAATAAGGCATTGTATGATTGACAGGGATTAACATGATATGAAGAATGTTTTAAGCAGAATGGGGAACAATTCTAGATTTTGATAAAATAATGATTGAAATGATGATATATCTGCTTTATTTTATTAATGTTAAGAAAATAAGGGTATTGAAGCAAGTAGCTATAATGGTTGTCTGTGTAATTTACGGACTGAGTAATATAATCTGTTTTGGAGAAACAGTAGAGATAAGACAATAATGATAATATTAAGTTGAATCTGCAGACTAACCATGTGATGGAAGGGAAAAGGCTTCAAACCAGTTGTAATGAAAATAATGATGTACAAATTGTTACACTTTATGAAGAGTAACGGAACAGTCCGGGAAAATAAATAAATAAATAGTGAGACAGAAGAGAGCAAATGCTGTAAACAGCTCTGCTCAGAAGATCTCACTTTGAAGAGATTTGCAGATGATGTTTTGTAAAAGATAAGCTGGGAGAAATGTAAAGACAGAAAACAAATTCGAATATTTTGAGCATTTTCTGTGCTGCTCATGAAATTATGTTCCGCCAATAAAATGATGAAGATTATGATTTGGCTATTGTGATTAAATCCGCGACTGGTGGACTGTAAAAGAATACAGAGGACTGCTTATCAGTGGCTCTGTTTACATTCCTGAAATGGGACACACACTGCTTCAAGAGTGTGCAGTAAGTTGGAGCCGTTTGCAAGCTCACAGTGATCAAACTATAGTCAAGGACAGGTGTCTGATGCTGAAGTTGAGGCTGAAACAAATCCACCAGATGACAGAGAGTGAAGGGGTTTTGAAAATGTGATAGTGACACATTTCTGATAATAATGTGGGGTTTGAAAGTAGATCAGTGTTTAAATGACGACAGTAACATTTTTCGTCTGAGAAATAAGAGATAAAAACAAGGTCAAAGGATTGAAGTCTTAAAGTGAATCCTATAAGAAAGAAAAGATCTATAATAGTGAATTGATGAATACAGGTTGATGTAAAATTAATGACTCCAACAAATGTGAGTTGCAAAATATATCAAAGTAACTAACAGGATGATTGTGTTTTAATTAAACATTTTAGAAAGGGTTTAGATTAAGGAGAGAGACTAATCTCACGAATGATTTATAATAATTGCAAAAGATGTATCAAGCAGAGAGTGCTAGCCTTGTCAAAGTTAACGTTATTGAGAACTTGACAAACTAAAATTGAGAGGAAATATGAAAAGTTATTGAACTGGAATAATTATTTTTATTTAAGATCAAGTAAGCAGAAGCAATACTGGATTAACAGTTGATGAATGCTGATTAAACAAACAGCTTGAAAAGTTGGCCATGAAAGAACTAGAAGCTGATGTTTTTGCTTTCAAAAGATACGTTTGTTATTGGCTGAAACAGTTTGCTTATCTAAATCTGATGTGTGCTGTGGCTGAAACTGCCAGTGCAACAGAGACTCAATCTGAGTGGAAATTTGTAATGTCTAAATAAAGACTTTTATAAAAATTATAAAAATTATGTTTATTTGGAAACACATGTAATTTCTGGCAAATGTGCCTTAAGCTGGGATAGAGTTATAGGATGGTAGATAAAAGTTTGATGTTAGAAGTTTATGAGAGTGCAGTGTGCCAGTCCTGAATGCCTCAGAGTCTCTCTCATTCAAGGTCAGCTCAAAGCTGTTATCTGTGATAAGCTATTTGTAGTAAAGCACAGTTTCAGTTGAAGAATCATAGACACAGATGTTTAAAGAAACAATTGCCATAAAGGGCAATTTGTATTTGTAAATGTAAAACTGAATGACTTTAAAGAAGTCTTTAAAATAATAATGCAGAACTTGAAGACATTTTATTTTATTTTAGGACCAGTAACTTCTTTGTCTCATTTAGTCTCCACCATTCAGGACCGATGGCTCCGTCTACAGGTAAAGTTCACTGAACGTACGGATGATCCAAATTCGCTGAGTATAGTCTAAGCAGCTAGGGTTCTGCTTTTAAGATGGTTAAGATGGTTAATGGATTTAAGTGATTAAATACTGTTGTTATTGACCTGTCTCCCTGTGTGAACACTATTAGGCAATGGGAATGGCTCTGGTGACTCTTGAACGTGCCTTTCCTAAGCTCCAGAAAGCAGCTGAGTTCTGTTGAAGAAAACCGATTGTGTGATGGGAAAAAAGCGGTCACCAGTGGGCACGAGTGACCATCTCTATGACGGGTAAGACCTTCTTTGGCCAGACAGGGGGCAACCCAAGCCAGAGGGCTCACGTAAAGTCACTGGGCATCTCCTGAATGGGGGTGTTTTATGTGAGACAGGTATGAGGGTTGAGCAGGAGCTGTGAGGCCAGCAGCGTCCTTATGCCGTTAAGGGGAGATGAAGCTATGACGAGTCACGCCAGTCTTCCCCATGATGCAAAGCTCCTCTATACCACTCACCAGAAGAAACCGCATTAGTTGTATGGCTTGTTTTTCATTGTGACAAGTGTCTGCAACTATACCAGGGGGGACAACACCCTGAGGAGAAGAAAATTATAGACAAAGAGCTAATGGCAATGGGCTTTCAAGAGCCAGCTGAGACCGTGAGGGAATTGCCATTATTAATTGTTGTGGAGACAGTAATAAAACTTTTTGATGTCGGTTGCCTTATGGGCAAGGAAAATGTATAGAAGTTGATTTAGAACTAGTCTATAACATAGTTCTAACTCCTGAAGGTCATTAGACATGGTGGTGACTAAAGATGAAGACAGCTTTGTAGATTTAAGTCTGGATAACAAAGGTGGATGGTCAAAGGTTATTGTAATGAATGTAATATTACATTTTGTATAAGAAATGTATTTATAGTGAGAGAGACTGCTTGAGCTGAAGAAGGAATGGTAACTGTGTCTGTCTTTCTGTTATCGGCCTGCTAGAGCAAGCTGAAGAAAAATAATGATAAGGAACCAAAACAACCCAGCTGACTTGTCTAAAAATCTAATGAATAATGAACAAGACATGCTTTGAAAGTGGTTAAAAGACCATGTAAAATTAGGGAAAGGCTACAGAAAATATGTGAAGTTTAAAATCTTATTTAAAATTTAAATCCTTTTAACGATGATATAAGGAAAGGGCAAACATTGAGAATGAGCAGTTAACATATGTGTGTCTAGTATGAGTGTGTGTGATGGTGACAGCACTTTATGTTGTATGTATTAGTTTGGGGTACTAATATTAGAACAGTATTGAAATTAGAACAGAACAGTTTTATCATTACAGATGGGTTAAGGCAAATGACAAATTTTAAAGAAGCCGATAATTCTGAGTGGAACGGTTGAAAAGACAATACAGAACATGGGACGAGCTTTAAGTTGATTGGACATCAAGCTCTGTCTGGTAGTAATACTTTTGTCATGCAGGATGTCGATTTGAATTATGTTCTGGATCAGTTTAAGTATTTGTGTAAATTGGAATTGTGTAGTTGTAGATCACCATCTGGCATGGGCTGAGATAAATGAAAATGTTGTAGATTTGATGGCAACAACAAAATGACATATTGGCTAAGTCAATTTCGAAGTATCAAGAGAGCCCTTAACATTTATGATAATTGTGAACAAAGGGGGAGAAATGATTGACTGACATTGACCAAGTCTGTACAGCACGACCTGACCTGAAAATTGATGACTTTAGAAATGTTTGTAGATGACTGACTTGAGAGACCAAACAACAGGCCTGAAAAGCAAGATTCGCTGTGAGACTGAGGGACGTTGCCCTTCAAATACTTTGATAAGAAGATGAGATTGGGCTTTAAGTGAAGAATGTAATATTTTTGTTTCAGAGGCAGAGAAGGATGTCTGGGCAAAATTTGGCTGAAGGACGCCGTTTGGGTTAGTGTTGATGGCAAACTTTATAAAAAACACTATGTTAAATGTTATGTTAAATTGATGCTCGAGTTGTGTCGTGCATCAAGAGGGAGATGGTATAACAATTCCCAAATATGGTTTACTTGGGTCCCAAACAAAATTTGCTGTCTGTACATGTATTTGCAGGACTGTTTCAACAGGAAACGCTAGGGCAGATGTGGCAGCACAGCAGACAAAAGAAACTACGTATTTTACTATCTGAAAATAACCTCGACATTTGTTTTTCTTTACAGAGCATGCAGACTTTTGGATACAGGGGAGAATGTCCCCTATAAAATAATGGTTACGGATGAATTTGACTAACTATCCTGGCCTGGATTGTTTTTGTAGCAGAAAGAAACAAGGCCACACCTGCGCAGCGCATAACTTAAATTTTCCTTTTACAGAATGTCAGGATGGGTTGCAGAAAATAGAACTGATTCTGTTCCAAATGTATAAATATTGTTTTTCAGGGGAAAAGGATCCTGAGTGCTATTTAGTGAGCGAGAAATTATACGGTGATAATGTTTCAGGTTGATTCCACAGGTCACACCAAAGGGGACGAGCGGCTAGACAAGCGGTCACTAACAAAATACTTAAGGTCTCCATTCACAGGTGACAGTTCACTCCAGTGGGGGTGCGGTCGTGATTTAAGGGAAAACCTTATAAGGATCAGAAAATGGTTGGAGAATGTGACACCTGGGTCCAAGCCTCTCACCTTAGACAACACCAACAGGCCACAACCATCCCATAGTCCATGGGGCGAACGAGATTATCAACACGCCTGGAGGAGGAACCAACTGCCAACTGATGGTTTAAGTTTAACAGAAGAATGGGGTTTTGTGATTATTTTGAGGATTTGATTTGATTAAATCAAAATAGGGCTTAGTATTGATATACAGTAGATCAAAAGATTTGATTGGTTACTTATTCATTAGGAAATATTTAAGGAAAATGTTTTTGGGAAGAGAAGATCTATTAATGTAAATTATAGGGATAATTGTTGAAGCTTATTAAGTAGAACCACAGCATGTTTGAATTAAAAGTATTGATTTGTAAATGTAGAAAATATATTGATTGTGTCCGTAATGGAAATATTAGAGTTAATATTGAACAACTGCACTGGTTAGAAGAATGGATAAAATTATAAGACTTCTCTGGTTAGATTTTGTTAAATATGGCATTAAATAGAGCTTACTAAATTGAATTAGAAGTGAACAATATGGTTAGGAAAACCGAGGTGAAATATGGAGATGGGCGTAGATTAATGGAAAAGGCTTAATGATAGGAGTTAGGATTGTTATTCTAATAATTTTGTTATTCATGGGTGAATATGATTACAGTGACAGGTGAAAACCTGCTGTCTGTTCAATTGGTGAAAATGACAGTCTATCCCAAGGATGAACAAAATTATGTGACGACACAGGTAGTGGGAGCTACAGTGAGATATGTGTTAAATGTATGTTCTGTTTGTTTTTCTTCTATTTTGTTTATTTTCTGAGAAGGATTAAGGGCAAAGATTTAAAGGGGGTTAAAAGCAGCAGTCATCCGTGTTACGAGATGGCGTACAAAGATAGGGTTTGAAACTAAGGGATTTTTATTTTACTTTTATCTGGTTGTTTCCTTGCTATGTTATAACTACCTTTTCCTTACTGTCGTGACTGAGGGTCTGTTTACAGGAGCGCAGAAACAGTGATTTCTCGCTTAGCCCGACGCAGTGAAATGTTTACTTGCTTGCTAAAATATTACGGGGCCTTTCCCCCACAAAAACAGCCTTATGCTTCTTCATTCTAAACTTTTCTTCACAGGTTCAAGGAGAGTGATCATTTATGCAAAAATCAGAGATGAAAAGTATAAGTGTGATGATATTACTTAAAATTTGTCTTATTGTTTATTATTGTGATTATGGGTAATCAGAATGATAAAAAGTGAGGAGTTGTAGTGGCAATTTTAATGATATTCATTGATCTTTAGTTAAATATAGATGAGTCAAAGAATGTCACATGTGTGTTTCTCACTTGTAGTGGGAAAGGATACTGTTTATGTACCTGGGGAGGCAGAAGAGGGAGACACTCCAGAGAACAGACGAACAAGGACCTCTGACCTAGATGTCAGAAGGCCATTTGGTGCAGGGGAGCTTAGTGGGCCAACTAGTGACGTCTATGGAAAACTACTGGGAGGAAGGCTCTGGGGGGAAGAAGGCCTTGAAACTAAGATAAAAGCTAGTTCAGTCTGTCTGGGGGTGTGTCACTCTTCTGCACAGGGTAACAACTGTGTATTAGACTGCTCCTATTCTTGCAAGAATAAATACTTCTATTTTATATAATTTGACTCTGAGTGTCTCTTACGCAGTGATGTTTGTTTGAGAATTTTTGCCACAACAAACAGTATAAGTCCAATTCATCATATCACTTAAACCACTGGAGATTTGATTCCTTTATCTTAGTTTTAATACAGTAACAGAACCTTAAAGAAAATATTAAACATTTCTTTCTTTCAATTTCTTTTATTTTTTTACCAACATAAATCACAGAACAAAAACACAGACAATACAGTACGAACAATGAACAATACATAGGCCTACTTATAGTACAGAAAATAAACGTCAGTACAAACAATAAACCGTACATACAATCAACAATACATACAAACAATAAACAACAGAAATAACTGTAAACAATACATATTTACAATACAGACATACATCATCATCATTCCTTGCTATGGTTCCATATGCTAGTTTACCATTTTATAATACATTTCATAAATCACCCCATTCATTCATTTACTAAATAAATAACTATATATTCCTATTATACAACATAATATAAGGCATACAAGATAAACTACAACTACTATTATGATTATTTTTACACAATATACACAATATAGCCCACCTTACCCTGCACATGACCTACACATACCAGGCTACTCTTCGCATTCTAATGCCCCATAAAATGCTTGGGCCTCCGCTGGCATGTAGGCTAGCATTTTCATAAGATCCCGGTGCTTCTCCTTCTTGACGGGCAGAGGGTCCTCATAAGCACAAGCATACGTGGTGGAGAACAAGGGAGCTGGAGGTGGTTTGATTCTTCCTCTGTTTGGTGATCAGCCAGGTCTTCCATCCCTCGTAGAGGCTGTGGCTCCCTTTTGTGTGGACACACCATGGATCAGCAGCTGAAATCATGATTCAACAAGAAATTCAATAAAGATTCTTCTTTCACGCACATATCCCCAACACTGTTAATCTCAGAAGACCTACTCTTTTGTTTTTTACCTGTCACTTTCAACCACATCATGGATGTGATTAGCAAGCCAGGTGGACGCTTTAATGTTGCATCAGGGAGCTGCCTGAAGTCCGGACATTTCATCTCAATGACTTTGAATGGATGCTGCTGCCTGGCTCCACGGATTATCTCAGCGACATCGCTGGGGGTGTGGAGTGTGGACACCTTACGCCTCTTGTCCAGCGTGGCAAAGGAACGGTCACAGGGAAGGAAGGAGTGGCCAGACACCATGAACTTCTGCTCTATCTGACTGAAGTACCCTCTAGATACGAGCAGGGCCATGAGGTTTAGGACTCGCCAGTTGTTGTTCTGCCCACAGCATCGGTCACTATAGATGACGAGCTTCCGTTCCTTTGCCTGGACTTGGGGAGCAAAAGATGTTTCTGCCCACTTCAAAAGACAGCTTGCCACCTCGATGGAACCTCTGTGAGCGATGCCCTCATGCCAGAGGCACATTGTAGGAGGATCATCAGTGCCCATCTCCTGGATACAGAGGTTGTAGTTGGCCAGCTGCCGTTGATAGTACACGTTGGAGTGTGTCAGGTTTGGCGTGAACACTACCCCCTACATGTCGATACAAATGACATGGCAGTCATCATTGGCTTTGGCCCACTCTGTGTCAGCCTGCAACTGGGTGTACGCTTTTTCAGCTTTCCGGTGGTGAAGCTCACTCTCGGCTGCGATCTTCAACCTTTCTCCTTCTGTTGTAGCAGCTGTTCATTTTAAAAACAGGGCGTCACATTTCGCACAAGTGTCACTTCTTGGCTGCCCAAAACTGAGGTTCTGCTGCTTGAAGATGTCCCTATAGAGCCAGAAATTTGCAGTGGATGTTGGACTGTGTTCCTTGTACAGGCGGAACATGCGGAGCAGGTTTAAATCAGGGCTCAGGTACTCCCTCTCCACATCTCCCTTCATCCGTGAGTAGTGGTTCGGTTGGCGTGGGAAGCTCAAGATATGCTCTCTTATCCCCTCTCTCACTGCAGGATGAATGCTATGAGGCCTAAAAAATAAACACCACAACTCATGAACAAGGGAAATATAATAAACTATGCTGGTCTGTTTTGCACAATTGCATTGTTTCTGTGACCATAAATGTATAATTATAAACATTCCTCTAAACTATAGGATTTTGTTTTTCACATACAGTCATTAAAGGGATACTTCAGGATTTAGCATTAAGCTTTGTATCATTAGAAAACCGAATTCTTTTTAGTATTTTCGAATTACCATGCTTTTCTCCCTCATATCCCCCTGAGATGAGAGATTTATGTATTTTTTGTCTGGAAAAAATCCTCCGATGACGCAAAAATTGTCATTGTTTACATGCACACCTTTTGTTTCAATCTAACTGAATTTATTCCGATTTGTGAATCTGAATGTAGTGTTTACATGGATGCTAAACATGTGATTGATTGATGTGTGCGTTTTAGCATTGCAATCTGGGAGTTGTTGTCTTTCATCCCCATAAATCAAAAATACATTTTCTGGCTTTTAGAAGGCTCCATTCAAAAATAATTTCACATTTCTACTACATAAATGACCCATTTTAAATACACATTAATCTTTCCAGAGCTGAAGTATCCCTTTAAGATCCACATGTTGTAATGATACAAAGAATAATCATACATTACATTTGCATAGCACTTTATCTCTGATATCGATTTCAAAGTGCAAAAATATGTTTCCTGACTGGGCAACAACAGTGAGCTGAATCCTAACCATTACGATATGTGCACACTGGCGTTATAGGGTGGCAAGGCACCCAACACTCTATAATGCCAGCGTCCAGTGCACCATTAGACCAGGGAATGTTGTAGGTGTGACAATGGTGCAGCTTTAAAAACTAACAGGACGAGAGCATGAGGTCCTTCAAGATTTTTTTTTTTTTTTTTACTTACCTGTTCTTATGTTTTCCTCTGAAGTCCTCTAATGGAGACCTGACTTTAGCTACCTGCTCTGTTCCCTCAGACTGACTGCCTAACTTTTCTTGAATAACCTTTTCAAAGATAAGTAACTTTAAATAAATATGTTATGGACAATGTATCTAATTAAAATCATGCATGTAATAAAAAGTTAACAAACGGAAAAGGCTAGGCTATATAAAACTTGCCTGTAGGCGACTGTTGGTCAGTTGAAAGACTGACATAAATGTGAGTTTACAAACAGCAAGTCTTTGGCCTCCTTGTTGCACATGGTACTTGAAGGTGTACTTCCTCTTAGTAATCTCAGTGTCAGGCCCACGTGGTCGTCTGCGACTCACCTTGTGCTAGAAGTAAAAAGACATGAAGTAAAAAGACATTTACCATAGCGTAGCAGGCTAGCCGTATTGTAGAGCTGTCAGGTTAAGGTCATTAAGTACGTGAGTAGGCTTTGGTTAGGAGAATGAATAAGCCTTTTAGGGCACCAAAGCGCTGTGGTCTAACTGTAATGCACTTGGTGGCCTACTTGATGCTGATCATCCTTCATCCATCCTCACAAAATTTAACATTTACAGTGATCAGGCACATGTGCAGTCTTAGTGAATTGAAGGCATACAGTAGTATTCAATTCACTGGTTATTTCATGGGCCTACATTGTGATGCATTGCATACTGTTGACATGATATGGTCATGAATTGCTTAAGTTAGCCTACCTGCTCCAAACCAGAGAGAATGATAGCCTGCTGCCTCTCATAAGAGACAGCATAAAACTCTGTGAAGAGCTGGAGTTTTCTTTGTTCTGTTAGGCTTGAACACTGCCTGGGACACGTCTCCTTGCACACCTTGCCCTTAACAAAAACAAAGTCACATTAGCGTTTTTTTTTATATATATATATAGCTATAGAACACTAGAGCTATTAGCAGCTATTAAGGTTACTACCTATAATATATAACAGCTTACACAATCAATGCATTTTTTTATTATTACCTTTTATTTATTTTATTTATTAAAAAATGAGTAACAAACAAATATAGCATACAATATTACAAAACAAAGTGTTGCATAAATGGTAACATGGGATCCAAAAAGTATATAAAAATATTTTAAACACGTCAATGACTTTTTATTTATTTATTTTTTACCAATTTCAGTGAAGACATAAAGCAATCAAAGTCTAATTTTCTCAGCTATCATTTCGACCCATTCATGACTTGATTCGCTAAACAGTCCGAGCTGTATGAACATTAGTAACGTTAGACACCCAGTAATATGCCCCCTGACTGTAACCAGCTAGCGCTACGTTACAAAGTAACTGGCTAGCCAGACATCAAACGCAGCTATAATGTTTCGATTCATTTATCCTCGGTTATAAGGAGTAGTAGCCTACAGCATTAATTTCGACCCATTAATGAATTGATCCGTTAAACAGAGTGAGCTATATGAATGAACTGTAGTAGACGACGCGCAGGAGCCTACACGCCCCTCTGACTGTAACAGTAAGTTAGATACTTTGTATACGGTTCTTTCACTCACCTCTTTCGGTGGACTTTTTCCTCGTTTTTGCTCTCCTCTCCGGTTCACATATGGTTTCCCAGCATCCCTCAAAGACTTCCTTGCTCTGTCCTTCCATTCATTCATGTTCGCTCTCCTTTTTTTGCCGAGGTTTTGCCTTTTAATGTCCGCAGCGGACATGAAAGCAACCGGCGTCTCCATTTTTCGTTAGTGGACATAAACGTTTTTTCCGCGTGAGACTATTTTAAAATTTAAAATACAGAGTTTTGGTCGCGCGAACACACCCCCAAAGTGATTCTGTATACAAAGTGGCACACATACATTCAAGTCACATGGTTATCTCAATTTTTGTTTTTTTTGGACTTATACGGTTGTTCGTCGCATGAACACATTGATGTCAATGTGTTTGGCACGTCCATGAAATTGAGGGTTCTTAGCCATGCAGATAGCTGACTGATAATCTTCAAACATCAACATCGGTTCTGTTTGATTTACCTTTAGACCTGTCATCAGTTGCCGCATCCAAACCGCTTCTTGAGCTGCGCTTCCCAACGCCATGTACTCAGCTTCAGCAGTGGAAAGAGCTACGCATGTCTGCTTCTTGCTTCTCCAACTCACAGCTGCTCCGCTGATTTGAAACATGTATCCTGAAACAGATTTGCGATCATCTTGGTCTCCAGCCCAATCTGCATCTGAAAACCCTATGCATTCCTTTGGCTTGTCCTTGCTATACAATAAACCTAGATTCAGAGTGCCATTCAGGTATCTCATGATTCGTTTGACAGCCATCCAATGATGCTTTGTGGGTTTAGCACAAAATCTTGCAACATTGTTTACAGCATAAGCAATGTCTGGTCTTGTTCTTGATGACAAATAAAGCAGACTACCAACAGCAGACTGAAATTGTGTTGGATCCAGTCCTTCTTTGTCATCAGATAGTTTGATGAGCTTCAAATTCATGTCTACTGGTGTGCTTACTGGCTTAGAATTTTCCATTCCGAATTTCTCCAACACATTTTTGATATATGTTGTCTGACCAATCCAGATTTCCCCAACTTCTGGTTTCTGGACAATTTTCACACCAAGAACATGAGTTAACTCACCCATGTCCTTTATCTCGAATTGTTTTGAAAGTAATTTCTTCACCTCCATCATCCGTTTATCATTGCGTCCAGCCAGAAGAATGTCATCAACATACACAGCAATAACGAACATCTCACCAGTTGCTGCATACAGAGATTCCATTTCTTTGCTTTGGGATCTAGTTTCTTCCGTTCATCTTTAGGTATGTGAGCATATACAGTGCATCCAAATATACGTAAATGATCAACCTTTGGTTTCTCACCTGTCCATGCTTCAAAAGGAGTCATCCCTTTCACTGATTTCGTTGGGCTTCTGTTTCTCAGATACACAGCTGTTGACAGTGCTTCTGCCCAGAACTTCTGAGGTAGCTTTGCATCCGCTAACATGGATCTAACTGTCTCCATCAGTGTTTTGTTCATTCGCTCAGCTACTCCATTTTGTTCAGGAGTCTTCGGTACTGTGAGCTCATGTTGAACTCCTTCTTTTTTCAGGAAGTTTTGAAACTCAAACGAGGTATATTCTCCTCCATTATCCGTGCGTAAGACTTTCAGTTGTCTTCCAGTAGATTTTTCTGTCATAGCCTTCCATTCTAGGAACTTCTGAAAAACTTCATTTTTCTGCTTCAGAACATACACCCATACATAGTGAGTATTCTCATCAATGAATGTCAGAAAATATTCAGCTCCACTCAAGGATTTTTCATAAATTTTCCCACATACATCACTGTGCACTAAGCCAAGTGTGGTTCAACAGCTCTTTTGCGATCACTGATTTTGAACTTGCTGCGATGATGCTTTCCTTCAGCACATGAAAGCACGTCTAGTAGCACAAGGTTTTTCACAAAAGTCTATGTCTTTTGACACATCAAAGTCAAAACCATCAACTAGACACTCATTAAACAGCTTCTTCAGATTGTGTACACCTAGATGACCATAACATCGGTTCTGTTTGATTTACCTTTAGACCTGTCATCAGTTGCCGCATCCAAACCGCTTCTTGAGCTGCGCTTCCCAACGCCATGTACTCAGCTTCAGCAGTGGAAAGAGCTACGCATGTCTGCTTCTTGCTTCTCCAACTCACAGCTGCTCCGCTGATTTGAAACATGTATCCTGAAACAGATTTGCGATCATCTTGGTCTCCAGCCCAATCTGCGTCTGAAAACCCTATGCATTCCTTTGGCTTGTCCTTGCTATACAATAAACCTAGATTCAGAGTGCCATTTTTTCAGAGACCTAGCTATACAAGCTATACAATAGCTTGTATAGCTATACAATATTGTCCTTGCCATACAATAAACCTAGATTCAGAGTGCCACATTTATGCTTTTTTCTGATACTTGTGACATTTTCATGGCTAGAGTCTGATTACACTGTATTCAGCACAAACTCTTCTACAGTAATATGTCAGCAGCATGTATGTAAAAGTTTTTAGTTTTGAGATAATGACGTTTATGGGTGGTTTGTGAAAAAACTAAAAAACATTGTCACTGAAATAAGGTCATGAAACCCGTTCTAATTATTTCTTCACAAGACTTTTGAAAATTGTATCACATAGCCTAGAATATTTGCTTCAAAACTATAGCTGTGTCCTAATGTGAAGGCTGCATCCTTCGAAGGACGCACCATTCGTGGTGTCATAGGTGTTCCCGATTACCGCTCCAGGCGCCAAGCAACGGTGCGAAAGTACACTGCCATCCTGATAATTAATTTGATATAATTGAGTAAACAGCTATGGAGCCAGAATTGGCTATTGCCATTTTTTTATATATATATATTTTACTGGAGGACGTGGGGAGGATGTTAACCAAGACCATGGCCAGAGCTGGTTTACTGCGTCCTGTAGTGTTTACGCATAACTCCTGGTCCATGTTTTCTGTTTAACGTCAGACTGTGATGTAAGCACGTAGGATTACGTGATACGGAAAGAAGTGTTAACACAGAGTAAACCGCATGTTCGAGAACAACTCTTCCTGTGTATGTGTGTTTTCGTTCATTAAACAAAGCAAGACACTACAATTTGGCGACGAGTGATGTGAGATGTAAGTTTAACACGAAAATCAAAAAACAAAACTGCTGTTTAAATCGCACGGATCGTGAGATGACGACTCTCCCTCATTTTCCTATGTTCGATTTTCACTCCGAACCCAGCTCAGTCGGCTCGAGATGGAAAAAATGGCAGAGTCGATTCGATAATTATCTACAAGCATTCCATATTGAGGAGGACAAGCAGAAACGAGCCCTCTTACTACATCACGCGGGACCCGATGTGTTCGACATTTTTGAAACGCTGCCAGAAATGGGAGACGACTATGCTACAGCGGTGAGAAAGCTTGATGCATATTTCTGTCCAAAAGCCAATCCTGAATATGAAACATATTTATTCATACAAACAAGACAGCGTGAAGATGAAACATTGGATGCTTATCACACTAAATTGAGGCAGATAGCAGCAAAATCCGAGTTCACAAAAGTGGACAAAGAGATCAAGTCACAGATAATCCTAAGCTGCAGTTCGTCGCGTCTCCGCAAGATGGCACTCCGCAACGCTACAATGACACTTCAACAATTATTAGATGCAGGAAGAGCTCAAGAAACAGCAGATAAACAAGCAGCTGGCATAGAAGAGATACATGCTAAATCATCCAGCTCATTCAGAGCACATGTAATAAATAAGAAAATTCTGAACAGAGACAAACAGAGACATTTTAAAACAAAGACTAATGACAGTTTGACATGCAACAATTGTGGAGGACATTTTCCACACAATGGAGGTCAGAGAAACTGTCCCGCAAAAGGAAAAACCTGTAAAGGCTACGGAAAGCTGAATCATTTTCAAAAATGCTGCAGGTCAACACACTATACAACAAATTTCCCACATCCAGCAAAGCCCAAGTTTCAACAGTTCAAACAAAAAGTTAATACTGTGCATACAAATGATATGGCGTCCAAAACACTCCCTGAAATGTCAGCGAGTTCAGATGAAGACTATGTATATGTCATACACACAGTTCAACATTCGCAACAACAACCCCAGTCACAAGTGGAGATCGCAGGAGTGCCAGTGAAGGTCATCATTGATTCTGGTGCAAGCGTAAATATTGTTGATGACACTGCATATCACAAAATAAAACAAAAGATCACATTAAAACCATCAGATGCAAAGATTTTCGCATATGGCTCTTCCACTCCACTTCCACTGAAAGGAAAATTTCAAGTCAAAGTCTGCTTCAACAGCACGGACACAGCAACTACGTTCTATGTGATTGATGGTCACTCAGGTTCTCTACTGAGCTACAACACTGCAACAGAACTTGGAATTCTTCAAATAGTCAGTGCAGTGTCGGACAAACCAGCTGAAGCTCCCACTGTGAATCAATTACTCGAAGAATACAAAGACCTTTTTGAAGGAATCGGAAAGCTGAAAGATTTTCAAGTGAAGTTACACATAGATGAGTCCGTAAAGCCTACAGTGCAACCACACCGACGAATTCCATTCCATATCAGAAAGAAAGTGGAGCAAGAACTTGAAAAACTTGAACAACAAGGTATCATTGAAAAAGTCAGCGGCCCGACACCATGGGTATCACCGATAGTTGTTGCACCAAAACCCAAAAATCCTGACAGTGTGCGCATATGCGTGGATATGAGAATGCCCAATTGCGCCATTCAAAGAGAACGTCATATCACCCCGACGGTGGATGATCTGATACACGACTTAAACGGAGCTGTACTCTTCACAAAACTAGATCTGAATGCTGGATATCATCAGCTTGAACTAAATCCTGATTCCAGGTATATAACAACATTCACGACTCATGCAGGTCTCCGGTTGGTACACTCGTTTGAATTTTGGGATTAGTTCAGCAGCTGAGGTGTTTCAAAACACGATTCAACAAGTCCTTCATGGCATCCCAAACATCAAAAACATGAGTGACGACATCATAGTTTTTGGTAAATTGCAAGACGAACACAACGCCTGTCTGCAAGCGGTATTCAAGAGACTTAGAGAGAAAAATCTCACCCTCAACAAAGATAAGTGTGAGTACAGTAAGACAAAACTAGACTTCTTTGGATATGTGTTTTCAGACAAAGGAATTTCTGCCGATCCAAAGAAGATAACAGCCATCAAGAACCTCCCAGCCCCACAGAATGTGTCCGAATTACGCAGTCTGCTCGGAATGACAACATACTGTTCTCGGTTCATTCAAGACTACGCAACAACCACACAGCCATTGCGTGAACTCATCCGGAAAGACCACTCATGGAATTGGGGGCCGGAACATCAAGCAGCACTGGACAAGCGTACATCTCAACTTATCCAGAATGCTGCAATGGCGTACTTTGATCAAAAGAAGAAGTCCACTCTACTTGTTGATGCAAGTCCGGTTGGTCTTGGTTCCATACTAAGTCAGCCAGACAAAGACAATTCCGGTAACAAAGCCATTGCGTATGCCAGTAGAGCGCTCACAGCTGTAGAACAACGCTACTCGCAAACCGAGAGGGAAGCTCTAGCAATAATATGGGCATGTGAACATTTCCACTTATATCTCTATGGTTCACTTCACAGTCATTACGGATCACAAACCGCTAGAGCTCATTTTCAATAACCCTCGAGCATCCTCACCAGCCAGACTTGAACGCTGGAGACTGAGACTGCAATAATATACATTCACAGTCCAATACAAGCCCGGAAAAGACAATCCTGCCGAGTACATGTCAAGGCATCCTGTGGATGGACAACACACGGACAACTGTTCAGAAAACGCAGAAAGACACGTCAACTTCATAATTGACAACACGGTTCCAAAAGCAATGACTTTAGATGAAGTACGTCATGAAACGATGAATGACTCTGTCCTACAAACATTGATAAAAGAGTTGAAAGGTAAAGCCTGGACACATTTGAAGCAGACCATGTCAAGCGCATGACACGCAAAACTGAAGGCATTTCATAAGCTGAGACATGAGCTCACAGTTAACGCGTCACAAGACGTTGTCCTCATGTCAAGCAGCCACGCTCCAGCATAACTCGGAACCCCTCAACATGTCTGATCTGCCAATAGAACCATGGTCAGAGGTCTCTGTGGATTTTGCTGGTCCGTTTCCTTCTGGTGACTATTTGCTGGTAGTAGTTGATGATCATTCCAGGTATCCAGAAGTGGAGATAGTCAAGTCTACAGCAGCAACTGCTGTGATTCCCAAACTGGACAAGATATTCTCGGCTTTTGGCATACCCAGGACAGTCAAAACTGATAATGGCCCACCATTCAATGGTCACTGTTTTGTAGATTTCAGTTCATATCTTGGTTTCAAACACAGAAAGATAAACCCGTACTGGCCTAAAGCGAACGGAGAAGTAGAACGATTCATGAGAACACTTAAAAAGACAGTCATGGCCAGCAATGCAGAAGGTAAACCATGGAAGCAGTGCCTGTATAGTTTCCTAAGAAATTACAGAGCAACACCACATGGGACCACCCAAAAGCCTCCAGCAGAACTACTGTTCGGAAGAAAGATTAATACCACATTACCTTCAAATCCACAAGACACACCAAAAACTGACCTCAGCGACATTGATCACGTTGCTAAGCAACGGATGAAAAGGTATGCAGATCTTCGGAACAGAGCAAAAGAATCCAGTATCAAGACAGGTGACGTCGTACTATGCCGACAACCCTCGACAGGAAAGTTGACGACTCCATATGAGATAAAACCCTACAAGGTAATCAAGGTCAAAGGGTCAATGGTAACAGCAAGTCGTTCAGGAAAATGCATTACACGAAATTCCTCATTTTTCAAAAGACTCCCATCTCATCTCTCAGTTGAGCACAACAAAATCTCTGATGACGAAGATGACGTCAGAGGACAAGCTCCAAATTCTGATGTGTTTCAGGACAATGTACCACGAAGCACATGGCACACTGCCGCCGATCCAAGACACTCTGACTTTTCACATACCCCTCGATACGACCTGAGACCAAATCGCAGGGCACCAAGATATTTGATTGAGGAAATGTAAAATGTTGTTTTCCACGTGATTCAAACAATGGTCCACAAGTATTCATTTTATTTTGCTAACTGTTCCTGTTTTCAGGTTTTGACATGTTCCAACAATGATAGCTTAAGGACCTTAATCTTAGGTTTTTTTTTTTTCATTTTCGTTTTGATTATACTGTATTATTACAATATGGCATACTTTAAATCTTATGCTGTAGGTACATCTTCATTTTGAATAAGGGAGGAATGTAGTGTTTACGTATAACTCCTGGTCCATGTTTTCTGTTTAACGTCAGACTGTGATGTAAGCACGTAGGATTACGTGATACGGAAAGAAGTGTTAACACAGAGTAAACCGCATGTTCGAGAACAACTCTTCCTGTGTATGTGTGTTTTCGTTCATTAAACAAAGCAAGACACTACACGTCCCAATTCAGAGGCTGCGTCCTGAATGGCCGGATCACAGTTTAAACTGTTCAAGTATTGGGTGTTAACTTACGTAAATAATGTAATGAAATATGAAAAGAAAAGAAAACATACATAGGCATATAAACATACATAGGCATATAAAACATACATAGGCACAGATTACTGTTAACTCTTGTGCAGACATCTTAATAATAAAAATAAAATAATGGTTTGAGATTGAACAAAGCACCAAATGGAACTTAAAAGTATACAAGAAAATGTTATTTCTTGACCAGAGTGAGCCAGTGAGGGAGTGTGTGTGTTGTGTGACGTGTCCTGGTATTTCATAGCCTACATTGCAGGGAAATGTCTCCACAAGGATAATAATATTATTAGCAGTAAATGTTTTGTAAAAATAATAACAGCACCTTTCAGCCTTTCAACCTTCATGAAAACATGACATCTCAAACATACATTAGCCTAGAACATTAATTTTTCGAACTTGTTTTAGTGTTGCACACGCGTCTCGAAAATGAAATGGCATTCTAAAAATGCTGCACTCAAGTTAAAAGAAGTCCAACTTGCGTCTTATCGCCTCGTGTTATTTCCCATTACACCGCAAAAGATGAATCCTTTATGAACAGCCGCTTAGGACTAGCGATGTGTTCTACGTTACGGTCCTTCATTGAGCGCGTCACAGGACAGCGGTTAATCGCCTCAGCAACTTCACGCATATGAAGCGTCAAATCAGGCATTTCCCTAAACAGCCACAGGTCAGATTTTTCCGCTGAAGTAAAGAGTTTATTAATCACGAAAACGATTATTTATTTTTGCTAATTATTATTTTATTTCAGTTAGTTTTTCAGTAACTGTTGTTAGTTTCGTTTAGTTTTAGTTTTTTGATTTATTATGAATTTTTTATTTTATTTCAGTTTACGAAAATGATTTTTGACCAATAGTTTTAGTCTTAGTTTCAGTTTTCGTTTACGAAAATAACCTTGATCCACACCCACCTATGGCTCACTACACACCTGCAAACCTGCAGTCACCAACTCCACGTCCACCTGCTGGCCATCAAGTCCCCATTAGCAAGAAGAAACCAAAAACAAACCCACACCCAGATAAATCCCTCCACCCGAGAGCACCGAGCTACGCTGAAGCTTTAGCCCAGCCTCCCGCTCCACCCACCACCTGCCAGCGAACTGTGCCAGATCAGAGAGATGCTGCACACACTGTGCAACCAGCTCATGAACAGATAAGAACACACACAGTGCTCTACTGACAAAAAAAGTGCACTAATGTAAATTGTGTGCCACGTAAGTTCACAGATGTACACTAGCGTCACATTATTTTCTCTCTGTCTCACCAAATAGGTTTATCTTTTAGAATACGAATGCGTTCCTTTCAAATAAGTTGCTGGAATATTCAGGGTCTTAACTCTTCAACATTTGGTTCTAAAGGCACAGACCCAGAATTTCTAAAACATATCGAAGATGTTGATATAATAATCCTCACTGAAACCTGGTATCGAAATTATGCGCTTACCTACTGTCCCTCAGGCTACTATGAAGTAATTGTGCCCTCAGTCAAAATAAGTAGCCTACAGTCCACCGTGGACGAGACTCGGGAGGAATTCTGGTGTGGTACAAGGAGGATCTGGCCAAACACATTTCAACTATTTCAGTTGGAAAATTTCATTGCTGGTTAATACTAAACCAAATTGGCATTTCTACTACAGACACATATTATCTCTGTGCCATCTACCTTTCCCGCAGCGGAATCCCCTTACCATGACGAGTAATACCTCAACAACATCTACACAGAAATCCGCTATTTTTAGTCCCAGGGAAACGTGGTGTGTGGAGACTTTAATGCAAGAACTGGATCGAAACCTGATGACATAGATCCAACGGGCAATGAATATGTCTTTGGCCAAAACCCCCCGGAGTCTCACAAGAAAACTTCCCCCGAGAAACAACCTTGACCAGATAGTGAATAAAACTGGTAGAGAGCTGGTGCAGCTCTGCCGAGCCTCAGGCCTGTACTGAACGGCAGGATCAGAGGGGACTCTTTAAGGAGGTTCACGTGTTGTTCGGGTCTTGGAGCTAGTGTAGTTGACTATGCCATCACTGACATTGACCCATCCTCCTTCAATGCATTCACTGTCAAACAGCAAACTCCGCTTTCTGACCATAACCAAACTAGCATCTATATCAAAACACATCACACACCAGAACAAAACTAACTGGAAACCTGCCAAATGTATCAGGTCCAGCAGAGATACAGATGGGCTCCGGACAGCGCAGATAAATTTGTCCAAGCCCTCAGTTCTGAAGAACTAAAAAATCAATAAATACATTTATTAATAAGAAATTTGAAACAACTAAAGATGGTGTTAATTCGGCTACAAATGAAAGCAATTACATATTTAAAAAAGCAGCACATAGGGCCCGATCTTGCACTCAGCGCAATTGACTTTGTATACCGACGCATCATTCGTATTTTGAACCCGTGCAAAGCGGACTTTTCCCTCAGACGCACGCCGGCAGACTAGGGAATGAACTTGCGCTTCCTGGGCGGTTCAGCGCAAAAAAGGAGGCGTGTTCCGGCGCAAACAATCCCTGGTGCTATTTTGCAGTTCCAGAAAACAATTGCGCCACTGACCAGAAAAAACCTAGTCTAGTCAGTGGCGCGTTGCGCGTACATTCAGGTGCTATTTTAAGCGCGCATGCTTGGCCATAATACAGAGTGTGAACCCCAGCCGGCATTTCAACGTTGATTCACCGTTGAAACAACGTCAGGTACCATGGTTGAACCAACGGTGAATTACCTTTCGATTTTGTAAAACGGATCAACGTTGATATTGTGACGTCGTTTCACCGCGGAAGAAACAACGTTGATTCACCGTTGAAATCGCGACGTCGTTTCACTCTACCTTTCGGGTTATGGTCTTCTGTCGGCGTTGAATCACCTTTCGATTTTACAAATTGAATCATCGTTGATATTTTAACCCTGTACCCGGCGTAGCCTACCTGTAATTTTGCTTAAACGTCAACACTGAAATGTAAACTTTGATTTTCGGTGCATATTTAGTATTTTCAGCAACTAATAAAACTTGCTGTGATTTGCAATTGGACGGCATAAAAAAAATAAAAAAAATAAAAAAACACTCTCTAACAATTAGATGTTCATAAATCTGCAGTGCAGGGATGAGATGCTTCATTGTCTAAAGAAAAAGTTTAATAATTACACCAAATGGAAAAATAATTTTCTTAGAATTTAAATATACATCTATATTGTACATTTTACACTTTCACATAATGTATTGAAAAAATTCTCATTCAACAACAAAGCACTTTCTTAAGGGTTTAATGATATCAGAATGCAGAGGGAAAAAGCTTTTAATTCTAACTTCATACACACTGCAAATATTCACACAATAGCCTATATATAAATAATTACAAATATGGTTTGGAAACTTGCTCAAGTCTGTTAAAATTGACATGAATTTCTCGCGACATAATTTTCTCTGGGTACTGTGAACATATTTTCAGAAGCCTAGACTCAAGACCGAAATACACATATTGACCACCACACAAATTCTGTGCATCAACATGGCGAGGCATCCCCAAAAGTGTTCTGGCATCCTTAGGCAGCCAATGTCCGCGTTTTCTCAACACAGAAAGGAGCTCATCTACAGATGTCTGTGTTGTTTTGTTCCAAACCGCCCATTTCGCCAAATCACTCCTTAAGTCACTGTTGTCATCTGAGGAGTCTGTTTCAGTGTCATCAGTTTCACTGCTTTACTGCTGGTCATCCAGATCAAGATTCTCAAGATTACTATCAGTAGTACCGGTACTTCCTGCACAATCTTCTCTCAAAAGGTTCTCAGAATTGATGGTTGCACAAACACCAGCCCAGGCAGAAACAAAAGAATGATCCTCCGAGTCACTACTAGAAAGCACTATTGCAAGCAATTCTGCATTTTGCCGTCTCCATTTTTTATGGTCCACCATCTATAAAATAAAATAAAAAGTATGAATTTCAAATGTCATAACTAGAAAGTACAGGACACTGATAAAACTATTTCGAAAATTGTCTAAAAATATATATAATATTTTGGGCTGATTAATCTTTCCCACAGTGGGAATGGGATTGTAAACACATAAATGTTAGAAATGCATTGTTGAAACATGTTACAAAGACTGTGAACTACATACTACTTGATGGTGGAGTTATACTGTTAAACCGTTTTTTCACCATTTTTTATGAGCAGGATTTATTGGGCAGGGGATCAAAAATCATTAAAAGTTTAGTTAGAAAGCCAGATTCAGACATATCCCTGCCTTTTGATTCCACTAAAACAAAAAGATGGATAATATGATGCTTTGAGTGACAGCATGAGCTCCGCTGTTTGCAGTAACAGTTAAAACAGATAAATAATGCAATTTTCATTGTCTTTTTAAGAAAATTATGCCAAATAGATGTGCATGGCCAGTGAAAAATAATTCTGGACCCCATTAACAAACCTTATTTTTTAATTCCGACTAATAGCGGTTTCATGCTGTGAAATGCAGGACTCCCTGTGAGTTGGCTGGTTTCTCTGAGAAAACTCTGAGCACGAAGTCTCCCTCTTTGCTGGGCTCGAAGGTGGACGGCACGATGATGTACTCTCCGGCCGGCAGACGAAAGCGTGAGCTCACCTCCCGCAGGTTGATGAAGAGCTCAGAGCGAGCGCTGGACACGTGACTGAGGAAGAAATCTCGCTTTATGTGCATGGCCGACCTGCAAATTACAAATACAAATTAAATAAATGCACAAATAAAAAACTTTGTACCTTTTATAGATAGCAGAACATTACCATCTAAAATTGCTATTTAAAGCATTAAAATCACAAAAGTAAAAGTATATTTTAGTTGCTATGAAACACACACATTAACTTAGTAATTAGGACTAATTTGCTAACAGTATTTTATTAGCTTATTTTATTTACAATAACTAACCCCTTTACAGTTACTGCTATTATAAAAATACGTGTAGGTTTAAAATTCTACAAAAGGCACATACTCTGTGCAGTGAGCCGCACTTTCAGTTAGATGTAATGCAGACTTTTAAATATGAACATAACTCGTCTGTTAATATGCTCATAGTTTGTTACTCAGACGGAAAGTGTGCTGAACGAAATAAAACGGTACTAGCCAAAACCACCACACAGTTGCTTTAAGTGCGAGTTAGATGTATATTAATTGTATCAGACGCCACGATTATAGCCAATAAATCAGGATTTGAGTATAGTAAGAGTGATTCCTGGTTAACACAATGTAGCCTTTATTAATGGGTCGTGTTTACTATTTATACTTGTTTTATGTATCACAACAGAAAATATAATGTCATCATAAATATGTAAATAGTTCTGTGACGTCACATGCCACCACAAGTATCACAAACTCCTGTGGGAAACACACACACACACACATATATATATATATATATCAGTGTAGGTTCAGTTATTTCACTTTTAAATAGCAATGAATAGGTTATTTTCTGGAATTTACCACTGCCTCTGATGTCTCTATAATTGATAAAGATCATTCTGACGATGTTATGAAAGCATATCGCCCAACATTAGTCTAATTAAACTATTATTTGCTCAGACAACTTGCAAAATAGTAAAACTAACATGAAAAAGAATCGTGATAATATTGTGAATCATATTTAAAAAAATAACATAAAATAAACTCGATTGGATATTGTTTTCCATTTCGCCCATCTCTTTCTCTTGGCCAGTCTCGCTTCGAATCTCGCGATATTACCGTGAATGGACAGTAATGACGACAACTCTTAAACGGAAAAATGAGCTTATCAAACGTTACACTTTTGTTTCCTGAAATTTTTTATCTGTGTGTACACGTATAATGTCTTCTCCCTGAAAATCGACGTAGCAACCGCAAAAGCACAAAACGACACTGAAGTGGCACTGGCACTGAAGTTTAACTGAGTAACGTCCCAGTAAACATTTGGACGTGTAATGACCGTTGAAAAGACGTCCGTCCGACACATCCCGTCATGGTTGAAAAATAGTTCCAAAATGGAAGTTGAACCGACGTCTTTGACGTCATTTGGCCGTGAATTCAACGTCTTTTCTGGCCGTGAATTCCACGTCTTTCAGCGCGTCCCTGGACGTCAGAATTAGTCTTCTTCTGGATGTTTATAAGGTGTGTTTATGCATAAGTGTAGGCATATAAGCCTGCATATAAAATAATCATACAGTAATTGTGTTAAATCGTAAACAGGCGATTTTGACGTTTACACATCTAAACTTGACAAAGGTTCTAAAAAGGGCCAAAATCGGCCCAGCCATACCTAAACGTCTAGATAGAACACGTTATAATCACGTGTAGATCAAACAACACATTACTTTACTTATACATTTAAGTACTTAATATAATTAACTGCATCGGAATATAAGGTTAAGGTTTGATACATGCAATTATGCATAATTTATAGTAGTTACAGTAACTACAAGTAACAAGGTCACTGTAAAATAAAGTGTTATATTATTAACATTTTAGTAGTTCATTACAAATGATCAAAGATAACGAAATGAACTAAAGTCACAATTTATTTATCACATTTATTTTATGGTTTTAATACAAATTCACCTGGGAAACAGGAAAAAATAACATATGAAACAAATTCAGTTTCATAACTAAATTTAAGGAATTGAGCTGTCACAAATATCTCCCACATCTTTTTCACCCGAAAACTTATTTTTTATAACCCCCACCCCCCGCTCTTCCTGGAGCATGTTTTAGATGTTCAGCCATAGAATTGGGGTTCCACCTCTTCACAGCATCTAAGGAAAGAGAATATTACATTAATAGTAGTAATCAAAATAAAAAGTAGGAAAAAATGACATTCAATTATTTTAAAGAGGTTTTTATGGTCCTATAACTAAATCAAAAAAAATAAAACGAACAAGAATTTGCACCCATTTCATGAATGAAAAGTAAAAAAAAAAAGATTTAAAGGGTGCTAGATTAGTTAAAAAAAAAAAACAGCATAAATTACAACAATAAATTACAAAAAATTTAATAAATTTTCAAGCTGGCCACCACCCCTTGAACTTGGCCATTAAAGCATTGGACATCACTCTGTGAGAAAAGAAAAAAAAAGATTACTTAACCTTAGAAAAAATATCCAAATAAGGTCAATAAATCACAATTAACAGTATAGTGCAGCATAGCAGTTGCATGCAATGTTAAAACAAACTTTCAAACCTACTCATCGATCATGTAACAAGTGCTTTGTTGACTAGTAATGAATGTCGTTCAAGTTTACACTGAAATCATGTTTTGATTTCCTATTTTCAGTCTGGCTGACTGTCTGAGCCAGTACGGACTTATTAAAACTTCAGAAAAAGTGATGCGTGACAGATTAAATTCAAGTAATATAAATGGCTAGGTTAATTATGGTAACCTTAACCTATACAAATAAACCAACAGACTCTTCAAGTTTTCAAGAATTCTACGAAACCGTAGCGTGGCGGCCTGTACACAGCCAGCTAGAATCTTTCCGTCTCAACCACAGCCGGTTGTTGCTCCTTTCTGCTGCTTCAGATGAGTTCTTTACTGTGCGACGCAACTCTTGGCCACTGAATCCGACGTCTCTGAGGAACCGGGTTGTAGAGTGTGCCACAAAACCTCGACAACCCACTTCCACTGGATAAATCTGGACTCTCCATCCTCGCTGTTCTGCTTCAGTGGCCAGATAAGCATACCGCAGTTTCTTCCTCTCATATGCCTCATCTATCGCATCCTCCCATGGCACTGTTAACTCTATCAGTTGAACAATGCGTGCTGATCCAGACCACAAAACAATATCTGGTTGTAGGTTAGTGGTGGCAATCTCAGGTGGAAAAAGATCAGCCAGCATCTTCCAGTCCCCAGCAGCTTCCAGTTGTACTGGGCGAGAATTGGTGTTAGCACCTTTTCTTGGTGGTTGCTCGCCTGGGCGGAGGAACATTGTCTTCTGCGTGTAATGTTTTGCTAGAACAGGCGGCAACTTATTGGTCATACTACGCTTGCCTTCCAATACTAAAGCCAAACATTGCAGTACTTGGTCATGGCGCCAAGTAAACTGACCTTGGCTAAGAGCCACCTTACATCCTGTCAAAATGTGCCTTAATGTGGCAGGCGATGAACACAAAGGACAAGAGGGATCCTCTCCTACCCAGAGGTTTAGGTTCTGCGGTGATGGGAGAACATCATATGTTGACCTAATAAGGAAACTGATCCTACTCTCTTCCATTGACCAAAGGTCTTGCCAGCCCATTTTGTTCCACACTCTCCCATCTCATCCACTCTCCCTGCTTGGCCTGGGAAATGGCCTTTATACACCTCATCCTCTCCTCCTGCTTTCGCACCTCGTTGACTACCAGCTTCCTCCTTTGAGCTGGCTTCCTTTGACCTGCCTTGTGCCATTTAGGAGGAGCTAAACTGAGCCCAAAACCCCCTCTTCCATGCTGTACCTGTCCCACGATATCCCCAATTTGAAGGTCAGCCTTTGCCTCTACTACAGATTTCTTTGCTGACCACTTTCTACCAGTTTTTAACACAGGGGCTGCCTCGCTTACACATTTGTCGCGTGACTCTACTAAGGTCATTTCCAGTCTGACCTTGGCACACTTAAACTCCTCGGTTAAAGCAGAGACTGGCAGCTGCAATATTCCTTTACTATAAAGTCCCACTCTGCTGAGGCAGCGTGGACCTCCCAACCATCTCCTGATGTATGAACTTATTAACGCTTCCAGCTTATCCACTGTTGTCAAAGAAACCTCGTACACAGCCAGTGGCCACAGCAACCTTGGCAGTAGACCAAACTGAAAGCACCAGAGTTTTAGTTTGCCTGGTAGAGCACAGCTGTTTATGCTCTTCAACCCTTCCACTGCTTGTCGTCTAACTTCTCCCACTCGAACTGTGTCCTTTAGATCCCCATCGTACCATCTCCCAAGACTCTTCACTGGCTTCTCAGAAACTGTTGGTATTGCCTCACCATTAATGAATAATGTTTTATCGACTACCTTTCCTTTAACTATCGAGATGCTCCTTGATTTAGAGGGCTTAAATTGCATTCGTGCCCATTCAATATTATCTGTTAACTTCCCCAATAACCGATTAGTGCAGGCTACTGTTGTAGTCATGGTTGTCATGTCATCCATGTATGCTCTGATTGGTGGTAGTCGCATCCCAGAAGCCAAGCGCTCTCCTCCTACTACCCATCTTGATGCCCTAAGGATTACTTCCATTGCCATAGTAAAAGCCAGTGGAGAAATGGTGCATCCTGCCATTATTCCAACCTCTAAGCAATCTCCAAAATAGTTACATTGTGTCTCTTCCGTTTGATTATGTAAAAACAATTATGTTCATGAAGGCCAAAATTAGCAATAATGGACAGTAGGAGCCCTTTACCATGTTTAAAGGAAAAAGTGATATAAAGTCAGGGGATAGCTTTAATTTTTTTTTTGTGACTGGGTATGTTTTGCAATAAAGTCATTATAAAAAAAAATCAAACAATATAGATCATAAATTCCATATGTCTGTTACTTACTTTGTGGAGAAGATAATATAAAATGCTGCAAAGATTGAATCTTCTTGAGTCTGCTATGGAAGAAAATAAGAGACATAACTATTTGAAATTTAACAGCCACGGAATAGTTAAGTTTTGAAATATTTTATTTTGAAAAACATTTATCTGAATTTATTTGCTCTGAATTCACCCCTTTGAAATTATTTTACTTTGGAAACCATGTATCTGAATTTATTTGTTTCGAATTTACCTCTGAAATTTAAATAGGCCTACGAAAATTCTTGATTTACATTTTAAAAACCTGAATTTTGATTAATTTTTTGTGCTCACAAATTCAGATACAAAAAAAAATCAAATACAGAAATTCAGATAAAATAGATTCAGGTTGATCAAATTGGACTGCTCAAATTCAGATCGAAAATTTCAAGTTAAATATTCACATGGTAACATTCGGGCTACCCGGGATAGGAAAAACAGCTGAGCCTGTGTAGAGACAGAGCGTATTTAGGCCACGCCCACACCGGGGAGAAACAATCCAACCGTCTCCTTTAACTTTGCATTGCGAGAGGCTGTACAGCAAACAAGCTAAAAAATAAAAAAATTAAAAAAATTAAAAAACAGAAATACATTTTTATAAGATTCCGAACCCGGAAAAGCCAGCCTTTAAGGAGACAAAAGTAGATAGGCTACTGAGGCAACAAGACGTGAACCATCAGGTTCACATAGGGTGCATGGTGAAATAAGCAATCGACATGGTTAAAATTATGAATGTTTGTTGTGTGTTTTTTTACAATAGCCTATCATGTCGCGGTCCAGTGGGCGTAGTTCTCAAGAGTAGTTCGAGAAATAGTTGCACTCTTTCTCAATTGATCCACTTTTATGTCCTGGAAACAAACCGTTTTTGGGGTCGACAGCTTATACAAAATAATTTCTGGGTTATTTAGCTTGTTTGCTGTACACCTTGTCTCACAGCTTTTAGACATTGTTTTTTTTTTTTTTGTTATAAGTCATAAATGACAAGGAGGCAGCCTCTCGCAATGCAAAGTCAATGACTACGTTTACATGCAGCCAATTTTCGAGTTATGGTCTGGTTAAGGTCACTATTCGGGTTTCTGAAACATTAGGAATAACCTGTTTACATGCGTGAGCAGAGAGAGTTTCTCCTGTATACATGGAATTGCAATATCCCGATGTAAACGGCGACGCACGGTTAGGTCTAGACGTACGGACAACCTTAAGACGCAATATGCGTCATTTCCGATTCTTCTTCCTGTATCCAAAGACAACAACAACAGCTGCATGCGGATAATGAATAGACGGGCTTTGGTTCGGGGCAGATAGCGATCGCCTTTGTTTGCGCTTTGATGCTGGTAACGTTACTGACCTCGCTCCAAAAGTATAGACCAACGCTACTTTTGCGTCATCGAAGGGTAACGCCCCCTTTTGGGGGAAAACAAACGGATTCCCCTGAGAACAGAACTCGCTCGGTAGCACGTGTGCCACAACTTTCAGCCGTTGATGATATGCTCATGCGGTGGAGGTGGAGGTGACGTCACTTCCGGGGGGAGATGGGTCAAGGCTCTCGCGAACGGCTACAGGAAGTGATTGTGTGCTTGGGGACGTCAACACGAGAAGAAGAAGAAGGATTTGTTTACACCCGGAGTTTCAATGAGCTAGTGCTTGTGTAGTATAATTGAGAGTTTTGTGGGGAATACTGTACAGGACTATTGACCGACGGTCTGTATAGGTCCGGAACGATAGTTCTGTGGGGTTCCTTGCGAACTCGGATAGAATGGCAGGGAGGGAGACAGATGATAGTAACAGTATGGAGTTTAGTGAGGAAGAGAGAAATTATGTAGATGAGGGGGGAGGAAAAGGATGGGAAGAGGTGGTAAGACGGAAAGAGAATAGGAAAGCAGGTAGGTTTAAGAGAAAGAAAAATACAGGTAGTTTAAGTGAAACGGAAGATGAGGGAGGAGAAAGTGAGAGGAAAAATCCAAAGGCAGGAGTAATTCATGTAGTGTTAAGATTTGAGGGGGAAGGGGGAGTAAAGAAAATTGATCCATTGAAGTTAACAAAAATCATTCGAGGGCAAATGGTGGAAGTAAATCATGCAAAAATATAAGGAGATGGAAACTTACTAATAGGATGTAGTAGTGAAGAACAAGTGGTGAACGCAAAGAAGATGACTATGATGGGAAAAATTAAAGTATCTAAGGTTGTAAAAGTCGGTGAACAGAGAATTAATGGTAGTAAAGGGGTGATATCTGGAGTTCCTCTAAATGTCAGTATGAGGGAGCTAATAGGGAACTTGAAAGTGAGGGAGAGATCCATTAAAAGTGTGATAAGAATGACAAGAGGAATAGAGAAAATTTAGACTGAAACTGTTTTGGTAGAGTTTGGAGAAAAGGAGATACCAAAGGAGGTTTTGTGAGATATAATGTAAGGGAATGCATACCAAAACCTATGAGATGTTTCAAATGCCAGGAGTTTGGACATGTAGCCAAAGTATGCAAAGGAAAGAGGAAATGTGCTAGGTGTGGGGGTGTGGGGGGGTGGGGGGTGGGGGGGGATCATGAGTATGGAAAGTGTGGAGAAGGAGTGAATCCCAAGTGTAGTAACTGTGGAGGTAATCACAGTGTTGCATATTGGGGGTGTGAGGTGTTGAAGAAAGAAGTGAAGGTACAACAAATTCGAGTAAAGGAAAAAGTATCGTATGCTGAGGCAGTTAAGATGGCAGGAGAGAATGAGAAGCATAAGGAGGGAGGATGTAGTAAAAAGCAAGTGGAGGGGAGAAAACAGCAAGATGAGAAGAAGACATGGGTAGAAAAGAAGAAGATGGTGACATTTATTGCAGGAGTGATAAATGCAACATATGAGATTAAATCTAAAACTGAACGGATTCAGGTCATAGTAAAAGCTGCAGTTCATCATTTGGATATGATAGGATTAAGGTGGGAAGAAGTAAGAGATTAACTTAGTATACAGTCAAGTCAAGAGACAGCATGTTTGGGTTGATAGTTCTAATACTAATAATTTTAATTCTTCAGTGGAACGCGAGAAGCTTGATAGCTAATGGGCAAGATTTCAAACAGTTTATAGGGTGACCACCTGCTAATAAGCCAAAGGGGGGACAAGGGTTATGTTTCTGAGGGACAATGTGGGACACTGCCTGGTGCGGCGGTGCCCCCACCCCACGGGCAGACTCACTGATAGTGGTTTGCCCATTTCTAGCACATACCACCTTACATGGTATATTAATAATGCCCTATTCCCCTAAACATGTGTAATTGCTGATGTATGCTCATGAATAGGCCAACCAATGTGTATTTTCTTCTAAATAAAGATTCATAATATTTTGAACATTCAATGAATTGACAGATTCACTTCCACTTACGATTTTACTTTAGATATTTAATTTGATTTATTTTTTATTACAATTTATTCACTTTAAATAAATAATAATATAAAATTATAGGATTAACAGGAATTGTAGTTGCTCAACACCACAGGAACAGTTAAAAATAAAAGTCTTAACTCACAACTCCGGAGGTTCACGGAACGAGAAGGTGCGCTGTCATGACAACAATGAAAAAGTTGACAACAACGGGGTAATCCATCAGCCGGAAGTTGAAGCCTCGCGGGAGCCGCCATTGTAGCAGAACTTCACCTGCTGTTAGCATCCCATTGACTCCCATTCATTTTGGCGTCACTTTGACAGCAAATAACTTTACATCTGAGGCGTCTAAAGGCTTAATTTGTCGATTATTTATTTCTAAAGAAACACGACAATGTATAAAATGCTCCATTACTTTCTATCTTACGTTACGACCCCGTAGAAGCCGTTTTTGTAAAAATAGGCTAAAGATTGCGTCATAACCACGGGACTTTCTGTCGCACAATAGAGACATTACCGTATAGACAGGAGGAGAAGCTCGCAGCAATCTTTTACTGTCTATGAGGCAATCGGGGGGACATCGGGGAGTCAAGGTAGAAGCCCATAAATAGAGAGTCCATAAAAGCAATGGAACAAAATATTTCAACAACGTTTTTGAGGAATTAGGTGATACAGATTTGTCTTGGCACAGCTACTAGAAGATTTTCAACTGTCAGACTGTCGTCACGCTCAGTTTGAGCCTGCGCAGTCGCTCAGACGTCAGACAGGAAGTGCAATAATCGGGCTTCAAGTCTTCTCCGTTGGTTGAAATCAATGGGGTCGCTGTGTCCATTCAACAACTTAGTCAGCAGTTCAAATGAGGTCACGTGGGTGTGGCAACAGTAGCATGCTGAACTGTGAAGTAATGTTCGTTTGGCTGCCTGGGCTCGAGGATATAGAGTGACCGACTTTTTTTTTTTTTTTTTTAGCAAGCATTGATTATGCATGACAAGGTCTCAATCTGCGGGACGCATGAATTGGGCTTCAAACGCTGTGCGCGCACGCGCTACGCGGGACGGGTGGTCACCCTAACAGTTTATAGTTAGTAGAGGGGAAAAACCTGACATTGTGTGTATACAAGAATCCTGGTTAAATCCAAAATTGGATTTTGTTCTACATGGGTATGTAATTGTGAGGCAAGATAGGATAGAGGGGTAGGAGGGGGATGTGTCACTTTTATAAAGCAGGGCATTCCTTACAGGATTTTAGGGATAGGAAGAGATCAAGAGTATGTGGTAGTAAAAATATGGGCAAAGAAAGAAGTAACGGTTGTGAATTATTATAACCCGTGTAAGAAACTAGAAGTAATGAAGCTGGAAGAGATAGAAGGGCAGGATAGTAGTAATATTGTTTGGTGTGGAGATTTTAATGGACATAACACATTATGGGGTGGTGATAGAACAGATACAAATGCGCAGGTGATAGAAGAGTTACTTGATGAAAAGAATTTAGTAGGCTATGCTTAAATGATGGAAGTAACACAAGGATAGATGTACATACAGGGAAAGAATCTGTGCTGGATCTTACTTTGGTATCAAATTCCATAGCATCAATATGTGATTGGACAGTGTAGAGTGAAGGAACTATAGGGAGTGATCATTATCCAATTTGGTGCAAGATAAATATTGAAATACCACTGGTCATAGAGAACACAGGGGGGAAATGGATTTTTGAGAAGGCTAATTGGGAGAAATGTCTTGATGTAAGTGATAGATATTTAAGTCAGATTCATGAAGGGATGAACATAGTGGACAATAAAATAAAGCAAGGTATAATATTGGCTGCAATAGAATCAATTCCTAAAAGCAAAGGCAGAACAAGACAGAAAGTAGTACCATGGTGGGATGATGAATGTAAGGAAGCAGTGAAAAATAGAAATAAGGCATTTAAACTAGTTAAAAGAACTCATAATTTTCAACATTTGATTCAGTACAAGCAAGCACAGGCAGTAGTAAGAAGGACAATAAGACAGGCAAAAAGATTTAAATGGAGGGAGTAGTGTGATTCTATTGGAAACACAACTCAGGTTGGAGAAGTGTGGGGGATTATAAAAAAGATTGGGGGAGACAGGAGGGAATGGAGTTATCCGGTTCTGTTTGAGGGAAATAAGACAGCAGTAACAAATGGGGAAAAGGCAGAGTTATTGACAAAAACGTTTGTTACGATACATAGTTAAAATAATTTACAGGAAGAAGGTAGAAGAGGTAGAGAGAAAACAAAGTCTGAAAATATGGAGGCTTTGGGTAGGAAAAGTAGTATGGAGGATGGACAGAATGTCCCCTTTAGAATAGGAGAGTTAAAAAGGGCACTAGACAAAGCAAGACAGACGGCATTGTATGATGAAGCATCTAAGTGTAGAAAGTATGGAAAAATTAATGATGACAGAGTGTGGATAGAGGGAATTATACCAGGGAGTTGGAAGGAGGCTATAATAATTCCAATAAGGAAGCCAGGAAAGATGCCAGCAGACCTGGAAGCTATAGACCAATTGCCTTGACGTCCCATATCTGTAAGATAATGGAACGTATGGTGAATGAGAGGTTAATATACTTATTGGAGAAAAGAGAAATGGTGGTTTCATATCAAAGTGGTTTCAGGAAAGGAAGGAGTACTATAGATTCAGTGATTAGGCTAGAAGATGAAATAAGGAAAGCTCAAATAAATAAAGAGACAATGGTTGCAGTATTTTTCGACGTGGAAAAGGCATATGATATGTTATGGAAGGAAGGATTGCTTATTAAACTGAATCGAATGGGTGTTGGAGGGAGAATATTTAATTGGATTACGGACTTTTTAAATGAAAGAACTATTCAGGTGAAGATAGGAGCAGAATTATCAAGTCAATATACGGTAGAGAACGGGACACCTCAGGGGAGTGTAATAAGTCCAACTTTATTTTCCATTATGATAAATGATGTATTTGTAAACATGCCAAATGACATGGGGAGATCATTGTTTGCAGATGACGGAGCATTGTGGAAAAGAGGGAGAAATGTGGAATATGTAGTTAAAAAAATGCAAGATGGAATTAATCAAGTTGAGAAGTGGGGGACAGAATGGGGATTTAAATTTTCAGTGGAAAAAACAAAAGTTATGTTTTTCACAAAAAAGAAAGTCAGGGAATGGTATTTGAAATTGTATGGGAATATGATAGAGAGAGTTGAAAGTTTTTGGTTTTTGGGAGTATATTTTGATCTAAGATTAACATGGAGGGAGCATATTAGATATGTAATTGATAAGTGTAAAAAAGTTATAAATGTCATGAGGTGTCTTGCAGGATTGGGGTGGGGAGAGGATGTAGCATCGCTAAAATACATATATATAGCATTAATAAGATCAAGGTTAGACTATGGAAGTATTGTATATGGGTCGGCAGCCAAATCTGTGTTGGCAGATCTGGATATTATACAAGCTCGGGCTTTAAGAGTGTGTGTAGGAGCGGTTAGAACTTCCCCAGTATGTGCTCTCCAAGTTGAAGCAGGTGAAATGCCATTGTGTTTGAGGAGGAAGCAGCTAGGGGCTAATTATTGGGTTAATTTAAGAGGGCAAGGAGATAGTCATCCAGCAAAAAAAGGTGCTGCAGACATGCTGGGAGAAGGAGACAACACAAAAATCAAGTTTTGGGTGGACTGGACAGGGGATCAAATGGCAAAAGATACGGGGTTTATGACAAAGAGTTTGGCGCAAATGTGGTGTGGCCTATTAGACCTATATGGGAATTAGATATACCATGTGTAGATTTAGAGCTCCTTAAGATTAAACGTAATAATAAGAATGCTGATTTAAAAAGTGTATATTATAGTTATAAGGAATGTAAGTATAAGGAAAGTATTCAGATTTTCACAGATGGGTCAGAGGACATGCAAACAGAGGCAACAGGGTCTGCAGTTGTTATTCCTAGATATAAGGTGGAAATTAGTAAAAGAACATCGGATTGTCTGAGTGTATTTGCAGTTGAAATGTTTGCCATATTGATGGCGCTGGAATGGACAGAACAAATTAGTGATAAAGACATATTAATATGTGAAGAATTCAGATGCAAAAGTCTCTAAGTGCCATTTGAAATTTTCTTCTAGAATGATCATTTTTATCAAGCTTGTACATTTTAAAGGGTTAGTTCACCCAAAAATGAAAATTAAGTCATTAATTACTCACCCCCATGCTGTACCAACCCCGTAAGACCTTCGTTCGTCTTCGGAACACAAATGAAGATATTTTTGATTAAATGTGACAGCTGGATCACTCCTCCATAGGCTGCCTAAAGGATTGAAACCTGACGCCCAGAAAGTCAATGAAGAAAATGTTTAAATATTCCATGTCACAACAGTGGCTCAACTATAAGTTTATCAAGCGACGAGAATACTTTTTGTGCGAAAAAAACAAACAAAAATAACGACTTTATTCGACTATTCCTTTTCTTCCTTGTAGGCCTGAAACGAGACTTCAAGAGATTTCCACGACGCGCACGCGCGAGAACTTAACTGAAGTAGTTGAAGGAGATCGCAATTCTCGCGCGTGCGTCGTGGAAATCTCTTGAAGTCTCGTTTCAGGCCTACAAGGAAGACAAGGAATAGTCAAATAAAGCCGTTATTTTTGTTTGTTTTTTCGCACAAAAAGTATTCTCGTCGCTTGATAAACTTATAGTTGAGCCACTGTTGTGACATGGAATATTTAAACATTTTCTTTAATGACTTTCTGGGCCGTCCGGTGTCATTCCCTTAGGGAGCCTATGTAGCAGTCATAAACCTCTCAGATTTAATCATAAATATCTTCATTTGTGTTCCGAAGACGAACGAAGGTCTTACGGGGTTGGTACAGCATAGGGGTGAGTAATTAATGACTTAATTTTCATTTTTGGGTGAACTAACCCTTTAAGTTCAGTAATTTCACTTAAATGACAATTATTAGGTAATCTTCATTGCCATTTTAGTGAAATTACTGAACTTAAATATACAAGCTTGATCAAAATTATCATTCTAGAAGAAAATTTCAAATGGCACTTGTGATACAGTGACTCTGTATCAGCTCTAGTAAGCATGAAGACAGGTACAACTAGAAGTCACATGGATCTGCTCTATGAAGTTTTATTTATGATCTCAAGAATAAATAGGCAGGGGAAAAATGTCATATTTATGTGGGTCCCTGCACACTTGGGAATTCAGGGAAATGAGAAAGCAGATAAAGTGGCAAAAGAAGCAGTTAAAAAAGGAGATGTTGAAGTCAATATTAAATTATCAAAATCAGAGGGGAAAGGCATAGTGTGGAGAAGTGTAAATCAACAATGGCAACAAAGTTGGGATAATGCAGCAAAAGGGAGACATTTATGTGAAATTCAAAGAAAAGTAGGTATATCAAGAAGTAGGGGAGCAAAGAGAAAAGAGCAGGTGATAATAAGCAGGCTGAGAATTGGGCATAGTAATCTTAATAGCACACTTTTTATTATAGGAAAACATCCTACAGTAATGTGTGAACAATGTCAGGAGGCTGAAACAGTAGAACATGTTCTTACAACATGCAGGAAATTTAATCAGGAAAGACAAGAAATGATAATACAGTTAAAAAATATAGGTAAGGTAGATAATACAGTAAAAAGTTTATTGGAGTATGGAGAGAGTGTGGAGGGTAGGAAATGGTTACTTGGTTTTTTAAGGGGGACTGGATTAGATAGACGGATTTAGTATGAGTGGAAGTAAAGGGTAGATAAAGCCTGAAGATGGCAGTAATGCAACTTATTGGATGCAAGCTGCCGTAAAAATCCAAAAAAAAAAAAAAAGAAGAAAGAACAGAAGTCGCTCTAGATCTGCAAAGTTTCTTGATAGCAAAAATGGCACAAACTTAAAGAAGCTGCTGGATACGGGGTTACAGAGGTGTCCCTTTGAAATGGTCGAAAACTGGATTAATGATCCCACGCAGTGGCCAAATATGGACTATTCAGACATCTACCACTATCTCGTGGAATCACCAAGTAAGTAACTTAACGTTAGCCTATTTTTTTTTTTTTTTGTCATTAACACACTCACAGTATGACAATGAGGCCATGTCACTTGGATCATATTTAACTTGATTTAAGCTATTGACATAGTTTTGTTGTCGACTAGCTATACTAGTTAGAAAGACGAAGCTGCTAGCAGCTAACGTTACGTGATTAGCTATCACTAGGCACGCTACTTTGGCTGTTAACTGATTTTACTGTTGAAATAGTGGCAGGCTAGGACTAAAGTGGACTTGGCTGGTTTCTGCTTGTGTCTAGAAAGTGCTTTAGGCCTAACTGTCATATGACTTTTCGACGACCACTGCTCTGGGCTACATGTAACACCACGAACGGCAGTAGATCAAGCCTTCTAGGCTAGATAGGATAGCGTAATGTCACAACATCCAATTTGATAGCCCCATACATACAATACATACATTGGTCCTATACATATTTTGCCGTACACCGTAAACCTTTTTACAACTTTCAAAGTACTAGCACTTTCTAGACACAAGCAGAAACCAGCCAAGTCCACTTTAGTCCTAGCCTGCCACTATTTCAACAGTATAGTAGGGCCTATAGCTAGTCGACAACAAAACTATGTCAATAGCTTAAATCAAGTTAAATATGATCCAAGTGACATGGCCTCATCGTCTAGTTTGTCATACTGTGAGTGCTAATGACAACAACAAAAAAAATAGGCTACTTACTTGGTGATTCCACGAGATAGTGGTAACGTTAGATGTCTGAATAGTCTATATTTGGCCATTGCGTATTCTTTAAATACCGCTCACGGTCCTCGGCCGGCAAAGAGAGTGTGTATGTTTGTGCCATTTTTGCTATCAAGAAACTTAGGGTGTATTCACACCAGGAAAGTCCGATAGTTCACTTGCTTTGGTCCGGACCAAATAAATTTTTTATTTTATTTTTTTTGGTACGGTTCGCTTTCACACGGCTCTTTTTGCAAGTGAACCAAAATTTGTAAGCAAAACCACACATGTGCTTAAGGTCATTCATTCATTGGAAAGAAATTCGAACCGTACCAGAGTTCGTTTGGAACCGTACCAGGACCACCTCTTCAGCTGGGTCTCGGTTCGGTTGTTTGGTCCGCACCCGAGTTCGATTGCTGTATTCACAACTGCCCAAAAGGTCCGCACCAAGGGGGGAAACGAACTAGAGTTCGATTCAATCGAACCAAACAAGGCAGGTGTGAAGACACCCTAAGGGGGCTTTTACACTGGGCTCGTTTGCTGCGGTCCGAGCCCGAACGCGTTTGTTCCCGGCGCCCCCTGCAGCGTTGGTCTGGTTTCACACTCAACTTGATTCTATCGAACCCTGGTGCGTTTGCGTGCATATTACGTCATCGCAAACGTGCACACCGCATGATAGAAAACAGAACGCGGGTCAATATTGCGTTTTCTTTTTTATTCGCTGCTGTTATGCGCAGTTGAGTGAACAATACAGGTTTACTGTGCGTGTGTCACATAAGGTGGCCTTCTGCTGCTTGCAAACGGACTCTTTTGAGGAGACAGTGGATTTTCAAATTTGGTGCCCTGATTTCATGCGCAATGCACGAATACACTGCAGGCTCACTCTCGCTCGTATCCAACGTAATTCATCAACACTATCATCCCTTACAAGTGTTTTATTTAACTGAATACATCACAATAAGCTAAAACGCATGCGCAGGTCACTTTACTTCCTGAACAAGTGCGCACCTGAGTCCGTGCTGCTTTCACATTCACGCGAACCGCGGCACGGTTCGGGAGCAACCGAACTCAGACCACCTCCTCCAGGTAGTCTCGGGTTCGGTACCCCAGTGCGCACCCGGGTCCCATGACAGCGTTCACATTAGCGATTTTTCATGCGAACCGTGCCCCTTTCCGAACTAAACTGCCAGTGTGAAAGCCCCCTTAGTTAGCAGATCTAGAGCGAGTTCTGTTCTCAGGGGAATCCGTTTGTTTTCCCCCAAAAAGGGGCGTTACCCTTCGATGACGCAAAAGTAGCGTTGGTCTATGCTGTGCTGCGTCTCGCCATGTTTACTTCCGGAATACAGCACGCGGGTTTTTGTATGCGCCGAGAAGTTTCTCTACTCAAAAGACCAAGATTCCTTGCGAATAGAACATGCGCAGAACACAAATCACTATGGGGATATGCCGATGCGCGTTTACATGACCAAAACTTTGGGTTAGAAAAGGGGTACCCCAGGTATAATATCCCGGTTTTTAAAATCCGGGATATGAGCATATTCTGGTTTTTGCCGGTGTTTACATGGCCGTGCGCGACCTGGTTGTTGCTAATATCCCGGTTTTGAACGGGTTATTGGCTGCATGTAAACATAGTCAATGAAGAGGTTGGATTGTTTTTCCCCCGATGTGGGCGTGGCCTATCCTGGGTAGCTTTTTGATCTGAATTTGAGCAGTTGAATTTGATCAACCTGAATCTATTTTATCTGAATTTCTGTAAGTTGATTTTTTTTTGTATCTGAATTTGTGAGCACAAAAATATTAATAGAAATTCAGGTTTTTAAAATGTAAATCAAGAATTTTCGTAAGCCTATTTAAATTTCAGAGGTAAATTCGAAACAAATAAATTCAGATACATGGTTTCCAAAGTAAAATCATTTCAAAAGGTGTATTTAGAGCAAATCAATTCAGATAAATGTTTTTCAAAATAAAATATTTCAAAACTATGTATTCAGAGGCTGTTAAATTTCAAATAGTTATGTCTCTTATTTGCTTCCATAGTCTGCCACCTTATACCGCTCAGCGGTTCTCACATACACTAACACTCACACTTTCATCACTTGTCAGAACCGGGATCGAACTATGAACCAACCTTTTGATCTTCAGGCTAAATACTCTACCAACTGAGCTACTTCAACCATATGAGGTTTATATTCCAACGTTATGTAATTACCTAAAATGTGTTGTAGTTATAATGGTATCACTATAAATTAAAAAAAAGTATGAAATACTTTATGTGGGGTTACAGCAAAAATGTTGTTTGTAATGAATTACAGTTCAATGTTGTTAATCAACAAATCAGTATAATTTTTAGTAAATGTAATAATCACTTCACTCCTTCCATTTCAGAGTAAATAAAACCAGTCCAAAATTGTTTTGTTTTTTAAATAAAAGTTAAAGTCCACCCACAGCGATTTTTCAGTTGGGCAGAAAGGTTACACACAGTTCAAAATGAGATGTGCAAATGGACGAGTTTTGATCCCTAAGAAAAAAAAATGCTATTTAAACTAATCATACATTAAACCAATTTCACTGTAGGTATTAACTTTCTCTTTTCACCTAATTACCACTGAAAGACATTGCCAAACTGACCCTTACATGATATGCAGCATCTCAAGTCTTGACTAACTTTTGACGTCAAATTGATATCAAGGTGCCCGCTGGGGAGGCTTTGACAGTTACAGATTTGAAAAACAAAAAGGCAGGAATAAAGAACCCTAAACTCTAATACAAAGAACCATTTCAACATATAAAGGGTTCTTCAGGACGATACGATTCTAAATAGAACTGTTACTACGTGTAAAGAACCTTTAAAGAACCATCTTTTTTTAGAGTGCATGGGTTTCAGACAAAGTAGTTGTTAGGATTTGAGCTGTGGTTGTGGTTTATTACTGTATTTCATTGTGTTTTAGTGGTGTGGGTGGGAAAAAACATTTAAATCTGAGTGCCTACAACAGTATGTGTATCATACTGGAAAAAAATGGTATGTTGAAGTCACCCCTTGAGTGATTAACTCTAAGTTGGAGATACTCTTTCCTGTTTTGGCGAATGATTAGGGTGAATGATTAGTTTGTTTTCCTCCACAATTTGCAGAATATTCAGATGCTTGGTTGCACCTTGCCTTTAGGTTTGTTGTAGGCTAAGGCACAATTCTTTGTAATGCTGTTTTGGAACGATATTTATTGTGAAAAGTGCCATAAAAAAATGATTTTAATTTTATTTTAATATATGTTCATCTACAGATTTACACCTTTAACAGTAGCCTACTGTAATAGTGACAAAAAATGTCACTGTAAACGTATTTTGAATATTTTGCTGGTAATATTTTAATCTCTTCTCTTGGCTTTAGTAGGCTAACAATGAAAATATTTTAAAACAATTGTTTATGGATACTGCCTTTTTAGTTTAGTAAGTGGGGCCTCGCAAGGGGGATTGATATCCTTAGGGTATTTGGCGTTAGAAAAGTTTGAAAAGTCCTGTCTTTCGGTTACCACTGAGTGTCAGTGTTTCCACTGCCGCACTTGAATGTTCTATGAAACTTGTACAGTCACAACATGTGGTTTCGAATTTAGCCAGCAGATGGCAGTAAATGATCGCTTTATTACCTGATCTCGCGTTTTCTTTTTGAGACAGTATGGTCATTGAAATACAAGCGTTACTTTTAGCCAGCCCGTTTATGGTACATTCTACAGTAGGCTAACTGTTGCAAACCATGTCAGGGCAATTCCATATTTTATCAATATTAAATGTAAAATTATTGTCAAAGCTTTGATGTAGATTTGATTGGGCTACTTTTGTTTTCTACAAGTCATGAAATTGTATGTTCAGAGCTATCTTAATTTCCCCCCATTTCTTCTCTCGATTTTTACACATAAACACTTATGCTCTAGGTTTTGTACTCTGGTTTGCTCCTAAAATGTAGTAGCCTATTGTGATAGCCGGCTACTGCTTCGATTGCTCATTTGTAGGGCCTAATTTGCATTGGCCTTAGTGTCTGCTAAATTAACAAATGTAAATGTTGATATTCTTGTTTATGCATCAATCATCCTTGTAATTTATGTAGCCTAATATTCATGTATTTATTGTTATATTTGTTATTTGTATTTATGTAATATAATATTCATTAATAAAATCTTTTACAGAATTTAATAATAGTCAGGAGCAGACTTTGACTACTAGAGGTTGTACAATTTGGATAGAATTGGATTAGAATTGGATTAAAAAAAAGTAAATATTAGTATCTCACAGAGAAGTGGAAGCATAGTGTAAAAGGAGGAGCGACAACAGTGAAAGATGAGAGAGGACCAGGACTGGACTTATGTTTTGTTTTTGTGTGTGTGTGGCAGTCATCAGTGAGGGGCTGCCACCTAACTTTCATTTTGTGTTTGTTTATTTTGGATTACAGTTTGTGAATGGTCGCCTGTTCCTGCCTCCTTCTTCCCATAACAACATACCTCATGACATTAGTGTTTTATAATTCCACATACTGCCTTAGGATTGAGTGTTTTTTGGTGAAACTGTAATTTCTGCATAGCCTGATCTTTGGTAATTATTGATCTTAGCATCTTTCAACACCAGAGAACGGCAGTATCTGTAGGATTTATTTTTTGGATTTAAATTTTTTTCAAAGAAAAAAATATTGTGGAATATTGCTGCAGGCCTATTTATTATTAGGCTACTTTTTAAATTCACGTACCGTCATAATCTTTAATTAAAACTTACCCTCCCTCTTGTTGCAATGACATCTCTTTTCTTCCTTGATGATGTGTTTAATGCAGAGGGCGGGACAAACTGTCACCATTCAATCAATTCGATTTTTTTTTATTGAAAGATGGCGGCGGCGGGTACAGGTAACAGCAGCAGCTTGGCAGGCGCAGACTCTTCACCTATCCTAAAGGCATCTAGGAAGCCGCCTGATATAAGAACTGCCGTAACAATCTGGACATTGTGGCCATCGACAAAAGATATAAATGCCCGGGCCTTAAGTGTGCTAATTGTGTTGCTATACCTGATGGCTCTCACTGCTACGCGAGCTGGGTAGCTGCTTGTGAACGCTCAATCTCTCCCGGTGGTGTGCCAAAGATGCTCGCTGCTCCCCTGCACTCGTGGAGTCAGCATACAATCTACTCTAACGTGCTGGACGGTGGGCGAGCCGTTCATCGGGGAAATCACCGCGATCAGCTATGGAGAGTGGCACGTCATGCAAAAGTACAACGAGGAAATGCGATGATTCTTTGTATTATGCTACTACTAAGGGCCGGCGATAGACCTTTTACGCACTTCCGCATTTTTCGACCGGAAATACGTCAATGAAGTGTATTAGAACTTCCTGTTAGCGTAGCGGCAGATACGAAAAAGGAAGAGTCGCAGTTTCTGTTGTGTTCCAGGCTGTTCGTCTTCCACCCAAAAACAGCCCTACCTTTCGTTTCATTCTTTTCCCGTGGATCCAAACCTTAAACCCAAATGGATACAGGCGATCCGAAGAGAGGAAGGGAACAGTTTTGATGTAAAAAGAGGTAGCACCTATGTCTGCAGCCGGCACTTCGCTCCCGATGATTGCGTTGGTGGCTGCGTCGTTCGTCGCCTGAAGAGTGGTGTTGTCCCGAGCCTATTTCCTTGGAACAATTTTACTGCTCCTTTGAGACGGGAGTCAGTTTATGACAGAACCACCAAACGTCAGTCCAGTATCCAGCTATCCTGTGAAGATCGCACCATGGTGGCTAAGGCAGTAAGGATGGATCACGACTACGTGACACACCCACCTGCAGGTAAGATTGTTCATAATGTGTTTAGTAAGTTAACGCTAGTCAACTATGTGTACCGTTAATGGATAAATACATTTCTAACTGAACAACTTAACCCTTGTGCATCAATTAAGAAAAAGTTACACAGGTACATAGAGAACAAAAATGTCTGTGTCAAAAAACTGTCATACAATTTTTAAACTTGGGAGCACAGACTTAAGTATGGTCTTATTTTAAAGACCCTTGGCTGAATATTGCTTAATGAATTTGAAATTAATAAGAAAAAAAAAGTGTTATAGGTTTAAGTTTATGAACATTATTTTATATAAAATATATATTTTATGAAACAAGTTAAAATCTATAACGTCTAGAAAATAAAAGCCATAAATCTAAATAAGTTGTGTTCCAAATTTGAGGTTGATATCTTTGATAGCGGTAATTATTTTGTTTGGGCGCAGTAACAGATTTTCCCTATTGGATGTCAGCAAAACTCCACTGGTGCACACAGTGATTGGATTTGTTATTTGCAGTTAGTTGAGTTTTTCTCTCAACACTACAAACACACACATATTTTTATTTAATTAATGTTAGCCTACATCTGTAACATGGTCTCATGCTGTCTAGCTGTAGGGGGCTCTGAATGACATTTCTTTCTGCAGTGATGTCATTTAAGAGTTGACATGATTACTGTTCTGTGTTGTGTTGAAAGGTAGCATAAATATGTTAAGACTGATTTTTTATTTTTTTTTATCTTTACAGGTGCTTTGGATGAGGCTTTGGATTACATCCATGACTTAGAAGCCATGTTGCATAAAACTGACCTACCACCCCCTACTCTCTTCAGCCGATACTGTCCATTGGACGACCAAATTCGCTTCTACACTAAATTTCCATCCGAGAGGGTTTTTACAATTTTTTGGGAGTCGATTGCACCATCTGCCCTTAGACTGGTGTACTGGACCAAAGCAAAGAGGGCAGGTGAGGAAGGCTGCCAAGATCCCAGCCCACCACGCATCATGCCTTTAATAGATGAGTTCTTGATGTACTCCATGCGGGTTGCTGTTGGCATGAAGGAGCAGCTCATTGCTGACATGTTCAATGTGAGCATTGCCAGGGTCAGCAGGGTTACAATCACCTGGGCCAATTATCTTTTTATGATGCTGAGCTCACTTCCCATCTGGATAAGCAGGGAAAAGGTTAAGTCTACTATGCCCCTTAAATTCCAGAGGTACTGTCCTAACGTCAGAGTGATACTGGACTGCACAGAAATTGCCCTGGAGACAGCCTCATCCCTGACCTTACAGTCAGAAACATTTTCGAGCTACAAAAACAGGACGACATTGAAAGGCCTGATTGGAGTTGCTCCCAATGGTTTGGTGACATTTGTCTCACCCCTGTACACCGGGTGCATCTCAGATAAGGAGATCACCAGGATCAGTGGAGTCCTTCCCTTGCTGGAGCCAGGAGACAACATCATGCCGGACAAAGGGTTCCTCATTCAAGACCTCCTTGCTGACGTTGGAGCTAAGCTCATCATTCCACCTTTTAAGCGTTCAGCTCAATTCAGCAAAGAGGAAACGGAACAAACCCAAGCCATTGCCCCCCTCAGAATTATAGTGGAGAGAGTGATCGGTAGGGTAAAGTCCTTTCACATCTGGGACTTTCCTGTGCCGCTCACACTGATTGGCAGTGTGAATCAGATCTGGCTTAACTGTTGTGTTTTAGCAAATTATCAAGGACCTTTTTGTTTTGAATAGTGAATTAATTAACGTTTTGTATGTAAATAATGTATAATGTGTAAATAATCGTGTTCCCACATATTCTTAAACTTTCAATTAAAAATAATTGTTATATTAATATTGTTCTGTTGAAATGTGACTGATTTCACTAAAACAGATGAATGATTAAAACAATTTTGGTCAAAATGATGCATCCTTTAATTTTTTGGTTTGTATGTGTAACATCAACTGATTAATAACAACTTATTCAATAAATAACACAAACATTTACAATAAAAAAAAACATTACAGTTCATCAACAGTAAGACAGAAGGCAAAACTGATTGGTAAAGACAAGATTACTGGAATTCAAGGTATGCATTCATGTATGTGCCATAATAGTATACATCTAATTTCTCTTTCATTTCCGCTATGAATGAGTCATCACGCCAAATTCTTTCCACAGTTAAATTTGATAAGGTATCAGTAACAAAGTCACACCATGTCAGTCCTGTGATTGCCAGTTGGCCCTGAACCTGCCAGTAGTATTTATGTGAACGTTTCAGACTGGTGTGGCCTTCCTGCACCTTGAGGTGAGCAACCTGAGATGGATCATTTTTTGTGCTGCTCTTCACCTCAACCAGGCCAAAAGGAGGCGACTCTGAAGGGTCATACACCCGACCGTCTGGACTGGCCCCGAGATGTGGTGCATCAGGGTGAATGACGAATCCTGCTGGTAGCACATTAACTCGCATCAGTTCAGCATAGTTTGCCAGCACTTCAGGCTCCACCAGCAGACCACGCCTCATTGCAGCTGTTTGCTTTGTGGAGCCTCTGATCATCTGAATTGCTGCAGACTCCTGCTCTTCACGACACGCCTTACTACAACAAGCATCCCAAAAACGACTGGCAGTCAGCCTTGGTCGCCGTAGCTGTGTCCACGCAGGACATTTGGACTGCTGCTGAGTTTCTTTTTCTATCTCGCAGGACAGCTGCGGTGAAACTTCAAGAGACTGGAGATGCATTTACTGATGCAACGTCGGCACGAAATGCAACCTGGGAAAAGTGTGCTGCATCAGAGGAAGGGACGGAAATTCTGGAGCCATGTGGTGTAGGATGAGGTCACTGGACTTCATGGCAGGACAGTGATAGGACATGGGGGATCCACGAGGGACAGACCCAAATTTAGATGGCGTCAGCTCTATCTCAGAAATCCCATCCAATACAACAGCCATGAGAGGCTGGGGCTGCACCTGGCTTAATTTGCTTCCAGATCCCATCATATATGGATCTTGCAGTGGTCCTAGACAAAAGGGCAAAGAGATGCACAAGATTATTGGTCACACAAAAGAAAAGTTAGACAGGAGTGCTTAACTACATTTACATTTTATTTATTGTATCTGCGGTAACCATAATGATGTTAGTCATAACATTAAAAAAAAACTAACTTACTCTCACAAAGCAACAATCAAACAGTTAACAAATGAATCACCTGTATATGCCTTGTACAATGTGGACCTCAGACCGCTCTGACCCACTGTTTTGGGCTTTTGCACCACCAGCTCACTAACAGGTTCAGGATGGATTCCCTTAAAAAAAGTAAAAGACAAAAAGCAGTTAGAGTCTGTAGTAGGGCTGCACGATGCTGAAGAAAAATTAATATGCAATAACTCATTAAATAATCTCAATAAATAAAGTGTTTAAAATAAACTTAAATTATCTTTAAAATTATATAACCTACATACGTGTTTCACATTCTTTTCGTGGCAAGAAAACATCTCTACAACTTCTGAAAGTGAACAGCAGTGTTTTACTGTAGCATAAGTAAGTGTTATTTTAACATCAGTGTAAACAACAGGGTTCAGGTTTAGGGTTTCAGGAAGGCCTACATTAGATTTATTTAACAAAAGAAACTTAATCAAATGTAAAAATAAAACGCTGCTATGTTTTCACTGAATGAATTAAATATAGTGTACTAATTCCTATTAAAGCTACAAAAGTTATTCAGCCAAGAGCAGAGTAATTTTCTCTTTGTCTTTTGTCCATGACCCCAGTTATTGCAAGCCGGTGCGATATATACATTTGCGATATTTCAATAATGTTGATATATGTGCAGCCTTAGTCTGTAGTCACTACTGGGGGTGTTTTTATAATAATTTACAGTTGTTTAGATATGCATCGGTTGTTAAATCATAATGACATATTTATCACAAACCCACCTGTGTTCTTGGTCTGTGCCATCTTTGCAAGCCACTTGTGCAGGCAAGGGAGGGTGGAACAGCCTGCAGACCCAGCTGTGAATAATGTGCGGTCTGGTACAGGATGGCAACTATGTGATTGCAGAAACCTTTACCAGCCGCACAACTGCAGGTGAAAGCTTTAATGTTGGCACTTTCTGCCTCCAGTGATATCTAGACACAATAACAAATTAAATAGGTTACACTGAAGTCATACTGCTGTTACATCAATGTTCATAATAACATGATACTATAACTTTCAGTAAAGAAATAGTAAGGGAAGAAAGTGCCGCAACCGCAGCAATTAGAGTAAACACGCCAGAACGGGCAACTTTTTGAACTTTTGCCAACCGGCATTCTGTCTATAGTCAAACCTCCAGTTTGTGAGGCTCCTCGCTCTTCCTCATTGACCTGAAGCATCTACCTCTCACTACAACCTGTCCCTGGAGTATATTTGATACTATAATCGCATGCAACAAGAAAATATTACGTGTTATCTCACATAGAAGTACACAACTTTACTTCGTAACGTTAACGTTAAGTCACAACACAATGTCAGTAACATTTACCTAGTACAGCTTCACCAAATTACTGGTTGTTATGTTATCTCATACCCTCTCACTTAAACATACACACGACATATTCACTGCGATGTGTTATTATATTACAAATTCACAACACCTAAGATTTACTATTAAGTTACTTACTTTACAGTTAACGTTAACAGAGTAACCGGTGATATAGTTAACGTTAAAGCTAGTGATGGCAGTGTGACGCTGAAGCTTCGATACGTGCTTCGAAACCCTGAACTACAAACCTAGAGAACCACTGCTTCAAAGCTTTCTTTGGTGCGAAAAAAATCATGTGACATATGACGTCCGAAGCAGCAAGTGCTTCATTGCCTGAATGAATCATCTGACTGGTTTGCGGTCCAATCAGGTGATTCACTGGAACGGCGCGTCTCGATTCTGACAGGTGTTAGGTTGAAACAGTTTTGAGCGCCTTTTAGTCTTTATAACCACTCTAAACAATGTACAATTTGTAGAATTGTCGTAGTAGGTGTGTTATTGCTGTTGAGTTGTTGGTGTTGCGTTTGTATTGGATCATTATGGAACCAGCCAGGAAGAGAGGTCGTTCTGACATGTGGGAACAGTTCAAATTGATCGCTCCTGATAAGGTGGGTGTTCTGGCTGTTTAACATGTAAAGTAGGAAAAGTAAAGTTTAACAGTGACTGTCAGTACAGTAGCCTTCTATAGCTATGGTCTATATTAAGGTAGCATAACAGTAAAATGATGTACATGATTAGTGTAGCCAGTAGCTATCAATAGACTCAAATTGCATTTTTATTTACAAATTGCTTTCTTTACAGGTCCGGTGATTGGTGTGTGTTCAACCGAGCTGAAGTATCACGGGAATACTTCCTCCATGATTAGGCACTTCACTGCCAAGCATGGAGCTGCTAAAAACCATGGGAACACAAATCAAGGTAGGCTATGTATTATATTATTATTACCTAGACACACTTACACAATCTGATATGACTGCCTTGACTCATAGGTCTGCTTCATTTCAATGCAGTTTCACATAAATCCTTAATTTCTTTTATTAAAGTATTTTTAATTTCTTTATGTCTTTATTTATTTGTCTTAGTGGACTGGAAGCGAGAGCTAGATGAGGCTCTCGTGAATATGGTGGTGAAGGACTCGCAGCCCTTTTCCATCGTGGATGACTGTGGCTTCAAGGAGTTTGTGGCATTGCTTGATCCCACATACACTCTTCCATCCAGAAAGGCTCTTAAGAACATGGTGGTTCAGAAATATGAGGAGGAGAAAGCCAAGGCCAAGGCCATCATGCAGAGGGTGGAGGCTGTGAGCCTGACTGCTGATATGTGGACCTCCATTAATATGGATGCATATCTAGCAGTGACGTGCCATTATGTGGATGATTCTGTGAAGCTGGCCACAGTCCTTTTGGGAGTGCTGCCTTTCCCTGAACTTCATACAGCTGTTAACATCTCTGCTGCTATGAGGTCACTCATGGAGGAATGGGGTAATGAAAGCAAAGTGACCTCAATTGTGACAGATGCAGGAGCTAATATGGTTGCGTCTGTCAGAAGTTTAAATCTCAGACACGCACTTTGCTTTGCTCATTCCCTAAATTTAGTGGTGAAGAAGAGTCTTGATGCAACTCCTGGCCTAGAAAACCTACGCACAAGGGCACGAAAAGTAGTGACATTCTTTAAAACTAGCACAACGGCAAATGAAAAGCTCAAAGAAGTACAGGAGCAGATGAATCATCCAGTGAAGAAGCTTATTCAGGAGGTGGACACACGCTGGAACAGCACCTTCCTCATGCTACAACGCCTTTATGAAGAAAGACAGTCAGTGGGGGCAGCTCTTGCAACGCTGAAAACAGATGTAAGACCATTGTCTTCAGAGGACTATGAAACAGCTGCTGCATGCCTGCAATTGCTTGCCCCCTTTTACCAGGCAACAGTAGAACTGTCTGAGGAGAAGTGAGTGTCAGGGTCAAAGGTTATCCCAATGACAAAAATGTTAATGCAGTACCTGTATGAAACAATTGGAAAAACAAGCCACAACACAGCTAAATTACTGGGACAGAACTTGGCGACAGCGATGCAAAACAAGTTTGAGACTACGGAGAACCAAACAGCACTGACCCTTTCGACACTGTTGGATCCTAGATTCAAAACCATAGGATTCTACAATCAAGTACAGGCACAGGCATCAGTAAGACGACTAACAGCACAATGCTCACAACTGATAAGATACACACCATCACATGATTCACCTACAGAAGAACAGCCCTCCACATCAGCTCAACCAGCACCTGCAAATGTTGAAAATCCATCATCCACAGGTAAAGTTATAAATAGTTAATTGATGAAATTAAAACCTTTCAGTACTGATAATTATCATCATATTTGGCTTTCAGGTGTTAACCTTTGGGAAACTCTGGACAGAGATGCTTCTGAAGCAAGGAGGGCAAGGAATGCCACAGCAGATGCTACAGTGGAGGTGCAGAGGTATATGACTGATCCACCAGTAGCAAGATCAGAAGACCCACTGGCGTACTGGCGAAACCATCAAAATGTGTACCCTCATCTGTTTAATCTTGCAAAAAAAAATGTATGTTCGCCAGCATCATCTGTTCCTTGTGAGCGAGTGTTTTCCAAGTCTGGAGAGGTTGTGAGCAAAAAAGGAAACCGACTCAGTCCAAAAACTGTTGAAAAAATAATGTACCTCAATAAAAATCTTTGAGTGTTCCCCATCCCAAAAATCACCCCCTGCCATAGTTACACAAGCACACCCAACCTATGCCATATTTTCCCAGCACTCTCTCCTAAATAACACAAAACATACATTTATACATTTTTATTTTTAAATAGAACATTATGCTCAGCATTAGCTTGTGCATCAAAGAGTTTTCAAAGGAAATATAGTTAAAAATCCAAGGGTGATCTTAGCAAAGATGCTTCAGAACTAAAGTAGTTTCTCCAATACTGCTCACTGATTAATTTGACTGCAGCCTTGCTTTTCGCCAGGAGAGGTCGCTGCAACTGAAGCTTCGAGTAATGAACCCATTTTCGAACCAATTGGCTCAAGTGGTTCAGTGCTTCACAAAAGCTTCATTTGGCCATCACTAGTTAAAGCTAGCTATAGCAATTTCTTGATTTCTTACCTTGGTAATTGTGGATAAACTCTTCATGGAAGAATTTATATCCCTTGTCCAGTTTGTTTCCTTGAGTGGACGAATGTATCTCCACACTCTTCACCACATCGGCGCTGGTGAACTTCGGAAGACAAGTCAGGCTAGTCGAAAACACTCTAACGGTAACGTTAGCTGCCATTTTTCCGTCAACAAAGCTTACACCGGAACTGGGTTTACGCTTCCTTGACGTATTTCCGGTTTTTACGTAAATGGTCTATTGCTATCCACCTGTTTCCGGGGGGCGCTACTGTAAAAAATAAAGTGGGTGCAACTTCCGGTCAGGCGGCGGAAGTAGCATACCAATGGTATTTTGTGTGCTATTTAGCGAAGAGGCTAGGTGTTTTTCAGATAATATTTTACTATTTAAAATAAGTCGCAAACCTTTATGAGAGATGTCGTTACGGAGCTCAGGGACAACATGTGCTGTTCGCGGTTGTACATAGGCCTATAACCGGACTAAACTAATTCAGTGGCAAATTGTATTATCCAACAATCTTGGACTAAAGATTTTAAGTGAAGGCTACTGTGAAGCAACATATTCAGAACATGAATGACACACAGTAAACATTTCATAGTATATCTAATATAATATAGGCTATATATATATTTCTCAGGTCTGTAAGGCAAGTAGACGCTGAGTTTCGGTTCATTTATGAAACGAGCTGCAGTTCAGGCGCCAGCGCCTCCGTGTCTTGATTATTGTCTGCTATATTTACCGCTACTTATTATTTATTAAATCCAGGTAAATTGTTGATGAAACATTGATTGAAATTAAGATACAATTAATACAAAACGAAATCAACTTTAAATAAAGGCTCAGTGCTTTCAAAAAGTTAAAGTTTTTTTTTGTGTCACCCTCGTGTATTTCCCTCATATTAAATATAAAATGCATGTGCTATATATTTCTAATGTCTGGACTCCTTTATTGATATGATATGATATATGTATATAAACCGAGGTTTCAATAGCCTAAATGCATTTTCGGAGAATTTATATTTTGACTGCAAATGTCACGTCCATAATGCTGGAATCGCCCAATTTTAAATAATTTATCCTCAACTAGTTTTGTGGTGTAGGTCTACAAATTTTATAATGTTAACTTCAAATAATACAAATAGTAAAGATATGGTAGCTATATTGGATCTGGACGGGAAGGATATCTCTGGGAGTGGGAAGGGCGTATCGTGATCGTATCGTATCGCAGTCCAGAGCACCGCAGCGCATATCTTCAAGTTTAGCCATAACCGAATGTCCAGTTTAACTGCCACAAGTTGATCTTGTAATAAAGAACTTAGCGTGGAAAAACACGCTGTATTTTTGTATTTTCATTGCATTTGTAATTGATAAAAAGTTAAACAAATTAAATAATACATTTTAGTATAAATATTAATGATTAATCGATAGTCGAATTAATGAATGAGTGTCGGCTTTGGTGTCACATTTCGCTTGTTTACTTCGAACCGGAAGAAGCACCCACTTTTGACGCAAGGCCTCATGCGACGTAGGAAACTTGTGAATAGACCTTATTCGCAAACACCGGAAGTAGCTAACCGCGGCCATATTGTTGACATGACATCTGTCCTGCTGCCCTGAGCCGCGCGCAGATTTGAGTTGAGGGGAGCAGTAACATTAGCCTAATGGCTTCATCTCATCGGTATCAAGAGAAGATAAGCTTGATTGGTGTGGACCCACATCAAATAGACCCAATAGCAGTGTTACCCCTACAATGTATTTAGCAGCGGCGCAGCGCCGCCACTGGATTTTCAGCGCCGCTGCAAAATCTTCACATGATCAGTAATATCACGACATCCACTTACACATCTAAAAACACTTGAGACGTGGCGTGCGCCGGTGCTGCTAATGCGGTGGCTCTGAATCCACTTGTTGACAAGAAAGGAGGAAAGAGCCACATATGGAAATATTTTCGATTAGGCTAATGTCACGTTGCCATAAGGGGCCGTTCACATAGCGCGTTTTTCTGCGCGTGCAAATTCGTTATTTCAAATGTAGGGGCGCGGGAAGCACGCTCGTTTCTCCAGGCCGCCTCTATTCATGGTTGCATAGCAACGACAGACGCCACGGGAGAGAGCAAGCGCTTTTAGAAAGGAGAAAGCGGCGCTCTCCATGAGGACGAGGAAGTAGTAGCAAAGAATTAATTGATTTCTAGCCCTTGCATTAGCTTTACTACTAGATATATTTATGGAGATGAGAAATAAAAAGCCGCCCTGTACAGCTATGATCAGCTGTTCGGCCGAGCTGTCGATGTTGTTACGGAAAGGCCGAAGCTGATCGGTTGATTTTTGTCACATGGCGTGTTGAGATGAGATGTTACGATGTTTTCATCTCGCCACGCGCGCCAACAATTGAAATAACGCATTTGCGCGCAAAAAACGCGATATGTGAACGGCCCCTAAAGTGGACTCGGGTGCGGTTGTATCCGGGTAGTTTTACGAGCAGGAGTACATGAGCACAGTCTCGGACCGACACCCGAGTGCTGTTGTTAGTCCGCCAGAAAAGCAGTTCTAGGCTTATTCTTGGCTGGATAACTCTTTTAAAAAGTCTTTTAAAATGAAATACGAACACAGTTTTGGATTAAATAAAGGTACAGTCAAGTCAAATAAAACACTTGATTGTTCATGTTTGTTCACTTCATTCATTGTGCATTAAATAATGTTAACTTAAAACTTTTGATTTTAAAAATGTTAAAATTAAAAAATTAAGTGCTCACAGATTGGGTGTGGCCTAAAATTTTCAATAAATTCTAAATAATCTTTTTCTGGGTTGTGCCATTTCATTTTTCCCCTATCAATATCTACCTTATAGCTGAAAATGAACACAAAACAAAAACGTGAAAAATCCTGTCTAAAATTATAAAATTAATGTTTCTGTTTGTGACCAGTTCAAGGTGCGTGCTGCAATAATCACCTTGAATCTGTTGATGGTATGTCGTAATTGTATGTCTCAAAATGTCAATTTGTATCCACAAAACTTGCCAGAAGTCATGGTTTAAGGGTTTATTTTTAAAAAAAGTTCTTCCGGAGGTACATGTCCCCGGACCACCCCTTTGGAGTCATTGTAATGTTTATATTACTGATTTCGTGTTGAATGGTGGTCGTCTTGCACCCCCCTGGTGCCTGTGAGCCGCAAAACCACCCTTGCAACTTTGGGCCGGCGGGCCGCCGGCCTCAGTGTTAGGAAGTATCGTGTGATATCGGTCTCGCGAGGTAACGAATTGCTTTACAGCAAAAAACAGATCTGATAAAATTCTGATAAAATGAGCATCAAACAGAAATAACCCGGCGCCGTATACATGTGGTGTTGAGCGCGGCTGGATTCAGAATACAGGTTTGTGACTATTGTCTGCGAGTGCAAATCTCAGCGTTCAAGTTCAGATTTTTATTTTACAGGTTTTCACATTGGAGCTGTGAGTGTAAATGATCACATACAAGTACGAATATTTATTGTACAAGTTCTCAAATTCACATCTACGTGCTCTCGAGTTTTGCTACTCTTTTACCTTCATAAGTGTAGGATTCCTCAGTGTAAAACAGCCCTTGGCATTTCAGCTTTCTCATGTGTGGCCATCAGACAATGGAATAAGTTGCCAACAGAATTGACCACATGTGTAAATTTTTACTTTTTTTCACATCGGGCAAAGAAATGGCTACTTTCAAAACAAACATGTTTACATAATGTATTGTAATTGATGTGTATGTGAGAGTCTATAATGTATTTTTAATATGTGTATTTATTGACATCAGCCTGCCCAGGGACTACAGGTGGAAATTAGCACAAGTGCTACAACCTGGTAAAATGCATCTCTCCTCTCTAAGGTTAATGTATATTTTGCATTCTCCCTGTCCAAAAAAAAAAAAAAAAAAATCCCTATGGACTAAATTAGGTCCTGCCCCTTCATTTTTTCTTGACCGAGAAGCCGTTTCACTCTGATGCTGCGTCTCAATTCACCTACTTAAACTACGTCCTATAGCTACTCTTTTTGTGAAGAAAATTTACTTTTGAGTGTGTAGCAAAAAGTAGACAAGCTTTGGGACATACTATCACATACAATTGCGTCTTTAACGGTTCCTCTCTGTCGCATCTTATTACAGTAAACTGGCCTGTCAATCTTGTCACAGTTAAAATCCTCCACATTTCATTTCCTACCATATCGGAGAGAAATGCAGTAGCACTTTGGTCTGCAGTCGTGGGTCTTTCATGCGGAGACTCTCCTCATATTAATGCATAATGATGCATTTAAAAGTTAATGGCCAAACGGATCTTTTATTAACGTCCACATTGTTATTGCAGATGAAATATAACACAGATAACATTACATAAATATTTTTTTTTTATCAGGTTAAACTTTGATTAGTCACTCAAACCTTTATCTAAACCTCTCACCATTGGACGCGTTTATCTGCCATGTTTTGTATTTTTTTGAACACTTTTTACCCATGTTTGTAGTTCCTCCTCCAAAGGCAATGGGTTGTGGGCCCATTAGCCTTTGGCCTAATATTAGAGCCTTTAGAGTGTGCACGGATCCATACTTCGTAAATCCACCGGAAATAGCACGCCATCCGGGGACTTCTGGCATACTCTTTTTAACACACTATGCTTTGGGACACACTTATTTTAATATCACATACTGTTTAGGATGGATAGTATGGACATTAAGATGCAGGGTGATATATGCCACAATAGGGAAGAGAAGATTAGCACAAATACAAAGTTCTGTCATGAAACTGTGGATGGTGCAGGCTGATAGGTCCTTAACTCAGTTTGTTAGCGATCACATGGTTATCTACATAGTGCAGCTGATTGGTCACTCCGGCATTAACGGCCAATGAGCTGCTGCTCAACATTCAAATGCTTGCCATTGTTTGCTGTTAGCAGTCTGCAGCACGCTTTCAGAAACCCTCCATCTTCCCCAGCTCCACCTGTATAGATATGCTTCGGGGGTATTTCATGTATGTTATATGTGCAGCAGCAGCATGCCTTACATGCTCACAGCAGCATGTTTGTGAATCTATTGGCAGTAGCAGGTCTTATTTGCTCTTCAGCAGCAGCAGTGTAGCAGATCTGTTCCACCAAGACCAAATACATTAACATTCCCACATCCATTACCATGCCAATCTCTCAGAGAGTTGTCATGACAGAACATTTGTTTCATGCCAACTTGAATGTACTTTTTGATCATTTAAAAAGAAAATCTTCAAGCTCTGAAAAGTTTGACAAAAATGATTTGACAAAGCACATTATCTGTGTTCGTCTTTATAAATCAGGTCTAATCAATTAAGGTAGATAACAATAGTTGAATTTATTGTATTTTGTGTCTATCTATCTCCCTCTCCCCATTTCACAACTTTGATAACCCTGTTTTGATAGTCACTGTCTATTTGCCGTGGGATCTTGATATGTGCCATTCAAATGTGTTCTCACCCATGTCATTTCCTCTTTGGGCCGTCTATCACAAGAAGTTGCACAAGTGCCTTTTCACTGGTCACTTGCCACTATTGCTAATGCAAATTGCATTTGCATGAAAACTTTTTGCCTCGTGGGCCCATCCTGCCCTTGGGATCTGAGGCCGCTGCTGCTGCACATATCAACAATCAGATTGAACCCCAGTGTCAAAATGACAATATCCCTCCCTCTATAAATTTGATCTTGTGTAACCGCTAGGTCATCAAATCTATGTCATATTTCCATACTCACACAATCAATTAAAGAAAGTGATGACAGATTTTGACACAGGAGCTGGATGAGCTCCGATGCTGTTCTGTTTCCCAAACATGCAAACTTGATGGTGGCTGCTGACACACAGAGCAAATGAATTCAACAGACCTTACTCGCATACCCAAAGCATAGGCCTACCTCTATTAGTGACTAAATCAGATGAACATCAAAACAATATACTAAAAACAAAACATTCATTTGTCAGGGCACCTTCATAAGTTTGACAATGTTAACAGTATGGGAAGATTTATTTTTATCCTAAAAAGGAGTACCAGTTCACTTGAGACCATTTTCTCTTTTTTTTTCTGTTTACGTTTGGTCAATGCAAGGTTAAATGCAACTCCATGGAAAAATCTGTCCCTGTAGGCATCTGGGCATAACAGAAATTGTGATAAAACACTGCAAAATAACATAGTCAAATGCAATAGAATGATAATGGTGTGAGGCGTAGCATTTGGCAGATAAGATAAAGAGCTACAGTCTGGACAAATATATGCCTATAAAAGCAAGCTTTAATGATTCCAGATAAACCTGACGTCAGTGGAGTAGAGCTTGTATCGAGGAGGTAACATGGAAGAACTTACAAGGCACACGTACTCTGGCCAAAACATTAAGCTATTTTTTTCTCTTTCTTTCTCCTTTTACCCTCTTTGTTTATGAGTCAGTGCCATGTAATCCCATGGGTGGTGCAGCAATCTGTAGCTGTGCGGACATTTATGAAAACTTTATAATGGCTTATAAAGCTGAGAAAAACAGGAGCATTGGCAGACTAAGAGAGGGATTCTCTTATTTTATCACAGACAGTTTGTGCTAATATGCAGCAAGAATGGCTAAAGTATATATTGTATTCTCTTGGCCCTTTCAAATATGAATTAATTCTAAACTTTGGAGAGTCTAAAAGGAAAAATATCACTGTAAATATCTGCAAATAATGCTTTAAATATACAATACCTTGCAAAAGTATTTAGACACTTCTCGTTTCACCAAATTAAAGATTCCACATCTATTCCATGTGATGTTTAAAAGCTCTTTCGAACCAAATCTTTTATTTTTAATGTATTTTTATCTTTTTTCTTTCTTCCATCTCTTTTTTCATGTACACGTATGCTCTAGTTTTTGTACAATACTTTACTGCTTTGTGGGTGTGTGTGATTTTTGTCATTTGTAATTTGGTTTGGATAAAAGTGTTACTCACCAATCATCTTCATTTCTATAATATTTATACAATCTGGGCAGAATTGAATAGTCAGGAGCAGGTTTTGAACTCGTTTCTGGCTGTCTATCTCTTGGCTGTCTATTTACATGTTTTTTTGTTTTGTTTTTTGTTGAGAAATGGCTTTTTTTTTTTGGGAACACTCTATAGAGGCCAGTGTTAAGCAGTGCTCTCAGTATGGTGCATGTTTTCTTTCAGTAGCTCCAACTGGAGCAGGGCACAAGCAAAGCCAAGGTCATGGGTTCGATTCCCAGTGGAAGCAAGAACAGATCAAATGTGCAAATTGAATGCAATGCAACTCGCTTAAAGGGGTCCTAATATGCCCTTTTACAAAGTCTTGATTTTGTTTTTGGGTATACTAGAATATGTTTTTATTCTTGATTGTCAAAAAAAAAAATTATTTATCACATATTTTACATTATTACAGCACCTCTCTCCCCAGGCTGCGTTCCAGTCCAAAATTGTCATGACCTTCACTCGCTAACTTCCCTCCATCTCGTTCACTGAAATTTACGTCAATGCTTACGTTGCATGAGTGCCCACTACTGGCGGAACCTTTGCAATAGGCTGAACTGGAACGTTCTAAGCCCTCAATCACTTAGAATCCTCTGTGGGGTTGATTTATTATTAATTTTTTTCCCTTACGAAATTGTTTAATCCAGCATTCTATATATAGGTGTGTTTGAGTTGTTTAAATTTTTTTTTTAAATAATTAATGTCATAGAGTTGTTTGTGGTGGGGTAAATAGCTGGGTTGCAGTCACGTGATTATAATGACGCGCAAAATTCAGATGAAGGGCAGGGAGTGAAGAGCGCAATGGACGAGATGGAGGAAAGTCCGTACTGTATACTTTACACGCTATTACAAGAGAAAGATATAAACAAAAAATCAAACATATGTTGGATGTGATCCTTACGTTATGAAGAGGAGCGATTTTTCAACTGAATTGAAAGATTTTCCTGCCATTGAGGCGGTAGATATCAGGAACTACCTCGTCTTACAGACATACTTTGACTTTACAGAGTTCGGAAACGTTACACGTTACACGTTACAAACATAGCCACTTAAGTTGTATTAACTCACCTTTGTCGAAGTGATCACTGCACACACGGGCATTTTCCCATTCGGCTCCTCCCGACCGCAAACGTAGGTTTGTAAGCCGTTTTCCCAGAGTTTTTTGGTCAATTTCTTGCATTTTCCCCCCTTATGAACAACTTTGGTACACGATAAAAACTCCTCGTGGTTTGATCGATTTAAGTAACCATAAACGACGCAAAACATAGGCATTTTGAGTTTGTTATAGTGCTTTCTAAATACAGCAAATCACTTCCTGCCCTCCATTTGCATTTCGCGCCATGGCAACGCAGTGGCGTGATGTCATATGAAAACAAGCTATTAAATGCGTTGACGTCACACTCGTGTTGCATTGTGGTATATTGAGCTGCCTGAAGTAGACTCGCTCCCTCTGTCAAAATCGAGGGAGCTATGATCTGTCCATGTGAAGTTCCCTAGTCTACTTCATGAAGTGGAACGCACTTCAAAATGGCAGCAGGAATTCCCCCGAGGGGAAGTGCTTAGTGAAGTTTGCAAGTGCGTGTCTAAAAGTGGACCATGCCCTTCACTCGCTAACTCGCTAACTTCCCTCCCGTCTCGTTCACTCGGATGTACGTCATGTTGCACGAGTGCCCACTACTGGCGGAAACTGCAATGGGCTGAATTGGAACGTCCTAAGCCCTTGATCACTTGGAATCAGCTATGGAGTTGATTTATTTTATTTATTTATTTTCCTTTAAGAATTTGTTTAATGCAGCATCCAAATGTATATAGGTGTGTTTGGGCTGTTTTAAATAAAAATAAAAATATAATTAATATATCATAGAGTTGTTTGTGGTGGTGGTGATTAGACGAGATCTGTGGCCATGTTAAAATCGTGTTGCATTGTGGTATATGGAGCTGCCTGAAGTGTACATATGAAGTAGATTCGCTCCCTCGGTCAAAATCGAGGGAATGAGGGTCTGTCCATATAAACTTCCCTCGTCCACTTCACGAAGTGGAACGCACTTCAAAATGGCGACAGGGTTCCCCGAGGGGAAGTGCTTAGGGAAGTTCGCAAGTGCGTGTCTAAAAGTGGACTGGAACGCAGCACCAGTCTGGCTCCGTAGGCTTCAACACACCGTTAGTTCCTGTTTGATGAAGCCCCTCCTTCTGAAATACAAAATGTGCTGTCATTGGTTAGCTGGCCTAATGAGTTGTGAATGGCACCACGTAGCACGTGTTCGGGAAAAGTTCCGCCCCTCCATAACAGCTTCTGCTCAAATATTAAAAAGTTCTGCTCAAATATTAAGGATGGCGTCAATTTCAAACCAGCTCGAGTCCGATTCAGACCCTGACAATGTTAACGAACAAAAGGATCATGCAGAAAGTAAATACATTTTAACCACTCTAATTTTATTCACCTTAAGAAGGCCAAACAAAGGGGTTTTGGAAACGGTGAAGAAAAACAGCATCTCTTTGAGATAGCAGCAACACTCTTCATCTTAGCGCAGCTCAACCAGGCCTCGCTACCTTTTTTGGTGTAGCTATTCCGTGGGTGCAGGTTATTTAAATGAGTAACATTGTGACTTCATAAGATCCGGTAAAAAACGCGTTGTTGTCCAAACGAGCTGTTTGTTGTAGTTCTTGAATTAAATAAATGATTCTGTTAAATAAAATATCTCCCTTTGGAACCGGAGGACTTTGAGCTTTGTAACCTTGCAGATCTTTTTTTTATACACAACCCCAACATTAATTGCTGAAGTTGAAAACGAGGAAAAGCATAATAGGACCCCTTTTAAATGCATAAATGTAAATGTACTTTGTTCTCAGCTGTACTGTGTACCTGGTTGAGCTGTGTCGCAGTGGATTCTCTTTAATGAATTTGGATTAGTTTATCTCTAATCTCTTTTGAATGATCTCAAGTAGGCTATTTTCCCCACAGCTGTTCTTTAATTCTAAAAGTGAATAAAAGGCTTTTAACTGTTACGGTTTTATCTAGAACATGATAAGAGTTGTTTTATTGATCACAGAGGACAAGGCTAATTATATGTCCAGTGTGTAGTATGCCAATATTTTTATGCGATTTTGCAAAACAGGATGTGATTAGCTAAGTAAACACCACTTTTGTGTAGTTTTAACCCCCCATCCACAATTAATGGGTTTATTATTAGTTTCTTATACAACTGTTAATTGTTTATTCATGTTATGTCACAGTCAGTGCATTAACTAATGATAACAAATACAACTTTTGATTTTAATGTTTTAGTAAATGCTGAAATTAATATTAAGATTAATACATGCTGTAGAAGTGCAGTTCATTATTAGCTAATGTTAACTAATTTAACTAATGAAACCTTATTGTAAAGTGTTACTGATTCATGATAGCTAACACTGTCTTTCATACATATAATACATACATTAAATTTACAACATCAACAAAACTAAAAATGAATTTTCCATAATTACCTTCTTGATTCTCACTGTTTTGTTTGGTAAAGTAAATAATATTTAGTAATATTATCATAATTTCCCTATTTTCATTTGATGTGTTATGCAGTCTAATAATTGTAAAAACATATTTTAGGAAAGAAAGAATAAAAACAAAAATCAAGGAACTCTCTGATGCAGCCAAAGGAAGCATCCCTCTCACAAGTTGGCTGAAAAGAGAGAATAAAAATGCAGGTACTGTTAAATAAAATAAAATAAAAAATTAGTGCCTTTTTTGGTCCCTCCGCCTCTGCCCCTGAGGAGGTCTGTGCACGCCACTGATCAAACCCATTTCTTGATTATGTAAATAAGGCTTTTGAATATTTCGCAGTCATAATTTGGCTACTTTCGGCTTCACACTATATGCTACAACTGACGTCGAGAAATCATTAATATGTAGGTTTGTATTAACATATTCAGCACCTCACTGGCTGTCCTGCAGAGAGAGAGAGAGAGAGAGAGAGAGAGAGAGAGAGAGAGAGAGAGAGAGAGAGAGGGGGGAACGTAAGGATCGACTGAGAGCTGACCGTGTTTTCAACAGGAAACAAATCAGAGAGAGCGAGAGAGTGAAAATGCTGTTGTAACCGCTGTGTTTGTCGCGATTTTGTGAGTGTTTTCCTGGAAGCTGACGCTTAGCGAATCACGCCAATCTGGAGCCCCGTTTGTTTAGACCCGGGAATCTAAGCTGAAGGTGTTTATTTTGTGTTTTTGGAGGCGTGAAGCTCGAGGCTCGCAGAATGACCGTTGACTGGCCCGATCTGCTTATCGTTCGCGGGCATTAGGTAAGAGCACTTATTTACACCGATCAGGGCTGAAAGAAAAGCAGGTAGCATAACGTTTATTTAGGGCACAAACAATAAGACATGTTGTAGCTTAATTTTTAGGTCGTTAAATCGCCCAAATCACGTCTAAATCCGATTAAACCCAGCGAATTCAAACTAAAGACTTCTGAGAGCTTGATATTGTACTGCTACTTGTTCTTATGTTGAAGGAACTATCACTACCTCCGTTTGCTGGCGAAACAAACACAACGCATTTGCCTTCGAGGGTCTTTAGGGTCGGAATGAAGAGAATAATGGCAATGCTGGCAGTCCGAATGCTTGTGTTGGGCTTGTGGATAGGGGAGCAGTCAGCCACTGCGGGAGAGGGACAGTCCACTCCGGCCACATGCTCTCCGCTGTGCCGCTGCGACGAGGACGGAGGAGCGGACTGTTCTGGACGAGGACTGACCACTGTTCCCACCGGCCTCAGCGCTTTCACATATTACCTGTAAGTTACTAAAATAACGTACAATGAAGTGCATGCTGGGAACAAGTGCATACTGTATGTAGAAATATGGAGAAAAATGTGTTCTAGACGTATTTGGCTCCCATATCTAAAAAGTCCATAACACGTTACATGTTTTTTTTTACGAATTACTGTAGAACACCATAGCAAACCCGCAAAAATAATGACGCATTTCTTAGTTTATGCATTTACGTAAACGAACCATAACTTGTCTGTCTAAAACAAGTCTAAAATTGTTTTCAGAGTTCAAGTTAAGTTAGGAAGATCATTGATCATGTAGTATCAAACCATGATAAACTCTCTTGTGACTCAGAAACACACCTTACTCACTTTTATTCACAGCATAGCACTATGCAGCAGTACAAAATGTTCAATATTAAGGGTGAAAAATCCAAATTAAGTAGTTTTGATGGACATGACTGACAGTAAGTATCATTACAGTACAAATAGCTAAATTTCTTCAGAAATTAATAGTTGAGATTTTTAGTTTTGTAGCTCAAAGACCATCTTGGGCCGCTTTTGGGTATACATTGTGTTAGTGTAACAGACTAAATACCATATGATCCATGTGGTTAATATAGAGAGGGCTGCTCATCTATTATTGAATGCAGCCAGCCTTTAAAACCTTACCAGCCTGCTTTTAAACCCATGCAGCATAAAAAAAGGTAATTTTGAGCCAGTTATTTATGTATTAAGGTGAGTTGAGGTGCTTTTCTATGAATAGGGCTTTCTACAAATGTCTTTCTAAGCAGTCTACTGCTGATTATTTAAAAAAAAAAATTTTTGCAGTGCACAACGGACACTAGTATTATATCTTTATGGATTTTGTTTTACGGTTACATCTTCTTCATTTTTGAATTGAACTTCCAGTCACTGTCTGATAATCCAGGAGCCCTCCCACATTAAAAGACACAAGTAATTTAAGCATGTATAGGTATACTATCAAACAGTACTATTTACCATTACTGACTAAAGGCCCGTTCACAATAAGAACTAAAACTATAAAGAGAGCTATAACAACTATATTAGTGTCCATACCAATGCACGTTCTTTTTTATTATAAGCGTAAGCATGTAGAAAGCGTGCTGTTTTTATTATGTCGCTTTAAATGCTCAAGCTCCTTAAAGTCAGTTGGATTTTGATTAATGGATTTTCTTCATCAGCTGGGGAAAAAAAAATTGTTCTGAAAGTAATTCCAGTAATATTATGTGGCTTTATTCTCATAGCATTAGAATGATTATTAAAACTTTATAGTTGTTGTCCTAGGTGTGAATGGGCCTTAATTCTTGATACTGACTCCTTTGGTCTGTATCAACAAGCATTCACATCAACCGTGCATAGTTTCATGTCTCACCGGTTGACTTTGAGAAACAATCAAATTTATTTATTAGGATAAACCCCTTGAGATGCAACATCTCGTTTTCGAGGGGGTCCTAAACTTTGAGAACTTTGAACTTTTTGCCCCTCAAGTTTTTCCATCTGTTAATACTGAAAGGCTGGTTTATTGCTGGGCTGAGCCAGAGCCCAGTGTCTGTGGCACGTGTGAATCATGTCCCTCACCTCATTAGACTTTACCAGCATTTATTGTGCTTTCACTCTGTTGTAATTAAGTGTTACTTTTCTGCCAAATTGTTTAGAAGCACGTCTGGAGGCGAGTGTTTATTCTGCAGCTCTCTCTTGGAGCCCATACATTTTGAAAACAGCTTGACCGGGCTCTCGAAATATCTCTACCAAGCTGCACCATGTAACTCAACGCCAAGCTAAGTCCAGTCTGGAGAAGCAATAAAGCCAGAAATAAAGCCACAGAGTTAACACTAGCTGCTGCAGTGGTCATCTTAGATATCAGTGAATTATATGCAAATAGAAGGGCTGCATGTGTAGGCATCAGGAGGAGGCAAATAGTCCCGATTGGGTTTTTTATTTTTATATTTTTTATATGTGAAACATTTTGTTAGGCAGTGTTATCATTATAACCAACAACATGTTGTTAAATGTTTCTTGACCAATATGAACCAATTCACCAGCAAGCGACATTATATTGTTGGACTAGGGGGAATTCAGGTAAGCTAAATTGGGACACTTTTTTCATTGAGATGAATAATGTCTCAAATTGTCCCAATTATTCTGAATTAACCTAAAAAAATAATGGTTGTTTTGTCTCTGTAAACTGTTGTCAATGTACCTACTAGTGTTTTAAACTTCCAGACCTGACTCTCTCTCTCTCTGTCTCTCTCTCTCTCTCTCGATATATATATTTATATATATATATATATATATATATATATATATATATATATATATATATATATATATATATATATTAGGCCTAATGTTATTTCTTTTTAATTCAGCATGAAATTAAAATTCTCCCTATCAATTTTGTAAGTGCATGTTATAGATCTTGTGAACCATTCATCCATTAACTTTCAAATTTTTTAAATAAATAATTATTTAAAAAAAACTGACGTATGCCGGACTTCTTCTAATATTTAGTCTACTTCCATCCCTCCACAATCGTGTGCAAGCTCACCTTCATGTTTGAGTGCAACAACCACATCTCAACATCCAATTAACAACTGATGGATAGAACCTGGTATCTGTCCTATATTTTTTCTTTTTCAACAATCCGTTACACTTGGATGCAAGTCACAATAGGAAAGAAAAAATCTGTTGCTACTTCCACTTAATGATTTTTAAGACTAAAATTAAGCTATGTTAGTGATGAAAGGTGTCTATATTTAAACACTTTGTGTTTTAGTGTGGTCCAATTTTTGATCAAATGCAAATTTCTGATCAATCCGCGAGTGATGATGAGCAGATAATATATGGGACATCTGTCAGTCAGTCTGTGTGGAAATAATCATAAGTTGTGAAATGCACTGCCACCGCTCCAGCCGCGTTGCTGCATCTGGCTACGTCGGCGTGCTGCACGCTTTACTGCATTTCTGGTATTTATTTATGTAATTGATAATAGTTTTGCTGATCCCTCTGCCCGTACTCTGGGTTGCCTTCAGCTGTCGCCACACTGTCCCTCCCTGCAGAGAAGAACCGAAATGGAGAATTAGTGAGAGAAAGGACAATAGAGGGTAGGAATAGAAGTTGAAAACTGGTAAAGTGACACAGAAAAATATGTTGGAGGATATAAGGAGGGTCAGAGCAAAAAAAGGGAGGGAAACAAGTGTAAAAGTGTGAGAGAGAGTGGACACAGTCTGGTTGATCATTATTCCCTAGTCTAGATAGCAGTGGGGTTAATATAGTTTGCTTACTTCAACGGGTTGTTGCACAATACTCCAGGTTAATCATACTCTGTTTAGGTGGAGTATCGTAGCAGGGCGAGTGAGAGACTTAGCACCGGCTTAAGAAACAAATATGCACTGTAGTATCGCTCCACACTAGGGAAACTTTGACCTTGACTTAGCTGTATGGACGGGGGGGGGGGGGGGGGGGGGGGGGTTTATGCTTAACTCATATATTTGAAAAAGTATTTTAGAAATTTTGTTTTTGTAATTTCAAATGTCTTACAAAGTTGTTTGTTAATTGTTTTACTTAAATATTAACTTTATCCCCATGAAGACAGCCTTGCTAGTCACATGGCATAAAAAATGGCATTTTTTCCACTTCTTTCCTTACTTATCTTGTTCTTTTCCAGTAAGTTTAAAATTTTTTTTTTTTTTTTACAATTCAATTGTATGTCCTTCATAGTCATAGTCATAGACTCCTTTATTTTTGACCCATGCTACTTTTCAATTTACCTTGCCTCTTTTTTGGTGTCCCGTCACTGACTGAAAGAATTTCCCTTGTGCATATGTGTGTGTGCGCTGGCTTAGTGCAGTGGGGATATCCCCCCTTAACCGTCTGTCCACACGCCATTAGCCCACTGTTCCCTGAGCCTCAGTAAAGCCCTTCAGCATTGAGGAGCTGGAATGTGCCTTTGTGTCCTATTAACAAAACAGAGACGCCATGTTCTTTTCCATCTTAAAGGCTGTGGGAAGGGTTGACTGTCTTCAAGCTCAGTCATATGGAACCGGCAGCACCATTTTTTCGCACCTTTCCCTGACTGAATGTATAGAGCGATTAGTGATCTTGTTTTTTTCACATTCATGTCTGAAGACAATACCATTTCTGTGCAGTCAGAGGGTACATGACAGAAAATGCCTGGTTGGGTAATGCACTTTTAATGGTGTTTGAGAGTGAATTAGAGGATTAAAGTTTGTCATTGCTCTTCTTTTGATTTCGATTTTTTTGAGCTGGCCACCGGAAAGAGATACGCGTTTTTTTTTTTCTTGAATCTGTCAGATAAAATTACTAGGGTGAAAACTATGGATTAGCTGAACCTTTGAGATGCAATGTTTTACCTTAAGATGGTTTGTAGTACGCCTCAGTGCTGCACAAATGATTTACAGCTCTAACTGATGTTATGTGGTGAATTGGGATGGTTCAGGATAAAGGTTGTTTTATATGCACATGAGCACAGGCACCCTTCAGTCATACCTACACACACACACACACACACACACAACACACTACAGGTCATGAGAAGAGCTCTGGAGGAGAAGAGGGCCCTCTGTGTTCAGCGTTCTGGCAAAGACTCTCTCAGCCGTTAAAGGTGTAGCCTCATGAATGTCTGTGACTTCATATTCGTTTTTACAAGAACAACTTTGGGTATTCAGTTTGAGTCCCAAACATTGAACTTAATACAAAAAAATCTAGGGTTGGCAACCAAGTTTTTTTTTAAATCCAGAACTGGTCATTTTTTTAAAGTGGCTATATGGAGAATTCAGAAACCCTTATAAGCGACACCGGTGTCTGTTAAGTGAACTGCTTGTGCTCGCACTCCTGCACGCGTAACGTAATGCCCCCATATACTCACAGTGAAGTCCTTTTTTCGTTCTTTGCTTAGGGTTAAATAAAGTTAGAGCGATGTTTAGATGAATATGTAAATAGGTGCTGCATGTTTTCCTCTTAGAAACAAAATAAACACAATAAAAATGACAGCAGTGAGAAAGCAGCAATTAAGAAAGCATCTGATCATAGCGATGTGGATATATTTGCACAAGCTCTGCTTTTGTATGAGAACTGATCTGAGCTGGATGAGGACTTCCCTTTTTTTCCGAAATGCTATAGATGAAATGAACTAATTGATGATCATTTTCCTGTTGTAAAGCTGCTTTGAAACAATCTGTATTGTATAAAGCGCTATATTAATAAAGGTGACTTAACTTAAAATTACACTGTTATGATAGTTTGATTATAAAGTATATTTGAGACTAAATTTTATATCTGACAACTTGAGACCATAGTTTGAAATAATCGCTTTTCTTTGCATGACACATTGACATTACAGTACAGAATAGCTCTTTTGGCAATATCCTGAACATTGTATAAGCATTCATTTCATGTGTCATAGAATGGAAGAGAGGCTCTCAGGAGCTCGCGTAAACGTCACATCCTTTTGGTTTTCCTGGCAATGACCACCTGGCTCTACAATCTTTCATAGACGACCTAGAAAGTCGGGGAAGGTATAGTTTTTTAAAGTTTCGTTACAATTAGTTTCGCAATTAATACGTGAACTTTTTGTCATATAGCCCCTTTAAGCTCTTGAATCTACAGCTTGAACAATGTTGTCAGATTATAGAATAAATGACTCTTATTAATCAGTTCTTTTTAGTGAATCAAAAACATACTGCGTGACCATGTAGTCTGATTACTGAACAAATCACGCTAATGAATTGGATCTTTTTAGTGAAACACACAAAGCTTATAACTTGCTGTGAGACTTCAGTCAGTTTAGTTACTGACTGGTTCCTTATATGACATTGTGTATTTAAAGATACACTTTATGAAGTTTGTCAGTAGAATTCTATAAATATTAAGTACATTTATGATTGGTGTTGTTGTTTAATATTTAAGGCAAAGTATTGGATTCAATTAGTGTTGTTTTTGGCGGCCTATTTTAGTTTTAGTCTAGTCTTTGTGTCAAGCTGTCATTTTAGTTTTTATTAGTTTTAGTCACGTTCATACTCTTTTTAGTCTAGTTTTAGTCGACGAAAACTGATGACATTTTAGTCTAGTTTTAGTTGACGAAAACTGATGACATTTTAGTCTAGTTTTAGTCGACGAAAGAAATAGTCTAGTTTTAGTCAATGAAAATTGTATTTTAGTCTCTTTTTAGTAGAATGCGACTCTATTTAACCGAGTCAATATAGTATAAGTACCTAGTAGTATAGACGAAACCAAAATTTTCTTTTAGCCAAACCCATTTCAATCTTCCCATCTTATCTTCTTAATAGTTATCTTATTATATTATTGTTTCCTTATAGACTCAAGAATGCATCCATTCCAGACACGGAAGACGCTCTGATTTGAATTTAGAACATATTTATTTTACCAACCAAACATGTTAGAAGCAGCCTACACACATGATGAAATGAAAGTTTTTCCAAATGTCATTTCTTCTTTTTCTCCCAAAGACGAATCCCTTTCTCTGTGTCAGACTTAACTTTGTTTGTTGTCGTTTATGCTACCGCCTGTTTCACACATACTCCGTTTGCTGTGCGTATTATTCCCCGCACCCATGTTAATAGGTTAGAGCGCTCACACGCACGCGGATGCGCTCCAGGAGCGTGCGTACATAACAGCAGAGCAGAGATCTACACAGTCCCTCAACAACGCGACATAATGGATGTAGGCTAAAAATATTGATTTGAAATAAAAAAATAGAGAATGTTGTGATTGTGGTAGCCGTAGATCAGTTGCGCACTGCAAACGCAGCACACGTGAAAGCACAATAGCGCGTGCTGCTCCTACATACACACCGCAGCACGCACCGCATACGCACTACACACGGAGTATGTGTGAAACAGCCGTAACTCACGCAGCTTTATCTTCTAATAATGCCGCGAGTGGGGCTTGAGGATGTGAAGTCGCCTGCATCTGCGCAGTGCGATCTGGTGCAGCCCCTGAAGTGACACAGGAAACAGAAATGCTGCATAGTAGGCCTAATAATAATGCAAGTAAACGAGACGAAATAACGTTAAATAACATTTCGTCTCGTCTCGTTTTGGTCAACAAAAATGAAGAGACATTTTAGCATAGTTTTTATTTTGTAAACCACATTTAGTCTCGTTTTTATTCGTCAACGATATTGCATTATACATTTAATTATAGTCATCGTCACATGACCAGCATTTTTGTTGCGTCTCGTCTCGTTTTCGTCACGTGATAAAGGTTCGTTGACGACGATATTTAGTCATAATTTTCGTTGACGAAAGCAACACTAGATTCAATTAAATCTGCCTAAAAAAAGCCATTAAAAAGATGACACCCTTTACAAGACTTGTTTTACGTTTGTAAAGTATTGTTGTTTTTACCCAAAAATAAAATAAACTTTACTCGGGACAAAAACCGTTAAGAGGAATTGTAGCTAAAATGGTTAAATTCTTTATGATTCCCATTCCTAATAAAATCTGTATCTTCCCTTTTAGGTTCCTTGTTTTATATCTCTCCCTCTTTTTACTTTTCTATTTTTGATGAGCATAAACAAAGGCTCATGATGATTAGAGAGACACGTAAGAGCTTTTCTCTCACTCAGAAATGGTGGATGTGGTACAAAGAGAGACTGTTAGGCTGCCAGAACTTCTTAAAGCATTGCAAGTGTTTATACATGCAGCTTTCAGACCTCAAATCAAACCTTATTGGCCATGCCCTTGTCCTGTGGACTTTGTCCCATGTGAATAAAATATCCACCAAATGTCCGTTCTGCTGCAAGGAACTGTGAGGACTGGATTAGTGGACTGACAAGTAGTCCCCAGTAGGAGTCCGACCGGAGATGAGCTCTAATCCAAGGTTTGCGTGTGTTGTGTTCTCTGGTGGTTTGGCTCCTTGAGAAGTGTCCAGCAGCTGAAGAAGTGCGGATTTCTTCTCTGTCCAGCTCTTCCAGTAAGGAGTGTTTAACATGGCACCTCTTCTTCTAGCCGAACATTTGTACGTGTGTGGTCCTACACAGTGCCACTTGGCTGGCATTTCCTCTCTGCCCATGTGCGCGACCCCTGGTGACCTCGAGTCACAGGGTCCGTCATCGCCCCACAGCCAAGCGCTTCCTGACCTGGAAATGACCCACCCCTGGGTCCCCCGCATCTGTCCACACGCTGCCCCTGCCAACAATTTGTATGTGTTTATGAGTGTGAGAGAGACAGAAAAGCAGAACCTGTTGAATTTATTTAAACTGAGTTGATGATACATTATGTCTAGAGGCCAGTAAAATAAACAGTTATTACCAGTTCATCATTTTCTTCCTCATTTCGGAAACCTCTGCTGTCTCCTCATCTGGTTGGCATGTCATATTTACGCCAGTCATGCTTCATTTTGCGTTGCTATTTTTGAGAGAGAGAGAGAGAGAGAGAGAGAGAGAGAGAGAGAGAGAGAGAGAGAGAGAGAGAGAGAGAGAGAGAGAGAGAGAGAGAGAGAGAGGGGGGGGGGGGGGGGGGGGTCTGGAAGTTTAAAACACTAGTAGGTACATTGACAACAGTTTACAGTGACAAAACAACCATTTTATATTAGATTTGAGGTGACATGGGAGGGACAATGTAATGGCACACAACCACACAGAGGGAGAGATGAGCAAGGTTAGGAATAAGGAGCATATTACTGTTAAAAACTATTAAAATGACATGCAGAAAAGATCATCCTTCATCTAATCATATCAATTACCGTTATGATTCAGAAGTAGAAGGGCAAATTATACAGTTTCTGGTTCAAACATAAATGGCTGAATTAAACCAGTATTTCCACTTGCCATTGTGTAGCGTTTACTACAGTAAAGTTGACCGAGTGGATCAGGTATTCTAAGCTCTTGGGATTGAGTGGAGGCTGACACTAATTTGCATATTCATAGACCCTGGTATATTAAATGAAGCAAGGGTGTAGAGTTACATTCAAGCTATTTTAAGGCTTGTAGAAATTATTTTCACAGGATAAATTGTTTAAATATGCAATTTTGGTGATCAAAGCTTAGTTTTAAGGGAAACAATTATTGACTAAAGGGGGACTTTATTTCAAATGATCAATGTTGAAAACAGTTGTGCTGCCTAATATTTTAGTGGAAACTGTGATACACTTTTTCAGGATTTCTTCTTTTTTCACTCATTTCTTTCAAACATGCTTAATGAATCTTAACTTTCCTTAGCCATTATAAAAAACATTATTTAGTCAACATGTGGCAAATAAGAGAATCTGTCCCACAACATTGTTTACTTTCACTTTCATTTTAGCGTGATTTTGGGTGGAGCGTGTCAATTAACAACGGAAGGAAGTTGTATTTAAAGGGAGTGTGTAGTACCTGAATCTGGAGCGTCATCCGTTTGTTTGCACATGAGGTTTGCCAGTATGAGTGATGGTTTGGTGGAAAGACGGCGTGCGTGTCAATCAGCTGTTTCATGTGAAACGTAATATGTCTGGTGCGTGACTGAAGCAGTGCGCTTCCAGACCGACCGTCGTGAGCTGTTCTGAAGGCAACGCGGAAAACTGCTTGTCCACCTATCTTGGAGTCTTGGAGTCGGAGAGCTCATCTCCGGTCGGTCTGATACTCATTGGTGCCTTCAATATCTGCAAACTTGCGTGACGCGGTCGGTCTTGACGGATCTTGACGACCAGAGACCGCTAGTGTGAATTTCACTTCTTATTGTTTTTTTTTTTTTTTTTTTTTTTTTTTTTTGGGTCCATTTCGTTTTTTGTGTGATTTATGATTATGAACGTGTGGAAAAATAAATATCCCTTACGAACTGACCTTTTTTCTGGGATTATCATTAACTTTGTTGTGTAACAGGTGGTTACCTTTTCTGCTATCCTGGGTTAAGTTAATTGTTTGACAGGTTTAATCCTGTCTGGCGCCCGAACTTTTCTTTAAAGTCATTTATTTGTATTAGGGCGGCTGCCACCGTTACAAACAGAATGGTAATTTATGAAAATTCAAATGTATGAATCAAACTTTCATGACATTCATAATTATTTGAACTAATGTTTGATGGAGAAAGCATGGCTCATTTAATATTATCAAGTTACTTAAGTAATTTTCACTTGCAAATGCTCACACTCCATTTAATGGCTTTAGAGTAATAATAGAGTCTGAGAGAGTTTGTGTATGGCACTGTGAGAGAAGGCAGGACAGACTGGGGTACTGAGGAAGTAAAGAGGCCACCCTGTAATTTATTAGAGTGTTGAATTCTAGTCAAAGCCAGTTTGATTCATTGTGTTTGGTCTAAACCAGCTGAGAGAATCGTGAGGAAAGCCGGACACTCCCTCCGACTCACTCCATTCACACCACGCTCAAGTTTATCCCTGTCCTTCAGAAACGGAGGGTTGTGAATGCTCACAGAGATGGCCATGTGATTATTTAGAGATTGTTCATGGTCAATGGTGTTGTTGGGACGCAGGCAGGTTGCCTTGGCAGTTAATGGCTTTGTTTAATGTGAGCTTCCTGTTGGAGCCTTGAAGAAGACCATCTGCTGCGTTAGAAACGCCTGTCTCCCATCACATCTTCTTTTTCTAATGGACACCAGACAAATGACAGGATGAGGCTCTGAGATCAGTGGAAAGGAATGAAGGGGAAGGATGGAGAGAGAAACAGGGAGAGAGATGGGCCAAACGATAATCAGAGGGGTATACTGAGTGAGATAAACTGGGAAAGTGCTGAGCTACACACACACACACACACACACACACACACGCATTCTGTCTCTTAGTGTCACAACACACAAAGACACGCAAATAGGTGCAGCCACAGACAGGTCTGTACACACACTCTTACTGGAAGCTTCTCTGGTCTCACTGGAATGTGAAATGGCTTCCCAGAAAACTGGTTTTATTTGGGTTTCATTCCCATCAAGCTTCTGTCCAGCTCAGCTCACCTATTCAGAGAAAAAGAGAGGGAACACATGGACCAAATTGAGAAAGAGTACTATGAAAAAGAACTTGCTGGCCATGAGACTTGTCAGTATCAAACCCTTTTGGGAGGCAACATACATTTAGGTAATTCTGTCAAGGACATCTGGACAGCACTCACTGCCAAACATTAGTACAATTTTGACCTTGCTGATATTGTATTAAAACAACAGTTATTTGAAGCTGTCGAGGTATCCACTGATGCTGATATCTTCATAACTTATCCTTCTTTAGTGGAGGAATGTTTCTTTCTCACCACCATGTTTGATACCAACTGTAAAGCATTTTGATAGCACATGCAATGAGTTCATGTAATTGAAATCATTAAGAATTATTATATTTTAATGAAAGGATTGGAAAATTATAGAATTTACAGTCTTGTTAACATGTATTCCGATAAAAATACTTTATTAAGATGTTTACTTAACCACATTTTTAGTGTATTGGTAATTTTTGACCTCACCTCAATCTGAGCAAAAATAGGATATGTTTATCATCACTGATCTATTTTGGATTATCACTGATATATGTTAAATATCACTGATTTATTGATGTTTACATTAAATAACTGAATATAAGCGTGATTGAGATTTGAGCACTCTATCAGAGGGGGAGGGTTCTTTTTAAGTGAATACGTTTGTTCTGTTGTATAACTTCAGAGGGTTTGTATATGATACTTTGTTTTATGATACTTAAATTGCTTTTTTAGTTATTTTTGGAGCCATTCATAAGCCACTTCATTGAATGGAAAAGAGCAGCCCGGATATCCTGTTACACAACAAATTGTGTTCATCGCAATAAAGAAAATCAGCTGGGTTTGGATTGACGGGATTTTGGGTGAATTATCCCTCTAAACGTTTTAATTCCATTTGGAAAATGCTCCGTAGTGTATTCATGCACATATTTCACATAATATAGTTTACATTTATGAAAATAAAGAAGGGAGGTAAAGGTGTATGGTTTGCTCTTGGCACTTGTGCAGGCTAACTCCAGTGTATGTTGTTTGTGTGGATCGGTGGTGTGTTCAGCCTTGTCCATATCTCATTACAGATAGGCTATCAGCACAGCCCAAACACACTGTGAGCTTACAGGCATGGTGTTCCTGTGGAATTAGCAGCTTAATACACTTCCTTTCTTGCATTCCTGCTCTCTTTCTGTAAATCCTTTGCTTTCTCTGTCTCATTTTTTTTGGGGGGGGGGGGGGGGGGGGGGGTAGACATGTTTGCTCTCAAGGCTGAATGTTTGTGTTAGAGCTCACATGAGGGAATTGGCTTCTTGCTCTGTGACTCCAGAACTGAAACCCTTCTTTGACTGTACATAGAGGTGCCAGTGTGTTGGTGTGACTTGGTGAATATATTTTTATTTTTTATACTTTTTTTTAATAGGGTATAAATTATGTGTGCATGCGTGTGGTCGTCTTCTCTTCTTCAAGTATTGGGTAAGTCTGTAGTTTTTTTTTTTAGGATCTCAGGTAGTTTCATTCAAAGAGGGTTTAGACTGGAACTCATTACTCAGTTTAAATCCCATGTTCTGCTTCAGACAACACTCAGTCTTTTCCCAAACATTTTAAGAAAAACATTTAAGTGCTGTCTTCCCAAACATTTAAAGAACCAAGTACTGTGTTTGAATTTGTATCTAAAGCTTATGCCCTATCTTTGAGGGCCATCAGGCCTATCCTTCTTTTGGAAAGGTGTCTTACACTGAGCTTATGAACTAGAAGGCAATCTTTCTGCTTTTTATAATTTTGTTGTTCAAACCGTACAATTGTCTTCTGAATGGCAGACAGTGTGCTGGAGCTCAAATATGACTCAAACTTGTCTCTCGTGTAGAGAATGAGAGGAATTTGTCAGGCATGACATCATCCAACCCACTGATAGGCTTCCAGTGTTTAGTGTTCAACCTCTACTGTATGTAATGCTGAAGGAAAAACAAACCATCAGGCTGTCTCCTTGTGAGAAGAGACTAATGTGCTTCAAATTCAGGGTGGAGGTCCTGCTTGAAACAACAAACCCTGAGCCCTACTCAGGCCCTGAAACTCCACCATTGTGGGATTGTAGTTATTGCTCACCATTTGAATCAATCCCACAAGTTTCGCACTCAAAATGTTGGAAAATGAATTTAATTATTGCACAAAATAATCTGACTTTACATTACTGTTTTATTTAGCTGTGTTCCGATCAGGATTTTTGGGGCTGATCACCGATTACCAATCACTGGAAGCAGTATTGGCCAATACCGATCACTGAATTAATCAATAGGCCAACTATTCTTAACAACAATGTATTTGAAGTATAATAAATTTAAGAGATGTGGAAGTATCATGAATTGACAACAACTTTATTTATTGGCAAGGAACGTGCAACATATTCCATTTCCTCTATCAGAGGTGATTAGGAACAGCTTAGAGCTTAATAAATATAGCATTCCTATGAAATAAATAATAATAATAAAACTTTATGAACAGAAAGTAATGAAGTGTAAAACAGCACTGCACAGTCTTCACTGTATAAATTAAATATAGATTAATCCTACTAAATCTACTATATTTGTTTTCTTTGTCTTTTGTTTGATTAACATTAATGAGACAGATTTCTTTAATATTACACCAGCCTTTACAGAGACCACCGATCAAACTATATAAATCATATTATCGGCCAATAACGATGGAACACCCTTCATTATATTATACACAAGTGCCTAAAAAGCTCTGAATAAGATTAGATGTAGGTCCATGTGAGATACACAAACATTTATATAAAATTAGATAAGTCTCATCATTCATGAGCACATTTTTAAGGCGCACAGCCTTTTTTATGCTTGTTCTTTAAAAGACATCATTTGAAGGGCTGTCAATCAAAATGGAGTTGTCACAGAAACACCTCACCCTTTTTGGTCTAAAAGCCAACCGGTGAACGAGACCCACCCATGCCCTAACACACACACAGCACATCTACGGGCCATATCATGGGGCAGGCTGTGGCTGGGCTCCTTCAGGGCTTGGCAGGGCTGTGAGCGGGCTGGCCCAGCAGTGATGTGGGGCTCTGTGGGCAGATGCGGCCACCGAAAGGCCTGCTGCGGTGCTGGTGTGGTTTGCCGACACGCGGATGCTCCCATGTTTCACTGATGCAGTGGAAATGTAAAAGTTAACCCTCAGGGTCTGAGCGAAGGAGTTTCGGAGCCTGCAGAGGGCAGTTGCTATTGATTGGATTCCTGCAAATGTTCATGGACACACTTTCTGTATTGTTTTACCATCTGATTCACTAAAGAATTAGTAGTAACGCTGTAAACACACCCACAAAGTCTATGGTGAATGCAATTTGGCTAGCTTAATTCTGGATCTTTCAGGTTGGTTCTGAGGGTAGATTGCTAATCGAGATAATCCGATAATAATTTTTACTGATATTTTTTACTTATATTTAATAGAGCTGCATGATTAATCATTAAAAGATCGCAATCTCGATTCAAACACCCACGCGATTCCTAAATGACAATGATTCGCCTGTGTCTATTAAAGCTATGACGAAATCATACCGGAACATTCAAATCTGTGTTCGCACTACCTCTGATCCAGAGAAAGCAGTCATGTTTATGAAATAGCTTCACAAACGGTCTTTTTAACCACCAAGTATTGTGATTTCTGTTAAAAATATTCAAATCATCACAGAATTACTGGGATAAAAGTTTTATTTCGAATATAGACACTGATGTCTACAGTAGCGATCAAAATAGACTAACTAGCATTTCAGATAGTGTTGTTCAGTGTTTTGTTTAGTTGTCTGTGCAGGATTGTGGGAGAATCGTGATCTCTTTATGAAACACAAATAAAAGTGATTCTCAATTTATTCAGAATCATCCAGCTCTAATATTTAAATGTTTTTTACAGGGCTTATGATTTTCATATATTTTCTTATACCGATAAGTGTCATCTAGTAGGTCTCTATAGAATAATACTCAAAACAGCATTGCATTTTGTTATAACGGAAGAGTATTGGATAAAAAGCATATATTTATAGTATATGTCTGGCTGTAACTCTAATCTTATGCTTTGTAGCAAATTGTTTTGAAAAACTGAATTAGACTGCAGTGCATGTAGTAAGTGAATATACACAGGTTTTTGTGCTAAGATGTTATACAAAATTTGAAACGTTTAGTGAATTTGTCCCTGCGTGTTCATTCCAGGACAAACGGGGTTGTTGTGCTTCCAGAGTGATTTAGAGAGCATCTCTAAAAGAATAAATGTTGTTTTAGAAAAAGTGAATGACGCTATCCTCTTAGAAAATAAGGCTGTCATTCATAAATCAATGTTATCTGTCCTATAGCATGAGTTTAACTAGGCTTCTGTCTCTTTCCTGCTCTTTTTCTGTTACTTTTACTGACAGGCAGAAAATCTGCAGTGCTCTGTTGAGACTTGACATGTTCCTGAGCTCTCCTAACACAAGGCTTTTCTTCTTCCTTCCATGTTTGTAGTATGTATTTTCCATTCAGTCACGCTCCATCTGTAGCGCTTAGGGTGGTCCTTATTTGTATTCCTAGAGTTAGTAATTTAATGACAATGCCAAATTGTATCTGCCTTTACAAGCTGAAATCTTTAACTGTTTGAGCATGTTGCAGGATTTCACCTTCACAATACCCAGCAGGTTTTACATTATCGTTCTGTCACTGGTGTTTAAAACAAGACTTTTAATGTTTTCAACATGCTCAAGTATGTTTTGGGTTAGTGCTTGGCTGGTATACCAGTTTCAATTTCGTGTACGTTATGTATTTTTCAAATAGCGCCATACCAGCGCACAGCTGAAAAAATTGCTGCATCTATTCAGTGGCCACGTAGAGCACTATGAAGAACTGCATACCCTTCTTTCTAATGGTTATAAGTTCTTTATAACACAACAATAAATATTCCACACAACTAACTCAATTTAACATGGCAAATACCATTACATGTTGGATTTTCACAGTGCAGAAAACACGGACGGAATTACAAATGTCACAAATGGAAATTACTGTATAAAGTGGAATGTCACTGAATTTGTCCATTTTTGGATGAATAAATCAAACGTTGGACTGTACAATGAATCAAATTGCTATATGGCCAAAACGACTGCTATTGAAATTTTAAGTCTGCATGTTCTGTGTGTCTCTATGTGAATAAACACTGCAGTTTCGTCTACTACACATACTGAAGCATGCGTGACGCTCACTTCACAAGCATTTCACCATTTCATTTGATAAAACTATCATATCACAGAAACTCAACGGTATTCACAAGTCACAACAACCCGTCAAAATAAAAGTTCGGTTTAACTTGAAGAAATTATAACAGAAATATATTAGGCTACTATTGCCCAGTAGAGTGTTCTTCTTCAAGAAATAATGATGATAATAATAATAACCAATCTGACTATATTACTAGGGATGCATAATATTATTGGAATATCATTGACAATGATATTCCAATAATATTATGCATCCCTAGTAATATAGTCAGATTGGTTATTATTATTATCATCATTATTTCTTGAAGAAGAAATCTTAAAGACTTCAAATATCATCGGCATCGGCCCGTGTGCAGTACTAGCGATAAGATCACGTCAGCAGTTTGGTCATTCTTGAAGTGAACTTGTTATTAGACTAATAAAATAACATTTGTTATTTCTGTTTCTGAATAAATAAAGCAGTAGCCTAATTAATGTCTTAACATCACAAGTCTGATTTGATTTAGTGGTCAGCACAGCAGCTATAGCCTACATAATAAAAATCACAAACCTTGTAAATTTAAATAATTTTATAAATAGTTTATTAATGTATAATATTGGATTTCAAATGGATGATGAAAAATGCCAAAATTAGAAAAATATCTGCATATCGGCAAAAATCCAATATTGTGCATCTCTATATATCACACTGATAGAAATATTATAAACACATCTGATCAAGTAGAAATAGCTCCTTAAAGGAATAGTTCACCTAAAAATGAAAATTCTGTCATGTCTTTCCAAATCCGTCTGTCTTTTGCAGAACACAAAATAATTTTGAAGAATTTTGGAAGTCAAAATAACACATGACCTCATTGACTTTGACTTTTTTTTTAAAAACACCATATTTTCAAAAAGTCTTATTTTGTGTTTCACAGATGAAAAACTTTTCATGACAAAATTGTCATTTTCGGGTAAAATATCCCTTAAATGTAAGAACTAGACATTTTAACAAGTTTTCATTTTGAGGTTGTGGTGTGTATGTTAAAAGAAAATACACCATGTTACTTGCCATTTCTTTGTAATTGTTTGTTAAATTTACTAGCAATTTGAAAATTGTTTATTCACCAAATTTTTTTTTTTCAGTATAGAAGTTTGAGACTTGTTAATATTTTTACAATTTAGTTTGGTGACATATAAACGAGACGCATCACCTTTAAGGTCCAAATGCACAAGGTTAATAATTATCTTTTCTTTAAACATAAATGCAGTAGAACTGGTCTGATGCAGTCACAAATGCACACACTCTTTAAGAGCACACGTTATCAGTCTCATAGGATAGAGTTTCCTCCGGTAACGGCTCCAGTAGGCCTCTGTCTCCGTCCCTGTCTTTGTCACAGCAGTGCGGCCCCTGGCCCCTAATGAGGAAACCTGCTACTCAGGGAAAGAGATCACATTCACAGACCCAAACACATACACATAGTCTTCTTTCTCCCTCTCTCTCATCCTGCTCCCAGGCACCTAAGCCAAAAGACTGAGAGAGTTTGCAGTAAGACGAAAGGCTGCGGGCTTGGATGAGTGTGTGTGTGTTTGTGTGAGTACAGGAGGAACAGGACTGTCAGTAATACATAATGTATCCAGAGGACCACCGGGACCGCTGCACAAATAGGGGCCCAGGGACACCACCAAGAGAGAAAGAGAGCGAAAGAGTGAGTGATAAGGAATGAGAGGAGAAAGGGGAGTGTTCTGGTGGTACATGGTCCATTGAAAGCAGCCTGAAGGGTAAATGGATAGGGCAGGTAACCTGCGGATCAAAAAAGATAGCGAAGCGATGGAAGGTCATAGCTGCAGGGGGGATAGGGAGGCCCCTTTCGGTGTGTGAGATTGGGGGGTAATCTGATACATAGTGTGGCCAGAGGCCCTCATGCTCGTATACGCTTTCAAGACTCAAGACAGCCCTTGCAGTGAAATCCAAGATGGTGGAGACGCTCTTCCCCTTGTTTTTCTCTACCTTCAGGGATGGGGATGTGCCTCATTAGCTATTGTAGCATGTTTGTTGGGCTCCGTCTCCATGTCTACTGTGTCCGGCCCAGCTTTTGAAGCCGCACATAATGGATTCCTAATCAAGATCTCGGGCCCAGATGAAAAAACCTGCATCTCCCCCAGAACAAAGACAGAAACACACACTCAATTCTGGCTGGAATATGGCAGGATAAATAAACAAGAGGACTGAAATGTATAACAAGTAGAATGCCACATAAAAACACACTTATTATGATCTACATGCACTGGTTCTCCTTTCCACTCTGTGAATTTGTGTTGTGGCATCACTAACGGTGGGTGTTTTAAGGTCAGTGTTCTGACCTTTCTCACTGTGGATCTACCATTTGCTTTTCTAGGTGCCCACACATTTCACCCTTCAGCCCAAATGGAGAAAGAAAAAGAGAGAGAGAGGAAAACACTTTGTGTACTGCCTGCATTTTTGTCATGCTGCTACATGCTATCTCTCCGTCTCCTTGACAGCCTCCACTCTCTCACTCTCTATGCTCAGAGCTTCAGAGCCTTAGGGAGAGAAGGAGGGACAGAGATAGTTTTATAGAAAATAAGAGAAGAAAAAAGAGAATGAGGGAAAAGTATAGGATTTCGCTTCATTAAAGGAATACTTCACAATCATTTACTCATTCCAAACCTGAATGCTTTATTTTTCTCTTGCAGTTTTTCAGAAAATGGATGTTCTTTACTTACAATGAAAGTGAATGGTGACCAGAAGTTGTCAAACTTCAAGATGACAAAAAGCACAATAAAAGTAGCCCAAGCTATTTTTTTTAAGCTTTTGTTTTAAAGCTTGACAGTCCCTGGGCATCATTAACTTTCATTGTATGGAAACATACAATGAAACATCTCATTCATTTCAAGGAACATCTCATTTTTAAAAAATGCTTTATGAACCTATTTATCAACCCATCTTTTGCTGTATAGCCTGAAGCAACATGATAATGGAGTCTACTACTTAATGTTTGAAAAATAAGTCTGTCAGCCAGGCTTGATGCCAGTTGTTGACAGACATACAAACAGCACTTTGTTCACAAATCTGACTCAATTCAGATAATTTAGCCGTACAGTGTGCACTTTGTTTCTATTTAAATTATTACTATACCATGAATTTTGAACCGCCTCATTGGATGAGAATTAGATTTCATGATTATCAAGTTTGTAATAGTAATAGTCCTTCCTAAAAACTTTTTTTTTTTTTTTTTTGGACAATTGGACATTATTAAGGGGAATACTCAATGTGGTTGTACTTGATGTGTAACCCACTGCATTATCCATGGCTAATTCAGAAATCATTTTATCTTCTGTATGGAGCCACAGCTAAAAGGCTGGGGTCGTCAAAATATTTGCACAATGTATATTTGCACAAAGCAGGAGAGATTATGGAGGATGATGGAAAATAAAGATTATGTGTATGAATATGTATATGTGGAAAATAGATTTTTGGTTGGAAATGCAAACATTTATAGCTTTTCAAACTCATTTCCCAACCAAAAACTTATAAACCACTGATGTCGTACTTGCATAACATTAGAGGTAAAACACCACAGTGCAGCACTGATGACATCAAATACACTTTGCTTTCTTCAATTATTGTTGCGTGATGCTTGATCTCACTGTCTGATCTGGATTCAGGTCTTATCAGTCGTCACAGACATACAGATCTCTGTTCGAACTTGTAAAGCATGAACATGATCTGTGGGAGGGACCACTCAAAGAAATGTATCAAATTGAAATGTATGTTGCCTCATGGCACACTTTTTGAGTTGTTCTATTTTGAATTGAGTTAAAGGTGTAATTTTACTCTTTCTTTTGATTTCCATATACTGTCAACTTATTTATTTTACATTTACAATAACAATATGCTTAAAGGGATACTCCACTTTTTTTTAAATAGGCTCATTTTACAACTCCCCCAGAGTTAAACTGTTGAGTTTTACCGTTTTTGAGTGCAGCAGTCGCAGGCACTTAGTCCCGGTCACGTTGGAAGAAAACGAGCTGGGGACTATTTTCAGGCGCTGCGTCATATCATTACGCCTGCTCCACTCATGGTACAGCAGTAAAGTTTCTTGATTATTACGCAGGAATGAGAGTATAGTTCCTAGCCATATCAGCCAAGAAAATCGCAACTTTACATTTTCCGTCGGTCTTAGTGCACGATGTAACTACAGAAGAGTCAAGTTTTAAATAGGAAAAATATCGAAACTCTTTGGTCATTTTTTCTTGAGAAATGCTAATGGTCTTGTCCACTTCAATGATGTATGCTAAGCTAAGCTAAAAGTGGTACCGCCAGAACCGGAGATCGGCTGAATGGATTCAAAAACGGTAAAACTCAACAGTTTAACTCTGGGGGAGTTGTAAAATGAGCCTATTTCCAAAAAAGTGGAGTATCCCTTTAACTAATTTATGCCTTTTTACAGTTTATTTTTAGTAAATGGTATTTTTGGTTTGCAGAGGGAGCACCTTTAAAACAATCATGATATGACCATGAAATCTCTTCAAGTTTCTTGTTGAAATAACTTTCTGCACACAGTCCGTTTTAGTTATGTTGTCACGTGAGCGAAATCACAGCACAAGCTATCCATGATCTCTTCTCTTCCATAAAAAATAGTGAATAAACCAACCATAAAATGTATATCCAAAAAATAAATGCATCTGAAGGGCAAATGTAAATGTTATGTTATGTTATTTAACCTATAGAACTAGTACTGCTCAACCACTTACTATGAACATGTTGTTCTTTTGTTTCCATAGGGACATCAGCATGAACAACATCACTGAGATGCCTGCTAATGTCTTCAGAAACCTGCCCTATCTGGAAGAACTGTGAGGATGATATCTGTTTTTTTTTCTCTTTCACTGTTTTCCTCTTGCTTTGTTTTCTACTTCTTATGTTTGACACAGTTTTCAAGTACTGTCATGGAAAAAAATGATACATGGAACACCTCTATAATGATTTGAAAAGATCTTTTGCTCAGCCTTTATTTTTGAGTATGGCCCTATTTAGTGATATTTTGCATATTTTTAGATTTTGAAATGTTTATAGAACTGCTGAAACAACTTTAAAACTAAATACACATGGCATCCATTAAATCTCTGCTGGTTTCAGTGTCCGCTTGTTGGATTACGTGAGCTCCGTCCATTGTCTTCATTTCTTTTGATAGTCACCACATTGTGATGTCAATTTACATAAATTGAAGTCTGCTCAACTTTGACGCAGCAGTCATTGTTGTATTATATTGCTTCGGATCGGCAACTATCATTGAAAATGTGTGACTTCCAAACGATTTGACTCTGCAGTCACTGTTTATGCACAACTGCTGTTTAGGTGCAGTCACACCAGCAAATTTTCATGGACAAAATCCAATCATTTTAATAGGAATCCACATGAGATTTCCCCATACAGATTTTGTATTGTGTTGAAGTTGGTCACGCAAATTCCCCACATTGACCAACAGAAAGCTGCTTGGTTTCAAAGTGACTTCTGTGTGAGCCATGCTTCATACATTGCTACTCTGGTAATAGACAATTGACCTTTTTTGCCCTGCAATATTTTGCTAATATGACAGTACCTTTATTTAAGGATTCCGGCTTAGTGGCCCCAGAAAACTCATCCATGTTGTAGATATTCAGTATAACAACACTTTCCCAAGTATGATTTTGGCTTTTAGTTCTTTATCATGTTAAACAGATACAATAGAATGGATTTACAGATGAACAAGCTACACACTGTCAATTAGACCTTGAGAGTTTTCTTCAAAAATAAAATGCATATACCTACTGCAGAGAATAAGTGGGGAAGAGATTTGACCACCCACAGCACCATCTGCCTGGTTCAGGACATCTGGAACAGTCTCATAGCTTACCTTATTGTTAGTCAGAGCATCTCAGGATTACTGCGGGTGTCAGATGTCACCAAGCTGGCTTTTGAAGCGATGTCTAACCTGTTCATATTGTGTTAATGGCATTAAAGGAACAAACACATGCTGTTTTTGACTGTTCTGGAGTGTCTGTATCAGTATGTCTGAAAAAAGTTCTGGACTCCTCATTGGGTGTCTGATCTTTTTCCATGTGTTTGTCTTTTCTCTACTCCTTCACTCATCCCGTGTCTGCCCATCTGCGGGAAGGGCAGATAACATCTGTCTAAGTGATATCAGGTACCAGCGCTTCCAGACTGCTGAAATGACCAGCTCTCAAAGTCGGCTCCCCCTTGTTGTTCACTCTTTTCCGCTCTTTTCCTTTTTTATTCGTTTGATTGGAGTGTGTTTTCTTACCCTTGTGTGTCTTTCATCCACTCCAATCTCCTCGGCTCTCATTCCTAAACAGTCCTCCAGCGCTTTGTCAAAGGCCAATTTGCTTTTCAACGCATTGTGAGAAGGAATGCATGGCAGGAAGAAGGAGGGCAAAACAATGGTTTCCGTGACAACTGGAGTTTTCAGAAGCGTGTGCTATCTGGGAATGGGTTGGGGGGTGCAGGAGGTCTCAGGGACCTGTACAGCACTGTATTGTGCCAGATGCTCTTTGTCAGGTTGCTCATGGTTCAGTGAACAGTGTGGTTAATCAGAGGGTCAGGAGTTTACTTTCTGGGCTTACATTTATCTTTAAACACGTCCTAGACTGTTGTAACCACTCAAAAGCTACATTGCAAGGTCATTAACTAGCCTATAATATCCATACATAAATAAAAAAAAAAAAAAAATATATATATATATATATACTGTATATATATCCTATTTTACCCAATATGTTCCCCTTTTACATACCGTTAAAAAGCTTGGGCTCAGTAAGATATTAGAATGACATAAGAATGATTTCTGAAGCATCATATGACACCGAAGACTGGAGTTATAGCTGCTTAAAATTCAGCTTTTCCAAATTGTAATAATAGAACTTTTGAACTGTGTGTGTGGTCCAGGTAAACCCTACCTTGTGATGACAAAATGTCCCCACAAAGATGGCAATATCTGAAATTATTGTCCGTGTGCAGACATTTTTTGGTCCCCTTGAGGAAAACAGCTTATAAATCAAACTAAATTATGTTTTTGGAAATGGTAAAAATGCTGAAAGTTTTCTGTGATAATGAAAATATTTTATTTAAAACAATGTTGACATAAAAATGACATGAAAATTAAGCGTAGCGTCGGTTCTGGCAGGTCACGTTAGTCGACTTGCATCAGCTGACTCTCAGCTGATCCACGTCTACCTATAGGTAACCACGTCTACCTACCTACCTATGTTATACGACGCCTATCACTGTATACATATAAGCTCCTTCAGTATTATTTATCAGAAGCTATTGCGTTTCTCAGGAGCTAATTAAATGACGAAATTCGGCAGGCAAACCGCATCATCTCACAAGGAATCGCGCAATCGGGAATTTAGCGAGAGGAATTCGTTCCCCACAAGGATTTCACCTCAGATTAATTCAAGTTCGTGAACTTGAACACGAGATTCGCCGCATTGATCATAAGCTGCCTGATTTAGAAGTGACCTCAGTCTGCATTGCTGCTCACATCACTGCATTATTGACACAGGACTTGATGTGATTCACTCACCATTCATCTCTGAAAGTCTTCACTAAGCTAAGTTCCTTTTTAATGCTCATTGCTAAAAGCTATCAGGGTATTGGCAACATGCTTGTTGCTAATGCTATCCGTGTTGTTTGGGCTTATCTAGTCGTTTTCATTAAAACGTTCTTGCTAGGCTTATGCGATCGAATTGACCTTTCGCCGGCCCCTCCCCCAAAACGGCCATTGTCCAATCACACATACTAGCAACCGTTACTATCGTGAGCAGGTCCGTCAAACATTGACTCCAAGCAAGATGGTGAAGCGGTGCACCCACGGCGTTTGTAAATCGGACACTAGGTACCCCGAGAGATTGTCTGGAGAAAGAGTTGTTCTTTCCGTTTCCAAAGCCGAAAAACACAACGTGAGCGGTGCCTACAATGGATCAAACAGTGTGGACGGCCCCACTCCCAGTTAAATGTGTCGAACATGGTTAACTCGCGTGCAGCGTGCGTGAGACTGATACACTGAGATTAGTCAAAGAAACATGGAGAAAGCAGATCAAGAGGATCCACAAAGGAATTACGTTTTCTAAAGGGTTGTTGTTAACATGATATTCTCGGGGGAAAATGAGCAACAGTCAACTAGCAGTGTAGCACCCGTAGACTACAGTTTAGAGGAGTGTAACTTACGTTCGCAACGGGGAAAGCATGAAGCTTACTTGACAACATCAGTTCATATATCAATATCGTAACGAATAGAAATAACCTTAAATAATGTATGGTTATCTGCATCTTTCCGTCTCTTATGTAAGTTATAGTTACATTTTAAACACGAAAATCGCATTGAGCATGACACGCAAGCGGTTGCCGTGGTAATGAACAACCTGCTTGTTAAAGCGAATGTATAATGCTGTATCTGAGGCAAAATTACTAAATATGCATCTCGAGTTATATATTTCTAACTCCAAACAATTAGCCACTACACCGGCTTATAAAATCTTCTTCAAGGCTGTGCTGGTTGCATTTGATGTACAGGTCATGGGGTTTCTTCGATTTCGCTTGAGACCGGTAAGCATTAGCCTCGATAGTAGTCGTGTCTCCTTCATTCCGTATTTTTATATGTTGAATATATCCCTCCACTGCGTACTGTAACCCCTTTTGCCTCGATCTGGAGGATATCGCGGAGGTATTTGCCCAAAAAAAGGTCACTGACACGCACGGGTGCACCTCTTCCCGTCATGGCAATCTGTCGCGCTGGTCGTGTTTGACCATTTGTTTGTCAGACGTAGCAACAGTAACTAAGGGGGGTGGGGCTCGGTGAAAGGCTAATTGGCTATGTGCGTTATTTATCTGTTGTCATTGGCAACTACTCATTGCACATGCTGTGCTTTTAGCACTATGCAGCACAGATTCATGCAGCTTGTGGTGAAAGTTAGGAAATAACAATCCATGGTGCAAACGGAATCATTTCTGCTGTTCTGCGGCACAGCTCTAAAAAGACATAGTAACAGTCACTATTCAGTTGAGTCAGTTCAGCGTTGATTCTGTCGGGTGTCGGACACACTTGGTGTCGGACACACACATCTAGTTCTTGGAAACACGACGTCTTAAAACTATTGGAAATATGTTTGCTCTAAAGGCTATCTGTTCTAATTCAAACACGCTTGTTCTTAAGGCTATTATTTATTTAGCCCAGTTGTTATTTGGAACATGGCTGTGTTTTAGGCTTATTTCTGGTTTCATTGTCACATTCTGTGCTAAGCTTATCCAGGTATCAGCAAAATGCTTTCGTTGTTTCAGCAACTTTGCTATCAGTACTGTACTGGTTGCTAATGCAAATGTTATCGAATATATGCTCAGTACAGTATGCTCAATAATACTATAAAGCCTAAGTAATAAGTGACATGCTGTGGTAATCAAAGCGTTGTTTTAGCCTTATCTGGTTGGATAGAATAAAGAATTCGCTTTTTTTTTCAATCCGATTATTGCAACATGCTGTGTTAAAGTTAGCACATGCTTGTGGCTAAAGCTTATCTAGATTATTGGTAACATATTGTGCAAATACACATAGGTATGTTCACTGCAGAGGTCTGTCATTCAATACTAACAACATTGTAGCTTGATGATCCCATGAATGAGTGTGGAATCATGGGAGTCATCTTCACCTCCACAACCAATGGAATTCAGTACGACAGGAGCAGAAATAATTTTCATAAATGAGGAAGTACACTGTACTTCATTGCTTAGCTGCCCACTGCATATGACTCAAAGCTACAGGGTGTATGCTTCCCCGACCGGACTACACTAGTTTTAATACTAGTCCTATGGTTATATAACATGCTTGTTGTATCAGATTTTGCTGCCACTAGTCAGAGGCAGACATGACTGCAAATATTAGTATTTCAAAAGCAATAATTGTTTTTCTAAGTATAATAAAAGGAAATGTGCCTTCCAAAAAAAACATTCAATATCATATTGAAAAAAAAGGACATGAGCAAATATAAGAATCACAAAGTGTTATAAGGAAAAGACAAAGAAAGTTTGTAAAATTAACTTCAACTGTCAGAAGGACAGCTCATGAAGAACCAATCATGTACAGAAAGAAATGTTCAAATTTAGAGGAACAGTTCAGAAGAAACGTTAATAATAAAGATTGAGAAGATTGGATCAGTTGTGCTCCTTTTTTGGAATACTTGAATACTATTTTTGGTGCAATACTTGATGCGGCCCAGCCTGACCCAGACTCTACCCCCAGCGGCCCCCAGTGGCCCCCAGTTAAGTTGAGTTTGAGACCCCTGGTGTAGGCAGTAATGTTAGGCACTGATACCATAAACCAGCTAATTGACTCTGTCAGGGTATGTGAAAGGTGGTTGGTTCTTTCGTCCATTCTGTAGCATGTCGTACAGGTCCATGTTGTTGATGTCAAGTAGTTTCTCTAAAAAACGCTGCTTGGTGTTGTTATTTAGTCTCTCCCGATAGAGCCCCTTTCCTTTTGCTTCCCCCTTCTTCATTTATTCCCAAAAAACTGTGCCTTATCGCAAAAATGCAAACAATTATCAAGCTGCTCTCTCTCTCTGTCGCTATTTCTTTTGGTCTCACTGTCGATGTAACCATGACAACGGATCCAACGTATCCTTCCAAGATGGCGACGGCTTCCCACAATGCAATGCGCGTGATGTCACATTCTCATTCTCAATATGAATACAACGCCTATCACTGTATACATATAAGCTCCTTCAGTATTATCAGCAGCTAGTTCAGCAGCGTGTTCTCAGGCGCTCCATCCCCAGCCCCTCCTCCCCAGCCCCTCCTCTAGTCCAGCCAGGATTTGGCATTCTGATTCCCCCTGAATCAGACTTAAATTCTCTAATTATGTTGTACATTCAAATTAATTAATGATATCTGCAATACTTTTATATTGGTTCTGTTCTTTTTACCCTAAGGTGGGTTAATGTTTTATTACAATAGTGTTCTCATTTTAATGTTATGTATGGCAGATTGGCTCTGCACATCTTGCGCTTAACTGTATTTTCATCTACTTTATCAAGTGATTCCAGACATCCCAATGCATTTTTGACACCACAACGAGAAATGATTTTAATTAAAACTGTTGAAAAAAAAATAACACGGGATTATTAATAATATCAATAATATCTTCAATGTTTTTTTTGTAAAAACATCTAAAAGGAAAATGACCATCTCAAATAACCCAATTATAGTCAATAATGTAGGCATTGCCGTTTTAACTGACGTTGAAGAGTGAATGAACACTGGTAAACTGAAGAAGCGCTTTTCAAGTCGGTTAATAAACTCAACCAAACACATCCAATATGGGATTAATCAGATACAAGTAATATTACAACTTACATCTGCACATAAGGAGGACACAGGTGAAAACAACGCTGAAACACGGGTAACTAAAGCACAACGATTTTACAACATTCTATTTTAATAGTGTTCTCATTATAGTAAATGGCAGATTGACACTGCACATCTTGCACTTAATTGTATTTTTATTATCAAAGGGATGTAGGCATAACTGCGCGCTTTCAAATACAGTTGTAATCGAAATTATTCAACCCCCATTGCAAATCAGGTTTATTGGCAAAATTTACAGACTTTCAACTGTTTGCAATGAACAAATCAAACAAAAGTAATTGAAAGAGCTCAACACAACAAATGTTTCAAGTGGTTTCCCCAAATTCAACTGAAAATGCAACTTTTAATGATTTCCACAGTCTCAAAATTATTCAACCCCCTGAATAGAATCCCTCACAACAGCACTAATCTGCAAAACAGATGTTGCTCCGGGTGTGCTTGAGATGGAATACGTGAAATATCTGAACTGACTACAGGTTTCCCATGGGTCCTTGAAAGTTTGTGAATCTGAAAAAAAAAAATTCAAGGCCCTGGAAAGTTTTTGAAAATAAACATATATAGATACAGGTCCTTAACCCTCTGGGGTCGGCTATTGCGCCGGCGCGACGAGCTCACTTTTTTCCTTATCAGTGCAAAAGAGACTCAAATTATTCTGTTTATTTTGATCTTACATACTGTATTAAGTGTTGTACATCATTAGATCCTGTTAAGTGTCTATTTTTTTTTTAAAAACAAAGTGTTCTGCTTTTTGTCAAATAAAGAAAAATAAACATGATGCAAATTTTGCCTCTGTGAAGTTCAAACGCGTCCGAAAATGAACTGTAAGTAAATACTTGTCACACAGGCACGAAAGATTTTTCGTTATGAAGCTGAAATTCTCTTCTTTTAAATGAAGTAATTTATATAAAAAACAAATATTCTCAGTTTATGTAATCTGTATGAAAAGAGAGACTAATTATAGCTTAATGTGACCACGCCCACTGAGAGCGCATGCTATTCAAAAGCAAATGTTGAGGCAAGCCATGAAAACGCCCACATCAGCTGGATAAAACATCGTTTAATAAGAATCTTGTACTTTACCTCGTCTTGCTGCACTGTGTGGAATAATACTATCTTAATAATCCTGGAAAAGTTACCTCAGAAGTGCTGGTAGTTTCATTTCGAGGAGCAACGGATTCAGCTGATGCAGTAAGTTATTTATTCTTAAGTGCTTTGTTCTAATCGCGTTATTGAATAGTGTCTGTAAACTGCACAAAGACTGTTTAAATATGAATTGCGTGTCTGTGTGTGTGTGTGAATGAATGAATGAATGAATGAATGGCACAGACGCGCGTGCGATGTTACTACAGCTGTCCATCGCATCTGTGCGTTCATTCACTCTCACTACTACATTAGTAAACGTTATTTTTACATGAACACATCCAAACTATATTGCTATAGCCTACTGAGATTTGTTCTAATCGCGATATAGAATCGTGTCCGTAATGACAACATTTCGTTGACTAGTTTTGGATAGATTATAAAGTTTTTACTCGAAAATAGACATCAAATAAGGTTTTGTTAGACAGTTTCTGCTCATATGTTAAATGTATAGTATGTTTTGTCAAAAATAAACTAATCAACTGTTATTGTGTTTGTTCCAATGCAAGCTAGGCTATATCAAAATAATGAATCCTCAACTTTGAAATATGTATGATAAAATGTATTGGCCTACTTTAAAAAATAATACTTTATAAGAGATTTATGGAAAAAGACCATTTTCTTTTCAAGATGTTTCCAACTCTAACTTTGAACCAATTCTATAGAATGGCCCATATAACCTATTTGAACAGGATTTGTTTCCAGGTATGACTAAAAATGTGCTTTTGACTTTCATTTATATTTTGATTTTATATATATATATATAACGATTAATATCGAGAAATCGATATTTTTTACCCAGCCCTGATATATATATATATATATATATATATATATATATATATATATATATATATCAGGGCTGGGTAAAAAATATCGATTTCTCGATATTAATCGATTCTCATTTTTACGAAACCGATATCGATTCTTAAATCTCAAGAATCGATTAGTCATCCTGTTTTCATTTAATGATCGCGTAGAACATTGTATCGTGCATCCCATCCAATAAATCGAAATAATCTTTGTGCTTTGTGACTATTATTATGAAATAAAGTCTCAAATTTCGAATTACGTCCATTTTCTTACGAAATTCAAAAACATAAATACCGTTTTGGCGCTGTGGCGTGAGCTCTGGCTCAGCTCAAGAGAAGCAGCAGCGCGGAGCGCACATGATCTCATTCTCCTCTTCCGCCTTAATAATACCAGTTACTCCGCCTTAATAATACCAGTTACAGCGCCAAATAAACATCAATGAGCATCTGAAAGTGTGTTAAAAGATAGAGTACAACTTCGAAATCCGTATCATGTAACGTGGTATCGCTCAATCAGTGTTTCATCCATGGAAAGACGTCAGTTAAACAGTAAGTAAACAATGGCATGTAACGTCACATTTACCTCAGAAAAAACATTAAACTTAGTAACTTAGTCAGTTAGTCAGAAAAAATAACTCTAAGAGAGGAGAATTTTGCTAAATATATGCACCATATTACATATTCATTATAATTTTTAATGTTCTTCAATATTTAATGCATGTTTGAATAAATCTGGCAAGTTTTTATGACAGCCACCATTTAAATGTTTATATTTCATATAACTTTCTTATTATAACAATAAATAAGTGTAATTTAAGTGTTTGTATAGCTACAAATCAGTTCATTTTTATCTTCAAAATTATAGTAGGCTAATGAAGCCTAGTAGGCTACAACTGACTCCCATAGTTTACAGCATTAGTTAAGAGATTTGTTTTCCTTGAAAAAAATTGCCATGTATTGTACCTGATATCCAAAATAATCAATATTGAATCGAATCGTAATCGAAATCGAATCGAATTGCAAGCTTGTGAATCGAAATCGAATCGAATTGTGAAATTTGTGTCAATACCCAGCCCTAATATATATATACGTATATATATGTGTGTGTTGGTAGGTTTACATATATCGCAGCCACCGCTCTAGCCATTATTTTTAATCGAAGGAGATGTTATCCAAGGAATATTGGCAAGGAAAACCCCTTATACTTGGGAGTGGCCATTTATGAGGTATTTTTGGGTGTCTCTCCCTCCAATCTGCCTCAAGGTTAGGGTTGGGAATCGTAAGAAATTTTCCAGTTCCGATACCGGTTCCGTCAAACGATTCTCGTTTCGGTTCCGGTTCCCATTCAATAAAAATGATTAAAACAACTAACAAAAGATCGTAGTAACTTATGGGAAAAATGCACAATCCTTTTTGTGTTTATTTCTTATACTTGTCAAATGAGTTTAACAGACTGGTAATGTCAACAAATTCAACATTATTTTGCAATTTTTGCAAAAATAATAAATTTTTCTTCAGAAAAGTACAAATTTCTGCATTCTCAAGGATAATTTGGGACCTCTCCTAGCTTATTGTATCTCCAGCAGTGGAGAATACCCTCTCAGAAGGGGTAGAATATGCTTGAACATACATGTAAGATGTGTGTAGAACAGAATATTTTTAAAATCTGTTTGAATGATTGATTCATAAAGACTTCACTTGTTTCATTACTGAATGAATCAGCGCTCTAGCAGTTAATAAACAGAATTGTATGCGTCTTGCGGAAGAATATTGTTGCCGGAGCTACTTCTCTCTGTTTATGCCCAATCCTACTCAAGGTGTTGATCAATTTTGACATTTTGTTGTTCTTTAGAATCCGGTATTCCCGACCCATAATACTTTTGTCTTTTATGAGTTTAATAAGAACTCTTATCTCGTCTTCTGTCGAAACATACTGCGCCTTTTTCAAAGAATGATCAACTTTTACATACGCCAGGTGACATGTAAATGCGAAAAACTGTTTCCACTACAGTTTTGCAAAATATTCCTTTTTCAAATTGCCTGAAAAACCAGCTCATGTTAGCGTAAAAGCTTTTTTGCGATATTGGAGTTTTTGCGAAATTGATCTGTTTCCATTGGGCGTAATAGAAACGTAGCTATTCTCTGCCTCAGAGGCATGCAGTCTTCTGTCATAACCACACACATACACACTCTCACCTCTCTCTTCAAGCATATCATCCCCCACTGACAGATATAGAGCTGTCAAATATTAGTCCTCTCTAGATTTGTGTCTCTGGCTTGATAAGTATTGTACGTGTGAGTATGCCAGAGATTGTGTCTGATTGATATATATATTATTTTGTATTTAAAGGTGCACTCAAAATATGTACCAAAATTGTATAAATGCCAGTGTCCTAAAGAAGTTGCTTTTATGATGATATATGAGATCATATGATAAGTAGCATACTACTCCCTTAAACTCGAAATCCCCCGTGTTATTGGTAATTTTTGCTCCTGGAATAAAAAAATATGACTGATTGTGAATAAGCCATTTCTACAATGCCATTGGTAACAAAACTTTTGGGAGTTCCTGCATTCATGTCACTGGGTGAAGTCATATAGTCAGGTGCAATATTCATGTGGTTTTGGTTGTGTGTACATCATTTTGATGCCTGTTTCCACACTAGCTTCTCAGGTTGTCTTTCTTTGAGGAATTTAGCTAGAGCTCAGACAATACCAGATTTTTGCAGCACTGGATCATGGTTGCTAGTGGCAGACCTCTTATTCTAAATTAGGTAACTAGGGCACTTTGGCCAAGAAAATTGGAGAATGTGTTTTGTTACGCTAACATTTGGTCTAACTAAAAGTAGTAGCCGTAGGGCTCAGTTAGTGCTAGTATATTCCAAGAGATTTGTTGTTCAGGTTGTGTTGGCAGTCTCGGGGTGCAAAGCCTTATAAGCTTTGGAAGTCCAATGGCCTTTTTCATAAGAGTGTGTCACAGTGACTATCTAAGAGGGGAGAAAGTAAGTGCAAAGGCTGCAATCAGTTCTGAATAAAAACTAGGGGGGTTTAGACAATAAAAATGAACCATTATAGCTCTTGACCTGCAAAAAAAACCCACCATTCTGTGGTTTTTAAATGATGTCAGACTCATTTAGAGCAAACTGAATCCAGCCTCACTGGACGTGTCCTAAACAATGCTTTAGGAAAATTTGACAATGCCATATGGGATATATTGCATTGTACTGCCTTATTAATTCAATTGCAACTTGTTTTATATAGGCACTTCTGTCTTGGAAATGTTGGCTGAACACATCACATGGTCACATGATATTTCCCATGCTTACTGAAGTGGTTACTAAAGCAACACTCCAGAGGAGCTCTACTCAGCTCTGGCAACACACTGACCACAGAATGAGACTTAGATTAGTTCCAGACAAATAAAGATCAGGGGTGACATCTCCCTGCTCAATGCATCGGACTGCTGAGTAGTGACATTGAGTGTGTGCATAAGGAATCCACCCATGGAAGCCTGGCCAGATCTGGTGGCTTTGAGAGAGAGCCAAACCAGAACGAAATAGAGAGAAATACATGGAGGGAAAGAACGTCTCTTTTTCCTGCAAGCCAACCCAACCACATTGGTGTGCCACAACAAATGTGTTGATGTAAACAAGAACGTAGTTGGACTGCAGTTGATTGTTTAATTTGGGGTTTGTGTCGTGGTTGGTGAAAGAGAGATATTCTGTCAATTTCTGGGTGATGGTTCATCATTTTAACTTTTTGGTATCCCAGCAGTCTTTTCCATCTCTTTCTGGACAAGATGTACTAATGCTTTTAGTACATGCCCACTTCAGGCGTATTTGTTTCGCAAAGTGCGCATAAAACCATGGCGAGGTATGGCGGGACGCACCGAGATGAAAGCGCAGACTGCCTGTCGCGGGAACTGAAAATGGCAAAATGCGCTTTTCGTGTCATGCATATGCATTCATGGGATGGTCACGGGGAAAGTGGGAGTGTCACATAAAGAGATGGGAGGGGAAGCGTAAACTGCACCTAATTATGTATTCCGCGTTATGTCCAGAAAAAAGCCGGTGAAAGTGTGCCTCTATTTTGCGCTGAAAATTCTCCGCCTCTTAAAAGCAGGTGTAATTTAGGAAGTGGGTTTCCTGGCAAAGGCCTCCTGGTGAAATGGCAGCAGTAATCCGAGCAAGACGAAGACATAGGCTAAGGAGACGAGCTGAAAAGATTTTTGACACAAGAATCACACTTTTTCAGTTGAGTGAAAACTAAATCATTGAGCGTAACAGATTAAGCTGCTACGCAATATTACAGTTACTGGAAGAAATCTAAGATGACATCGAATCTCCGACTCAGCGTTCACATTCCATTCCAGCAGTTGTTAAACTCCTCGCTACATTACAATTCAGTGTTTCCCCTAAGATTTTTTTCGGGGGGGGGGGGGGGGGGGGGACTGCTAGTGTTGCGGAGCGGGCGTGTTACGGATACGTGGTGTAATTTTTTTAGTAATCAAAAAGCATGTCTAATTAATTGAAATCATGTATTATGAATCATTAAACTTATACAACATTTTTTTTTTAATCTATGAAAAAAGTCACTATTTCTGTGTTGTGTTTTTTCTGGTAATAAAATGAAGACATAAAACACAAATTGTATCATTTATCATCAATTTTAATCATATGCAATTAAATAAACTTTTTGTCAAATAACGTGCTGCACAATGAGCTTTAGGCTACTGTTAAAATTAAAACATGGAAGAAAAATATATTATTTTGTAAAAAATTTAGTTTTGATAATTTATTTGGATTAGTGTTAGTATTATTACATTGGGACATATCTAAATTCTACAGTACAACGGTAATATATTTCTGTAAAGTTAAACCGAACTTTTATTTTGACGGGTTGCCGTGAAGACCTTTTGAGTTTCTGTGTTTGTCATGATGGTAGTTTTTCTCAAATGAAGCGGTAAAATGATCACGAAGTGACATTCAGAGTGGATCTAGAGCCTGGAGAGGAAGTTCATGCATTTGTGTCTTCATATAGGCAAAAAAACAGCGCAAGCGTCACATGTACTTCAGTGTGTGTGTGGTAAATGAAACTGCACGTAAAGTTGCCTGCACCATTCATTCACACAGAACATGCAGGATTCGTATTTAAATAGTCTTTGTGGTTTAATATTCACACACACTAGTCTACATCGTGATTTGATTTCAAGTGTAATGAACTGCTTTCTATTAATCAGGCATGAAAACGGGTCAGGGGTGAAAAAGGTGAGAAGGATATAACCCCTCTAGGGGGGTCCGGGGGCATGCTCCCCCGTAAGAAAATTTTAAATATTCCATATTTTAAAGCATCAATCTGATGCATTTTGAGATGCATTTTTTGCCAACCTGGGGAGAGCTGGAGAAACTTAACTTCAGCCATTAGTCAAAAATATTATGGCCTCCGTAGCGTTAGCTAATAATAATAATTTTTTTTGAAAAGACCGATACCGATCCGTTACCAACGGAGTTTAAAAAAAAAAATCAAGTAGAATTTCTATAACTGTGTGTTGAACTGATAATCCACTCTTTTTTGTGTTAAACACAATCTACTTAATACAGACAACTTCCTTATAAAGAAAAACAACAACAAAAAATATGATCATAAACTATGACAAAAATTATATTATAAACTAGATTAGTGGGTAACTCAGTAAAATTTAGTCTAGAAAAACAATAATTTTATAAAATCAGAACATTTAGTGAAAAAAAAAATATATTGAGTGGGGAACAAATAAGAGACAATAAGTGTAGCACTAAATCTGGTAAAACGTTACACATTGCTCTTTGTATTGTTGTAAAATACATTCATGAAAAACAAGATAAAAATCAAAAAAGATCAATTATTTTATAGTCTACTATAAAATTAAGAAAATATATATAGCACAAATGTATAGCACAGCTGTTTAATGAGGCAGCAACATATGATAGATAGGGCAGAACAGAACAAAAAATACTATTATAATAATCTTTCATTGCGCAAAAGTATTATGATATGATTATGAAAGACTCCAATAGAGTGCTGCACACAGCGCTTATGCGCATCCCGGACGCTGAATGATGCGCTTGAGGCAACACGAGTCACAGCGCGCAGCTCTTCGAGGACGCAGTGAAAAGTTCAAAGCACAAAGGAAATACATATCGATGCATAGTGTATTATACAGTATCTATCTATGCAATAGTTTATTGAGCCTTTTATTTTAACAGTTTTAAATTTCAGTTACTGTGCGCGTGAAGAACAATGATAGTGCTCTCCAGTGTTGTGATCTAGACACGCGGTAAAAGGAACATGATTGAGGTACTACAGCAAGATAGTCAATTTATGCGAAACCACAGAGCTTTATCTACAGATCAAGTATAATAATATTAACATTTAATTATCTTGGAGAGAGTTCATCGTTGCCGAACGCGACGCGCTGTGCTGTTTGAATGCTGAATGACTGACGACGCACTGTTTGAACGCTGAATGTAGAATTACTGACAGCCGCAGCTGAGGGAAAAGTTTACGTGAACTTGAATTTAATGACTTAAATATTAATTTCGATCTCACATTATACTATAGTATGGCTTCATATATATTATACACCCGGCGAATTTCGCCGAAAGGTGAGTGATTTTCATGTCTGAAATTTATTCCTCAAATTTTTTTTACAAATTCTGTGAAATTCTGCGTTATACAGTAAATTCCGTTTTTATGACTGGATTTCGTCAGCATTTTAGGGGGGGCGGGGGGTCGTTTTGGGGGGGGCGGGCCGCCCCCCCAAAACAATAGTAGGGGAAACACTGCAATTATTGGCATCAGGATCATTTCAAACAGTCATAGCATCAGCAGTGAGAGGAGGAGGCCCATTCAATTGAGCGTTTAAATACCGGTATGTGCAATTTACGGTATAGTGGGTGGGGACAGGCGCGGATTACCTGATGAACTGCAGGTTTGGTACATAACACGCACACTGCGTTCACTTCGTTTCACATCAAGTGCTTTCTGCGTCTTGGCCATGATGTTATTAACGCTGCGTTCACAAATGTACGTACATCTGCTGGCCCTCAGTGTTTTCTCTCTCCTTCCATCTCCCTCTGTGTGGCAGATGTTTCAACACTTAGAAGCTGAACCCCTATGATCCCGCGGACAGATAAGCCACCTCAGTCATGTCCTCACCGTCATAATTACAGCTGTATTATCCATTGTCTCTTGTTTTTCCTCTGTCTTTCCTCTTTGTCTCTCTGTCTCCAGGTTTGCTGGTGAATAATGGAGACACTGTGATAATTACCCACACAGTTACATATATACTTTGGTATTATATGAGAATTTAAGGGTGTGGTAGAGAAAGGGATGACAGTAAAAAGAGGAACATCTTTACCTTTAAAGGTGCATCATCACCTTTTTTCACAAAGACCTCCATTCATCTCAGCAGCATTTGACCTCATGGAATTACATGATTTAAAAAAATTGCGCTCAAGTTTTGCATACAGGTTTATTATTTTTATGTATGTACATTTATAACAGCATACTTTGAATTATATTACCTTTGCATTAAATTGACACTGCTGTGAAGGTGTTTATAATACAGTGGCTATGGGAGTGACGGTAAAGTTGACATCTTTCTCTCCTCTTACTGCCGTTATCAATTTCTCTCTATTTTTTCCCTGTTTTTGAAAGTTTTGAAAAAACTATTGTAGGATTTTTATTTAGCTATTTGAGCAAATGGGAACACAAAAAATATATTTATTGTATTCTCTCAATACTCTCAAGTTTACCCTACTATGACGAGAAACACGGAAATGTGAAAAGGGTCAATTCAAAAATGGTCACTCCAAAAATGGTCACTGGCAAAGCATCTACTTTAAAGGGTTAGTTCACCCAAAAACGAAAATTCTGTCAGTAATTACTCACCCTCATGTTGTTCCAACCCCGTAAGACCTTCGTTCATCTTCGGAACACGAATTAAGATATTTTTGATGAAATCTGAGAGCTGGATCACTCCTCCATACTAGTCCATAGGCTTCTTCAGGGATTGAACTTGCCGGCCTCGAAAAGTTAGTAAAGACATCGTTAAAATAGTCCAAGTGACTACAGTGGCTCAATCTTAAGTTTATCAAGCGACGAGAATACTTTTTGTGCGCAAAAACAAACAAAAATAACGACTTTATTTCAACTATTAATTTCCTTCTCTTTGGGCCTCTAGTCAGTTAAACTAGTGTAATTGCACAGAGCTACGTCACACGTAGGCTCACTATTGGCCGACGCTGGTCATGTGCGTGATGCGTGTGACGTACAACAACAGAAGCGTACGCTATTACACTAGTGAACTGACTCGAGGCCCACAGAGAAGGAAATGAATAGTTGAAATAAAGTCGTTATTTTTGTTTTTTTTTGCGCACAAAACGTATTCTCGTATAGGGAACGTAGTTGGTCCGAGAACGAGACTTCAAGAGATTTCCACGACGCGCACGCGCGAGAACTAAACTGAAGTAGTTGAAGGAGATCGCAATTCTCGCGCATGCGTCGTGGAAATCTCTTGAAGTCTCGTTTCAGGCCTACAAGGAAGAAAAGGAATAGTCGAATAAACTAGTTATTTTTGTTTGTTTTTTCGCACAAAAAGTATTCTCGTCGCTTGATAAACTTATAGTTGAGCCACTGTTGCGACATGGAATATTTAAACATTTTCTTTAATGACTTTCTGGGCCGTCAAGTTTCATTCCCTTAGGGAGCCTATGTAGCAGTCATAAACCTCTCAGATTTAATCATAAATATCTTCATTTTCATTTTTGGGTGAACTAACCCTTTAACCATGATAAAGTGAAAGTTTATCATTTACACCTGTTTTAAGTCCTGTTTAAACATTCAAGCGAGTTTAAAGCATTCAAGCGCAAGCAGATGCAGAACCATGCAGGTGACACACAAACACAGAATTCAGTTCTCTTTCTCGTCTTATTGTGCTCAAACAGTCACAAAAGTCTTAAGTAAACGAAAATGGATGCGTATCATTATATTGTATCCGTGCATTTGGTCTTAGTGAAAGCAGCCTAATAAACATGCGGCTGTCTGTATTATTAATGTTAATCAAACAAAAAGAAAATCATCTGGTGAAATTGTTTTCATATTACAATATACATTGCAGAAAACTAAATATCGCAATGCCAATATCGTACAGCCCTATTTTAGATGCAATTTACTTCAGACACTCATTTAAGGGCCACTAAGGGGCAGTTAACTCGTCCTGATGCTGTAAACGATTGAGGCAAATGGAAGGCTTTCTGTTCTTTCTGAAACGCTGTGGCCTATTTCTGCTCCTGACAGAGAGAGAGAGAGAGAGAGAGAGAGAGAGATGATAAGAGAGTTAGAAGAGTGTGTGAGAGTTTTCTGACTCCAGTTTCAGTGGGTGATAAATCTGGTGTTAATCTCTCGGGCCTGATTTGGTGAAGTTATGTGTACCCTCTGCCCACCTTACAAGCACTCTCACAAACATGCAGCATTGACAAACCCATATATACCTTGTGTTGTACAGTGTAACCTGTGTACATGCCTTCACACACCATATGAAATTCAGACTCACGATGTCCATTTGATTATCTCTGAATAGAATGTGTCTGAGTGCTTGTTGTCCAGCCCAAAACATAACTGTACAATCAGAACATCACATCACATTCATTCCAGCCATCACATTCTGACACGTCTTAGGTATTTGTGCTGCCCAATCAGACAGAAAGTCTGTAGAGGCTTTTGCCAACAGAGAACAAGTTAGCACTTCTAAGAACTCAAGATACAAGTTACTAACTATGAGTGACAAAGCAGTGATGCTGTTCTTAGTTGCGGGAACGTTTTCTTCAAACGGTTTCATTTTATTAAAACTTTTACCAATTAAACTAACTCCCATTGGGTCACAATCACATTAGCTCAGTAACAAACTTTTGCCTTTTTTTTTTTTTCAAAGGATTTGTCAGTTTCATTTTAAGGTGGGGCTTAGGGAAGGGTCAGTTAAAAAAATGCAGAATGTATAGTTGCAAGTGTGAGTTTATCAGCATTTTACAATGGCTCATCCAGCCTAGTTTAGAGTTGTAGCTCTTCCTTTTTTAATCGCTCTTTCTGTGTTCCTTCCCACTCACACCCTTGCATTCACTCCCTTTGACACCCCTTCTCCAGCTTTCCATCAGAATGACCTTTTTTTTAACAGTCTAGCTGAAATGAAATATCTTTCTCTCTCCATAGACGTTTGGCTGGTAATGACCTTGCTTTCATCCACCCAGAGGCTCTGTCTGGCCTCCATCAGCTTAAAGTCCTGTAAGTATTCCACACACTCTCACACAAACGCACACACACACACACACACACACCTCTATTTGATACAGGCTTACTCGTTCACCCAGAGAGACAATCTTGAATAGCGCAGTGAGAGAGCAGTGGATCCTGCTGTGTGTTTTGTTGAGTTGTTAAGTGGTGTTGTGTACTAACAGGAATTTCACTGCTACTGGATCAGCAAGTCTGTCAGTGTCTGATGGAGTACCTTCATTGTGTACCTTCATGGAGTACCCCTCCTCCTCTCTCTCTCTCTCTCTCTCTCTCTCTCTCTCTCTCTCTCTCTCTCTCTCTCTCTCTCTCTCTCTCTCTCTCTCTCTCTCTCTCTCTCTCTCTCTCTCTCTCTCTCTCTCTCTTTTCTCTAACTCATATATTGTCCTTCAGGTGTCTGTGAGCCAATTCAAATGCAGCTTATCAGCTGCTTGGTCCCCTCAGCCATGCTTTACATAAAGATCATTTTTCCTCTTCCTGTCCTCATCCAGGGCTGTTTCAAAGACCCACAGTGCTGTTACAGGCTCATCTAGACACTGTTGTGGGAAGTTGGGAATGAGTTCGGAAAACCTATTGTGGACCTAAAGCCAAGGACTTTGGAACTGTAGATGTTGGAGATGATTTGAGACCAGTTTTTATTTACTGTGGTCATGCATGTATGAATGCCTCTTGGCTGGGCTACGTGTATGTGACTACAGTATATATGTGTGTGCTGTGGCTTGGCATAATGGGAAAAGCTGTCCTCGCGGCCTATGCCATTTGAGTGACGCCAGAAAGCAGATAGTGTAGAGGAAGCAAGATATGCACTGTGATTAGTTCAGAACAAGACACACACACACACACACACACACACACACAAATACATACTACATCAACACTAGAGCTCAGATTGTGGTAATCTGGGCTCTTGATTTGTGAAGAAATGTTGTAGAGAAGTGTATATGTATTGTGTTGTGATGTGATATCAGACAAATGTGTCATAAAGGGTGAACACAGTAAATAATAATGGTGTTTTAAACCTATTTTTCAGGATGCTTCAGAACAATCAATTGAAGACTGTCCCAAGTGCAGCTCTCAAGAATCTCCATGCCCTGCAGTCTTTGTAAGCATCTCTCTCTCTCTCTCTCTCTCTCTCTCTCTCTCTCTCTCTCTCTCTCTCTCTCTCTCTCTCTCTCTCTCTCTCTCTCTCTCTCTCTCTCTCTCTCTCTCTCTCTCTCTCTCTCTCTCTCTCTCTCTCTCTCACTCTCTCTCTCACTCTCTCTCATATAGATTCATATAGCTTTATTGGCATGGTGAAATAAATCTTTACATTGCCAAAGCATTCATAACACTATACAATATACAATACAAACAAATAAATAATTAAAAAAAATAAATAATAATTATTAGGGCTGTCAGTTAAACGCGTTATTAACGGCGTTAACGCAAACCCATTTTAACGGCGTCAATTTTTTTATCGCGCGATTAACGGTCTTTTTGGCCTAGCAAACTTTGTAGCTTTTTTCACATGCTGTTACAACAGGATGCGGCATGCGCGGCGCTGCGCTATGAAACACATTCATTTCAATGGATTGCGCCGCGCGTGGACGTTTTGTTGCTTCGTCGACCAAAGCGCAAGCGGATCTAGCTAGACCGGAAACAAAACAACAGGCGCGCCGCACACACTTGTTTGGGCTTGCGAGCCGGCCAAATAGTTGGTTAACGTTACGTTTTGAGTGGATGACAAACGCGAGACGCCGAAATGGAGCCAATAAGATTCTGAATGGAAAGTTTACTTTTAAAAAGTTGCCAAATGGTTCCATTGACAAGACCAAAGTGATCTGTGTGTTTTGTCGTTGTGAACTGAGCTATCATCATCGCAGCGCGTCCAGTCTGAAATACCACTTGATGGCCAAGCACACACACACAGCTGATGCGAATTCTCCGCCCCCTCGTCAATATCAGGACCTCGTCAGTATTTCTTTCACCCTTTTATTAATGGACAGTGTTACATTGAGAGATTATTTGCTCCAAGTGAGAATGTTAGTGTGAAATTGAACACAGTATATGCCAATGTTGTTTTCAATAAAAAAACATTTGCACAAAGCAAGCCAATCCACTTTTCCATGTTGATAAGAGCATTAAAATGAGAAAAAAATAATGTGACAAAAAGAAAATCAAGAGACATTTAGAATAGATAAAAATAATTGCGATTAATCACGAGTTAACTATGAGATTAATGCGATTAATCGCGATTAAATATTTTTATCGTTTGACAGCCCTAATAATTATATATATAATTATAAATAATATATATAATATTATATTATATAATATATCAAATTCTTTTTTTTTTTTTTTTTTTTTTTTTTTACGTGAAAATAAACATAGCAATGAAAATCTTCTAATATTTATATTAGTGTCTCTAGGCGTATAGTTGGTAGATCTGTCCTGCCGGAAGCTCTTTCTTCGTGACAGGACCTCACATACCTGGCAGCCAGGTTTGAGCTCGCTGGGCTTTCTCCTAGCAGGAGTGGGAGTTTGTTCATATTCGATTTTTGGTGGAAGTCTTTCTGGTAGGTTGTAAAAAGGGGATAGAAAGTGTCCCTAATGTTTTTATATTTGGGACAGGATGTCAAAAAGTGTAGCGCTGTTTCCCCCCCCTCTCTCTCTCTCTCTCTCTCTCTCTCTCTCTCTCTCTCTCTCTCTCTCTCTCTCTCTCATATACATATATATTTATTTATTTTTTAAAGAAATGTTTACTTTTAGGAATGCATTGATCAAAAGTGACAATAAAAACATGTTACTTGTTACACTGTTAAAAAAAATCTATTTAAAATAAAGCTAAAGGCTACACTTTAGTTGTGGTTATAAGTTGTTATACTACATAATATTTTTATAAATGTAATAAATATATTCTTAATATTTTTTGTTTTTATGTTTGAGCTTATATATATTAATATTAATAACTGATTAATAATTAATTCTGAGTCTTGAACTGTAAACTTTCAAGGGTTGGCTTTCTAAATATATGTTGGTTATGTGTCTATTCAGAATGACTTATGAGCAGTAACCTTTTTATTTTGGGTATGTCATGTATGCCCCACATGGGAAAATTGTTTGGTGGGTTTTTTTCTTCTGATTCCTTGTTGTTTTAAAACACTAACAATTAACAAACTTAGAAGGAAATTGTATTCTTTATAACCTTTTTTTCTACATTTATTTAGCTAACCCAAAGTTCTTTAAATACAATTTCTTAATATGAAATTAAAGACCAGCTGATTTCTGGATAATTTGGAAATATTCTTAATACAATTTATTATTAATATATCCCGGCATTCAAACTGGTTCCAATTCTAAGGAGGAAACACTAAAACAAAAAGCAACCCATTTAATATTAAGTTTGATGTTATTGCATTGCTGTAGAATAGCAGGTTAGATAATCAAGATGATCGCTTTTATACACTTTTAAAAAATCAGGTTTTCAACCATTATCACCTCTCCAGATTTCTCAGTCTCTTTCTGTCTTACCCCCTTGTGTCGTGTGTTTTTCCTCTTTTTCCCTGTAGTGCTGAAGTAATGTGTTTTGGCACAGTCCACCTGCTTTTGGAAAAGGCCTCAGAGAATGACCTGTCAATCAATGTGCCTTCTGGCCCTCAGCATGGTTGATGAGGGGAAGAGTAGGATATATGTCAGAGCAGAGGCCAAAAACGAGAGACACATGAGAGAGAGGGAAAGGGGCAGTCCTTTGGGAATGTGTTCACCCTGCAGGCTTTCTGCACAGGTTCTTCAACTTTGCTAATAAGGCTACCAAAAAAAAACACTTCCTAATTACAGTGACATTGCTGTGAGAAGCAAGGCAGAAACAAAGCCTGTAGAAAACACCAGAAGAAAATAAAAAAAACGTTACTTCACAATTTTAATGACAATTGTTTGATAGCCTCTTGGTGAATTATTTTTGTTGGGTTGCTATTGATGCTCTGAAATTAAAATTCTTGGCCTAAACTACATTTTCTGGCTGAAAGTTAATCCTAATTTTAAAATAGCCTTTCTTTAAAATATCTGTGATCTTTATTAATTTTATACAAAAAAGTGATCATACACAAAATTAATATAATACACTGCCATTAAAAAGTTTGGGGTCAGTCATTTTTTTTTTTTTTTGTGGAAAAGTCTGCTTACTAAGGCTCCAAAATTTTTATAGAAATTATTGTAAAAACAGTAATATTACAAAATATTAAAACAACCGTTTTCTATTTTATTATATTTAAAAATGTAATTTATTCCTGTGACGCAAAGCTGAATTTTCAGCATCATTATTCCAGTCTCCAATGTCACATAATTCTTCAGAAATCACTCTAGTTTTCTAATTTGGTGCTCAAGAAACATTTCTTATTATTATCAATTTTGAAAAGTGTTTTGCTGCCATGATATTTTTTTTCAGAATCCTTTGATTAAAAGAAAGTTCAACTCAACCTTATATCTCAGCTATAAAACGCAACCTTTTTTCTCTCAATATATAACCTATTAACAGCCGGTGTTTACATTTAAATCTGGATCATTTCAAGTGTACACTGATTTTTCCTCCATGTTAATGATTCCGTTATTGAATGGTAAAGTAATGTTAAAGTTTCCATTTCCTTCTTTCTTTAAAATAGAATTTTAAAACATTTCAGGTGGCTAATTTTTTTTTTGCATCCCTAGTTAGAACAGTTGATGCTATGGATATACTCTAGAAATACAACTGCCTCTCCTCACTCGGACTGTTTCCAAAACCACAATTATAATCTTATGTCCATCTATAATTTAAAGTGGCCGTCTATGCCACATTTAGCAGCGATCTGGTAAAGATCGCTGCCTTCTAACCTCAAAAGTCAATTATGTGGTTTGCCAGTTAACAGACCAGAGAGCAATTCATTATCAGAAACAATTATCCTTCAGTCTCCTTGAGCTTTAAAGCTGTGATCTGTGGTGTGTTTTAGAAATAGCTTATAAAGTAATGAATCTTAACAAACGCTGAGCTGCTAATGTGTTACATTACAACGGCTCTTGTGGCCAAATGTTTCCTTGAAGATATACATCTTAAATGAATATTCTCTCTGTATCTTTGTCATATATGCCACCCAACCCTTTTGACTCTCTGTGAATCTCATACTGTGTGTTTGTCTGTGTGTGCGCTCAGGTTTGGCAGTGGCTGATGTGGACATGCCCAGATCTGCATGTTCAAAATAAGAAGCATGTACAGACTTTAGCTGCAGCTGACAGATCCGCATCTCCATAGATAAGAGCCACCTCTCGACCCCTGAATATTGATTTGGTTCAATTCGCAAATTAACCATCCGTTTTTAGAATGAATCTAAGGGACTGTATAATGCCAAATTGATAAGTTAACTGAAATCAGTTCATGAATGACACACTCACCGGTCCCCACATTATGCCCATTGTGTGAGCTTCATGTCTGTGTAGAGCGGAGAATTGAACATTCTTAAACGTGCCAAAGCCGAAATTGAGCCAGAGTTCATATCCAAAGCACACGTCAGTTTAGATGATCTCTCACTGTAGTTCACAAATGCCTTGCAGTGCTGAAAATTTGTCCTAATGCATTGCACTCAGATAAAAAGGGGAAAAGTACATGCATGAAAACTTGCTATTGGTTCATTAGTAGAACATGTGCCATCTTTAGTCCTCCTTTCCCAGAATGGTCTGAGAGAACACACACAATGTATTTAACAAGCAAAACTAAGCTTAAAGTACACTGTACACACACTATTTCAGTAAGAAATATTGTGAACAATTATGAGCTGTGTTTATATTTTCATTTGGTAGATCCACAAATATATTTCCATTACACAGAGGCATTTATTAGCTCCACAACAATTGTTTAACTGTGTGTTTCTGTTCCCAAATAATAAGCTGACTATGCAGAATTTTAAGGCATCATGCATGTTCCTGATGGGACCTGTAAGTTTTGCATAGAATGCAATTGAGTCAAGCTCGGTGAAAAATAAGTCTATCCAAGATGGCGGACACAGCACTATAAATTTAATAATGATTTAATACTGAAAAGTGCCAATATGATTAGCTCAGTCTAATTTAAAATGGACCTTTTTTACTCAATAAAAAAGGGTGTTTATGTATTTTTATTTTCAAATGAATAGTTTACCCAAAAATGAAAATAATTTACTCTGTCATGTCATTTTAAACCCATAAGACTTTGGTTAATCTTTGAAACACAAATCAAGATATTTTCCATGAAACCTGAGAGGTTTCCGTCCATTGATCTGCAGAAAGTCTGACTTTTTGACACTTGGGTATATTTCCCCTTGTAATTTCACTATTTTCTCACGTTCTACTGTTATATTTAGTGTTTAAACTTAACAGCCTGATAAAAATGTATGTTCTTTATTTTTTGCATGATAATAAATTTGAAGTAATTTATTCCAAAATCATTGGGCACATAAGCAAACAATCCGACTTGTGACGTCATTATGTTTGATGGACATGGATACGGTCCCGCCTTTGAAAGGCAGTAGGGGTGGTTTAGTAATCGCTGTGGTGAGGTCAGTTTAGTCATTTATGAGGTTCTATTTAAGTTAGAATATCTAGGTAGGCAGTTCAGCAAGGTCTGGTAACTGAGCATTTGTGAGTGAGTGTGGGTTTCCACATTTTTGTGCTTTGTCCTGTTTCAGTTGCAAGGTTATAAGACTTTTTTCTTGTTCTAACTAAGATCTCCACCTACGCATACCCTAGTCTTTTGTGTTTTAATTGTATAATCACAGGGCAGGGAGAGTATAGCTTAGTCAGTGTCAGCCATTTATAAACAGGAAGTCACCACCCCACCGTTATTACCCATCAACTCATTCCTCCTAGTGATTGGCTCCGATTCCAATTCTCAGTGCCCTAACTTAGAAAATAGAAATAGAAAATTCTCCACATGACTTGTGTGCTATAATCATAGTCTTCTGAAGTCATATGCAACACACACTTGTTGATAAGTATATACATACCGAGTCAGATCTTTTTAAGCATCTACACAGTATTTGACACAGCACTGTTTATTTCAGTCACAAGCCCTCCGGGCTGAAAGGTGCGGTTCCTTTTTCTCATAAAGCCATTGAAGCGGCCCCTGAGTGAGGCCAGGGCTCCCACCTGGGCTGTGTGAAAAGGGAGGCCAGTGTAGTGAGATCATGGAAACGTCTTGTGTTTCTTTAACAGCACAGTGTGCAGAGACTGAGTGTTAACTGATGTTTTAGCACCTATGTGACGGCACACTGTTATTCCCAATATGCGCGCCCTCCTGGTGCTGTATTTGTAGAAGCGGCTGTTTCGATAAGTAAAAGCGTTTTCAGCTCATTTATGCTGTATCCACATCAGGGTTACTGAAATCTCTTACTATTTCTGTGCAGGCGGTTGGATGCTAACCACATCACTTCAGTACCTGAGGATAGTTTTGAGGGTCTGCAGCAGCTAAGGCACCTCTGGTTGGATGACAACAGCCTGACTGAGGTTCCCATTGGCCCCCTACAGCACCAGAGTAACCTGCAGGCCCTGACGTTGGCCCTTAACCGGATCACACACATCCCAGACAACGCCTTCGCCAACCTCTCCAGCCTGGTTGTATTGTGAGTTCTGTGCAATTTCGGCCACATACACTAGAGGAATTCATCCTGCTTTTAACACTGAAAAATGTACCTTCCCTTGTTGCCTTTTACCACACATCAGTTAAATCCATCAATGCGCTACACTAACTGTAGTCCTAGATGGCTCGTAAAACATTCATACAAATACACTTGCACATGGTTAAGTACACACGCAGGTAAACAGCAGCATGGATGGGCGAATTTAGAGAGGGAAAGCAAAATGGACCCTTGTGCCTTGCAAAGTCAAACAGAGGCTATAGACCCTCTCTCTCTCTCTCTCTCTCTCTCTCTCTCTCTCTCTCTCTCTCTCTCTCTCTCTCTCTCTCTCTCTCCCTCTCTGCCTCACTTCTGGAAGCTTCTCTGTGGGTCTGATTTTCCAATTACATTCCAGCTGCTGGAAAATATTTGTCTTAGGAGTGGAGGCCAATTAATCCGTTAAGTAGACTGAACAAACACACAGACCTGTGCGGTGAAGTGCTCTGAAGAACTACTGAGGGGTTATCCGTTCAGAGAAAATGTTTGTGTTAATGTTCTGCTGAGAAGTGCATTTTTTTAATGACTGGAAAATCCGAATAAAATAGACATCCTTAGTCATCTGATTGGTTATAAATGGATCCATTAATACCTCTCAGGTTATATTTACTATAATCTGTTGGCCCTCTTTTCAGTGCATATAGTCATTTTATCACACACAACTCATTGTGAACTAACCAAACACAATGTGGAAGTAAATTGTAAAATTATAAATGCATAATATTCCTTTTTTTAATGAAGGATCAAAAAAGTGCACAAGAAAATGTACATCCTAAAATTAGTGATTACTGTTATATTGGGTGCCTTCTTGAAAATCAATGATATTAGTGTTTGGTTTAAAAAAAAAAAGTATTATATTGGTGGACGTTAGATATTTGATAGTACATGTTAATTTCCCTTATTTTTATATTAAGGTCACCTGCCGTCATATATTGCTCACAAAGTTAATCTTTAAAAACATTAACACTGTTAAATGTAATTAGCAACATTCAAAGTGAACAATAAGTGAATGTTTGACTAAATTCACTTTTAACATTTACAATAATTGGTTTTATTTTGGAGTATTTTATTTTTAGTTAATTTACACAAAATATAACACTTTTATTTCTGACATTTATCATCATACCATCAACATAATTATCAGCCTATTGGCATCTAAAAACCCAATTTAAAATGATTTTGTGTAAATTAATATATTAGTGTTGCTTCTAAAATTTTGTTTGTCCGTGTCGTTCAGGCATCTACACAATAATCGGATTCAGGAGATTGGAAAAAACTGCTTTAATGGGCTGGACAACCTGGAGACATTGTGAGTTCCCCTTCACTTACACATGTAATCACACTTCCTGTCATTAAAGAGATTGTAATCTGCTAGAGTGGGTCTGTCATCAATAGCATCATACTACATATTTTTACAAGAGATTGTATGTGGGTACAAGTGTAGTTACCCAGTGCGGTGTTAGGATATGTATCTGCTGCCCTCTTCTGCAAGACTCATGGTTGCAGAGAACGTTGGGAGCTCTCTGGGAGGATGCCTCAGCTGACATTTATTTGAATACCAGTATGCAGTGTAGTAGAGAACGCACTAGACATGAAGTACTTCACTGGTATGTGAGCAGAGACAAAGGTTGAGTAATCCATTTAACCGAGATCCCTAACCTTAAGCCTGAAACATTACGTAATGTTTTTAATTTTGAATGAAAAGCGTGTAATACCGGTATATGACAAGTGTCACAATAACATTTGGATTTGCAGAGGTTTATGCCTCTTTGACACTCAAAATGTGCCAGTTGTTTTTCTGAAAGTTTTAGAGTAAAATGCAATAGCTCATTTTAAAAAGATGCAGATGCAGTAAGTGTGCCGTCTTCTTCGCTTGAATTGACTTTATCAGGATTTACAGTATACTGATAAAGGACAAAGGAGTCTTTTAGGACCTTCGGCTTTACCTTATTGCCTCCGTTCTCTCTCTCCACTTACCACAGTTTGTTTAGCAAGCATCCACTGCGTCAGGGAGGAAGAGGCGAGGGGAAGGGGAAGGCAGATAGCCATCGCTGACTCTGCTTTATTTACTTATTCTGGCCATAATTAGGACAGGATGAGGACACGCCAACGTCCTGTGCCCCTGGGGAGGAGAGTGGGACACCAGACAGGGGCATTAGGGGGTAGAGAGGTTGTATCATGCCAGGTTGTATCGTGTGGCAGCTGAGATAAACAGTAACACACTGAAGAAATCAGCAGACCGGCTGTCCTGACTGGCCTCTGTAAACAGCAGAGTTAATTTCTCTCAACAGATATTTTGTTTTCTCCTTCTTTCAGATTGTTCCTTTTCTGTTGTTTGGAAAAAAAATGATCTTCAGTTAGGGCTGTCTTTAAACGTAGAGCTGAAACAGAGATGGCCCATATTATACTGCTTTATTAAATGTACAGTATAAAGAGCAAAGAGTTTCCTCTATTTTAGTGATGGTAGTGGTTTCGCTCAATTGTTTCGTTCATACAAGGGAGGTTCTTCTAATATGAAAAACTTTCATCTGCCCTGTCTCCTTTTAGGGATCTAAACTTCAACAATCTGAAGACCTTCCCAGAGGCCATTCAGACACTGCCCAAGCTGAAAGAACTGTGCGTATCTCCAAACACACACATTCAAACAATCATTTACAGTCATTCTAATAGTTCCTCTCAGCCACTTGTTTTGAAGTTAGTTTTTGATATAGATGGTTGGTGTACCAGATTAGAATGTTGTTAGAAAATGGGGATTTCTGAACATCTTTTTCAGAGAGGAAAAAATCTAATTGTTTTGAAGTTTCAGGTGCTTCTTTCAGGATTTTTATTTATTTATGCGTGTATATATATATATATATATATAACAAAAACAATTGGGAGGCCTTTTTAAAATCAAGGAATATCAGAATAGTTTAATAATGTATTCAAAATCAAGGGTCCCAAACAGGTGTAGGTTTGTTAACCTCATCACCATTGTGTTTAGAAATCCAGAGAGATTTTTTTTTACTTGTGTCAAGCTGCCATCTAGTGTTAAGAATTAGAAATGCTTCATAATATTGAGCTGTGATCAGTGATGTAGCAGTTATGAATCCTGAGGGAGAATGTCTCAGAGTGCTCATCTCACAGAGCTTCTTAAAGATTTTTAGCTTAATGATTTTAATTTTTACCTGTTTGCCAGTGGATTTCATAGCAACAGCATTGCATCCATCCCTGAGGGAGCCTTCAGTAGGAATCCCCTGCTACGCACAATGTAAGCAAACGCTGATCCCACTGTCATGGAACAGACACACACACACACACACACACACACACACACACACACACACACACACACACACACACTGTCTCATTGAAATATTGTTGTGATACATTTTTGGCTATAAACATCCATTATGTCTTCAGCCATCTTTTTGACAACCCTCTCTCCTTCGTGGGAACTACTGCTTTCCAGAACCTGTCAGACCTGCACTCTCTGTAAGCAGAATCATTATTCAATCATTGTTCTGGAACTGAATTAATGACACTCATAATTAATTAATTAATTAACTCACAACTATTTATTCAACTTTATAGGAATCATTCTCCCCAAAAATTAAAATGTGGTTGTTCCAAACCAGTATTGTACTTTTTATCTTCCATGACACACAAAAGTTGATGTTTAGGAGTTGCTGTTTTCCGTAATGCACTTTTCTATATAATGGCCTATATGATACTTTAATAATGCTTTTTTCTTCAATTTCGGAGCCTGAATAGAATAAAGCTTTTCTAACTAACTGATGATCACAGAGTTTTAATTTCTTGAAAATGTTATATATTTCAGAATGCTGCGCGGTGCCAGTATGATGCAGGATTTCCCCAGCCTGACTGGAACAATAAATCTAGAAAGCCTGTGAGTTTATTTTACACTGGATAAACATACGCAAAGAACAGTGTCAGTTAAAATAAAATAAAAACTGCAAAGCATTTATGTAAGGTTTCCTAATATGGAAATGTCATACAGCACAGCCTGAAATGACAATAAATTACAAAAATGATTAAATGACAAGCCTTTAAAGTTTAAACTACAGTATAAATGAATCAAAAACACAATTCACATTTAATGTATCTTGTGTTCTTCAGGACTTTAACAGGAACTAAAATCAAAAGCATCCCAGCAGACCTGTGTGAGGATCTGACTGTGCTCCGAACACTGTAAGTCACACATGATGCATGAGCACGGTTCATAATTCAGTGCCACTCATACTGCTGACACAACAGCATAACACATCAGAGACACACATAAGGATATTAGCACTAAATGACACTTTGTAACCATAATCTAATATGCTACTGCACACATAAGCATGTTTTTAAGCAGTGACATACCACTCATAACAGTTTGTAACACGTGTCAGTCAGATGTCCATGAGCGCCCACTGATGTGCCAGTTAAAGCCTTGAGTGCTCAGTAATTAATCATCAGTCACAGGCCCCTTTACACGCAAAGGTTAACCGTCACTCAAAACACTCACACACGGTCATGGAAAAGCCTTCAAGCCGGTGCTGTCATTTAAGATACTAATATATGCTCAGCATGTCAGTCATAACGTACACTCCCCTCAAATACACGCAGACACACTCCATCGCACACAGGCGAAGTGTGCATCAGTCAAGCGTCATCCACCTCACAGGCACGTACGCAGTGGCCTGTCAGAGGCACAGCTGCAGGGGGATGTTTTAAAGTAATGTCTAATGACCTCCCGGAGGAGAGCGAGCCAGAGGCAGGCCTGCTCCCAGCCCGACTGCTGTAACACATCACACATCCTTTAGTTCCTGTCTAAACTTCATCAAAACATTTCCATTCCTCACAAGCTCAGTGTCTCAACATTTGTGTGTATGTTCTGACAGAGATCTTTCCTATAATGACATTGGAGACCTGCCGTCCTTTCAAGGCTGTGTTAGACTGCAGGACATGTAAGTTCTGTAATCGTGCTACGTTTTTTCTACTGTTTAGACAATGTTCAGTACTGACATTTGAATTGTTTATGAATTGGCTTTTTTTTTTTTGTGTGTCCTGCAGAAGTCTACAGCACAACCAAATCCAGCAGATAGACAGAGGAACTTTCCAGGCGATGACTAGCCTTAGAGTGCTGTAAGTAATAAAAATTACTGTGCCATAAATGTGTGTATATGCAAATGTTAATGTATAATCAGCAGGTCATTCTCACAAAACAATCCCAGAGAGGGTGATCACTCTAGTATTAGATGACCCTACATTATTACACATATTACACGGCTACCTACCACATAAATAAATAAATGGACATGAAATATTGATTTGAATTCGTTGGAAGATTTCATTATGTGAGAAGAAAGAGACTGTGGAGTGATACAACAGAGAGACCTGAAACTAGCACAGTTAAATAGGAAATTTTTTGCAGTTTGTCAATTATGCAACTAAGCACTCATTACATAAAACTATTTGGCCACAAAATAATGAAATTAACCTGTCAGAATAAAGTATTCGATAGAGTCTTATTAATAATAATAACTGTAAATCGTCTAATAAACTATATTAATTGAAGAATTGTTTGTGATGATGAGGATAATTATTATTAGGGATGCACCAGTACCACTTTTTCATAACTACTGATAGCGGCGTGAAAAAATTTAATCCATTATTCAAGGCTTTCTCGGCATGCTTCTGATGTTTGCGCATAGTAAACTTCTTGTCCTGTAATAATGTAAGGAACCACACGTTTTATATATATATAACGTAACAGTTCAAGTTTTTACATATACGATTTCGTTTTAATCCAAATGACGTGTGCTGAGTAAACGATCAGTAATAAAGAGCATGCAACAGAAGTGCTCGTTCTCTCTTTACCGCCAGTTAACGTTTGTAATATGTGCGCCTTTGTTTTTAGGGGTTCAAGCTCGTAGCGCAATTGTAATTGTTACATTTTCCTAGGATCAGCACTCTCTCCTAAAAGTGATCGGGCAGGCCAAAACATAAGTCGTAGAGACTTGAAACCAAGGTTATTTTCGTAAACGAAAACTGAAATTAAGACTAAAACTATTGGTCAAAAAATATTTTCGTAAACTGAAATAAAATTAAAAATGCATAATAAATGAAAAACTAAAACTAAACAAAACTAACAACAGTTACTGAAAAACTAACTGAAATAAAATAATAATTAGCAAAAATAAATAATCGTTTTCATAATTAATAAGCTCTTTACTTTGGCGGAAAATCTGACCTGTGGCTGTTTAGGGAAATGCCTGTATATGGCGCTTCACGCAAGTGAAGTTGCTGAGGCGATTAAGCTCACTGTCCTGTGACGCGCTCAATGAAGGACCGTAGTCCTTCGCTAGTCCTAAACAGCTGTTCATAAAGGATGCATCTGATGCAGTGGAATGGGAAATGACACAAGGTAATGAGACGCAAGTTGGACTTCTTTTAATTTGAGCGCAGCGTTTTTAGAATGCAGTTTCATTTGCGAGACGTGGATGCAACAGCAAAACAAGTCTGTCAAGCACAAAAAAAACTTTAATGTAACTTTTAATGTTTTCATGACGGTTGGCAGGCTGAAAGGTTATTAGGGGCCAAGCACCGAAGGTGCGGAGGCACCTATTGTATCTGTTCAGATTCCTATTATTTATTCTTCCCCCTTCTTCTTCCAATTGGGCGTCTATTGACGCTTTTCCACTGCTGGTACGGCTCAGTACGGTTCGGCGCGGCACGGTTCGGCTCGCTTCGCTTTTCCACTGCGTGGTACGACTCGGCTCAGCACGGCACGGCTCGGTTCGCTTTACCTCGGTTTGCTTTTCCACTGCAGTTAGTACCGCTTCAAAGTGGGTGGGATTGTAGTCTGACCGTTATAGTTTATCCGCTCCTCGGCAACCAACGAGAGGAACGTCTGCACTTCGTCCACTGACCACGATTCAGCCAATTCTTTTTTGGAAGTTTTCTTTTTTCTTCAAGCAAGTCAAGCAAGTAGTTTTAAAACAGGTGCTACAGCGGTGGCTGTTACTGGCTAAAGTGGCTATTTAAATCTAGCGGGTTTGATGTCTCGCAAATACAAGGACGCTGGTAGTGACGATTCTGTCTGACCAATCAGTGATCTGCAGTGTGTTCACGTCACGTTTTAGTATCGTTACGGTACGCTTGGAACCTCAACAGAGGAGGTACCATTTAAAGCGAGCCGAAGCCAGCCGTACCGTACCATACCATGCAGTGGAAAAGCGCCACAAGTGAGCCATACCGAGCTGAGCCGTACCGTACCATGCAGTGGAAAAGTGCCAAAGCGTGCCGTACCGAACCGTGCCGTACTGTACCATGCAGTGGAAAAGTGCCAAAGCGTGCCGTACCGAACCGTGCCGTACTGTACCATGCAGTGGAAAAGCGCCATATGGCAGCCCATAGAACCGTTTTGAAAGTTGTTATGGTTTGACATAGAGGACCGTCCCAATATTAAATACACCAATTTTGGTGTCTCTAACTCATTGCCTGTAGCGCCACCACCTGTCCAAACTTTCACTCAAATTATGCTAATAACTTTTGAACCGTAAGGCCTATCAACAAAATTTTTCCTCTGATTCCTGAGCTCATGACGATTCGATCGCACCCTATGACGTCATTTTCCGTCATAAAAATATGTCCGCCATTTTGAATTGTCCAAAAAGCCTACTTTTGCGAACTCGTCCTAGACGGTTTGTCCGATTTTCACCAAAATTGCACCAGATCATCTCCAGGCAGTGCCAACAAAAAGTTATGGAATTCAAGTTGATTCGTCAAACCGTTTTCAATAAACGCATAAACTAATTTTACGTAGCGCTTGCGAAAACAGACGTAAGGCTGTATCTCCGCAACGCTTAATCGTATTCAGACCAAACTTGGTACCTGTCATCACAAGCATGACCTGAGGCTACATGCTGCGTTTCGGCGCAGCGCCACCTACCGGTCCAGAGATATTAAATTTTTTTGCTCATAACTTCTGAACGGTTTGTCAAAAAATCATTAAAGTGGTCTCGTTAGATTCAGGGCGTCATGCCGAGTCGACTGATATCCAATTTTCAGTGCAGCAGGATTGTCTGGAGTCTAATTGTCAATAATGATCCAAAAAAAAATATCTCTAAGGGCCGCTAAAACGTTAGAAGTGAGAGGAGCCACTTTTACTAAATTGGCTATAACTCATGAACAGAATGAGCTATTTTCACCAAACTCATTCTGTGGTCGTGTGAAAAAGCACACGGCGACTAGCCACTTGGTGGGGGGGGGGGCTTTGTTTTTCACGTGCGTAAAGGATTGTATACCACACGATTTTTCGCACACACCCACAACGTTCATGCCGCGTGGTAGAACTCCTCATTCTGAGCAACTTTGTCTCAATGACCGTTGCTGTCAATCGAATCGTTTGTTTATTTAAAAAAAACAACTTTGTCTTATTAGTCCTAGGTTTAACCTTATTAAGACCCCTGCGTCACAATTCTCTGGACTCTCTAGGTCAATAATTAGAATTTAAAAAAAAATAACTTTGGCCTTTGGATAGCTATAGCTGGGTCATTTAGAAAGTAGGCAACCCAAAAGCCTATCATAGATGAAAGCTCAGAACTCTGATCATTAGGTGAACACATGTGGCACATGATTCTAAAGAAGCATGCAAACTTTTATGGAGATCAGCCCATGGTGGGCTATAACTGTTAAAAAGCTTTAAAAAACATATATTTCCTATGGTAAATTGCCTGTATAGGCTGTAAATAGCCTTTTCCTTCTATGATTTAAGTGGTTACATGCTTGCTAAATAAAACATATCTTTTTACGCATGTGCTTAAAGGCTTTAAAACGCTTGAACCCCGATAATTGCTGCTCGCAGCTGTATTACAGGGCTCGACATTAAGGCTTGTCCGCTTGTCCGGGACAAGTGGATTTTTTGTAGGACAAGTAGAAGAGAAAATTAGTTGTCCGACCGGACAAGTTAAATTTCAAACAAAATAAAATGCCATGTTACTTCACGTTATGTGCCACTCATTACGTCTATTTTACAGATTTAATTTAATCAATTTGAAATGAACACATTTTTTAATAAACACAAGATTTTGACGCATATCCAAGATTTTGTGCGGAGTGTGGAGCGCGCACTGCATGGAACAGAGGTGCGGGCGTGAACACTTGTGTTTTCCTATCAACAGTGGAAACAACTTAAAATACTCCTATCATTTTTGGTCATACTGAAAATAATAATACATAATTTGCAACAACTTTTATTTGTGTAAACCATAGGGTGTAAACTCACATTAACAAGAAAACGTGCTTTTGTAAAAGAAAAGAAAAGAAAAGAAAACAATCAGGCGCGCTTTCTCCATGAACTGGATCGCGTCTCAAAACTGAACTGAAACAAAATATAGCTTTTGTAGGCTAAAGCTTGAAATGTCCACTTTTAACCCCTGGATCGTCATGGGATCACCGGGGATCCCGAATTATGGTTGTTCAAAATGCATTACTTGTAAAAACCCACACTCTTACTTGATCTGGACAAACTCAGCATCATAAGAAAGGTTTAAGTCTCCAGCTTCGATATTTGACCACTGTTTATGATTAAACTGGTTTGCAGTGATATTAATTTCTTGATTTATGCCAGCACTGCAAAATAATTCATCTGTAACGTTCGTCATTTTGAATAGAAATCATCACTCATAAAACATTAATTCTCGTCTTCGGTTTATTTGTGTTCAAATACATGCTAAATACAGCAACCGCCAGGGCTATTAGTCCAATAGTGCGCGTATTTGTAGAAATTATTAATAATTATCACATGCTAGTAAAATATTTCGTCATCAAGAATAACATTTCTATTCATTTTCCACTGAATTGTGCGATCTGAAGAGCTCAAACAGCGAACGGAGCGAGATGTGTGTCTCTCTTCCTGATTTGCCGTAATATTTGACCTCAGAGCACTTTCATTCGCTGTACAGCTGTCAATCATCTGACGTGTTCCAGCGTGACCTCTTCTGCATGACACGTCGTGTGTACATTTCCTCATACTGGACATCCGTGATAACTAAGCGAACGCGACATCTCTTCACCTGAAACAAGAAGCTAATAAATGCACGATTGAAATATGATGTGTTTTGTTTGTGATTTCCGTGCGATTTGGGGTTTTCATATGAATAAAGTTGAATACTTATGAATAATCTTTACAGAATGCAAATGCTAGGTAAGGCTAGCCCATAGCTTCATCTAAAATGCTAAATATAACATATTTCAAAATCTTTTCATGACTTGAAACTATTTTAATCCGCGACCGGAATATGATACAAATACTCGGTTGTTTTAAAGTGATCTTTGAATAAAAGTATAATATTAATAAATTAAATTGTGTCATGTAAAGTTAGCTTGAGGCTACTAGCTGTGCTATGCACCTGCTTGTATTTCATACAATCATTTTTTAAAAATAAGTCGCATTTGACGTTCCAAGAATAGTTTTTTATTGTTTGTTTTCTAACTAGACTTAATATAATAGGTGGATTATTCATGTAGGGTGGGATTCAGAGAGGTTTAGATGGCCAAGCCATAATGCCAGAATACAGGCTATAATGGCTGAATTCAAACAAAAGAATAAGGATAAAAGAATAATGAAGATGAGTCTCATTCCGGCAAAGGTGTGAATGTTTGGTCGATTTAAATGAAAAGAACACGAATGGGGCCAATTCTCCTCGCCAGACATTATTCAGAGACTGTAAATGGGTGTTTACAGGGCAATAAAATATTTGATAAGAATCGTATTAGCCTTCTCTAAAACTTCCCCAGTCTCCCCTTACATGGTGTCACATTAGGCTTTATGAAATGCATAATTTTAGAGATATCATCCTCATATTTGAAATGAAGCATGAGCACAGTTGTGGCTACACTTGAGTTGTGGTTATAAGTTGCTATCCTAAATTCACATCATATTTTTATACATTTAATAAATATGTTCTTAATATTTGTTGTTTTTGTTTTTATGCTTGAGCTTATATATCTCAATATTAATAACAGTCTGGTAAATTTTGAGTTTTGAAATGTAAACTCTCAAGTGTTGGCTTACTAAATATATGTTGGTTATGTGTCATTCTGCATTAGCAAAACACACAAAAAAAATGAAATTATAAATCTTTACCCGGACAAGTGACTTTAGTGCAAGGACAAGTGAAACATAAATTTACTTGTCCTTCGGACAAGTGCCTCAAAAAGTTAATGTCAAGCCCTGTATTACTTTATTTGCTATTGACCTATCTGACCAAAATACAAACTTTCCAGCTCAATGTCTGTGAAAAAGGGATGCGATCGACAAGCTGTGGTGTATATTTTATAGCTGTTTTACAAAAGCAATAATATAAGTTACATAGGCCATACATTACAATTATTTTTACCATGGTTAAGAAAGCTTTAAAGGAGCATTTCACCCATTTCAACATTAATCTTTATTGAAAGTGGGTCATATATGTAGTCGAAATGTAAAAGAAATTTTGAATTTGGTGCCCTCTTGACCGAGAAAAGACAGAAAATAACTTTAGGGTGCATTTGTATGTAAGACAACAACTCCCACAATGCAACACATTGCACAGCTCCGCAAGCCACTCCCACTAATCCAGAACAGAACAAACATCAGAGAAATCATTCTTCCGTCTACAAGGCTAACTGCCACCAGAGTTTGAAATTCATTTCAACTCCTGTTCCTCCATCAGCCTCAGCTGCACTTCACTATATTGCGGCGCGTAAAGATAGCCACGAACATCGGATTCGAGCAGCAGATTTTCAAAATCCTCCTCTTCCATATCATGTTTAGTTTCTTCCGTCATTGACGTTACTTCCTATCTCCACAGCGCTTGTTAGCTTAGCTTCCAAACAAGATGTCGGATATTGATTTCGTTATCTGCAAGTGAAGTCCCACCCACTGATCTGTAATAGGTCTGTAGCGTGAGTGGGTCCCACACCCTGGATAAATGATGAGCTAGTGTTTGTAGTCTCAACCCTTATACAAAGAAATGGGACTTCCTACTTTTTCTGACGCAAAATGATGATTTTTACGTCATAAAAAGCAGGAAGTGGAACACTTAAATCATTATTTCTCCCATCTCAGGGGAAAATAAGGGAATAAACCATGACCATTCAAAAATATGACTGGGTTTCTAACGATACAAAGCTTAATGCAAATGGGCGAAGTGTCCCTTTAAGGCACACCTAGCAACACATGAGTGTAAAATGACCAGCTCATGACTTTATTTCAATCAAGTGAATAGCAATTCCCTAATCACATCTCCTCACAGTGAAATCCCACAAGGCCAGATTCCTGAAATCTGAATCTTTACCCAGAGCCATCTGTATATGTTTAGCTTGTGTATCTGTTTGTTTTCTCACTGCTCTACAGAGACCTGAGCAGAAACCGGATCAAATTCATCCACAGAGATGCTTTCCTTTCTCTCAGCGCTCTCACCAACCTGTGAGTGTTTAGTTAGTGAATGCTCTCATAATTATTCACATTCATTATATTTCATTAGAAAAACTGCTGGAAAATTGAAAATATAATTGTCTTGATTTAATTTATCATACATTGCTCTTTAATTATATATTAAAAATCCTTTGATGCAGTTTGTGCCTCTGATTAAACAACAAAGTCATACGGGCTTTGGACAGCCCACAGTCGCTTGTGTGTGTGTGTGTGTACATGAATATAATTGCCGTTTTTCCATCATGCCATTAGGGATCTCAGTCTGAACTCCCTAGCCAGTGTTCCTACCGCAGGACTGAGTGCACTGAACCAGCTTAAACTGACTGGAAATGTGGAACTGAGGAACGGTCTAATGTCTAAAAGTCTGCCTAAACTCAGGTAGAGCTCTTCACAGCCTTACTCATGAGCCTGTGACTGATTACAGGTCATTAAGGTTGCTCCTGTGTCCCAGTTCAGTTTATATGAATAATGATGTGACGTCCTTACCTTAACCCGTTCTCTGTAATCACACTCAGTGTACTCAAGAAATCGGAGACCTTGAGCCTTTCTTTGATCAAAACCCAGATAATTAAGTAACTCTTCATGTCTTCCTAAACAGTTTGTCTCGCTCACTCCATCTCTGTTTTTGTCCCCAAAGGTCCATTACGGTTCCCTATGCCTACCAGTGTTGTGCTTTTGTGACTTGTGACAGTGCAGTTAACCCAGCTGAGGATGACGAGCGGAGAAATACATTTGGTATGACTTTTGGGCATATAGTATAATGCTGTTAAGCTCAGCAGCTTCTGGTGTATGTGGCCACATGTGATTGAATGAGATGGTTTGGCTGTGTTTATGTGTGGTATTATGTTTCTCATAGTTGACATGCTTATAAATGTATTTATAAGGTGGTGAGGAGGAGATGGGAAGGATTCCTCTAGTCATGCACTGCTCACCCTCACCGGGTAAATACAAAGAAGTCTCTTTTTCTCTCCTTTTGCTTCAGCCAGAGAACTCTTGGTAATCTAATGTTACAAGACACTCAGAATTAGTACCACCATAACACATATTTACTATGGGATGCACAAAACATCTGTACCACATTGGCCGTTTTGTTTCATTTTTAATTAAAAAAAAAATTTCTGTGCATCCGTATTATGTACTGTACACTAACGTTCAAAAGTTTGGGGTCAGAGTAAGGAGCTGCAAATCAGCATATTTGAATGATTTCTGAAGAATCATGTGACACTGAAGAAGACTGGAGTAATGATGCTGAAAATTCAGCTTTGCCATCACAGGGATAAATTAAAAGTAAAAAAAAAAAAAGGTATTGTAGATGTGTAATAATATTTCACAATATTACATTTTTTACTGTATTTTTGATCAAATAAATGCTGGATCTTTAATCTTTATTTTTTACATAAAATATTGAGTTAGCCTCTTATGCACTTTTATGCATTTCCATCTTTCAGGGGCATTTAAACCTTGTGGACACTTGTTGGGAAGCTGGATGATCCGATTAACTGTGTGGTTTATCTGCCTGGTGGCGCTCCTCTTCAACTGCCTGGTGCTTGCAGCCACCTTCTCCCCACGCACCTCTCCTCTCTCCCCGTCCCGACTCCTGGTGGGTCTCCTGGCCTCCGCTAACCTGCTGACAGGGGTCTACGTGGCAGCACTGACACTCCTGGACGCTGTCACCTGGGGCTCGTTTGCAGAGTATGGCGTGTGGTGGGAAACAGGTGCCGGATGTCAGGTGGTGGGCTTCCTCGCTGTGTTTTCCTCCGAGTGGGCTGTCCTGCTGCTGGCGTTAGCTGCGGTGGAGCGTTGCTTTGCTGTGAGGGCTCTGATGGGGAAGGCGGGAGCTCTGAGGTCCAGTAGCGAAAGGAGGGAACGACGAAGAAGGTTTGGTATCGCTGCACTCCTATTGGGATTGGTATCTATCGCGGCGGCCTGCCTCAGTCTGTATCATGAATCGGCCATGGGCTCTCCTCTCTGCCTGCCCTTCTCTGGAGGTCCCGGACCAGGTCTGGGGTTCACAGTGGCCCTGGTGCTATTGAACACACTTGCGTACCTGCTGAGTGCGGTTGTCTATATGCGGTTATACTGCAGACTGGGTCGTGCCCAGTTGGCTGACCCCGAGCAGGCCGGGTCTGTGAGGCATATTGCCTGGCTCATCTTCACCAACTGCATCTTCTTCTGTCCTGTGGCGGCTTTCTCATTCGCTCCCCTGCTGGCCGGGACCAGTAATGCAGTGGGCGGACCGGAGATGGCCAAATCCGTGACGCTCATATTTTTTCCCCTCTCTGCCTGCTTGAACCCTGTGCTGTATGTCTGCTTCAGTCCCTCCTTCAGATATGACTGGTTTCGGCTTAGAGGACGGGGGAGGGCCGGAGGTTGTGGCGGGCTGGTTGGTAAAGCGGTCACTAAAGGGACGGTAGCAGGAGGCTCGGCGCTATCTGACGACGGCGAAGGCTTGTCTAGCGATTGCGGAATGTACACAAAGTTGCACAGCAACACTCGGCGAATGTGCGAACACTGTGACGCCGCCCTCCACATCAGGACATCTTCCTCTTCTGCTTCCTCCTCTTCCTCAGCCTGCAGACATTTAGTGAAGTCCCACAGCTGCCCTGCCCTGATAGCGAACGCATCTCAGTGCCTGAGCTCAGAGGGGTACTGGCCTGACACCGGGACGCTTTCCGCCCAGTCAGAATATGGAGACGAGGGCGATTCGTTTGTGTCAGACAGTTCGGAGCAGGTTCAGGCTTGCGGCCGAGCTTGTTTCTGTCAGAGCCGCGGCCTCCCTTTAGTACACTACTCTTATAACGTCCCCCGCATGACAGACTGAGCTCACAGCCCCGAGCACTCACACACTTCCTCACAGAGTCCTCCAGGGTGTGGAGTGTCCCTGCTCCGCAAGGACAGAGAACAGGGAGGGGCTGGCCATTGAGACAAACAGACCGGAAGCACTTTTCACACTTGTGTGCGCGTGTGTGTGTGTGTGTGTGTTTGAGTGAATATAGACCAAATCCATAAAAAGGGAATCTGACAATACAGAAAGACTCTGAGCCAAATGTTGTCAGCAAACAACATGTTTTGTTTTCTGTTTCCTGTCCACCTCAGCCAAATTCAGTTGCATTGGCACCCAGGAGTGATTGACAGTAGGATGGACACAGTAATCGTATCTCCCAGTGCCTGCCTTTCAGTTTGCAAGAGTAGGACTTGTCTGTTTATTTTCTTGGGGCATTTTTAGAAGAGAAAAATATAGTTTCCCTTTTATTCTTTCAAACGTTTGTCCTTTCGATTTAAAGCAGGGATATATGTGCCATTGTTGATTGTCTTTTTTCTTAATCCTTGTTATCATCATAAGGCCTGACTGAGTTCCAGTTTGCCGATGAGAATGTAATGTTCATACTGTCTTGTGTTCATGCCCTCTCATTTCTGAGTAAGTTCAAGTTGGCCGTTATGCTGAAAAGCATTCATTCCTTGCCTGTTTTTTTTCTGATAGTGATCCACAGTCCTCTCCTTCAGCTAAAAGAGTGATCCATGCCAGTACTCTATTAACTGTTTATGAAAAGAAATCATATTTAATTTATGTTATACAATTACCTTTGAATGTCTTGACCAGAGCGCTTCCTTAATCACTAGTAAGTTTCTAATAATTTATTTTAAGACATGGAAATGGTTTGATGAATGAATGGCAAACTACACTTTTTTTTTTTATTCTGCTATTAAGTCATTAGATCATTTTGAAATGTATTTTGTGCACTGGTAGTGAAAAAAATGGGTTTCACGTTAGTCATGTTATGGTTGATAAACTATAAATATATATTATTATTTATACTATTATGTCTAAAAATAAATTAAAAATAATTCTCTAAAAATGAAAATATATTTTTTTACATTCTACAACTGAATTTAAGCATCACGACATAACATGAAAAGTTTAAGATTTTATTAAGATTACATTTAACAGTGTTATTAAATTATTAGTTTTTAAAGATTAACTTTAATTGAGAATTTGATGACTGCAAACAATCTAAATGTAAAAATATGAAATGAGCATGCAAAATTAAATTTTCTATATTTTTAAATCCCAATAAAATAAAAATCGTATCTTATAAATCGAAAAATCTTATAAACAAAAATATCTTGATCTTGAATATTGTGCATCCCTACACAATAGCTGATGTTACATGCTTTTTACCAAGGTCTTTAATATTCATAGCCTGTCCTTATGAAAACCCTTTTTTTTCTCTACACTTAACATCCATGCAGTAGCATTCGGGTAATCAGCTGTATAATATATTGATATTGATGTTGCCATTAAGCTATGTCATGTGGGATGGACAAGGGGACCAAAGTATGTCTTTGTGTTCAGGAATATAGAACATTTCATCATCATGATTCTACTTGTATACCTTTGTCCATGTATGTTAAGGAATTCAAGTAAAAGGAAATGTGTTTGTTTGCCTTAGATACCGAATGTCAACACCTTCCTTTGGTCTTCTAATATGTTTGCAAAGTGGATATGCCATTTTGCCAGTCATATAAGCTCTGGCATCAACTGACAAGCCTTGCAGGTCGTAGCTACTAGAACTGACTTGATTCCAAAGTGTGTGTGTGTGTGTGAGAGAGGTTTAGAGATGTCAGTATGTTGTAAATTATTTTTGTAGGACACATCTAATCAAAAATGGGATGCATTGTCTAACTGTGGACGCTACCTCTTCAACCTTAGTGGCTACCAGTAGTGAGTAGTACATGTGTTTACGTTTTCATGTTTATTTTGTTGGTATGATTGCTTGCGCTGTAAATACATCTAGTTATGTGTTCTCACTGAATGAGTCATGCGTTAGTTTATACTGGGAGAAAATGACATACTGTATACAGACATTTTTGTAAACCAAACTATATAAACTGATTCGCTTTAAAGATGGGAGTGCTTGTCCTTTTTTATTAAGTTTCTCTCTTGATAGTTTAGTCCTCTTTTAGTTGACGAGCTACACATGTTGTGTCATGCTCTTTTTATTCCGAGCTGAAATCCAAGGTACTGACACTGCTCATTTAAATAGCAGTAGTCTCATTGATAGATTTAAAGTTTTAACCGTGCAGTATTATGGCTGTCATCCTAAATTGGCTCTTTATAATACTGACTGCAGCTCCTAAAACTTCACCTTCGTGTCATAACAATGAACATTAGCCCTTCAATGCTTTTCATTCAAAAATAGCAGCCATCCTCAATATTAAAATGTTTCATGTGGTTAATGCATTAATTGTCCTTTAACCTGTCATAGCGTTTAAATACCTGACAAGATTATTTATTCAATTAATGGAGCATTACTTCGTTTTGTAGAAAGAGGAGAGTGTCTACAAAACAATCGTCTGTTAAGCCCGTGGGAATAGGCTTTATGCACAGCTTCACTACTTCCTGAACTTTAGCCAGCTCCTTTGTTTCCTGTCTGCCATTATTGGACAAACTGATTAATCCAGGTGTGCCTGATTATTGTTACTGAGGCCAGGCACACCTGGATTAATCCGTTTGTCCAATAATGGCAGACAGGAAACAAAGGAGCTGGCTAAAGTTCAGGAAGTAGTGAAGCTGTGCATAAAGCCAATTGTATGTTCCCTAAAAGAAAAAAAAAAACATCAGAGCCGGTGCTGTGGAAAACGGCTCCGCCAATCAAGCAGCCGGGTCGGGGATTGTGGAACCACCAGACACTGCCAGAAGGGATAGGGAGGGATTCTTAATAAAGGGAATAGTCAATTCTGCTTTTTTCTGCTTCTAATTTTCGTCTTATCAGACTCCCGATGCTTAACTGCAGGGGCGGAATAAGAACATTTGAAGTAGATCCCCTGGAGCTCTTCGAGTTGCTAAAACATCTCAGTGGGAACCGTTGCCCGTAATTGAACCAAGCGCTTAAGCGTGAATGCTTTCTGCAATATTACAGTCACGCTGGTTAACACTTGATAACCTGCCATCTTACTAACTTTTAGTAGCCTACAGATCTTTGCACACTAAACATCCATGATTGAAGATTCTGATCTTACCTGACTTACGGGCTGCGGTTTGGTGTTTGAGGAGATCTATAGTTTTTTGGAGACCTCACTGTGTTGAATGGATAGCTTTGATTAGGCAGGGGTGAGAAGAAGTAGCCTGCCAGGATTTGTTATTACCTTAATGTTCCTGGTGATAGACTAAAACCATCCAGGCTGAGAAAAAGACTCATTACTAAGACTAATGTCACAGTCAGTACTAAATATACGGCTTGTGACAGGCAATTCAACATGTAATTAGTGATTCTGACAGGAAGGAGGCCTCATGCTCCAGTTCTTACCAGTCCAGCAGATGTTGTGGCTTGTATGCGCCTCTAGATGGCAGTGCTGTTCAGCTGGTTTACAGATAAACGCTTTCTCATTTTCTGTGCTACTTCAGCTTTACATTAAACGGGAGATTTTCCACAGCCGCTGAGAGCTTCTGATCTTTCCAAATGTCCTCCTGTAACCTTCATGTAAGTGTACAATGCACATGGACCTGCTTAGCCACTACTAGCAGAGAAACCACCTGCTAGAGGTAGGATAATAAATTAAGCGCCCACTTATGTATTAATGTTAGGCCTAATAAAAATTTGCATAAATTTAAAAACTCAGAATGTCTTTACTTCAAGAGTCATGTAAATATGATCCAGATTTATGGCCTACGTATTGTTGTTGTCTCCGGTAGGCCTATTTATTTTACTAGTTCCAATATCTGGTAGGCTACTGCAATCTACCATACAAAGATGTAGGCCTATGACATTGCCATTTTATAAAGTATTTAGTCTCCAAGAGAGTTGCTATGGTGATACTGTGAACTGGAAAAGCTAATAGCTTTACCTGATTTTCTTTATCCATTTTAATTTACATATTTAAAAATTACGGTAGCTACTTGCTGTACTCAATTATTTAGTGTCCGTACTCATTTGATTGAGATTATAATGCAAATAGTTATCTTTGATCAGGTCTGTGACAGATATTTCCATAAATGAACTTTAAATGTCACATAAAACTGTACCATCTTGCTATTAATGATTAATCTAGTACTCCGATGTGACATGAAATCATGAAAGCGATAATTGTTGTGACTAAAAATATATTTCTTTTCTTTTTTCTGATTGGTCACTACGGCATTTAGGGTGGTACTAGAGGTCTGATTGGTTAACATAAGGACAGCATGCCGTCCAGACTTGCGACATAAAGTGAAACTCTGGATTTGAAAGCGTGCAGTGATGCCTGGGCCCTGGACTGTAGGGGTAAAATCTTTGCGTGGCAGGGGGAGCTGCCACTCGACCAGTCACAGATATATGCGCCTGCCACTGCGTTATATGCGCCTGCCACTCGACCAGTCACAGATATATGCGCCTGCCACTGCGTTACATGCGCCTGCCACTCGACCAGTCACAGATATATGCGCCTGCCACTGCGTTATATGCGCCTGCCACTCGACCAGTCACAGATATTCGTGCCTTATATGCGCCTGCCACTCGAACTTACACAATATGTAAGATATGTTTTTAAACCAAATGCAGCGCATATCCCCTGAAGCCAGCGGGAGCCAGAACGGTACGCACAATAGGTCAATATTCACCAATAACCAAACGCCTTTCGCCTGCCTTGCAACTACTGTACCCACTTTTTTTAAAATCCTGAGCACCAGTCTCGTGACATAGGCTTGCGCCTGCCTCAAAATCTCTCACTGTTTTAATTTACCAGACGAACCCACAGACAGTGCAATGCTGATCTTGTTTTTTTATTCGCTCTTTTTGCCCATAATGGAGAGCATCTCTTGGCTCCCGCCTGGGCTACTAAGCGTCACACACACCCGCCACACGATCTCTCACTGTTTACACATACCAGACACTCCAAATGATACACGAGAGCACACAGACAGTGCAATACTGATCTTATTTACCTATTTCTCATCTGACTTATATTTTATGCGCACTTTTTATCCGTATGGGAGCGCGCTCGTGGCTCTATTAAGCGTCGTGCCATCAGCAAAACCTGCCACAAGATCTCTCACTGTTTACACATACCAGACACTCCTAACGATACACGAGAGCACACAGACAGTGCAATACTGATCTTATTTACCTGTTTCTCATCTGATCTGATTTTTTATGCGCTCTTTTTATCCGTATATGGGAGCGTGCCAGGGTCGGCGCTATGGTGGGGCATTCGAGGGCCGTGCCCCTCCTAGCGCTCATTGATGCCCCTCCTACCACAGTTTCTAATACAATGGTAAATCATAAATCAGATGTAGGCTATATATACAATACCAAATGTCCAGCAGGCTAGTTGTAGGCTACTGTATCACGTGGCGTTTGAACTGACGCGCCGATCTGTCACATCTAAAAGCGCAAAAACGTTGGAAATATTGACAGAATCTGACAGCTGAGAATTCGTTCCATATCAAAAGTAACCTTCTCTGTCAAGTCTGTCGGTGTCAGTGTCCTCTTTGTCCGCGATTTTTCTCTGCGTGAGGCACTGCGGCACTGCCGTTTGAGAAATATTTTGACGCAAAAAGGAAAAAAAGAAACACCTTTTATTATTATAATTATTATTAATAATTATTATTTCCGAATTTCCCCACCACTTTTGCCAGGGTCGATATTGTTTTCACTTTTAAACATCTCGCGGCACGGATGTACCAATACAAATAAATAAAACATATCCGGTTAACTAGCAGAGCATTCATTTGATAGATAAGAGGTGATATAGCACGCTGAAATGTGTTGTTTTTTAAATAAAGTGATCAGTGCTCGTTGACTCGATGGTGCGGATAAAGTGTTCTCTTGTGGCTCGCGCTGCCACAAGAAACATCTTCACACGGACGCGCCCTTGATCCGTTGCGGAGAAATCTCTATTCGTACCGGTGAAGTGAAATCACAAAGTATAACGCAATCAAACATGTCCCTGCTTGACAAAACATTGATAAACATAATCGGTTTTAATGAGTGGAAAAAAATTATTATGCGAGGGTGGGTTAGAACCCAGAATCTCTTGCACGCTATTTTAAAGTTCTGCCACTGGACCATTTAAACACATTGATATAAAGTTCGATTTGATATATGTATTTCATCACGTAAAAATTCTTGGCACCTACACATATTAGATCTCATTAGACAACAAATTAAACACAATGTACTATTTAAATAGATTGCTGGACATTTGGTATTGTGTATATAGGCCTATAGCCTACATCTGATTTATGATTTACGATTGTATTAGAAACTGTGGTAGGAGGGGCATCAATGAGCGCTAGGGGGGGCACGGCCCTCGAATGCCCCACCATAGCGCCGACCCTGGCACGCTCCCATATACGGATAAAAAGAGCGCATAAAAAATAAGATCAGATGAGAAATAGGTAAATAAGATCAGTATTGCACTGTCTGTGTGCTCTCGTGTATCGTTAGGAGTTTCTGGTATGTGTAAACAGTGAGAGATCTTGTGGCAGGTTTTGCTGATGGCACGACGCTTAATAGAGCCACGAGCGCGCTCCCATACGGATAAAAAGAGCGAATAAAAAATAAGATCAGATGAGAAAAAGGTAAAAAAAGATCAGTATTGCACTGTCTGTGTGCTCTCGTGTATCATTTGGAGTGTCTGGTATGTGTAAACAGTGAGAGATCGTGTGGCGGGTGTGTGTGACGCTTAGTAGCCCAGGCGGGAGCCAAGAGATGCTCTCCCTTATGGGCAAAAAGAGCGAATAAAAAAACAAGATCAGCATTGCACTGTCTGTGGGTTCGTCTGGTAAATTAAAACAGTGAGAGATTTTGAGGCAGGCGCAAGCCTATGTCACGAGACTGGTGCTCAGGATTTTAAAAAAGTGGGTACCGCAGGCGAAAGGCGTTTGGTTAATGGTGAATATTGACCTATTGTGCATACCGTTCTGGCTCCCGCCGGCTTCAGGGGATATGCGCTGCATTTGGTTTAAAAACATATCTTACATATTGTGTAAGTTCGAGTGGCAGGCGCATATAAGGCACGAATATCTGTGACTGGTCGAGTGGCAGGCGCATATAACGCAGTGGCAGGCGCATATATCTGTGACTGGTCGAGTGGCAGGCGCATATAACGCAGTGGCAGGCGCATATATCCGTGACTGGTCGAGTGGCAGGCGCATATATCCGTGACTGGTCGAGTGGCAGGCGCATATATCCGTGACTGGTCGAGTGGCAGCTCCCCCTGCCACGCAAAGATTTTACCCCCTCTCGCCCTGGAAGCACTTGAATCATGAAACTACAAGTGCAAGATGTGCAGTGCCAATCTGCCATATACTTAACATTATAATGAGAACAACATTTTAATAGAACGTTGTAAATTCTTTATGCTTTAGTCGCCCGTGTTTCAGCATTGTTGTTAGTGGAAAGAGCGCGTCCACAACTTAGGCTACGGGAGTTACACATTCAGACAAACATCAAGTTCACGTGAGCATTAGCGTCCTTTTCTGCAGATGCAAGTTGTAATATTACTTTTATTTTGGCTGTATCTGATTAATCTCATATAGGATGTGTTTGGTTATTATTGATGATCTAGCAGTGTTATTTTTCTAGTCATGTTTTCATGATAGACGAATTTTATGACATTTTTATTTCTTCAACATTTATTTTCGTATTCATGTTTTAATTAAAATCTTTCGGTTTTATTATCTCCGTGCCAGAAACTAAGTGAAAAATTGACCAAAATGTCCATCCCTACTTGCCACGTACACTGGAAAGCTTGAATCATTAAGAAAGTATGGAGAAAGGCCCAAGCAGAGCCGTCAGTGCTGCAATTTAGTGAGCTAGAAATCTCGTTGGGAAGGAACAACCAATCAGATTAGTTGTTGCTCCATTGCGTCAGTCACTTTCAGTTCCTGATGAGCCTACCACCTGGGTTTCTCCAGCATGTGCACTGAACTTAAAGTCCCCGTGAACCGGAAGTTGCAAAGGACTGTTCTCCAGTGTTGTGACGTATTTCCGAGAGAAACGGAATACAAAATGAGGCAAACTAGTGGGCGTGGCTTTTCTTCCAACTAGCACCTGATTGGATCTAGAAAAGTAGGTGTTTTCATTCAGCCTGTCTACTGTCAGTTGGAGGGGAGTGGTTACGGATGTTAAGCAGACACCTAAACCGTCAAACCTACATCATCAGGGAAGGTCCTCCAATGCAGAGGGGAGGGGACATTTCAAATTTTGATTAAAGATTATGAAGCCAAAAAATTTTTTTGTGTGGATTCACTTGCATGGATGAATTGTTCACCACAAAACGACCAATTTAGGCAAACAAAGTAAGTATGGTCAATTTTGAATTCATGGGGACTTTAACTTTCATGGTCAAAGTGGATATGTTTAAGTTGTGCGTCAATGATACCATGTAAGTAATTTAATGAGTGTTTTCTATTGGATGTCACATACTATGAATAATCAAAACATCGTGAGTTTGTTTGTCTGAGGTGACGACTATCCTAGATTCTAGCCTAAGATGTTCAGTTAACATATATATTCCAAATACACTTGAGTTCAGTATAATAACGATCTCTGATTAATGCCTTTACTGTGTATACATGTATGTTTAAATAATGTATAGATCCGTTTTGTGATTATATAGATTTGTTAGCTTATTGTGTAATGACTCGGCAAAGACATTTCGGATAATTCCGTTTATGAGCGCTACGCGCCACCTAGTGGTAAATATCGATATTACAGTAAATAATGTTATGTTTATAATAGAACGATATTGGGATAAATGCCAGCTGTTGTTAATGATGATGGAAATGTTTAATATCTAATTATTGTTTATTATTCACTGTTTCAGACCACACAATATACTACCTCAGATACCATGTCTAATAAGATAATTCCATTCAATGCCCTGTGGTCTGACTGTGCCGTTCATTGTGCTGAATATTCACGCTGGACCTAATTAAAACTGTTACTTCTGATTCCTGCCTCCTGTGTTCTGACCGACACACCAGTGCGAGCACAGCTAGTTAGAACCAGTGCAAATACAGTCCTAAGTAAACTCATTAATACTTTAAATTATGCTTTCTTCACCATGTGCAGAATTTTACATGGTTTCATTAAACCGAGTCATTAGCACATAACAGTCATTCAGAGCACAGTACCAACTGAGCAGCTGAGCCACAAATCTCTCCTAGTGCAGATTCTAGATAAAGGACAAACTGGAGGGAGTGACGCTGGACCCGAACCATAGAAAAGAGAATATTGTTAAAAGAAAAGGCAAATCTTTGGGCGTTCAGAATGTTGATTCTTTCTGGCATGAAATGAATAAGCAAAGGGTATCAGTGGAGCTGTCCATCTAGACCTGGAAGAGACAACGTAGACTGAGTTTGTCAAGAAACTTAAACTGTTAAAAAATAGCCCCCCCACTAGTCATTTTAGTACTTATTTTACTTAAGTTCTAATTTTCATTTCAGTTTTTTAAATTTACATGTCATTTTATTTCAGTATTATTTAAATGGACAAATATTATTTTGAATCATTTTAGTTTTTCTTTTTGTTAAAGATAACAGCGCTGAAAATAACCCATATGAAAATAATTTGTCACCTTACTCTAAAGAAAACAAACGCATTAAAGACAATTAAACTTTCTAAAATTTGTCATTTCTCATTCTGATTTTCAAACTATGCCATGTACCAATAAATTAAGAGGCCAATCTGTTTGGCTATTAAATATGTTTTTTTAATATTTTTTGTCTAGTGGATGGTGACATGCTTAAAATAATTCGGAGCTTAAATTAGTTTAAAGGAAAGTCTCCCCCAAAAAGGTCAATACATAACCACACCAATAGAACATATTAGACTATGATTGTTTGTTCAATGGAGCCAAGTGTGTTTACTTGGTTTAGAATAAATACAGTCAGACAGCCTGTAAACGGAAAGTTAGTTCCAGTTGATATTTAACGTCACCCCTATAACAATAAAAAGTTAGTATGATTTCTATCCACTCAAGAGGCTGCTAATAGCACAGTTCCTCTCCCCATGGCCTTGTCTGTGGTATCTCTGACAACACGCTCTGCTCATATCAGCAGACATTATTTGATAAAGGTAGCAAAGGGCACGAATGTGCTGAGGGATTAGCATTTGCTAACATTACAAGGTAATTCACAGTGGCACATCTGCCATCTTGATTGTTTGTACAGAGAGCACATACCTAATCACACTGAGTTGCCCGTTTTCAGCTCCCCCTGGCTTTCCTCTCTCAACGGCTGAAGGTGATCACCGCCTCATTGGGGAACGGCTTCAGCTTAACCACATCCTGCTTATGCAAGCTTTATCTCTCGCTGTCAAACATCTCACACAGATGCACCGTGGCAAGGCTGATTTTTAAGCCCCTGTGTTGATGAGGAAAGCTTCTGGGATGTAACGCTTTCCCAATTCACGTTAGGTTATCCATATAATTTTACTAGATACTATGCTATGCATATTAGAGGTTTTTGTGAGTAATGCATAGAAATGTACAACTATTGGAAGCCCGTTACGCAACTCTCTGGAATACTTGATTCTGTTTGGTCGACCCCGACTGTATATCAGACGTCAACAATTGAGTCTCCCTGCACAAACGGGTCAACCCCAGCTAACAATGTTCTCAAAACATTCTGGAAAAGGTTCTCTCAAAGTTATGAACCAACATTCATCCAATAACATCAATAGAATATTTGTACACACTCTAAAAACGTTTACTATGATTTACTCAATTTTTTTGGTGAAACATTTTTGCACTTAAAAATATTGATTTAATTTGAAAGCAGTGAAATAAATTACATACACTGTATGAACTGAGTAAATGTAAGTAAAAAAATTAAGTAGATCTGAGTTTGTCGGTGTATGAATGAGAGTGAATGGGTGAATGTGAGGCAAATTGTAAAGCCCTTTGGTGGCCATTGGGTCTGTGAAAGCGCTATATAAATGCAGTCCATTTACCATGAGTAACTGCATTTGGTACATTAACAAATAAAATTGAGCAGAAATAATTGGGGAACAAAATAAAAAAAACAATATTTATGAGCAATATCAACTGTTTTTATTTGTGAGTAATATTAACTTTTTCATTTCCTTTAAACCTTTGTTAAAAAACATTCCATTCCGTTTTCATGTCATGGGACCTTTAATAATGTTGCCAAAACATAATGTCTTCATTGTTTATACACATGTACAACTGGTACCTCTTTGCTATATTATGAAACCTACACACGGCATATGATTTGTCATCTTACATTGGTGTGATGTGATACAATGGTAAATAAACAAGACTATAGATTGTAAAATTAAATATTTTCTGTTCTTTTACTGCTCAGCATGCTAGCATAGCATACCTTTAGCCTTTGTGTATTAAATTGGATAATGTACAGTATGTAATTTGTTTGATGTATAATAGGAGTTTGCATGAAATCAACACTGAACTCCTTGTCATTGTCTTACTAGGTCCAGTGGAAAGTCACACCATGATCTCACATTGAGCAAACAGGTGGGTTTGTCCTGATGTCATGAAATGAGTGTCAGTTAATCCATTACTGCTCTTCACTCTGCCATTCACTTATATCAGCCATGCCATCCCGCAGGGCCGCTCTAATTCACTCGGACACTGTGGAGTTCCTCGCAGTAGGTGGTTGTTTTAAGGTTAGCTGGGCCCTAGTGCTCCTTTTTCCTCTTCATCTCTCAGCAGCTGTTTCTCCCTGCCACTGATTTAGGCATCCATTGCAATAGGATGTAAAACACAGCACAACGCAGCCTTACTGAAACATTGATGACTCTTAACTCTTGTTCTAGACACACTTTTATCCTCTGGCTCAGCTTTTAGTATTCATCCGCTGTGATAGGCAGAACACTGGTTTGAATGCTGCAATATCATAATTGAACAAGTTTAAGCCTGATAGTACTTTGTTCTATTAAATGTGTTTTAAAATGCTACAGCATCTTAGGCTGTCGAGCCGCTGTCCCTGCTGGAAAAAAAACTGAGGCTGTAAAATAAATGAGATGTTCAATATGAAGGAGGGAGGGAAGGAAGGAAGGAAGTGGAATGAAGGGAGATGAGCTGCACGCTTCTTGAATCTGGAGGAAAATATTTTGGTAACACTTTACAATAAGGTTCCTTATAGTTAACATGAACTAACAATTAAAAAAATTATGAAGTATTGTTAATCTTCAGTTCATGTTTATTTCAACCATTACTAATAATTGTAATTTTATTATCAAACATTAACAAATATAGATAAGTAGAGACTGTAATGAATTGCTCACTGTTAGTATTTTTAGTGGTCACACTTTAGACTAGGGTCCAATTCTCACTATTAACTACAACTTTTGCATCAATAATATCCTAATTACTGCTTATTAATAGTTAGTGAGATAGTTGTTAAGTTTAGGTATTATTGGGTGGGATTAAGGGATGAATATGGTCATGCCGAATGAGGCAATAATATGTGCTTTATAAGTACTAAAAATAGTCAATATTCCAGTAAATGCATGCTAATTAGCAACTGGTTAATAGTGAAAAAAGGACCCTAAATTAAATTGTTACCATTTTAGTTAATATATTCACTAAAAGGACCTTATTGTAAAATGTTACCGGTATTTTTACTGAGTTATTAAAGGTGTCATAAAATACTGTCTGTCTTAACTTTGTGTCATTATGTAAGTAAATTATATAACTGCAATTTGCATTAATCTTCAAACGTTGTGCTTGCATGAATGAATTCAGGCACAGTAATAGATCTGTAACGAAATGAGATTGGTCATGGATTATCAAACATGACTTGATGGAGAGTTTCACTAGAACAGGCACCAGTCGCTGATTCAACTCGAGTCTGGCTACATTAACAAGCAGAGTTTTGTAAGCACGAGAGTCCATTGCCTTCATGGAATCACTTGAGGCAATTTTTTAGGAAACGCTTTTATTTGTTTCCTCGTTGCAGACACTTTAGTACCTGTAGGGACACTTTACTGGCTATAAACCAAGCACCTGATTGATTATTCATGGACAAATGCTCATGGAAAGGACAGCATATATCAAGTAGTCACCCCAAAAAATTGCAGCAAACCAAATTTAACAATGCAACAGAGACAGAAGCTCCAAAGTCAAAGTAAGGGTGCACTGCAGAGGAGATACCCAGCCAAATATACTGACTGGCCGGTCCCTTATTCCCAACCACCTGATCATCAGGGCACTTTCACAGCTCTGCGGCTCAAGTGAATACACCTCTTTACAGAAATATGAGGTAGATTAAAGTGCTGCATTGTATATTTGTTCTCTACTGACGTCTTTTAGATTATGAATGCTAAGTATGTGTTGTTGTTTGTTTCTTTTTATATTATTGTATTCGAATAAATCCGAGCTGTCTCCCTCTTTGCTGTGTGTCATTGCAGGGGGATGTGACAGGAGGGCCAGCGGGGCAGTACACGTCTGCTTCCATTTGTAATAACGAAGAGCTGTCATGCAAGGTGTGTGTGTTGAAACACTTTTACATCGGCATGTGTTTGTCACCCTGGGACGGATCCGTGTCCATCCTCTGCATTCTGGAAGGGAGGCGTACAATTAAACATGTCACACAAACGTAATTACGTTTCACATATTATATCACATGAGCGCTTAAATGAACACACAAACCATGTTCACGCGACATGCATGTCTAGTTAGGCGTAGAAATATGACATTTTGCTCAGCCACACATTCATACATGGTTATGCATGGTTAACTTCTCCCACATATTTTGCATTCTGAATCTCATTTCCACAGACACCCCCCTCCTTGACATGGCCACACACACATAACCACATGGAGATGGGGCTGTGAGGGTCGGCTGAGCACCTCCAGGCCAGATCCTCCTTTCCACATGAGTGTGTCCAGTCTCCATTCCTCACCCCCTCCCCTCTCCTTCCCTCTCCTCTTGGGCCACGGGCTGCAACATGGCTTGGAATACTCCAAAGACACGCTAAATCAAATCCTCATCGCAAGCTGTGTCTTTTATTAGAGTTATATAAGTGTGTATGACGGATAGAAAGATAGCGAGGGAGTTGCTCCTGTTTTTTAGCTTCGTGCTGAGGGATGCCGGGTTGAAAATACATTTTTAAATCATGTCAATTTTAGTGTCATGATTTTATCCACTAGTCTGTAAAATTGTGTTTTAGGATTTGTTTGCAATTATCTGACCTGCTCAGATATCGAAGCGATTCCCGCTGACCTTTGGCTCACGTGAATGACTATAACCTAATTCTGCACAGATACATGGCGATTTTTGAATCACGGCACTCAGTCTTACTTGGTCTAATGCACTAATATAAGTTGGGGGATTTCAGAGCCTGAAGGCTTTAAAGAGATGTCAAGGCCGTCGCCAGAACATATAGAATGGGGGGGCATTTCATTTTCATGGGGGGGGGGCACACTTTTTTGTGATCTACAAAACAGACAGTCACAAAAACATCCCCTATGTCTAATATAACTGAAATAGACCAAATTCTATATTTAAACAACACCAAAACACAGGGTGAACCAACACCATGAAGATATGCGCTTACCCTTTAAAAACAGGCAATATGCAGGAATTGGCATGGCAGAAAACTCGCAAAGAGCACTCATTTTATTATCATTAAAAAGCGGTTATACAACTTCATCGCGATCTCACAATGTTCCATTAGGCTATCAGTAAAGCTGATACACAATAATGTCTTATTTACATAGCCTAACTGCTTATTATAACGAGAGGATTTGCGCGCGCATATATCTAATCCACTCACCGCTCAAAACACCGAGTTTCGCCAATATTCTTTTATTACGGAGAAAACTGATCCTACACCAGCATTTATGGACAGCTTTTCCCTCTAAAAGCAATCAAGTATATGGAAGCTTGTTTTCGCCACAGAATAAAAAAAAAAGAGATAATTGCGACTTTTTATCTCACAATTCTCACATGGATTTCTCACAATTCCGAGTTTATCTCACAATTCTGACTTTATGACACGCAAATGCGACTGTACATCACGCAACTCTGACTTTATAACTGCCCCCCAATGCCCCCCCCCATCAGTGTGATAATGACAGCATATTCTCATTATTACGATGATTGGCTGATTGCCCTCCTCTCATGCTTCCAGCAGGTCCACAAATCAGCTTGAATCAGACGAACTGATGAAAAAGGACGGACTAAGTAAACAACTCACCCGCTCGAACATCATTACTTTTGTTCACGTCCGAATCGACTTGAAATGATGCTTTGATGTGAGTGAGCTGGTAGCAAATAAATGATGTCCCAGCCACCATCAATATATTTGTGATGTTTACCTAGGATTCCAAGACTGTTAATAAAAGATGACTATTAATTATAAAATAGCCAAAACATTTTTTTTATTATTATTGTAGTTATTTTAGAAGTGATGTTGAAACACAATCATATATTAAATATATGTTGCTGCGTACAGTACATGTAGCCTATATGTAATACACACAAACTTTCTTTTTTTATGTATTTTTTATTATTCAGTCAGAATTAAACTGATCAAAAGTGACAGTTAATACATTTGCAACTTTATATTCAAAGAATCCTAAAAAAAATTGTATCACAATTTCCACAAAAATATTTAGCAGCACAACTGTTTTCACCAAATCAGCATATTAGAATGATTTCTGGAGGATCATGTGATACTGAAGACTGAAGTAATGATGCTGAAAATCCAGCTTTGCCATCACATCACAATAAATTATATTTAGCATTTTTTAATTAATTATTATTTGAAATCGGAATAACATATATCTTTTTTTTTACCTTAGGCTAATTTTATTTTTCAAATTTCTTTCAAAAACAAAAAACTTCCAAACTGTCGAACAATATCTTGTATATGTATATCGATTTACACTGAATTCCACAACATGCCACTGGGATTTAATATGTGATGACATAAAATAGTTAAATGTGTGCAATCATTCCTTCAGCCTTCCACAATGTTTGTTTTAAGACTTTTCTCACTGTGTATATATAGGATCCTTTTTGGACTGCCGTATCTCTGCTCAATAACTCTCATTACGATATCTTAGGTTGCAGACGGAGGGTGATTTGCCCACTTGCAAGGGTTTGCATCATGGCAGTGTCTCAGTCAGACATCTGTGAAGCCCCTCCTAAGCGCAGAGCATAACAGGCGCTCATTTGAAAGTCTAATTTGCTAATATGTCGGTTAAACATGAGTTTATTTATTTAGTAAGGAAAATGTAATGAAAACCACTAAATCAGACTTATTCCGCTGTTTGAGGAAAAGCCTGTGTGTTCTTCTGTGTAAATGAGAATATTGCGCGACCAACTGTGTTTGTAATTGCCTGCTCTTCTTTGTGTTTGTGCATGGTTTTGAGTGTTAGCTCGTGCTGAGTGAGTGTTTTGCCATGACAGTGGTGGTGACACACTGTCCTGTTGCAGGGGAGCATGCCTGATGAAAACAGTGGACTGGCAAACGCGTGACTAGCTCTACCCATCTCCCTGCACTGTTGCGTCATCTACCTCCAGGACATCTCACAGCAAACGGATTCTCTCGGACTGAAACGTCTCCATGTGATTGTTCCACCCAGCTCTAACAGGGCCATAGATCACTCATATTCATTACTTCTTAAATGTTCATGGATGCTGAGGATATCCAGATCTTCAGCACACACAAAAAAACACAATTGGGAAAACGTTCTAATTTAAACGTTCTTTTCTAATTCTAAAAAAAAAAAAAAACAATTTAAAGCAAATGCATCATGGGACATCAGACAGGCTTTCTATACTTTATATGCCCGATTTCTTGTTGGTTGATTGCCAGACCTTCTTTTCATTTCAAAGGATTCCGATTTAAATGCTACTAACGTCCAAGGCCACAGAATCTCACTTCCAAAAAGAAGCCAGTGGAAGTGAAGATATTGGATTAAATGCAAGGATGGAGTCTTTTGACATCCTTTTTTCAGTTTGCTTTGAGACAAAACTAGTAGTGAATTTACTGTTCGTGAAGTTGTGGACATGTCTTGCTCAATCATCTTCAATAACTTTGTCAAGACCAATATAGTTTGTGGACCGTCACTCTATAGTGACCAATGGGTGAATAAAGACACAGTCTTCCTTATTTTCTCTTGTGTTTCGGCAGATTGTGGTTGTCACTATTCAGATGAAGATGAGGGCAGACTGCTTTGTGACCAACTCTGTCAGACCCCATTATGTCAAACACACTTACGGTCTCTGTTTGTCCTCCCAAATATACCAATGACATCATCTGTATGCATAGTACGGAAAATGAGTCAGTGATGCAGCGCACTTTCAGAGAATCATAAGATTTACCCATTGGACGCAGACTAGAGCAGGAGTTTCTTGTTTTGGTAGAATTTTTTTCTTTTTTTCTTTGTTCCCCAATCTTTCTCTTTATCCATTCTCTTATTCTCTTTATTTCCCCCCACACCCTTGACAACTTGTTTCTGATGACTCGGTTCTTTTACAAATTGTTTGTTTGGTTTAACCCGGGGTGTGTCAGTCTTTGAAAGGAGAACAGAAGCACTTGCGAGCGTATAGGAAAATTCTGCAGCTTCTCTAGTCTCTACAGCATTTTTGAAGGATGAACAATGTACAAGTTTTTCTACATGGACGCAGGTATTTTTAAATCAGTCAGTCTATATAGATGAACCATTATCACCTCCACAATGAAACTGCCTGTTGCAGATGATCAGGTGTTCTTGTTTAGAAAGATTATTTATACATGTCCACTACCTTTTTTACAATAAAGACCAAATGTACAAAAATAGACTAGAATTTGATGGGTGATTAAAAAAAATGTAATAAAAAAAACCCAGCTTGTTGTGTCCCATAGATATATACACTAGATGTCGCCTTGGCTACGGCAGTTCATTTGAACGAATGCGTCAATAGAGCCGCCATCTTGGAACAGGGGAGCCCCTCCACTTTAATGCATCGGCGTCAATGTAGACAAAGGTCTAACGGAAATAAAATCACCATAAATCATCATGAATGCGATTTTCTCGTTTTTTTGGTTCGTTACCACGGTCAGACGTGTATTCATCATTGATTCCAGAAAAAAATGTAAAAACATTTTTTTTTTTTTTTTTTTTACATTCTTCCTTGTTCAGATTTCATTCGTGTGAACATCATACACAGCACAAAAGTCCGCCACCATCAATTAATTAGAAGTACAGGCGGAGATGGCAGCGTTACCTAGCTACTTCCTATGACAAGACCCCTGTTCCAAGATGGCGGCGGTTTTGACGCATACTTAGAACCCCAAGGTGACGTCTAGTCTATACGTCTATGGTTGTGTCCCTCATCATGTGTGTAGATCAGTACTTCTCAAAGTCCGGACTCCGGTCCGGATCCGGACCCAGAGGGAATTCAATCCGGACCCACCTCCATTTCATATTTCAAGAGCACTAATTGTGTGTAAGGGATTAAAACTGTGGATGCACGCAAGCGCGAACCACTAGTGTTTCTTCTTGCTGCCTATCTTTTACTAGGGTTTCCAAATTCCAAAACGTCGCTCTCGCGGCCTGATTGGAGGTAGCTCGTCAAGGGGCCATTCACATATCATGTCTTTTGCGCGCTCCGGTTCGTTATTTCAAATGTAGGCGAGCGGCAAGCGCGCTCATATTTGAAGCGAGGCGCTAATTTTTTTCAGGCGCAGCGAGATGTATCGAAAACGCCTCAACTTTTTAGAATGCCGCAAGCGCACTGCAGTTCATGTGACAAGAACAATCAAATCAGCTTCGTCCTTTCCGTAACAACATTGTTCAGTTCAGTCAACATGAAGGATGGGGGTGCACCTAAACACTACGGGTGTTTTTCTTTTCTCCATAAATAACGTTAAATCTTGTAGCAGAGCTACATCAAGCGTTTTTCGGTGGTGGAAATCTATTAGCTACTAAAACTTCTTTGTCGTCGAGAGCACAGTGCATGGTTGCATAGCAACGACAGACGCCACGGGAAAATCGGACCGAATTTTACTATTATTAATAAAAGATTATTATGTAATATTGTAAATGTAAATGTCAAGTAATTTATCTCTTTGGACTGATTTAAAGGCTGAAATATGTAAGGTTTATCTTTTTATAAAACCTTTTTTTGTGAAAAATGATTTAAAGGCTGAAATATGTGAGGTTTATCTTTTTATAAAACCTTTTTTTTTTGTCAACTTTGTTTGAATTTAATTTTATTAGCCTACATGTGCCTATAGGGGTGGACCGGGGATGGCAGGGGTTGGTGGCAATGTAAGTATCCGGATATTTTGGATACATTACCGCGGGGCGAAGGGTTCGATTACCTCTCTCTTTTTTGACCATAGGCCTACATGTGTTTGCATCCCTGGAAACAAAACTCAGACATTTTGAACGGCAATAACCACAAAATACAGAGGTACGGACAGCAAAACTACTGACTGAACATTTAGGCCAGTGTCTCCGTCTAGCAACCACACCTTTTGTGTCACGGTTTCGGCAGCTGATGGGAGACAGACAGTGCCATTTCTCACATTAGACTGCTCTGTATTTTGCACCATGTTACTTTTGGCCTACCTCTTGTTGTGTTTTATTAAGAAAAATACTGACATTTAAATGAATTGTTTTGCCACTTTTGCACTTGTTATTTATGTATTTTGAATGCAAAAGGCACCTTATTTTTTCATAAAAGGAGTATTGATTTGTTATGCATGTTTATAAAAAATAAGTTTTGTAATAACCAATAGTTCCGGACCTTTGACATTGATGAAAATTCAGATTTGGACCTTTGAGTGTAGACTTTGAGAACCCCTGGTGTAGATAAATACTTTAAAGTAACACCAGGTAACTTTTGCTCTCGGGGTCCCCCTACAGTTGGGAAACAGTATTGTCCTCTACTACTGTCGTAAACTCTGTCATCCTACATGCACGTGCATTTGTTGACAACCATGATAGCCCTGAACACTGTAGGAGGAGGTCTCATGCAGGTGTTCTGCTTGCGTCACGTGTGAAATGTCTTCATCCCAGGTACAGTGGCATATATTTCAGCATGTCATATGAATATAATTTCATGGGTTTTATTTTTTTTCTAACGACAAATGATCGCGATGATCACGTTTACAAGCCAGCGTCATTATAGTTGCCTAGTCTATTGGTTACCATTTTACTGAATCTATATGACACTTCAGTGCAATGTTTGAGTGGTAGATATTCTAGATAATAAGTTCGCTACTCTACTATCATTACTTGATTCATGAAGATAAACGGAGGATAAGATAGCTTCCGTAACATAGTCAGTCAGACAAAAAAACAAAAACAAAGAGATAGTATGCAAGCAATATACTTACTAGTCCAAAAGCATGACAGCCAAGTCCGCATCGGTCGGGTACCCCTCCTCCTCCTTCAGCTCACACCAGCGAGAAAACGCTGGCCCAATGTTGATTCTCGTTCTGCCTTTAACGCGATCACTTTCTCTTTTTCCTTTGCTCCGATAAAACCTTTGCTTTCTTGTTTTTCTGTGCTGCTTCGGCCATGACTATAACATTTGGCTCGCACATCCGATTTTAAGGTGGTGGTGGAAGTGACGTATATGCCGTAAAGTAGGCATGTGCCGGTATCAAATTTTCATGCTGCGATTAATTGATTGAGCTTTTATGACGGTATACGGTATTATCACGATATTTTAATTGCTCAAGAGAAACAGATGGATTGTGGGTATCTAAAAAAACAACATCTTCCATCACAATGTGTAATTGTGATTTTCAAAACATGATATCTAAACAGAATTTTATTAAGTTTAGTGACAACATGTTACAATGTTTACATGGTACAATGACTGGTAGGCTACTGTTTGTATTATTCAATTGATTTTAATCTTAATTCAATATTGACTCATTTGGATAAATATTAGGTAGGCTACAGTCTGCATGTTAATTTTTCTCAAGAAAAATATATATCTCACATAATGCTGTAAACAGAGAAATTAAATATAATGCGGTTTTCATTATAATAACAATTATGTAATGACAAGTAAACATATAATTAGTAATAAAGTGCACATATTTAGCAAAATGACAATTTTTTCCAGTCAACTAATGTGCTGGTCATTAAATGGCTTTCCTGAGGTAAATGTAACGTTCTGTGACCTCTTTCCGTGAAAAACACTGATTGATCGACATAATGTATGAGGCATAAACCTTACGGTAAGTTGTACTGTATCTTTAAATAAAAAAGTAACAGATGATCGGTTTACTTGAACTGAGGCGCAGCAGTCTGTCTCAATGGACAGAACCTAAGAGCTGATTTTTTTTGTTGTTGTTCATATCAAAAGTATCCTGTTCTGTCAGTGTCCTCTTTGCTCCGCAATTTTTCTCTGCGTGAGAGCGTGTGAAAAGTGTCAATTGCGTAAAGCGCCTTTCAGACAAGACGCGGAACGTGATTTGCTATTTTGCAAGTATAAAGTTGAACTATTTTGAACTTTGACCCCGGCATACTTTGGTCGACGCAGCAACAAAACGTCCCCGCACGTATTCCGCGTCCTCCATGAAAGCCGCTTGAGTCTCAAGCTGAATGCGTGAGAGTTGGCAGCCCTGCGGGGGATAAATCGTCGGCAGCGCTCCTCCCTCCGCCATGCTTCTACTCCATGTGAGGATTGTTTACATTAGACCAGAGTGCGCTCTGCGCCGCGTGCACACAGTGCTTATACATGTGGGGATTGTTTACATCAGAGTGCGCACGTGTTTTGCGCAGCATATACGCAGTGTTTCAGCGGTTGATGGAAAATAAGCTAATGCGCGTTCTAAAAGTCTAAATTCGAATCAATTATTTTTCACGGTATTTTGAAGTGCCCGCGATAACAATATCGTGCATATTCATTACCGCGATTTATCGCATTACCGAATACCGGCACATGTCTACCGTAAAGCAGTCGAATTTTGTAGTTCTCTTTGTTCGCTGGTTACTACCCGAAACCCGAAGTTTAAAAGTACGATTAAAAACGCTACAGACCCCGTCAGGCTATGGCAGACGTGTCATTCAACCTATTGTAAGTCGATGTACCATCACAAGACACTTGGAAATATATTATGAAGGTTGAAAAGTTACCTAGTGCTGCTTTAACAATGAATAGCTGATGCTGAATTGTAGATGTTATTATTTTATTTGTACTTTTTTAACCTACCTAGGTTTGTGGGACCAAGAGTGAAATCATTCAAATTAAAAATCACTTCAAAATTATCGTAATAAAAAAAAACATGCATTTTAAAATAATCTATAAAGGTAAATAAACAACTATTAAAACACAACAATAATATTACATTCAATAATTTCTTTCCCATTCAGTTAAAACTGATGGTGGATTATTCAGTAAACTTGTAACTAACTAACAAATCTATACACGTTTTCTACGACACAGTGAGCAAAAGAACAGACAGCGTTACAAGAAACATTCCTCCCATCACAGAATGATCTTAACAACCAGCTTATATTTTGTTCATACAGACAAATGAACATGCTGTGACAAAAACGCGGAATTGCCTGTCTTAAAATGTTCTGCATGAGATGACAAAATGTAACATGACATTTCAATTAACATAGACCAGCCCAAATGCATTCTTGACATTTTCTTCTTGTCATTTGTCACATGGTTTTAATAGCAATCTCTTCATACTAATATACATCATATTATATTATTTTGTATATTAATATTAAATGCATGCCCACAGAAGAGGACATTTGATGAATCTATGAGGGAAACCCTCCTGCTGAATGGAGTCGAGCCCTGTTTGCCCTGACTCTTTTATCTTCTCCTATAAAGCACTACTTCTGGAGGGATTTGCACCGGCCCTCTTTTTTTTTTTCAGTCCGCTGAGTGAAGCTATATCTATTTTTGGCATCACATTAGAGACTACCACAGCGTACCAAAGAGCCAAAACTCACACAGTATCCTCCAAGCCTACAGCCAGGTGACATAAGGGCCCACTATGTGAACAAAACAACAGGCTGCTGTTTTCAAACACAACTTTTGGATTTGGAAAGCCTGGTGCTATTATTTCCACATCTTTCAAAAACCCACAACGGGCCTCTCTGCCATGTGAAGCAGTTTAGGGAGACAACGCGGTCCAGAGAGCCCGACTTCAGAAATGAAAGAATTAAGAATGATAGAAAGCGAGAGAGTCCATCCATTTTGATGAGCTTAGATCAGTCTGTGAAGATTCAACCTGAGATTCAATCAACAGAGTTTCAGCTCTAAACCTCTTATCAGCAGAATGTATCACTGGAATTAATGCTGATAATTGACTAAATTCATTAAAATCTGTCTAAGTCAAGGATTACCTTCTTCAGTCAAGTGAAAGTGAGCCTGAAGATAAGTCTAGACGTCTACGGCTCTGAAAGTTGTTCTTGGCAGCTCTACTTTGACCTCAACTGAAAGTTTCAGCCTGACATATCATTGAAAATGTATAAAAACAAACGTATTTGTTAATATTTTTAAAACAAAACAAAGCTGATTTCCTACATCATCTATTTTTATAAATAAAATATTTGGTAACACTTTACAATAAGGTTTAATTTGTTAACATTAGTTAATGTATATTAACTATGAACTAACAATGAGCAATACATTTGTTGCAGTATTTATGCATCTTTGTTAATGTTGGTTAATAAAAATCCAGCTGTTCATTGTTTGTTCAAGTTAGTTTACCGTGCAACTAAGTTTAACAAAAACAACATTTGATTTTAATAATGTATTATAAATGTCGAAGTGCAATTCATTATTAATTCATGTTAACTAAAGTGGTTAACTTATTGTAAAGTGTTACCAAATGTTTTATTATTACTGTCATCAATACATCATACACTAGCAAAATGGTTTATACTATTTATTGGTATGTGACTTTGGCACTTTTTCTCCATGGAGAGATTGTAATTTTCCCATAATTCTCTATGAATGCAGGCCTTATTTCTTGGCATTTACTGTACACAAACAACTGGGCGAAACCAGCAAGGATTTGGCAGCCAGTTAGGAAACTAGCCAGGAACTAACCAACTGCCAGGAAACATTTACAGAGTTTCTGCACCTTACTAAATCCTAGCAATCGATCATGATCCTCAGTAATCACTGCTCTTAACAACACACATTCAGAGGAAAAGGAGAACACATCTGGTCCATATTGGAACCAGAGAAAAAATGAGTCCAAGCCAAACTAATTATTCAGCACCACAGAGAGGTATTAATACAAAAAATATTTACTTGCGTCCTTGTAATGTTACATGTGGGTTAGTCTTGTCTAGCCAGATCTTTGGCAAAAATCAGATCCACATTGCTGCTTATTCTGGACAAACATCCAGAAACCATCTGCTTCCACAGGATCTTACATCTGTCTGACACATTTGACCCCTAGGGAAAACTATGAAATTAACATTGTCCTTTTGATCTCTTACTGTATGTTCTGTTTTTAAACATATTTTTCTATCATTCTATTCTTTATATAATTTTTTTTTTCATTTACAATTCTACTCTTCATTATTTTATAAATTTTTCAAATAAGTAAATATTACTGTGTATTCAGGTCTATCATTCTACAGTATATATCTGAGTGTCTTTTCTCTTTCTTTGTACGTTAAAGGGTTAGTTCACCCAAAAATGAAAATTAAGTCATTAATTACTCACCCCCATGCTGTACCAACCCCGTAAGGCCTTCGTTCGTCTTCGGAACACAAATTAAGATATTTATGATTAAATCTGAGAGGTTGATCACTCCTCCATAGGCTGCCTAAGGGAATGAAACTTGACGGCCCAGAAAGTCATTAAAGAAAATGTTTAAATATTCCATGTCGCAACAGTGGCTCAACTATAAGTTTATCAAGCGACGAAAAAACTTTTTGTGCGAAAAAACAAACAAAAATAACGACTTTATTCGACTATTCCTTTTCCTGAAACGAGACTTCAAGAGATTTCCACGACGCGCACGCGCAAGAACTTAACTGAAGTAGTTGAAGGAGATCGCAATTCTCGCGCATGCATCGTGGAAATCTCTTGAAGTCTCGTTTCAGGAAAAGGAATAGTCGAATAAAGTCGTTATTTTTGTTTGTTTTTTCGCACAAAAAGTTTTTTCGTCGCTTGATAAACTTATAGTTGAGCCACTGTTGCGACATGGAATATTTAAACATTTTCTTTAATGACTTTCTGGGCCGTCAAGTTTCATTCCCTTAGGCAGCCTATGGAGGAGTGATCAACCTCTCAGATTTAATCATAAATATCTTAATTTGTGTTCCGAAGACGAACGAAGGCCTTACGGGGTTGGTACAGCATGGGGGTGAGTAATTAATGACTTAATTTTCATTTTTGGGTGAACTAACCCTTTAAAGATCTGCAGTTTATGAACAGACTTCATCTTAGTCTGCTCTGGTTGCATTCGTGTAAGCAAAACAAAAAAGTGCTTAATAAAAATAATGTACATTTATGTACTCTACCATACAAAAAAAGTTTGGGTTCAGTAGAATTTTTTAGTATTAATACTTATAAATTAATACCTTTATTCAGCAAGGATGCATTAAATATCTAAAGTGACAGTAAACATGTAACGAAAGATCTCAATTTCAAATAAATGCTGTTCTTTTGAACTTTCTGTTTATCAAAGAATATCAAAGTCCACAAAAATTTTAAGCAGCACCACTGTTGACAACATTGATAATAATAAGAAATGTTTCTTGAGCAGCAAATCAGCAAATTACAATGATTTCTGAAGGATCATGTGACAGTAATGAAGACTGGAGTAATCATGCTGAAAATTCAGCTGTGCCATCACAGGGATAAATTACACTTATACTGTATATAAATGACATTAAACTCGAAAATAGTTATTTTAAATTGTAATGCTATTTTACAATATTACTGTTTTTGATCAAATAAATGCAGCCTTGGTGAGAATGAGACTGCATTAAAATCCACAAACCTTTGAACTGAAAAATGACAGATGAGAATATAGTCAGTCAACTGCCGATTATTAATGTCAAACATGTGAAATTATATGTTTTATGTTTCCATGTTTTACTGTTTGAGCTACATGAGAATATACAGTATATAAAACTTTTGGTGAAAACTCCAATGATATACAACAGATGATTTCCTATAATTAAATAATAACAATATTGTTTTCAATCCATGATTTTAAATAAGGCCAAGCAGTTCTTCTAAAGAGTTGTTTATTCTCTCAGCTGAACAACTGTGGATACATTTATTCAGCACACTTTGGAGGGCTGTATGAACACTGCGATGTCATGCCATATATTGGCTGGGTAATGATGAGTCATGTGCGTTTGTATGCTCGCTGAAGAGTTAGTGACTCAGTGGCTCTTCACTGTTTTATTGGCAGGCAGCTTACAGAGCCTGTAGTTGCAGAGCGGGGTTGTAAAATGGATAATGTGCATGGCTGCAACAGAGCTAATTTGCAGTAGACCGAATGAACCTACTCTTTAAACAGGCTAGAAGCTTTGCCTTTGAAATAGCTATATTTATCAAGTTGTTGATTGTTCCTGTGCATAAGTCAGTGCTAGCATGAAGGAGAGAGAGCGATAAAGAGATAGGTCTGTGGTGGGCGTTTGACTGCTCTTGAGGAGCCAACGTTGTGGGAGGGATCCCAAAGTGCACACACGCTCCTTGAACGTTGGCAAAAACATTTAACCAATATCCAAGCAATGGCTATGATGATTGCATAAGATTAAGAGAATTTTTGCTAGCTAAACTGTTCGATAAACATTTTTGAGTCTAGCAAAATGAGGCATATGTGCTCGAGCCCTTTTTCTGAATCAGATCGGTTAGATCACGACTCTGCTGTTGCTTTGAAGCACTAGGATATCAGACATGAATACAAGCATGCTAAGTGCTGCCTAAGGCTTAACCTAACCTGTGACGGACTACTGGAGCTCAAGAGAGGGGAGGAGCGACCCGGTCATTCACACAAAAGTGAAGTGCAGATACACATTACACTGACAAAACCTTCCCCTGGAATCTGGAGATTTGTTTATAGCTTTCATCCAGAAATAAAAGTCAGGTGTGCATTTAACATTATGTGAAAATATTTGATTTGATTGATATATTACAGTACATTACATTATATTATATTATATTATTGGTAACATTTTAGTTTAGGGTCCAATTCTCAATATTAACTAGTCGCTTACTAGCATGCATAATACTATTGGCTGTTTATTACTTATAAAGCACATATTGATGCATTATTCTGCGTGACCATATATTAGGCTACATCCCTAATCCTAATACCTAAACTTAACAACTACCTTACTATTAACTATTAAAAAGTAATAAATATGAGTTTATTGAGGCAAAAGTCATACAGTAGTGAATAGTTAGTTAATAGTAAGAATTACACCATAAAGTGTGACTAGTAGTCTATATTATATTATATTATATTATATTATATTATATTATATTATATTATATTATATTATATTATATTATATTATATTATATTATATTAATTATATTATATTATATTTACTCAAGAAATACAAGACACTAATATGAAGGCTACTTTTAACATTATGTGGATTATACAAATGCATTTTAAAATTAAAATAATTTGACAAGTATATGTTAATAACATGTATTATATTATTAATAAATATATACATAGTATATATTATAAATATAATTTCAATAGCATTTTTTTATTTTCTTGAATTCTATTTAGTTTAATAAAATCTCTGGACAAGATCATGTTAATGTTGAATTATAAATCAGCACAGGTGTATTCATCTTCACAGAGTGATACAGGAGAAGGTCAGAATAAACCTCTGCTTTATGTCATTATTTAAAGTCAGCCAAAGAGTTCATCGCCCACAAACTCATCCACATCTCACTGATGACTGTGTCGTTATGAAACCGTTACCGTGGCACTCGTACTTTGGCAGGAGTGAAGGATTCCTGGCTGTTAATGTATCAATGCCAAAATATTACAAAAACAAACAAATAACATGGAATAAGTCCATACAGAGAGGTCAGGTAAATGTATGCATTCAGATTTGTCATAAATCAATGATGATTGAAGTCGTCATATTTTGATGATGAATTGATGATATTAAAATTATAATATTTAGTAATATTTAGTAAATATATAATATATAGTAATAATAGTATTTGGTAAAAGTAAATATATAATATAGGCCTATAGTAATAATACTACTGTTCAAAAGTTTGGGGTCAGTAAGATGTTTTATATTTCTATAAATCTTCACCAATGCTGCATTTATTTGATCACAAATACAGTAAAAACAGTAATATTGTGAAATAACATTACAATTTAAAATAACCGTTTTTCTTTTAATATATTTAAAAATGCAATTTATTCCTAAACTGAATTTTCAGCAGCCATTACACTCTTCAGTGTCACATGATCATTCAGAAATCAGTTTAATATGTTTTTTTTTTTTTTTTTGCTCAATAAACTTTCCTTATTATTATCAATGTTTAAAATGGTTGTACTGCTTAATATTTTTATGGAAACCGTGATACAATTTTTAAGGATTTTTTGATTAATAGAAAGTTCAAAAGAACAGGATCTAATTGAAATCCAAATCTTTTGTAACATTGTAAATGTCTTCACTGACACTTTTGATCAATTTAATTAACCCTCTTTTTTATTACTTTTAACATATTTTATTACTTTTAACGGATGACGACGAATGGGGTTTCGCTTAGAAAGCCTATCAACTTCGAGTATTACAAAACGAGCCAATGGCAAAGAAATGCCATGGGTCTGCGGAATTTGCATGGCGCAACTCCGCCCCACCTCGTGGGTATAAAAGGAGGATGCCGGCAATATGCAGATATGTTTCTTCGCTGAGGAGCCAAGACTGAGCTCAGGCGATTCCCGCGATACAGCGGAAGTGGCAGGCAGACGTAACGGGAACGAGGTTACGTCGGATGACGACGAATGGGGTTACCAGTCTAATAACGCCACCTTCACAGCTGTCTTCCAGTCCCCTGCGTAAATCTGAGATCCCTGTCGTGAGACTAGCACAGACGAAGGACTCCTATTTAACACAGGAATACCAAGGTACACTGGGGAGCATATATCATATCTCAGAGGATATGCAATTAATATGGGGGTCGCCAAGAGGGGGGACCATGCACACGGATGCACCTAGCCAACGCGCAGGCAATAGACACTGGCGTCGACGTCAGCAGTGCTGGAGGAACTCAGGGCTTGAGGAGGAAAGGCTTGAAAATATCGCATGTATCCAGTCCGTGGAGTGGAATGGCAAGCAAACGAAGACACCTGAGCGGGTCCGGTACCAGCTGATTGAAGCGAGTACATGAGCAGGGCTGGACTGGGACTAAAAATCGGCCCGGGCATTTTGGCCCAGACTGGCCCACTACATATAATCATAAACACAACCGATCATTTCATGCCCCTGAATATGTATACTAACTCCTATTAAAACCACTAATGCCATGTAGCTTAATGAGTGAGTAGGAATGAGTAATAGATAATTAATAGTTAATAGATGAAATAACTACTAATTGTAAAATACAATCGAACTACTCCACAATGATGAATCCTAAAACAAGCTATAAGCTGCATTGGCATAGCAATACCAGTGTTTGACAAAGGATTTTTGGTAAATCTGTGATGAGTGGACCTCTGTCCCTTTAGGGGGGTTCGGGGGAGCCCCCCGTAAGAAAAAATTGTGCTTTTTAATGTTAAATTCATCAATCTGGTGCACTTTGAGAGTTAAAAATTAAGAGCTCCAACGCAAAATCAGTGTGCAAATTGAACAAAGAAAAACTCAAAACTCTTTTAGCTGTGATATAGTGTCTGTCTGCATCACACTACTACATAATAATAGTTATAATATTAATTCCATGACAGTTATAGGCATATATTGTAAAACAAATGCACTGAAAAATAAAAGGAACTTTCATAATTAGTTTTGTACTAATTTCCATGCTTGAAAGAGATAAACACATGATCTTTTATTTTGGCGGAAAACATGGTTTACAAACGCGTCTCATTACAATTCTAATAAAATGCGTAATCATCAACTATGCCGATGTGTAAATAATGCGTAGCTGGGTGATGGGTTCCTACACTCATCGCCTCAGTGTTCTGAAAGTTGCCTAGTTCTGCTTACCACAGTTCTCTACACTCACTCATTCTCTCCTGATCCTCCTCAGTATCCTCATCAGACACTTGAAGAGCCCGTTTCTTTTTTTCACGCTATTTCTCTGCACATTCCTTGCGTTTCTTCTCCATCTCTGACTATTTTGACAGATACACACTGACACTGCACGCGCGCTCAAAGCCCAAAGGGGAGGAGTTTAAAAATGTGATTGGACCAGCCCAGTGCCAATCAAGAAAAGAACCAATGGGCCGCTGATCTACGTGTTTCATGGGCCGGTCTGTTAAAAAAAAAAAAAAACCTACGCTGACTTTTTTTGTCCAATGCATTACACCGGCACAAAGATCCCAGCGCCGCCAATTAAGCAAAACTAAACGAATGGGCCGCCGATGTACGAGTATTATGGGCCGTTTAGACAAAAAAAAAATTATATATTTTTTTAGAATGATCTGTATCGGCCCAAAAAGCACGTCGGCCCACCGGGCGAATGCCCGGTATGCCCGATGGCCAGTCCAGCCCTGTACATGAGAGGACACAGGCTCCACTCGGAGATTGTAGAATCTGGCGAATGTGTTGGGTGTCGCCCAGCCTGCAGCTCTGCAGATGTCTGTTAGCGAGGCACCATGCGCTAGAGCCCAAGAGGAAGCCACACTCCGGGTGGAGTGGGCAGTCACACCAAGGGGGCACGGTCGACCTTGCTGCTGGTATGGCAAAGCAATGGCGTCCACTATCCAGCCTTTGCTTGGAGAGAGCCTTTCCCTTCAGCTTCCCACCATAACAGACAAAGAGCTGGTCTGAGGTCCTGAAACACTGCTTTCTGTCTACATAGGCACGGAGGGTGCGTACTGGACAGAGCAGTGCCAAGGCTGGGTCTTCCTCCTCCAGGGGCAGCTCTTGCAGGTTCACCACCTGTTCCCGGAAGGGACTGGTGGGAACCTTGGGCACATATCCAGGCCGGGGTCTCAGGATCACGTGAGAGTAAGCCGGTCCGAATTCCAGGCACGCTTCGTCAACGGAGAATACGTGCAGGTCCCCTACCCTCTTGATGGAGGCCAGTGCAACCAGCAGAGCTGTCTTCATAGACAGGAATTTAATCTCCACTGATTGCAGAGGCTCAAAGGGAGCACTCTGCAGGGCAGTTAAAACCACTGAGAGGTCCCAAGAGGGAACGAGAGGAGGGCAAGGAGGATTCAGTCTCCACGCTCCTCTCAGGAACCTGACGATCAGGTCGTGCTTCCCTACGGACTTACCTTCCACTGTCTCATGGTGTGCCGCAATAGCGGCAACGTATACTTTGAGGGTGGAGGGAGACAGTCTTCGCTCCAACCCATCTTGAAGGAAGGAAAGCGGTCAGGGAATAATACAGGTCGCAATGGGTTGAGTCGTGAGAAGCAAACAGATCTATCTGTGCGTCCCCGAACTGGTCCCAAATCAGCTGAACCGACTGGGGATGGAGTCCCCATTCTCCGGCTGCACAGTTCAGGGCTCCGGGAATATAAATGGCTCGAAGAGACCTCAGATGCTTCTGACTCCATATGAGGAGGTGGCGGGCGAGTTGCGACATACGGCGGGAGCGTAGACCACCTTGATGGTTGATGTACGCTACAGTGGCGGTATTGTCTGATCGGACTAGTACGTGTTGACCCTTGAGCAACGCCCGGAAGCAGTGCAGAGCAAGACGTACTGCCAGCAACTCGAGGCAATTGACATGCCATAGGCGCTGGGGTCCTTTCCCGGAGCCCACGGCAGCATGTCCATTGCACATGGTGCCCCAACCCGTGGTCGAGGCATCTGTTGAGACAACAACATGCCGGGAAGCTCGTTCCAGGGGCACTCCAGCCCGTAGAAAACTGAGGTTCGACCACGGGGAGAAGGTCTGATGGCAGGTAGGAGTAACTGGTACTCGGAGGGTGCCTTGTTGCCATGCCCACCTCGGGACTTGGTCGCGAAGCCAAAGCTGAAGCAGTCTCATATGAGTCAATCCGAGCGGCGTTGCCGCGGCTGCAGATGCCATATGCCCCAGGAGCCTCTGAAATAGTTTCAGTGGAACCGCACTCTTGGCCTCGAATTGTCTCAGACAAGTCAGCAGTGACTGCGCGCGCTCGCTCGTAAGCTGCGCGGACATGGCGACCGAGTCGATGTCCATACCGAGAAAAGAGATCCTCTGCACGGGGCAAAGTTTGCTAGGAACGGTCTGTGTCGAGGGGAGAATGGAGACATGGAAGTAGGCGTCCTTCAGGTCGATCGCTGCAAACCAATCCTGGGCCCGCACACATGCGAAAATGCGTTTGGCAGTGAGCATCTTGAACGGCATCCTGTGAAGGGAGTGGTTCAGCACGCGCAGATCCAGGATTGGCCGTAACCCACCGGATTTCTTTGGGACAATGAAGTAGGGACTGTAGAAGCCGGACCTCATTTCGGCTGGAGGGACAGTCTCGATCGCACCCTTCGCCAGTAGGGTAGCAACCTCCGCTCTCATGACAGGGGCATTGCCACCGACCATAGTGAAGCGGACTCCCCTGAAGCGGGGAGGAGACCGCATGAACTGAATCGCGTAGCCGAGCCTGATAGTTCGTGCGACCCAGCGGGACAGATGGGGAAGCTCTAGCCAGGCTCCCAAGAACTGCACCAGCGGGGTCATGCGAACCACAGACGTCCCCTCTGTGGGGCAGCGAAGCGGAGTGACCGCCCCGGACGTGGGCAGCATGGCGGCCTGGTGTGGGGGCACGGTCATCATCCGCGCCCTGACAGAGGAGGCCAGGGAAGGACCAGCGTTCCGCGGGGGCCTGCTCTGCCAGGGGTCTGGCGACAGAGGGGGATGAGAGCGGTACGGTCCGTGGCGCACCGTGTCGTCCGAGAACTCTGTGTACTCAGGGATGAGGGTGTTACTTCTTTCTTTAACCACATTAGGGTGCTGCCCACACAGAGGGTGGCAGCGGGGAGTGGAGAACAAAAGATTCTCCCCCGACCGGGGGAAGGAGTGGTCCATACCATCTCCTGCGAAGTAACAGTCATCCCTGAGCAGCCCGTCTCAGGAGCGCCGATTGGCCCGGCGTTTAGCGGGGGGCGGGGCTGGAGAGGGCTGGGGCGCCTTCTTGCAGCTTCCTCCACGACCGGGCCCGGGTGAAGGCTGCTGGGGGGTGGGAGCCGCAGGAGGGCACCCTCGGCGGCGAACAGAGGCATCTGCCCGGCCGGCTGGGTGGAGGTAGCAGCGGGCCGACGGGGCAGAATGTTTAATAGCCTCTGTCTGCTTCTGAGCAGTCGAGAACTGTTGGGCAAAGTCCTCGACTGCACCGCCGAAAAGGCCGGCCTGGGACATGGGGGTGTCGAGCAGCCGGGACCGCTCGGCATCCTTCATGTCAGCCAGGTTCAGCCAGAGATGTCTCTCCTGGACCACGGCTGTGGACATCACCAAACCCAGGGAGCGTGCGGTCACCTTCGTCGCCCGGAGAGCGAGGTCGGTGGCGGCACGCAGCTCATCAAAGAGCCCAGGGTCTGTCCTACCCTTGTGCATGTCTCTGAGCATCTGGGCCTGCTAGACCTACAGAGTGGCCATAGCATGCAGAGAAGCAGCCGCCTGTCCCGCCACTCTGTAAGACTTTGCCACTAACGTAGACGAAAATCTACAGGCTTTGGATGAGTGCTTAGGCTCGCCACGAGAAGAAGCACTCTGAGGACACAGTTGCATCGCAACAGAGCGTTCAACCGGGGGGAGCCCAGTGTACCCACGGGCAGCTGCCCCATCGAGGGGAAGAAAGGCGGATGAGATCAGCGAACAGTCCCAGGAAGACATGGGGGTCTTCCAGGACTTCGAGAGCTCATCATGTAAGTCCGGGAAGAAAGGTATGAGGTTGACTCTCGTCCGCGGCCGCACCCAAAAACCAATCGTCCAGCCGCGAGCGCTCGGGACAGGGTGTAGGGGTCCACTCTAACCCGATGCTCGCGGCCGCCCGGGAAAGCATGGCCATCATCTCGGAATCAGGCTCGGCGAACGACTGCACACCCGAAGGCGGCAGCGCTGCCGAGTCTTCACTCGATGAATCATGCCCACCTTGTGATGCAGCGACAGACATTGCATTCTCCTCTGTCGCGCCAAAGGAAACTCGCTGGGCACCCGAAGATGGACCCGCGGGGTGCGGGGCACGGACAAATAGTCGGCGCCTTGTTCCACACCTTCACCCTCAGGTCACCCTGGCCACCAGCCGAAGTACTAGCACTAGATATAGAGGAAGTAGATCTGGGTGTGGATGAGGGGACTCTCACTCTTGCGAGATCATTGAGTCTCGACCGTAGTGGCGCGATGGTCATGTTCCCACAGAGAGAACATGAGTCATCCATGAGCGCTGCTCTAGCGTGATCAATGCCCAAACACACTAGATAGCCCTCGTGCCCATCAGAGTCGGACACGAGTCTACCGCATCCAGAAGTGCACAGGCGAGGCATCTTTAAAAAGACATGCCGTGTGCAAGCTCTTTCATAAGAGGAAACTCAGTGCTGAAGCGTCCAGGAAGAAACACACTCACTGGCAAACCACTGCACAGATAAGCAGGAAGTGTGCACTCACTGGGAGATCGCCGTCACACCAACAACGGAGAATCTCCCTCGTCTGTAAAGCTGACAGTTCAGAGATGGCTTGTGGAGTGAAGAATAAACTTGGCTCCGAAGCGAAAGCATATCTGCATATTGCCGGCGTCCTACTTTTATACCCACTTGGTGGGGCAGAGTTGCGCCATGCAAATTCCGCAGACCCATAGAATTTCTTTGCCATTGGCTCGTTTTGTAATAAAAGTTGATAGGCTTTCTAAGCGAAACCCCATTCGTCGTCATCCGACATAACTCGGAGTGACAACGAAAGGGAACTCAGAGCTGTTATCTTGGAAAAAAGAGGTTGCAAAAAGTATTTAATAAAAGGGGGCAAATAATTGTTCCCAATGCGTTTTGGAGAAAACATTTATTTCATAATGTGATTTTCCCCCCACTTTCAATTATTTAACTTCAATGAAAGGTTAGATTTTAGATTTTTTTTTAAATAAAATATCAAAAGGATTAACAATGCAGATTTATTTTTTACAGCCATCTTTGATCATATTTACGAAGGGGGAAAATAATTCTGACCAGCACTGTAAGTGATTTCATGAGACCTTTATTAGCTTTAAATCCGTGTTCTACTCAGATATTGGGTGACGTATGCAAAAGGCCAAACTGGATACATATGTCACTGCAGGTCTGAAGTAGGTAAAACTAGGATGCTGGCTTTCATTCAGACACTGGCTGGGATGTGACCTGGATTCGGATGCGCTTTGATACAGACAACTGATGGGGGATCAGTTTATCACAACGAGCAGGAGCATTGGCAGTATTCTGTAAAGGGCAAATAACACACATGGTAGACTATACGTGATCCTTTCAGCTTTTGAGCCTCTGCACTACATTGGAATAAGAAAAAATTACATTAGTTTAATACTGCACTGATTTTCTTCTGATTTTACAATATAATAAGAGCTGTTTTTGATTGAGCCAAGAGGGCCAAAGTGAAGCCAACTACACTAAATGACAACCATTATATGTGAAAGTCAAGACATTGCAGAGAGTTTTTTGACTTTCAGTAGTTACCCTTTTATGATTCACTGGAGGCAGATCAGATACATTTTGCCCAGATGTGATGCAATGACAGCGTAACATCATCCAAAGGAGACACCTGCTTTGGTCAAAGAGTAAAACTCAAAGACCCTCTATTAAGAGACATCATGAAAAAAGTTTATTTTGCTAATATGGGTTAATGATAAAAATATGAGAAGCATCTCTAAGGACAAATGTGCCATCTGTTTGCAGCATGTGTGAGTCTGCCTTTTGCCACCCAGCACAATGTCAGGAGAGCACTCCCTGTTTATGCATCTCCTGGAATGAACTGGACTAAACGTTATCAACGTTATCATGTGACCAATGTGGGGGTAACACATTACAAATAACGCAAGTTATATAACCAGATGATTTTTTCAAGCAACTAGTAAAGTAACGCATTACTTTACAACAAAATATCAATTACAACAAATAGTTACTTTGTTTTCCCATTTATTGACAGACACCTCTCCTGTCCCTATGTTGAGAGATATCGGGAGTAAAGGCGTTGTGTGCGCTGTGTGAGCATGATGGTTATTGTAGTTCTAGACTAAATGTGAGCATTCATTTAATCACCTCACTTACACAAAAAGAGATTCAGTATTCCTGAAAATGAATAAAAACTGTAAAATGCAAACTCAAAATATTTCACAACCCTGTAATAACTAAATATGTTAAAAAACACAAATATAGTTTATGTATTTAATCTCACTTTATTAACCAATGTCTTTGCTGCTGACCTTTGATGATTCAGTTCAAACATATAAGCTATAATGACTTCAGATAAACATCACGTTTGTGTTTCATGTTTTCGTTGCTGAAGAGTTTTGAACTTCTCTTGCACCCTATTCTTCTGCATTCCACAATGGCAGCACAGCTGAAAGGATTGTTTGAGCTGCACCCTCTATTGTACATGCGTGAATTTGCATTTTCTTTTGCATGTGCACTTTTGGTGTGAAAGGGCCTTTACATTTACCAAAAAAATATAACTTTTTTGTTATTAAAAAAAAAAAAAACAAGAAAGCCAGGCCCAGGTGAGAAAGAGTAAATGCAAGAGTAATGTAACGAGTAATGCACTTAGTTACTTTTTAAGGAAGTATCACGATATTGTAACATTACTTTTAAAAGCCTTTCCCAACGCTGGTTGTGACAAGAACACATTCACTAACATTAAAATTGTTAAATTTGAAATCTCATAAATATGAGCAATAGCAACTCTACATATTCTAATTTTACACAGTCCAGTCATATACAGTCCTGTTATTCGGCCCTTTGTGAATACATAATGTGAAATGCACATCTGTTGTGATATTCTCATGTGTGTGATGATTGTGAAACATCAGTTTCAGTGTCTGTGGTGGAGCTGCTGGCATCTTTGTGTTGTCCTGGCAGCCTCCTAAAATGAAGACCAGGTACGAGACAACTCTCCATCTGCCTCTTTTGCCAAAGCTAGCAGGGCCCCTCCGTTTTATTCGGCCCTGCCGCGTTTACAGTCCTGGTGGTGACTGGCATCAATAGCAGTCTCACGCTACTACTGAATCACGAAGCATTTTGCACTGATGCGAGAGAGTGTGTGTGAGACTGAGGACAGATTGAATGATTGTAGCCGTGTACAGTCATGCCGGTTCACGGCCGGTGCCCTGTGAAGCACTTAGCAGAGTCTTACAGGCGATTACAGGGACTTCTCAAGTGGCAGATATCAAATTCTCCTTTATTTTTAAATGAGAGCTTAAAGGAGTTTAGCTATCTTAACGGGTCACCTCTCTGTTTTGTTTACAATTAAATTTGATCATTTAAACAATCATAAAGCAACAAAAAATATGTCTTAATATGAATTCAACAAAGATAATATGATGAATACATTGATAGTATGAATAAATGCAATAAAGAAAATGTAGTAGGGAGTCTTTATTCTTTACTTACAGGCCTTTCCTGTTTCCATTTTCAGTCATACTGTTAGTCTGCTGTAATACATTTTTTGCATCATATAGCAAAACATACACTTTAAGAAAAATATCATCTGTGTTTGTTACCCATTATGCAATTCATGTCTTTATCAGAATTAAGATTGGTCTTATCTGCTCCTACAGTAGTTTCCTAATTCCCTGCCCTATAAGGGGCAGACAGGGTGACCTTGAGTTTGCCATGCCTCGATTTGAAGTGTCAGCTGAACCTTGACTTTTTTCAGGGTTTGCCGCTCTTCTGAATCAGACACACATGGTATAAAATATAAGATGACAAAAAGCATCACAGAAAAAAACATTCTAACTACAGGAATGTTACATAGACAAATTCATAAGTATTAAGTATTAAAATATTTGATATTTTATGATGTTTTATGTTTTGGTTTAAGATACCAAAACATAACATAATATTTATTATTTGAATGTACTGAAAATTAATTTAAACTAAATAATTTTATAGAATAAAGTGATATGTCATTCATTTATCAGATTATTTTAAAAGGAAATGATGCAAGTGGACAAACATATAAACGTCATGTCAATGATATATATATATATATATATATATATATATATATATATATATATATATATATATATATATATATATATATATATATATATGTATATAGCATTTTTTTTATCTTGCTGGTTTATTTGGTCTCTGTAATTAGCTAATATACCAGACTGCATTCTTGCTGCATTTCCCTATATTTCCCTATATTTTATAATGCATTAAAAAAAACATGGCTGCTGTACAATATATTAAGTATATTACAGTTATTATTATTCTGGTTCCTGATAACACAGGTGCACTTTATCACCACAAGTCAACTGTTCTTACATTCCTAAATTTTAGATATATGAACCAGTGCAGCCAGTGTGACAGAATAGCTGAAGAGCACAATAAGATCACATCTTATGTTTCTGCGAGTGATGGCAGCAGAGAGGTTGAGTTATGCACACAAACCTTGTACACTCATATGATAAGTGGACCCTGGAGCAGCTCTGGGTGAGTAGCCACAGGATGGATTTACAGCAGTGATGGCTTGTAAACATTTTTAGGGATGATGCCAATAAGAAATAGATGTAGCTGCGTTGAAGAAGGCGAGAGAGTTCCTGTGATCTAACCTAACCTAACCGTGACCCCCTCACTTCACCCGAGCAATAGGTACCATCAGATCAGTTTTAACCAGCCATTACCAAGAATTGGAATGTTAGCACACTCGTTTACAAATCTCTGCAAATGCGAGACAATAAACAGATGTTCATGCAGCATTTTAGTGTGTGTGCTATGTGTTACTTTGCACGTCGCTGAATCGCTTTCACACTCGAGTATTCCAGATGGAGATAGAACTCAGCACTTCACTGAGGCAAAATGTTTGAAGCCTAAACAGTGAATGCAGATCTCAACCCAGCATGTGAGATCTTTTTTATGAATTTATTTATTTATTTATTTATTTCCATGAGCGTTCCACGGCCAAGCAGCAAACCCTCTGCAGGTAGTCCTGTTCATCACAGAGACAGCATGTGGATCTGAGCTTAGCCAAGTCCAATCCCAGCTCCTCTCCGCCTGTCACTTAGCCAGCACAGTGTGACACATTCAAAGCCTCTCCAGTATTCATTAGCATAGAGGCTCTTTAGAATGAAATAAATATCTTTTCCTGCCTCATCAGTTTGAATTTGAGGAAGGAATGGTTACGTAAGTAAGCTAAATTTATCAATGCTCATTTTATGCAAAGCTCAAGCTTACAGGCGGAGCCTGTGCGGCATTCCAACAGGAGGATGCCTTTCGTTTTCCTCCAAGCCATTTCATTCTATTTCTGTCCGTGAAAAAAAATAAGGAAAAGATGCAAAAAAAAAAAAAAAAAGGGGAAAAAAGGCCATTTTAAGCAAGGATTTCTTTTGTTTGGGAGCAAATATTAGCTAGTTTTTTCTGTCCGTCAAATTAGGCATCCATAACAAATTAATTTATGACTTTCCTTACTTTTTTTAGGGGCAAAGCACTGCAAGAGAAGAGAACATATATTGTATACTCTGTGTCATTACAGTTTTTTTCAATTGTTTACACGCAATTTTGAAAACCGGGTTCTTTTTTTCAAAATGTAATCACAATTATCCAAACACCACACTTAATTGGCATAATTCCTAGATTGTTTGCAAAATGACACACTTCTGTCAAAACATACACACTTCAGTCAAAAGATATACACATATTTGTGAAAATGCTATTAGTTTTCATTTAACCAACACAGTCCTCAATGATCAGACACTATTGCAACCAGTTTCACACTGCTGTGATAAATAAAAAACACACTTGTAAAAAAACTATTTTTAGGAAATAGCATGTGCTAGATTTTTGGCCAGACATTATGTAAGGGATAATTTAGATGAAAAAAAAATTGTGACAAACAAACAACATTCTTCATGATTAGTTTGAGATATAGGGAGAATGTACACAAATAGGCCTACTATAAACTTACCAAGCACTGCACAACACTGATTTCTGCAGACTCATATTTCAAGTATTTATTTACAGTATTTCTTACCATAATCAGTTACAGTAATCAACCAACAATGAAATCAATGAAAAAAATAAAATCTGTAGACAAATAAAAATTACTGCATGAAGTACATACAGTTTGACTCTGAAGAAAAACTACTGTAAAAGCAACAAGAATACTGTAACTCTTCAGTTACTGTATCAACCAGAGATTTGGTTGAACTCTTTGTCCAGCTTCCATCGGTGTCAGTCCATGGTTGATAACATGGTCAATAGTGTTGCACGGATTTCTTGAGTCAAATTTGGTTCCTCGTCTTCTTTGTTCAGGTTATGTCAACTCTACAAGTCCTTCTCTACCTCTTCCTCTACCTAGGCCTCTTCCTCTATCTCCTTCTCCTCTTCCTCTACCTAGGCCTCCTCCTCAACCTCCTTCACCTCTTCCTCTACCTCCTTCACCTCTTCCTCTACCTCCTTCTTCTCCTCTTCCTCAACCTCCTTCACCTCTTCCTCTACCTAGGCCTCTTCCTCTATCTCCTTCTTCTCCTCTTCCTCTATCTCCTTCTCCTCTTCCTCTACCTCCTTCATCTCCTCTTTGAGCTCCCCCTCTTATTCTCACTCTTCTTCTTCTTCTTCTAGCTCCTTCCATTTTCGTTGAAGACAGGTGAACTCACCTGCTGCCTTTTATAGCACACCTGAGTGCTGCGTTTTCAAATTAGCACATGTGTGCTTCCACGCCTGATGGATGTGCATATTCAATTCATTCATTAGTGTGGTCAATGGCAAACCGGGGCTTTGTAATGACAAGGAAGTAACCTCACAATCCTTATCTGTGTCTAAGGTGTGAAAATGTGTGTAGAGTTTTACAAATCACTATGTGTAATGTTTTGCAAAAAGGGTGAAGCTGACAACGTGCTTACAATTGTGCAAATCTAGGCTGGTGTTTTGCTCCTTGGGTGTAAGGTTTTGCTAATAGTGGGAAAGTTTTAATTTTAGTGTATAAGCAATTTAAAAAAACTGTAAAAAAGCTTTGTACATGGCAAAATGAAAAAGACTGTCTGCGTGCGTGTGTGTGTGTGTGTGTGTGTGTGTGTGTGTGGCTTGAGTCTTTGATGAATGAATTGGTATTCTAACAGTGTGAGGCTGGAAGTGAACTGCTCTGCTCCCACAGGAAACTGTTAGTGTCCCTCTTTCTTTCTGTCTCTCTCTCTTCTCTCTCTGTAAGGCTGAATGATATGCCCCATGCCTGTGAGCTGCTCAGCCATGTACAGGGCTGACTGACAGCTCCCTCAGAGCAGCTTAAGCCAAAACGGCACAGTGTAACACAGCACAACATCAACACAGCTCAGCTGAACTCTTCACTGCATACCGTTTATCTGCACAGGCCAAAATTAGATAAACACAGGGCTGCACGTCTAAAGTTCTAGCGGTTTCACAGAGTGGAAATAAGTAGCGCAAAATTTGAGCATGCGCTCATGCCATAAATATGGAAAATATTTGTTCTCAAAATCAATTAACAAGTTAACATGATGCATCAGTGTTGCAAGAAAAACAAACATACAGGGTAATCTGTCTAATTCGATTCACAAACAAATGAATCTTACAAAACATTTATTTTATTGAATCATTCAAAAAGACAAATTCAGGAGGTACCGGTTTGATTCAGTCTGACGAATCCTTCAGTGAATGATCAGTGGGAGCAGCTAATGAATCAACATTTGACTCACTTACTGAACTGCAAATTCCATGTCAACGCATCATTAGTTCAATAAATCCATTAGGCGGCTGTTATTTACTGTGCAACCAAGAAAGCAAAATATAGATTCTATCTGCAACTTTTTTTTTTTTTTACCATAACACTTATAGTAATGCAAGTGAAAAGTAGGCATGCAATACTGTGACAAGAAATATAAAAAAGAGAATCAAAAATGAACAAATCCACAACCACATGGCAATTTGTAACTATATGTTTTGGCAAATAGGTGGCAAAGTTGTATGAATTTGTACATTTATGGTGTGGGTGGGTTTGGGGTGGACCTACATGCTTACATGCTTTTTTTAGCATACATTTTCGCACATATTCACCTTGTAAAAGTGATGTTTTTCTGTGAGATTGTGTTGGAACCAATGCATTTATTCTTATTTCACTCTAAAAAAGTGTTTTTGTTGTGTCTTGAGATTTATTACCTCTCTAGCTTGGTCCTAGTATAAAATAATTTGGGAACCCGAGTTATACAACACACTTCATCACAGAATGCTGCAGATATGCACCAGTAATGCTAAACAGGAATTCTAAAAATGTGGACCACGGCATGTCTCAACACAGGGCTCCATTGGGTCATCTGATGGTGTGTTAGGACACCTTTAGGTCACTGGATGGAGTTTTTCGGTTCCTTGCCACTGTTGCCTTTGGCTTGCTCAGTTGGGGATATTCAAATTAATTAACCAATCATACCATTGATCAACTCTACCAAACTTGGATGTCTTTTTTTTTCCAGTAATAAACAAACATTGTTAAGTTGTTTTGATTGATACTGTGAAGCAGCTTTGATACAATCTGTATTGTGAAAAGCGCTATATAAATATATTTGACTTGACTTGACTTGACAGGGGGCACATCTCAACATGGCATAACTTCAATAGGAAAGTATGACACTTATTCATATAATCCTTAAACTGTCCTGCCAATCAAACCGCTTGCTTGCATAAAACCCTCATGTCACTTGCATTTGCAGCCTTTCCAAGAGATGTTCTCTGCATGCAGTCTCTGCCGCTCCATTGCTATTTCATCCAAAATTACCAGACACTCTTCTGTCCTCATTGAAATCAGCTAGTGACTCACTGTAGGATCAAAATACAGCACTTGTAAAAACTCCTGTTTTCTCCACATCACCCCCATGCATAATCTCAACCTCCTCGGAACATTCCTCGTTTAAATCCGAGTCCAAAGCTAACCCCCTTCAGCACCAAATGTTTATGCTGCAGCTCTCATAAACGTCTACCCATTGTTAATCATGCAAGTGTACACATGAGGATGTGCATGGAAGTGATCACATGACCTCTGCTCAACCTTGCATTGTTGTAAACACAAGACTCAAATTTGATATCTGTTTTAAATGAGCACATTTTTTTTTCATCCAAACTGACTTACAGGGCATTTGAGGTGCGAGACTCTCAATAGTTGTAACACGTTTTTGAGCTATTTATCTCAAACTTTGATAATTAATGTTCCCATTAAACAACAAAGTTGCTTTGAAATCTACAATTTATCCTTAAACTGCATAAATTAACATTCTGTTTATACTTTAATATAAAATAAAAGTATAAAGCGTATTTTCAATAGAACTTCACCAAATTGTGTTTAATTGTATCTTTTTTTTAAGTTTTAAAAAGTTAAAAATGTAATTTATTAATGTATTACTTTTTCATAAATGTATCAGTTAAAATTATATGTATTTGGATTATGTAAAAAATATTATATATTAGATGTATTTATGGGAAAGGTTTGACATCTGCTGATTGATATGATCCCAGATTGTGATCCCAGATAATTGGTGCTTTTATGACCAGCAACCAACATTATTTGGGAATTCTGTGACATTGTTTGAAGGTTATTTCTCAATTGTCTCTACACAGCTGTGTAGAGAGGCTTTCATTCTCATTTGGTCTGAAACTTAATTTGAAACTCTAATCCCTATAGTCTCACGCACACACCTGCATACATACACGCATGGCCACCTAGGATGATGAGGGCACTGGCAGGTCATGGGTGTCACAGCTGAAAATATCAGACTGACTCCTGCTGCTCAGGTTCAGCCCAGGCCCCCAATGAGTGGCAGAAGCCTTTGAAAGTGTGTGCGTGTATATGTGTCCGTGATGCGTTTGTGCGTCAGTCAGAGGCCTTTCCAAAAGGACCCGCCGCATTGTGTGCTCCGAAAGGTTGAGCGGACAAATGGAAACATCCATTGTATGTGATTGACATGGCCTGACACCCTTATATATCACTGTGTTGAACGCTCATAGGAAATATACTTTCCTCCCCCTGAGTCTAAATCCTCTGAGATAGAGCCGCTTAAGCAGAATGCTTCTGCACGACTGTGTTCGCGTACCATTCAGAGGCTTAAATGTACCATTCAGTCGCTCACAATCGGAATAAATGTAACCCGACACCTATTCCGCTGTGAGAAGAACAACTCAGAGTATACAGCGTATATGAATATCTGCAGCTAGACTTGGCTAATACATCATATCAACTTCATAAACTTGACAAATCCAGTTACTCATGTTTGTAGGCATGTTGGAAAGCTTTAGCTGTGAGCAAAAGAGGAAGCAATAAACAGTTTACATTTCATTGTAAAAGAGTGCACCTCAGCCCCCAAAAAAATCTTATTCATGTCTACAATGAAAGAAAGGGTCTCCCCTGAATAGATCTACCACGTGACTTCTCTTCACTTCTCTTCTCTTCTCCCCTCTTCACTTCTGTTCTCTTCTCCCCTCTCCTCCACTTGTATTTTTGCTTCAGACAATTCACACTGGCAGTTTCCATGACAACAAATAGAAATTTCCCTTCACACCTCATGCGGGTGCATTTCACCGCCAGTGCATCGAAGACAGCGCCTGCCTTCCATGTCACAAACTGTCTGTGCCATGCTCTTGTGCTCCAACCTCCAGTTCTCCCCCAAAAACCCTCCTCCCCGCACTGCTTCCCATGTTACTAAGCCTTAGCTCCAAGCTACAGCCCACTAGCTTCTTCAAAGCCTCACGCTGACCGCGAAGGCACGAGTGTCATATAGAATCACGCTCTCTGGTCCTCATTTGCCTATCTCTCGGAGGCTGGTTTGGTATTATGGGTGGCTTAAGATGAGTCCCATGTATAGAGTTATCAGAGAATGATGTCAGTAATTGCACAGAGCGGCTGAGGATGTGCCGTGTGCCCATGGCAGTGTGTGTGTGTGTGTGTGTGTGTGTGAGAGAGTTTATGGTTGGCTGAGTACATGCAGTCTTATGTGTTCTCTTCTCTTACAATTCAATCGTTTCTGCATCAACAGTCTTCTATCTCTCTGCCAGAGTATTACTTCCATTCACTCTGCCATGTTCCTATTCTTGTTCATACATTTTTTTTCTTCTGCACTCTTTCACAATTGTATCTCTTCCTCTCATTCCCGTTGAACTGTCCCTCGACTGTTATTCTGCTCTGTCATCCATTGTTTAACTCATTTATTTGAGTCTTTTTTCCCCCACTCTCAGCACCTCTCCCTCTCTCCCTCTCTTTGTTTCATATAGTCCTGCAGAGCTACCAGACTGGTCTAACATATATTCATAGCTGCCGAAGGGACCCATTTCAAAAAAGGCGTCTGTTGCCAAGACAGCAGATTTTCTCTCTGCAAATATTACAGCACATTTAAGAGTGATGTTGACAGCCCTTTGTACGCCTTATTGTGAAGTAACTCATTGTGATTACTATCATAGATCAACATAAGTCAACCAGGGTTGAAAGAATTGGCTTCCTTCAAATTCATGAGTTGCAATTCAATTGACTTGGACACACCCAACAGGAAGTTGAATTGGGATGTCAGGAAAAGAAATTTACTAAATTGTAAGGCTTAAAAAGAAAACTTTAAAAACTCTGTTATGTTAACTTTCAAAGATGACCTGGATAAACCTTTATAGTTAAAATGACAGTTCTTAAAGGCTCACAACCCTGATGTCGACGCATGTTTTTAAACTTAGAACTATGACCTTAACTTTGACAAAGGCAACCATAAAGCCATGACCTTTGAACTCAAAAGATAGATGGTAGTTAGTGTTGTCACTAGGGATGCTCATTTCAGTTAATTTTCCTGACCGACAACCGCCACTCGTTATCCGAGTATTAACCGTTAACTGATAAGATTATAGTAGTGTTGTCAAAAAACTCGGTACTTCGGTACCAAGTCGGTACTAAAAAAATTAAACGGTTACGGTCCCAGCTTTTCTAGGTACCGAGTACCGGGTTAATCCGGTTCTTGATGCGCTGTCGGAAAGATGCAGAGGTGCGTACTCTTCATAAAAACACTCTGAGACACGGCGACCGGCGCTGCTAATGCGGTGGCTCTGAATCCACTTGTTGACAAGAAAGGAGGAAAGAGCCACATATGGAAATATTTTGAATTAGGCTAATGTCACGTTGCCATAAAGGGCCGTTCACACGTTTATATAGCGCGTTTTTTTTGCGCGTGCAAATTTCAAATGTAGGCGCGCGGCAAGCGCGCTCATAATAGAAGAGACGTGCGAGCTCGTCTTTCCAGGCTCGCCGCTGTTCATGGTTGCATAGCGGAGACACGGGAGAGCAAGCGCTTGTGGAAAGGAGAAAGCGGTGCGATCCGCTCTCCATGATGACGAGGAAGTATCAGAATTAACTGATTTCTAGCCCTTGCATTAGAAATCAGCTACAGGGTTCTCAAGCTTTGAAGACAGGCAAGAGTGACATTTTTGGATTAAATAAAAGTACAGTTAAGTCAAATAAAACATGTTTTATCTCCTGTATAGTTTGGTAACACTACAATAAGACACCATTCATTAATATTACTTAATGCAACATCAACACATTGAGTGAACAATATATTTTTACAACATTAGTTAATGTTTTTGAATGTTATTTAATACAAACACTTGATTGTTCATGTTTGTTCACTTCATTCATTGTTCATTAAATAATGTTAACAGATAAAACTTTTGATTTAAAAAATATATTAGTACATTTCTAAGTTAACCCCATGGAGAATAATTGCTACACTATATAACTGTTGTTTATTGTTAGGTAATTTTATCTAATGTTATCTAACAAATAGAATCTTATTGTAAATTGTTTTTAATACTACAGTTTCCATCTTTGTAACCGTGATATACACTTTAATATGTGTAAATTTAATCTAAATTAAGCTTTGGTACCGAAATTGGTACCGAGAACCGTGGATTTTCACTGGTATTGGTACCGAATACTGATATTTTGGTACCGTGACAACACTAGATTATAGTAGCCTATTGAATTAAATAAAAGTAAAATTGACGAGTGTCTGTGACCCGTTAAAAATACAAACCATTTTTTTTCACAGGTTTATTTTAACGTGCAAACAGCAGAACAGATCAACAACAGAACCCGGATTCACATCAAATGTTCACGCACTTGACAGTGACAACAGCGAAAAACAGAATAAAATAATATAAATAAAAAAACATAAAATAAGCCCACACTAAATATTTTTTTTTACTTAAAATAATTAACAAATTAAGATGACAAAAAGAAATCGCTGAATCCGTTTGAAGCTTTAAAAAAATCGCAAATTTTTTTTCCTCCAGACTTAGTTTTTTTGTCAAATAAAAATAGCAGGCTTTCCTCAGTCCACACAGTCTAGCTCTTATTTAAAAAAAGTAACATGTATACATGATGTGGGGTTAGTCTGGAGCGCAGCCGGTTGAGTTCGACCCGCGACAGAAAACACATGATCCGATGGCACAGATGTCCCGGGAACACAGAGATAACGTCTCGCTAGAGTGGCCAGCTTGTTTGTTTCGCAAGTGATATTGCATTGGACTTGTAACTGCTGCTGTATTTTAATACCGTGTAGCAGATTTTGCAAGTAACTTCGTCTCACACAGCACTTCTTTTCGCTCGCTTCAGTTTGCTTGCTCAGTGAAATATGTCTGTAGGCGTGTTTGGTTGCGCGTGTCGCCGCGCCCCGTGAGTTACAAATATAGGCGATATGGTATTTTTTTTTTAGTATTTTTTTTTAAACCATGCAGCAAAAAAAAAAAAAAAACCTACCCAAAAAAACAAACATTTTAACTGTTAAACCGTTTAACTGATGGTATTAATCGGTCAAATTTTTTACTTTCGGTTAACGGTTAAACGGTCAATATGAGCATCCCTAGTTGTCACAAGGCAAACATTCAAAGCATATCAATTAAAAGATACGCATATAACGACGAGGATGTATTTTATTACGCGCATATCTCATAAATGATGTTAAACCACAATTGATCTCTTCCTCAATTGCTGTTCAAAGGGGGGAAATAATTTGGCTAAATCTTTCACTGGCCATGACCGACGATCATTTTTGGGCAAATCAAAATTTTGATTATCACTTGATTGCTTTAATTGCTTGAAAATCAAACGCCGTCTGGAGAGGCCCTGGGAAAAGAGCTGGTAATTAGGGTACAGATTCGTGATGAGGAAAAGGGCACAATAGCATAGCAGGAGAGAGATTGGACTTTTATCTGTGGATGAGTTGGGGGAACCTAAGAATGGAGGAGATTAGAGTGAAAAGAGAGGAACCAGGAGTACGCCGCAGAGAGGTTAAAAGAAACTGTTGGAGCGTTAAATGGTGTCGAATTTCTAGGGACAGTAACAGGCCGGGCATTATGTTTCCAGCAGCATTAGGGATAAGGCTAGTCACTTACTGCCACGTTTCCTGGTAGTGTGAACGCTACAGAATGCCCACCATGTGCTTGGCTATTGTTCTGTGTCAGGTTTAATGTTACACCTTTGAGTGATGTGGCCAATTCCTGGAAGACAGCCACAAGCTCCAACTCAAAGCCAGCAAGACTGACTCCAAACTAAATATAATACTACTCGTGGCCTGTTTCATTCAATGACCTTGCATGAGGGTGATGCATATAGTATCGTGCTCCTCAGACCAAACACGACTAGCACATTGGCGAGCCAGTCTACATAAATGAGCGTTTGCACCCTGACTGTTCCAGCCAATGGTAACAAACATGTTCGGACACAGCTAATGCGAATGTGACAGCTGACATTCCACGTCAGAAATGTTACGTAAGTGTGACGAAGCAAGCTGGAGTGGAAGCAAAGACGGGTAGACTTCACAGATTGTTCCGGGTCCTCTGGCAAGTTCACCCCCGTTTTTACAGATAACAATGATGGGCGCTAGTCTATAAATATCAGTACCCCAGTGCTGATTTACACCCTGCGTCCGTAGCCCAGAGTCCACAGGCACTGACCTTCAAGGCGGAATGCAAACACACAAAGACAAATCTGTCTCTTTCCATGTCAGCTTCTGCAGTTTACAGTAAATAAAGAAGCCCACAGAGAGTGGGACAATCTATAATTAAAGTAGAAAGGTCACCTGTACCCTAGTACCTGTCGACTCTCGTCTTCTAGCCACTGGTGACTTTTCCCTGAAGTCAGACAATGGCAGGAGATAAGACTGGGACTAATTAACACCTCATTTATTTTTGGTGCACTGGTGTGGACAAGTATATGTGCGTAAAAGGGGAAGGACGACATCAACATTCAAGTGTTATTGTGTTTAGATCGCCGCATTTGAGCGTAAGCGTGTGACCCTAGATGGAGCGCGGCGCAGTGCTATTTTGCTTGCAGGGTGTGAGCTCAGGCACATTGTCTTCAGTGGGAGTTCAGCTACTGCGTCTGGAGCAAATCCAAGAGTCAAGTAATTACTCCATGCTGCTTCCATGTTAAATATTTAAACGCTGCCGTACATGGATGACTGGAGGATCAGGTGTCAAAAACAAGTCCATGGGCCCTTGCATCAGAAAATGTCCCTTAATGGCAAAACTCTTTGTCCTCGGTCACAGGCCTTAGTTGGAGACGGTACGAACACATGGCAAGAGACTTGTAAGACTCTCGACTATATCGACTGTCACATATACACACAATCTCAGAAGTGGAGCCGGATGAGTGCTAATATAATGAAGATTTGTTCAAAAATGCACACACAGAAGAGAGATAAAAATGGCCTTCTTCATTTTTATTTAATATATTATGTTTTGTTTTTTTAATTTTCAACATTGCACATAATTTCAATTCCATCACATCTCATATTGCTGCCTACAAAATGATATGCATGTAGAAAAATCCAGAAGATTGATGAATTAACCCCCACAAAAAAAAGGAACAGAAAGAAAGAAATGATACAGGGTCTCCGATATACAAAAAAAAAAGAAAAGAAAAAAAAGTAATAAATAACACAAATACATCGTCAATCAGGATGCAAGTTTTTAAAAGCAAAGCACATGCAGAAAGAAATGGGAAGCCCATCCAAAACTCACATGAATAGAGGAACATCTGGTTATTTATTTACTTCTTTGAGGAGGGAGGGGGGGGGGGGGGGGGATTTCCTGCCGTCCGGATTGTTCATCGAACGAACACAGACTCACAGAGCGCATCTCCCTCTGCATGCTTGATAGGAGGCACAAAAGCTGACCCAACACACCTCTCATCAGAGCGGAAATATACCTGTGATTACCAAAATGATCCGATATTAGATTCATATTTCTGGCGTGCGATTGCCTGTGTTTGGTTAGTGACTTAGCTGTATACAGTGCTGTATGATGGACACCAGAAGTAAGTTGATCTGGTAATTGAAAGAGATCTTTTTCAGTCAGCAGTGTTCTCCTGCGGTTTCATTACTGTGTGAGCAGCCAAGCGTTACACTGGTAACTCTGTCCATTACGACACTTTACAAAAGTGAAAAAAATGCTTAATCATGATTCTGAAAAAATGTATCTAAGCTCACTGAAGTCCATTAACAATGAGCAGACAGTCACTTGTACACAAAGTACAATATATTTAATGCTGTAATTAAAGCCACAACAGATTTTTTATTGTTCATACGTTACATCAAATACCACATTGGTGTACTAAGGTTCTCTTTCTATGATTGCTATATTTTCTAAAGATTCTCTTCATTTTGACTCAGTATCTCTCACACAGTAGCTGGAAATCAAATAGAGATTTTTTACTTTATATATATATATATATTGTAGATGTCAGTCGATACTGAATATAATTTTGTGCATGCTCATTTCCGCTTTTACATTTAGATACTTTACCTTTAAAACACTATTAATTCAATAACACTGTTCAATGTCATCTTGAGCAATCTCATTTCCTTTACATTTTAATGTTGTATAGCCTAAATTCACTTGTACCAGCTAAAAACTATTTATTTTAGTTTTATTTTAAAATGTATTCAAACCAAATAGCATAACATCTTAATTTCATCTATCAGCCATGACGTAAAAATAATTATTGGTATAAATGTTATTGTCAGTGCAACCCTAATAGTCAAACAAAATTCATACTGGTAATACCGTGTGTGTGAATCAAATAAGTGAGATTTTAGATATCTCTCCATTGCATTACATATTCCTGTGTAAATCAGTAAATCAGCCACCGTTTAATCGCAGCAAGTTGAATATGAACAAAATAATCGATCAACTCAATGAGAGGATGTGCTGATATGGTCTAACTCATAATTCTGCTTCTTTCACAGAGCAAAGCTTCCTTTTCCTCCAAAGCCAGCTGACCAGTCAGCACTGGCAGAGCATCTCCATGGTAACATAGTCTCACGGTTGGCTGGCAATTCTTGGCTGTTGACTCAGTGTGTAATGAAAGAGCCGTGTGCATCTTAGCCGTGCGAATGTTAAGGAATTCGTTTGTTCTGAAGTGTAAACCATTCCGATCCACTGCATCGAGCACGTGTCGTGGTGACATCATATTAGCACTAACACATATTTACATATTAAAGTCACATGCAGATCTACAACATGTGACGTGACGCAACCCTCCATGTTTAGTTGCTTCATGGCGCTGATCCACCTGATGATCTCGCCTTCAGTTTATGAAAAGCACTCAGCAAGTGGTCCTCTGCTAGAGAGTCCAGTCAACTAACTAACACACACGCGAAAAAAGAGAGAGAGAGCTGAGGAGAGAGAGTCTGCAACTGGCAGGATCGGCTTCCACAAGGTGCACAAAACCATTAATTAAGAGAACGAGAAAAATAGGGCCTGGGACTCGAGAAGGCTAACAGTCAAAAAGTAGATCTGACACGTGACCTTGAGGACACAATAAAATAGACATCTGCTTATGTACATACGTCGTGTTTCATGTGCATCTATTTTTACTAGGACTAAATCTCTTCAAGAAATAAAAATAGGTCCAAACATAGAACATAGATTTTCAGGGTTCGACTTTGGTTATATAATATTCAAGGCTAGATTTAAAAAAATAGATAGTACACTTCCATAGAACTTTGCATACAGATTACTTGGATGTATTTCCATGACAACGAAGCAGCTGGTTCATTCTAGAAATAGTTTGTGTTGTAATTCTATAAGATCAGACCACTTTTATCCAAAAACTGACACGTCGCCTATTCAGAGTAGTTCCGACAGGAAAGACAGACAGACAAAGATAGAGAGGGACAGAGAAAGAGAAGACAACTGTGTGCATAAGTCTGCATGCTTGGTTGCATGTCAGATAGGCAGGGAAGGAGAGCAAAAGACAAAGAACAAAAAAGGAGTGGGAGATGAAAAGAGAGACAGAGACAGGGAGGATTGTGGGGCAGTCATTTCAGAGAGAGAGTATCGTCTCTTTCTGCTGCTGTGTCTCCCAACAGAGAGAGAGGGAGTGTAAGTTAACCTGGAATATGACTTGCAGATCTGTTTATACGTGGCTTTATTGTCTTGCTGTCGATGTGTGGCACTGTAATTTGCAGTCTTCTGTTTGATGGCACTATTTATAGTGGGTATTGCAAAGAGGCGAATTGAACTGCAATACCAAAATTCCCAGTCCACAACAGCAGAGCAGTGTTATTCCTGTTGCGATAAACGGATGGGTAAAATTTATTAACCAAACTCTGTAGTGGGTCATCGCTGATATTTAAAGAGGATGCAGACTCAGCTCACCATCTGAGCTCTGGGCATCAGTCCAGTAATGCACCATCTCAAATGAATAACCAGCTGTCCACCAAACCTGATGGCACCCACAATTCAACCTTCATCACTTATCTGCACCTCGGAGACCATGAAGGCCACCAAACATATAGGTCTATTATTCAGATAACTATTACTGATTAATGTTTTACTCCACTAGGTGTGAAAGGGACAGTTCACCCAAAAACTATTTACTCACCCTCATGTCGTTCCAAACCTGTATGACTTTCTTTCTTCTGCAAAACACAAAAAAAGGTATTTTAAAGAATGTTTCTGTTCATACAATGAAAGTTAGTGGGGTCCAAAACAACAGTGGACCACATTAGGTATGTTTACATGCACTTATTTTCGTCATTCAAATTTTAGATTCTGAATGTTTCGTTTATATGAACCTTAAACATTGCAATCCGATTGACATATTCGGGGATAAAGGGATAGACCCTGAAGTTGATCTAAACCTGTATGAATTTCTTTCTTCTGCTGAATACAAAAGAAGATATTTTGAAGAATGTCGGTAACCAAACAGTGGATGGGCCCCATTGACCTTCAAAGTATTTCATCAACTGTTTGGTTACCGACATTCTTCAAAAGATCTTTTGTATTCAGTAGAAGAAAGAAATTCATACAGGTTTGGAACAACTTGAGGGTGAGTAAATGATGACAGAATTTTCATTTTTGGGTGAACTACCCCTTTAAGTAGCAAAAGCCACTGCGATAACATCCCTGGAGCTACGCGAGTATAAAGGTAGTTTTTGCCTTCATGATATAGCTAAAAAAGAAAGCTGACATGTTTGTCACAAGAGCTTTTTTAGCAAATGTTTAGTAATTATAGTCTCCTCCACTGACCAGTTCGTAAGACGTGAGAATAAAACATACACACGTTCGTAAGATGTAAAACGCAAATGGTACATGTGACAGCACTGCGCATGTGTGCAAGGTATTTATAAAAAATCGAGATTCAAGCGTTTTTTTCTGTTACTTCAGGTCTACACCATCCCATTCAATCTGATCGAAATTTAAATGAATAGAGATGTTTACATGTACATGTTTTAGTCTGACTGAGCCTTCAAAATGACTATAAATAGACTGCATGTCCTGATTTTTCCGAGTTAGACGTGTTCCTGGATCAACATATTTTGTTGATCCTGGAAAATTTTATCCTAACCATATCCTTACCCTTAAACCTAACCCCTACCCATAAGTTATCCCTAAAATCAGAGGGAAATGAAGCACCTCACCCTGGTTGTAAGCATAAGCTTGAAATAAACTGTGAACTTATCCCTCAAATCTGATTGGTTGATTGGGATGTTGATCCAGGAACATGTTGTACTCGGTGAAATCATGTTCTGCAAATAGATTATTTGGGTGCATGTAAATGTGCATGTAAACGTAGCTATTGACTTGCATTGTATGGATAAAAAACACTAAGGTATTTTGCAGAAAAAATAAAGTCATACAGGTTTGGAATAACATGATATGGGTAAGTAAATAACAGCATTTTCAGGATATTTGGGCCAACTATCCCTTTAAAAACATTTAGGGTTTTGATGACACAGACACAGATACTCTAACCTAAAAGCAGACTGATCTTAATCATTGAAAATTTGAGCAAAAGCAATGAGTCTGGTGCTGAGGGGAATGTGATTTGACCTTGCATTCATGCTGTAAATTTGTGACCCGTCCAGACTGACATCATTAAGCACTGCCGCTGAATTTCTCCATTTCAGCTGGCAGTCTTTTGGTTTAGGAAATGAAAAGAGATAAAACTAGATGGAAGAGGCTGCCACAGACAGACAGTAGACTTTCCCTTCACTTATATTTAACAGCTTTCACCAGGCCTACCACAAAAAAAAAAAAAACAAGTGGCAGGATTACACCCAAACAAATATTTCTCTATTATAAGAAAATATTCACATCTGTTCTTGCAAGACACTGATTCACTCATAAAGAGAAAAATGAAAACATGTCAAGCTTTTTTTATAGAAGTATCCTGCTGCAGGTTCCTCTACATGTAGTGTAGATGTAGTGTACTGTGTCTTTAAGGCATTTATTGGGGCGGATCTTAAACGGTTTGACACCTGGCTTAATGATGGACTTCCTGTCTCAATGCTCAGTGGAGAGGCTGCAATGTCTGATGTCCAGTGTCTATCTGATGTCCAGCAGTGGCTTCAGTGACACCTGTGTCGAAGGGTCCGTCCCGTCCACTTGCCGTCCAGTGACTGTCAGTCATGGCTGTTCCCCTCTGTGGGAGTCCAAAGGCTGACGGAAAAGTCTCTCATAGACAAGACTCACAACACTGCAACAAAAAGGAAAAAAAAAGTTTTTGATTACTGACTTTTAGCAGTTAAATGGTCAACTATCATATTTTACTCTAGGTCCTTCACCTGGCATAGAAGCAAATTAAAGTAAGAGTTTCCTCAACGTCATTACGGAGTCAGTATTTACAGTGACAATGAAGAAGAGCAGTGTCAAGTGACACACAGAAAATTGTCCCGTCTGGCACATGAACCCAGACAACCTTCACCTATAAAGAACATACAGTTCTTTACCATTGCTCAACAACAACAAAAACAACAAGCTAATGAGATTAAAGGTGAATTAATTCAAAAGTGCCCTACTCAACCCAAAGGGCACTTGAAGTGAGCACTCTCAGGGATATTTGTTTCATATGTGGCACAATAATATATTGAATTGTCTCAAAATATATAGATTTATATCAAATTGGATCAAAAGTTTAGGGTAAATTTTTTTTTAAAATGTTTTTGAAATAAGTATTTTATGCTCATCAAGACTGCATTTATGTTATCAAAAATACATTAAAAGCAGCAGTATTGTGACATATTACAATTTAAAATTTATTGTTTTAATATATTTAAAACTGTACCAGTATTTTTTTCCTGTGATGGCAAAGCTGAATTTTCAGCATCATTTCTCCAGTCTTCAGTGTCACATGATCCTTCGGAAATCAATATGCTGATTTGATGCTCAAGAAACATTTATTATTCTTATCAATGTTGAAAAAAGTTGAAAATAAACTGCTTAGTATTTTTTCAGCATTCTTTGATCAACAGAAAGTTCAAAAGAACAGCATTTTATTTTTGCAACATTATAATTGTCATACTGTCATTTTTGATCAATTTAATGTGTCCGGACTGAATAAAAGAAATAAATAATTTCTCTAAAACATATCATATGTTTTATATGCTTTTGAACACAAACTTTTGAATGGTAGTGTAGGTTACTGCCTTATACTTATATCTTCACAATATAAGAGTAAACTTCATGCTGTTAAGATTGTTGTAGAACATCAGTGTTCCAAATTAATCAGGATACAACACTCAGGATCACATGACCAAACATTTTAAAATGACTTCCTCCATCACATGTACCCATGTATAATGGCCTCGATATTTGGTCGCCCACTTCCATCTGGAACAACCCAGCGTACCTTTCCCGCAGTGCCCTTCAAGGACACAAACATGCTGTTGGATATTCGCCTTAGGTAATACCATGCATATTCTGCTCGACACAAAAGCAAACTTGTGCACATTATAAACATATATACATGGAAAAACACTTATGAAAATGAAAGTATGTTATAAATCTATAGCGCTATAAAGGAGATGTTAGGCAGAATGGCAGCCTCAGTCAACATTTACTTTCATTGTATGGAAAATATGCTATGGAATCAGACAGCAGTCTGCCTAACATCTCCTTTTGAGTGACTGAAGAAAGAAAGTATTTCAGGGTTGGAACGAATGAGAACAGGTGAGAATTTACAGTTTTGGTTGAACTATTCCTTCAGGTCATTTACAACACAGCTCGAATTTACAATAGGACAATCGCCTGAAAGAAAAAAAATGACATGTACTTTTAACCATAGAGGCCAAAGCCATGCCAGATAAGTTGTAGGTCATCAGTGCAAGAAAGCCCACATTTAGTCATTTACAGTGCATTCCACAATGCCTAAAATGCCAGCTGTGGCAAGAGCGAGGGCCACGGGATGACGTGCTGTTGCTCATGTCACGTACCAAAGTGGCAAGACACTACATAGGCTGCTCATCTAAGTCCAAGAAAATTTCAGCTGGCCAGATGAACAATCCATACTTATTATGCCAGAGCAGCACCAACACGTCACACTGGTCCAGAAATGTAAGCCTTTTGCCTGCCAAAATTTGTGGGAAAACATCCCATGAATTATGATTTCTTGCAATAGACAGTCACACAAGATACTGAAAGCACTGCAAGATGATGATTGTTAACGTTCGCAGTTATTTCTACTTTTGTTGACATGTTGACTTTTCTTTTTATTACATATAGCTTAATATAAGGTATACAATTTAGTTAATCAAGCTCATAGGACATGTCTGTTGACAAATTTTATACATTTGGTATCAGTTGTCAAATATGATACTTTTTACGTTTATATTTATGAAATAAATGTATATATATATATTACACACTGTTTACAGTATGTACACACACTCCCACCAATTAAAAGTCAATAAAAAGTCAAGTCAACATGATTCATTTTTAAAAGAAATTATTACTTTTATTCAGTAAGGACATATTAAATTGATCAAAAGTGACAGTAAAGATAATTATAATATAACAAAAGGTTTTTTTTGTTTCAAATAAATACTGTTCTTTTAAACTTCAACGTTGATAATAATAAGAAATGTTTCTTAAGCACCAAATCAGCCTATTAGAATGATTTCTAAAGGATGTGACCCTGAAGACTGGAGTACTGATGCTGAAAATCCAGCTTTGCCATCACAGGAATAAATTACATTTTACAAATATGAATTGAAAACAGTTATTTTAAATTGTAATAAAATGTCTTAATATTTCTGTTTTCACTGTATTTAATAAATGCAGCCTTTGTAAGCAAAAAACTAAAAAGAATCTTTGAAAAATGTATGGTTTACAAGATAAAAAAGTGACTTTTGTGAATGTATTTTAATCATTTTAATTATCTCTATAGAATTGAAATCTATAAAAGAATTGAAGATAATTAGAGTTTTGTGCAGTTAGATACTGTAAATACTATAATTGTGCAGTGATTGCTTTATTTATTTTGGCAAACTTCAACTAGGAAGTCTAAGCTACTTGAAATGCCTGTTTGTTTTTTCTAATTCTCCTATTACATCTGAATTCTTAATAAACACTAAAGTAATAAATAAACACTGGCACACTGTTGGGCTGGCAAGCCATCAAATGTGTGAGATCTGTTCCTATGCTGAGAAGTCAAACGTATAAAAACAGCCAAGCATATGGTCTAATCAAAGCGTAATATTAGAGTTGATTTGTGCCACTGGAAACAAGCTTACCCTCAGAGCCCCAGACTAACAGATAAATTCTCCCTCTCCCTGCATACTCTCCTCTTTTTCCTCTCTCTGCTACTAAACGACGTTCATATTTTCCTGGCACAGGAGAGGTCAAAACATGACTCAATAAGGAATTGTCCAGTAATTGAGTCCAATTTTCCTTTTTCTGAGACATTTCATTCCATAGCTAATTTTAGCTCTCCTGCGCAGACTTTTTGTGTGTGTTGTGAACAGGGATCCAACAACAACCACAAATCCCATGAACTCTGGCGAGGTTGAAGCAGCACTGCTCAGATTCAAAACGCAGCTGGGATCAACGATGAGAGAACATGTACATTTAGTTTCAGGATAAGAATCAAAATGAGTCATTTTAACAATAATGATATTTCACACGTCACTCTTCTTTTTTGTACACAAAATTAAATCATTATTTATTTAATAATTGACACACTTGTTGTCCACCAATTTGATTGAATAAGCAGCGTTCCAAGAGTGTTGATATACAGTCCAACAGAACTGGAACTTTTCATTGTTTGTTACACTCAGCCTGTGTATTAGTGATGGGGATTTTTCCTATTTATTTCTTCTTTATGTTTTCTATCTGCAGATTTCATCAATATACCAGTAGGTGGCGACAAGTGAAGAATCATTCATTGACCAACTGTTCAAAATCACTGATTCATTCAAGAGTGAATCAAGTGACTGGCTGCATCTGGAATCGCATTCTTCTCTACTATACTGTATAGTAGGCGAAAAAACTGTATGTGACAAAAGAAGTCTGTCAGAATTTACAGCACTGATAAAAGAGTAGGCAAAAAGTACCCCAATGACCTACTACTTTCGGAGAGAGAGAATCAGAAGTGTGCATTTCGATGGACACTTCACTGTCCCATGAGGCCACAAGAGAGGATTTGTGAATGGCAGCAATGCGCTGTAACTGACGCTGGTAGGTTAAATGATAATGACAACATGGCGAATGTAGTACGTCCAGACTTTTTTATTGCTCGCAAAGTACTTTTTCAAATGAGAACCTACTCATAAGAGTTGGCGATTTCGGATGTGAATGATTCATAGAAACGCCACAAAACTATTGCAGGATTAATTTTACTGTGGCTTTTGTGGACAAGGCAAAAATATACAAAGTAACTGATAATAGTATGTCTGTCTATAACATTAAGTTGCTCAAAAACATTTTTTTGTTGTTGTTTATTAAGCCTGCAAAAAGCCTACAAAAGCTAGATCACACTCGAAACTGTGCTGTTGGTCTGAACGTCAACACAGCCAATATCAACACAACTATTATGATACTCAGAAACAACAGCAATCTTGCTTGTTACTACTAAGCCTATATACAGTATATTATAAATATAAATCTGGCCATAACAACAATGACAAAAAATTAACACAAGAGAACCTGTAGGTTTTTCTATTAAAAAAAAAAAAAAAAACTCATTTCTGATATGACCATCATACACATTAAATCAAAAACAAAATGTCCACAGCAGAAATTCACATCATTTACTGCAGATCTATCCTGAGCAATGATCAATGTATCTCTCTTTGGCTTGCCTGAATGCCTACATAGCTGCTGTTGTTTTTCTATTTCGTTCTCTCTGACTCTCTCTCTTCTTATCCCTCTTTCTCTCTTGGCTGCCATCCCTGTAGCAGGCAGAGCATGTAGTAAGTATGTGACAAAGTGTAGCACGGAAACCCTCGGCATTCTGATTTATTGGGGGGTGGGGGTGCGCACAATGGAGGCACATGTGCCTGATGTGCCTCTGAGTCATCTGACTCTATGACAGACCGTCAGTGCGAATTAGCAGCATCCCGCTCACGGGGGCGGGGGCTATGGAACATCATTAAAGCAAAGAAGTCCTCCGCCCCCCTCAAAACAAGGCACAAACACAACCACATACGACTAAGGCATAGACAGAACGGAATGCATATTCTGTACAGAATGCCTCTGATCAAGAACATAAGAATGAGAATCGATCAGGGTTACATCAGGGGTCTCTGTGAGACAATGAAGACGGCAACGTGGGATGCTATGCCCTGTTGAGCGATTATTGATTTTAAATCAGAGGAAGTTTCATAGTGTCTACAGACAGCCTTGAGTTTGACAGCAAATCATTTACAATTAGAGATCGTTTTCTTGATTCATCCATCACAAACATCTCTAATTCTGTAAACTTGAATGAAGTGGATTGATAATTGGAGAGCTAAAATACGACACATGTAGATAAACTTGTACACTGAATATACACTGTATTACCTGTAATGTGACACAAGACTTTGTATTAAGCTTTTAAAGACCCTTCACTAATTTAGTTGCACAGTGAAGTGTGACCTTGAATGTTAAGTGTCCAGGGTAGAAATAAGACTGGAGCGCATATACACTTGTCATGTCAGGGAAACACCTGACATGAAAATGGGAAGAACAAAAATTTAGCTAAAAAATGTAGGGTAACACTATAGTTTAGGGTTCACTTCTCGCTATTAACTAGTTGCTTATTAGCATGCATACTACTAGGATATTGGCTGTTTATTAGTACTTAAACCAGCACATATTAATGCATAAAAAGCATCACATATTAGCATTCTGCATGACCATATTCTACATCCCTAACCCAATACCTAAACTTAACAACTATACCTTACTAACTATTAATAAGCAGTAATTAGGATTTATAGAGGCAAAAGTCATAGTTAATAGTGAGAACTGGACCCTAAACTAAAGTGTGACTACATTTTTTTTTTTTTTTTTTTTTTTAACTCAGACAATGGAAATAAATTATTAAAAACACCACAAACACAATTATATCTTTTGTGTCTCTTCCACACTAAAGCACGAATCAAAGTGAGTATATACTGTACTGTTGTTAAAGGTTTTTTTACCAGTATACCCTACTAACAGCAACATCATTTCAAGAAAACTAAATGCATTGCATTCCCCCAGTGGACGAGCAACCAATTTTGCGACAGTGTACGGACGTTTTAGCTCGTACAGGGTTATTAAACTCCATTTTTAGCTGATGCTTCTGGCAGTGTTAACAAACACATTCTTGTAGCAGAATGGTGACTAAAAAGGGCAATGTTCAGAATGATGTGCAAAAAGGCTTGTCAGTGGTGTTGCTCTGAGGCAGTGTTTATTAATAGATTTAAATTAGGGGAATAGTAAAAATGGATAAAGTCTAACTGATTTAATTGTACGCTCTCCCTCTAGCAACAAAATGTTAAAATGTACAAACAGATGTGTGCATGAAATTTACAAACACTTGAGAGTTGCATGTCCAAATAAGGACGTCACTCTCTGATTAATTCCTAAAATGATGTTTCAATTAAATCATCAAGCTTCAGTTAATTCAGTATTCTCTCTCATCGGACTCGACTTCAAATACCTGAATAAGAAACTTGAAGACACAATTAAGCCGTTTTCATTTAGTATGCATTAATGTAACATGTGGTTTGCATTCACCTCAGTTTATGTAAAAGTACATTTACCCATAGCAGAAAATATATAATATACTAAAACCGTTCAAAAGTTTGGGGTCAATATGATATTTTAATGTTTTTCAAAAATACAGTAAAATAGAAATACTGTGAAATATTGTTACAATTTAAAATAACTGTTTTCTATTTTAATTGTTTTAAAATATGTATTCCTCTGATGGCAAAGCTGAATTTTTTAGCAGTCTTCAGTGTCACATGATCATTCAGAATACATTCTAATATGCTGATTTGGGGATTAAGAAACATTTCTTATTTTCATTGTTGACAATGGTTGTGCTGATCAATATTTTTGTGAAAACTGTTATCCTTTTTTTCAGGATTCTTTGATGAATATAATGTTAAAAAAAATCTATTTCAAATAAAAGCTGTTTTTTGAACTATGTAAAAGTCTTATACTGTTACTTATAATATGTCTTTGTTGAAGAAAAAAAATCTTACTGACCCCAAATTTATGAACGATATATGTACAGTATTTTAAGTCTAATTTTCTCTTGCCTAAAGAATAACTAAGAATAAAACACACTTCCACGTAGCGCATGTGATCATAACTGATCTTCATACAGGATAGGTCAGAGCTTTGTGAGCCAACATGTGCTGGTGGTGCTGCTTCGCTTAGACTTGGGTGTCAATGTAACATTGTATAAGGATGTACATATAAGGATTACATAACATGTATGTAAGGAAGACCAATATAAGTGACCAGTGATCTATGAGACCGCAATTACATAGTGTCTCTTTCGGACTATAATCATTACCAATTGATCCATTAACCAATGCACATGCAGATGCTGACAGAGATTATGAAGCCAAGAGTGTCTGCTCTTGATTCACACCTCACTCTATCTGTGATAAAGTCGAATGCCAATATGTCTGATCATTCAGAGCATAAATGGATTGTGAGTGATCTAAAGGAGGGACACAAGTGTGCCAGCTGCCTTGCTGCTTCTCTTCACCTGAGAGAAGATTTATTGTTTGCTTTCAACCTCATCAATCACACAGACGTATCTGAAACAGAAATGATTTCAGCAGTCATCCCGTGCCCGTTTTCATCTCTTTTCATGCGCTAGATTCATGCTGCCAATGACCTTCATCCCTATTAGAGGAAGACAGATCTAATGCCTCAGATGGGCTCTGCCTAATGCCAATAATTATGTCTCGCTGTACAGCCATGAGAAAAACGTCTGGCCTTCCAGCATGTGGCGGTACAACGTAAGACTAACACAATGTCACAGGCCGCTACATTGAATATGCCCTGTACTGCTGCTGCCCTAATATGCTGGTAAGTTAGGTGCCTGTTAACAAACATGTTAATGATCATTAAGTACATTATTTCTTTCCAAAGCAATTTAAAATACAATGCACATAAGTACATAAGCTGCAAAATGTGAGCCTTTTCGTGAATTACTTAATTTAGGGCCTGTCTCTCAAAAAAAAAAAAGCTATTGTATTGATTTAAAAGACATAGAATAATGAAAACATGGTGCAAGTCATACAGGTTATTATTAGTTATTTATGGAACCTAATGGACATTTTGCTAAATAAATACTTTTGTGTTCCACTGAAAAGAAGTCATACAGTTTCAAATAAAAAAAAATAATGTGGAGATATTGACATGATTATAACTTTTGGGTGAACTATCCCATTAAGTGCCTTGCTCAAGCACAAAGTGATTATAGCTAATGGAACGTGAAATTGGGGTTTGAACTTAAGGTTAAATACTTCAAGGCCACGTCTTTAAATACAGCCCAACTCAAACTGCTAGATGTGTGTGTGTGTTTTTTAAATCAACGAGCGATAAGGTTCTGTTATTAAGCTGGTAGATGTTAAAAGCAGACAGACTGCAGAACACAACAGAATGTCACAAACAGAAAAGACAATGCCAACACCCAAATTTTTTAAATCATTTCCATACCTAATCAGTCCAAAACCTGCCTTTAATGGGGAAATGTGTAATTTCTGCACCACTAACATCAACAGAATTGGAAAAATAATGACTGTACTAAAACAGTTTTCCTAAAAAGTCCACCCCTTAAACACACAGATATTCTGCCTCAAATGCATACCATTTAATAATAATAAATTAAAACAAAAAATAACAATGATAAATAATACTTAATTAAAAAAATTATTTTACAAATTTGAGTGATGAAATTTGCACCAACAATGAGTCCATCAACTGTCCATCATTCATCAATTGCAACATATTGGTTTTCAAAACCAATGAAACAATAATATTGTATGCTGATGGATTGTCAGCTTGCGATTTTAAGCTGTTGCAGCTGAGAGACATTTTTCAGCATTGAATTTGAGTGAAGGTGAGTGGGAGGTCTTGAAAGAGTTTTTATCAGCGTCAGGCATCTTCGTCATGCTGTTGCCCAATGCCTGCTGAAAACACCCTCTGCATAACACTTCATTCCCTTCATCCGGCCCCTGCATAACACCTGCACACAGCAGCCATGTACTTATTTGCGATTCAACAGTCACAGCCTTTGATATTACCTTACAAAGTGAATTTAAAAGCCATTGATTTTTCTCCTTCTGCCCTAGCAGCCTATGATTCAGCTGTCAGTGTCTAAGCTGCACAGTTGTTGGACTTAAAATGCTTTCTCTGCCTCCTCCAAACACAAATTCACATACACGCACTCACACACAAGCATGCACATAAACACACGTACAGTACGTATGCACGAATCAATAATGCTTTACCTGACACTATCTGTTGTAGAAATACTCAGTTCTGTCGTATGTACTGAGGCATAGCGTTATGCATTTCGTGTTTGGTTATTGCAATTTGTGACAGATGAATGAATACTCTCAGGGCTCAAGATGCCATTTACATTAGCAGTCAAGCTAATAAAAATGAATAAAGCGACGGTGGTTGGATCACATGTAGCTGCATATATTGCGGCTACAGAGAACGGAAAACAAATAAAAGGAATTTTCAAATTTTTTATGAAAGAAAGAGAAGAATCCTTAAAGAATGAACATCTTTTTAGGAATTAAAGAGACAAAACTCTTCTATTCTAAAGCTATATCAATATAGATGTAGACTGCCCTTTAACTTATTATCTAGCAGCAGAAATGTCTTGCTTCAAAGTCTCAAGCATTCGCTTACTGTCTGGACAATCCACTTTAGACAAAGCCTGCTTCATCTACATGGGTATTTGAAGCATAAGAGTGTTTCTAGAGTGAGACAAATCTCCCTCACAAGCCCACAATGAGCACAGCAGTCTACTGCCATTTTTCAAGCCTCACCTAAATGAAATCAGGGCAGGTAGATGGTGGGAGATACAAGCAAGCAAGATGTAAAGTATAATGTCACCAAAGAGAGAACGAATGTTGTGTGACAAGAACTAAACAAGAATATAAAGATTTGAGGAAAAAGCAATCCAGATGTGTCTAAAAGTCAAATGTAGAAACTCAATTAAAATAGGTGAATAATTAAGTTGTTATATAGGGCTGACATGATCATGACATTTTTACGGAGAATCATTTGTCAATCAAATAATTGCACATTTAACTGTCTGTTTTGTTCTTATCAGTTACAGTATAAGCTTATTACATTCACCTGAAGAGGAGTCATTTAATAAAATGTATGATTTCCTTAACGGCTTTGCAAACAAAGATTGCATTGCACAGGGGTAGATAAACATGAATAATATTTTAGATATTTAAAATGATTCATAATCTTTTATCTTCAGATTCTCCACCTCTGAAATGACTTTCACTTTGGGGGGATATCATAATTCCCAATTACTCCAACTACCGGGCTTCATTCTGATTTGTAATACCCCTTTTAATGGTCCATGGAGAACAAAATCAAATCTCATTGTACATTATTTTTTCTGTTTCTGATTACAGAAGTGAAATATGTTGCGAGCGTCTTGAAACTGCTCATTTTTGAGCGCCCATTTAACACATTACTGAACCATAAGGAAAGACGTAAAATTGGAGATTTTAACATGTTTCTATGATAAAATCCTCTTATTACCGGTTAGAATTAGAATTAGGATTAAAAGTGTACAATTATCGTTGGTACACAAATCAGCCAATTGTGTAATTCTTACAGAAACATACAGAACAAAAGGCACAGTCACAAATCACACACACAGTGTCACTGTGGTTAACTGTAAGCCAAAGCAAGAGAGTTTGCATTATTTAAGCGACAGGGAGAAACTTGTCAAACTTTACGTGGAAAGAAGGCAGCAGCTGCCGTGATGAGCTGTGCTTGGGGATCCAGCCCTCTCTCAGGCAGTAGGAGCAGGAAAGCACTTAAGTGCTCCACATGTTGCATGCAGCAAAGCCTGAGGGAGCGGCAAAGATATCATGAGCCGAGTCATGGCGTTTGTCGCCGCACTGCAATGAATATGGAATCACTATAAACAATACAGGTAACTGAGCGAGAAAACACAGCAAGAGAGACGGAGTGTGAGTGATGGAGGGGTAAAAGATCTGCGTCATATAGGCGGGTTTAAGAAGTGCTGGGGGAACAGCTCCCCCAGTGGCCAGTGTTGAAAATGTTTTAATGTTGTGGAATAATTGTGTGAATAAACTGAAGACAATGAATTACTGCTGTGGGTAGAAGGGTTTAGAAATCTAGCCTTTTCATTCTTTGCCTTAAACTTGGCTGTTGTCATGAGAACCATTATGTTTCTTTCCTATATTTTTCTTATGACAACAATTCTGCATGTGATAATGTTTCACGTGATTGTGATTACTCTGCAAAATTATTTGTCTCTTCAGCTCATTAAAAATAAATGTGTAAATACCTTTCGTATATATATATATATATATATATATATATATATATATATATATATATATATATATATATCACTTGCCAAGTGCCAAATTCAAGAAATCTGACTTGAATTTACTTAAAGGGATAGTTCGGCCAAAAATGATATTTAAACCATGCATTACTCACCCTCAAGCCGTTTGAGATGCATCTGTCAATCTTGTTTCAGACGAACACATTTTCAGTTATTTTAGAAAATGTCTTAGACCCTTCAGTGGATATAATGTGAAGCAATGGGGTCCACCTCCTTCAAGTCCCAAAATGTGAATACATCCTTCACAAAAGTAATCCATCCGGCTCCAGGGGGATAAACGAAGGCCTTCTGAGGGTAATCCGTGCGGTTTTGTCCTAAAAATATACATATTTAAAACTTTATAAATGAAAATATCTGACTTCCGGCAACGATCGACGCGCGTTCACGGGTGATGGAAGTCGGCGTACGAGGTAAGGCGTAGCGTCGGAACTGTTGTGACGTAGAACGAACGCGCCAGCGCAGCCAGAGAGCAGAGCAAAACAAAACACGAAAGCGCGTGAACGCACGCGCGTCGATCGTTGCCGGAAGTCAGATATTTTCATTTATAAAGTTTTAAATATGTATATTTTTACGACAAAACCGCACGGATTACCCTCAGAAGGCCTTCGTTTATCCCCCTGGAGCCGGATGGATTACTTTTGTGAAGGATGTATTCACATTTTGGGACTTGAAGGAGGTGGACCCCATTGCTTCACATTATATCCACTGAAGGGTCTAAGACATTTTCTAAAATAACTGAAAATGTGTTCGTCTGAAACAAGATTGACATATGCATCTCGAACGGCTTGAGGGTGAGTAATGCATAGGTTAAAAATCATTTTTGGCCGAACTATCCCTTTAACATTTCACTGGTAGCTTTATTAGGAGTTATAACGTAATGCACTTTCAGTGCCAAATAACGATATAGTTCCCTCGCCATTTTTGTACTTGACATAAGTGACATGAGTGAATCAAATGTAAGACATACAAGCTCTCTACTAAAGTTACTGTCAAATAATGATTGGTGTGTGTTTATATATGCAGTTCTCCACCTCTGATCTTTCAGGACACAGACATCCTGTTTGCTCATAAAGAGATGAGCTCATACAGTGCCTGTCGCATCCTGCACATCTTCTAACAGCTAAGCTTTTGTATAGAATTGCATGTTGTGACACATTTGTGACATTACTTGCATTAAGCCACAAACACGGGTATATAATTGTTATTATGAGAGATGGAATTTCACACAGAGACTGGCAAATATTTGATGCCATGAGTGACAAGATCACCTTCACTGTACACTGTAAAAAAAAAAAGTTGCTTCAACTTAAAAAAGTAAGTGTTCATGCTGCCTTAAAATGTTAAGTTTAGTGAGCTTGAAATGTGAAGTTGTACTAAGTGAACTTGGATATTTGGACTAAACTTAAAATTTTAGGGCAGCACAATCACAGCTTACATTACAGAGTATGCCACAAATATACATGGTAATTTAATCATTAAATAATTTTATAGTTTTCTAAATTCACTAAGTGTTGGAAGATGGCAAGAAGTTAATTTTGGACACAGTATATGTCACTTTAACTTCTGCCGCCTCACAGCCCAACTTTTCCCATGCAAGGAGTTGCACTCTCTTTTTTCTAATGTAAATTCATGCTTAATTTCCATTTGATATTTTAGCACCATTGCACTAAACAAGAAAACAAGACGTATATTCTCATGTTTTTATTAACATACCACTATTTAATCAAATCAAGCCACATCAAAATATCATCAAGCATATGCCTTTTTTAAATCACTACGAAATTAACATTCACTGCCTCCTTCAGTGAAAAGACCCCTGCACAAAAGTAACTCTGCCTATGCTGCATCACCTATCTATCACATATCATCTAGTTAGTGAGCAAAACTTAACAATAAATGAATAGAGGGAATGCATTAACGTCACTTCCCCGCCGGAACACGCCCCCCTCAGCCGGACTGAGTGGCAAAAGAGCTGCTGCGTGGCTGGAGTTAATAGGGGAAACAGCGAAAACGCGAGTAAAACAAACTATTATCAGTTTAAACTAAAAGTTGGACTCGATATAGTGTTCCTTACAACTTATCAAAGATCCAGTGATCTATGGATATTGACATGCAGCCAGGAATCGTGTTTCCTGACATTTATATGTGCGTGATTTCGACGCCCGGGAAATAAATTAAGAGAATTTGCCTGTAAACGTTTTATATAAATAGAATATAGATAGGTCTAAATCCGAGTGATCACTTACATTAATGTTATACTGTATATCATCATATCGTCCAGCCCTAAAACTTGTATAGTTTTTTGTCAGTGTTTATTTAAAAACATCCAATTATGCAGAATATAGTCTGTTCTGTAGCTGTTTGCAGTCTGTAAAAATATACAGTACCTCAGATTTCTGGTCAAATCTAGTTGTACAGTCAATCGCAAAGCTCTTTCCAGTTTTAGATGTGTTTTGTGTGTTTTTCACGGCATTCACGCTGAAAACAAATGCCGCCGCTCAGTCTTTTTGCCACTTGTGGGCGTGACCGCATTCACCCCGGCCGACGGTGACGTCATGCGCATACCCTCTATAAAGTAAGTCTGGCTTCCTCACTCATTCTCCCCACACATACACACACACTTAACTCTGGAGCAAGTACCAGAAAATAGATTTTAGCTCCGGTTTCCATGGCAACATTAACCCCAAACCCCGAGACTGCATACGAGCAATCAAGATAAAATGCAATACATTCATTCTAATACATCAATGACTTAATTTAGTGCATTTCTCATTTGTGGGTTGATTAGTCTAGAGTTATTACTTTGTTGTTGTTGTTTACTTTGAATTATTGTAAACACATCTGGCACTTACAATAGGAAGAATCAAAAAAACAATTTCGATACAAAACTCATGGCAGGTGATTGGTTATCATGTCACCTCATTATGTTCACAATGTAAAGCTGAACGGGATGTTCATAAAATGATCATAAATCAATGTCATCTCACTTTGCCTGTGCCTCAGCCATGATACTATATCTTGTAAAGTAAAATGTGTTTTTCTTTGAAAACCAAAACAACAAATATGTCTTTATAGTAATGTTAAAATACAGTATTTTTTTTTCAAGTGTTACAAGAAAACATATTGTTGCTAAAACAGATTTGCAGTAGGCCCCTGTGATGGTCTTCCACAAGCAAATCTGCATTAAATGTTTGGTTAGCAGAACAGCAAATAAAAAACTCTCTTGAGGAAAAACCATAGATGCTCCCGTACCCACCGCAGCAGTACTATAAATAATAATAAAAAAACACATTAGTCTCAGTTTATACTAACAACGGTGTGTGTCTATCCCACAGAGAAACAGGAAGCGCTGGCTAATTCCAGAGGCCTAGACTGCAGTTTCTCAGCCTGCTCTCGGGGGGCAGCATGACAAGCCAATTAAAGCACAGGAAACCCACCAAGATAAACATTCAGAGCAGAATGATCAAAACAATGAAGATTTCCTTGCAGCAAGAGGATAAACTCAAATAGCTGTACAATGAAACAGGATGTGAGGCAAATGCTCAAATGCTCAAAAGTTGATAAACTATTTCTATATAATAAATCCTGGGTTGTTTAACCCAATTTTGGGTCAAATATGGACAAACCCAAACATTGGATTAAAAATTCAATGTAAAACATGTTAACCCAACGGCTGGGTTGGTCCATATTTGACCCAAAATTGGGTTAAAACAATCCCGCATTTTTTAGAGTGGGAGCCATAGACAACATGCAGGAAATGATGAGCCTACTTGTGCAGAAGCATACTGCATTTACAGCTCAGCAGTTTCCATGCTGTATTTCCAAGTGCATGAATGTCAGAAGGTCACTGACTCCCGCTTGGCTTCGCTCTCTACCTATAACCACCAAAAACAGCAGGAATTACATCAGGGCATAGTCAGTCCCGTCTGTAATTCATTTCTCCTGATGAGTGTGTATGAGTGCTCTGGATCGGAGATGGTCTATGATGCAGAGCAAGGCCATGTACCTCCCCAGGACACTACAGTGTCACATCATGAAAGATGGTGTCATTTAGAGGGATGTATGGTTGAATAACTTGACAAGGAAGGACAAGAAACTGAATTGTTATACAATTTGATCTTATGCATTTGGGAAATGTGTCTTTGCAGTGATGCAAATAATACCTCGGAGTGTAACGATTCATTTGTTTTGCCAATACACCACCAAGTACATGTAGGTGTGTTCAGACCATTGATTTAGTTGGTAACCCAATTCAATGCAATGGCCACTAGTGAAACAAATGCTGTATGGAAGCTTGTTTCCGCCACAGAATAATTTTTTAAAGGATAATTGTGACTATTTATCTCACAATTCAGATTTATTTTTTTCAGAATTACAAGATATAAACTCTCAATTATGAGAAAAAAAGTCAGAAATGTGAGATATAAACTCGCAAAGTCAGAACTGCAAATTTATATATCGCATCTGACTTTTTTTCTCGTAATTCTGGGAAAAAAATAAGAATTGCGAGGTATAAATTATCAATTGTGAGAAGCAAATTTATATCTTGCATTTATGACTTTTTCTTGCAATTGAGAGTTTATCTCGTAATTCTGAGAAAAAAGTCTGAATTGTGAGACAAAGAGTCGCGATTATCTTTAGATTTTTTTTATTCCGTGATGGAAAAAAAAATGTATTTAATGTGCACTCGGTAATTTATTGATGCCAATGGTTACCTTGTACTTTACGCTGACCTGGATGCAGGATCCCACAAACTTCCATTGTAGAAATGGACTATTCAGTCAGTGACATAAAATGTATTCCATAAGTGTCCAAAAACAGCAGGGTTTCCTGGGTAAAAGTTGTAATATTTGGCTAGTCAATATGTCTGTATTGACAATATGTCTGTATTGAAAATATGTCTATATTGACATGTAGGGACCCACTGTATGTAAAATAGATCATCTTTTATTAAAGCTATATCATGTGAATGTTTAACCTGAACATTAATTTAACCATGAACATACATTTTCAAGCGTGCTATTAATTTATTGTGTAAAAAAAAATTTATTCAGAAAAAATTTTAGCACAAAATTGATTCTTTAAACTTCATCATCATTATCTGTAAAAATGCAAACAATGCTACTCGACTAAATGCTGTTCGATTATTTTACATATATATGTACTTATATTATAAAATGATTTTCCTCTTAAGTTACTTTTGGTGTAAATTGTCCTTCTCGTTCTTGGCTACATTGGGGATTCTATAATCCCCTATCAAAGAATTTTAAATCAAATCGATTTGCTGTCAACTCTAATAACTACATGTATATACATAAATGCATAGATGGATTAAAATTGAGAATACGACTCTGAAATCTCTCCAATTCCAGAAATGTTCTAGCACATGCCAAGTTAATTTGCGATGATGATATAATGATGTTTTGTAGGCCTATGCTAGAAATGTCTTTGTTAGAGCTTGCCTTCAATCTACACTCTTCTTATTTATTCAGTTGATACTTGTTTAAAACTGACAACAACTTTCATCATCTCCAACAGACCTGGCATGTAGTGATATTCAGATTTTACAGTTTATCATATTGAGCAGTACTGAAGCATTAGTCATTTTTTCCACAATATCTTGAGAACAGGATTTACTCTGAGCAGAATTCAGTTGCATTGCATATCCGATTCCTTCAGCATTATTGGCAGTCTGAAGCGTGTTCTCCAGCATATGTCGGTCAAATGAAAGACAACTCGGGTAACCATTGCTCACATTACTAAAGAACCACATCAAAATAATTTAACACAAAATGGCAGGTCAGCTGGAAGGAACATCCATTTCATTTCCAATTGAAATGTTATCATTAATTGCATGTTCTCATGCTACACTAATGAAGGAGGCTGTCATAAGACACAGACGTACTACCAATCATTTTCTAAATAGCTTCGGGAGCTTTTGGAATTGTCTTTTGATTAGTTTTTCAATCACTTGCTCTTCTACTTGCTGGATGTGAATGCAGATGACAGGCATGATGTGCTGGCCTCTGCTAAGGTCATGAAGTTTGTAAGAGCGTCCCATTGCGTACGTCCCGTCTTGGTTCTCTCATCAGAGGGGTCAGTCCTATTAGTACAGACAATGCACCCTGACCCTCTGGGCACAAGCCGTCAGATAAGAGAAACAAAACCCAACAAGACAGAACTGCTCAGCAACACACACATCCTGACCTCCAGTACCCTGCCCTATGGGAGTGTTATTAGAACCCCGAAGGGAAGCGTTTTTGTCTATGTGTGTGTGTTTGTGCGTGCCCATGACAAGTCAACCACACAAACAAACATGTCGAGGAGGGATATGCTGACAACTAAAGAACTGAGCTTCAAAAGAACTGAAACTTCCTCATGGAACACAAGCAGGAGAAAAGGAATATTTGTTCAACAAGTTTATTCCTCCACACACTCAGGTGCAGAGTCACTCTGTCTGAATTGAAGGAAAATAGTAGTGTATAAAACTCAGCAGACATGACTTTAATGTGAAAGACCCTTTTGTTGGAAGCACTGAATCTTTCCCTGAATCAGCTTTTAGAGCAATGACGTGACACTTATTTTCTGTCCTATCTATTCATTTATTTCAAAATAGGCCTACATTAAAATCACAAAACCACAAATACAATGACTGGATACATCTATTCTATGATAGCCATGTTTTTATTTCTGTTTTAAAAACAAAATTGGGTGATACAACTGTCCTGATTTAAAACCTGTCCTTATTAAAAAACAGAAATTCTTGACATGCAAAATATTTTAGAAGTCATGTGGTGCAACTACATGTATACAGAAACATGAATTTCTATTAGGATATAATAGAAAGGACCCCTGCAGACCCTCATGACTGTGTCAACTCAAGGCCAATAAGTATCTTAAAATATCACATGATTTGACCTTTGCATGAGAAGGCTAGTTCTAGTTGTAAAATGTCATGTGATGTAACTACACAAAAACATAATGCTTATATTTGCAGTATATATCAAGCGATTAAAATGTTTAATTAATTGCATGATGTGCCGATTCATTAATTGCACATCATAATGGCTGAGAAATGCCCTCTAAAAGATCATAAAGTAATATTGTGTTAAATGAGGAAAAACATCAAATAGACAGACATCAAATTGACAGATTCAACATAGAATGTATTGCATTATTGTGGGATCTCATTTGATGCTTTCAGAATTATATATTTTTTTAAATAATTTTGTTTCTATATTTTTAAAATTAACATATTATAATGACATTTTAATGTGCAAAAACTGTGTGCCTTTTACCCCATGTGTGGGGTAAAAGGCCCACCTTGCCACCTCATACATTTATAAGATTTTTAAATAAACAAACAAACAACCCATTTTTATGATTTATTCTCATACAAAATCTGTTGCTCCAATGTTCAATAAAAACTTTTTTTTTCTGCAATCATACACTATGGGCGTAGTGAAAAGCAGATTTTTCTTAAGCTGTGCCTTTAGCCCCTTTGTATATTTATTAAATTTTACAAATGTTATTTTAGTTGATAGTTGCACCACATTCATTAAACTGAAGCTTTTCTTGAAAATGGCTAAAAAATATATATAAAACTATAGGAAACCAACATGAATACAAAGAGTTTTTCTTCCTTTTATAAGATTTTTCCTTTTCTTGATCATGGTCATTGATCCTCTTAATGAACTTTGTCTTAGATGCAGGACTCTGAATTAAACCAAACCCCCTGTACATGGTGCTATCAAGCCCTGTGATCCTAAAAGCCCAGCCTGTACCCCTCTGAGCATGAACATGTACCTCCGTGTCATTAAGATGTTAAACATTGCTCTACACAGAACAAGAAGTAATGCTAATTTGTCAGCTGCATCACACCACCTGTGCTTGGGGCCACACATTGCACTTGACACTAACAACGGTTCAGATGACACTTAGCAGCAGAAACAAAAACGCTCCTTTATAAGGTTACACAAGGGTAACTAGCTTGTGTTTTTCTGCCCAACCAATTTTAACACGTGCAGTGCTGTTGTTTATACTGTTCGGATGTACAGGAAGAAGATGAGGGGATTACAGAGTGAACAATCTGCCATGACAACTCAGTTTCTAATCTATAGTTCTGTTGATTTCCCCATCATCCGCTAAGCCTCAGTGTTTGTGTGGGTATGGTGATCAAGCCAAGTACAGCTACACTTCTGTGTCATACGACACATCACGCACGGCTAATTAATGCCCCGAGTGGAGTGATGCTGATTGCTTTCGGTTGGACTAATGCCACATTATTCTGGCCCTCCACACTGCTCAAATGCCAGTCTTGATATTTACAGAGAGTCAGTGTTATGGGAATGAGTGCTGCTACACTGATCTATCAATATGGCAAACTGTCAGTCATAGTCGTGGGTGATTGATATTAGGAAATCTAGTTTAATATCCATTTACTGTGGCATTGAGCCTGATATTTATGAAGGTGATGAGGGTGAAGGGTTTTATTGATTTATTATACTCTCGCAGACAAGCAAGCATTGTGAATGTGAACTGTACAGTCTATTGATCTCGCATGAATTACATGTGATTTTTTTTTGTTTTTTCTACACAGAAGTGAGGGGGGCTGCCACAAATGGAGGGATATGCTTCCACCCACCCTGTAGTACTTATTTTACAATGACTGTGAAAGAAGGATAAGAGGGGGCAAATGGAAGGAACAGAGAAAGAAGGAGGAAGACAGATTGAAGACATATTAAGAGAAGATGTCACATCTTAAAGTCTGAGAAAGAAGCCAACTTTTAGTTTGGTATGCATTTCACAAATGCAAGACCTGGACTACAGAGAGACTGTTTTCAAAAATATACTCAGAAGTTGAAGCAGATTCAGCTTTTGGACTCATTAACAAAAACATTTAGGCCCAGAGAAACTGCTCAAGTTGGGCAACAGTCATGACTTCACAGCCCAAAAATGTTCAGCACTGCAAATAACTAGTGCCGTGAAGTATTGGTGCAGTCCAATATGAACTACACCAGCAGAAAATGAAGACACAGCTAGTGTAACACCTCTCCACAGGCTATGCAACATTAACCTGTAAACGAGTGCTTAATAGCCTGGGTTATCATGAATATGAGTGTCTGTGCGGGTATGTGCTAAAGTACAGCATGACTCAGCAAGCAGAATCCCATAATGTTTAAGGGCTATAAATATATCCTCATTTACTGAATATCATGTCAGATTTCAACAGTAACCCTAAAGATTTAGTACAAAGACTACTCACTAACGCTTCTTATTTGCAGTGCAATGGGACAGTCAATACACTCCCATAACAGTGCAAACAATAATAACACAAAATTTTGTATCAGAAGGCATGAAAAAAGTATATCATAAGCACTGAAGATAATATATAGCACATAAAATGAAAAAAAACTATTCTCTTTCTATAATGTGTGAGACACAGACAGACAGATATATATATAATATCTATCAGATAGATCCATAATATTATGTATTTCCAAGTGAAGCAGGATATTTACCAATTAAATGAATATGAGCTTGTTAAAACAATTCCTAAGTATAAATATTAGACTATTAAAATATTAGACTTAAAATGATCTGATAGTCTGTGCGAAGTAAGTGATGTTAAAAAGGAAAGTCATTTCACAGCAAGAGCGAAGTAAAGTTATTGACTAGTTCTGATTAAAGATTATGAAGACTTTGAAAATGAAGGCCAAGCACCAATGAATTGTTAATAAGAGCATGAATGTACATAAACGGATAGTTCACTCAAATGGGGTGATTCTGTCATCATTTACTCACCTTCAAGTTGTTCCAAACCTGTGTGAGTTTCTTTCCTCTGCTGAACACAAAAGAAGATATTTTGATGAAGGTCGGAAACCAAACAGTTGATGGGCCCCATTGACTTCCATAGATACTATGGAAGTCAATGGGGTCCATCAACTGTTTGGTTACCCATACTCTTCAAAATATCTTATTTTGTGTTCAGCCGAAGAGAGAAACTCATACAGGGTTGGAACAACTTGAGGGTGAGTAAATGATGACAGAATTTTCATTTTTGGGTGAACTACCCCTTTCAAAATATAAATATGGTTCAGGGTTAAAATATTTGCAAAACTATAAACACATTAAGTCATAAAGACAGCAATAGTATGCTTAAAATATATATTTTACTAAAAGACAGAGAACACTGCCTGTAATTTAATGTCATTATATAACTCATTATCAGTAGTGCATCTACTACTAAGCTGTAAAAGGATCACTACTGAAAAGGGACACTGTACATTGTGTGCATAGTTTATAGAGGTGACAGCATTAACAGCTTATAATGCCAGTCGTCTGTTACTTTTTCTTCTAACAGTTTCTTGTAAAAAAACCCCACAAGGATTAGATTAGCATGCAGACACGCAAGGCACTTATGATAATCTAATATCAAGTGTGCATATTTTATACAAGTACAGGTTGGCCAAGTAATCGTGTTGTGAGAGGTGGGCAGGCCGAAGGAGGTCATAGTTATCTCCCCGTAGCGTGTGTTAAGAGTATGTCTTATTAATGACAAAATAAGACAGGTTTACTGGAGATTAAATGGCAATTATCTTGTCTACAAAAAGATGGTAACAGCTATTATGACATCAGAAAATGAAGCTCGGAACACTTAATGAGCAATGAGGATTTTTGGATTCCAAGGAAACACAGCACGGTTACTCGTCTCTTTGACAATAAGGCCCTTGTTGCTAAGCAATCCAAGGCATTGTTGATATACTATTATAAAGCGAGAAAACATGAAATCTGACGTCGCATGCATGCTGAGATCACGTGGAACACCTGTTCCTAGCCCTGACAGACAAGTCCACGCAGATGCGTAAACACCTGAGCACATGCGTAAACATCTGGATGCCGTATAACACTCAGCGTGAATAATGACAATATAATTGCTGTGTGTGTGTGTGTGTGTGTGTGTGTGTGTGCGTGTGTGTGTGTGTGTGACTAAACCATTTCATAACACAGAAAACGCTTACCTGGGTTCTGCGATTCACTGCGCATGCTCTGTGGTAATCGTGCACTCCAATAGGATGAGTATTCGCTGTGCATGAAGTCCACCAAGTTCATGTTCCCTTCAGTGCAGTACATTTCCGTCAGCATTTTTATAAAGGGATGCATTGTCATTTGGTAAAGGGATGAAGACAAATAGTTGCATGAAGCATTCCCTTGAAATATACTCCCATGACAGTAACTTGAAAACATTGGCCAAACTGATCCTTCAAGCCATGGTGTCGCTGACTCTGTTGTACAAGGTGTTGTGAGACGATGTGAAACGGTTATTTTGGCCTAAGTATTCCAAAATGTGACTGATGCTTAGAAAAAAAGAATCCTTGATTGCGTGATGATGTTTTAAATATTGTGCTATTGAACACAAACTAACATGATCGATTGGTTTTTCAATACTCACAAAAGGGACTGACTATAATGACTCTTTCAGTCACCGTGGACAATGTACAAATAACCACACAGGGGTGTGCTAAAGGGGTTTTTACCAGTGTAGTACTGAATACTGCCATGCGGACACACGTTTGCCATAATGAGATTTAAGATAGCATTGCCTTAAGTTAGGCTACAACATGCTGCTTTCCAATTATGTATAATCATTTAAACTGGCTATGTTAAAATAAGTCATTACTATTAACTGAATTGGTTCTCAACAGTGAAGATTGCAGCGCATGTTTGCTATTATTTCGAATTAATTAATAATGCAATTTTTATTATGGTTAGGCTATTAGTCGTTTTTCGATGTCCTCCCTCTCTACCTCAGTGTTACATCTGTTTCTTTCCTCTGCATTAAACTGGGAGACTATAACATAGTTGATGATAGTGCAAACGATTTAAACGTTATTGCATAATAGCATTAGATAAGAACTCGACTCTTTTCCCTACAATTACTGACAAATGTAACTCATAAAGTGCCTATGCAAGTTCCTTGTTGTTGTCTTCATTAATGAACCGGGAGTCGTTTAGTTCTGTCAACTGAACTGAACAGGTGGGCAGATAGAGACATCTCTCTCCACGTCACGTAAAGCTGGTGATTTTTGCGTTGCCTGTCACGTGATTACAGGGTATGTTTCTCTACAAAAGTAGCCACATTGCAAAAAAATGTTTCAGCTCAGGTCCAGAACTTAATGAGTGTGTTTTGTGTGTTAGCGCACGCGCGTAGACTACTGTAGGCTAAATGTCTTCAAGTTGTGCATGTGTGCTGTTAACTGATTCATTTGTGCAGTCATCTTCATGAAAACCTCCTGGGGAGGTTATCGTTCTTCCATTATCATACATCTGTCTGTAGGGTTCGTGAATGTGAACTGTTTTTTCCGCCTATGTCAGTACCGTTCCCTCTGCTAGGGCTCTGCGTGTCACCCCCACACAGGGATTCTGTTACGCCCTCCTCCATCTCCATATACTCAGCTGCCTTGTCACCCAAAGACGACCCCGATTGGGACCCTTTGCATTTTCTTAGGAAATCCGTAAAATACGGGCAGCCCGGCGGTGGTTGTTCCACAACGGGCGTCTGGTCCTCGTTATCAGTCTCCCGGTGGTAGAAGTAGTTGAAGTTGGACACGATGACAGGTACTGGAAGCGCAATGGTCAGGACACCGGCAATGGCGCACAGCGAGCCCACGATTTTACCCCCGACCGTGATGGGCTTCATGTCCCCGTAGCCCACCGTGGTCATGGTCACTACAGCCCACCAGAACGCGTCTGGGATGCTGGTGAACTGTGACGAGGGCTCGTCTGCCTCTGCGAAGAAGACCGCGCTGGAGAACAGGATGACACCGATGACGAGGAAGAAGATGAGCAGCGCCAGCTCTCGCATGCTCGCGCGCAAAGTGTGCCCAAGGATCTGGAGACCTTTCGAGTGTCGAGACAGTTTGAAGATCCTGAACACGCGGACGAGACGTATTATTCTCAAGATCGCGAAACTCATTGCCTGTTGCCCGTTCTCTTCATGTTGAGCTAGGTCTGTGCCGAGAGTTATGAAATAAGGCAAAATAGAGACGATGTCTATGGTGTTCATAACGTTTTTAAAGAAATCAGCTTTACTGGGGCTCGCAAAGAAGCGCACGATTATCTCAAACGAGAACCAAATGATGCACACCGTCTCAACGATGAAAAAGGGGTCGTTGAATGGCGTAAATCCATTGTCTGCCTGTGTGGAGTTTTTACCTGGGCTGTGGAATTCTTTGTCGTCCCTGAATTCTGGCAATGTTTCCAAACAAAAAATGACTATGGATATGACGATGACCAACACTGACACGACCGCGATCCCCCTGGCTGCACTTGAACTCTCCGGGTACTCAAACAGCAGCCAGATCTGACGTTTGAACTCGTCCTCGGGCAGCGGCTTCTCTTCCTCCTTCACGAAGCCCTCATCCTCGCGAAACTTTAGCATTGCCTCTTCCCCGAGTTCATAGAACTTGACCTCCTCGGAAAAGATGTCAAACGGCACATTGGCGGGTCTCTTTAAACGCCCCCCTGACTGGTAGAAGTATAGAATGGCATCGAAGCTCGGTCGATTCCTGTCAAAGAAGTATTCGTTACGCAGAGGGTCGAAGTACCTGATTCTTTTCTCAGGGTCCCCCAGGAGAGTGTCCGGGAACTGGGCGAGAGTCTTCAGCTGAGTTTCAAACTTCAAGCCCGACACGTTGATGAAAACTCTCTCGCAGCAGCCGTACTCATTGTAAACATTTTCGTAGCCTGACTGGGGACGTCTGTCCGTTAACGAAACCGTCTCCTCTTCATCATGATCCATGATATAGACAAAACTCGACCTCTTGATTCCCTTGTCCTCCTCTTCCTCCTCGCCCTCCGCCTCGTCCTCCTCGATCATGACGTCCTCCTCAGATCCTAGGAGCGCCAACTCTGACTGGCGTAGATCCCCGCCGAGTGCCGCGCGGTTCCGTCTCCAGCGCGCGACGCCTCTTTCCCTTTTTCTCTCTCTGAGAAGTTGCTGTGGTTGCTCGTGGTGTTGCTGCTGCTGCTGCTGTTGCGGCTGTTGCGATGAGGAGGTGGAGGAGGAGGAGGAGGAGGGGCGCGAGGCGGTCCCGGCGCTACTGTTGTTGGCATTCGTTGAAGAGGCGGTGCGACTCTGATGCGTGTGGTTCTGGGGATGGCCACTCGACCCACCTCCCTCTCCGACCGTTCCAGCGTCAGCTGCCGCCGCTGCGCGAGACTGTCTCTCCCTCTCGCGCTCTCTCTCCCGTGCGCGAGCCTGGGCATATCCATAGGGCAGGTGGGTGTTACAGCCCCCGCTGTCCGCGCCCACCATAGCAAATTCCATCTTCTCAAACTACGAAGTGTTCAGAATGATGGAAAACAGGCGGAAGAAATAGGCTGAGCAAAAGACGAGTTCAGCAAGTTCATAAATGCACTTGACTGGCACTGTAGGTCCGCTACCTTCGGAAGTGCTTTAAGGTCTTTCAGTGCACTTTCACTTATTGTAATTGGACTTTACAATTGTGGCGAAGCGACGTGCTTCTGGTGACATCATAATTATCATCCTCATCATCTTGAAAAAAATGTGCCCAACAGTTATAGAATCCATGTGCATAGCGCGCGCGCGTTATCCAAAGAGAAACTGAATGGAGGAGAGAGAGCGGCTCTTTTCCGTTAACTGAGGTCGGTCACCGTAGAGACTTTATTCGCCTATAAAATCACTGGTTCCCATCTTCGCTGTGTGAGGGAGGGGTGGGGTGTAGGTTTGTTCCGTACTCTGTCCCTTCAGTGGATATGAATGAATCACAAATCCGCTTGACACCAGCAACAGCTGTAAAGAAAAGAAAAACGTGTTGTAAAAGGCAAACTGCACATCATCATGTAGCCGAGGCAGACTGTGATGGATATGCTTATGAGCAAAAAAAAATTAAATAGTAATCAGGAACAAAGGCATAAGTCAATATTTTTGTGCTACATAATAATAATAATAATATGGCACACCCTTATGGTAACAGGCCAGACAAGAAAACAGGAAACAGCGCGTGATACTGATCCAAAATCTCTTGACAATTAATTATAACAGTCGTCGCACGAAATTTATCAGCTCTCTCATCCACCTTCCATTATTCGAGCCACTTACGTAGAAAATGATTTGAGGACGTCTTCACAGCTTTACCCTTCATATAACAAGCTAGAGATGGCTGAGGATGTAAATCCCAGGTTTGTCCAAATTTCCCTCTTGCTCAGGGAATCCAGATATTCCTCGACGTAGCCAAAAGCAGAACATGACACCTTAACAGTCAGGTGTTATCGCATTCGAGGAATGACAGCTTTGGCCACGGCTCGCCGTTGGGTCTTTATTCAACAGGATCTCTCATCACCTGCCCATCTCCCCCTCCTCAAAAAAACATGCACCCCTGCATTTAAGCCTGGACTCACACTCACCAAAAAGCAGGTGCTGCTATACCAAGAGCATGCTGCGTGGCTCGATAAATCACACGAGCGGCGTGAGAATCGAGATGTATCAAAGTTTTAGGATGCCATGTGAAATAGCCTTAGGTAAGTATGCGCAGCGCGCATCTGTCTGCCGCTCAGTCTCGCCCGTTGACCATTGTGCTCGTGTTATTGGGGAGCTGAGCTCCGCCGCGAGAGGCACGTTTACGCAGCGCGCAGAGCTCGATCGCCCCCCAGTGGCCGTGGCAGGCCACTGCGCGCGAACCGGTGTGCTGCAGTTCTCAAACTTCGACAGCCCCTTGTGCATCTGTTGACATCCAGTTCATCGCAACTGCCTACCCGAGGGACTGCTGCAGAGCACGAGCTGCACACACTAAGCAGCCTGTGTGTGGCTCTGTCAAAAATTGCCACATACACTTTCTGTCACGGGCTGTTTGTGTATAGTCATCGTTTGGAAAAAAAGATAAGAATGTAAACATAGCATAAAAAAGACTTATGTGATTGTGTCGTGAGGGCTCTGCAGTTCCACTCTTCCACGGTCCATTAAACAAGCAGGAGTTTATACAAATACCATAAATAAAAGATTCACCTCCCTTAGCTAAGCACAAACTGAGGTCCGGGGACCTCGAAGGGTCGAAAAGGGGGTGCTACAGGATCCAGGGAAAACTGGAGGGGAAAAAATTGTTTCACAACATTTCGTTTTAGAGCTGTTTTAAAATGTTGACTCAATGTGTCAATTAAACATGTTTAACTTAATATTTTTTTAAACACATTTATCAGATTTTGAAAGGATTCCTGCTCTTAATAAACAGCAGATGCATGAGATTAATCACTGGGTTTTTTGGTTTGGGTTGTTTTGAAAATAGCACCTAAATCTGCATACTTTAAATTGAATTGAAAATGTATTTCTTAAGATTTGTACATCTAACATGTCTTTAGTGAGTAGTATAGCTGAAAGATGCTGTCAACTTATTGGAAAGTAGTTTTTTTCCAGATAATATTTATATCAATTTGTTTTTGCCTTTAGTATACAATGGAAATATAATGACCAATGATTTTATTTTGGATCTTGGCATTAAAAGGTTTGAAAACACCTGGTTTAGCTCTCAGTCGTGCAGAATGATGACACTGTAAAACTGCACAAAAAAACATAACAATCAAGATTATTTAGACAAAATTCAAACTGATCTTTGTACGAAAGCAAAATGCAAATGATAACTCCCACTACGCCACCTGACTGTTTCTTTTTTTTATAAAAAAGAGCTTTAGAAAACCAGTATCATCAGCAGCACTGTTTAAGCCACGGGTGCTTTATGTATCACCTGGAAAGCAAATACTTTACCTTGCAAGGAAGCCAAGGAAATGCTCAACAAAAACCAGGTCTGTCATAGAGTGGGAAATGTGTGCTATCAGAATGATCGGGCTGTTTGATCCAGCTAATGCAGCAGACATTGTGTTTGCTCTTGGTAAAACAGTTTCCATTGACCAAACTTTACAATCTTAACAACTGTGCATTGACATCTTGCTGTTTTATTATTCAAATGCCCTACCTCACTAATGAAATGCAGTAGCTTCTATGGCCGTAGCTTATGTTTTGGTCTATGCTTTTCAATTCTGTATAGGCTATAGAACCTGCATCTGGCACTATACAGAATAAAAGGGGGCAGTATTTCACAAGACAGCATTTTGTCGTTGTACTATTGATGGGCAAACACAGGATGGCTGCTTTTTAGAGAGTAAAGATTCTGAATGTAGGTTGTGGGTGTGCGATTGGATAATGGCTTATAGTTATTAGAGTAATGGTGCTGAATGCATTGTAGGCCAGAAATGCAGTCTTGAATATGACTGTGGCTCCAGTAATAATTACATTGAGACCTGAGTAAATGTGAGAATTACTGAGTCAGGCAGCAGCATTTTGGATGCACTGATAGGAGTGAAAAGGCAGATTGTCTTATTCGGATGGGGCACTTGTCGCTGCATGATAAATGAAGGTCATTGGGTCATCTTGGACAATTTCCAAGATTTGTACAAATCAGGAGTCAATTACTGTACAACCTTCAAAAGCGATGGAAAGAGCCTGAAAGAGAACATGGCTGAAAGAAAAAAAAGCTTCGTTTTGTCAAGGTTGAGCTGGAGCTGAAAAGACAAAGAGACAGACTGAGATCTGTAAAAGAAAATGAACAGAATCAAAATGAAAATTCAGAACACTGTATAAACTTTTAAACAGATATTGGTCAAGGCAATAAAGGTTTGGCCTGCAGCTATATGAAATGAATGCTAGATATTTTCTCAAAAATGTCTCTGTAATATAACTATTCTTGAATTCATTCCATGTAGCTGCAGGCCAAACCATTATATATATTTACACAGTAAAGTATTTGTCAGGCATGATTGCAATAATCGCACGATGATGCGGAATATAAACAAAATAAATCCAACAGGAACTTGCAGGAGATAACAGGAATAATAACATCATCACAGAACCACGTAATACAACAAACACACCAAACAAAGAACTGGGAGAACTGAAGGTTTGAATACACAAGGGAGGATAATCAACAGAACAAGGAACAGGGGCCTGTACCATGATGGTAGTTGAACAAACTCAGGGTTTCAGGATTAGTTTCGAGTTGACAAAACCAAACCAATCCAACCAGGTTTTGTTGGTACCATAATGCTGATCATCAATTTTCTCTGTCAACTCAGGCTTTGATCCTGAGTTTAGGTGTGACATCAGTAGCGAACAGCCAATCACATGCTGAGAGAGAGTGAAACTCTTTTAAAACTCATTGCGAGAGAAGCAGCGCAATTCACTTATTAAATAAAAGTATTCAAATATTAAGAATTTAAACAAATTTACACAGCAAGAAGAAAATAGCTGTCTATGAAAGAGGACAACTAAAAGAAAAGGTCTTGCTATATTAGTGCAAGTAAAAGTTGTGAAGTTAGTTTATACAGTTGATAAGGGTGTAGAGAGAATTGAACATTTAAGCTCACATGTAGTCATTTTATAGCTTCATTTATTGATTCTAAATACTTATTCATTTAAAATCTGCATAATAATAATTGATGAACTGAAATTGTACATGTGAGATCGTTTAAGGGTATAAAAATTACATAAATAATTTCTAAATCATACAAATTTATTATTCTAAAAAAGCATTACTAAAAGCCAGATGATTTTGTCTTTAAAAATCATTTGCTATGTAGTGACCTTTAATTTGGAGTAGAAACAGGTGGAGTGACTTTATCGCGTCAGACATGTGTCACTTTGCTCACTGCTGATTGGTCCAAGTTCGTTTTGCAACCTCTTACCTGGAATATAACCTGCCCCGGACCAGGTTAGCCGTGGAGCGTAAGTTACTATGGCGATGAACACTGCTAAAAGCCAAACCACTTTCATGGTGCCTAAAACCCAGGGTTGGCGCAAACTAAACTGAAACATACCTGGCTAGCCACCTAAACCGGCTTCATGGTATAGGCCCCAGGTGTGTAACTAAATTAACAACCTAAGAATGTTATACTGTAAAAACACTAATATTGTGAAATACTATTTAAAATAACAGTTGTCCATTTAATCAGGATTCTGATTAATAGAAAGTAAAAAAAATAGAAATTGTTTGAAAAATAAATTAAATATTATATAAAAAATCTAAAATTGGTAACACTACAAGTATACAGTAATAAAGTATTCACATTAATAATTTGTATATTGTAGTCTCAATATTGTTATTATATTATAGGCTTAATACAAATAGTGAGTTCTTCATTCATTGTCACTGTAATTAACCAAATTATTATTGTTTAATAGCTCATATGTAAAGAGTTAGATAATGTTTTTTATGCTTTGTTAACAACGTATTAACTGTAAATAGTTCTCACTTTAGATTGGTTCACGGAAAATGTCATTAATGAAGTCCTTTAAACGAACATTTATTAGACATAAATTGCATCAGTATTAAGTGTTCCTTGAATATGTGTGTGTGCGTGCGCCCGTGTGTATTGGATTAGTGAAAGGGGATTGAATATACAATTAGTACTGAATAAAAACCACTACGAGAGTCCCTTAAACCACATATTTGTATTTGTAAATACAAATACAATAATAATACAAATTGTATATGTATTTGTAAACATTTTAAGGAAAACTGAATATAAATGTCATTTATGTCCAATAAAGTTTGGTTTAAAGCAGCACTAGGTAACTTTTCAACCTTCATAATATATTTCCAAGTGTCTTGTGATGGTACATCGACTTACAATAGGTTGAATGACACGTCTGCCATAGCCTGACGGGGTCTGTGGCGTTTTTAATCGTACTTTTAAACTTCGGGTTTCGGGTAGTAACCAGCGAACAAAGAGAACTACAAAATTCGACTGCTTTACGGCATATACGTCACTTCCACCACCACCTTAAAATCGGATGTGCGAGCCAAATGTTATAGTCATGGCCGAAGCAGCACAGAAAAACAAGAAAGCAAAGGTTTTATCGGAGCAAAGGAAAAAGAGAAAGTGATCGCGTTAAAGGCAGAACGAGAATCAACATTGGGCCAGCGTTTTCTCGCTGGTGTGAGCTGAAGGAGGAGGAGGGGTACCCGACCGATGCGGACTTGGCTGTCATGCTTTTGGACTAGTAAGTATATTGCTTGCATACTATCTCTTTGTTTTTGTTTTTGTCTGACTGACTATGTTACGGAAGCTATCTTATCCTCCGTTTATCTTCATGAATCAAGTAATGATAGTAGAGTAGCGAACTGTGATATTTGTTTATTTGTCTTGCCTCAAGCTATAATGCAAATCGATTTGTAAAATTTGCAGATTCATTTATGGTAGCTTGATATTATAATATTGACGATATATGGTTATTATCTACCACTCAAACATTGGATTGAAGTTTCATATAGATTCAGTAAAACGGTAACCAATAGACTAGGCTACTATAATGACGCTGGCTTGTAAACGTGATCATCGCGATCATTTGTCGTTAGAAAAAAATAAAACCCATGAAATTATATTCATATGACATGCTGAAATATATGCCACTGTACCTGGGATGAAGACATTTCACACGTGACGCAAGCAGAACACCTGCATGAGACCTCCTCCTACAGTGTTCAGGGCTATCATGGTTGTCAACAAATGCACGTGCATGTAGGATGACAGAATTTATGACAGTAGTAGAGGACAATACTGTTTCCCAACTGTAGGGGGACCCCGAGAGCAAAAGTTACCTGGTGTTACTTTAAAGCACTTAAATAATAAAATTGTCTGTGATCTAATCCAAATTGAGAACTATTTACTCCTACTAACCAATTAACAATTCCTTTAATACAAGCTAATGAAACAATAATAATTGTGTTAATTACAGTGACAATGAATGAAGAACTGACTATTTGTAGCCTATTAATATATTAACAATGTAGAGGTTACAATATATAAACTATATGAATAAACTATAAACTAATAGTTTGTTAATTATTTGTAAGAACTTTATTACCGTATACTTATTACAAAGTGTTACCCTAAAATTCGAAATGCTTTTACTGTCACGTTAGATCATTTAAATGCATCCTTCACCAGTTAAATTCATAAATTACCCATTACACATTTGAACGCCTGTGAGCATCTCAATATATATATATATATATTGATATATATATATGTATATTAAAATATTAATAGATAGATCTGGTGGTGAAAATGCAATTATTAGACCATTTGACATGTCAAATACATACACCGACATAAATACTAACATGCTGTGTGTGCTGCAAATTGTGATATGGTCTGATGCCTGTTATTTTTCTTGTAGGATCATCACCTACATCTGATATATGAGAAACTGTTTCAAATAGGTACAAACTAAACAGATTCAGTGGAGATTGAAAACTGATTGATTTTTATGTTATTAAAATGTTCTTAAATATGTCTTGTTTGGCAGATTTTTTTGTCAAATCTCCTCCAACAGATGTAGGCTATGTTCTGTTGAAGCAGTCATGTGTGGATCATTCAGAGAAGTCAAGCTGTTGTTCCAGTGGTTTTCAATCCAACAATCGTGCTGTAGAACGCTGACCTTGAAAAGCAGAACATCAGTGGTGGCCCTTACATGGATCCGGTTCTATCTAAGCCTCTCGCAGACTGAATGCCATGGCCACTGGGCTTTTAGGGATTTGTGCCACCTCCACAAATGCAGTATAAGACATGGCTGCTCTCAACTAGACGTGGGCGTCATGTCTGACAGGAGGGTATAAGTGTCCATGTGAATGGAGGTGAATTGATTTTGTCTCAGCGAAACTCCAGCAGGTAAGATTGACATGAACTTTATGAGTGTAGTTTGACCTCTGTTTGAATGTGTTTGTTAGTTGCTTTGCCCAAACCAAATCTATATAGACAGATTTATTCATCCTTGTTAGTCATGTATCAACTTTTTGTTTAAGTTTTTGTTTGTGTTTTCCTGTTGTTACGTCCAAGGACGTGTTCATTGTGTGTCTGTAACATACCGGGAGTGTTATGTGCATGTGTATTTTGTATTTTGTCTTCTCGCTCTCTCTTTCTCTTTTCTTGTGTGTCTTTAATAAGATTAAGGGTTACCACCTGTGCTCGTTAACCCGTGAGCGTTGTCCGAGCACTGATTGGTGGTGCGTGTCCTGAGGAGTCTAATGGTGTGTTCATAGGCCTACCGAACGCGAATAGAATAGAGCGTCAAATACGCGTCTATCGCGTCTAGTTAGACGCTTGAACATTCGCTCGAGTTCAAAATTTTCAACTTGCGCGGAAGACATAAGCGGCAAACGCGTCACCCAATTCGCGTCATTCGCAACGCCTGGCGCGAATGATGCGTCTATTCGCGTCTTTGCATTGACTTTGTATGTAATCCACTCGCGCAAATAGGCTAATTAAATTCGCGTTAGGTGTGAACACACCCCAATAAGGCGCTATTCATATACAGCGCCTAAAAACGCGTAGAAAACGCTAGGCGCGCCGCGTTCTCCTTTTTCCAAAGCGCTAGGGCGGCCGGTTGCGCTCCGGAGGCGTCTGTCGTTGCTGTGGTTGGTTGCTGTCGTTGTCCCTTTGGTGTGTGTGGTCACAACGTGTGTCCTAACGTGACGTTATTTTTCTTTTCATTATGATCAGTTAAGAGTGTGTGGGTAATGTAGGGTGGAGGATACCCATAATTTTTCTCCTGTTTAATGGTTAGTTCACGAGTTCACACGTACATGAAATCTACAGTAAGGGCTAGCGCAAAATGCGTAGCCTATTTGGCTTGCTGTCCGGGGGAGGGCTCCGGGCTCGGAATTTTGCCCGAATCCAGAGTAGCCTACTCCCCCCTATACTGGGGTAGACCCGGTCGAGTGTGAGGTGATGGGGTGGCGGAGGGATGCTGAGACACTTGTCGTGAGACAGGAGGTGAGGAAAAGCTTTATTTATACCGGCTTCCTCTAGAGCTGATTGGTTGATTACCTGAACATGCTCCTCCCGAACTTTGTTAGATAAAACTTAATTTAGGGAGTGAGGGAAGTTATCTGTTTTGTTTTGTTTTGTTTTCTGTTTTGTATAAGATAATGTTATTCCCTTTTTAGGTAGAGGTTATTATTTTTATTTTTTTTATTTTGCCCTCCTCCTGAGGTAATAAATTGTTTTTGGATTTATTTGTAATGTGTTCCTTTACTTTATATTATTAATTTCTTGTCTAGCTTCGGCTAGAGTAGGCCTACAAAAAAATAAATAAAAGGCAGACATGCCATTTCAAAGTGAACTTTGTTTGATTATTTGGTGAATCTGGGACTGGAGAGCTGGAGATCCTCAAAGTCTCTCCACTGTTTGTTCGTCGTTCCCTATTTTACCCCTAGACAAAAAGGGGAGATGCAACACTGTGCTCTGGGTTAGCTTACACTCTTTCAATTGTGATTTTCTTTTGAAAAAAAAATATAATTTAAGCAGTAGGCCTAAACATCAGTGCTAATACTCTTTCCCCTGTAGTACCTGTATTTGATCAGCCGCACACTTTCGCATTGATTCCCAGATGAGGATGCGCTTCGTTGTTATGGTGATGCTGTTGCCAGCACTAATGAGGGCAGGATCAGAATACAGGTCCAGCTGTCGGCTTTCCAATATCTCCATTAACGTGGAAAGTGAGGAATGTGGCAGCTGCATCACAATCGACACCACTGCCTGTGCCGGGCTTTGCAAAACACAGGTAGGATGAAGTAATATTCTTGTAAAACTTTAATTTGAGATGTATGTGTGCACATTAGACATATCTGTGATAGTTTTAATATTTTTCAAGCCTCAAATTTATTCCTGTGATGGCAAAGTTGAATTTTCAGCATCATTACTCCAGTCTTCAAATTCACATGATCCTTCAGAAATTATTCGAATATGCTGATTTGGTGCTCAATTATTATTTATGAATAATGGTTCTTATTATCAATGCATTGCTGCATAATATTTTTGTGGAAACGTGCTACTTTTTTCTAATTTCTTAGATGAATAGAAAGTTCACAAAACAGCATTTATTTGAAATAGCAATCTTTTGTAACATTATAAATGTCTTTACTGTCACTTATGATCAATTGAATATATATATATATATATATATATATATATATATATATATATATATATATATATATATATATATGTGTGTGTGTGTATAAATTATATATGTATGAAACAGCGTAGTTTAAGTGCAGACATTTTGTTGTTGTTGTTTCAGTTATAATAGCACCAGATAAAAGGGAACTCAAATATTTTCCATTTTGACAGGAAAGAGTTTACCGTAGCCCCATGATACAGTACTACCAGAACATCTGTAACTTCAGAGAATGGACCTATGAGACCTACGAGTTTAAAGGCTGCCCTGCCGGGGCTGACTCGGTTTTCACTTACCCTGTGGCCCTCAGCTGTGACTGCAGCAAATGTAACTCTGACATCACAGACTGTGGAGTTCTCAGCCAGCAGACGTCCAGCTGCACTGCGCATTAGACAAGGAAACCAAACCATTTGAAAGCCTGTTGTACAATTTTGAATATTCAGTTTTTCATAATCAAATGTAAATTGCATAATGGATAAAACAAAAATTAAACATTTCTGCTTTGCTTGTAAGTATCAATAAACATAACATATCATACTGAAATAACCCATACACATAAAAAAATATATATTTTGGCTTCCAACAGGTCATCTGTGAGATGTTGATTCATCCTGTTGTTTTTCTGGAATCCTCTGTAGGCTCTGGTGTCAATAATCTCAGTCAGGCACAAACTGCACCATTAAAACAGCTTACACATTGCATAAACAGAACTCATTTCCTGTGATAAACCATCTGTTCCCAAGTACTTATGCACACAGGAACGTTCATTTTGCTTGTGAAATTGCTGCGTTTTTACCAGAGCTTATAATTGTTCTTCTGAGACCAACTGTAAAAATTTCTCTCTGTGAGGATGCTCTCTAATACACTGAGCAAACTCACTGAAACCATACTCGATTTACATTATCAAATTAGTAATGAATCAATATGAATATCAAAGAGTTTTCAGAAAAGGGGCAATCTCTTATACAAATAAAAAGAGAAATTAGTTATGGCACATCACAGAGCACCTTTAATACTCATGTGTCATAATAAAAGGATCAGATGATAGAAACAAGAGCCGGTACATTATAACAGACGCACTTGAAAGTGTCATCTACAAATTAAAACATGCATAACTTACAGTTGCTTAGGAGTAAAAACTTCACAAGGTAAAAAAAACCTCACATTATATATTGTGATATATATATATATATGTATATTTTTTTTTTTTAAATGGTTAATCAGGATTTTGATGAATTGATTTAAAACTGGCAGAAAATACACCTTAAATAATGACAAAAAAGGTTTACTATAGCCTTACATTTTAACAGTTGTAATAATTTTAAAAAGCTGTATCAATGCTGTGCAGCTTCACCTTTAAAATTGCATTGCCAGTTATTTGCACTGGAAAAAAAGCTTCATGCAGGCTTAGTTTTACTTAGACAAACTGCCTGTCTAGATGTGAATGTTTTGAAAATCATCAAATCTGCCTCATTCGAATTCTTTTGCAATACATTATCCCAGCTTCCAGTCAACTTTCTTGCTGTTTGTACGTGTTATTGTTGTGCAACTACAGGGGAAACTGGGCCTATAACATATTGTTCTTCATCTTGACGTTCCTGGCTCCTAGCACTGCAACGTGAGGTGGAGTGCCCTGAATGTGCACGATTAGACATATGGGCCAATTATAAAAATATCTTATACAATATCTAATAGATGATATCACCAAACAAATACTCAACTGCCCTAAGGTAATAACCAACAGCGTTTTCAGATGTCATCATAGATCTAAAGATGTATATTAATATATATATCTGTGTATATATATATATATATATATATATATATATATATATATATATATATATATATATATATATATATATATATATATACACACACATATATATACACTCACCTAAAGGATTATTAGGAACACCTGTTCAATTTCTCATTAATGCAATTATCTAATCAACCAATCACATAGCAGTTGCTTCAATGCATTTAGGGGTGTGGTCCTGGTCAAGACAATCTCCTGAACTCCAAACTGAATGTCAGAATGGGAAAGAAAGGTGATAAGCAATTTTGAGCGTGGCATGGTTGTTGGTGCCAGACGGGCCGGTCTGAGTATTTCACAATCTGCTCAGTTACTGGGATTTTCACGCACAACCATTTCTAGGGTTTACAAAGAATGGTGTGAAAAGGGAAAAAAAAACATCCAGTATGCGGCAGTCCTGTGGGCGAAAATGCCTTGTTGATGCTAGAGGTCAGAGGAGAATGGGCCGACTGATTCAAGCTGATAGAAGTCAAGTCAAGTCAAGTCATCTTCATTTATATAGCGCTTTTAACAATGGATTGTTTCAAAGCAGCTTTACAGAGATAAACATATAATTTAAGGTAACAGATTGTTTTGGCTTTATAGCGGTTCTTGAATAATGTTACTTCCAGCTAAAGTTAACTTTGATTGATTCACCTCCATTGAAATGATCAGACTTTAAACGCGAACCTGTGATTAACGCTGACGGCGTTCACATGCTCATTCAGAATTGATTCTATAGTTATGTGCTTTTAAAATATGTGCGCAGGTTTGTAATTCATACAACCCAGCCTAAACAAACTACTTTTCTTGCCTAAAAATTTTGATACAGAATTTTGTTTTATTTTATCACTTCGGGGTACGCGAGCCGGAATTCACAACGCTTTATCTGTAGAGTGGGGAAGGGATCCTCCATAGGGAGAGGATAGTGGATACTTCAGCACTGCATTGTCATCGGGTCCAGGCGGATCTCCTTCGTCAGATCTGGACACGGCCTGGATCCGGCAGGCTGCGGGAAAACCTCGGGATAAACAAAGACACTAATATTAGCGTAGATACCATTCTTCTTATGATGTAGCGAGTACATCAAGATTTAAGGGAAGTGTTCCCAGTTCCGGCTGACCTAATCTATGCAGCCTAACATTGAATTTATAGAAGTCTATAATGTATTATGTGTATGCTAGGTCAAAGAGATGTGTTTTTAGTCTAGCTTTGAACTGACAGAGTGTGTCTGCTTCCCGGACAATGGTAGGAAGACTATTCCAAAGTTTTGGTGCTAAATAGGAAAAGGATCTACCGCCAGCAGTCGATTTAGATATTCTAGGTATTATCAACTGGCCGGAATTTTGAGATCGCAATAGACGTGAAGGACTATAGTGCGTTACGAGCTCGCTCAAGTACTGCGGAGCTAAACCATTTAGTGCTTTGTAGGTAATCAACAATATTTAAAAATTTATACGATGTTTAATAGAGAGCCAATGCAGTGTTGACAGAACCAGGCTAATATGGTCATATTTCCTGGTTCTGGTAAGAACTCGAGCTGCTGCGTTTTGAACTAGCTGTAGTTTATTTATTAAGCGTGCAGGGCAACCACCCAGTAGAGCATTACAATAATCTAGCCTTGAGGTTATGAACGCATGGACTACTTGTTCCGCATTTCCCAATGAGAGCATTTGGCGTATTTTGGATATATTTTTAAGATGGAAAAATGCAGTTTTACAGATACTAGACACGTGGCTTTCAAAAGAAAGGTTGGTATCAAAGAGCACACCCAGGTTCCTAACCGACGACGAAGACTTGACAGAGCAGCCATCAAGTGTTAGACAGTATTCTGGGTTATTGCGTGTGGAAGTTTCTTGTCCAATAATTAGAATCTCTGTCTTTTCAGAATTTAGTAGTAGGAAATTACTAGTCATCCAATTTTTTATATCAGCTATGCATTCCGTTAATTTTGTGAATTGGTAAGTTTCGTTGGGTTTTGAAGAAATATACAGCTGAGTATCATCGGCATAACAGTGAAAGCTAACTCCATGTTTCCTAATGATATCTCCTAATGGTAGCATGTACAGAGTGAACAGCAGCTGCAGTCCTAGTACTGAGCCTTGTGGTACGCCATACTGAACTTGTGATCGATAAGACATCTCTTCATTTACTGCTATAAACTGATAACGGTCAGTTAAGTATGATTTAAACCATGCTAATGCAATTCCACTAATGCCAACATAGTTTTCTAGTCTATTTAAAAGAATGTTGTGGTCAATGGTGTCAAATGCAGCACTAAGATCGAGTAACACAAATAGAGAGATGCAACCACGATCCGATGATAAGAGCAAATAATTTGTGACTCTAATGAGAGCGGTCTCAGTACTATGGTACGGTCTAAATCCGGACTGAAAATCCTCGCAGATATCATTTCTTTCTAGAAAGGAACATAGTTGTGAAGATACTGCTTTTTCTAATATCTTTGACAGAAAAGGCAGATTCGAGATCGGCCTGTAATTGACTAATTCTGTAGGATCAAGTTGTGGTTTTTTAACAAGCGGTTTTATCATAGCCAGTTTAAAGGTTTTTGGTACGTATCCTAGAGACAAAGATGAATTAATGATATTAAGAAGAGGATATATGACCTCTGGAAACATCTCTTTCAGTAGCTTAGTCAGTATAGGATCTAACATACAAGTTGTCGATTTAGATGAATTAACGAGTTTGCAGAATTCTTCCTCTCCTATAGCAACAAATGAATCAAATTTTTCCTCAGGGAGACTACAATGCACTTCCTGATGCGACACTGTGCTAGACGGTTGCATAGTTATAATTTTGTCCCTGATATTATCAATCTTATAAGTGAAGAAGTTCGTAAAGTCATCACTGCTGTGTTGCTTGGACACTTCTGAGCTTGAAGCTTTCTTTTTCGTTAGTTTAGCCACTGTTTCAAATAAATACCTTGGATTATGTTTATTTTCTTCTAATAGGTTTGAAAAATAAGCAGATCTAGCAGCTTTTAAAGCCTCTCTGTAAGCAATCGAGCTCTCTTTCCACAAAATCCGAAGTACCTCTAGTTTAGTTTTCTTCCAGTTGCGCTCCATTTTTCTGGCTGCTCTCTTAAGGGCCTGGGTGTGCTCGCTGTACCACGGCGTTGGACTATTTTCTTTAATCTTCTTTAAGCGCAACGGAGCAACTGCGTCTAAAGTGCTGGAAAAGAGAGAGTTAAACGTTTCTGTTGCAATATCAAGTTCTTCTAAGCTATCCGGGATGCTGAGATGATGAAACTGATTAGGAAGATTATTGATAAAGCAATCTTTAGTGGCAGAAGTTATAGGTCTAACGTATTTATAACACGGAGTCGGCTTTGCAGCCTTGGCTAAATGTAATTTACATGAGACTAGATAATGATATGAGATGTCATCGCTCTGCTGCAGAATTTCAACGGCATCAACATCTATTCCATGTGATAATATTAGATCTAGAGTATGATTACGACAATGAGTAGGTCCTGACACGTGTTGTCTAACTCCAATTGAGTTTACAATGTCTTTAAATGCCAATCCCAATGCATCTTTTTCATTATCTACATGTATATTAAAATCACCAACAATTAGTACTTTATCTGCAGCCAATACTAATTCTGATAGAAAGTCCGCAAATTCTTTGATAAAATCTTTATGGTGCCCTGGTGGCCTGTATACAGTAGCCAGCATAATTCTCAAATGTGATTTATCGTTTACACTATATATTTTTACATTAAGCACCAATACTTCAAAAGAAGTATATTTAAAGCTAGATTTCTTAGTGGTTTTGAAAATATTACTATAAATTACAGCAACACCTCCCCCTTTGCCTTTCAGACGAGGTTCATTTTTATAACTGTAATCTTGTGGGGTTGACTCATTTAAAATAATGTAATCGTTTGGTTTTAGCCAGGTTTCTGTCAAACACAGCATATCAAGATTATAATCTGAAATCATATCATTAACTATGAGAGATTTTGAAGTAAGGGATCGAATATTCAGCAACCCAAGCTTTATCATTTGCTCATCTGTATTATATCTGTTTTTTATTTGTTGAACATCAATTAAATTTTTAACCTGACGTTTTTTGGATTTCCAAATTCGGGTAACAGACACAGTCTCTATATGATGATATCTAGGTGAAAGAGGCTCTATGTGATGGGATTTATCTGACCTTGGTGACGTGAGGCCGCTAGCAGACGGTCGGTTTAGCCAGTCTGTCTGCTTCCTGACCTGAGCCCCATATTGTCATGTTTTATCTCTAAGACTATGAGCCAAATTACTAGAGAGAAGAGCAGCACCAGCCCAGGAGGGATGGATACCATCTCTTTTCAACAGATCAGGCTTGCCCCAAAAACATTTCCAATTGTCTATGAATTTTATATTATTCTGCGGACACCACTTCGACAGCCAACCATTCAGTGAGGCCAATCGGCTAACTAACTATCTCATCACTCCTGCGTACAGGAAGGGGGCCAGAGCAAATTACAGTGCCTGCCATCGTACTTGCGAGTTCACACACCTCTTTAATATTAATTTTGGTGATCTCCGACTGGCGGAGTCGAACATCATTAAGGCCGACATGAATAATGATCTTAGAGAATTTACGATTAGCATTAGCCAGCACTTTTAAATTTACTTTGATGTCAGGAGCTCTGGCTCCCGGCAAACATGTGACTATGGTGGCTGGTGTCTCTATTTTCACGTTCCGTGTGATCGAATCACCAATTACCAGGGCACAATCAACAGAATTCTCAGTGGGTGGTTCACTGAGGGGGGCCAAATCGGTTTGTTATGGGAATCGGAACGGAAGAGTGGTTCTTTGATCTCTCACGGTCAACCATCTGCCCTGCTGCACGGGATCTACTTCAGCCGGAACCGAATCATGTAAAGAGTTCACTATGGTAGGCGGATCCAAAACACTATCTAAAGATCTAGCATTCTAACCATCCTCAATTAAAGTTTGGATGCGTGTCTCTAGTTCTGAAATCTTCTCCGTCAGCCTGACTGTCTCCTTGCATTTATCACATATAATTCCTATATTGCCATCGGAGAAGGCTATACTAAACATATGACATGTGACACAGGTGACAATAACAGGACAAGAAGACATTACTCACCGTGTTTGTTGACTGATTTCTTACTTACCTGGACTTTATGAACACAAAGGCGAGGACGCGAGAGAGAAAATAAATATATAAATGAGCGCACGGGTGGCGCGTTAGCAGGCTAACGTTAGCAAGTTACTAACGTGCTGTGTTAACAATAAAGGAAGCTAGAGATGTAAGGTTAATCTGAGATGTTGGGTAAGCTGTATTTAGTAGTATAAACAACTAGATAGTAAATGATGGCTCAAAACATAAAGAAATACGAGGCTCAGGCGGAGCTTACAGCCTCGAAGCAAACAAACACACAGCAGGCAGCGAGGCAGACAGGAGCAAGCGATCAGCGATCAGCGTTGATAGAAAGTTGATAGAAGAGCAACTTTGACTGAAATAACCACTTGTTACAACCGAGGTATGCAGCAAAGCATTTGTGAAGCCACAACACGAACAACCTTGAGGCGGATGGGCTACAACAGCAGAAGACCCCACGGGTACCACTCATCTCCGCTACAAATAGGAAAAAGAGGCTACAATTTGCAAGAGCTCACCAAAATTGGACAGTTGAAGACTGGAAAAATGTTGCCTTGTCTGAGGAGTCTCGATTTCTATTGAGACATTCAGATGGTAGAGTCAGAATTTGTCGTAAACAGAATGAGAACATGGATCCATCATGCCTTGTTACCACTGTGCAGGCTGGTGGTGGTGGTGTACTGGTGTGGGGGATGTTTTCTTGGCACACTTTAGGCCCCTTAGTGCCAATTGGGCATCGTTTAAATGCCACAGCCTACCTGAGCATTGTTTCTGACCATGTCCACCCCTTTATGGCCACCATGTACCCATCCTCTGATGGCTACTTCCAGCAGGATAATGCACCATGTCACAAAGCTCGAATCATTTCAAATTGGTTTCTTGAACATGACAATGAGTTCACTGTACTAAAATGGCCCCCAGAGTCACCAGATCTCAACCCAATAGAGCATCTTTTGGATGTGGTGGAACGGGAGCTTCGTGCCCTGGATGTGCATCCCACAAATCTCCATCAACTGCAAGATGCTATCCTATCAATATGGGCCAACATTTCTAAAGAATGCTTTTAGCACCTTGTTAAATCAATGCCACGTAGAATTAAGGCAGTTCTGAAGGCGAAAGGCGGTCAAACACAGTCTTAGTATGGTGTACCTAATAATCCTTTAGGTGAGTGTATATATACATATAAAATTTATAATAAAATAAAACCAGTATACAGATTTTTATGCTTGGAATTTTACATAAGTTATAGTGATTCAGTCTAAATTTGGAGTAGATACATCTATCCATATCATTTGAAATGAGGCTAAAAGATCATCATTGTAAAATTTTGCACTATAACAAACATTTGCACTAAAGCACTCAGCTTTTATTTTTGTAAATGTAAAAGAAAATTTCAAGGGGAAAAAAACAGCCACAGCATTTCAGCATAACCAAGGAACTGGAAATATTGAAGAAATTTACATTTGTGATGGTATGTAAAAAGGCAAAAATACAAGATAACATTCTATATTAAACTTTTACATTTAAAAACAATAAACAATGCACTGAATTAACCAAGTACTTCTGCAATGTCCATATACAAAGCCAGTGTCAGTCCCTTTACGCTCAGAGGCAGAAGTGATGTCGTCTTCTCTATCTTCCAACAGGTTACCTAATTGGCAAACTTGTTGCGAATAATCTCTCCCCCTTCTACCTCCACCTGCTCGTACAACCATTTCCGGTCACAGCGGCACTCCACACCGCACTTCCGAGAGCCGCACTCGGGACATGGGTAGAAGCAACCCATGCAGTCTACATCCAGACAGTCACACAGATCCCTCCCACATGAGATCAGCAAGCCTTTGTTGTCATACACTTTACTCTTGAGAGACAGCGACTGTCTGTAGGGACAAGAAAGACAGCATATAAATGGAACTTCATCCCACAGAAAAAAAAGCTACTTCATCCCACTCAAAACATGATTTATACATTAATCTTCATGATGACTGAGTTAATTTGGTGTTCATTATTTTGAAAATTTAGAAAATAGTACTGCCCCGACTAAAGATTCTTGTCAACTAGTTGTCACGCCATAAGTCGACAGTGGCATTAGAAAATGTTTCAGGGCTGAGAAAGAATATTATTATGTGTAAAATTGTTAACCTTGTTTTACATTATTACAGAGAAACACTTAACCATAATAATGAGCCATTAATATGAATTAAGCACTCAAGTGCACACATAAAGCTTGCTGCAGTGCACTGGCAAAAGTAATGATTGTGAATGTGTCGGAAAAAAACAGATGGTCTCTGAAAAGAGTGTGAACATTTAAATAATTTATTAATAAACTAGTGTTTGAGTCAATGTCAGCTGCGAAGATGAAGTTGACGACCCTGACTTGTCATCTCCGCAGTATAGTGGATGGGTCTATAGAGAAAAATGCATGTTAAGTAAAACATTTCATTTTCAGTAAGAGCGGTACTAAATTATCTTTCACACTCCGCACGAACATTTGGATATGCGCCTAATAATAACGCACATTTATCTAGATTAACCTTAGAGAGAACTTTTTTTCCAGCGACTAACCGACTAAATAAAATTTGGTTGTCTAATCCTCTTCTTGGCGACTAGCGTTTATTCGCCTATTAGGGGGCAGCCCTAAAAGAAAGGCAGATACCTGTCACTTGTTGAGAGCTTTATCCCTGCACGTCTCCGGTCATTTATACCTCTGCCCTGTAATAAAACAAACCAAAAAAATTGACAAAGGCAAAAGTATGCAGCTAAACTGTAGCTGTGAGACATATTAATGACCTGCAGAGAAGCTAAAAACAGATGTAAAGTAAGTGTTAGCAATTGCATATTAAGCAGTGTATGCTTTACCTTCAGGCTGGAGTCTCTTATGGGTTGTCTTCTGTCCTTTGTGATTTGTTTGGCTCTGTCTTTATCAGAAAGTGAACTGAATCGACTGGAATCATTTACATCCTTTGCCACCAATCCTCCCCTGTTTTTCCGTAACTCAATCTGTAAACAATAAATAAAACAGTGAGAGGGATTGCATTTCAAGAATCAAAAGCAGACAGAAAGATATATTTGAGTTGGACAACAAGAATAACTTTACTGAGTGTTAGGATACACACCTTTGTACCATCTCCTCCAGAGTTGAAAATAGTCGGCACAGCATCCTCTCTAAGAAACAGTTTTCCATTATAGTCACGGAAGCAGTCAGGCTGAAAATGCTCTGAGCACAAACAGGAGTTTTGAGTGGGAACAAAGTTCTTTCTCCCGAGGCTTCGAACCCATTGCTCGGCCAGCTGAGGCTTGCTGATTGGAAACCTGAACAGAAAGACAGAAAAAAAGGCTCCATTAGTTAGTTACTTTCAAGAGAGTTTTATCCACACGTCTGTTGTATTCTGAAGTCAGCCACTTGTGCAAATCAATTAGATTTAAATGAGGCCGACTCACATAGTAAACTGACCAATAATATCAGTTTACAAGTTAAATTATGTTGTGGCAACAGAACACACCCATTCAATTATAACAGTTAATTGTGCTGTGGGGTGGCAAAAATAATCAAAACAAAAAAAGGTGCACAAAACACACCATAATAATCAAGAGGGGGAAATACTGCGTTGCCTCTTGTTCACACAACAAAAAGTATTAAAGTAAAAAGTATTTAAAGTATTTTGCATTTACGACAAGATGTTGGAAACCTATCCGCCGTTACAGAATCTTATTGAGCAATATCATATTGAGCTATATTATATTTAGCAACTCGTGCACACGTAGGCCTAAAACACTGAAGCCTAACACAAAGCTCAAGTGTGTCAACAAAACTACCATTATGGTCACGCTTACCTATAGAACCGGATCTCTGACCCTTTAACAAACCGGTTTGAACAATCAATAGCTGAACAGGAGATCGGCATGGTTCTGTATTCGTGATAAAAATGTAGAAGCCTGTTATTGCTCCACACAAACCAAAATCATTTTCACATGGAGTGAGCGCTAAAACCATAGACAGGGTAAAACGCGTATCTCACCTCCTGCGCATGCGCAGTTATTTGTTTAGCGGGCACTGGGCGGCCAAACAGAGATCCATTCAGCTTCTATGAGGATCATACAGTATTTCCCAAGTGACTAGATATGCCTTTGCGCCAGTATTTTTTATTTGATAATCACAAAGGTTTTTCGTACACTTGCTTAAAAAAAAAATGTAAAGACAAAAATAAGTAAACCTATAACTTGTAAACTTTTATTTTGAAATAAGTCGCACCCGGAAGTTTAACAAAAATTGTCCCCAGTGTTTTGGTGTTTTTAGGTTTTTAGTAGCCACATGGCTCCTGATCAGTAGTGGAAGAGGCATAAAGGGTTTCTGAATGGATCACTTCGAGAAGGATTTAGTTGATGCGCTTAAAGACATTGTCAAGGCTGGAAACTGGCAGTATGTGGGAGACAAATCTAAATTTAAGTCACCATGCACGAAGTAAGCTCATGTCATTGTATAATATGCTCACACAAATATATGATGCTCGTGACCTGTCACAAGAGGGCATTCTGTATAACAGATTACGTTTCGGAAGGGCGTTTTTTAAAAAGTGAATCTATGTATGTGACAAATGAATATGTTTTGAATAACTGTTATAGTACAAATAATTCACATGGGGAAAAGGTGTCTTAAGTTTGAATAACTGTTATAGTAAAAAGAACTCACAAGGGGAAAAGGTGTCTTAAATTAGAAAAAGGCAGTGGTGTCCAAAAGAGACGACATGCATGTATTTAAAAAAAAAAAAGTAAAATTTGTGGATATTTATGTTCTCCCTGAGTATAATATTTCTTATATACACTTTTTCTATTTTTTTTTTAAAATGTTATAAAAATATTTTTAAGGTTTTACTCAGATGATGGAGAGCATATAGTCCTGGTTCATACAGAGCATGATCAATTCTGGGCTATGGATTCATCTTGCCCACATGAAGGTTAGTTATAACTCTAAAGAACTACCGTGCATTATGCATTGGTCAAGACAAGTGTTTTTTTAGTTGTTTAGACAGACTGGTTTTGGTTTTAGATTCAGTTTGGTGTCAATTCCAACTACATTACTTTTATGTTTTTGACAAATTCCATATGAGTATATGGTTCTTCTTTTGTGCCCTCTCATACAAAACAATGTTACGCAAAACTTGATATTGTTGACTGGTGTCTCTGTTCCTTTCTCACCTTTTGGCCTTCTTGTGGCTTCCCTCAAATGCCTTGTCTACACAGAAAGTTTTTAGAGAATTATTCTAGATGGTTGTTTTATGTAACTTCCACTTTCTAGTTGAACAATTGGTGCCCACAAAGGTCCATAAAAAGTTACAAATTAATTGTGAATCCCTGTGAAAATATCACAGAGATCTGTAATACTGTAAAAGGAGAGAATTGTTCTACTGTATATCATGATCTCTTGCTCAACAGGGGGCCCACTGGAGCAAGGTGATATTGAGGATCTGGGCAATGGGAAACTGGCATTGATTTGCCCATGGCATTATTTTGATTTCAGCCTTGAAACTGGTTCCTCTTCCTTTGGACTACAGGCAAGTTGTTATGATGGGCCATGTTAAAGAGATATTTCATAAAATGAAAATTCTGTCATGATTTACTCTGACAGTCATACCCTGATGTCATTCCAAACCTGTATGACTTTCTTCTGTGAGACATAAAACAAGATATTTTGGAAATGGTTGTTGTTGTCGTTTTTGTCTTTGTCCATACAATGGAAGTCAATTGTCACGAATTATTTGGTTACCAACATTCTTCAAAATATATTATTTTGTGTTCGGCAGAAGAAAGAAAGGCATACAGGTTTGGAACAACATCAGGGTGAGTAAATCATGACAGAATTTTCATTTGTGGATAAAATATATCCATATAATGTGTATAGTGTTAAACCTGCAAGTGTTCTTGATATGTCTCATATTATTGTAACCAGAACCAGGTGTATGATGTCCGAGTACTGGATGGAAAAGTGTATATAAATACTCCGAGCACACTGTCCCTCTGTCCCATCCCAGTGGCAAAGATAACCCGCAAAGGTGAGGAATGGCAGAACTTGTATATATTAATTGTGAATATGATATGTTGTAGTACACAAAACATGCTGTATTCCTTGCAGAAAGTTTGCCCATGGAATTAAACTCCTCAGAAAACACTCTTTGCGTGTGGGCCACCAAAATCCTTCACACCCCAGACCCACAGGAAAAGGTTTGGAAATGTCCTTTAACAAATAGTGATTGACTAAACTGTATCCCTCATCACAGTGCTGTATTTGATTGCGCAACAGAGATCATCAAATGACTTCTGCTTGTTTGTTTTTCTGTGACATGTAGGTGTCATTGACCAAGATGGTGCAAGAGAACTGGAACAGTGGGAAAATAACAGAAACTGGAGAGGCCAGCCCTCCTGCACATCCCTACAGAAAAGACAATCTGATTGTTGTGGAGCCTGGAAAAATTAAACGAGGCAAAGGCGGCACACTGGTAAACTTTATTCCTTTTAGACTCTATTTTTTTATTCAACAGAAAGTTGATTAAAGAATAATTGTTTGTGTTCCATCAGGCGAGTAGGATTGCCTTATTGCACTCACTTGCTAACATAGAGCAGTGGGCAATAGACCTGTCCTGGGATGTGATAGCAAGATTCTCCACATTTAGACTGAGCACTGGAGAGCCATTACCTCGCCAGTTCTTTGATGACTTTGTCAAAGTTGCAGGAGATGAAGCCAAGGTTTGAATGTTGACGTCTTTAATTTATTTAGGCAAAATGCTAACTAAGTAATTCACATTAATCTGGCATAACCTTCTCGTGCAGCATTATCAGTTACTAGAGCAAAGGATTATGGAACTTGGCAGCTTCTTTGGTGCTTTACCAGTACACAATGGTCAGTGTTTTCGTGTGTTTGTCTTTTTTACTTATTTCACTTAGCATAGGTGATGTTAGAGATTCAGTATCTATCACTTTTCTTTTCAAAAAGGTTTATGGCAGTCAGCAACCGATACATCTCATGACATTTTGGCAAGGCTGGCTATAGTGCACATGGTCCATGAGGCAAGGTAAAACACATCTCATGTCTGTTAGCATCTGTTATTTTCACATGCATATGTACTGTGTCACATACGCATGTACTTATTTTCATTGTTTTTACACAGAGGTTTAGATGTGCACCCTCAGACTCTGTCCCGCTTCGCCTCTCAGGGAGACACAAGCTCAGTGAACGTGTTGGAGGTGATTTATGCTGATGAGATCACACATGTGGCTGCAGGGCTGAGATGGTTCACATACATCTGCTCACATGAAGGATGGGTAAGAACAGCTCAGATTTCTTATTTTAACCATGTAACAGTACAATTAAAATGGTTGGTGAAATTTGCCTGTAAATGACAGTGTGAGAGTGAATGATTTGATCTTAACATCATATTTTTTAAAACACACCCTTACTGATACAGATGATGCTTTTGAGCTGATGCTTTAGAGATATACAGCTGTTCAGTCATGACAACTCTCGGGATAGTTTGTAAAACATTTTTATTGATGTAAATAGAATGTACACAGATTTAGTATTGGCGGACTAGATCTGCTGCTGCTGGAGCTATGGTTGCTGCTGCATAAAATGAAAGGTAACATGCTGCTGCTGCTAGAGAGAGGGAGATCGCCATAGCGGATCTCGACAGGTGGTGCTGGGGGAGGCAGAGGGCTAGAATGAGAATTTGCATAGTGCACAGAGATTATATAGGGAAACTGTGATGGATACATGAAATAGATTGGCTGGGAACATTACATTAAATGAACCAATCAGAACGTGACGATAGTTTCATGGCTGAACTATTCAACTGTTTGAGCAAAGTCTGCGTCTGCTCCCAAATGATGCAGTATACACTATGTGTAGTGTATTAGTTTTATAAGGTTATTTTGTCATTTAGCTTTGGAGTCTGATAGCCCCTCCCCCTCTGCTACGTAATTAGAGCTGCAACAGTTCAGTGCATGAAGTGTCCAACAGTTCAGTGCATGAAGTGTCCAACATTTCACACTTGTTTTTTCGGTTAATTAAAGGGATACTTTACCTCTGGGAAGATGAATGTGTATTTAATATTGGTCATTTATATAGTAGAAATGTGAAATTATTTTTGAAATTAAAGCATTCTAGACTGAGAAAGGGCAGAAAATGTATTTTTTTACTCATGTGGCTGAAAGACAACCACTCCCAGAATGCACTTGCTTTGCTGCCCTTACTAGGCCACTCCCAAACCACGCCTACCGGTTACAGGCGCAGAATCCGAAAAATGGATACAACTAGGCTTGCTTTGATACATTGCGAGTTATTTGATAAATTTCCATCGAAATGGTGCTAAATTGCGTTGTACTGGGATGTACTAGCCTAATGTATATAACACAACTTAGACTTTCACATTAAAAATATGATGCAAGGCAGGACCAGGTCAACAGAGTAGCTTAGTAGCTCTGCATATGAACTGTTTTCCTCCAATTGAAATCACTATTTCTCTAAGCTAATACATTATCTAGGCTAATCCATACTCTAGTAACACTAAAGGTTTATAAAAAGAACCACAACCAATGTGAGTTATAACTTTTAATTAAAAAAATAATTAATATTAACACTTTTACACTCAAAGCTCTGCGGATTCAGCGATCTCGTCCAGAAGAAAATGGCATCGCTGAGATTCGCGACAGCAATAGGACTCTATATCTGTTTCCATTGGCGCACAGCGAGATCACTGACACCGCCAGTCCGCCCCAGCTCGAGTCTGGCCGGGTTCAGGTCTCGCTCCGGCCGCCTCTTGTTCCTCCATCTCCCGCAACTGTTTATCGCTGTATTGCGGCTCGTACAGGTAGCCGCGAGCATCAGATTCTCGCAACAGATCTTCGAAATCCCCTTCTGCCATTTCAACTTCTAAACTACCTTCCGCCATCGTGATTAGCCTACTATACAAACTTTCTACACAGACCAAGAGGCAAGAGCCTGTTAGCTTAGCTTCTACAGAAAGATGGCTGACACTATCTTTACATTCTGTGAGTGAGATCCCGCCCCATATGGGCGTGGTGAAAACATGCGGAACATTGGCTGTAGTCTTTAGCCTCTGGCACAAAAATCCTCCGATGACGCAAAATGATGATCATCATTTTGCGTCATCGGAGGATTTTTTCCAGACTAAAAATTTATTTTTCTCTCATATCAGGGGGATATGAGGGGGGGAAGCACGGTAATTTGAAAATACTACTGGTTTTCTACTGATACAAAGCTTAAAGGTATTGTAGGTAGGAATTGTATAAAAAAAAACTTTTTTCCAAATTTGTTTAAACTTTCTGTATTTATCAATGCATAATTAAAATGTAAGTACTCTGAGAAAGTATAAAAATCGAGTGTCTGTAGACCTCTCACGACTGTTTTAAAGACAGCTCATTATTTCCATTCACTCCACCCCCTCCCTTCTGGGCTCCTTCCAAAGCCACGCCTCCAAAACACATGAACGCGCGACTCCGACCGCTGAGCTGAAGACGCATTATTTACCTGAGACGAGTGGAGAGGAAGGAGCGCAGTGCATGTAGTGACATCATGTCGGAATCACATGTAATAAAAAAATCTAACTTTATCATTATGAAGATAAACAAATAAGATGTATTTTAGTACTCACTATCAAGTAGCATATTGATATTGGTAAAGATTAAAATATATATTTATTGATTCGCTAACGAGCTAGTTATCTATAAGGCAAAGCTAAAAACAGGTTGCATGATACACGTTTTTCCATTGCCATCATTTACACTGTGATGAAGATGAATTTCCTGTAACATTCATAACATATATGGTGTTCTGCATGTAAGAGTTTCCATAATGAAAGCATTGTTGACTCTGATGAGGACTACACTCCAGAGACAAGTACCGCATCGTCAGGTCGAGGACAGATCCGGGGTCGAGGGATTTTTTGTTTAAAAACAAAACAAAGGCGAAAAAAACGTGCAGGTAAACTTCCAGGTGAACATGGTAAAAGAGTTAGACAGAGGGTAAATATAATTCTAAGAAAAGGTCCTGGATGCGGATCGGCCTACTATCTGTTAAACATGTATTTAGTTATCTAAAGCAAAATTATGCACAATTCAACACTATAGCTATCATCTTGAGCTAGGCATATATTATTTATCATCTCTACTACGGCTCGCTAAGTAATGTTATGTTAGCTATATTAGGCAGCTACGTGTGCTAATGACACATGCTTCATGAAAACATAAAGAAAAAAATATGTATGATCAAAATACAAAAAGAAAGATTTACCTGTCCAGCAGAAATATAGCCATCCAGGCGTCACTTTTCAGCCCCTTGAGGTCTCTCAGTTCTCACCATCGCTGGAAAGCCACGCCGATATTGGCATGCGTTTTATTTTGTTGTTTATCCAAAGACTTTTTGTTCATTACCTTTTCTATTAACGTTACTGTCTTCCTTTTTTTGCCTGGTTTGCCTTCGCGAACTGCATATGTGAATTTTGATTGGTCTTTCTAATCTCTGCCATTGTTTTGCTATTCCTAGGTTCCGTGCCTCTTGAATTCCTCAAATCAAACGGATGCGCGCGCAAGTGGGCAGGTCCTGTGTGGCAAAAGGGTGGTTGCCATGGTTGCGAGAGAGTGACAGTCGCCTAAGCCAATCCTTTGTTTCGTCCTGAATGTAAATAATGAGCTGTGTTTAGTGCAGATTAAACGGTCTAGAGTCACTCGATTTTTATACTCTTTTTATCAGAGTACTTACATTTTAATTATGCATTGATATATACAGAAAGTTTAAACAAATTTGGAAAAAAGTTTTTATAAAATTCCTACCTACAATACCTTTAATGCTAAATCCTGAACTATCCCTTTAAGTGCATCATCTAGTCTTTCTATTTGAAATTTTCAGTGTGTGAACAAAACTCGCTCTATTTATACAACAAAACATTAAATAATACACAATTGCACAAATTGGGATGCACCTTGTGTCTTTATCCTAGCTTGAGAGCTGCTTTTTCATATTTCAGGATTCCTTGAAAACGTTCCATGAATTGGTGAAGCTGCATTTCAAAGGGTTTTTGAAGCCTCCGTTCAACACAGAAGGAAGGAAGACAGCAGGAATGACAGAAGAGGTATACGTACCATCGTTGAATTTTTGAAGAGTGATCCTTTTTTTTTCACTGTGTAACTTAAAGACAATTCTAAGCTTTGATGATGTTGTTTTATATTCTGCAAGTTTTTGTAATGATCCCCCTCTTTACCTACAGTGGTATGTTCCTCTTGTGAAACCCTCCAGCTTACAGAAGACCTCCTGATTGGATTAATTTTTATTCAGAAAGAAAAGCTGCTTTGCATTCTGAAAAAAGGGACTCTAAATGGAGAGTGTGCTTGCATGATTCAGATGCAGCCTAAGGGTAAAAAAAATCATAGAATGGATATGTCAATCCAGGAATATTTGCATTAATTTTTTTACACAGTAACGACTGTTTATAGGTTTCTTTAATTATTGTGTAAGAAATTAAATTTAATCGATGACCTTTAATTTGATGGGTTTCATTTACATATATTATTTGACAAATAATCTTAAATATTGTTTTTAGCAGTTCAGTGGTCTTACTGAAGGGGGCGCTGAGAGGTTGTTTTGCTCTTAGTTGAGGTTTTGGTGTAAGTGTTGTATTGGTTCTGAGTAGTTTCTCATCTTTTGAAGATACAGGTAAAACTCGAAAAATTAGAATATCATGCAACAGTTCATGTATTTCAGTAATTCAAATTAAAAGGTGAAACTAGTATATGTAGTATATATAACTATATACTGTACATGATTATACTTTTCAGAGGGCTGACGTTTCTGTATTTTAAACCCTTTTTTTTTATTGATTGCATGTAATATTCTAATTTTCTGAGATTTTGAATTTGAGGTTTTCATAAACTGTAAGCCATAATCATCAAAATTATAACTTTTGCACTATATTCCAATTTTTCGAGTTTCACCTGTATAACACTTATACTTATATCATTTAATAATTCTTATATCATCATTTAATAACTTAATCCAAATACTGAAAAGCATGAACATTCAAAAACAACTGAAACGACACAAGAGATATATAAACAATCAATTTGAGACATAACTCTTAATAACTTGGATTAAGTTTAAAACAAAGTCAGCATACTGTTGAAAATATGTCTGATAAAGGCATGTGGCTTGAAATTTCATGTTTTTTGGAGAGAGTACCATTAAAAATTCCTTTGGGAAAAACAGTGTGCCAACTTCAATTTAATCCAAGTCATTAATGCCCAGTTTCACAAACACAGTTTAATACTAGTCCCAGACTAAAATGCATGTTTGATCTTGTCATAGCCTTATTTTTTTCTGGCAACTTGCACTGACATCTTAACATATGTCAGTTCCATTGTTTTATCTCAAGATGCACACCAGTAATGTTTGTATTTGTAAGACACATTTATAAAAGCTACTTAAATGTCCTAATTGAACTAAAGCCTTGTCCTGGCTCAATCTAATCCCTGTATGTGAAACCAAGCCTAAGAGTACTGTCTCAAATGGACAATTAACTGTCACTCCATGTGACGACAGCTTTATCTGCGTAGATAGATATGTTCTTAGAATTGAAAGTCTTTGTAAAAAGTCTGAAGCCATTTTTATGCATTGGGTCTGCTCGCTGTTCTCTCAAATTTTCCCACAGTTCTTGGGATTTATTTTTTAAGGTTATATTTAAACAATTACAATGAGTCATTACACTGCTGAGAAATTGCCCTGAAATATACAGCTTTATGAACAAATGGTTCACAGCAAACACGCTGCTCACTTTGTATCGACAATTAATGTTTATTTATCTAGTTTCTATAAAGATTTTTTTTTTTCAGATTGAATGTGATCTTGATAGAAAGACAGTACAAACATGAGCAGAGAATGTGTCTGTGTGTGTGTTACCCAGACGTGACAGAGTTTTCCGTGCTGCGTGAGCCTGTGTCATTGGTTTTCACTTCTGCTTTTTGTATTTTTGTGATTTTTTTTTTCCATCATGTGTGGTGGTAAAGTTTGCAACTGTCTTTACTAATTTTTCACTGTATCTGCTCTTTTAAATGTGTGCTCTCCCCATATATATATATATATATATATATATATATATATATATATATACACTGTACAGATATGTGTATATGTTGGTCCTGCAGCACAAAAACTAGTGACATTTTTAAATGACTTAAGGTTTACTAAATTAATGCAAAGGTGAAGGAATAAGGAATAGAAATTAAAATCGTTGAGTTATAGGGTCATAACTATGGTAAAAGTTCAGGTCCAGTCATTTTCTGTTTTCAAAGAAGAAAAAGGTTCTCTCTTGTTTTCCCCAAGTCTTTTTCACGCATTTTTGCGCATATGTTTACATGTAAATCTTCCTTTCTGTGTGACTCTTCCCAAGTACCTCTCCACTGAACTGGTAGGTGAGCTTTTTCTTGATCTTCTTGACTTCTCCCGTCTTGCCATAGTTTCTCAGTGCCCTTGCCATCTTCTGGTAGGTCATCTTCTTGCGATTTCCCTTCTGTATGCCCCAGCGGTTTGCTAAAGCCTCTTTGTGCTTGGAAGAGAACTGGAATGTGCCTTTTTCTCGGTCCACCCACCAGATGCTGTCCTTCATGTCACCATTTCGAAGAAGGTCAAGCAGGAACTGATACAAGCGAATTTTCTTCTTATTACCTTGAAAAACAAAGGAAATCAGCACAATACACCCTTAATAATAAAGGTTCTTTATTGGCATCAATGATTCTATGAAGAACTTTTATCATTCGTAGAACCTTTCCATTGTAGCCTACAAAAGGTTCTTAATAGTGGAGAAAGGTCATTCAGATTATAAAAATTTCTTTACATTAATAAAAAAAGATTATTTTAATAACTTGACTGAAAGGTTCTCTGCAAAAATTATTATTTTATGTAGGGCTGGGTAAAAAAAATATCGATTTCTCGGTTTAATCAATTCTCATTTTTACGAACCTATATCAAGAATCGATTAGTCTATCCTGTTTTCAGTTGATGAATGAACGGAATATTGTAGCGCGCTACCGCCTCCCATCTAATAAATCGCAATAAGCTTTGTTACTTTTGATTTGAAACAAATCAATATCGTTTACAGTGGTGTGACAGATCGCTGTAAACACCTAAGTTCAAGAGAAGCGGCAACGCGGAGCACGCGTGAAGTTGAACTGATCATCTCTTCCGCTTTAATCCCAGACTAGTTAAAATAAACATCTGAAGGTAGGCGTGTTAAAAGATAAAATACAACTTACCGAAATCCGTCAGAAGTAATTAAAACCGCTTGTAAACAATGTCATGTAACGTAGCCTAACATTTACCTCAGGAAAAAAAACATAGGCTATAGCGACCATAACGGTCAGCTAGAAAAAATAACGAGAGAGGAGCATTTTGCTAAATAGGCCTATAGCCTATGTAGGGCCGCCTAATATTACATTATATTTTTTAATGTTCTTCAATTATGTTCTTCAAGTAGAAATAATGTAAATTAAAGTTAATCGGTCTATTAGAACTTAAAAACTTCCTTGAGTGTAATTTGTGTTTGTAAATCAGTTTTAGCATTTTACCCGTAGGCCTAAAGTATAGGCCTATAACCTATAGAGTGCCGAAGTGATGACGTCACTTTGTAGGACAACTCGGAAGCTAGCGGCGCATGGGTTCCCTCGATCGAAAAGCTATGCATTTTCCCCATAGACTTTTGGAAAATCGCAAAAAATAAGATCTGTGTTTAACAAAGAGTTGTGACCCTTACACGTTTTGTCTATCAAGATAATCTTTACAGTTAATCCAAAATTTATACATTTTGAAGCCTATATAAAGTTTTTAAAAAACACAAGCAGACACATAAAGTTTAAAAAACCACAAGCAGGTTATAACTGTGTGTTCTATGTCATAGATCAAAACGTGAAAATATTTAGAGGCTTTGTTCACCACAGACCTTATTTCAGGCGATTTAGCAAAAACCCATTCAAAAATCCCATAGACTTTAGAGCAAGGGAACCGGGAGTGCTAAAATGCTAACTCACTTCCGCGTTTTGGCCTACAGAGTGACGTCGTAACTTCGGCACTCTATTATAGTAATGTATAGCCCATAGACATCCATAATAAAGGCTAGAAGTCTCTATCGTCATCACCGGCGGCCATCTTGTCACAGGCTAGCTTTCTGGCGGGCTATGTGGTACTGGTGTATGGTGAGAACACGAATACCCTTATCTTGCTGAAATCTTGATGGATTTTCAAACGGTTTGGTTTCTTACAAACGTTATTAACGTGGCTGGATAATTCTAGTTGATTATTTATTTATACACTTATTTTTCATAAGTGTGCAATGTCATAACTACATCTCTGACGTTTATAACAAACCAAACCGTTTGAAAATCGGTAGAAAATTGAGCAAGTTATGGTTATTTAAAAAGTAGCCTACATGCACCATTAACGCAATGCTACGAGTGAGTGAGCTGCCTGTGACAAGATGGCCGCCAGGTGCTGACGTCGACCTCCATTGGCCAGCAGCGTGGACGAGACATCTAGCCTTTATTATGGATATCTATGGTATACCCTACCAACTAGGGCTGAACATTTGAAAGAACGCGTTTTATCCCCAGTGTTTTAGGCTAATCTTTGCAATCGGGCAGCCATGTACACATTTCTTGTTTTACCTGTAGGCCTATATGATAAATAGCCAGCCTATAATAAATCAGGATACAAGATGAGGTAGCCTAATGCTTAGCCAATGGGTTAACATTCTCTTGATTTGTGCTTATAGGTGACCCTGGACCACAAAACCACATGGGTAATTTTTTTAAAATTAAGATTTATACATAATCTGAAAGCTGAATAAATAAGCTTTCCATTGATGTTAAGTTCATTGGGATAGGACAATATTTGGCCGAGACACAATCTGGGTGTGCAGACAAATCGAAACATTGAGAAAATCGCCTTTAAAGTTGTCCATTTATGTTCGCGATTGGGCTATGATTGTGCTGCATTCACTCACAGAAATAAATGTTTTAAATATTTACGGTAGGAAATTTACAAAATATCTTCATGGAACATGATCTTTACTTAATATCCTAATGATTTCTGGCATAAAAGAAAAATCTATCATTTTGACCCATAAAATGTATTGTTGGCTATTGCCACAAATATGACTGGTTTTGTGATCCAGGGTCATAGGTGAAAGTGCAATAATTATGATTAAATGTAAAAAATACATTTCTCAAATGACAACAATCGTTATGATTATAATTTTGAGCAAAATATTGATCAATTTAACCATTAGCTATATAGCATGACTAATGCTATGTGACTAATGACTAAATTACTAAAATGTGACTAAGTTTTCATCGGCGAAAACTAAAATGCTCAGGCTAAAACTTGACCAAACAAAAACAGGACAAGGGTGACTAAATATGATAAAACTAAAAAGTACATTTGACAAAAAATAGCTGATAAAATGAACAAATCAAATTGCAATATAGATATTTTCCCTTAAATCGCACAGCCTTAGCACCAACTGACTCCCATGTATAGTTTACAGCATTAGTTGAGAGATTTTTTTTTCCTTGAGAAAATTTGACGTATACTGTACCTAATATATATATATATATATATTATATATATATATATATTAGGGGTGGAACGGTACACAGAAGTCACGGTTCGGTTCACACCTCGGTTCAGACATCACGGTTCGGTACGATTTCGGTACAATGGAGGGAAAGCAAATCCAGAAGGCATTGTATTTTTTAAATAAGTTTTATTAATAAAGGCATAGAACCAGTTTATTTGTAGTGCACTGACAATAGTTTTATATAATTAGTTTATTTAAATTAATAAAAAGACAAAAAGACCTTGCGATATGTTTGGTAATTGTACCTGAATTACTTTAAATTTATTTTGCTATATTTCAGATCAATTTATTTGTTTTCCTTAATTTTAATTAACATTATTAATTAACAATGTAACATTATTCTCATCTGAATTATAAATAATTGATTCCTGTATAAAATAATACTACCATTAAAAACACATTCGATTTTCTTTTTTAATCAATGTAGAATGTGTAAGATAGTGGTCCGAGGACAAGAAATTAAAACCAATGCAATATGATGAATGTCTAAAAGATGGGACCCACAGACTGTTTTGAAATGGAGTTGGATAAACATGTTTTGCTTTTAAAACAGTGTGTGTGTGTGTGTGATTTTGGTTGGGTGACAGTTGTAGGTTACAGTTTGACAAGAGTTTACAGTGTGACAAAAGCACAATGTTGTGTTTTATTGCGAGTGTACACAAAAGTAAACACTTTGCAGGTTTAATGATCTGTATGAACAAAATGACGGAGTATGTTTTTTATGTTTCCACTGTTCGATCGCGCCCGCGCGCCTCTCTCTCTCTCTCTCTCTCTCTCTCTCTCTCTCTCTCTCTCTCTCTCTCTCTCTCTCTCTCTCTCTCTCTCTCTCTCTCTCACACACACACACACACTCTAGCATTGCAATCTTGACATGACATCGCAGCCTGTTCATTATGCGGTCACACCAAACGCGAATAGAGCGTCAAATTCCTGTCTAGTTCGACGCTAGTCCAAAGCGAATAGGACGCGCGTATAAAGCCAACGATTGAAGTGAACGCGCGTTCAGAGCCTTTTACTGTCTATGGTTCAGAGCGAAGCCGATGGTACAGATTATGTGTCCCTAAAGAACCCGCGTCTCTAACAGTAGTTCCGCATTACATTAATGTTCCGAACCGTGACGCCCGTACCGTTTCGGTTCAATACGAATACATGTATACCGTTCCACCCCTAATATATATATATATATATATATATATATATATATATATATATATATATATATATATATATATATATATACACACAAAATAATCGATATCTAATCTAATCAAATCTGAATCGAATCGCAAACTTGTGAATCAAAATCATATTGAATTGTGAAATTTGTGTCAATACCCAGGCCTATACTTTTATGGCATCGCTACGAACCCCCCATTTTAAACCTTTATTTTTAAGAGTGTACATCTAGAAGATTACTACAGTCAACAGTTACTGACAATACTGTTTCAATAACAGTTGGCTTGGGTTTGCATCGCTTATCCGCTTGCCATAGATCATTATCGTTGTGTTCTTGTCAGTGAAGTGAAATTTGTCTTTGCCTTTGTCCTTACCATGTTCCACTCCTGTTGTTGAAGTAATGTGGTCTCTCATACACTCCTCATCAGACACCTCTAACGGAGGACTGCGACTGCCGGGGTCATCGTCATCTGAGCTGCGCTGGAGAGGAGAGGGCTGTACACTGTGAGGGTAACACACTGATGGCCGTGGCAAATATGTCATCTGTGAAGACATAAAGGACATACTTATCAGAGATCACACACACACAAAAGAAAGATTCCAGTTAGAATCAACTAATTACCATAGTTATTTAGAAAACATACTGGTGCTGTAAAGAACCCACCAATAAGAGCATGTAAAACTTAGTAAAGAATGTTTCTTCTTAAGTACAGATCTAACTCAAGAACTCTATACAGCAAGTGGTTCTTGAAAAGAGCAATTTAAGAATCTTTATTATGAAGGGTGGTGCTAAATTCACATGCAGTTGAATGGCATAAATAATATGAGCTATACAGTATGTGAAAACCAGGTTTGTGCAATCAGGTGGTCTGAAATTTGTCATTGTGATTTCAGCCTTGTTCAACATTAAGAAGGAACTTTACGTTTAATGTTGATATAAAAGTGCAGTGAAACTTCAAGCTGCAGAATATGATGCAATTGAACTCATACATACAATGTACAGTATGTAATATATATATATATATATATATATATATATATATATATATATATATATATATATATATATATATAAGAAAGGAAATGTTATGAGAGATCTGAAAGGTTTTTCAGTTAAACCGCTTCAGTGTAAGAAGCCCTTACAAAAACCCAAAGTGTCAAGGATCATAGCAGTCTCATGCGATTTCACACACAGTGCTGGGGTTGCAGTTTCTTGTGACATGACAGTTGCAGAGTCTGATGACTTGAGGAGAGTGTCCTCAGAAACACATGACAGTCATACAATATTTAGAAATTTCCAGTATTTTCATAAGGAACATTTTTACTATTTCTTTGTGCATTTGCTTATACTGTACCTTTTTTGTACAGGGCCAGAGACTGCAGCTGGAATTGTGGTTGTTTTGCATTTAGGCCCTGAAAATACTTAAATATTTAAATAAATAAATGAAATATAACAATATTTCTTACATTTCACCTCTTTTCAGCACGATAGAGTGATGCTTGTCTTCTCGGCCAAGGAAGCCACGTTTTTTTTTCTCTCTCAAAGAGTTCAATTTAAGTCATTGCTTAGGGTTGAGGTGTGTAAATAACTAATCTACAGATTAAATTACCATGGCAAGCACACTCTTCACCAAAATAACAGTTACTAAAATGAGTAAGATATTTACACTGTTTAAAGGAGATCTCATATAAATGTATTATGGTTTTAGTTGTGACAATAACTGTAGTAACTTTTATTATGGTACAAACTTATCTTGGTAGAATGTAGTCTAGATTTACAATATTTATGGCTACATAAGACAAGTAAAAAAATTAAATTAAATATTGATCATAATAAAAGTTTCATGAGCCCAAATCATCATATTAGAATGATTTCTGAAGGATCATGTGACACTGAAGACTGGAGTAATGATGCTGAAAATTCAGCTTTGCCATCATAGGAATAATTAAAAAAAAAATGTTTTTAAATAGAAAACAGTTATTTAAATTGTACCAATATTTCAAAATGTTGTTTTACTGTATTTTTTATTTTTATTTTTAAATAAATGCAGCCTTGGTGGGCATAAGAGAAAAACATTTTAAAAAATCTTACTGCCGCAAACTTTTAAAAGGTACATGATCAGAAAAATGTAATGTTATTATAAACTGAGCTGAAAACTAGAACTTTTTTTCTTCAAGCATCATGAGCCTTTCAGTGAGGCTAAGCTAGTATGACAGGCAGTATATCAGTCTGTGGTGGACGGATCTCTGCTTCCTCCTACAAGGACGTCTAGAAAGGAAAAGCTCTCTTTTGCGATAGGCTTTATGGTTAGAGTCTGGCTTCGAGATGAGGTCCAACCAAAGGAAGGGAAATCAATCACTGCATTATTCATAAGAGATTTTAAATGATCTCTTTCAAGAGGTGATCTTTGATTTTCCACCCACAGAGGAGTCATTGATGGATATGCAAGACGTATATCCTCTTTTTGTTCAAATATCACCTACACCAAAAGGCCAAGCAAGCTTTTTTTTTATCCAAGGGGCGATGTAGAAAGTCTCTAGAATGTAGCTATTTTCTAATAAACTGCTCAAAAGAGGCTAATAAACTAATATGGGTTGAATTACAATATGGTTCCTGTATACATGCTAACATCATATGTATATTTTTTTGTGTATGCAAAGTGTTCCACCTCAGTTTTTTTAAGCTCTAACATTTGTGCACTTGTGTGTTTGTGTCACAATAAAGAGCGGTTTTGTTTGTGTAAGTGGGGATGTTCTGTGTAATGGCAGTTGATGAGTATGCAGACTGCAGTTACGGTGACACTGTTGAGTTTTTGTCAGGATACGGCTTAGTTGAGCAATAGCTTGGGCACAGATGCTTTCTACAACCGCCTAACCAGCATCAACACCCACTTGTATCGCAAAGCACAGGTGAAACTTAAGGAAGTTTCAAAAGTTATTAAACTCATTGTTAGAGACACAGGCAGTATCTCTCCGAAAGATTTCTCTGTTCCTAAATGTTTCCACTGTATTAAACAAAATGGTTACTTCTCGTTAAGTCAAGTCATCTTCATTTATATAGCGCTTTTAACAAGGGATTGTTTCAAAGCAGCTTTACAGAGATAAACATGTAATTTAAGGTAACAGATTGTTTTGGCTTTATAGCGGTTCTTGAATAATGTTATTTCCAGCTAAAGTTAACTTTGATTGATTCACCTCCGTCGCAATGATCAGACTTTAAACGCGAACCTGTGATTAACGCTGACGCCGTTCACATGCACATTCAGAATTGATTCTATAGTTATGTGCTTTTGAAAATATGTGCGCAGGTTTGTAATTCCATACAACCCATGCCTAAACAAACTACTTGTCTTGCCTATAAATTTTGACACAGAATTTTGTTTTATTTTATCACTTCGGGGTACGCAAGCCGAAATTCACAACGCTTTATCTGTAGAGTGGGAATGGGATCCTCCATAGGGAGAGGATAGTTGACACTTCAGCACTGCATCTCGTCACCAAAAATGTGACCAAAGCTCACAAAGAACTTGTGTGAGGACAGTGCATCAAAACATGTCAGGTACAAAGAAGAGCTCTCACACATAAGAGGACAGTTAAAGACGTGAAAGTGAATGGATATTAAATATGAGGTGTTTTATAGGTAATGCAGATCTCACCTGTGGAGGGGGCAGGGTGAGGTGATGCCCGGTCAGGCCTGGGTCAATAAAATGACCAGACTCAACATCTGGGAAGCGATGCACATTCGATCCATGTAGTGGCGGCACGCTCTGTAGCTCTGTGAAGTGGCTCTCTGGCAAGTTCTCGAAATCCACTGGATGGACATGATGTGTATTATAATCCCATGCGTGATCTAGACAAGGACAATGAAGTTGAAACAGAAGGTCAGTAGAAAGCATCTTTTAACAACCGAAGGAAATGTGACAATACGTCACATGCTTTGTGTAAGCTAGTAGAAGCAACTGATAAATCATGTCAGGTTATTCTGTCTGTCAATTCCAATCGCATGCAAGAAATTACATTTACTTTCTCACTGCACTGGGACTGAGTATCACTCTGTTTCCTGTTCACACCACCATTTCCTTTGCTGTTTTTGAATAGCCTCAAGCATGCATGTTGTTGTTGTTGTTTTTTAATGCCGTTGTATTTAACGGTAAGATCTCTAAATGGAAGATTTAAATATGGGTGATCAAATTTATCAGATTTTTGAAATGATCTGTTTTGGTAAATGAACCAATCATTCTAAGGAATCTAATTTCACTGAACTTCAACCACACTAGTGTTCATACATTGCATTTATTACATTCTCTGGAGAAACATATATGTGTACATTCCTCCACTGAACAGAAATAGCTATTACATAAATGGTCTTGTGGGGAAAAATGAGGGGAAAATGTACTCTGCATTTCTCCACTGCTGTATAACGAAACTCAAAACTGTTTTCAGTTTCTGTCATTTAACTTCTTCGAAAATCAGCACATAGCTGTCTGATGACAGAGCTGACTAAATAATACAAATGTCTACCCAAAGATCACTATAAATTGTACCACAGTCCTACACAGTAACGAAATGCAATCTCCGTCCTCAACCTCGAAGACAGAAACTGCTGTTACAGTTTAGCACCCAATTTTAGACGCCTACCCAGCTAAATTGCAATATTGTCTCATTTTGGACAGAAACCCTTGGGGATATTTGTCGTTCTACGTCTGTAGTTTTCTTGCCTGTCAGAACGAGGCATCTGTTTCCTGCTTTGTGCTAGGTCACTGGCCCGGTTCCACTCGCTCGCTCTCCTAACGTCCCCCTTACAGTTCAGGCCCAGCTGCCCTGGGTGTGATTTTGATCCGTTAGCTCAATATAAAAAGGTGCTGTTTATACATGGGCCTCTCTAGGTGTTAAAACACTGAAGTGTTTTATTAGCAGGGGCTTTAGTCAGTAATATATAATAAAACAGATCATACGTAAGAAGACATCTTCAGAAATGCAGCCCATTTAGTCAAAGCACTACTGTTTGATTAATTGTTTCTGAATGACTTTTATTCTGGTATCAATTTCTGGTTTATAATCATTGATGGGAATTCCGGCTCTTTTTAGGGAACCGAATCATTTGGCTCAGCTCCCAAACGGCTCTTTCATTTAGTACCTGGCTTTTTAAATTCAGCTAAATTTAGTAACGTTTGGCCTGTGATTGATATATATATATATATATATGCACATATTACTCAATGTAATTATATTAAACCTTACATTTACATTATCTTTGGTATAAAAAAAACTGTATAGGCCTAATGTAAAATCATCAAACACTATAGGCTATTCAATACGCATGTGTATTGAACATTTTATTTATATTGAACTATGCAAAATAAAACTATTCCGAGCAATTCATACTTAAACAGAATATATAACAAATAAGGTTGTTAAACATAGCCCCTGATCGATATGATATTTTTAATTTGTACATTCTTCCTTTATGTTGTCTATTTTTAAAATGCATCCACATGCTAATTAGTTTGCGTGTGTTACTCATCTTGGGCAGGAGTGGAGGCTGAGAGCCAACAGCTAGTAACCTCATTCGAGTGCACATTATTGTATTTTTTAACCTTAACTTTGGATAATTCAGTTGCATTATTTTATCATCAGTTTATCAGCTATTTGTGGACTGTTTTTAGATTTGATGAATAAAAAAAAACAACCTTCTTATTGTGTAGCTTATAATTTTGGATAACAAAGAATACAAACTCACCATTCTGACCGTCATCAATTATATACTGATACTCCATTGGAGGCCGATACATCTCTGATTCAAACATTTCCTCTGTTTGCTGCTGAGCAAATAGATAAGAAACAAAGAGTGACCAGTTTGAATGACTGGAGCCGATACAGAAATAATAATACACTGGAGCCAATACAGAAATAATAATACACTGTAAGAAAAGCCTCACATCTTTGGTTAAAACTGCCCAGTAATCTTTTTGTACAGACGGTGTCTGTGACATCCAGCCAGTCCAGGTTACTCTCTCTCTACTCTCTTCTTTCTACATAGAAATTATGATTATTATACATTTCGGAGAACAGTTTATTTTTTCATTACATTGATGTTAATCATAGCCTGTTACAATAAACATACCTCTACACGTTAGCTACAATTACAGACATTTATTAATTACACTAATAAAAACATCAGATGTTTAAATGTACATCTGAGTAGCTGAATCTCAATATATTGTTGTTTTAAAGTGGTTGGCACAAGCACGTATGCATCTCGAAACTAACACTGACTTTTTACATGAAAAAAAAAAATACACAAACAAAAATAAATTATCCTCAAGATATATAGACTGACGGATATCAAACACTAATATTACAAAAAAGATCCAGCTGTTCAGTCAGCTACTATGTCCACAATGATATATCTTCATAATGCCTTTTGACACGCTGGCAGCAATTTTTACGCATCTATCAGAAGCAAGCAGCAGTATCATAATTGGACCATTTAGAGAATAAAATACTCACTGGTGGGATGATGTACCCCTCCATTCTGTACGGATGCAGCATGGATTCCTTGCCGCCTGACACTCGATCTGCAACTCTGATGCTTTCTCGAGGGCTTTCAAAATTGTCCCTGTACCATTGCTCAACTCTGCTAAATTTCCTCTTAACAAATGAAACCAATGATCTAACTCATGCACCTTATCACGCAGGGGGCCTCAGAGATCGCCAAGGGCCCAAAAAAGAAGCCAACCAGAGATACACTGCAAAGGGTAACCTACTCTGACAGTGGCCGTCGAAAAGGGACAGAGTTTCTGTTTGTTACTTCTTTATTTTTGGGGTGTGTGGGTAAGCGTGTGTGCGTATCCGCCGGAGGTTCCTGATTTTAGGGTAATGGCAGGTGGGGATTTTATCTTTGCAGTTAGAATAGGCGTAAAGTGTCACCTCCCCCAATGGCCAATCAGAGACTGCTCAGCTGACCGCTGTTTTTCCTGTCCACCTCCATAGTGCTTGTCGTTCTATGGAAAGTCCTTAATGCCGGATGAAAATACACAGAAAATTGGTGCCATTTTCAGAATATTAAGCTAAAAGTTTTCTTTTATGTACAAACTTTCCAAGCTGTTTTCTAATTAAAAAAAAAAAAAAAAAAAAAATATATATATATATATATATATATATATATATATATATATATATATATATATATATATATATATCAAATAAATCTGAGGACAAATATATCGCAAATAAAAACAAAATAAATTGAACAAATGATTGATCCATAAATAAACTACAAAAGCTTCTAGTTGGTTGGAGTCTGGGCTTTAGCCTCATCCCGACTGCAGACAGATAAACTACTAACAGACAAGATGGCTGATTGTGTTGCATGTCCTATCTGCATCAGTACATGCTGGGAGAGGAGATACAACATCCTGAATGACTATGATGAAAGAATCTACCGTCTTTATCAAACATTCCACCTGTCTCAAACCATCTAGCTGTCTGCCTTTCTTTTGGTCATGTAAATAACAATATCATTAAAAAAAATTTACAGAGGACAAACTTGCATACATGTTCATTCATTCATTCATGTGTGCATACAGACAGTTTACCTACAGTGAATGCTTTGAAAACATCAAAACTAAGTGATTAGTGAGCTGAATACAGCGTATGATGTCATTTACTGCCTCATCTACTATACCACATGTCTAACTTATCACAAAGCTAAGCTGCAGCAGGAAGATAAATGTTTTTTTTTACAGTATATATATATCAAAAGATTGTATTTGCATTTATGTCTGTGAGTGTTTGTGTGCACACTTCTTTATTCTATATAAAGGATAAAAGGATATGTAATTGCAAACGAATATAGCCCCTTTAAGAATAAAAAGTACACTGAAGAGAGTCAGGCATATCACATGATAAAAACCCTTATTGATTATCTTTAAGTTTATTCTGAATGCAAAGAAGATTTTGGTGTATACAACTGCTTGGAAACTTTTGTTTTCACTCAAAAAAGAGACAAATTAAATAAAGAGTGCTAAGTAAGAAATACAGAAATTTAATAAAGTAATAAAATGTAAAATAAAACTGCATAGTCTTCACTAGATAATTTAAATATAAATTGATTCATATTAAAGTTACAAAAGTTATTCAGTCAAGAGCAGTGATTTTGACATACTTTTATGTGTATTTAACCATTTAGCCATACACAGAAAGCTCAGGTCAGTGTGCGAATACTGATTTTTTTCTTTTGCAGGATATTGCACTTATTATAACTATTTTTAACATTGAGCACGTCCTGTTCTTTATTACTCATTCACCCATGTTTCTTTATCGCTCTATAATGTCAATAACCTGCCCACTAAAAGCTGCATGGATATATTTGCAACTATATAGAAAAAGTTAAAGTCCCCCTGTAGTCAATGATTTTTATCCCTTAAAACTCATATTTGATCACCAAAATGACACATTTAAAAAGAAATTCTCATGAAAATAATTTCTTCACGCCTTAAAATAGCTTGAATGTAACTCTACACCCTTGCTTCATTTAGTATAGTCAGAATATTTAATGATATGCTAGGCCTCGTCCCGCATGTTGACGTGATTGGTTACAACGTGTTTGTGACGTAGAGAAGAGAGATGATTTCAAACCACATTTTTGAGACTGTCTTTGGTTCACTGGAGTTCTAAAGAGAAAATACTCAGCAATGGTGTTGACTTGTGAATTTTCACAGGTTTGTTAAAAGCATATTAAAAACAACACATAGACATATAAACAACATTAAAAACTTGACTTTCTTTAAATTGATTCACACTTTATATCAGGGATGGGTAACATCGGTCCTGGAGGGCCACTGTCCTACAGAGTTTAGCTCCAACCCTGAAAAAAAAATCACCTGCCTGTAACTTTCTAGTACTCCTGAAGACCTCGATTAGCTTGTTTTGGTGTGTTTGATTGGTTGAAGCTAAACTCTGTAGGACAGTTGCCCTCCAGGACCGAAGTTGCCCATCCCTGCTTTATATCACCATGATATATATTATCATATCACCCAGTCCTAGCAAACAGTATTGCTTAAAGAATTTACTACAGATGGATAAAACAAACAACCAATTAACTATCAAGACTGACTGGTTAACACAACGCTATCTCACAACCAATTCGTACGAGTGAATAAAAGGTGGCTAATTCGTACGAATTCGTACATTTTGTCTAAATCCACGTGATGGGTAGGTTTAGGGTCAGGGTCAGGTTTAGGTCATTCGTATGAATTCATACAAATTGGGCAACTCGTAAAATTCGTACGAATTGCCGTGAGATCGGGTTGGCTAACACTATTTTCACCCTTACCATTGCCCTTTTATTTCTTCATGTAAACTGACAGTAAATCTGAATAATATCCCAATTTAAACTTAATCAACATATAGAATTGACCATGACATCATCACCTTATCTTCTTCCTTATTAATGCAGAAAATGTGCTCACCCAATGCTAGATGGAGTCGTACAGCTGCAGCCCACATGCATGAAAGTTGGGGTTTGGGGGGCCTGAACTAGTTGATACAGGAAATCAGCAGCCTAATAAAGAGATTAACTGGTATAAGTATTTTATGTATTTTGAAAAAACTAAACTTAAATATATTTTAACAAATTACATTAAATATTTTTCAAAGGCTCTAAAATACAAAATAGTATTCTGTATTTCAAATACGTATTTTAAATACATGTATCTGAAATACTGCCCATCCCTGCTGATTTATCAATTTGTATTATGAATTGTACATCCATCCATCCATCCATCTTCTTCTGCTTATCCGGGGCCGGGTCGCGGGGGCAGCAGTCTAAGCAGAGATGCCCAGACTTCCCTCTCCCTAGACACATCCTCCAGCTCTTCCGGGGGGACACCGAGGCGTTCCCAGGCCAGCCGGGAGACGTAGTCCCTCCAGCGTGTCCTAGGTCTTCCCCGGGGTCTCCTCCCAGTGGGACGTGCCCGGAACAACTCCCCGGGAAGGCGTCCAGGAGGCATCCGGAACAGATGCCCGAGCCACCACAGCTGACCCCTCTCGATGTGGAGGAGCAGCGGCTCTACTCTGAGCTCCTCCCGAGTGACCGAGCTTCTCACCCTATCTCTAAGGGATCGCCCACCCACCCTGCGGAGAAAGCTCATTTCGGCCGCCTGTATCTTTAAAAGCTCCCAAAGCTCATGACCATAGGTGAGAGTAGGAACGTAGATTGACCGGTAAATCGAGAGCTTTGCCTTACGGCTCAGCTCCTTCTTTACCACAACAGACCGGTACATCGACCGCATTACTGCAGAAGCTGCACCGATCCGTCTGTCAATCTCCCGTTCCATCCTTCCCTCACTTGTGAACAAAACCCCAAGATACTTAAACTCCTCCACTTGAGGAAGGATCTCTCCACCAACCTGAAATGAGCAAGCCACCCTTTTTCGACTGAGGACCATGGGGTGGGAGAAGGGTGGCTTGCTCACTTCAGGTTGGTGGAGAGATCCTGAATCCATGAATTGTATACAATTATATGATATTTTTATATGTTTTGCCATAACTTGCGACTCTAAATTTAAAGGGTGTGTGTACTTAATTGTATTATTTTTTTTTAAGTGAGACATTATCGAACTAGTTGCAAACATGAAACTGGCTTGATGCAAAAATGATCCACTTGTCAACTTGGTGACCTATAAGATGATTATACCGACCGGGCTCACCGACCTGTTGTTATCACAAGGACACTTACGTGAAAATGACTGAACATATATTTTGCCTCTGAATATCTGCACTGTTTAAGCATATAATGTCAGTGTCAAAAAAAGAGTTATCTCTTTGTTGTCTTTGCTCAGGGGTTTAACCTTTTAGGTAACTGACTGAGCACCTGAATAGAGAGGGAACCCTTGTTACATATTCTATAAAATTGAGCCGTACCCTAAAACTTGAAAATAAGATTCTGCAGGCTATATGATAACATTAGTTGCAATAGCAAACATGAAAAAACAATGATCAACACTTGCAGCCTTTATTAATCTTGGTTAATGTTCAGTTCTGCATATGCAAATAAATTTTAACATTTCAGGTTGCAAATATTTTTCATTTATTTGGAATGAACAGCATTAAACTAGACTAATAAAAACTACATAGTTCATGATACCTAATGATTTATCTAATGTTGCATATCCCTTGATCTGCAACAAAATGTGCGTTGCATATTTTTAATGCAGTGACTCACAAAATTAAAATTATTTTGTATTGATGCTGGATGCCAGAGAAAATCTCTTCTTTTCCACCTTCTTCTGCTTATATAGGCTTGAGAGTGCTCACTGCACTGCCCTTATGTAGAAATACAAAGTTGTTCTCGCATGCGCGGTAGACTCGAGTTGGGAGGTCAAGATTTGAATGCATAATGATTTAATTTCCTCTCTGAATTTCACACAAAGTAATTGCATGACTTCAGAAGTATAATATGGATTATATGAAGTCATCAACCATTATCCCTTATCCTGTTTCACGGATGAAAAATTCATACTGGTTTGGAACAGCAATTACAGAATTTCGATTTTGGATGAACTGCTACTTTCATATTGTTCCTGCAAAGCAGTTTCCCTTTTTATTTATACATTTATTTTAGAATATTGTAAGAGCCACTTTTTGTATTAAACAGTCATGGTTGCTTTCTAGATACAACTAATCACTAACAGGCCTACTTTCTTTCATCTGCTTAGCAATGCACAAAAGACTTTTGGGAATCTTGCATTCAGCGTATAAGTACATTTCTAAATAAAGTTTTGATGTTTTTAAAACTGTTATTGTATTTGCTTCGTTTCACCACGATTCAAGCTGTCCAAACCACAGAGCTCACTGCGGCCCTGGTGCGACACACAGCTGCCTGAACACACGGCTAAAACTGATGACTTTCGCTGTTTTCTATATATATTAATACACACTGCATGTGTCGCAGCTACTTCAGCAGTCTATTTTCTCCAATGCTATTTCAAGAGGTGCACACAAATGTTTAAATGCATATGAGAAAACATTATTATTTTACATTACAAACATTAACATTTCATTATCTTATTTTATTCTGATGAAAACATTGCAATCTTTTCCAATTTTATATTTACAGCCCCACAGATGTTATATTGTAAAGTGGTTTATACAAACTGAGTTGTGACTGGCTTTGCACTTTTGACAAATATTATGTATTTGTTTGTCTTTGTTTACATGTAGCTGGAATTGAAATGATCTGGTTCATTCTCCAATTTGCTGCTGGCTCTTCATTAGTGTTTGAGACATTTGACTATGTTTAGCTCTAGCGCTTCATTCCACCCACACTGCCTTTCCTCATCCACTCAACGTCAGCTCCTTTAGCTCTTGCTTCATTCTCCCTGCCAGTCTTAGCATGGTGCAACTGCGGGAAAGCTGTGAATGTGTTGCTTAAACCTGTACATTCTTTCCATTACACAGCACCGACTGCTTAAAAGTGTGTTGCTCATTTAAAAATTGCAAACAAGGACTAACTTGACTAGTGCAGTTTCTGTATAATAGTATTTGAGTTTTCCAATAAAAACATCATCCCTGTTGAAATGCAAATTCCGTCATCATTTACTCACCATCACATAGATCCAAAGCTGTATCATTTTATTTCTTCTGTTGACTGTAAATTAAGTAAGCAAAAACAATTGAAACATTTTTTCTAAATATCTTAATTGTGTTCAGTGGAAAGTCATACAGGTTTGGAACAATTTGAAGGTTAATATCTCTATTAATATCTAATATAATGCATTTACAGTGTATTATGTCTGCAACATGCTTGTGTAAGGCCCTATTATATTTCTGACTGAAAAAAGCAGGTAGAAAGTGAGACAAATTTCACTTCTCAATTTCAGTGATCTGAATAAAGACATTTTTGGCATCTCTCTCAGCCATGGATGTAGATTTTGACCTATAAATGCGTGATAATTTGTGTGTATTTACTGCTATATCAGGTACGCAACTGTTACAGAAATATCCCAGGAAATTTAAGGCACTTCATTTTAAATACAACAATGAACCTTAGATATCAAAGAATGGAGAACTGCAGACGGTTTCAGAGACAGCAAAAGGAGCACAGTGTTATCAGTGGTAGATTATCAGTCACTTCTTATGGGTGATAATCTCACCATTTCTTCAGGTCCCTTGTTGGTCTGTTAAAGGTCTTGCATTCTGACTTCAACCAAACCTGTTGTTTTAAAACAACACCCTCACACAGATCCACACAAATAAAGCAACCCACTCTGGGTATCAGAGAGAAAAGCAGAAGTAGGAAGATTCTGTCAGATTCAGTTCCTGTAAAGTGCAAGTGAATGGCTCGATGAGGATCTTAGAGTGAGGCCTTAAAGTCAGTAAAGCAGACGTATAGCTGCCTTAACAAGTTACATTATTTGCAGATGCGCAATGTACAGTGCATGATCTCTTGATCTGAGACATGCAGATCCTCCAAAACACAGAATAACCAGAAACACTAGCAAATGAGTCTTACTAACAGGGTTACTAAACATGAGAAAAAGTATTGTAGGCCTATTACATATATTCTTTTTTCCTGGTTTGATTTATTTTTTCTGGAACATCTGCAGATAGATTGAAAACATGGTACTGGAAATGATGGCTGATGGGTAAGGGGGTTGTGGTTGGGCAGAGGTTTGAATTCTTTGGAAAACGCCTCTGGTTACTATCGTAACCTCGGTTCCCTGACAGGCGGGAACGAGACATTGCGTAGCAACGCTGCGGGAACTCCCCCCTTCTCCACTTTTGTTGAAATCGTATGGGCTAACGCCAGCTTGGAACAGCTGGCCAATTGTCCCGAAGTATGCAAATACTGACAGGCTCGCGGGCAGTATAAAATGCATGGGCGCAACAATTGCTTCAGATCACGACTGAACGCTTGCACAGCTGATCAAACAATGTCTCGTTCCCGCCTCTCAGGGAACCGAGGTTACGATAGTAACCAGAGCTACACCAGCCATGGAAGAGACAGACAGTCAGCCAATAGCTGCGCCGCTAGGAGTGCTCGCATGGCTGTAAGTCACTATTTGAATATGGAAGTACGCGTCCTTTAAATCCACTGAAGCGAACCAGTCCCCGGGACGGATCTGTGCCAGGATCTGCTTCAGTATTGTCATCCTGACCGAGCGCTTGTGAAGTGCTCGTTTGATGGGTCTCAGGTCCAGAATCGGACGGAGTCCTCCATCCTTATTTGGCACCACGAAATAGCGGCTTTAAAATCCGCTCTCCTGCTCGTTCGGAGGGACACAGTGTTGGGTGTAAGAGGAGGAAAAAGCTCTTTTTGTGAAGGGTGTTTTTATTGTGGAACTCACACAAACAGACACAGCATTTACACAAACATTACATTTGTCGCCTGCAGGAACACAGGGGACATGATGCAGAACATGGCGCTTGGGGGCGGGGCCTCTAGCGAATTCTCTCCTCCTCTTGACCGATCCGTCAGGATGAAGGCTTGGTAGCCGAGGAGGACGCGCTGACTTTCTCGCAGCGCGGGCTTCTCCTCTGACCCTAGCGCTTCCTCCCAGGCCCCGTCCACTGCTTGCGGTGAACATCCGGTTCGGGGCGGGGCGCTGCGGCGGGCTGTCTAGCTGGTCCCTGAGCGGGGCGAGGCGCCGAGGAAGAGCAAGATCTTGACGAGGGCTAGAGTGAGCAGCGGGGCATCACGTGGCTCATCGCTTTCGCGCACTTTTGCGTTTCGGAGAAACGCTCCGTGACTGACTCCGCGTGTGTGAGTGACTGGAGCGTTAAGGAGCGTCCGAGTTCCGAGTCTTTCAGGTCAGCCAGGGTTAACCACAGGTGCCTGTTAAGGATGATCATAAAACTTTTTGTATTGGCGAAAGCTCGCGTCCGCTAAAAGGTGAGTGCGATGACGATGAAGACGGCGGCTCCAGGCCCCTTCGCCCGTCTTCGCCTCCAGGCGGGGGAGGGCCCACCAGTGGCTCCCTGTTATAGCACAAACCATATCCCTCCTGGTTCTTAGGGCGCGCACTGGCAGCTCGGCGCAGTGGGTGCACGTGGAGTCACGCCCAGGCAGGCTACGCAGAACTCATGTTCGTCGGGTCGATGGGGCCCGCACAAATCTGGCAAGTTGAAGCCATCGGATTCCTAGTCCTCCTGGTGCAGCTTCCACAATGGCAGCGTGAACAAAAAGATTCTGACGCAATTGCGCCCATGCATTTTATACTGCCCGCGAGCCTGTCAGTACTTGCATACTTTGCGACAATTGACCAGCTGTTCCAAGCTGGCGTTAGCCCCTAAGATTTCAACAAAAGTGGAGAAGGGAGGAGTTCCCACAGCGTTGCTACGTAATGTAGAGTTACTGCTCTCGAAAGGAAACTAAAGAGCTTACTGCAAAGTTTTGCACCCACAGATTTCAAGTAGGTCTGCTAATAAGTCACATGGCGGGTCAGCAGTCAGTTTTCTAACAGTGCAGCTGCATGAATCATGTTTATTTTGGAAGCACACACAAATATTAATTATCTGAGAGACAGAAAATGGTGTGTACATTCAATAACTACTTCATTTTTATTGTATTATTATAGGTAGGAGAATACAGTGTAGTGCAGTGTAATACAGAAATGAAACCATACATTCATAAATTAGGCTTAAAATAGAAATTAACAATGTTTGTGTATATATTAATTTAAAGGCATATACAAATATAGATTTTGCCAAGCAAAAAGAACCAGAACTAGTTATTTCTGAATATAAGACAGTTGCAAAGACGCACAGGAAACACTATTGTCATTTCATGTTTGCAGCACACTGTGGCCATACTACACCATGGGGTGTTAATGACACATTTTTCACACATTTGTCTGCTGTCCTACTGTATTCTGTAAATGTATTCTTGTGTGGTGACTCACAAATAACACTGAGAGACATTCACCAAGGGAATATACCTTTAAGGGAGGGGGAAGTGAGTTAGAGTTTCCGGGTTAACGTTGTTGTGTCAATCTCACTGCTGTACAGTTCTGTTTTATTGAAGTGGAGAGTAAAGCTAACTCGACGCATCTCCGTCTCTTGTCTACTCCTTATTGCACTCCACATTTGGTGACCCCGACGCGAGTTGGATACGGCTGAATTATGTCACACAACGACGGTGGCGAAAATGCTGCTGCTGCGGCGCCGGATGCTGTTAGCGGCGCGGCTAATGTCGGCGCTATATACGCGGCCACCATCAAGTTACCGGACTTTTGGCAACACAATCCGCGGCCGTGGTTTCAACACATCGAGGCACAGTTCCAGCTGAGAAGAATAACACAGGACGTTACAAAATATTTCCATGTAGTAGCGGCCTTAGATGCCTCAACGACAGCAAGGGCTATGGCGCTATTAGAGGCTCCGCCAGCTGACGGCAAATACGACGCGCTCAAAACGTTTCTGTTGAACCTCTTTGAGCTGTCGGAGCTAGAGAAGGCAGATCGCCTGCTGTCCCTGAACGGCCTTGGCGACAGTTAGCCGTCCGAGTTAATGGAGAGGATGCTAGCAGTGCTGGGCGCGGCGGATCCCGCGTTCCTTTTCGCCCACATATTCCTGCGGCAGCTTCCAGCACCCGTGCGCACCGCACTGGCCAGCTCCGCCCTCCCCTCCTCCAGAGACTACCGACTGCTTGCTGTGGAAGCAGACAGGATTTTTCTCAGCAACCGGCAACAGTTTGTCCACGCACTGCTTCCCCCCCTGCACACGGCTGTTCCGTTTCCTTCCGCGGCGGACGACCCAGACACCGCGGCTGCGGTGACGGCCCGCCGACAGCGTGAAGACGGGTGGTGTTATTACCATTCAAGGTTTGGGGCCAAGGCCAAACAGTGTCGCCAGCCTTGCAGTTTTGGAGCCCAGGGAAAAGCCAGGGCCGGCGCTCATTAGCAGCTATGGGCGCTGGCCGGGACTGCAAGCTGTTATTCATCACTGACACACTGTCCGGCCGGCGGCTGCTGGTCGATTCAGGGGCTCAGCGTAGCATCCTGCCAGCGAAGCCAGTGGACACCATGGCTGGCGGGCATGGCCCCCCGATGGATGCCGCCAACGGCACACCCATTCGTACCTATGGCACAAGGTATGTGGAAGTGTGTTTCGGCGGGCGGCGTTTCGGCTGGGATTTCGTCATGGCCGCCGTGTCTACGTCGCTCCTAGGGGCGGATTTCCTCTGTGCTTACAGGCTCTTGGTGGACGTTACAAACCACCGCCTGATCGACGCCCTCTCTTTTGCTTCGTACCCCTGTACACTGGGGGGGATGGGGGCGCTTTGTCTGTCGAACACATTTGCCACAGGGGACCTGTATCAACGCCTTCTCGCTGAGTTTCCTGACATCACCACACCCACGTTTTCATCGGCGGTGGCTAAGCATGGCGTGGAGCACTACATCACCACGGTGGGCCCACCAGTCTATGCACGAGCGCGGCGCCTCGACTCTGCCAAGCTCGCGATCGCCAGGGAGGAGTTTGCCACTATGGAGCACCTCGGCATCGTGCCCCGCTCCAACAGCCCGTGGGCTTCCCCCCTGCACATCGTGACAAAGGCCGATGGCAGTTGGCGTCCCTGTGGTGATTTCCGTCGCCTGAACAACGCTACAACCCCCGACCGGTACCCTGTGCCGCACATACAGGACTTCTCCGCCCACCTAGCCGGCGCCACCATATTCTCAAAGGTGGACCTGGTGCGCGGTTACCACCAGGTGCCTGTCCACCCACAGGATGTCCCCAAGACAGCGGTCATCACACCCTTTGGCCTTTTCGAATCCCTACGGATGCCTTTCGGCCTTAAAGGGGCAGCGCAAACGTTTCAGCGCCTTATGGACTCTGTGCTGAGAGACATGCCGTTTCTGTTTGTGTACTTGGACGACATTCTCGTGGCCAGCGCGTCCGCAGACGACCACCTAACGCATCTCCAGCAGCTGTTCAGCAGACTCAGTGAGCATGGTCTCATCGTCAACCCGGCCAAGTGTGAGTTTGGCCGGTCATCCATCGCTTTCCTCGGCCATCATGTCACAACGCAGGGGGCCGTCCCCCTCCCGGCCAAGGTGGACGCCGTCACCAATTTCCCACGCCCACGCACTGTAAAGTCCCTGCAGGAGTTTCTGGGTATGGTGAACTTCTACAACCGTTTCCTTCCCCATGCGGCTCAGCTCATGCGACCATTGTACGATGCCTTGCGTGGTGGGCGGGCGGCAGACGTGTTGGATTGGTCCCCAGAGATGACTGGTGCTTTTGAGGCTGCCAAAACTGCACTGGCCAACGCTGCTCTGCTTGCGCACCCATCTCCTACCGCCCCAGTGGCTCTGACTACGGACGCCTCGGACTACGCCGTTGGGGCTGTGTGTGAGCAGTGGGTGGGCGGAGCCTGGCAGCCGCTGGCCTTTTTCAGCAGGAAGCTCCGGGACAACGAGAGGAAATACAGCGCCTTCGATAGGGAGCTTCTGGGTCTTCTCCTCGCCACCCGTCATTTCCGTTTCCTGTTGGAGGGCCGGCGGTTCACGGCTTTCGTTGACCACAAGCCGCTGACGTTTGCTATGGCCAAGTCTTCGGAGCCATGGTCTGGTCGCCAGCAGCGCCATCTCTCTGCCATATCTGAGTATACCACCGACATTCAGCATGTGGCCGGCAAGGACAACTTCGTGACCGACTGCCTCTCCCGGGCGATCATTGGTTCCGTCCATTTGGGCCTTGACTACGCAGCTATGGCTGAGGATCAAACCGCGGACTCTGAGGTGCAAGCCTACAGGACGGCTCCCACGGCACTGCTCATGGAGGATGTGGTGTTTGACACTGCCAAATCTACACTCCTCTGCGACGTCTCCACTGGCCAACCGCGCCCCATGGTACCTGCTGGCTGGAGGCGTAAGGTGTTTGACGCTATACACGGTCTTTCCCACCCAGGGGCGAAGGCCTCAACCAAGCTGGTGGGGGGGGGCAAGTTCGTCTGGCCGGGCCTGCGGAGGGACGTCAGGGCTTGGGCTGCTTCCTGTGTGGCGTGCCAGCGTGCAAAGGTGACTCGTCATACCAAGGCTCCTTTGGCACCCTTCAAAGTGCCAGAGAGGCGTTTTGATCATGTGAATGTGGACCTGGTGGGCCCACTTCCCCCCTCCCGTGGTTGCACCTACCTCCTCACCATGGTGGACAGGACCACCAGGTGGCCGGAAGTGGTGCCCCTGGCCTCCACTACATCAGCTGAGGTGGCACGGGTGTTCATTATGGCTTGGGTGGCCCGTTTCGGTACGCCGTCCGACCTCTCCTCGGACCGAGGTCCGCAGTTTACATCGGAGCTTTGGACTGCGGTCGCCGAGGTCCTGGGAGTGAAGGTCCACCGTACCACAGCCTATAACCCGCAAAGCAACGGACTTTGCGAGCGGTTTCATCGGGACATGAAGGCCGCGCTCAGGGCCGGCCTCACGGGTAGCGACTGGGCTGACCGCCTCCCATGGGTTATGCTTGGCCTTCGCTCTGCCCCCAAAGAGGATCTTCAAGCCTCATCGGCCGAGCTGGTGTGCAGCCAGCCACTGCGCGTCCCGGGGAAGTTTCTTCCAGATGCCAGGGCCCCGTGGTCGGTTGCCTCCCATCGTGCTGTGTCTCGGGACATTGCCGACGCTTTTGTTCCCATTCCAACGTCGCACCATGGCCTCCCCCAGACCTACGTGCCCAAGGATTTACCGTCAGCCAAGTATGTGTTCATCCGCCACGACGGACATCGTACTCCGCTATGATGGGCCCTTCCGTGTCCTGAAGGGAGGGTCTAAGAACTTTGTGGTGGATATGGGAGGTAGGCCTGAGCGGGTGGCTATAGACCGGCTCAAGCCTGCTCATGTGGATATTGGCGAACCTCTGCAGTTGGCCCTGCCCCCACGGCGGGGGCGCCCCCCTGCGGCAGCCTCGAACCTTGTGCCTGCCCCGCCCCTAGCCCCTTGCCCCTCTCTTGTTAAGCACAGCCGGTATGGCCGCCCGGTCCGCCCCCCTATACGTTGACTTTTCATAGGAACTGTTAGGAGCTGGACTGTTCTGTTTGGCACTGGTGAATAGCGTCCTATGTTCTGTTGGGGGTACCTGTTCGGTTTGGACTTGTTTATGGGTGAATTCTGGGGGGGCCTGTGTGGTGACTCACAAATAACACTGAGAGACATTCACCAAGGGAATATACCTTTAAGGGAGGGGGAAGTGAGTTAGAGTTTCCGGGTTAACGTTGTTGTGTCGATCTCACTGCTGTACAGTTCTGTTTTATTGAAGTGGAGAGTAAAGCTAACTCGACGCATCTCTGTCTCTTGTCTACTCCTTATTGCACTCCACACTTGTGTCATATTTTCTTGAATTTCAGCTGCTAACCATATGAACCTTTAGTAAGCACACAGAGTTTTCATTTGACAGTCAACTTTTTTTAACAAATTTTTTCAGTTGATTGACTAACATTGCAAGTTTGAAAAAAAAATCTGCTGCAACAGACCAGGCCATTGTAACAGTCCACAACAAAAATCAAATACAAAACCATACATTTTAATATGTTCAGTGCTAATATTCCAGCTTCTAATGTCAATTCACAGGTTAGAATGTTGGTCAAAGAATCATCAGTACTGAGGTTCCAGGTTTCCTGTGAAAATATTGTGACAGCTGTGCTATTGCACTTATTTAGAAAATTGACAAAGGCTGCTTGTCTGCTGAAACTTGGAAACAATAAAAATACTTAAAGGACAATCCTGGCGCAAAATGAACCTAAGGGTTAATAACACATGGGTAGGTACCTAGTCGACCGTTCTCTGGGATGTGTTTTCATGATAGTCGAATGTACCCAGTTTTAGCTCGAACCACAGATTAGCTTATAACGCTAGTATATACACTGTAAAAAGATTCCTATGAAATTTACAGTAACTTGCTGGCAGCAATTAGCAAGTAAGTTGCTGTAGTTCATTTTACAGTATGCTTACTGTAAATTTAATCACAGTAACATTTAAAAAGTACTGTAATTTGTTTTACAGTAATAATCAAAGTACTGTGTTTCATCACCACAAATATTTTACTACTTTTATTGACAACTTTTCACACTTTAAATTTCAAAATTCATAAAATAAAAATAACATAGCATATTTTTTTTTCCTTCAATAGGTAAACATTTTTCTGTAAACATTTCATTTCGTTTTGAATACAACAACACTTTTCTGAACATACAAATCCATCCTGTTCAAGATTTATTAAAATGTTCGGTTAAAATTAGAAATGTAGGCTATAAAAGACAAATTAAATTATTTAAAAACAGCAGGATTTCAAACTGTAGAATTTGGTCCCTGAATCTTGGTTTTCTCCCAGAACTGTATTTTTCTTCTTAAACTGGACCTGAACTAGTCAACTTCCTAGACTGGAGTCTTCTACCCTGCAGTGAAAGAAATTAATTATTAATGTAAAAGTTTATAAGCAAGACAGATGGGTTGATGACAATATATAAAAGTTTGATTGGATCATTTGAATAATTAGACAATCAACATGTAATACAATGTCCACTTCTCTATAAACCAAAAATCTCACTTATAACTCACATATATACACTCACCTAAAGGATTATTAGGAACACCTGTTCAATTTCTCATTAATGCAATTATCTAATCAACCAATCACATGGCAGTTGCTTCAATGCATTTAGGGGTGTGGTCCTGGTCAAGACAATCTCCTGAACTCCAAACTGAATGTCAGAATGGGAAAGAAAGGTGATTTAAGCAATTTTGAGCGTGGCATGGTTGTTGGTGCCAGACGGGCCGGTCTGAGTATTTCACAATCTGCTCAGTTACTGGGATTTTCACCATTTCTAGGGTTTACAAAGAATGGTGTGAAAAGGGAAAAACATCCAGTATGCGGCAGTCCTGTGGGCGAAAATGCCTTGTTGATGCTAGAGGTCAGAGGAGAATGGGCCGACTGATTCAAGCTGATAGAAGAGCAACTTTGACTGAAATAACCACTCGTTACAACCGAGGTATGCAGCAAAGCATTTGTGAAGCCACAACACGCACAACCTTGAGGCGGATGGGCTACAACAGCAGAAGACCCCACCGGGTACCACTCATCTCCACTACAAATAGGAAAAAGAGGCTACAATTTGCAAGAGCTCACCAAAATTGGACAGTTGAAGACTGGAAAAATGTTGCCTGGTCTGATGAGTCTTGATTTCTGTTGAGACATTCAGATGGTAGAGTCAGAATTTGGCGTAAACAGAATGAGAACATGGATCCATCATGTCTTGTTACCACTGTGCAGGCTGGTGGTGGTGGTGTAATGGTGTGGGGGATGTTTTCTTGGCATACTTTAGGCCCCTTAGTGCCAGAACCAGACAATACAATGCTGAATAAAGTCGTAGTTTTTGTTATTTTTGGACCAAAATGTATTTTCGATGCTTTAAAACATTCTAACTAACCCACTGATGTCACTTGGACTACTTTGATGATGTCTTTATTTCCTTTCTGGACAAGGACAGTATACCGTTCATACATTTTCAATGGAGGGACAGAAAACTCTCGGACTAAATCTAAAATATCTTAAACTATTGCGAAGATGAACGGAGGTCTTACGGGCTTGGGACGACATGAGGGTCTACATATGAGTCATTTAATGACATAATTTTCATTTTTGGGTGAACTAACCCTTTAACAAACGAACTAAATGACTGCTCTGCTAGAGTTAACTGGAGATGTTTTATTTATTTATATTGCTACATCCGTGCTGCAAGATGTTTAAAAAATGGTGGGGACGTGTTTACGCTTATGTGTTTCAGGAAATATATATATATATATATATATATATATATCCGTGGTTAGTCATGGGTCGTGTATGGCATTACATTTATTACATAAATGGCATTAAAGAGGCATTAAATTTAATTTGAAGATACCTGCAGAAACCCTACAAGGAGATTTGGAAATCCCACATGGACACATGAAGTTTGCGCGGTTTCTGTGCACTTTTACTTGTTTTATATATCTATGGATTGTGTCTGAAGAGAAACAACATTGTTTGCATTTGAAAAACATTCTATGTATGCTAGTTCATGTAGCTAACTTATGTAAGTTACCTGGAACGATTGTTGAGGCCTCTTTTCTGCAACCTGAAAGAAAATAACCAAATGGTAAATAAAAGAACGAGTAAGAAAGATCTCGAAAAATCTGTACAGTGCGAGTATATTATTATGCTTCTACGAGTCGTGAATAAAACTCCTATACTTAAATCAGGCAAAAATCTAGTGTCTGCAGCTTGCAATCCTTTGAAAAATGTCGTGTTTTTAAGTTGTGTGGCTGCGTTTTCTTTCGACTCGCTTAAATGTCTGACTCCTCAGGCGGCAATAATAGCAAGCAAGAAAAAAAAAACCCGAGTGAGATTATACAAATGGCTAACGTTACCGCGCCAACACATCAAATACACTATTTGAAATTAATTTTATTCAACAATGTTAACGTTAGGCTATACTCTATAAACAAATTGAAGACGTTAAAGATGTAATGTTGCCAGATAAGACAACGCTTAATACAGTATCTCACAAGTCAGGAATGGCACATCAAATTAGGCTGTCAACAATCGCGTTTCTGTGGTTTGACCTGCGATGAAGTTCAGAAAAATCATGAGCCTATGAAAAATGTGTAAGTCTTACCTCTAGCTGCATTTTCTTTCGACTGACTCGGAACTGGAGTCGGTTGGCTTCACTGCCTGACGCGGTGACAGTTAGCTGGCAAGAGAAACATCCATGTGATCATTTTTCCGGCTTGCGCACCCAACAGACATTACATACACAATTCCAATTTAAGTTTTATTCAAAAATGCTATCCTTCTTGATGAGTTTATCAAATGTTGCCAAATTAGAAAATCTATTGAAATCATGCGCAAATAGGCGCCAATAGATTTTTTTTTTTGTGGTAATATTGCACACACGACACAGTTTAACTAGGAAGTGTGCCGCTCGTTACTTCTCTCTCTCAGTACACTCTTAAAGTTGAACAAACATTTACGAGAGTAAACTGTGGAAATAAATGAGCAAAGTTACCTTTCTGAAGTAAAATTCTGTTGAAAGTGTGGAATCTCGTAGCTTTCCCTTGCTGAAAAAAAAATCCTCTAGAAATTGCTGTATTCTGATTCACAGAAAAAATATTTTTACTGTAGAATTTACCCGCCATTGAAAATTGACCATGATGCTTTGCAGATCTACAGCAACATGCTGTATACAGGTTCTACAGTAAGCATTTACTCATTTTACAGTAATAATGCTGTGAAAACTACAGAAATTTGTTACAGTGTAGGGCATAGAGTAAGTAAAAATAAAAATCCCTAGTTAATACCACTAACAAGGCTCAAAATAGCCCCAAACACGGTAGCATAATGAGCGTCCCTACATGCAAACCAAAGCATTGAGAACTTTGTAAGTGTACAGACAGTTTAATTAGAAGATACTTTATAAAGACAGTACGCTTCGCGTATACAGGCAGGAGCCATCTTTGGAAAACAGTATCGACCAGTCAAACTCATTCGAACTTATACCCAGCTAAAACTGGGTACATTCGACATGTGTTATTAACCCCTAGGTTCATTTTCCGAAGGAACTGTCCTTTAAGTGAGTGTGCAGTTATAATCTGTCTTAAATAGCACTTATGTAGCATAGTTTCACAAATTCACACTTAGCCTACATATAATTGGATATAGTATAAAATATGCACATTTGGCTCCGAGCTCGGAATTTGGCCCGAACCCAGTGCACTCAACCCATCCCCACCGTCCCTGGCTGGGATAGGAATAATCGAGAGTTGGGAGTTGGGGTGGAGGAGGGATACTAGAAAAACCGTCGTGGAACAGTCGGCTCTATATTTAAGCCTCCTCTTGTGCTAATGGGTAGACTATCAAAACATGCTCGTCCCCAACATTGATGATAAAACATCATTAAAGTAGATGGGTAAAGTAAAATGTGTAGACTGTAGCAAATGATTATTCATTGAAAGACAAGAAATGATATGATAAATCCAATGATGCACAATGATGACTCCTAGCTTCATATAACAGAACACCTGAGTGTTCAAAATGCTGCAACATGAAAAATAAAGACCTGGATGACCCCAGATACTAAGTTCTCTTTCACAGGGCAGACTAGTTCAGCCGGCATTTTCTGTTCTTATGACCACACAGTATATTAAGAAAAACAGGAAGCCATGTGGTAGATTGCAAAAGGGCATGTTGTTAAATAATGACCTGCCTTGGCTGAAGTTTCACCAGATGATGTCCACATGCTCATGTTGACATCAAGGAGCAGTATCAAAATCCGTTATGAGATCACCTAAACCTTACAGCACAACTTCACAACTTGCTCATTCTAGTTCTAATAATATTAAGCAGCTGAAATGTTCAACAGTGTGTATTTTTACTGATTGATTACTGTATTTGGAGAATTGTATAAAAATGAGGGGAAATGAGTTTAAAGTATTGAAACTTAAATTTCTAATTAAGCTCATATAGTATAGTGTGTTGTGTTAAAACATTAAAATATGAAAATCAAAACGATCAATTAAATATCAAAGAAAATTATTGTTATATACCTGATTGTTGGGTCAACAATAACATACCCGATTGTAAAAGTCAAAACCATTTAAAAAAAATTAACTGACCGAAACAGAGCCTCAGACAGAACAGAACAGCACTGCTGGACAGTAGGTAAGGACTCTTACAAAAACACTCAAAATGTCATAACATGTTTTTGGCAATTACTTCATTATTTATTTACGTCTGATTGCATAGACTTTTTAAGGAAAGTCTTTTAAATCACAGAATTCTTTGGGGAACTTGAAACTTCCCTTATTCTGCATGCAGTCTCCCACTTTGAGGTTCTTCTCCAGATTTTTCTCAGCCATATTTTTTTGTTTTTATTTATTTACTGCCACAAAATGAGCGTATAATTTGAAATGAAATACACTTTACTGACCCTGATAGGGACATTACTAATGAACTCAATAGCCAGCATTTCCGCAGAACCTGATACATTAAAAAATGACACAAAATATTCATACACACCATACACGTATAAGAAAAGTTAGACGTCGCTAATCCATGTTCAACGGTCTAATTGATACCGGCACATAAGAGTTTTTAAACCTGTTCTGTTTATAACGGAGAGTTCTATACCTTCTTCCAGACGGTAAGAATTCACAACAGGGATAGAGTACATGAAACGGGTCACTTAAAATCTATTTCTAAGAGTATTTGGTTTTTGGGCCCAACATCACTGAAATCACAGAACTGAAAGAAGCCATATCAAACCGCCTGTGCCATACAGGGTCAAATTTATATATGTGTTGTGGGTACGGATGCCTACAAACACACAAATTCTCAGATCTCTAAAAACTTTCTCGAAAAGGGAGCACCTGTTGGGAATGTGAAAGATTTCAAACACCGTGCAGTGGACCTGCCACAGAGTAGCCTTAATTTCCTGTCTGCAAGTAGGAGGAGGTTTTGGTGGCCTCCTTGTCTTTCACAATGACACAAACCAAGCCTCAGACCCGGCCAGCAGGGGAACATCCAACCCTCTCACTTCTTATTCCCAATTCCTCATTTTCCTCTTAACTTTGACTGCAGAATGAACAATCCACCAGCAGATTATGGTCAAATAACTATTTATAGATGTTTTATCACCCATCGATGGATGCAGAAACACATACACACACATACAGTCAACCTATTGTAGTATACTGTAGAGCTCTGCTCTATAGTACATGAGTTCATAATAACAAAACGTTATAAAAGGTAAATTTTGGTATTTTTATGGTAAGTGTGATTTTAGTGCAGCCGAAATATGATCTTAACAGGGACTATGTTCAATCAAAAACAAGGTCAACTAATTCATCATACACTTCATGCTTTATTAATAAAAGGGATTTCCCATTTTGAGTCAATTGCCCTTAAGAAAAGAGAAGCACATTCATGAAGATATTATAAATCAAATAATATATTTGAGATATGTTCTTCAATGGAATCTCTATTCAGTCCTTATTGAGTCTTTTTAGCCAAAGAGGTTTTTTTTTTTTTTCATTCTCAAACATGTCTTTGGTAAAGGTCAACAGGATAAAAATGAATGGAACTGTATTTTTAGCGGAGGGTTTAAAACAGTGGTTTCAAACGGTGGTTCTGATCTTTATCTCTGTGGTTTTGGTGTGCAAAATTAGCCACATCAAACAGCAAGGTGTGTTTGAATTTGTGTGAGTACATGTACTTGTTGTGGAGGGGGCGGTTGACCTGAGGCTGGCTGCATGTTTTATCTTAACAAAGCAGACTTCCTGCAAGGTTCAATACTTCCTCCCAGGGTCCAGCTCAAGTGGTCACACCTGCACTAACCTAGACACCTAGAACCACACACCAACCAATGGTCACTGTAGGCTGTGATCAAGAAAAAGAAATCACCAGAATACACTGTAGACATACTGTACAAGGAATACTATTGTTTTTCATAACTACGTACACATCATAAGCTCATATAGAGTTAGGAACAGTGTTTTGAAGAGAAAATGGTTCAATTGATTGATGCCATTAAGCAGTCCAGTTTATGGCAGTGGGCAGAAAGCTGTCCATGATTACTATATGGCAGCTACATGAAGAATGAGAAGATGGCAGGGCAGCAGTTTTGGCTCTGTTATTCATCTTAAATAGGCACCACCTAACCCTATCCTTAAACATAACCATCGCTGGTGCGTAAGCAGATTGTACGAAAACATATAAATGAGATCGTACAAATTTATACAAATTAGCCAACAATTCGTCAAAATGTAAAACGTTACGAATTGTCACGAGATTTTGTTGACTATTCAAAAGGAAACAATCTACAGACAACCAGATGATCTACATGGTCTTCCTCTTGAGCAAAGCCACCTGGAGATGGACCCGACTGCACCTCTGTCGCATACAAAAAACAACAGAAGAACACAGACTGTTATCATGGAATCAAAACTGACCCCATTTACTGTTCCTATCCCTCATTTCAATGCATCCTTTCCAAATTCCATCATTTAATGTTTTCACTATCCATTAATTTCAGTGCATATAATTTTTTACCCACATTTGTTGTTCTCTTTGAATATCCTGTTTAATTGGTAAGATAACACATTACACAAGTAAAATGGGTGAGAATGCTATTTCATGTTGACTCAACAGGACATCCAACCACATTGATCTAAGGAGATCACTGCTTGCTACAATTTGTAGATTTATCTGTATCATTTTGTAGATTAACAAGTTGTACGAGACCGTTGTATGAGAAATGAGAACTCAAATACACTCATACAAAAACAATGAAATAAGAAGTCTCTACTTAGGAAAAATGTGATGCTTCATATCTTGCTGCATTGTTTCAGCTGACTTACACTGATGCTAGTCAGAGACTAGTGTTCTAATATGCCATTTAACTTACTTCCTCTGATTAAGTGAAGTCAAGTTTCTTGAGGGATAAAATATTTAACACAATATCATAAAGAACACTTGACTAATTTACTGTTGTTTTATTTACTGAGATGAATATCATGATACACTATTATGATGGTGTCTTGTGCATTTATTGGGCTGCCTGTCCACAAGTTCATCATGTGCTACATCCTAACATGGCGTTAAGATTTATTGACATTTTCTCTGTTCATTTGGAGTGAACAGATGCAATTTGCCTGTCTGGGTGAATAATGATCAGGATGACTACAACTGAATCTGAGATTCATGGCACTAGGCTGAATTATCTTATAGTTCCTGCAATATGCAATAGTGTAGTGTCCCTACACAAGTGTCCCTGTCATTCTAGTTTTGTGGGCCCTATAGCTTCAAAATGCTTCCTCTTTCTAAATGTATTGCTCAAGTCAAGCCAGGATGACTCAGACACCATGTATCATCTCGACTGGAGCATGGAGTCTTAACCCGCTCTTAGCCATCGCCAATAAAATGTCACGCATGGAAAAAAGGACTTATATAGCAATGTTTTAGTGAGGGATACTCTGAATGATTTACCGCAGTGAATTTTGGTGTGAGTCAGTATATGGTAGATATTTCCTATCTCTATATAAAGCACACAGTCACTTTAACCAGGCAATATATATATATATTACACTGAACACAATTTTAAACGCAACACTTTTGTTTTTGCCCCCATTTTTCATGAGCTGAAGCTGAACTCAAAGATCTAAGACTTTTTCTACACAAAAGGCATATTTCTCTCAAATATTGTTCACAAATCTGTCTAAATCTGTGTTAGTGAGCACTTCTCCTTTGCCGAGATAATCCATCCACCTCACAGGTGTGCCGTATCAATATGCTGATTACTGATTAGACAGCATGATTTTTGCACAGGTGTGCCTTAGGCTGGCCACAATAAAAGGCCACTCTAAAATGTGCCGTTTTATCACACAGCACAATACCACAGATGTCTCAAGTTTTGAGGGAGCGTGCAATTGGCATGCTGACTGCAGGAATGAAAAATGGGGGCAAAAACAAAAGGATACTGCATGGGGGGTGAGGGAGATCAGAAAGAAAAAAAACAGCCGTTGCTCCGGCGTTCAAGTGCGTGAATAGCGGTTAGCGCTCTGGCTTAATAAAGCGGCATTGAACAACAATTACACTGAATCGTTCTTCTTCAGACCGACTTGTCACCATTGGAGCAAGCCCAACATAGAACAAATCACAAGCTTGTTCCGGTGAGAAGACGAACAAGAATCTGAGCTCGTGATGTGAGGCGCTGTCAAAAGCAGTCATATTTGCGCATTTATATATTGGCAGTTCAGTTCATCCAAAGCATCACTGAAATATTTAAAAGTTAATTTCTGTATTATAATTCTCTCTTATACTGTTATATGAAATAATGACATTACAAAGCGAAACTATTGCAGGTGTTTTTCATTGCACGTTTTTTTTTTATCTTTCACGTTTTTTTTTTTTTTTAAGGTTTAAAGGGGGGCACGACGAAAAAGGTTTGAGAACCACTGCCCTAGATCAGTGTTAGGCTACGTATCCTGCGGGTCGCCAAGCTTTAATTTGTGGCTCGCATGGCGGTAATACCTGGTGATTTGATCATGCAGTCAGTACCGATATTTAAACATTAAAAACAAGTAGGTGGCTAGGGCTATAAGTTTATATAACCCGTTAAAAACTAAAAGTGTCAGCATCTATTACAAATAATTTCGATCGGATTGAAAAGAGCAGTTTATTCCTTTTCTAATCCGATCGAGAGAACATCTTGATCGGATTGAAAACCGAAACTGAAAGGACGACATATGACGCGCTGAAGGAGCTCTTCTTGAATAAAGTGTCATAAATGAGTATCCAGTCATTCTAAAATCCACTTAGCGTCTGTGAAGCGGAGCAGGACAACGTCCCACCAGTCCTTGTTTCGGATTCTCATCCACAGACGACTGGTTCAACTTCTGGGTAGGCCTATTTTTACTGCGTGATAAATATAAGCAGCACAGCACAACGGTTCATGCCCGTCTCTAAATTATGAACAGATATGGATAAATATTAAGTCTGCTTAAAATATTAAGTCTGTTTAAAATAAATAAAGAACCAATGAATAGTTATTATGTGCAAACAGCTGGAAACTCCGTATAGGCTATTTGTGCTGAGTGCGGCATGTAAAAAAAAAAAAATATTCCAATTTGAAGCTTGTGACATAAACACGCACATCAACCCGATCACGTGTTAAGCGTTCATACAAAGTAGGCCTAATACATTCAGATTCATCAATCGGGATGGTTAGATACATGATGGGCTAATGTAGAAAAAATAACTTAAGGTCATTAAATATATTCTGCGATTAATATATTCTGGAAATCCTGCTTTTTTGTCATTGAGGGAAATCATCTTGTCTCAGAACAAATTTGACTGGTAAATGTTTTTTCCCGCCCTTTTGTATTTATTGCAATGCATATGTTCAGGGATGACAGATTGATTAGCCGACATGGTATTTATGACTGGATGTAACTTTTGATACTTTACGTAAAATTGGCTCTCCTACTGATTTTGTTCTTTCAGTATGGCTCTCGTGAAAATAAAATAGTAAAGACCATTGCCCTAGATAGATAGATAGATAGATAGATAGATAGATAGATAGATAGATAGATAGATAGATAGATAGATAGATAGCCTATATGTATGTATATAAATTCGTTCAAGACAAGAACAAATACTCTTGTTGAGTGAAAGAGTTGATTATACTGTTAATGTTTTATGAATGTAGGCTATGTGTTGTGTTAAGTAATTCAGCAATGACTGATTATTTGACAAAGTGCAGTGAAAGCCATTTAAATCTTAATTGCACATTTAAAATTAGTTTTATTAGATTGGTCCAACAATTGACAGTGGGGCGGGAATTAGAATACTTTCTCCATAAAATTTAAAGACGTAGAAAATTATACATGCTTTTGGAAATAACACAGAGGTATATGGCCTGGTAGGCTAAATATTTATTCTATCTGTGTTTCAGACAATACACCTCAATCAACCGCGCCATCTTGTGGTCAGGAGTGGGATACATTATATCATAATTTATTCTTCAAAATATTTTCTTTTGTGTTCTGCAGAAGAATGAAACTCAAACTGTACATGTTCAGAACAACATGAAAGTGAATACATGACCGAATTTGACAGAAAAGCATACAATCCTCAGCAACATTAGAGCTAGAAAACGACCTTTACTATCCATCCATCATTTTTAACTATAAAACCACTGCACCACTCCAACCTTAACTTGTTTAGTTTCCAAATACTAACTCATAATCTCACGTTGTTTTTCATGACTGTCCATTAAGGATACTACAAACTATAAAAACATAATGTGCACTTCATTTGTGCTTTCCTCTTATTGTTACAAATTACCATAATTACTTCAACAATTGTTGCATTATAACCACAAGTTTAGTCAGACATCTGAGAGATGAAAATGTGAGATGTCTATAGATGCAAAACTCCCAGAGTGATTGATTAGTTATTACAGTTTTTTTTATTCGCTTTGGTACTATTTTCAGAAGTAAGGTGTACATTTTCAAAACTCTTAGTGCTAATATCACAACAGATCATCAAAAGTGCACTTTTTTCAAACATTGCATCATGTTTTCAAATGTGTAAGTACAATTCACAAAATCACAAAGTATCCTTTTCACAACACAAAATAAGTGTTTCATCTATAACTATTTCATTCACAGTAACTGCCTTTCATAAAGCTCTTATTATCAAACTTTTGATTTGCATCTCTTTTTGTTCAGTTTAATAAATGTGTCTATTATTTAATCCAACTGATCTTTATGGTTAATCAATTAATCATTTGGTACACCTATAGATTTCAATAGATATTGATTCTACAGTTTCTATAACTTGTTTGCAATTTCCAATATGGATAACCAAATGTAATGAATTATTTTTACATAAGTGATTTATAGATAATAACCACCACTATGTTCAAAGTGTGTGCACACGCATGTGTGTGTGAGAGAGATACAGAGAAATTTGCCATTTGTGAAAACACTGTAAAGCAGAATAGAGTATAATGGAGAGGAAACGTCAATGACTGTAAAACATTAGATTGATTAGCGATGCATCAGTAGAATGGAGACAGATGGCATCAAATACAGCATTTTACATTACAGTATGTATGCCATGTGATACTGTAAACAGATTACCATGGTAGAGACTGCACCATTACTGTAACTCAACCTTCATCTGTAAAGGTCCACTACAGTATAGATTCAGTCAAGGGTATAGAGTGAACACATTTACTATTGCCAGCAAACTCTGTTCTAGCACAGAACCTCATGGTTGTGTCATACTTCATCACATATTTTGATAACTCACTGCAGATACTATTACAAACATTATGGATTAAATTACATAAGTTAGGTAATGCACGTGTATTTTCTAATGTGGCAACTACGGAGCCCCTAAAGGGACGTGGTAGTGGAAAAAAAAATAGGATGGGAGAATTTTTTTATATATATATAAATCTTTTGCGTTCCCTCGCAAAACCTGTGCGTTCCACCGAGAAACTTTGCGTTCCCACGCAAAAGGTTTGGGTTCCCTCGCAAAGATATTTGCGTTCCCACGGAAAAATATGTTGGGAGCTCGGACAGACGCTTCCTGTTTAATTTCCCGCTGGCAGTGTTTCAGAGCTCCGTACGTTAATGGAGCGTTTCATAGTGTTTGAACTTGGACTCAAATAGGCCTATAAAGAAATGCGGTCAATGCTTAACTCAAGAAGTTCAGTGAAGTTGGCAATAGAGGGAATGCATTAACGTCACTTCCCCGCCGGAACACGCCCCCCTCAGCGGGACTGAGTGGCAGAAGAGCTGCTGCGTGACTGGAGTTAATAGGGGAAACTGCGTTAACGCGAGTAAAACAAACTATTATCAGTTTAAACTAAAAGTTGGACTCGATATAGTGTTCCTTACAACTTATCAAAGATCCAGTGATCCATGGATATTGACATGCAGCCAGGAATCGTGTTTCCTGACATTTATATGTGCCTGATTTCGACGCCGGGGAAATAAATGAAGAAAATTTGCCTGTAAACGTTTTATATAAATACAATATAGATAGGTCTAAATCCGAGTGATCACTTACATTAATGTTATACTGTATATCATCATATCGTCCAGCCCTAAAACTTGTATAGTTTTTTGTCAGTGTTTATTTAAAAACATCCAATTATGCAGAATATAGTCTGTTCTGTAGCTTTTTGCAGTCTGTAAAAATATACAGTACCTCAGATTTCTGGTCAAATCTAGTTGTACAGTCAATCGCAAAGCTCTTTCCTGTTTTAGATGTGTTTTGTGTGATTTTCACGGCATTCACGCTGAAAACAAATGCTGCCGCTCAGTCTTTTTGCCACTTGTGGGCGTGACCGCATTCACTCCGGCCGACGGTGACGTCATGCGCATACCCTCTATACACATAGGCTATTCGAACTTCCCGGATCAATATTATTGAGCTAAACGTTGTTAAAACACACACGACACCTATTTACAATCACAGTAACCTAGACAGCTACAACCCAATTCTCCACAAAACGAGCTTTATAATATAAGTTTGTCTTTAACCGGCCGATTGAGAGACAAGTCCGAATAAGGGACCGTCTGCAAAGTGCTAATCCCAAAATCCTTCTGTACATTTTATATTATTTAACATATTCAATAGCTTCTCTGTGATACACTGTAGGCTACTGGCACCAAATTCAGTTCCAATAATACCATTTTTAGAAAAAATAATCAGTAGCTTCGTCATACAGTGTAATGCCATCAAATTCAGTAAGCAAATATAATGCAAAAGCTATGGTTGTAACTATTATGTTAGCTGCGTACAGTACCAATATAATTTGTGTAAAGAATAGGCCTACTTATTTTTTATGTGCAATTACTTCCCAAACTAAGTGTTGTATAACCAACATTAGAGCAGTGATGTGTGAACTAAATTTGGTGTGTTACAGTGAAGTTATTAAATATATTTTTTTATAATATAAAATGTGCAAAAGCAGTGCAGTAGGACCAGTGGGTTTACCATTGATGTGTAAACTGAATTGGGTGGTTTGTAACATTGAAGTTAATGACTATTTTTATATTTTTGACTATGAGTTGTAGTCGTTTTTTGGGTTATAGGCCTATATTGCACTTTGTAGATGGTCCCTTCGGAGACAGCCGCCTGCTCATAGAGATCCATTTAGCCTTAGTAGCTCGTTGTCTACTGTGATTGTAAATAGGTGTCGTTTGTGTTTTAACAACGTTTACCTCAAGAATATTGATCCGGGAAGTTCGAATAGCCTATGTGTATTGCCAACTTCACTGAACTTCTTGAGTTAAGCATTGACCGCATTTCTTTATATTTGAGTCCAAGTTCAAACACTATGAAACGCTCCATTAACGTACGGAGCTCTGAAACACTGCGGGACATTAAACTGGAAGTGTCTGTCCGAGCTCCCAACAGGTTTTGCGTGGGAACGCAAATACCTTTGCGAGGGAATGCAAAAGTTTTGCGAGGGAACGCAAAGTTTCTCGGGGGAACGCAAAAGATTTTAATAAATAAAAAATTCTCCCATCCTAAATTTTTTTCCACCACCACGTCCCTTTAGTATGGAGGACCAGCTATACCATATTTAAAAATAAATACAGAAATAAATAAATGCTCAATAAATAAATAAGCATACAATTAATTGCCCCCAAAAAATACAATAAACAAATAAATGTAAATAAAATTATACAGTGAGACATAAATGTATATATCTCTTAATTAGCTTCTTTATTTATTCACCTTTGTAATAATTACCTTATTTATTTATGTGCATGTTAAAATATTTTTGTCTGTTTTATTCTTCCTTTGTATTTTTTTTACCCTATTTATTTCTTCAATGCTATTTATTTCTGCCTGTCGTTTTTACATTTCTGTATGCATGTCTGCCTCATTATGCAAATTAGGAGGGGCTGTCTTAGGGGGTCAACTTCTGCCCATTGGTTAGTTATCATTTTACTGCGTCGGTCGAATCTACATGGCTTTTCCCCGCCATAAAGCATTGTTTAGTAATGTCGCTGTAAGTTTGCGATCTGAAATGTTTTTCTGTGGTGCTTTGAACATTCTTTTTAACTTTTACTTTACTTTTACATAAACAGCTTCCAGTTCGAGTATCAGTGGTGTGCAACCCGAGGAAACATTTCAGATCTCAAACTTACAGCGTTCTAATTCTTCCAGTCTATTAGCAGCTTCCCTTAAGAGGTCGGACACTGAACGTCTGCCTGCTGAGTTTGACATTACTAAACAATGCTTTATGGCGGGGAAAAGCCATGTAGATTCGACCCGACGCAGTAAAATGCTAACCAACCAATGGGCAGAAGTTTACCCCCTAAGACAGCCCCTCCTCATTTGCATAATGAGGCAGAAATGCATACAGAAATGTAAAAACTACCAAGTACACCTGGCTGCAGCCTGCAGATCGGGGCGGGGCTGCACCTGGGGCGGGGCTGCACGTGCAGCTCCGCCCGTAACACTTCTCATTGGTTAATGGCAAAGTGATGACGTCACCAAATATGATAAGGCTATTTTAATGGTCACCGAATTCTGTTACCCTCCTCTATTTCACTCATAATGAATGTGACACACTCCAAATTCACTCTGATGATGTGTGAACTCTTCAGCTTCTTACAGTAGAAATCATTTTGGGCTGACATGAACAGAAGCAGACATACAGTAGGGTCACCAAATATGATAAGGCTATTTTAAAGGTCACCGAATTCTGTTACCCCCCTCTATTTCACCCATAATTAATGTGATGTTATTTTTTTGCAACTTATTTTTTCTTTTGGACAGGGAGTGTTTTAAATAAAACCATTGCAATATTTTATAATGAAATGTTTTAATAATTAAAATATTTTAAAACATTAGAAACATTGATTTTAAACATTAACTATTTACAAATTTGACGAACTAAGCAAAAAAAAAAAAAAAAGAAGCAAATATATTTTAAATGCATGCTGCACAGCAGTAGGATTTCCTGGGGTCGGGCTCCCCAACACATTTCATGTGGAACCAACGGGCACAGACATCACACTGGATCTGTATCAACAAAGATAATAATTAGCATTTTCAGGGTTAATATGAGTTACATATACCCGTGATGCACATATTTCCTACTCAGCAAAGACAGGCCATGCCCACAATGATCAGAGCTCTATGGTGGATTTCTTTATTTAAAAAAATAGCTTCTTACCCAAGGTGTTGTCTTGCCCTTCTCCTCCACATTATTCTCCTCACAATGGCGGCACAAATCAGTAAGGTCATCTGGTAACCATTGAAAAGAAATTTAGCTTGTCAATAAATGTGTTAATCGTTTAAATAACATATTGTATGTAAGGGACAATCCACTAGCTCATTAAACTGTTTTATTGCACTACAGAGGCAAAGAGGCTCAGAGGAGTTTCATGAACAGCTAACCTTGGATTTTCCTCCTTATACCATGGTCATTTGCCAGCACAAGTTACAGTAAAAGCTGTCATTGATGTGTTGAGCTCTAAATTTGACTGGTGTTAGGGTTATGTTTTATTTTGTTTTAGTTTAGTGCCTGTCTTTTGATCCAGTTTTCCCATTGTGTCTGATTAGTTATCCCATTCACCTGTTGTCTCAGTTATAATCTCCTGTGTATTTTTACTACTTGTTCTGTTCTTTGTCTTTGGAGTGTGTCACATTCATTATGAATGAAATAGAGGAGGGTAACAGAATGCGGTGACCATTAAAATAGCCTTATCATATTTGGTGACCCTACTGTATGTCTGCCTCTAATCATGTCAGCCCAAAATGATTTCTACTGTAAGAAGCTGAAGAGTTCACACATCATCAGAGTGAATTTGGAGTGTGTCACATTCATTATGAGTGAAATAGAGGAGGGTAACAGAATGCGGTGACCTTTAAAATAGCCTTATCATATTTGGTGACCCTACTGTATGTCTGCGACATACAATTCGCTGACCTTTACAACTTGTTACAGCAATTTTGAGTGATTTTTTTGTAGTATTATTCTCTGCATTAATATAATAATTTACACAAAAATAATATTTTTGTGCCATACATGTCTTTCATTGACTACTGGTTCCACAAATTAAATATATATCCTAATAAATAATATCCAATATAACATATATTATTCTGAATAGCAAAACACACTGAGAAAAAAACTTTTCCTAAACGTGCACGGACGTCAGGGCCATTCTCTTCTCGCGTGAGAACATAAACATTAATGAACACGGAAACACACGTAGTCGGCTCCTCTGAAAAAAAGAAAAACACATTGAGCTCAATCTGGGCAAGCAAATAATCATTTATTGTGTAAATAACCATCATTTCTAAACAAACGTTTCGTAAATACCTTACCTTTGGCTTATAGTCAGAAGTTACGCTGTTTGCGTAGATCACGCAGCACAGTGCACTGCTGAAAAAACCAGCATAGACCAGCATAATTTCCATGCTGGTTTATGCTGGTCTATGCTGGTTTATGCTGGTCTATGCTGGTTTGGTGCTGGTTTAGCTGGTGATGCTGGTCAAACAGCATGGTGATGCTGGCCAACCAGCAAGGTCTCATTAATGATGCTGGTCTACCAGCATGGTCTTGCTGGTGATGCTGGTCAACCAGCAAGGTCTCATTAATGATGCTGGTCTACCAGCATGGTCTTGCTGGTGATGCTGGTCAAACAGCAAGGTCTCATTAAGGATGCTGGTCTAGCATGGTCTTGCTGGTGATGCTGGTCAAACAGATTTTTTTGTAACAACCTTAAGGGAACCTATACTTAATTACTAAGTAATTAAAAAAAATAATAATAATAATAATAAATAAATAAAACATTGAGAAGCAACACATAATGTGCTAGACAGATGTTGCATAATGAGTGTGTATTTTTTTTTTTTTCAGCAGCAACAAATAAATACATTCAAATAGCACTCCATGCTTCACTTTTTTCCTGCTCTTCTGAACAGGAACAGAAAATTCTTAAAGGGTCAAAAAAAAACAAAAAACTATTTAAGCACCAGTTAGTTCTCAGCTCAGTTTTTTTAAACCTATGTGAAAATATATTCATGAAAATACATGATAATGTAAAGGTTTTAATCAAGTGAGTTTTTGCAAAGTAGGCTACTTTTATTTTTACACTGTTTACCATTTCTAAAGCTACTTTATATTTTTTATTATATAATCAATACTACTTTCATTTTTACAACTTAAAGCACTTTCAGGACATCTTTATTTTATATATAAAAGATAATATGAAAATATTGCAAGCACGTTTTCAAATAAAATAAAGAGGTGTCAAATTCTTAAACTAAATTCATGATTTAATATTAATTATATTTTAAATTATTTTATATGTTTTAATTCTAGATGTTTATTTATATGCTGCGTGCCATTGAAGTGTTTTAATGCGCGTGCGAGAGCAGATGATGACATGGGAACGAGGAAACGTCAACTGCGGTCAAGTGGGCCGCGTGTTGAAAATACACGGTCAAGCCAGCCGCACATTTTTTTTTAGTATGCGCGTCTAATCGTGTACTTACGGTATGGGTGCTGAAAGAGGTCAAACTTGATTTTTAGACTCTATTTTCTGCTATTTTCCATCTTATTAGGACACAAATAATTTTTTTTTTTTTACTATTTTAATGTTTGTATGCCTAAATATGATTAACATTAATTATTACATAATTTATTCATGTTCATATTCATTTTAATTATCATACATCCTTAATATTTTTACATTTTTATTTTTATTAATGTTTATTTACTTATTTTTAATTTGAATGTTTATATATATAGTATACATTAATTATTGTAATATATTTATTAATGCTAATGAAATCTGTAATATTGATGTTAATTATCATACATTTATTTTACATTTGTATTGTTGATTTTAATGTTTGTGTATATATAAAGTATACATTTAATTATTTTACATCATGTATAAATGTTTATTTATTTATTTACTTACATTTTTGTAAGTGACAAATATGATACAACAGGCTTTTGGTGGCTTTAATCTGTCAATTATCCATGAATTGCATATATGAACAATAAAAACCTGATCTATGAAATATGCTTGCATACCTGATGAATGAAACACAAATTATATTTAAAACACACGCACACACATACACACAATTTATATATACAAGTATGTTATATTACTGTATAGTTTTAGAGAAAAGGCAAACTCACCCCACACATCAAAGTGCATTCTATCACTTACACCATGTCCCATTTTCAAACACTCATAAAAAGTGTTCCTTCATAGGTTTGCCCATTCTTACATTTGATTAATGTTCAGAGTGACTCTGACTATTACTGTAATTATTGTCAAGTAATTTTACTGTATAGTTTTGGAGAAAAGTAAAGGCAAACTCACCCCAATCATCAAAGTGCATTCTATCACTTACACCATGTCCCATTTTCAAACACGCATAAAAAGTGTTCGTTCATAGGTTTACTCATTCTCTCAATATATTCCTGTTCAGAGCGACTCTAAATGTTGCTGTAATTATTGTCTAGTCATTTTACTGTATAGTTTTGGAGAAAAGTAAAGGCAAACTCACCTCAATCATCAAAGTGCATTCTATCACTTACACCATGTCCCATTTTCAAACACTCATAAAAAGTGTTCGTTCATAGGTTTGCTCATTTGTTCATTGGATTCCTGTTCAGAGTGACTCTGACTATTACTGTATGTATTTTCAGGTAATTTTACTGTATAGTTTTGGAGAAAAGTAAAGGCAAACTCACCCCAATCATCAAAGTGCATTCTATCATTTGCACCATGTCACATTTTTAAACACTCATAAAAAGTGTTCGTTCATAGGTTTGCTCATTCTTTCAATATATTCCTGTTCAGACTGACTCTGACTATTACTGTAATTATTGTCAAGTAATTTTACTGTATAGTTTTGGAGAAAAGTAAAGGCAAACTCACCTCAATCATCAAAGTGCATTCTATCACTTGCACCTTGTCACATGTTCAAACACTCATAAAAATTGTTCCTTCATAGGTTTGCTCATTTGTTCATTGGATTCCTGTTCAGAGTGACTCAGACTATTACTGTATTTATTTTCAGGTAATTTTACTGTATAGTTTTGTAGAAAAGTAAAGGCAAGCTCATCCCAATCATCAAAGTGCATTCTATCATTTGCACCATGTCACATTTTCAAACTCATATAAAAAGTGTTCGTTCATAGGTTTACTCATTCTCTCCATATATTCCTGTTTAGAGTGACTCTGAATGTTGCTGTAATTATTGTCTAGTCATTTTACTGTATACTTTTGGAGAAAAGTAAAGGCAAACACCTCAATCATCAAAGTGCATTCTATCACTTACACCATGTCACATGTTCAAACACTCATAAAAATTGTTCCTTCATAGGTTTGCTCATTTGTTCATTGGATTCCTGTTCAGAGTGACTCTGACTATTACTGTAATTATTTTCAGGTAATTTTACTGTAAAGTTCTGGAGAAAAGTACAGGCAAACTCACCCCAATCATCAAAGTGCATTCTATCACTTACACCATGTCACATGTTCAAACACTCATAAAAAGTGTTTGTTCATAGGTTTGCTCATTCTTTCAATATATTCCTGTTCAGAGCGACTCTGAATGTTGCTGTAATTATTGTCTAGTCATTTTACTGTATAGTTTTGAAGAACAGTAAAGGCAAACTCACCTCAATCATCAAAGTGCATTCTATCACTTACACCATGTCCCATTTTCAAACACTCATAAAAAGTGTTCGTTCATAGGTTTGCTCATTCTTTCAATATATTCCTGTTCAGAGTGACTCTGACTATTACTGTAATTATTTTCAAGTCATTTTACTGTATAGTTTGGGAGAAAAGTAAAGGCAAACTCACCCCAATCATCAAAATGCATTCTATCACTTACACCATGTCACATGTTCAAACAGTCATACAAAATGTTCCTTCATAGGTTTGCTCATTTGTTCATTGGATTCCTGTTCAGAGTGACTCTGACTATTACTGTAATTATTTTTCAGGTAATTTTACTGTATAGTTTTGGAGAAAAGTAAAGGCAAACACCCCAGTCATCAAAGTGCATTCTATCACTTGCACCATGTCCCATTTTCAAACACTCATAAAAAGTGTTTGTTCATAGGTTTGCTTATTCTTTCAATATATTCCTGTTCAGACTGACTCTGACTATTACTGTAATTATTGTCAAATAATTTTACTGTATAGTTTTGGAGAAAAGTAAAGGCAAACTCACCCCAATCATCAAAGTGCATTCTATCACTTGCACCATGTCCCATTTTCAAACACTCATAAAAAGTGTTTGTTCATAGGTTTGCTTATTCTTTCAATATATTCCTGTTCAGAGTGACTCCGACTATTACTGTAATTATTGTCAAGTAATTTTACTGTATAGTTTTGGAGAAAAGTAAAGGCAAACTCAACCCCATCCATCAAAGTGCATTCTATCACTTACACCATGTCCCATTTTCAAACACTCATTAAAAGTGTTCCCTCATAGGTTTGCTCATTCTTGCATTTGATTACAGGTCTGAGTGACCCTGACTATTACTGTATTTATCATCAAGCCATTTTACTGTATAGTATTGGAGAAAAGTAAAGGCAAACTCACCCCAAACATCAAAGTGCTTTCTATCACTTACACCATGTCCCATTTTCAAACACTCATAAAAAGTGTTCCTTCATAGGTTTGCTCATTCTCTCAATATATTCCTGTTCAGAGCGACTCTGACTATTACTGTAATTATTTTCTAGTCATTTTACTGTATGGTTTTGGAGAAAAGTAAAGGCAAACTCAACCCAATCATCAAACTGCATTCTAGCACTTACACCATGTCCCATTTTTAAACCGTCATAAAAAGTGTTCCTTCATAGGTTTGCTCATTCTTTTTATTGATTCATGTTCAGACTGACCCTGGCTATTACTGTAATTATTTTCAAGTAATTTTACTGTATAGTTTTGGAGAAAAGTAAAGGCAAAATCACCCCAATAATCAGAGTGCATTCTATCACTTGCACCATGTCCCATTTTCAAACACTCATAAAAAGTGTTCGTTCATAAGTTTGCTCATTCTCTCAATATATTCCTGTTCAGAGCGACTCTGAATATTACTGTAATTATTGTCTAGTCATTTTACTGTATAGTTTTGGAGAATAGTAAAGGCAAACTCACCCCAATCATCAAACTGCATTCTAGCACTTACACCAAGTCCCATTTTTAAACAGTCATAAAAAGTGTTCCTTCATAGGTTTGCTCATTCTTTTTATTGATTCCTGTTCAGACTGACCCCTCATCACATGGTGATAATGAGCCGATGAGTTGAATCAGGTGTGTTTGATTAGGGAGACAAAGAAAATGTGCAGTGTTGGGGGTCCTTCAGGAGCAGGGTTGAAAAACACTGGTGCAAGTGATAGAATGCACTCTGATGATTGGGGTGAGTTTGCCTTTACTTTTCTCCAAAACTATACAGTAAAATTACTTGAAAATAATTACAGTAATAGCCAGGGTCACTTTGAACAGTAATCAATTGAACGAATGAGCAAACCTATGAAGGAACAGTTTTTTATGAGTGTTTGAACATGGGACATGGTTTAAGTGCTAGAATGCAGTTTGATGTTTGGGGTGTTTGTCTTTACTTTTCTCCAAAACTATACAGTAAAATGACTTGAAAATAATTACAGTAATAGTCAGAGTCACTCTGAACAGGAATCAAATCAATGAATGAGCAAACCTATGAAGGAATACTTTTTATGAGTGCTTGAACATGGGACATGGTGTAAGTGCTACAATGCAGTTTGATGATTTGGGTGTTTGCCTTTACTTTTCTCCAAAACTATACAGTAAAATGACTTGATAATAAATACAGTAATATTAAGAGTCACTCTGACCTGTAATCAAATGAAAGAATGAGCAAACCTATGAAGGAACACTTTTTATGAGTGTTTGAAAATGGGACATGGTGTAAGTGATAGAAAGTGTTTGGGGTGTTTGCCTTTACTTTTCTCCAAAACTATACAGTTAAATTGACTCTAAAATAATTACAGTAATAGCCAGGGTCACTCTGAACAGTAATCAAATGAGAGAATGAGCAAACCAATGGAGGAACACTTTTTATGAGTGTTTGAAAATGGGATATGGTGTTAAGTGATAGAAAGCACTTTGATGTTTGGGGTGTTTGCCTTTACTTTTCTCCAAAACTATACAGTAAAATGACTTGAAAATAAATACAGTAATAGTCAGGGTCACTCTGAACAGGAACCAAATGAAAGAATGGGCAAACCTATGAAAGAACACTTTTTATGAGTGTTTGAATATGGGACATGATGTAAGTGCTAGAAGCTGAAGTAAAATGGCAAAACTCCCATTATATATAAAATGTATATGTGTGTGTTTGTGTGTGCGTGTGTGTGTGTGTGTGTTTTGAGTATCATATTTGATACTTCAGGTATGAATGTATATTTCATAGATTGTATAAAGGTGTTTATAGCTTATATATATGCAATTCAATTATAATTGACAGATTAAAAGCCACCAAAAGCCTGTTGTATTTATTTGCCAAATATTTGCCATTTACATTAACATAAAAAATGTAAGAAAATAAATAAATAAAAATACATTATGTATAATAATTAATGTATACTTTATATATAAAAACATTAAAATCAACAATAAAAATGCAATATAAATGTATGATAATTAACATTAATATTACATTTCATTAAAGTTAATAAATAAAGTTCAATAATGTATAATATATATATTATAGCAGAAAATAGTGTCTAAAAAACATTAAAATTAACAATAAAAATGTAAAAATTATTAATGTTAATTGACATTACTATGAACATGAATATATTATGTAATAACTAATGTAACTCATAGGCCTACACATTTTAAAATAATAATAAAACAGTCATGCTTTTAAAAAAAAATAATGAAAATGTATTATTTGTGTCCTAATAAATTTTAAAATAGCGGAAAATAGTCTTAAAAACAATTTTGCCCGCTTCCAGCACCCATACCGTAAGTACACGAATAGACGCGCATGCTAAAAAAAATGTGCGGCTGGCTTGACCGTGTATTTTCAACGCGCGGCCCACTTGACCGCAGTAAACGCATCAACTGACAAACAGCAAAACTAGCGTCTCTCGCTGTTGTTTTCACTGCTTTCAGGTTAGTTTAGTAAAAAACAAATCACACAAAAAATACATACAAACGGTCCTGACACATTTCTTACGTGTAATTGATACGCTTCTGTTGAATATTTACTTTATAGAAATGGTTTTGTGTCTTCGAAAAAGTCCGTTAGCATCTCAACCATTTCCAGAAGAAGAGGTAAGTTAAGGCTAACTCTACAGACTGGAGCTCTTGTTTATGAAAGTTTGGGGTTAACCACATCTTTGTGTAACGTTAGAGAACAGTTTTTGATAGTTTTGTTTTGCTGGTAATTTGTCAATGGGTGATTAGAAGTAAGCTAATTTATTTAACCTAATAGAATGCACTGTACTGTTAATCAGTGACGTCACTTACAAATATTGATCAAAAGAAAGTGAAACCTCTACAATAAGGTTGCATTATTGTTTAATCATCATAATAATTTCATATGCATTTATTTCACAATATCTATTATCTTAAGATTTTATATATATATATATATATATATATATATATATATATATATATATATATATATATATTCTTTTTTCTGCATTTCACCTCTGCTCTAGCTTGGTTCCTTGTAATAAACCCTATATTCTATTGTAAATCCTATGTAACATTGTTGGCTCAGTGACAAATTGCATGTTATGTTCCTAGATCATCATGCTGATGGCCTGCTGCACCCCCTGTCCAAGACAATCTCCACGGCTATCCATGAGCAAAACCTCAAACATACAGTGCACTACTTTTCAGAAGTTTGGGGTCTGTAAGATTTATGCTTTTGAAAGAAATCTCACTTTTTAAAATCATTAAAGCTCCAGTAGGTAACTTTTGAAAACATGTATTTGCTAAAACTGTCATTATGTCCTGACAGTAGAATATGAGACAGATAATCTGTGTAAAAATCAAGCTTCTCTGGCTCCTCCCAGTGGTCCTATTGCCATTTGCAAGAAATACACGCTCCCGGTCAGAAACAACCAATGAGAGCCAGGAGGCATGTCTTAGCAGTGTCAATCACGCTCGTGTACGCGCTGATCACACCCCTCTCTTGCACAGCGCGAGCGCCGGAGCGCGAGCCGTCGTTCAAACTCAAGATTGCCGGCATGCTGCAGCTGTGCTTATGACGGAGAAACAACCTAAACTGCCAATTCTCCAGTGATAGCTGCTCATAAAACAAAGAGGTAAAAGGAAAAAGACTGATGACGATAAACAACCGAAAAAGAAAGAATTACACAGAGCCCATTGACTCGGTGTCAAAACTCTAGCCGCATAACATGAAGATAAAATGTCACGCACTCTGCTAAGCAACAATTGAAACCTGCTAATTCACTGGCTTGTCATGTTGCTGAAATAATATACTAGCACACCTTATCTAGCATTATATATCGCTAGAATAATTACTTACATGCTGTAACGTTAGTTACCGTTATATTAACGTTATCTTACTAGCTATTTATAACTTATAGAAAGAGTGCAACGTTATAAAGTTACATGTAGGCGATTGGAAAATACATAATGATTTGAGGACCAAGTTTGTAGTCAAAGTATGGGCAGGCCTAAGTCAATGTAAAGCATTTTATTGACGTTTAGTCCCTATTAGTGAATGTGCCATATAACTTTTTATCCGCTGTTATCGGTGGGCCTGTTTACTAGCCTGCGCGTTCACGACAGGCTCCGCTGTGGAGGACGAGCTGTGGAGGGAGGGCTGTAGCGCAGCAGAGAGCAAGGGGGTGGGACCTGGAAGTTGTGCTTGTTCAAATTTTCAGGCTAAGTCAACGTTTTCTCAAGACTCCCTACTGCAGCTTTAACTCCAGGTTTTTTCAATGAGATTATCCTTGAGAAGCCTGTAGGCTAAATAATCAGCTAAATATTAAGCGACAAATATATATATTAATATTATAATAATTCATTTAACTATTATGATAACAGGATATCATGGTCATTGGTATATTTTATTTCTCTAGATCTGTTTTGAATTATGTTGGCCAATGAGACAGACACCATACTGTCCAACTCAAAGGTATTTATTTATTTGTATGTATTTTTTATTGATAAATACTGAAATTCCTTTTACTTATAAATGCTGAATGTGGTTCAGGGGGTCGACAACTTTAGGCTCGCAAGTTATTTTTCACAGATATCTGACCAGCTTACTCATGTCTCATACTCTTAGCCTTTAAAATGTTTGAATTTATATCCCCAATGCAATATCAGGGGGTAAAGATATCATTAGAGTTCTTAAAGTTATGGCTATGCTCTTGTCACCAGATGAGATATAATCCCTAGCGTTTGGCCCTGTGATTCTTCAGGACAAGCTCTTGATGCCATCCACACTCAGATGTGGTGAGTTTGGAAGGTGAGTTTCACAGTAGCTGCCACTATCACAAACCAAGAGACAGAACACAACATGCTTTCATCCATATGAACACACCCATATGTAGGGATGGGTATCGAAACCCGGTATTAAACGGGCCCTGGGGCCAAATTAAGGAAGACCGCAGTATCGATAAGCATGGACGTTATTGGTTCTTCATACGTGTTTTTCAGGCTGGTTGTTTGTAATTTTGTAAGAGTAGGGAGAGGCTGTACCTCTCATGTGTGTGTACTGTGTACTATAACTTTTCAACAGGAGCTGGTACTCCTTTGACTTGATTGAAAAGCTTGACTTGACTCAATATAAAAACAATTTCATCAGATTATTTATTTAGGTCTATTTGAGTCAAGTCAAGTCAAGTCAAGTCATCTTCATTTATATAGCGCTTTTAACAATGGATTGTTTCAAAGCAGCTTTACAGAGATAAACATATAATTTAAGGTAACAGATTGTTTTGGCATTATAGCGGTTCTTGAATAATGTTATTTCCAGCTAAAGTTAACTTTGATTGATTCACCTCCGTCGAAATGATCAGACTTTAAACGCGAACCTGTGATTAACGCTGACGGCGTTCACATGCTCATTCAGAATGGATTCTATAGTTATGTGCTTTTTAAAATATGTGCGCAGGTTTATAATTCATACAACCCAGCCTAAACAAACTACTTTTCTTGCCTATAAATTTTGATACAGAATTTTGTTTTATTTTATCACTTCGGGGTACGCGAGCCGGAATTCACAACGCTTTATCTGTAGAGTGGGAAAGGGATCCTCCATAGGGAGAGGATAGTGGACACTTCAGCACTGCATTGTCATCTGGTCCAGGCGGATCTCCTTCGTCATTTGAAAATAATCATAGAATAATTGGGGAGTGAAATCTATTCAAAACTGAATCTGCATAGAAAATTATAAACAAATTACAAGCATAGATAAATACAATAGAAGAAAAATACAATTGAAATAAGCCGCGCATTATGTTTTTTAGGAAAATCTAACTTAGGTACATAAATTGAATTATCAAATGTAAAATAAGTCTAGAAATAATAGTCTAATAAAAATAATAATAGAAATAGTCTGAAACAAATGAAAACAGCGCTATTTGTTGTTACTGTACTGACTGAGAAACCCTTCAGATGATTGAGTGACAGAGAATCTCGTTCAAGGACCGGGGCCCTTAGGGAAGACCCTTATAGGTCCTCCTGGGCCACACACAGGTAACAAATCCTTAACCAAAAAAAAAAACTTTGCAATGAACATGCTTTGTTTTAAATAAATCCCACACAGTAAACTAAACCTTAACAAAAAAAAACTTTGCAATGAACTTTGCAATTTAGCCGCGGAAACTGGTGTGGTGAGACGTACATGCTCGGCAGATTCGGCTTGAAGTCGTTCATCCTCGGAATGCACATCGTGCGCTGTTACAAAAAAAGCAGTGCACACCGCCAAGCGAAATGGGGTCTTGCGCACCCAACGCGCACGACCGCCCACACCGCAATGCCATCATTTTTGCCGCGCGCACCTTCACGCTCGTGCGGACGCGTCGAGTATAAACAAGGCTTTACTCCGTGTCAGTGTGCGCTCTGATCGGTAAAGGGGCAGAGATTTCAGACCGTTTATTAAGGAGATCTCCAAGATTTGTCTTCTTGGGAGGGGGTGGTGCATATAGCAAATTCAAATTTCAGCACACTGCTTTTGGATTGGGCAAGACTATGAGTCTTATTGGAGTGCTTCTGCTGTGATCTTTGAGGGTTTACAAAGTATATTCTTTGTTGTCATGTTTTCCATCATCTATCATATTTGTGATATGTTTGTTCTCTTTCTAATTGTCAAAGATCCTAGACCACCAAGCCTAAAGGAGACCTTACAAAGTAAGTGCAAATAATATATTACTCACAGATATCTGAAATCTATCTTGGTCCATATTTACCTAATTATAGGCCCTGATGCAAGTGGGTAAATATGTATATTTACATTATTTTGTATATAGTTGCAGAGTCTGGCTGTTTGAATGAGGTGGAACCCTCTCTATCTTCAAAAGGAGATGAGGTACAGCATTGCCCTTGTCATCTGTGTGCATGGATTAATATAAGAACCAGTACACTTAAAGTTTTTATGAATTTTGTATGCATATGTACAATCTAGTACCTTGATTATTTTTGTTTTAAATTTTGTCAGATTCACTTTGGGGGAGACTTTCGAGTGCGTAGAGAGGCCTGGTCAAGGATCCAAAACAGTACTCGGGATTCCTTATTTGTGAAGGAGTTGGCAGTGGCAATCTGGGGCACTAAGACTCTAGGGGAAAGAAGTCTCACAGGGAAGGAATGCCCCACAACCAAAACCACCAGGCAGCCCTTAACCCCCCAGAAACTTCAGACATTAAAGGTGCTCAAAGCGATGCTGGGTGACGTCACTTCTTGTTGACGTTCAAAGTATTGTCAAACAAAACGGAGGCTAGCTAGACCTTCCCTCCTCCTCATCCCGTCCCCTCCCTCTGTAGTTTTACTGATACTTCTTTCAAGGATGGTGTAATGTCGCCAAGTGAGATAAATGCTTTCATATTATGAAAAAAAAAAAATAATGGAAACATTACCAGAAAAACACGATAAAACACTTCAGGAATGTCGAAGTCGTCATCTGATTGGTTGAATTTGATCGGATTTCCGGGGGGGGGGGGGGGCGCGAGTGTCGCGTTTATTTTCGGTCCGCCGGGAAACAAAGCGCAGACGTGTGATTGCGGAAGAAAAACTGTTGTGTTTACATGAGTGACAATGAGCATTTATCAAGATCAGCTAAACGTAGAATTCTCAAAAGTATGCAAGGTTCACGGGAAAGACTCTTGAAGTTTTCTTCTCTTTCTTTGATTTTCTATGCTGACTGACTTGTTGCACGCAGGTCTGTTGTTGTGGGGACATTTCCACGCACCGAAACGTGACGCTGAACGAAACGAACTGTAATTGGTTGTTTTACATGTCGGTCAAACGGCCTTATGGGCGGGCCTTGACCAAAGAAAGCTGCTATGAATTCCAGACCTTCAGCCGTCAGTCTGAAGGTCTGGCTACGCGAGACTAGATAGATAGATGAAAAAGTCTTCTCAATTTGTAAGAAATTAGTGCTAAAAACTGAGGCTATTGATGGAGACAATAAAGGCGAGATGTCTGTAGAACATCTAACAGAACATCTAACAACCTCAGTCAAGACCTTCACTTTTATACAGTTTCTTACACCTCGCTGCCAACTTTGCTCAGCCAATGAGCATTCATTTAGGTCATTTTTAATCATAGTTCACTCATCCTCCCCAATAAATCATCTCTTCTCTTGGCTCCATTTCCGTTTCGCCACCTGAGGTTATAACTTTAGCTCCCATACCAGGACGCAATAATAGCAAGATAACGTTAGCTTCAAATTTAGTCAAAGTTGTCAATAGGCTATGAATGAACATTCAATTTTATAATAAATAGTTGGTGAAAACAATCATTCACACAAACTGTCGCCCTACTGTGAGTTTGCTTGATTATTTACAATAGAGATCGATAGCTAGCTGCTAGAAACCTATATGTTGTAAGTTATTCACCAAAGTTAGCGCTGACTGCATTGTTCTAGCTAATTATATCCTTGTGTTTGTTAGGCGAACATGAAAGTCCATTTAGAAAAACCAAACTGGATTGACCCACCTCTCCAGCAAAAACAGAGCTAACGTTACCTGAATGTCGGATTGGAAGCCCTTCTGCCGGCGGAGCTCTCACCACCTTTCAAAGGCTTTTCCAGTGTAAATTCGGGCATGCGTTCCTTCTCCTTTTCCCTCTTCTTTGTATTTTTGCAATCTGTTCATCAGAACGTCGTCTCTTTGGTCGTGTGTCGGCCATATCAAACTTAAAGAGTTAAAATTATGACTTTCCTCTTCATGCTTCTCTCCTCCACACCCCCCCCATGTACGCTCACTAACCCCACCCCCAGGCTGGAACACTGTTTGTTTTGTTTCGTGGAGCGGGTCGCCGCAGTTTGTTTTTGTTGCTGTTTGTGGAGCCTGCGCTGTCTACAGAAACCGCATTCTTTTACAGTGTGTTCAGGGGACAGGCAGCTAGCGGATAGTGAGGAGATGTTTGCTGTATGTGACAAAAAATGTTTTGGCCTAAAAAACGCGTGACATCACTTAGAGCACCTTTAATGGCGCTTTTCTACTACACAGTACCAGCTCGCCTCGGCTCGACTCGCCTTTGTTTGGTTTTCCACTGTGTAAAAGTTGTACCTGTACCTGCTTTCGGGTACTTTTTTTCGTACCACCTCCGGCGAGGTTCTAAGCGAGCTGAGGCGATACTAAAATGTGACGTGAAAACAATGCCGACTGCTGATTGGTCACAGAGAATCTGCGTCATCATTGCACGCGCCAGATGGAGTATCCAGAATAACCCCGCCATTTTTAAAATAGTTTGGCCAGAGATAGTTACTAAACTTACTACTATTATTATGGCAACTCGGAAGAATACGCCGTGGTCAAACGAGGAGGTGCAGACATTCCTTTGTTTGGTTGCCGAAGAGAGGATCCAGCGAGAGCTTGATGGGGCAACGAGGAACGAAATGCGTCGCTATGACGACCGGGTACTATTTGTGGCGGTACTTTCTGCAATGGAAAACGGAGCGAAAAGCGAGCCGAGTCGAGGCGAGCCAAGGCGAGTCGAGTCGAGTAGAGCTGGTACTGGTAATGGAAAAGCGCCATAAAAGGTAGCAGTAGCCACAAGGTCTTTGTGGGATGCCAAGTACTGGGTTATGGAGTAATACATTTTTATTTGTTCTGGTGCAACACAAGCATCACTATTTATCTGTTAATTTCTTTTCAGTCTGCTTCAAGGAGTGGCTTGACAAAAAGAATGTGGAGGAGACAGAGTCGCAGGCCAGATGGATAAAGGCCGGACAGTTCATTACAGAAAAAATAATGGACATTAATAGACTAAAAAAAAACTTTAAAATTTGACTATGTGGTTCCATTTGAGACAAAAATGAGTCGACTGCTTTGTGATTTGTACTACACATTTGTCCTTGTCAACAGTAACCTGCTAACAGTTGCCTACCTTTTCAGATAGATTAGTACATTTTGATGTGTATGCTCTGTTTATGTCGTTCTGTTCTGTCATCATTACTGTATTGATCCTACTTTTTCAGGTAAATTACTAAATGTTGATGTGTATGTTCTTTGTTTATGTTGATTTGTTCTGTCGTCCTGAGTGTTGTTTTTTGTCAAATAATTGTTATTATTGTTAATGTTTACTTGTTATTATTAAATGAACTTGTTACATGTATTAATTTAAGCTTGTATTTTCATGATTTTCATCATACCAAAATTCAATGTAGCTGTCCAGCATTCCATCCTGGTGAACAGGCTACCATCCTGGTCTATTACTGTTGACCTGCATAGTTTCCAATGTTTATAACCAGCATCCAATGTTGGTGCTGGTGTGACCAGCATGGGATGCATTTAATAAATGCATACAGCTTGCATACCAGCATACCAGCATACCATGCTGGTCACCAGGATACCAGCATCCCATGCTGGTCACCAGCATCCCATGCTGGTCACCAGCATCCCATGCTGGTCACCAGCATACCAGCACCAAAACACAACATATGCTGGTCTTGCTGGTAGCTGGTCTATGCTGGTTTTTCCAGCAGGGTGACAACCGCGCCCACTACGGTCACAGACAATGACGGTCACAGAATCTGGTGTAACAGCTGCAAGAGAAAGGGTGAAGACTGGGGAGTGGAAGCTCCGAAATAATGATTATGTTTGATGACTTTGTTATTTGTACGTCTTCTTGCGATGCTGTGTTGTTACACGTCTATGGAATGACGCTACGATGAGCATTTACTACTTTTAAAAAATGCGGTCAGGAAGCGGGTCGGGTACAATATTTTCATACTTTTTTTTGCGGTCCGAGTTGCGGGCGGGTTAGTTGAAAACGTCGGTCGGGTGCGGGTTCTTTATACATTGACCCGCGCATCACTGATGTGGATATTGTACGTGACAAGATGATGCTATAGATAGATAGATAGATAGATAGATAGATAGATAGATAGATAGATAGATAGATAGATAGATAGTAGTCTCAGCCTCAGACGTCACGCCCACGGAACGTTGGTTGGTACACTTAACTGGAAACACTTCAGGAATGTCGAAGTCGTCATCTGATTGGTTGAATTTGATCGGATTTCCGGGGGGGGGGGGGGGGGGGGGGGCGCGAGTGTCGCGTTTATTTTCGGTCCGCCGGGAAACAAAGCGCAGACGTGTGATTGCGGAAGAAAAACTGTTGTGTTTACATGAGTGACAATGAGCATTTATCAAGATCAGCTAAACGTAGAATTCTCAAAAGTATGCAAGGTTCACGGGAAAGACTCTTGAAGTTTTCTTCTCTTTCTTTGATTTTCTATGCTGACTGACTTGTTGCACGCAGGTCTGTTGTTGTGGGGACATTTCCACGCACCGAAACGTGACGCTGAACGAAACGAACTGTAATTGGTTGTTTTACATGTCGGTCAAACGGCCTTATGGGCGGGCCTTGACCAAAGAAAGCTGCTATGAATTCCAGACCTTCAGCCGTCAGTCTGAAGGTCTGGCTACGCGAGACTAGATAGATAGATGAAAAAGTCTTCTCAATTTGTAAGAAATTAGTGCTAAAAACTGAGGCTATTGATGGAGACAATAAAGGCGAGATGTCTGTAGAACATCTAACAGAACATCTAACAACCTCAGTCAAGACCTTCACTTTTATACAGTTTCTTACACCTCGCTGCCAACTTTGCTCAGCCAATGAGCATTCATTTAGGTCATTTTTAATCATAGTTCACTCATCCTCCCCAATAAATCATCTCTTCTCTTGGCTCCATTCCTAATAGTGGAGCCATCACCTGGATTATCATCAAAGCAACATATAGAAAACTGTAATTTGCATCAGTGTGGTTGGTATATGGATCTTCATATTAAAACATCTGATGTTTCACAGTGGTTGGTACAGCTGTGCTGGGTGTGAAGTGAGACACTCTTTGACCTGAGGCTGTAAAACATATCTTAATGAAAAAAACTTTTCAAGAAATACTCTAAGATAGATAGATAGAGATAGATAGATAGACAGACAGACGGACGAATGGATATGCACAAACACTAAGAATTCATGACATGATATAGGGGGATTTTTATTATTTTTTTAAAGGAGTCCATCTTCCAAACTCAAAACGGATGTACGTTAAAAAAAAAGTTTTTACCTTTTGCCATTCAAACTGCTGGGGGTTAAACACATAGGTTAAACATCATCTTCTAGCAGGTTCTCCACGTTTGGCGTTAAGTCTCCTCCCCCGGTTAGTGCGCGAGCGCAGTCTGGAAATGCACTTCCGGTCGGTGAGACGTGGCTGACAGTGGAAAATCTTTCAGCAGAGAACTCGGGGGAGTCTGCTGGAGTGCTCCATCTCTTCTACTCTGCAGTGCCTGGATGGCAGGGTCAACCCGGAGTCAAAACTGTAGGAATTTCAGCAGGGTAAGATAAAACGTTTTTATTTATCGCTGCAAATCTGGTAGGCAGTGATTATTTTTCAAGGCACGCAACTTTGTATCGAGGTAGTTTGTTTGCGAGTACAGTTGCTTTTATCGGAAACAATATTGCCGCAACGTTGGGTTTTGTGATTTTTTTTGTGTTTTTTTTTTTGTTCATTGGCAATAAATATCAGATAAACACTGTTGGTTTTACATTCGGGTATTCTTGGCTGTTTTAATTAGTTTAGGAGCGAAACGCTGAAACTTTACAAACTATAGAGTGAAAACGGGCGGAAAACGGTCTGGAATTTCTCGGGAATCTCACCGCTCCCCGAACTCGTGCACGTCCACAGACCGTCTAACCGTGCTGCTCCTGTGTGAATGTTAGCATACTGTACAGCATTTTTGTCCACATATAACGTGCATTATTGGTGTCATTAACATCGGTTAAAACTTCAATTTATTGTTTTATTTTGTTTTTGCATATACTGCATAATAAAGGGCATTTAAACTCTTATTTTACGTTTCAGTATTGTATAAAGATCACCTGCTGGAGACAGCTGAACTCATTTAGCCTCATTATTATTGGGTGATACTGTTTAGATACGGTTACTGTTGGAAGATATTGTGTTAGGCCGGGCTCTAATGCATTACGATCTCTATCATGTTTTAATTGTTTAATTTCTACAGCCTATAGATTATTTCCCTGTGTTGACAGTAACTACCTAAAATGTGTGGTGTTTTGTCTGGGCTATGACTCACATGGCCTTGGTCTTTTTGAACGTCGGTCTTTTTATGTGGTGTCTTCTGTTTACTGTGTTTTTTTTTGAGGATGTGGATAGAAGTGGAGGCACTTAGTCACCATATCCAGACATTTCAATTTGTAGGTAAAGCCAATGGGCCCATTCACCATGACTTCCATATTCAAATGGCTTTTTAGAATTGCAGTTTTTGAATTATGAATAAAATATGTATCTTGTTATTTTAAAACATGGTAATGGTAATAGTTTCACAGATTTCACTCAACCGTTCAAAAAGTTTAGCGTCTAGAAGAGTTTTGAAAGCTGTATCTTATGCTCACTTTGTAATGCATTTATTTGATTAAAATCGAGTAATTTGAAAGTAACATTTCTGTTTCAGAAAATATTCTAATATGCTGATTTTGTGCATTTCTCATCAACGTTGAACAAGTGTGCTTGTGCTGCTTACACTTTTTGTGGAAACTGTCTTTTTTTTTTTAAAGGTAATAAATAAGAGCATTATAGTGTTACTGTCACATTTGATCAATTTAATGTGGCCTTGCTGAATAATAGTATTAATTTAATCTTAATCTTACTGACCCCAAACTTTGAACTGTAGTGTATACAGAATAGTACATATTCCTGCTTGTGACGCTCTTGTTAAATTGCAACTCAACGTTGCTCAAACACTGATATGAAAAAATAACTGCGTTATATACAATGTTCATTTCATTCGGGACTAAGAAACCCAGAACCTTATTAAAACTAATCTTTCCACTTCATGAAATTCTGTTTGAAGGTTCCTCTATTCCTTACAGCACCCTACATGTTTCTTCCACGTGCATTGCGGAGGTCTGGGCTGATGAGCGCAGGACCCCAGAGGCCCTTCTGGGCATTTGCTGTGCTGCTCCTTGGCGCCCCCCTACTGGCGTCATCCTTCGGCGGGAAGATGATGGCTCAGACCGCTGTGGCCCAGGCAAAGACTGCAGCTGCAGGACCAGGACCAGGACCATTACCTTGGAGCATTAAGGACCTTCTAGACCTCCAGTACCTGGATGAGCTGTTCTCCGTTGACAACCTAGATGTTTGGTTCTGCTCCCTCTTGGGATCGATTGCCATTGGACTCAGTGGTATCTTTCCGCTTTTAGTGATACCCATTGAAGCTGGAACAACTTTAAAAACTGAGGGTAAGTCACATATATATTTGCTCGCATGCTATTTGTGATTTAGGCCTGTGTATGTAACCAGCTCATTGTAACAACTAATATAGAATCAGGTTACATACTAACCAGGTCAGGTTGATTGTGTTACAGTCAGAGCTGATCCAGATATTCGCAGCTGTGTCCCGGTGCTGACTAATAGACAGGGATCTGTATATTTGTTTGTCTTTTCTTTGTTCCTTCCTTTAGGTTGAAAAGGTTTTCTTTTCTGCCCTGTGCAGGTCATCTATAATCTGTGAGCAGAATGGAAAAAATGAGATGATTCTGGTCACACATCAGGCCTAGTGTGACAAACGGGCATGTGTTTGTTATTAATACAAGCAAGAGAGAATCGGCTTGTAGATTGATGCAGGTCTTCACACAGTTGTCTGGTTAATATAAGGCAAGGCTTTTGTGGCACTTACTCCTTTTAATTCAAGATCATGTTCTCTGTGGGATTATTCCCTTTGCTGCTTTTGACCGGTTCCACAGTCTTTTGTTTTTCGTACCATGTTAATGTAATTTCCCAGCCACTAAATAAGCCCCATTTATAATATTAAAAAAAATGTTTTAAAGGAGACCTAATCTGGCATCAAGTCCAATCCTGAAATGAATCTGTAAAAAGAAGTGTTTATTTAATTTTTGTTTGTGTGTTTTTGTGTTATTTGTTTTATTTTATTTGAAATAATACAGGTTCATCCTCCTGGTTATACTACAGTTCCCACTGTTAGTTAGCTGACGATGTGTAAGCAAAGCTACAATATTTCATAGCTTACTCAGTTACCCATGGAAGCTTGTTTCCACCACAGAATAAACCATTTTCTCTCAGAATTGTGAGTTTATATCTGACAATTCTGACTTTATAAATCACAATTCTGACTTTTTTCTCGCAATTACGAGTTTATATCTCGTGATTCTGACTTTATAACTTGCAATTGTGAGTTTATATCTCTTGATTCTGAGAACAAAAGTCAGAATTTGCCACTGTATTCATTATATGATATAAATCTTGTAGAGAGAAAATCCAACCGACACTGAGAAAAATGTTGTGAGCATGCTTGACCTTGAAAAGAATTTGTTGAGCAATCACATCTTCAGCTACACCTGTCATGGCTTGTCCAAATAATTCTTGATGTAGTGGACGTTCAAGAGAAGAGCCAACAGAACCATAATAGGAAATGCAAAAAAATGCACAGTAAAATTATATGGTGAACAGGTTGGTCTCTAAAAACCTTTGCAGAGGGCAATGCTGCAGTGAAACTTTTGTCTGTGATCATATCAGTCATGCAGAAATAGATCAGAGTCTGGCAGTGGATCCCACTCAGGAAGTAGACCAGCTTAAGAGATGATCTGTTCTGACCTACCAGTGTAGGGTGCAGTGGGCAGGACAGTAGAGGGTTAGGTGGATTTATAAGCAATTTAGGTGTGTCCTGTTACTGCACCACAGAGACTCACCACATGATTCTCAAAGCAGCGGTGAATAATGACGTTAGATACAGTATCTCACGAAAGTGAGTACACCCCTCACATTTCAGCAAACATTTGACTATATCTGCTCAAGGGACAATACTATAGAAATGAAACTTGGATATATTTTTAAGTAGTCAATGCACTGCGTGTATAGCAGTATATATTTACTGTCATTACTGTCAAAATAGCTGGCAAGAAAAGTGAGTAACTTACACCCTAACGCCGGGTTCACACCGGACGCGCGCGTAGCGCGGAACGGAAAATCACGCGCAGTCCGGCGCCTGCCTGTTTACACCAGACGCGTATTCTTCGCGGAGGTCGACAAGCGCTTCTGCTCAGTTGTTGTTTATTCAGAGCTATTTTTTACATCATGGGTAAGTAAATAACCTCATAATATAAATACACCATGTTTCTGTAACCAAGAACTTTGTACACTTCTTTTATTAATCCGTTGTCGAGACACACGCAGCCAGAGAGAGAATATAGTAGACAGTTATAGTAGTCAGTAGGGGTGGGTATTGACACAAATTTCACAATTCGATTCGATTTCGATTCACAAGCTTGCAATTCGATTCGATTACGATTCGATTCAATATTGATTATTTTGGATATCAGGTACAATACATGGCAATTTTTTTCAAGGAAAACAAATCTCTTAACTAATGCTGTAAACTATGGGGGTCAGTTGTAGCCTACTAGGCTTCATTAGCCTACTATTTTGAAGGTAAAAATGAACTGATTTGAAGCTATACAAACACTTAAATTACACTTATTTATTTTTATAATAAGAAAGTTATATGAAATATAAACATTTAAATGGTGGCTGTCATAAAAACTTGCCAGATTTATTCAAACATGCATTAAATATTGAAGAACATTAAAAATTATAATGAATATGTAATATGGTGCATATATTTAGCAAAATTCTCCTCTCTAGAGTTATTGTTTCTAGCTGACTAAGTTACTAAGTTTAATGTTTTTTCTGAGGTAAATGTGACGTTACATGCCATTGTTTACTTGCTGTTTAACTGACGTCTTTCCACGGATGAAACACTGATTGAGCGATACCACGTTACATGATACGGATTTCGAAGTTGTACTCTATCTTTTAACACACTTTCAGATGCTCATTGATGTTTATTTGGCGCTGTAACTGGTATTATTAAGGCGGAGTAACTGGTATTATTAAGGCGGAAGAGGAGAATGAGATCATGTGCGCTCCGCGCTGCTGCTTCTCTTGAACTGAGCCAGAGCTCACGCCACAGCGCCAAAACGGTATTTATGTTTTTGAATTTCGTAAGAAAATGGACTTAATTCGAAATTCGAGACTTTATTTCATAATAATAGTCACAATTAAAGCACAAAGATTATTTCGATTTATTGGATGGGATGCACGATACAATGTTCTACGCGATCATCAAATGAAAACAGGATGACTAATCGATTCTTGAGATTTAAGATTCGATATCGGTTCGTAAAAATGAGAATCGATTAATATCGAGAAATCGATATTTTTTACCCAGCCCTAGTAGTCAGGTATATAGAGCTTCGGTGTATACACTTATCAACTCCTACCTCTCTCGTTGTTTCCCTGTTTGTGTCTTCGCATTTGTCACTCGCGTTATTTTAATTTGAAAATTGCTTATATTTTGACAATTGACCGGAAGGTCGAGTGTTTCAAGTGTAACTTCCTGCCGGAATTGACGCGGATCAATCGCGGCTCGCGAAAAAAATAGACCAGACGCTGAAACTGGCGCTTCGGTGCTCCGCGTCTGGTGTGAACAACACCATTGGTTAAAGGGTTAGTTCACCCAAAAATGAAAATTAAGTCATTAATTACTCACCCCCATGCTGTACCAACCCCGTAAGACCTGCGTTCGTCTTCGGAACACAAATGAAGATATTTATGATCAAATGTGACAGCTGGATCACTCCTCCATAGGCTCCCTAAGGGATTGAAACCTGTCGGCCCAGAAAGTCAATGAAAAAAATGTTTAAATATTCCATGTCACAACAGTGGCTCAACTATAAGTTTATCAAGCGACGAGAATACTTTTTGTGCGAAAAAACAAACAAAAATAACGACTTTATTCGACTATTCCTTTTCTTCCTTGTAGGCCTGAAACGAGACTTCAAGAGATTTCCACGACGCATGCGCGAGAATTGCGATCTCCTTCAACTACTTCAGTTAAGTTCTCGCGCGTGCGCTTCGTGGAAATCTCTTGAAGTCTCGTTTCAGGCCTAGAAGGAAGAAAAGGAATAGTCGAATAAAGTCGTTATTTTTGTTTGTTTTTTCGCACAAAAAGTATTCTCGTCGCTTGATAAACTTATAGTTGAGCCACTGTTGTGACATGGAATATTTAAACATTTTTTTCATTGACTTTCTGGGCCGACAGGTTTCAATCCCTTAGGCAGCCTATGGAGGAGTGATCCAGCTGTCACATTTGATCATAAATATCTTCATTTGTGTTCCGAAGACGAACGAAGGTCTTACGGGGTTGGTACAGCATGGGGGTGAGTAATTAATGACTTAATTTTCATTTTTGGGTGAACTAACCCTTTAACATGGGCGCCGAAAGGAAGCGGCCTCCGTTCTGCGTCGCTTCAGCGTCCGGTGTGAACCCGGCGTTGTGATAATAGCTGTATGTCGTTTAACCATGCAAAGCCACATGTCCTATTCATCATTTTCATGTCTTTGTCTGCTTGACAGGACCATACACATTTGTGTATCTTGTATTAGAGCAGTTACAATTTGTGCTTGAGTACAATTCTATCATACTGACCACTGGATGCTCAACATGGCACCTCATGGCAAAGAACACTCTAAGGATTTGCGAATTAGAATTGTTGCTCTCCACAAAGTTGACCTAGGCTATAAGAAGATTGGTAACACCCCGAAGCTGAGTTCCAGTACAGGCCAGGGTCATACAGAGATTTTTCAAGATGAGTTCCACTCGTAACAGGCCTTGCAAGGGTCAATCAAAGAAGTTGAGTCCTCGTGCTGTGCGTCAGGTGCAGAAGCTGGCTTAAAAAAACAGACGCATGAGTGCTGCCAGCATTGCTTTAGAGGTTGCAGAAGCAGAAGGTCAGCTTGTCAGTGCTCAGACCATACGCTGCACACTGCAACTGCAAGTTGGTTTGCATGTTCATCGTCCCAGAAGGAAGCCTCTTCTGAAGCTGGCTCACAAGAAAGCCTGCAAACAGTTTGCTGAAAGCAACCTGTCCAAGAGCATGAATTACTGGAACATGTCATGTGGCCTGATGAGACTAAGATAAACTTTTTGGGTCAGATGTTGTCCAGCATGTGTGGCGACGCCCCCTGCTGAGGAGTACTAAGAAAATTGTCTTGCCTACAGTCAAGCATGGTGGTGGTAGCATCATGGTCTAGGGCTGCATGAGTGCAGCTGGTACTGGGGAGCTGCGCTTCATTGAGGAAAACATGGATTCCAACATGTACTGTGACATTCTGAAGCAGAACATGATGCCCTCCCTTTAGAAACTGGGCCGAACGGCATGATAACGACCCCAAACACACCGCCAAGATGACAACTGCCTTGCTGAGGAAACTGAAGGTGAAGGTGATGGAGTAGCCAAGTATGTCTCCAGACCTGAACCCTTTTGAGCACCTGTGGGGCGTCCTCAAGCGGAAGGTGGAGAAGTGCCATGTGTCTAACATCCAGCAGCTCAGTGAGTGGAAGAGGGTCCCAGCAACAACCTGTACAGCTCTGGTGAACTCCATGCCCAGGAGGATTAAGGCAGGACTAGATAACAATTGTACTAACACAAAATATTGACACTTTGGACACAGTTTTGACGACCGTCACTTAGGGTGAACACACTTTGTTGCCAGCTATTTTGACAATGGCTGTATGTTGAGTTATTTTCAGAGGACAGTAAATATATACTGCTAAAAGCAGCACATTGACAACTCTAAAATCTTTCCAAGTTTCATTACTATACAGTATTGTCCCTTGAGAAGATATACTAAAATGTTTGCTGAAATGTGAGGGGTTTTTGTGAGATACTGTATTTTAGGCCTGTTATATTAGCTTCAAAACCTAAGCTGAATGGAAAAACAAAATAATTGTTAAAGACATGTAAGAGTTTGTAGAATGATTGTGCAACCGTTTAGAGGTTTCTTCGTCTGCCATCTGTGTGAAGGATTTGCTCAGTTTGTTTAACACAGCAAGATGCACATCAAGCATTTCTTGTCATGTTTATGAAGTGGCTCTGATGCTTTCACTCTGATTGCAGCTGGGTGTCAGAAGCTGAAGAAGCTGCTGAGTTTTGCCATTGGTGGTCTCCTAGGAGACGTGTTTCTCCACCTCCTTCCTGAAGCCTGGGCTTACACTTCCAGTCCTGGTGAGAAATCTCACATTATATATAACATTTGCTGTTGTTCATGGTATGCATTAATCATCCTCTGTGTGCTCTTTCTCTTTCACAGTATTTGGAATGGGAATCTCTTAGGGAACTATGCATTTTTAACATTTTACAATCAATAGTCTAGTCCAGTAATTGACCCTTAACTAAACCCCGTCCCCTTGGTAACTCTGGCTCGGTCTCTTATATTCACTATGGTGCTGGGATCGATATGGAAAAATGGCACTAAGGCTACGTTCACACTGCAGGCTGAAATGACCCAATTCCGATTTTTTTGCCCCTATGCGACCTGTATCTGATCTTTTCATGACAGTCTGAATGACACAGATCCGATCTTTTCAAATGCGATCCAGGCCACTTGGGTATGTGGTCCAAATCCGATATGTATCCGATCTTTTGAAATGAGACTTCAATCTGAACGGCCAGGTCGCATGTATCCGACCCGTCACTAAACGAGCTCCACTGTTGACGTCCATGTTTAGCTACTTCCGCAAACAAGTGACGTCGTTGACCGTTGAGTACTCCTCTACGCATGCGGGTCATTTCTGTGTCATGTCACGTTCACACAGGAGATCACAAAAGGTCGCATTTAATATGAAATGTGAACGGCCTTGCAAATAAATCAAATCTTTTCAAAAAATCGGAATTGAACATTAAGCCCCTGCAGTGTGAACGAGGTTTAAGTAACATTTACTTTGACGCAAGTACTAGTGCCCTTATTGATCTTATGTCTTTATTTTGGTGATTCAAGGCTCACACAGTGCAATTCACAGCTTCCATCAACATTAAAAATAGAACCACACTTCACTAAACTAGATATAAATATTCAATAAATAGATAAGACCAAAAGTTTGTCAAATATTTTGAGTAAAGGCAGGATTTATGGTATGTGAAGCACAGTGGTCAACTTCTGTTGTGTTTACTTGTGCGATATAAAGAAAGAAAGAAAGGATTGGTCCATCCATATACAGTAGCCTACAGTTGTTAAGGCAGAGCCATTGATTCGCTTTGTTGTTTTTTTAGTGTTCACAGTATACTTTTACAGAATAATATTAATATTTTTAATATTTTCAGTTAATTTTTTCATTTAAATTATAGTTTTTTACATTTTATATAAAATTGTATAGTTTATATATGTTAGATTTAATATATTTAAATTTGTATATTTTATTTCATTTTTTTTAGTAATGTTACTACTTAGATGAAAAACTTAAACTTAAGTTTATACATTTGTGTATTTATTTATTTATTCAATTACTTAAATGCTTTTTAATAGTTTTAGTTAATAGATGAAGCTCAGTAAAGTTGAAATTTTCATTCTTCTTAGATTTGTATAGAAAAGGAACATTTCTCTTTCTCTCCCCTTTTTGTGTGTGCGGATAGATGGGTCCCACAGACACTATCGTACGCAGGGTTTGTGGGTGATAGGGGGTCTGCTGTCTTTTCTGATCTTGGAGAAGATGTTCCCTGATGAAGACAGTGACCCAGAGAGCAGAGCTGCCTGCCAAAAAGCCAAAGTAAGTTACATGTGCTTTTGCCCTGTCACTTCATTTCCTCCCCTGCCATTTTTAACTATTTAACAACCTTTTAGCGTATAAAGTAGTTCCATGCATGTTATATGGCCATAGTTTATACACTACATATTTCAGCACTTTGAATTAGTTTAATTGATAAAGTGGAACATTGCAATTCTGAACCTCATGGGGGAGCCAAAAGAACGATGGTGGAGTTATGCACTCAACAGAATCGCAGAAATTTATTATGCATCCACTCAAACTCCACCAAGCATCATGTAGTAAACAATCAGAATGCAGTTGGAATATTTATAATTCTGTTTTATTATTTTATTTTATTTTTCTTAATTTTTCCCCTTATTTAACTACAAAAGTCACAAGTACAACTATTAAAAAAAATATATACTGGCACATTTTCCTTTTTAAGACTGCCTAAAAAAGAAGTTATAGTTTGTAGTGTCGGCTTTGTGCCAAGTGTTATAAATATTTGTCAGAACACAATGGTTTTATCTTCGAGGCCCTGCGAAAAGCTTGACAGACTTTGAATGTTTGGGCAAACCTGAGTCCGAGCTTCTCTCTGGTTCATTTCAGCTCTTAATGCCAAATGCTATTAGCTTTGACCAGTTCTTATATAAATAATTATTGTTTAAACGTGTTATTTTAAAGATTAAAATGTTTTGGTGAGCACACTGAATAATTGATGCTATAGGAATGTTGTGGAGTCTTGAATCACTGTTTGTGTCAGATGGATATACATAATTTTTCTTTGGAATGGGAATCTCATGGGAAAACTATGCCTTTGAAACATTTTATCATCAATAGTCTAGTCCAGTATTTGACCCTACACTAAACCCTGTCCCCTTAGTAACTCTGGCTCATACTGGGATCGATATGGAAAAATAGCACTAAGTTACATTTACAAATGTTGTGGAGTCTTGAATCATGAATTACTGTTCGTGTCAGACAGATATTCAAAATCCCAATTCATGTCTTATTCAAATACCTACAGGACCATTCCTGGCATTCAAGAAGAACCCAAACCTCTTTATTCTGGACTCATTTCAGTATATTGCATTAGTGCCAGTTAAACACACACACACCTTTTCACTTTGCGGGCTCCACCCCAAGGGATATAACAGCTTAAAGGGTTAGTTCACCCAAAAATGAAAATTAAGTCATTGTTTTTACAATGACTTATAAGTCACAAAATTGTTTTTTCGCACAAAAAGTATTCTCGTCGCTTGATAAACTTATAGTTGAGCCACTGTTGTGACATGGAATATTTGAACATTTTCTTTAATGACTTTCTGGGCCGTCCGGTGTCATTCCCTTAGGGAGCCTATGTAGCAGTCATGCACCTCTCAGATTTAATCAGAAATATCTTCATTTGTGTTTCGAAGACGAACAAAGACCTTACGGGGTTGGTACAGCATGGGGGTGAGTAATTAATGACTTAATTTTCATTTTTGGGTGAACTAACCCTTAAGGCCTTAAAATATTGGCTCTTAGATGCTTCCTATGACAAATGAATAACATATTTGTTCTGCTTACTTTCAAGTGTAGACATGACATGGCTTGCTTTGTCAACAAATAAAATAAAGTGATAGTGTCCATCTTTCCACCTCCATGTTTGTTTCTTTTTGTCTGGTCCCTTTTTCTAATTTTGTGGATTTTGGTTTGGTGTCAGGTCTGCACCATTGAAGCTTTTGAACTGCATGTGCAACAAAAGAAATGTGCTTGGATGGATCAACTCTCACGCCCGTTTCACACATACTCCGTTTGCAGTGCATATGCGGTGCGTATGCGGTACAGGAGCAGCACGCGCCTTAGTGCTTTCACATATGCTGCGTTTGCAGTGCGTAACTGATCCGCGGCTGTACCACAAACGCATAGGCCTACTCACTATTTTTATTTCAAATCCAGAAGTTATGCAGCAACTTTTATAAAAAAAAAAAAAAAGTTTTGTCAGCATTGCGATTCTCTTTGTACACATATACAAACTTGAACGTATGCACATTTAAACAGGCCTATAATTCCATGCATTACTTCTATATTAAGTTGCTCAAGCAAGTGGTCAAATATTTAACCATGTAGCCTACTTAGATTAAAATCGCAAACATTTAAAAATTGACAAAAACAGCCGACTCTAATGCCTTTTCTTTTGCATTTAAATTTTAATCCCATAAATCTTGCATGTCACAAAGAACTTGTTTTTCCACCTCCACGAATGAGACGAGTGTAGTTCATTATTATGTCCTTGTTGAGGTAAAGTTTTTCTTGCTTAACCCCGGTCTTAAAGTATAGAAGATGACTGTGAAAAAAGTAGTAGGCTATTTAATTAAATACATTTATGGTGAGACTACATTTTATTGAATTAAATGCATTTATGGTCAAATTACTACATTTTCAGGTCAATCTGTGTTCATTTTGACCACGAGCCGTGCGCTGTCACTTTAAATCAGCGTTTGCAGCGCAGCAGAAATAGACTCGGTGCGGAAACAATCGCTGCACTGTTGTATACGCACCGCACCTGGAACGGATCAACGGACTGCATCCGCCTTCAGTGTGAAAGCTCTAACCTGTTAACATGAGTACGGAAAAAAGTACGCACTGCAAACGGAGTATGTGTGAAACGGGCGTCACTTTTTTTAGAGGGAGTCTTGGGTGCCTTGGTCACTCAAATCACACAAAACTGAGGAGCTTGCAGTGCCTGTATTGTAGATGTCCATTTTTCACCCACTCTCTGCCTGCCCTTAATTATAACTTTTAATTTGACTTGGAATATGACTTTTATCTGTTTGTAAATGTCTACGTCTGAGTCTTCTGTCTAGTTTATGGGAGACCTGTGAGTTTGATTGATAGCCTCTGCTCTGTTTAGGTAGCTATAAATAGTGTCTAGCAGGAAGCAGCTGCCACCAGCATTCCATCAGCAGGCTGACGGGTCACAGAAGTCTGCCACGGTGCACAGAAACCACAGCTGAGAGGCTAGAAACAGGGAGGAAGCGTCAAGTTCTGTTATTACATTCTGAAGGGCTCGTTGCTGTAGAGACTGATTCTTTTCTCACAGTCAGCTTTTGCCAGCCAGCCAAGTACTGTCTCAAAAAACTGATGTGGAAAGAATTTTGACAACTGAAAAACTTAGATTTTTAGGCTTTGAGTGTGAGCTAATGTTCGGTTGAAATGGAGCTAAATTGAGCGTTATCTGTCTGCTGAGGATTTAGTCTGTTTAATTTGAGAATTAAAGGATTGCTTCTAGTCATTTACAGCTTAATATCTATGTACAGAGTGCTGTGCATTCCCACAGACAAGTTCGATATTTTCCTCAGTTAATAAAAATTAATGGAAAATGTTTATAGCAGTGTCCTTGTAACGGAGCAGACAAATAGGCAGCAGTGGGAGTAAAATTGTTGAAGAAAGAACAATTTCTTTAATGTTTTTGATACAAGTCTCTTATGTTTGCCAAGGCTGATTTGATCAAAATACAGTAAGAGTAATATTGTGAAATATGTTTAAAAATTTAATTTTTTCCTATAATGTTAAAGCTGAATTTTCATCATCATTACTCCAGGCTTTACTTCAGTATCACATGGTCATTCAGAAATCATTCTATTATGCTGATTTCCTGCGCAAGTAACATTTCTTATCAAGAAATGTCACTTTTGATCAATTGAATGCATCCATGCTGAATATAAGTATTGATTTCTTTTGAACGGTTTTTAAATCCCAGGTTTATTTGAAGGTGGGGAAATTGTCTTTTTGAATGCTGAGAAATGATCCCAGATTAAAAAGGCTTATTGTGGTGTTTTCTGTCCCCATATTAGTCCTCTTCAACAGATACGAACACCGAGGTCTCTGTGTCCCCACAAACAAATGGCATCTGCTCAAACAACAACTCCGACTCCAAGCCAAAGACTGACATCAGCCCTTACACAGAGCCAGAGAAAATAAAGGTAAGATGCACACACTAATCATGCCTTGTGCACAATAAAAGGTCTAAGTGGTCATTAGATTATTAGAGACAAGTACATCTAAATCTGGGACTGTTTCCTTCTAACCAATCATACAGAATTTGAAAAGTGTCTTGTCTATTATCTTTCTCTTCCATTTACTGTATATGCAATGTTTCTTTATTTCTTCAGACAAGTGGTTATCTAAACCTTCTTGCTAACTGCATTGATAACTTCACTCATGGGCTGGCAGTGGCAGGAAGCTTCTTAGTAAGCCGAAAGGTAAGAGCAAACAGACCAATTCCATATAAAAGTGATTCGGCAGTACTACTGTCTAGCAAGGATGACTGGTATATAAATAGATTCAGTTACTGTATAAATCTAGTATGCTTTGGCTACTTTTGAGCATTTTAAAACTTCTATTTTAAAGCATTTAAGGAGTTTCTCCTATGATTCTTTTGGACCATTGCAAACCGTGAGATAGAGATGTTTGTGATGTGTGGTAATATTTATAGTGCAGCAGTATTTATATGGCTTATGTGAAGTTGAAGTCCAGGTGGAGAAGCATAAGGCTCCCAGCATGCGTGGGGAGGGAGTTTCAGAGGAAATGGACTTGGTGCAACATACTTGCACATAAAAACACACTTTTACACATTTTCTCACTGGCCTGGACATACATATTTGGCTGCATAAATGCAAGGAAGAGTACTGATGGAGAACTGTGCCATTTTATGGTTTTCTCTACCTCCCCCATAGCTTCTGTTGACATTTCAGTTAAACATATGTGCCAAATTACGAAACATAATATGGCTTCACTGCCCTGCTATGCTTCTATTAGAAAACAAGAGCTTAGCTTACCAAATGATTTGTTTATTCTGAGAACTTTACAATGTCTTACTTTACCTGTCCTAACAGGTTGGTTTCTTAACAACGTTCGCTATTTTGCTTCATGAGATCCCTCATGAGGTACGTGTCTCAATATCTTGAGTCTCTTGAGTTTCAGCCAAGTAATTATTATAAGGAAGCAATGAATTTCATTTTTAGCTGATCGATAATAATTTATACTCATTGCTCATTCGTCATTCCAACAGTTATTGTACGTGAATTGTCTCAGTACTTACCAGTTTCTGTTGCTGTACATGCATTTCTGTCTTGATGGAAAGGTGGGCGATTTTGCCATTTTGCTGCGAGCAGGCTTTGACCGTTGGAAAGCCACCCGTATGCAGCTCTCTACAGCATTAGGAGGAGTCCTGGGGGCGTGTTTTGCTCTTTGCTCCCAATCACAGCATGGGGCGGGTGAGATATCTCGTAGTCTCAGACTAAACATTATATGCACTACCAATCAAAGGTTTGGGGTCAATTAGAGTCTTTTTTTCTTTTTGTAACATCTTATCGAAAAATCTTACCTACCCCAAACTTTTGGATGGTAGTTTATCTTTGATCTTGAGTGGATCATCTTTCTATTTCTAACATGATTTTTAGCATTTACTGATGCTTAATAAATAAATCATTGTCTTTGTTTGGGTTTTCCACAAAATAAACATTTGATCATGCCATTCTGAACTTAATATGTGGATCAGTGTGCTTAAAGGGTTAGTTCACCCTAAAATGAAAATTATGTCATTAATGACTCACCCTCATGTCGTTCCAAGCCCGTAAGACCTCCGTTCATCTTCGGAACACAGTTTAAGATATTTTAGATTTAGTCCGAGAGTTTTCTGTCCCTCCATTGAAAATGTATGTACGGTATACTGTCCTTGTCCAGAAAGGAAATAAAGACATCATCAAAGTAGTCCATGTGACACCAGTGGGTTAGTTAGAATGTTTTGAAGCATTGAAAATACATTTTGGTCCAAAAATAACAAAAACTACGACTTTATTCAGCACTGTATTCTCTTCCGGTTCTGTTGTAAATCTGCGTTCACGAGTCCGCAGTGACACTGATGACGCAAGACGCTGCTGACGTGTATCTGGTGTGTCCGTGTATTCGGGTTCAAATAAATATGGCTGGGCAAAAAAATGCAAGTCTTCCTCTGTGTCGAAATCCTTAGACATGTTTGCGAATATTGTTTTGTTTACAGCGTGCGTCTCCCTCAGACTGTAAACGAAGCTCGAGCGCACCAGATAACACGTCAGCAGCGTCTTACGTCACCAACATCACTGAACGCGGATTAACAACAGAACCGGAAGACAATACAATGCTGAATAAAGTCGTAGTTTTTGTTATTTTTGGACCAAAAAGTATTTTCGATGCTCGAAAAACATTCTAACTAACCCACTGATATCACATGGACTACTTTGATGTCTTTATATACTTTCTGGACAAGGACAGTATACCGTACATACATTTTCAATGGAGGGACAGAAAACTCTCGGACTAAATCTAAAATATCTTAAACTGTGTTCCGAAGATGAACGGAGGTCTTACGGGCTTGGAACGACATGAGGGTGAGTCATTAATGACAATTTTTGGGTGAACTAACCCTTTAATATAATATCCTTATCAAACATATTCTTCAGTGTTGGTTCTGCTCATTTGTGTCTTTATAGAGAATGCCACAGCCTGGATCCTGCCCTTCAGCTCAGGTGGCTTTATCTACATCGCCTTGGTCAATGTGGTACCTGATCTGCTGGAGGAGACCAACCCTAGGTAAGGTCAACTTCCACCATTTTTTTTTTTTTTACCTCCCACGTGTAGAATTCCTCTCATACTTCACATACTAAATGACTGAATGTCCATGACCATGTCCCCTGTTCCCACAGGAACTCCTTTCTGCAGGTTCTGCTGTTGTTTTGTGGGATTGCAGTCATGGCTCTTCTCTCAGTCGTCATGGACTAGCCACAGGCGAGCACTGCTTTTATCAAGGGACGTTTAGTGTCACCTAGCATTGACTTATGGACTATTCACTTCAGTGTTTCAGCTTTAAATAATTTAGACATTTTTGTCACCCCAAAGACTGTGAGGAAAGACCAAATAAAGAAACAGCCTTGACAATCAGGTGTGATTTTAGCCTTATCCTCCAAACACCGGGAACCGTCTGTGTCCAGATTAAATTCAGACTTAACTCATGATGCCTTATAGGCACCAGCTGAAACTGAAGGGAAATACAGGTTTGTGCAAACGGTGCTCAGAATTAACAGTAGTTGTTTTGGTTCAAATACGCTGCTCCTATTTTGCATTCTTGTTCATAATCATGTTCCAGCCTGGTGTCAATGACTTATGCTCAGTAAGAAGAACCTGTTACTTTCCTTTGTCAGTAGGTTTCATCACTGTGATTTGCTTGACCTGTTGTGAAACTGCATGTGCAATATGTAAACACATGCTTTATTAAGAAACAGTGTACAGGCACATACACTTACATAATCCAATTTTTGATGGTCATGATCATTGCTTTTTTAAAAAGCTAATACTGCTTCACTTTTATAAATGATTCTGTGGAAGTTAAATCTATTTAAGCTCATTTCACACTACATTTGCTCAAGACATCCACGCTTTGCATGAGTACATATTCCTCTTGCACATACATGATAGAACACACTCCTGTCAAACACTTTTGAAAATACTCAACAGGCCTTATTTTCTTACAGTATTTACTCTTGTTATTGATTATATCCTGATAGCCACTACATTGCTGCGTTTTCATTTTAATTCTCTGATTTTCTGTTCGTTGTGGTCCTGGCATAGCGATTCAGAATTTTGAGGGATTTAGTCTAGAGGATTGACAGATTCATAAGCAGACAGTTCTTTTACTCGAATGACTTGGTGCCATTTCATACATTTCGATCAAATTTTAAAGAAGATAATAAAATAGTTGATAAATGGATTGCCTGTTTTGCCAGTTTTGTACATGGGATGTTAATGAAAGAATGTTCTGAACGCATCACTTGGCAGGTCAGAACGGTCTTTGCCAAAATGTAAATATTTGAAAAGAGATTATATATATTTATTCTATTAACAATGTCATGTTGAAAGAAAAATGTATAACTTTTAAGACTTGAATCCTCCCATTGTATAGTTGAAATAAAGAGATGTTACTGTTTGATTTAAACCTGTTGTTGTGGCTTTTTTTTATTTTATAATTGAACTATGTGCAGCTTTCACTTGGAGAATCACCACTGCAATTCAGCACTGTAGAAACTCTTTTTAAAAATGTATTTGTTAAAATTTTGTTGACAGTTTAAATCTCAATCATTTGCTAACCTTCTAACCAAATGTCTATTCAGTTTAAGACTTATTAATGGATGATTGAAATGTCCAATTACTCGTATTCATTGCAAATGAATAGAAACGCTAAAAATGTTATTGTGTCAATTAAAGGGATAGGTCACCAAAAAAAAGAAACATTTCCATGTTTTAATCAACATTTAACGATTAACTGCTTTTTCTATTTTAGGTTTTTCTAAATTGCTAACACATGTTTGTCCCATTTTTAACAGCAATAAAACCAACTTATCTGATCATAGCCATGGTAACTAAGACCTTGCCCTTTTGGGGGGATGGGACCGCAGATCCCAGAGTGAGTTTAAATATTATTTGTTAACTATAACAAATACTTGTGTCTGATTTGTCTCAGTTGTTACAACTGTCTGTGGTAAATATCCACCAATTGAATTGATGCATGTTGAGTGCATCGAAACAGGTCTTTTCTATTGTGTTAGCGTTAATGGAATCTAAAGGACATTTAGCAGTTCTGGTTTGCATATCAGAATAACTTTTCGGAATGAATATGCAGTACCTTCCGGAAGATGCATTTAATCATGAGGGCGCATGCGGGTTTCTCATGACCTGCTGAATTACCAGCTATCCCTTGGCTGTCATGCCCATGTGGAGGAACTATTATGCTTAATGACTCTTAGAAGATGGCTACCCTTACTATTATGGATCCCCTACCATGTTTAACCGTTAGCAAGCTATACCCATCCATGAGCTTTGACTTTTCACTACTGTTCTATGCTGATGCAGTTTAGCTTGACAACTGTGTGGAGTTTATTTGCACATCTTTGGAGTCTATTTTGTCTCTGCAAGGTCTTTGCATTTTTCAATGTGAGATGTCATACTCACAAATGGCTTGAATTGCCTGCCACTCCAAGTCCTGTATGTTCAAAGTACTAGTTCTGCAACGGTGTCGGCTATGCCAAGATGCGTGCCACAAGCACATTTTTCTGCACAGTCTGGGTCTGAAATGTCATATGGGAATCAGGGGGTGGTATTGATTCTGTGTTCACACTTTTCCTATTTCAACACAGTCTGTTTGGCAAGGGACCGTTGCCATAACGACTAGCCTGTGGGTTGTCTTCCTTTGTCATCTGCCCTGACAGAGCCCAGTGTGTGGGAAACTGCCTGGAACTTTGGACAATGAGGTGCCACTTTATTTAATTCATTTTTTTTTTCGAAAGCCTTTATGCCTTGTCCTTCAAAACGGCTTCCGATTGGCACCTAAAACGTGGCTGCTTGTACTAACATGATTTATTCTCCTGTATCTTGACCTGAACCTCCCACGCTTCTGAAGCTCCTCTCTGTGGGCCGCCTCCATGGATGACAGGTGGCAAGTTAGTGCTGCTACAGTTCACACCAAGTAATAAAAGATACTTAAAGTTACTGCTGCTGGGAATGTTTTCCGAAGACAAAGTCTACCGTACCTGGGCAGGACACAGTGCTGCATTCTGAGGTTTCCCTTGAGCAGTTTTCTGTTCCGGTTTGTTTACTTTCTCAATGTGCTAATATTTCAATTTATTCCAGCAAATTCAAATGACAAGGATTTTCTGTTGCCTGTTTGGTAATATTTAACTCTGAGAAGGGAAATTGTGTCTTTCACTACTCTGTAAAATAAATAAATAAATAATTTATGTTAGGCATTAGTTCTTAAGATATTTAAGTTAAAAATGATCTTTCAACAAGATGCCTTTTTGGCCTGTCCCCATATTTGCTATAATAATGTGTGTTTAAAAATAAAAGAAATGTGCAAGATGTGTGACCCCACACAAAAACTTTGCCGAATAAATCTATATCTATATATCTATCTATATATCTATCTATATATATATATATATATATATATATATATATATAGAATAGAATATATAAATTCTCCACTAGCTTTCTGGGCCTTCAAAAGTGGTAATAACGTTGTTGTCTATAGGGGGTCAGAAAGCTCTCGGTTTGGAACGACATGAGGATGAGTAATTAATGACAGAAATTTCATATTTGGGTGAAGAATTGTTCCACAGGTGCATGTGCAATAATTGTGGATGGTTCATTGAACAATCAGGAATAACATTGTTTAAACCATTTATAATAAAGATCTGTAAAGCTTATTTGGATTTTACAAAATTATCTTTAAAATACAGTGTCCTGAAAAATTGACATTTATAGCCTATATAAATGCAATTCTTTGTATCATTTTTACTGTAAACTGATTGTAAACAGCCTATGTTCACTTTTTATAGCCTACTGTAAAACATAGTTATAGCCTATACGAAATGTTAAACGAAATTTACTTAGCCACTTTTTTTAATGAAAAAGGCTTCCATTTCAAGGAATTCCCCAATAATTAGTAATTAGTAAACATCAAGGAGAGCAAGAGAGATAAAAATAAAAAAAAGGATACAGTACAGTCTTGAATAAATATTTGAACAGCTGTTTACATCTGTAATGGTGTGCTGGAGTTTGTAATCAATAAATGACCCTCTCATGTTTATCACGATTCCTCATGTTCCCGGTGCACCTAATTGGTCTCTTCTCACTCAGTTCGCTGAGGCCCAAGAGGAAAGAGAGAGCATTGCACTCAACCAAACCACCACTCACTCAGTCCTGGTTCTCGCATCGCCTCTCCTCTTCCCATCTCTCCCCCTTTCCTTAACTCAAAATCAAAATAGATGGTGAAAAACCAGCACATCTGCCCGGGCGCTCTGCAACAATAGATCGCATCGAGCTGGAATCGAGCCTGGTCATGTCAGCATCCGAGAGCTGCTAGAGATTCGGTGTATTTTCTTGCTTTGGCTTTCACAACGGCTGCCGAGGGAGGACCGAGCGTCTGTCTGGGCTCTCCAACGAGCAGAGAAGATGGCCGCCATTAAGATTTTAACCAGCGCGGGGCTTTTCTTGGCGTTTTCCGCTCTGGTCTTGTTGGCTATGGCCATCTGCACCGATTATTGGTACGAGACGGATGCTCGGCGGCACCGCGAACGCTGTAAAAACTACGCAAACAAGCGGAACGATCCCGGATACATTTACATCTCAAATCACAACTTGCCACTCCAGATGCCTCCAAAGGGTTATGAGAGGAAAGCGACGGAGGCGCGCGTGAAGCGGCACGCTCCGGCATCGGCGACGGCCATGGAGTCTCACTGCAGCCGCCAGTTCAACTCCACGATCTCCGGTCTGTGGAGAAAGTGTCATCGCGAGGGCTTTGACCTGGAGACCGATGATCTCATTTACAAAGGTGAGTTGCTTTCTGTTTTGAGGTGCCTTTGTCAAGCACTAGAGCCTCGGTCCTGGCCGTTTGTTTCGAAGCGAACGGATGCGGACGTTCATCCAGTGACTTTTATCAGTGCCATTCGGATAGGCTGGTTCTTCCCGTTGTCTCTGTACCTACGTGGCATTAGCCTTCGCATAGTGGCACTTCCTTTATTCAGTTTAGTTGTAAAGCGATGTCAACAGTGAAGGGGAAATGTGGAAGGCCTGAATCTGATCCCTGTCGCTATCCGAGGTGCTGAATTCAGCCTATACCTGTGCCATCTGTAAAGGCGGAACAGAAACTGCTTAGAGACCACCAAAAGGTGCATTTGCAGAATGCTGCACAGAGCATACGTGTATTTATATAGCAATTACAACTGTACATTTTACATTACAAATATAGAAACATTTGAAATGATTATTCTAAAAATGAAATTAAAAGTATTAAAAATAAATGATGAGGATCTGTGATAAATAAGATGATATAGGCTATAGGATAATTTCTTTAAAAGCCTAGAGTAGAAAACGTCACATTGTTACCTGCTTTTATTGCTACACACTGATTTGACAGACAGAAATGTTCTGTTCTTTTTTTTTTTTTGTAAAGGCCTATTAATAATATATTTTCTAACAAAACTATTTAAATAAAGAATGGATTATACCAAACTAGCTAAACCACATTTTCTACTTCTTTACTTGTCTGACTAATATTTATTCTGGGATAACAATAGCAAAGTTCAAGGCAGCTCTGATGCTGCATCATACATGTACACAAAACCAAAGCAACACCAGAGCATCCAGTGACAATGTTGTGAACTTTATTTATTCTAAATCTTATGTGATCTAAATGCTCAGGGTTCGCTTTTTAAGAAACAAAGCAAAATGGGCAATATTTACATATATATAATATATATATATATATATATATATATATATATATATATATATATATATATATATATATATATATATATATATATATATACTGTGGCATATAAATGTAGTAGCCTACTAGTGAACATAAGTATTTGTTTTGTAAAACAAATTACCTTCCCTAATAACACTGTGTTAAAGAATGCCTGGACTATATATAGTTTATCAGATAACAATATCCATAAGATGATTCAACTTAAAGCAAATGTATCATGTTTTACTTTCCTCGTCACATGAATACTGATCTCATAGGAGGCTTACAGCACCCTCCTATTCTTTGATAAAGATCTCATTCCACGTTATGTTCAGGCCTTAAATATTAAGTGTGAGCTCTTACAGAAGCCATTTCTCTTGCTGGGTTGCAAAGAGAAGGAACGCCGCTCACTTGACCATATCTTCATCAATAATTTGTTCATTGATTTTCCCAGGTCACCCTAAGTGGCTCTGTAGATGTCATGAATGATGAAGTAGTGATGGTGTGCAACCACTCCAGTTAGACTGAGCCAACACCCAGGAAAACATTTCTTCTAGATGTATAGTCCAGTTTATTCCTTAACCCGTGTCAGCCCAGTGATCTTTGTGTTCAGATAAAGCAGGCAAAACATTGTTCCTGATTGTCAGTGATACTCTCCTGAGCAGAATTAACATAATTGGTTCTAAATATACTAACAGTAAAATATACTATAGATGTTTACTTGTCCTAATGGTTCAAAAATATCTTAGCACTGTTAATCGACCAAACTGAAAATGATATTTAGAGAACTGGAACAGGTCAGACTAAATCAAATCATTATAGTACACCAAAGTAAAATATTTTAAACATGTCAGAATGTTTAAAAAACTGAATAAGATAAGATCACATGACATGCTTAATACTGTAATTCTCAGTAGCAATACATATAAAAAGCTAATAAAATGTGCTATGCAAATTTGAATTGTATCCTAAAAATCTGATCTGCGCAGGGTATTGATTTTTGTTTCTTTTGTTGGTTCACCAATTAAATCAAAGTCTCTTTGTAGAGTTTTCATCAGATTTCACAGAAATGTTTTTCAGAGTAATGCATTTTCTTCAGCAGAGAAATTAACAGAATGTGCAAAGTGTCTTTGTAAGAGATTCCTGGTTCCTTTGATGTGTCAGTTTGGGATTGTGACATAGAACAAGCTGTCAAAATATATTTGACACATAGATATGATAAACATGACACAATCTGCTCAGCTCACGCATGAGGTCTGTACTCGTCATTTCATCACAGATCGTTATAGCAGCAAACTCAATGTGTTTTTGTGCCTTAGAAAACACCTTGATTAATGAATTTAACAGTAAAGACTACCGGTAATTAAATGGCAGCACGTCCTCTCTGTCCTTGACTTCACCTCTCATCTCTTGTTTTGTCTAATCCACAATATGCCTATCTCACCCTTTGACCCAACATGTTTCTGATGACTGAGAATCCTCTGAGAATCTAGTGAACCAGTTGTGCAGCATTTGTGTTTTATATTGTTGTTTATGACAGAACAAAATCACGTTCTGTGGTAGAAAAAGAACATCTAAACTAGGCTTTTTGATGCAGCAAGATGTGGTCATATTTCACTGTTGTATGAAAGTATTTGTTATTGTGCTTAATATCATCATAGGTTAGCTTCCAACAGAAGTTTCTCAATATTTTTCAGGTTACATGAGAAATGTCATTATTGCTTAGAGGTACATTTTGGTTTTATTGCTGGTGACATTCATTTGACATTTTCTGGTTTTGTTGACTCTGTGCTCTAAAACTTAATTAAAGGGGTAACCTGTATGAGTTTCTTTCTTCTGCTGAACACAAACAAATATATTTTGACTTCCATAGTATGGAGAAAAAAATACTATGGAAGTCAATGGTGCCCCACAACTGTTTGGTTACAAACAATCTTCAAAATATCTTCCTTTGTGTTCAGCAGAACAAAGACACAACGAACTACCCCTTTAACTTCCAATATTAAGTTAAGTTAAGGTTTTACATACGTGTCAATGTATAGAAAATGTGAAAATATTGAAAATAAAGCAAAACTTTAAAGTTGGGTGTCTGAAATAAAATTGCATGCAGGCAGAGAAAGATTCCATAAGATGCAGTCATATAGGATTGTACTGTAACACAGCTAAAACATCAAGAGATATTGAGCCATCCAAACAGAAAACCACCCCCTGGCCCTCATTTATAAAACGTGCTTATGCACAGATTTGAACTTAGAGTGTGCGTACGCTAAAATCCACACCAACGTTTATATTTATACAAAATGGTCTTTGACGTGGAAAAGTGCTTAGTGCCATGTGAGTGTCTAAGCAGACGTACACACTTTTCCTTGTGCCAGAGAGTCGGAGTACTGCAGGTGTTTGGAAATCGAAGCACTTCTCAGGTAAAGGATTTGGACGTTGACTGGTGCTCTTTTATATGCGAATGACATTAATTAGGCAGAGATCTAAAACTATTCAGCTGCGCACAATTTCAAGATCATTTTAGATTGAAAATTTCCCATTTGGATGAGGCGTACACAGGTTTTTTTGTGCGTACGTTCGTTCTCTGAATCACAACATATACGTACATTTGTGAAATGATTGTAAGATCAAATGTAGGATGATTTCTACGCAACATTTTGTAAACGAGGCCCCAGATCTTGCATCACCATCACCTAGTCTAACAACTGAAAGAGTGCCAAACCATACCACGCACTGTGCAACACTTATGAATAGAACATAAAAGCCTCCTCTGATTTATGCAAATCAATCCTAGACCAAATCATCAGCTTGAGGAATGCTAAAAATAATGCTGATGTGGGTGAAAAGAACACAAACTGTACCTTGAAAAACCCTGCATAGCCTGTGGGGACTGACATGTATTGGTACAATACAGCAAACTGTGAAAGTCACAACATTTCATGTTATCTGATTTACATTTGAGGTTTCTCTGATAAAGATTTGAATTTCTACCAGATTAAGTCTGTTTTATGTCCAAACAAAGGAAACCTTATGACTGTTTCGGCTTCATAAAGCGCAAGTTAATTATTCTAAAAGGTTCACACACTCGCCTGTTCAGGATTCATAAGCTTCTCATCAGGGAGGAAGGCAATCAGCACTATATACACATCTTGTCTGATACACAACACATTCAAGTCCTTACAGTGTCAAACAAATATGTGTCTCTATCTCACAATTTTTTTTAATAAAAATAATTTGTAATGGTATGCATGCTACTGGTTAGGAATTACTATCCATATAACATAACTCTTGGCTGCTCGATTGCTCCTGTCTGCCTTCCTGATCGATTTCTCCTGTCTGCCTTCCTGCCTGTCGAGGCTGTAAGACTCGTATTAGCTTCGTATTTCTTTCTGTTTTGAACCATCATTTACTTTCATTTCTAGTTGTTTATATTACTAAATACATTTTGTCCACCATCTCAGATTAACCTTACATCGCTAGCTTCCGTTATTGTTAGCACAACACGCTAGTAACTCGCTAGCCTGTGAACGGCCCACCTGTGCGCTCATTTATTTATTTATTTTCTCGCGCGCGCCCGCGCCTTTTGAGTTAAAGTATGGGAAGCCAAACAAACCAAAAGTGGGACGAGACAGCGGGGGTTTACAGAGCTCGCGCAGCGCTGACATGTCATCTGCGCGGTTCAATGGTCCGAGCCGCGCGGCCGATTCGTCAGCGCAGCGCGGACGTGTTTCCTAGCGACACTCAATGGTCAGCGCGGCGCTGACCAATTTAAACAGCGCAGCGCAAACCATACATAGCCTACATGCAAATAAATGCACAATAAAGAAACCCCTCCTTCCTTACAAAAAATTGGTTCTCTGCTGGAGTTTAGGAGTTTTAATAATGGAGAATTCCATAATTAAAACAACTATTTGTTATTTTTGAATAAAATGTTAAAACTAAACGATTTTATGTTATTGAAATTTTGTGATGTAGATTTATAGGGTGAATTCAGTGTGATTTGGACACTTTTTGCAATTGAGGTGAATTGGAAAAAGTGTCCCTCCCACTACGTGTGTGTGTGTGTATACATATTGTGTATTCAGGTTGATTGGGAGGGACACTTTTTCCAATTAATCTCATCGGCAAAAAGTGTCCAAATCACACTGAATTCACCCTATAAAGCAATATCACAAAATATCATAAAAAAAAAGCATAGAAAGCTTAAAGTCTACAAATGGCTGGATGCAAAACTTACAACAATAATAAAATACATTACCTGAACACATGCAAACTGTCTGATATAATTAGCCTACTAGAAGGTTGGCGTGCTCCTCAAGACGACTACGATATCTAAAGTCATTGAAGCTTCTGCTTTGTGCAGCTCTTTCCGTAGTCTCTATATGTGCAGTTCTTCAAATTATCGACGCACAACACTACTCTTAACACTATTAAAGATAATAAACATAAGAAATGTATGCATTTTCATTTCTGTCCTACTTTGTCTTCTGTAGGAAAAACTCCTAAACTTCAGCAGAGAACCATTTTTTTTGTAAGGAAGGAGGGGTTTCTTTATTGTACATTTATTTGCATGTAGGCCAGGGGCGGACTGGGACCAAAAAGTGGCCCTGGACTTTCTGGCCCACAGCAGCCCACCACATCCCAAATCATAACACATTGGCCCATTAATGTGCAGAATATTTTTTAACACCACTTATAGCATAAAAACATAACACAATACAAAAATAAATGCTATATAAACATTTATTTTAAGTAACACAACATTATTAAGTCATATTTGTAAAACCAAAGGGAAACAAATAGAAGAACATTAAGAAACACAACATATAAAACTATCAAGACAGCATATCAGCTAGTCAGGGGGAGCTATAGCCATCAGAGCCTGTTAAATGGGTTAGTTCACCCAAAAATGAAAATTAAGTAATTAATTACTCACCCCCATGCTGTACCAACCCCGTAAGGCCTTCGTTCGTCTTCGGAACACAAATGAAGATATTTTTTATTAAATCTGAGAGGTTTATGACTGCTACATAGGCTCCCTAAGGGAATGACCCTTGACGGCCCAGAAAGTCATTAAAGAAAATGTTTAAATATTCCATGTCGCAACAGTGGCTCAACTATAAGTTTATCAAGCGACGAGAATACTTTTTGTGCGAAAAAACAAACAAAAATAACGACTTTATTCGACTATTCCTTTTCTTCCTTGTAGGCCTGAAACGAGATTTCCACGACGCACACGCGCGAGAACTTAACTGAAGTAGTTGAAGGAGATTGCAATTCTTGCGCATGCGTCGTGGAAATCTCTTGAAGTCTCGTTTCAGGCCTAAGGAAGAAAAGGAATAGTAGAATAAAGTCGTTATTTTTGTTTTATTTCCGCACAAAAAGTATTCTCGTCGCTTGATAAACTTATAGTTGAGCCACTGTTGTCACATTGAATATTTAAACATTTTCTTCATTGACTTTCTGGGCCGTCAAGTTTCATTCCCTTAGGCAGCCTATGTAGCAGTCATCCACCTCTCAGATTTAATCAAAAATATCTTCATTTGTGTTCCGAAGACGAACGAAGGTCTTACGGGGTTGGTACAGCATGGGGGTGAGTAATGACTTAATTTTCATTTTTGGGTGAACTAACCCTTTAAACTGCTACTCTTCGCGCCAAATGTATAATCTGTTAATTTAAAGCATTTCACAGCATCTACATCTAATGCTTTTTTTTAACCGTCGCCTGAAATTGGTCCTTTCGCCGGCTTTTTTTTTTTTTGGCCGATTCAACATGTCGTTGAAAGAGGGACGAACTCTGATTGGCTGTTCCGCTTAGTGAACGAGTCAGGGCACTGCACGAGAATAATAGCAAAACAGACAGCAAAGAAGTCAAAACGACACAGATAGAAGGCTGTTCTAATGTTACGTCATATTACCTGAGATATCCTTGGCGAATATTTCAATATTAACACGAGCGGAGTGGAATAAAGAAAGTGTTAAGCAGGATTGATATTCAGAACGGTAAGCACGCACTGCTTTGTTTACGGTGTATCTGCAGCGGGCAGCGTCGGTTTCTCATTTTGAATGACGAATATAGACGAATATATCTGCAGAAATAGACAGTTATCTCATTTACACGCAGGCGCAGAACGCGCATTACAGTCGGCTGTGTTCTCTCGGTGTGTTCAAGTGCAGCTTTTTTTCCCGCGACGCGGCGATGCGAGCCGACAACACAGTCGGCTTTCATCTGATTCTGCGCTAGTTCATCGGCGTTGGCTTGGTGTGTTTCCAGGACGTGAAAGAGGGCGTGTTTCAAGATACGCAATCTGGAGTAGACCAAATTTAACAGGGAGGGAGGGCAATACACTCACATGCATGCACACGAAACACACTTCTTGTTGGCCGCGCCCGCGCAATCGATTCCCTCATCCATTTGCGTAGAAAAGAAATGTAATATTATGATTTCCGTCATTTTTTTATATATATATTTTTATGTGTACCGGGCCGGCCCACATTGGCCAGCGGCCCACCGGGAAAAGTCCCGGTGCTCCAGATGGCCAGTCCGCCCCTGATGTAGGCTATGTATGGTTTGCGCTGCGCTGTTTAAATTGGTCAGCGCCGCGCTGACCATTGAGTGTCGCTAGGAAACACGTCCGCGCTGCGCTGACGAATCGGCCGCGCGGCTCGGACCATTGAACCGCGCAGATGTCAGCGCGCCGCGAGCTCTGTAACCCCCCGCAGTCTCGTCCCACTTTTGGTTTGTTTGGCTTCCCATAAATATAACTCTCGCGACCGCAAGGCGCACGTGTCGGATTCTGCAGTCTCGCGCAGTTGCTCTCCACCGACTGCGCTGATCAAAAGCATGATGGGAAACGACTTGCTGACGGCACAGCTTAATGCTCATTGGTTTAAACAACCGTGATGTATTGTTCTCTTTTAAAATATTTGATTTTAAAACTCTGATATCATGTTTTATGTGTATAAATTATGTGTGGATATCCCCAAACTCTCTGACAGTGCGATCTATGTGATGTAATTTTTAAAAAAAATGCCACCCCACCGTCCAAACTTTTAGGATACCGGGTATCAGATTTGCAAAATCCATACGCACAACGCGTCGGCATGTTTCCCTCGCTCGAAAGCTTGACCTCCCTCGCCTAGTTACGGTTGCTAAGCCACGATTGGCCAGTGGCGGTTTTCGGGCGTGGCTTAGCGAAGGGTCAATTAAATAAGTACTTTGGGTGTCTTGTTCATTATATTTATTTTCATATTCAAGCAACAAAACTTAAATTACATCCAGTTTAATAGCAAAACTGTATGCACGAGTGTGAATCCCGTGAATCCCGCGATACCCGCCTTTGATCTCACAGGTGTCAGATCCACTGCGAGAAGAGCGATCTGTCCGGCTTGACTGCGCTTTCTTCACTCCTCTCACTGCAGCCGCTACTCTCGACTACATTTCAGGCGAGGCAAGACGCATCTCAAACAAGCCTAAAGTCAAACAAAACGGAGGCTAGCTAGACCTTCCCTCCTCCTCATCCCGTCCCCTCCCCCTGTAGTTTTACTGAGACTTCTTTCAAGGTGTAATGTCGCCAAGTGAGATAAATGCTTTCATATAATGCAAAAAAAAATAGAAACATTACCAGAAAAACCCGATAAAACGTTTCGCCACCTGAGGTTATAACTTTAGCTCCCATAGCCTACCAGGACGCAATAATAGCAAGATAACGTTAGCTTCAAATTTAGTCAAATTTGTCAATAGGCTATGAATGAACATTCAATTTCATAATAAATAGTTGGTGAAAACTATCATTCACACAAACTGTCGCCCTACTGTGAGTTTGATTGATTATTTATAATAGAGATCGATAGCTGGCTGCTAGAAACCTATGTGTTGTATTCACCAAAGTTAGCGCTGACTGCATTGTTCTATCTAATTATATCCTTGTGTTTGTTAGGCGAACATGAAAGTCCATTTAGAAAAACCAAACTGGATTTACCCACCTGTCCAGCAAAAACAGAGCTAACGTTACCTGAATGTCGGATTGGAAGCCCTTCTGTCGGCGGAGTTCGTGCACCTTTCAAAGGCTTTTCCAGTGTAAATTCGGGCATGCATCCCGAATTCTCCTTTTCCCTCTTCTTTGTATTTTTGCAATCTGTTCATCAGAACGTCGTCTCTTTGGTCGTGTGTCGGCCATATCAAACTTAAAGGGTTAGTTCACCCAAAAAATGAAAATTAAGTCATTAATTACTCACCCCCATGCTGTACCAACCCCGTAAGACCTTCGTTCGTCTTCGGAACACAAATGAAGATATTTTTGATTAAATGTGACAGCTGGATCACTCCTCCATAGGCTGCCTAAGGGATTGAAACCTGACGGCCCAGAAAGTCAATGAAGAAAATGTGTTTAAATATTCCATGTCACAACAGTGGCTCAACTATAAGTTTATCAAGCGACGAGAATACTTTTTGTGCGAAAAAACAAACAAAAATAACGATTTTAATCGACTATTCCTTTTCTTCCTTGTAGGCCTGAAACGAGACTTCAAGAGATTTCCACGACGCATGCGCGAGAATTGCAATCTCCTTCAACTACTTCAGTTAAGTTCTCGCGCGTGCGCGTCGTGGAAATCTCTTGAAGTCTCGTTTCAGGCCTACAAGGAAGAAAAGGAATAGTCGAATAAAGTCGTTATTTTTGTTTGTTTTTTCGCACAAAAAGTATTCTCGTCGCTTGATAAACTTATAGTTGAGCCACTGTTGTGACATGGAATATTTAAACATTTTCTTCATTGACTTTCTGGGCCGTCAGGTTTCAATCCCTTAGGCAGCCTATGGAGGAGTGATCCAGCTGTCACATTTAATCAAAAATATCTTCATTTGTGTTCCGAAGACGAACGAAGGTCTTACGGGGTTGGTACAGCATGGGGGTGAATAATTAATGACTTAATTTTCATTTTTGGGTGAACTAACCCTTTAAAGAGTTAAAATTATAACTTTCCTCTTATGCTTCTCTCCTCCACACCCCCATGTACGCTCACTAACCCCACCCCCAGGCTGGAACACTGTTTGTTTTGTTTCGTGGAGCGGGGCGCCACAGTTTGTTTTTGTTGCTGTTTGTGGAGCCTGGGCTGTCTACAGAGACCGCATTTTTTACATTGTGTTCAGGGGACAGGCAGCTAGCGGATAGTGAGGAGATGTTTGCTGTATGTGACAAAAAAATGTTTTGGGCTAAAAAACGCGTGACATCGCTTAGAGCACCTTTAATAAAAGCCCAGGTAAGTAAGAATCAGTCAACAAACACGGTGAGTAATGTCTTCCCAGCTAACAAAAAAACGTCCCCTGAACGTCTTCGTGTAGGGTTCTTTAAACGTTCGCAGGACGTTGCGGAGGACGTTCGCGGAACGTCCCGAGGGACTTTCGCGCGACGTTTAGAAAACTTTCGGGGACCTTTACGGAACGTTCACTAGAAGTCCCTTTAACATCTTAACACCCTTTTATAGTGTAGCATTAGTCTGATAATTGAAAATTGAACAACCAAGGAACAAACACACAACATGGAATATCAGGAAAAAAAATACTTTTATTTTCATAAACAAAAAAGTGCGTGTGTGTTGTGTGTGTGTCAGTTGCCCAGTTTCCAGCTGAAACGCGTTTACTCCTCCACATCTGATTCCACCCGTAAGCTTGGAATCTAAAACAAAGTAACACAATTTGAACCTTTAGGTTTTATCTTAAATACAGCTATTTTTTATATAATTTAAATATTTTTAAATAGGCTACAGGGGATCATTGTGCTCTCGGCTCAAATATACCTTTTACTTGCCGATACACACCTTTTTTTAGTATAGCCTACGCACTTTTTTAGCATAGGCTATGATACACACTCAACTATAAATTAGTTTGCAAAATAAGTCATCTTCAAAAAAATATAACGTTGTCTCATTTCAGCTTAACATATAACGTTAGCTTCGTAGTATTAGCATAACGGTTATCAGCGGTATTGCAGACAACTTCAGCAAACGTTTTAAAAGGTAACATTTTCATATAATTTAAAGATGGACAGTGGTTATGGTAACTAATGTATAATAATCTAAAAATTAAAAATGCCTTTTAGACAGACGAAAGAGAAAACACAAGGCTGCGTCTGAGGAGGACCGTTAACTGTCACTACAGCTGAGCGTTGCCATGGATACAAACCGTACCATAAGGAATGACGTCACTCGCTTAGGTGCATTTGATCCTATGATTTGATCGTCACTTGCTTGTTTCTCCAATTTTTTTGTTATTTGATCTGCATGTGCTATAAGTCTTCTTAAGTGCAATAATTAGAACAATATTTTTCCTAAAATAAATTATTTTTAATAAAACCAGTCACCTTCGCCTGACCAACAGTTTGACAGGTAAGTAGGATACTTGTATTGTCTTACCTGTGTTATTTTGCACTTTCTTTCCAGCAAATTTTCCATTCTTTACGTTTTCCTTGGGTGCATTCATCATTTGAAGTCGATGCATTCTTTTAGAGCTCCTGGGATTCAACTTCTTCATGCATGTGCTTTATAAATTGTAGCTCATATTCAACTAAATCAATTATCATGTTTTTTATGTTTAAATTATAACGGGTGAAAACAGAATCGTGATTTTATTACATCTTTAATTAGTGATAGAATTTACATGAAGTAACATGAAAGTTATCTTAACATTAAAACACTAACATATTCTTAGCACAAACTTAATTTTACAATTAATGCAAATATTTGCATATATATTTTAGTTTAACTATCCTTTTGTCTGAGCTGCAAAGTGTCAGGTTTGATGATAGCAAACGCACGGGCAACTGGATTTTGCAAGTGTTGTCATGGAAATGGCAGATTAGGGACGAAATAGGGACGTTCGCAAACTGGCCCGGAGAAATGTCCTCAGAACGTCCGTCAGCGAACGTTACAAAATGGACCAAATGCGAACGTCATCGGAATGTCCGTCTGCGAACGTTACAAAATGGACCAAATGCGAACGTCATCGGAATGTCCGTCAGCGAACGTTACAAAGCGGATCTAATGCGGACCTAAGGGGACGTTTGAAAAGTCCGGGGGACGTCCCTTGTTTGCTGGGTTGTCCTGTTATTGTCACCTGTGTCACATGTCATATGTTTAGTATAGCCTTTTACGATGGCAATATAGGATTTATATGTGATAAATGCAAGGAGACAGTCAGGCTGACGGAGAAGATTTCAGAACTAGAGACACGCATCCAAACTTTAATTGAGGATGGTAAGAATGCTAGATCTTTAGATAGTGTTTTGGATGCGCCTACCATAGTGAACTCTTTACATGATTCGGTTCTGGCTGAAGTAGACCCCGTGCAGCAGGGCAGATGGGTGACAGTGAGAGATTGTTCTAGTCGCGGATCAAAGAACCACTCTTCCGTTCCGATTCTCATAACAAACAGATTTGCACCACTCAGTGAAACACCCACTGAGAATTCTGTTGATTGTGCCCTGGTAATTGGTGATTCGATCACACGGAACGTGAAAATAGAGACACCAGCCACCATAGTCACATGTTTGCCGGGAGCCAGAGCGCCTGACATCAAAGCAAATTTAAAAGTGCTGGCTAATGCTAATCGTAAATTCTCTAAGATCATTATTCATGTCGGCACTAATGATGTTCGACTCCGCCAGTCGGAGATCACCAAAATTAATATTAAAGAGGTGTGTGAACTCGCAAGTACGATGTCAGGCACTGTAATTTGCTCTGGCCCCCTTCCTGTACGCAGGAGTGATGAGATAGTTAGCAGATTGGCCTCACTGAATCGCTGGCTGTCTGAGTGGTGTCCGCATAATAATGTAGAATTCATAGACAATTGGAAAAGTTTTTGGGGCAAGCCTGACCTGTTGAAAAGAGATGGTATCCATCCCTCCTGGGCTGGTGCTACTATTCTCTCTAGTAATTTGGCTCATAGTCTTAGAGATAAAACATGACAATCTGGGGCTCAGGTCAGGAAGCAGACAGACTGGCTAAACCGACCGTCTGCTAGCGGCCTCACGTCACCAAGGTCAGATAAATCCCATCACATAGAGCCTCTTTCACCTAGATATCATCATATAGAGACTGTGTCTGTTCCCCGAATTTGGAAATCCAAAAAACGTCGGGTTACATTTACATTTACATTTACATTTAGTCATTTAGCAGATGCTTTTATCCAAAGCGACTTACAACTGAGGACTAAACCAAGCGAGTCATCGTGAAGAGGCAAAAACAACGCAAGAAGTGCTCAAAATACAAAGTTCAGACATAGCTCGGAGTAGCATAAGCCAGGCAAGCGAGGATTTAGAGGAAAGGATTTTTTTTTTATTTTTTTTTATTTTATTTTTTTTATGTTAAGTGCTCCCGGAAGAGATGAGTTTTCAGTTGTCTTTTGAATGCTGTCAGGGATTCTGCATTCCGGATGACGGTGGAGAGATCATTCCACCAGCTTGGAACCGTGAATGAGAATGTTCTGGAGAGTGATTTTGTGCCCCGCTGTGATGGTACCACGAGCCGTCGCTCATTGACCGATCGTAGGCTTCTGGTAGGGATGTAGACTTGTAGTAGTGAGTGGAAGTAGGAGGGAGCTGAACCTGTGGTCAATCTGTAAGCAAGCGTCAAAGCCTTGAACTTGATGTGAGCAGCGAGTGGTAGCCATTGCAGAGAGATGAACAGAGGAGTGACGTGGGCCCTTTTGGGCTCGTTGAAGACAAGACGAGCTGCAGCATTCTGGATAATTTGTAGAGGTTAAAAATGTAATTGATGTTCAACAAATAAAAAACAGATATAATACAGATGAGCAAATGATAAAGCTTGGGTTTCTGAATATTCGATCCCTTACTCCAAAATCACTCATAGTTAATGATATGATTTTAGATTATAATCTAGATGTGCTGTGTTTGACAGAAACCTGGCTAAAACCAAACGATTACATTACTTTAAATGAGTCAACCCCACAAGATTACAGTTATAAACATGAACCTCGTCTGAAAGGCAAAGGGGGAGGTGTTGCTGTAATTTATAGTAATATTTTCAAAACCACTAAGAAATCTAGTTTTAAATATACTTCTTTTGAAGTATTGGTGCTTAATGTAAAAATATATACTGTAAACGATAAATCACATTTGACAATTATGCTGGCTACTGTATACAGGCCACCAGGGCACCATAAAGATTTTATCAAAGAATTTGCTGACTTTCTATCAGAATTAGTATTGGCTGCCGATAAAGTACTAATTGTTGGTGATTTTAATATACATGTAGATAATGAAAAAGATGCATTGGGATTGGCATTTAAAGATATTGTAAACTCAATTGGAGTTAGACAACACGTGTCAGGACCTATTAATTGTCGTAATCATACTCTAGATCTAATATTATCTCATGGAATAGATGTTGATACCGTTGAAATTATGCAGCAGAGCGATGCCATCTCAGATCATTATCTAGTCTCATGTAAATTACATTTAGCCAAGGCTGCAAAGCCGACTCCGTGTTATAAATACGTTAGACCTATAACTTCTGCCACTAAAGATTGCTTTATCAATAATCTTCCTAATCAGTTTCATCATCTCAGCATCCCGGATAGCTTAGAAGAACTTGATATTGCAACAGAAACTTTTAACTCTCTCTTTTCCAGCACTTTAGACGCAGTTGCTCCGTTGCACTTAAAGAAGATTAAAGAAAATAGTCCAACGCCGTGGTACAGCGAGCACACCCGGGCCCTTAAGAGAGCAGCCAGAAAAATGGAGCGTAACTGGAAGAAAACTTAACTAGAGGTATTTCGGATTTTATGGAAAGAGAGCTCGATTGCTTACAGAGAGGCTTTAAAAGCTGCTAGATCTGCTTATTTTTCAACCCTATTAGAAGAAAATAAACATAATCCAAGGTATTTATTTGAAACAGTGGCTAAACTAACAAAAAAGAAGGCTTCAAGCTCAGAAGTGTCCAAGCAACACAGCAGTGATGACTTTATGAACTTCTTCACTTATAAGATTGATAATATCAGGGACAAAATTATAACTATGCAACCGTCTACCACAGTATCGCATCAGGAAGTGCATTGTAGTCTCCCTGAGGAAAATTTTTATTAAATTGTTGCTATAGGAGAGGAAGAATTCTGCAAACTCGTTAATTCATCTAAATCGACAACTTGTATGTTAGATCCTATACCGACTAAGCTACTGAAAGAGATGTATCCAGAGGTCATATATCCTCTTCTTAATATCATTAATTCATCTTTGTCTCTAGGATACGTACCAAAAACCTTTAAACTGGCTATGATTAAACCGCTTGTTAAAAAACCACAACTTGATCCTACAGAATTAGTCAATTACAGGCCGATCTCGAATCTGCCTTTTCTGTCAAAGATATTAGAAAAAGCAGTATCTTCACAACTATGTTCCTTTCTAGAAAGAAATGATATCTGCGAGGATTTTCAGTCCGGATTTAGACCGTACCATAGCACTGAGACCGCTCTCATTAGGGTCACAAAATGATTTGCTCTTATCATCCGATCGTTGTTGTATCTCTCTATTAGTGTTACTTGATCTTAGTGCTGCATTTGACACAATTGACCACAACATTCTTTTAAATAGACTAGAAAACTATGTTGGCATTAGTGGAATTGCATTAGCATGGTTTAAATCATACTTATCTGACCGTTATCAGTTTGTAGCAGTAAATGAAGAGATGTCTTATCGATCACAAGTTCAGTATGGCGTACCACAAGGCTCAGTACTAGGACCGTTGCTGTTCACTCTGTACATGCTACCATTAGGAGATATCATTAGGAAACATGGAGTTAGCTTTCACTGTTATGCCGATGATACTCAGCTGTATATTTCTTCAAAACCTAACGAAACTTACCAATTCACAAAATTAATGGAATGCATAGCTGATATAAAAAATTGGATGACTAGTAATTTCCTACTACTAAATTCTGAAAAAACAGATTCTAATTATTGGACAAAAAACTTCCACACGTTAGGGGTGGGCGATATGAGGAAAAATTCATATCACGATATTTTTCACTGTCCGGGCGATATCGATATTATATCGCGATATGTGTTCTACGTTACGGTCCTTCATTGAACGCGTCACAGGACAGCGGTTAATCGCCTCAGCAATTTCACACGTATGAAGCGCCAAATCAGCCATTTCCTTAAACAGCGTATTCGATTCTGTATCGTCATTAGTGTTAACCGTTGTAAAGAGTACCAAATTGAACAAAACAATATAACTGCAAAATTTGAATTTATGAATACGGTATCCTCGGTATCGCAAAATCCATATCATGGCACAACATAATAGCCTACCGGTATTCACGTTCATACCGGTATAGCGCCCACCCCTACCACACGTAATAACCTAGAATACTGTCTAACACTTGATGGCTGCTCTGTTAAGTCTTCGTCGTCGCTTAGGAACCTGGGTGTGCTCTTTGATACCAACCTTTCTTTTGAAAGTCACGTGTCTAGTATCTGTAAAACTGCATTTTTCCATCTTAAAAATAAATCTAAAATACGCCATATGCTCTCATTGGGAAATGCGGAACAATTAGTTCATGCGTTCATGACCTCAAGGCTAGATTATTGTAATGCTCTACTGGGTGGTTGCCCTGCACGCTTAATAAATAAACTACAGCTAGTTCAAAACGCAGCAGCTCGAGTTCTTACCAGAACCAGGAAGTATGACCATATTATTCCGGTTCTGTCAACACTGCGAAAATCCGACTCGCGTACCCCGAAGTGATAAAATAAAACAAAATTCTGTATCAAAATTTATAGGCAAGACAAGTAGTTTGTTTAGGCATGGGTTGTATGGAATTGCAAACCTGCACATATTTTCAAAAGTACATAACTATAGAATCAATTCTTAATGCGCATGTGAACGCATGTGAACGCCGTCAGCGTTAATCACAGGTTCGCATTTAAAGTCTGTTTAGAGAGAACGGCGTCGTCTTAGTGGCCCCTAATTTAATAACAAATGATCATTTCAATGGAGGTGAATCAATCAAAACTAACTTTAGCTGGAAATAACATTATTCAAGAACCACTATAAAGCCAAAACAATCTCTGTTACCTTAAATTATATGTTTATCTCTGTAAAGCTGCTTTGGAACAATCCATTGTTAAAAGCGCTGTATAAATGAAGATGACTTGACTTGACTTCCCTTCAAAAATGGCAGTTTTGCTTTCATAGGCTATATTTCACAGACATCACGGATTGCAGTTCAGGTATTCTTAAATACTGAGGGGTTTATAGTATTACAATTCTACAACTGAATGAAGTAGGTTTGTTTTTAAAGGGTTAGTTCACCCAAAAATGAAAATTAAGTCATTAATTACTCACCCCCATGCTGTACCAACCCCATAAGACCTTTGTTCGTCTTCGGAACACAAATGAAGATATTTATGATTAAATCTGAGAGGTTTATCACTCCTCCATAGGCTCCCTAAGGGAACGAAACTTGACGGCCCAGAGAGTCATTAAAGAAAATGTTTAAATATTCCATGTCACAACAGTGGCTCAACTATAAGTTTATCAAGCGACGAGAATACTTTTTGTGTGAAAAAACAAACAAAAATAACGACTTTATTCGACTATTCCTTTTCTTCCTTGTAGGCCTGAAACGAGACTTCAAGAGATTTCCACGACGCATGCGCGAGAATTGCAATCTCCTTCAACTACTTCAGTTAAGTTCTCGCGCGTGTGCGTCGCGGAAATCTTGAAGTCTCGTTTCAGGCCTACAAGGAAGAAAAGGAATAGTCGAATAAAGTCGTTATTTTTGTTTGTTTTTTCGCACAAAAAGTATTCTCGTCGCTTGATAAACTTATAGTTGAGCCACTGAACATGGTTGCGACACTGTTACAAGTTTTTTTTTTTTTTTTTTTTTTTTTCATTGGGTCATCTGATGGTGTGTTAGGACACCTTTAGGTCACTGGATGGAGTTTTTCGGTTCCTTGCCACTGTTGCCTTTGGCTTGCTCAGTTGGGGATATTCAAATTAATTAACCAATCATACCATTGATCAGCTCTACCAAACTTGAATGTCTTTTTTTTCCAGTAATAAACAAACATTGTTAAGTTGTTTTGATTGATACTGTGAAGCAGCTTTGATACAATCTGTATTGTGAAAAGCGCTATATAAATATATTTGACTTGACTTGACTTGACATGGAATATTTAAACATTTTCTTTAATGACTCTCTGGGCCGTCAAGTTTCATTCCCTTAGGGAGCCTATGGAAGAGTGATAAACCTCTCAGATTTAATCATAAATATCTTCATTTGTGTTCCGAAGACGAACGAAGGTCTTACGGGGTTGGTACAGCATGGGGGTGAGTAATTAATGACTTAATTTTCATTTTTGGGTGAACTAACCCTTTAAAGCCTGTTTCTCTAATTTTACATGAAAATAAAATCAATATGTAACTATGACATTTATTACCCTGTGCATTTGATCATGTGTGCCTATTTGCTCTCCAGGAAATGTTTTAATTAAAGTGATACAAGCATGGGCCGCTTTGTTGCATTTTATGATCACAAGAGACCTGCTGTTCCTCAGGAGATTAAAGCCTCGGACTGATTTGCTTTTCCTAAACAGTAAATGCTGTAAATGTCATGAAAGAGTATACTTCTTGATTCACTGTTTTGTTTCAAATAGGTTTGATTCAGAGATGCACCCCTGTAAAGTATCATTACACCTCTTCAATCCTGCCTCGAAACCTTCCCGTCAATATCACCAAGACCATCCGACAAGATGAGTGGCATGCTCTGCGTGAGTCTGACTGATGCTTTTTTACTTGTGTCAGATATACAAAATTCATGCCTGTGGGGTTGATCAGTTCATTAATTCATAAACAATTCTGTCTGTGATGTGCATGTTTAAAGACATTATTTGTGAAACTGTGTATACAAACACAGTTTTTACTTATAAAGGGATTGTAACTGATCCTTCTCTAATCCCCAGTTGTAGCAATATGTTCATAAAATATGATACTTTTTTGTGACATAGAGGATTAATGGTTTGGAGAATGAATGTATGGATACTTTGTAATGCTCCAAGACATCTTATATTGTTTACTTTAAATGAAAGCACATTAAAGCACTAAAAAAAGATTAATTATTTCACCAAAAAGGTCAAACATTTTATACTGCCTGCCAGCCTGTACTGACAAATACAGAATATTCACTGATGTGAATATTTCCCTCCTTTTTAGATTTACTGATTTAACCTTTTTTTGGTCACACTTTAGACTAGGGTTCTGTTCTCACTATGAACTAACTATTAACTCCAACTTTTGCCTCAATAACTCCTAATTACTGCTTATTAATAGTTAAGGTAGTTGTTAAGTTTAGGTATTATTGGGTAGGATTTAGGGATGTAAAATATGGTCATGCAGAATAAGGCATGGTTCAAATATGTGGTTTATATGTACTAATAGATCAGCCAATATCCTAGGAATAACTAGTTAATAGTGAGAATTGGACTCTAAACTAAAGTGTTAGGCTACCCTTTTTTTAAATAAATATATATTTTTAAATAAATACTTTTATTCAGCAAGGATCCATTAAAGTGACAGTTAAGACATTTATAATGTTAAAAAAGATATATATTTTTCAAACAAACGCTGTTATTTTGAACCTCCAATTCATCAAAGAATCCTGAAAAAAAAGTATCACGGTTTTTACAAAAATATTAAGCAGCAGCAACTGTTTTCAACTGTGATATTAATAAGAAATGTTACTTTTAAATGAGTGAATAGTTTGCCCAAAATACGATTTAATAATATGAAATAATATGCACAGTAAACTGATCTTTTATCATGGATTATATTATTTCCCTCTTCGTGTTTAGAATCAATAATTTAACTGGCCCTGTATGGCCATATTTTTATTAAATTTCTTTATGGGTGGTATAATAATAGCATCGTAGGAATTGGTTGCTTTCTTGATGCAATTGTATTAGTTTCATCATTACCTTTGTAGTAGGCCTATATAGTATGAATGTATATAATAAAAAGTCCTTGATGAATCAAATAAAAGCAAAACGTAAATATTTAACATGCAGTATAAGTCATCACTAGATGCTTATAAAGCCTTGAATAGCAACAAAAGGGTCTTGATGATTGTGTTTTGTGCTGCAGATCTGCGGAGGATGACAGCAGGTTTTGTGGGCATGGCTGTCTCTATCATTCTTTTTGGCTGGATCATCGGAGTTCTTGGATGCTGTCAACAACATGATCTCATGCAGTATGTAGCTGGACTACTCTTCCTCATGGGCGGTAAGAGACAGAGAGTGTTTGTGTGCGTGCGTGCGAGAGAGAGAGAGAGAGAGAGAGAGAGAGAGAGACGGAATGTAACTTGACTGCTCAATTATGTCGCCATCTAGTGGCTGGTTTCTCATACAACATTATGTAATTACACAAAGGTGCTTTGATAGATCAAAAGCATGAACTCTGTGCATCCTATATTTGTGATCTAAAAGGAAAGTGTGTTTCATGAATGTTTGATGATACATCTTGAGTAATTTCCTCTCTGACAGGAACCTGCTGTATTATCTCCCTTTGTACGTGTGTGGCGGGCATTAACTTTGAGCTGTCCCGTTACCCACGTTACCTTTACGGCCTTCCAGAGGACATCAGTCATGGGTATGGCTGGTCCATGTTCTGTGCCTGGGGCGGACTGGGTCTCACCCTGCTGGCCGGTTTCTTATGTACGCTGGCCCCTTCTTTAAGCAGCCCCTTGGCCCGCACCACAGTCCACAAGTCCAGGCACGAAAATGGGACTGTGTGAGCAGAGACTACTGGAGAAAACATTGCAGCAACATTTTCACAACATGTATACAGCGTCTACGTAAGGACAAAGCATCTGGCCTATTCATCATCATGAGTTATACTGACTGGATCATTTTCATATGACTTACGGGCTCTTGTTGATCACCGATGTCTACACAACTTGTGTACACCATCCATTTGATTAAAAGGTTCAAATCTGTAAATGGTCTGGACACTGCTGAGAGTCAAGATGGAGACACATGCACAGACCACCGAGCATCTTCCACCCCCTCACATGTCTCACTCTGGTCTTTTGTGTCACACACACACACACACACTGCTCTGCTTCATGACAGAGAAGCGAGCTGTAGGCGACTGTCTTCTCTCCAAGAGGAGTCATAATAAAATGGTGCTCTCTTTTCAATTTCACAGCTGCACAGAAATCTTTTCAAAGACATCAAGAGAACAAATGATTCCACAGGTTTTCTTATAGCTGACTGATGGTGTGGAGGAGTTTAAGCCCAGAATGAAGTGGGGAGCAACAGAAAGGAGAGAGAAAAGTATTTCTGTCATTCAAGCTTTGAAAAGCACATTTCCTAAGGCCTCAAAGAGTCTGTGCGTGTAAAAAATACTTCATTTTGTCTAGATTTCACGTCTACCTTTGTATGAAATTACGCTTACGGATACAAATGGAGACTTTTCTCTCTGTTATATGATTGTAATGATCGGTGTGACCTGGCTTGGTCTGTGATATAGCTGTTTTGAGGAATCTGACCAAATTTACTACTTAATGGCATGTGAACCTAACTTGTTTTCAAAAATGTTTGTGGAGGTTATTTCTGAACGTCATTTCTCATGAAGCCTTATTGCTGTTATAAGCACAACATGCTTAGAATCAGTTAAACAAGAGCTCCGCACCTTCCAACCACGACTGAATGTTGTTGAACAGTCAAGATACAATTAAAGCTCTTGATGCACATGCAAGTTGAGGATTTCTAAGGGATTTCACTGTTATGTTTAGTCACAAAAAGTGATATGTGGGGTCTAAATACCGAAAGCATAATGTACAGAATTTAAATCAAGATGATGGATTGCAGGAGTGAGGTGTTTAGTTTGCTGCAATAGCTACAAGACACAACAAGCTGTTAATGTTTACATCATGTAATGTTTGTACGACCAACTCCAACCAAACAATATTTTAAACAACCCCAACAGGCTTTAATACAGTAATAATATAGTAATGTTTTCTTTAAGAGTGAGTGTGTCTCCACATTATCATGAATAATTCATATTGATTCTTCTCTCACCAATGGATATTATTTATTGAGGACCCTACTGTGAAAAGCACAGTTATCATAAATCATTTAACAATGCCGCACATGTCTTTGTCAAATGTACATTCATAGTCTCATAGGCCTCCACAAAATCCAGATCAATTCTTGAGAGTAACGTACTGATGTTGGTATTCACAGTGGGGATAGGTAAATGCAATAGTTAACGTAAGACGGCAAATACTGTGTTATTCTGTATTCTGAGTGCGTATTTTGGGAAAATTGGAATGTGTTTGTAAATGACAACATTTGAGGGAAACAGGGGAGTCCAGTCCCCTTTATGGTTGTGCTTTAATGCTATACAGCTGATTGGCACAAACGTTTATGTCATAGACATAAAATGAACAAAGCCAAAAGAACTAATCTCTTTAGGTAGATAGGAAAGTGTTTTATTGAGTGTGACCTTGAACTGCAGATTGACTGGAAACAAAGTGGCAAAGAAGTAATAAATAGCACTTAGAAAAGATGAAAATGTGAATGAATGTTTTGGGGAGGATATAACAGAGCACAAGAACAATGTGTAAAAAAAATAGCTTCTCAAATAAAAGCAGCTTCAGGTGTTTTGTCACTTCTGGGAGATATGAAAGACGTTTGTACAAATGCTGCCATTTTCTTTGGCAGCCGAAGTAGCACCACTTTTTTTTATTTATTTTTGGGTATGAACTGTTTTACTGGTTCATTTCATAAGGAGAAAACAGGTGTCATTGTCTCGCATGCCGTCATATTGATTAATTTCAGTGTATTTAGATTGTGTCAATTTTTTTAAAATGACTTTTATTTTATGAAATAAAACGTTAGTAGCATTTCATCAAGAGGTACTTTTCATTTATATTTCATTGTTTTTTAATTAAAATACGTTTTAATGTATTAGTCCCCCCTGGGCATCAGTTTGGCTTGCTGAGTATATACAAGAGTACACCCTTATGTAAAACAATTAATAATAATAATCCTGAAGGCAAGTATATGGGGCAGGTGAGACTGGTTTAATATACTTTCAGTAACACTTTACAAAAAGGTTAATTTGTTAACTAGTTAAATACATTAGTTAACATGAACTAACTTTAAAAAATATTTATAAAGCATTTGTTAGTCTTAGTTAATTCCAGCATTTACTAATACATTATTAAAATACATTAGAAAAGTTGTATCTGTTAATATTATTAAATAGACCTGAACTAACAATGAACAGTTGTATTTTTATTAACTAACGTTAATATAAATACTGTAACAAATGTATAGCTTATAAGTTAACATTTGCTAACGTTAACTAATCGGTCCTCATTGTAAAGTGTTACCATATTGCATTGTTATCTTTTCACAGTCTAACAAATTTCTACACAAAAAGTTAATGTTGTAATTCTAGTACTGAAATACAGCTCATCACTTGATATAGGGCACCACCTAGAGGATCTTTGTGGAACAAGTTCGTTTTAAACCCTCATTCAAAAGAAATTACAGAAGTTTTTGTAAACTTAAACTTCAGAATACAGCATAACAGCCATAAATCGATTCAAAATGAAAAGTTACAATAAAATAAAGTAAATGATGTTTATAAAATGTATAGGCCTACTATATAAGACCACAAAGGTCAATATTCCTTTGCATCATGCCAGATTTGGCATTGGACTTCAAATGGTGACCCAAGACCGTACCAAAATTGTGTATCATACAAAAGCAAATAGAATGTTCCAAAAACTCAGAAATTCATTTATATAGTCATTAAGTGTAGATTGATCAATAAGCAACATTGGCATACCTTGAGCTGAATATATTGCATCCTCTGAATAGTTGATAAGCTGTCAGTGATTCTATCAGAACATACCTGTGACACATTTGTGAGTCATGATGACCAAAAAGGCTCAGGACCACTGCCCTAAAAATAAGATCAAGCCACCTGGGCTGCTTCCCTCCTAGAAAAACTAAATCAGCCTGCTGTTGATTTAACTGAGGTCACATCACATCTTAAAGCGGGAGTGAGTACCCACGACCATATAACTGTCCCGGGACAGCTCTCTCTTGACTGGGGACCTGACGATAGGCTTGCAGGTTTTGGATCCAGGCCGGGCGATCATGGTCATCCTGCACGGGTCATGCTTTAATAAGTAAGTACCAAAGGTCTCCCATCCACCACCAACACGCACCATGGCATGTTTATCATTCAACATCTGTAAAAGTGAGAAAACATGATTTGTTCAATAAAACGATAAAAAAAAAAAAAAAATTCACTGACGTTTCTTCAACTATTGCCAGTTTTAGCCCTGCACATTTTTTGAAAATAATCTCTTAAACTCTTAAATCTCTTAAAACTCTCATCTTACAATGTCCAATGTGACCCTGGATCACAAAACCAGTCTTAAGTAGCACGGGTATATTTGTGGCAATAGCCAACAAAACACTGTATGGGTCAAAATTATCTATTTTTCTTTTATGCCAAAAATCATTAGGATATTAAGTAAAGATCATGTTCCATGAAGATATTTTCTAAATTTCCTACCTTAAATAAATCAAAATGTTATTTTTGTATGTGGATGCAGCACAATCGCCAACAGAAATGGAAACCTTTAAAGGCGATTTTCTCAATGTTTCGATTTTTTTGCACCCACAGATTCCCGATTTCAAATACTCGTCTCTCGGCCATATATTGTCCTGTCCTAACAAACCATACATCATCAGTCAGCACACAAAAGCACCTTGTGCATTGTTCAAATTCACTACCCTTTCGTTATGTTCGTGGCTGAAAACAGCCACTACTTTAAACTGCTGTAAAAATGTATCAGATAAATATTTTTTTCAATTTTTTTTGCATAAATCTATTAATCAACCTCAGTCCTGTTCAAAACTACTAAATGTTTTTTTTTAAAACAGGATTTTAACTCTTTAATTGCCAAATTCATAAATCATGTCACAGATTTGGGGGAAAAAAACCCCAAAATGACTGATTTTCAATATAAAATGTGATTGTGGACTGGATTTTTTTTTACCTTTTATCACAGTCTTGGACATGTCAAAGATTAGAAACAACATTGGTTTTGATGCATTGTTAGTTTTTGTGCAGCATCAGATTTTAACTTTTTCTCCCTCATTTACTGTTCGTGGCTGTTTTTGCCCCATTGACTTCCATTATAACCACATTTTTTGATTGCAAAGCCATGACACCATATAATCATGCTTTTTTGATTGTTGGTGGTTTTCCCTGTTGGGAAGAGGTAAAATTTGTAATTTTTACTGTTGATAACCAGGTGGCACCATTAACCCTTTAGATAGGGCCTGTTAAAAAAAAGCTTAGTTTCTGGCTTTTACATGGAGTTGTATGGAGTATAATGGCATATTAAAGTGTGTGTGTATGTGTGTGTGTGAGTGTGAGAGAGAGAGTGTGAGAACTCACCTTGATGCGTCTGAGAATATCAAAATATGCACCTCAGATCTCAGAACTACATGGAGTAAACAAAAACAAAGTAAGTGTATTTATGCATCTGCTGCCTTTTGATGGTGAGAAATGCAGACTAAACAAAAACATCCATCCATCCATCCATCTTCTTCCGCTTATCCGGGGCCGGGTCGCGGGGGCAGCAGTCTAAGCAGAGATGCCCAGACTTCCCTCTCCCTAGACACTTCCTCCAGCTCTTCCGGGGGGACACCGAGGCGTTCCCAGGCCAGCCGGGAGACATAGTCCCTCCAGCGTGTCCTAGGTCTTCCCCGGGGTCTCCTCCCAGTGTAAACAAAAACAAATCAAGTGGATTTAAAAACTTGCATGCAAGCCTGCTGGTCATTTGATGGTGAGAAGAGCAGCAAGCAACATGAGAAAGGGCTTGACTTGTAGTGAAGTGTTAGAGATGATGCAGCCTGACCCCTCCAGCGAGCTGCAGGATGTATTGTCTTCTCCCGACACCACAGACTCAGGAGAGTCAGATCCTGATTTGGATGTGGCACCCTCATCATCCTCTCTAGCTTCCAGTGAAGGCGAGGAGGATTCGGAGGATTTGGAGGATCCTGGATCTGGGTGGATTGGGAGAATCTTGAGAGGGACATGGTGGCTCTAAAAATCGCACGACCACTGCGATCATCCCACAGGCAATGTGTGGACTCCCCTCTGGACCTGTAGACGCCGGTCAAAATCAGTAGCCCCATGTAGGCACGGAGATCTGTGGAGTCCACCCCGGTCCAGTTTCTCATTATGCGGCGCCCATGGAGGTTGGTCATGCTGACAATGAGGTCAATCATCTTTGTAAAAAAAACAGATTAAACACAGAATCCATGTTCTGGACCCTTGCGATGGCATAGCGCGTCGGCCCTGGAGTCACGCCTCTGGCAGGCTGAAGAAAGGGAGTTGTCGCCGCGTTGGTGGAAAACTACACTTCGCCGGTTCTCCCAATCCACCCAGATCCAGGATCCTCCAAATCCTCCTCGCCTTCACTGGAAGCTAGAGAGGATGATGAGGGTGCCACATCCAAATTAGGATCTGACTCTCCTGAGTCTGTGGTGTCGGGAGAAGACAATACATCCTGCAGCTCGCTGGAGGGGTCAGGCTGCATCATCTCTAACACTTCACTACAAGTCAAGCCCTTTCTCATGTTGCTTGCTGCTCTTCTCACCATCAAATGACCAGCAGGCTTGCATGCAAGTTTTTAAATCCACTTGATTTGTTTTTGTTCAGTCTGCATTTCTCACCATCAAAAGGCAGCAGATGCATAAATACACTTACTTTGTTTTTGTTTACTCCATGTAGTTCTGAGATCTGAGGTGCATATTTTGATTTTCTCAGACACATCAAGCTGAGTTCTCACACTCTCTCTCTCACACTCACACACACACTTTAATATGCCATTATACTCCATACAACTCCATGTAAAAGCCAGAAACTAAGCTTTTTTTTTAACAGGCCTATCTAAAGGGTTAATGGTGCCACCTGGTTATCAACAGTAAAATTTACAAATTTTACCTCTTCCCAACAGGGAAAACCACCAACAATCAAAAAAGCATGATTATATGGTGTCATGGCTTTGCAATCAAAAAATGTGGTTATAATGGAAGTCAATGGGGCAAAAACAGCCACGAACAGTAAATGAGGGAGAAAAAGTTAAAATCTGATGCTGCACAAAAACTAACAATGCATCAAAATCAATGTTGTTTCTAATCTTTGACATGTCCAAGACTGTGATAAAAGGTAAAAAAAAATCCAGTCCACAATCACATTTTATATTGAAAATAAGTTTTTTTTTTTCTTTTTTTTTCAAATCTGTGACATGATTTATAAATTTGGCAATTAAAGAGTTAAAATCCTGATTTTTTTAAAAACATTTAATAGTTTTGAACAGGACTGAGGTTGATTAATAGATTTATGCAAAAAAAATTGAAAAAAATATTTATCTGATACATTTTTACAGCAGTTTAAAGTAGTGGCTGTTTTCAACATAACGAAAGGGTAGTGAATTTGCCCACAGTGTACTGTTGAGTTTTTGAAAATTTTCAAAGCATTTTCCCAAAATATGTGTCAAAATAAGATTTGTCACCAAAAATCATTCCATTTGCTGAAACACGGAGAAAGTTATGGCCAAATTAAGACTCAAAAATACCCCGTAGTGGCTGAAAACGTCCCCAACAGCACACAAGGGTACTGCTCACCACACTGTTATTTCCAACAGATCTCAAAGCATGTGTTGTGTTTAGCATTCCTAACGTGGAAATTGTGGTGATGGAACTCTACCGATATCCAACTCTATTGTCTTTCGGTTTAATGCTAGCATTTATATATCTTAACAATTATTGGCAATGACACAAAATAAAATATAATGCTCACAACATATAGGCTATACCATGATTTTGTTTTATTGGTTTCTTCACACATCACATATTACATCTGAAACAAGTTACTCGCCGATACTGTTGTTGGCTAACAATTACAGTATAACTTCTAAATAACTTTATTAGGGGCAAGATTGTTCATTGTGATTACAATGATGCCATAACTGCGGGACAGTAATTTTTTTGAAGCCTATTATTTTAATTTATATAAATAATTTCCACAAAACAAATACTGAAATTATGTAGTTAATATTTTATGAATTTTAGTTTAAGATTGAAAATTGGGGGGGAAATTAAACAAAAATCTACACATTAATGGCATTTAATGTGATCTTCATAAAAAAAATCAGTTTGTATCAAACCCCTTTAGACGAAAGTCAAGAAACACTTGTGTTTAAAACAAATGCCATTTCTGCTGTGTGTGTGTGTGTGTGTGTGTGTTTCTTTAGAATTATCTTCCTAAATTATACCCCCTCCTCCTTCATAAAATATTCAAAGTCTACATCTAATATGCAACAGATCCGATGAAAGGCAAATGCTCCCAGTCAGAGAGAGAGAGAGAGAGAGAGAGAGAGAGAGAGAGAGAGAGAGAGAGAGAGAGAGAGAGAGAGAGAGAGAGAGAGAGAGAGAGAGAGACTGTGCAGTTAAAATCTCATTAAGCCTAATGAAACACCACCTCTCACGGCACCAGCTGAACACCAGCTGAACACCATCGCAGGGAAAATACACACACACACACACACACACGGCCATTTCTTACATAGCCTATGTCTATGGCCTACACCTACGGCGCGTGGCGTGAAGCTCACACGCTGCTACGGTAACCGCTCCCGAACATGAACAAGACACACGAAGTAGGAAAGGCACTGAAACCAGTAAGGGTCATGTCTCCTGAGAAATGTGTCCCTGTCCCTTGAGGCACGACAGTCATCTATTTCCTCCTCCCCTCCACCTTATCAGTCTTGACCCTCTCATTACGAAGCTGTTAAGCTGTTGATAATACAACCAGATTTATATGTTTTTCACCTCCCTCCCCTCCCCTCCCCTCCCCTCCCCTCCCCTCCCCTCCCCTCCCCTCCAAACCCTTTTAGCTTGATACATCCTAATAGAGGGATATAGCCTATTCACGCGCGCGCACGTTTGCCAAGCAGGGTAATTCTAATTACCATGCGGTTTGATCAGTCTCAGCTGTTCCCAAGCAGATTAAAATGTCAGGGTTGACAGAAGAGGTGAGGGCGAGGCGGAATTAACAATCACACAGAAAGTCGCGAGGGAGGGAGGGTCTGTTTAAGAAAACCCCGCGTCAGTCAAACCTTTAACGCTTCTGACCTGTACGTAAATAAAAACAGTCGACGACAGTGCAGAATGAAAGCATGTATGTTAGGCCATACGCATTAATTCAGTGATGCAAAAATTGAATGGAGTGGGACGAACAGTGTGTTCCATTACAAATAATTTACATGCTATTCTGAAAGCGTGTGTGGTCAAAGTCAAACTCCAACCTCGTTCCATATTATTCGCATTTACAACACTCCTTGGGCCTCTCATCTCATAATGACAGCGAAATTGATTTTAGTCTTTTTCGCTCGTCTTTTTTTCTCTATTGAAAAATGAATGGGAAAGAGACGAGAGCGACCGCGCCGTTGTTAATATACTGCGCCACTAGATGGCAGAGTGTAGCTTTTATATCCTTGTTTCAACAGGACCTGATTGAGTACAAATCCAGGATAGAGTTCAAAATCAAATAGATAGTATGTGTCCTAAAAAGGGGCTGTATATTATACACACATATTAGTGAAGTGCAGCTTGTAGCCAATAGTAGCCTAGAAGAAATGGCTGAGATGGCAAACAGTAGTAACCCCCTTAAAAAAAATTTTTACACAAAATTTGTACACACTGGAAAAGCTCTTTAAAGCACATCAAGCTGCTATAGAGACAAAAACAAGACCACCAGGGCCTGGGCTGTTTTGCTGTCTACCTCTGTCCTCGACGCACCTGGATGAGATTCATATCTGTCCCTTAATCTGCCTTTTATGTAAAAAGAATGAATAATGAATATGTCCTTAATTACTGAACAGATCACAAAGCAAGATACACTTAGTGGAACATATATAGCAAAATTCCACAAAGGTACAAAAAGTGCTAAAAGTCTGTGAAGATGTGTTAGCCATGTTCATTTAAATGAGGTGTCCGTGAAAGGAGAGTTTTGCCAGATAAAGGTAACAGTTTTCACACGTTTTCAACAGTCTGTGCTTAAATAAGATAAGATAAGATTGGCTTTATTGTTTATTGGCTTTATTTATAAATGGCATTATGCTTTCCAGTCAGATCTAAAGAGAGAAGTATTCATGAACCCATTAACATCCCCGGTAATGACCCACAAATCGTATTTCTTAATGATTCACCGGTTCTTCACCCCTTCCGTTACACAGCTAAGCCATTGTGATGATCTAATGGATCTTCCTTCTCTTTCATTTTAGCCCAGGATGTCACAAAAAAAAATAAAAAATACATGTCCCACTCCCTTCCACTGAAAAGAAGGTTGAGAAATGATATTAAAAGCTCCCTTTCTCTTTGAGTGCTACAGTAAGCCTCTCTCTCTAATTGGATCTCTGACAGAAAGCAGCTGCTTTTCTTCCTCTGCCACACATACTGTTGCCCTGAAGGATTTGTCTGATTTAAAAATCATAAATGGGAGTGGTGGAGCAAAGGCTTTAAGTCTCTGAATACAATAACGCTACTAATCACTCGATCAGTAACCAACGTATAAATTAATTCTACTTTTATGGCAACTTTTGCAATCAAAAAAGTGCAGATCTATAGTCTAACAACAGTGCCTTCTAAGTAACTTGTCTCTTGTTGCGTCAAATGACCCCAGAGTGTCAATCATTGGTTGTTGAATAGTATCGTTGGAGAAAATGAAAAAAAAAAGATTTATTTCAATCCTCCCCTCCGGTTAAGAGACTTATACACAAGTTTTTGACTTGATATTTAAAAGTAGATTTCAATGTTTGGTTTGTGTTTCTAGGAAGAAAGTAAGATCTGTCATGGTGAGTTATGGCATGGTGGTAATGGATATGACAATGGATATGGTGTTTGGTCTTGGCGGAATAGATCTGCTGCTATGCTGCTGCTGCTCTTATTGCTGCTCTGCTGCTGCAGAACAAGTATGGTTCTTGCTACTGCCAATACATACACCGATACACTGCTGTGAGCAAGTAAGACATGCAGCTGCTGTATAATATAGCATACATGAATTACCCATAGCAGATCCATACAGGTGGAGCTGGGGAAGGTGGAGGGATTCTGAAAGCACGCTGCAAATGCTACAGCAAATTCTGACCAAGTATTTGATGGTTGAGCAGCAGCTCATTGGCTGCTTATACAGCAGGAACCAATCAGCTGCGCGCTATAGAGAATGATGTGATTGCAAGCAAGCCTGCGCCATCCAGAGTTTCATGACATAACTTTATATTGCTAGATAAATTTCAAAATGACAAAAGCAAGGGAAGTTCTCATTAACATTCACAAACAGCTTGATGTATTGATGGCTATTAATGTGACAGTGTTACAAACAGTAAGCGTATTCCAATATGTTTAATTAAGCATGTAATGAGTTTGTATATGACCCCAAATGAACAAAGTGACAAGTCTGTTAAGAATTCAACTGTTCCCTGAAGGGTTTAGATGCATTGTCTCATACCATATACTCAATACCATAAATGACCTTTTAGGCATTTTGAGTTTTAATATAATCTAAATTCTGTGTATTTTCAGTTTGACTGAGCATTTTATTTATATTTGTGTTCTTTTCTGGTATATATGAGCCGACTTTCCAGCCCTGGTCCTAGATATTTGTTAGTCTGAACCTCCTTTTTCCCTATTCAAAGGTGTGAACCTTTTCTTCATGTTGCCAGGCAACACCAGCTCCCATGAGGCTTTGCCTTGAATGAGTACTGTGCTCTTTCAGGTTCAAAACTAATATTTGTGCTTCTGAAGAAACAGTGAAAGCACAGCAAAGCTTGTTGACATGTAGATGCTTATAACAAATAATGAGACATGAGTTTTCATATCGCTTCATATCCTTCCACACAAATAAATGGAAACCTGCAATAATAAAATATCGAGTAACAATTGTGGTGGAAAGAGCAGTACATGGTACATACCCTGACATAGAGAACTTTGTCTCCGACACGATAATGGCCTTTTGGCTGCTTCTCAATGCAGAATTTGACTGGACATTTGCATGGTGGATCCTCTGATATCTCCCTCACCTGAAACAAAGCAACAAAGAAAACATGCTTTTGATAATGAGCACGAAGTCTCAGGATTGGGAAATCGCATACAGTATATGACCCTGAAAATGTACTCACAATCTCATCCAGCAGGTTACCGCTGCTCTTTTTCCCATTAGTCTTTGCAAGGCCGTTTGTCGGAGAGGGTGGCTTAGATTTGACGGGTGTTCTGATGGGTGATGGTGTAGTTGAAGTTTGCTGAGGTTCGGACTGGGTGTTTGAGTCAGAGAAGATGGACGTGGACTCTGGGGGAGGGGTAGGGGCCAGAGGAGGGGAAGGAGGAGAGATGGGTGAGGGGGTTGAGATTGCAGCGGGCTCTGGATCAGGAGGGAAAAAAACAGGTGGGGTGGAGGGAGACGGCAGAGGTGAGGCAAAGAACATGGATGGTGACAGAGACTCATCTTCCTCTTTCTCAATCTCTCTCTCAAGCTTGACCAATGCAGGCGGCTCAACGCCATACCTGAGGGAGAACGTTTATTCAGCTGTGACTGAGATGAAAATATGATGATGACATGTGATAGTAAACAACTGTAAAGGATCAAAGGAACTCACCTTGAAGCAATTCTGCCAAGTTGCATGAGACACAAGCACACATCCCTCGGATGCCTCTGAAGAACTGGTAAAACACATACATTATCATATGCACACAGCAAAATCCTCAGAGACATATTTAAAACAAACATATACTTTACCCTGGGTGTAACAATGTACAAGACCGAGCTTTGATAGTCACATACAAAGATTCTCGAAGCGAAAAGACATTTGATACGTCTATTCAGCTAAATAACATTATACACTCTCAAATTACATTATCATATCCCTGCAAAAGAGAATGACGATGACTGAAAGAAGCCTCAATTTTGTATCTAGAATCTCACTGAGAACAATCTTTTGTTTACTCAAAATATTGAGTAAGATATATTTTTCTTACTCAAAAATACTATTTATAAATATCTATACACCCTTAAAACAAGATAAATGTATTTGAGTAGCATATTATATAAATTATAAATAAACACTTTTATTAGTTTTAAAATCATTTTATTATTATTTTTTATTATTATTTCTTACCCCTTTGGCAAATAATTGTCTCTTCATCTCACTAAATTTGAGTTTGATTTCTCTGAAAAAAGCCTTTATATCTTGTGTCATTTAGCTTCAAGAAAATGTATCTTGCTTTTTTCGATATTTTTCCTGGAAAACAAGACAAAAATACTGAATAAAAAGAGTTTGTCATGTCTTAATGAGACAATAGCCATATAAACACTAAAGAGCATTTTCATCCTCCAAGTAAAACATTAAAAGATGTTTGCATGAGCTTCCCAACCCATTTTTGAGCCTTTGCCGTGCAGACAAAACAAACTTTGTAGTGTTTGCAGTGACATTAGTGTTGTCTTTGTTGTACAGTGGAAAAAGTTGAAAAAAAAACCTAGATGCTAATTTTGTGGTCAAAGGGTTTTGAAACTTGTATCAACAAGAATGAAATTAGACATATGTCTCCCTTACATTCTGACAAGTTTTGAATGTGTGAATCATTATGAAAACAAAGTAACAATAGCTAAATCCAAAATAGCCTAGTTTTTTAAAACTATGATAAATGTCGGCTAAATTTACAGTCCTAATAATTGGGTATCGATGTACAATTATTAGGAGGTTTAACCTTAAGGTTTAAACCTCAAACCTTAATTTGAGGTTTAAAATAAACAGAATGTTATCTTTCTGAATTTGGAAAATGCACATTAATTTTAGTTTTAAACAGTGAAATGCATTTAAACAGACAGGCATGGGCACATACAAAAGTCAACGGTGGGACTCTTTGAAAAGCACAGACACAAAGTTAGATCGACAAACTGGTTCAACTTCGGTCACTGCAAATGTCCCTCAGGTTTTAAGTTTTTATCAGCCCTCTCTTCATGTAATATGACCTATAAACCTGTAAAACAACCAGAGCTAAAAGACTGAGAAAAGGGTTTTGTTGCGTTTATAGCAGTTATGAACACTAGCATTATTTTATCTATCCTCTCAAAACCTTTCAATGTGCACTCTTTTTCATTTTCACAATTATTGTATTGTATTCTCTATCTATCTTTGACCCTATTTTTCCATTCCCCTTTTTCCCCCTGACATACTGTCCTTTCATTTCTATTTCCTTCTCTTTCTCTCCATTATTCATCACACAGTGATGGACAGCAGGGGCCAAGGGTGTGACGCTGTGAACAGTAGAGTGACACAGATATTGATACCGCTTGGCTATTCAGCAGTTCTTTAGGGTCACAGCCCCACAGAACGACAGCCTGCATAGACACAGAGACAGAGGAATTGAGGCCTGTTCTAACTGGACATCTCACTTAAAGCGTTAGTAAACAAATAAAATAAAATAAATTATTTGTATAAAATTGTACAAGTCTTCCAGGTTTTGAACGACATGAGGGTGAGTAAATGATGACAGAATTGAAATTTTTGGGTGAATTTACCCTTTAATGATCTCATAAGTGTAAAAGTGGGCAAGGACATCACGGATATTTCTGTGCTGAAAATGTGTCCATAGTTCTCAGGATTGTTGGTGAATAGTCTCAGACGTACAAGCACATTGCCACTTGTATTGAAACCAAAGAACCTAGTCAGCTTAAAGGTGGGATCAGTAGTTTTTTAAAATATGCTGTTTGGATGTTAGTCGGTATGACACAACAACAAAGTGTCAGTCCACCACCATACGCCCCGTATGGTGGTGGAGGAGGAGAGAGACCGAGCAAGAGGGAGATTTGAACTGAAGAAAGACTGCAGAAATAGAGATGAAACAATACAAAAGAGAAAAGCTCAGAAGAAATCACTGGAAAATAGTGATGTAGTACTCGAGTCCGGTCTCGAGACCGATTTCTGCTTTCTCGGACTCGACTCGGACTTGTTCCTTCAAAGACTCGGTCTTGACTCGGACTCGACCCTTCAAAGACTCGGTCTTGACTCGGACTCGGACCACAGTGGGAGGAGAAGGACTCGTAATTTTCAGGCCGAGTCCTTGAGATTTTTTTTTCATATAAAAATGTTCATATAAAAAAAAACACACAACACATAACAACAATAATAATAAAATGCAATGTTGATGGGCATTATTTGAATATGACATCCCATTGTGCAATGCAAAGATACTGCCGTCAGAGCCATCAGTGTCTTCAGTTGCTGCCTGGTGTGAGAGGCGGCAAGATGAGCAAGTCTGGCATCATCAAATTCGCCTTTCAGAACCACAAACCGTTGGTGACCATACACCTGCATTATATGACTGACCGACAAGAACAGTTTGGCCTAAAAATATCAAAATTGAAACTACTGCAGAAACAAAGACACCTACATCTTGGATGCCCTTGAGGTAAGCTAAAACATACCAAAAATTAATTTCAAAGTGAACTATCCCTTTAAGACGTTAAGCAACTGCTCTAAACAATTCCCAATCTAGCTTAGTCTGTAGGCTTAACTGTTGATCATTAACTGGGGTGATATTAAATCATGAATATCAAAACTGAGATGTCGGGACAAAATCTCGACTCGGACTTGCTTCCTCAAAGACTCGGCCTTGACTCGGACTCGACAGTATTTGAAAACCAACGGACCCGGTCTCGACTCGGACTCGACCCTTCAAAGACTTGGTCTTGACTCGGACTCGACTGTTTTTGAAAACCAACGGACTCGGTCTCGACTCGGGCTCGACCCTTCAAAGACTCGGTCTTGACTCGGACTCGGCATAGGCGGTCTCGTCCCCATCACTACTGGAAAATAAAGGGTTACGGTATGTCTGGGCAAGAACTTTTGGACCCGCATTAATTTTAGAAACGCTGTCCAGCGCTGGAGAAAGAGAAGTGGGAAGGCCTGAAAACACGCGGTTGCTTTGATTCTGCTCCACACGTGAGTAACACTGGGTTGAGTGTAATTGTGTGTCTTGAGCTGCTGTGCTGTTGGCAACTAACAACCAACTCTTGTTTGTAATTACTATTGTGTACTGTACGTTAATTTTTTATGCTTCCTTGTCATTCGTTCATCATCTGCACTTTATTTTCCGTGAAGCATTATTCTGTTGAGCTTCTGTAAACAGACATCCACTCTTGGATTGCGTGCATAACGGAGGCCAGTTAATCAGAGCTGATGACTGCTAGTGAATGCGGTGTTTGGCGTCATTGTTTAGTGCACTCGACTCGCTTGCAGGGGATCGGGGTTCAGACCAGGGCTGTTAGGATTGTGCGTTTTGGAGGCGGAGCAATGAAGAAGGGGTGTGTTTGTCAAATTTCAAATGTCAACATTGACCAACAGCATATTTCAAAAACAACTTACCCCACCTTTAATCACAAAGAAAGAGTATTCACAAGCTAATATCTTAAACATAAACAAACAAACAAAACAACTATCCTTGATAGGATAATAGAAATCTGCTGCTGCTTTGAAATACTCACCAAGATCTTCAGACTCAAACAGATGTGATGGCTCCACCCCAATTTTACGGCACCAGAACAGAAAGTTAGCTGTATTGTCCCGAGCAAAGAACGATCCAGAGGCTGCATCAGGCCGCCAGCGAACCACGCGCCGAATAAAGGGCTATGAAAACAACAGAAATTGTAACTCTAGTTAGCTTATTATGTGCTCATTTTAGGACACATCTTCAGATTAAGTTTAGGATCAAACTAGCCATAATATGAGCACCTTGCTAATGCTGGCCATAATCATTTTCTCCTGTAGCGCTTCTGCAAGCTGACACAAGATGACACCAGTGTCTAGTCTGTCCATGAAGTTATCCACTGTTATATCCAAACCTGTATAGGAAGCATTCAGAGAGACAAATGAACATTAGGAGAGAGATAAAGAATGATCAATAGGCTTATAGTAATAAAGAGTGATGTTATAAAAGCACTGATTAAATTGTAGTGGATGAACTAGCTGTAAAATGCATAGTGACACTTAGTACAAGGGGAACCTCCGAGAGGACCTGAACTATGTAAAAAAAATATTTTCAAACTTTTAAATAACGTTTAAAAAGTAAAAACTTTCTTAATAAAAAGTCATCAGTTCTGTTATTTTAGGAATTTATAACTTGACAATAAACATCTAAATCTTTTTGAGGAAATAAATAATAAACCCTTCAAATCTGCTTTCAACTCTGTGATTGGTGGTCCAGCAGTGAAATTACAGACTGATTTCAAATGACAGGAACAATGACCAATCATATCTTTCCTCTAAATGGGTGGGGATTGCTATGATCAAGTTTATGACGTGTTTGGCTCGCTGTGAGGAACTCGATCGAAAAAATAAAAAAACGCTGATCGTTATTCACTATGGAAACCGCAAGCAACATTAATGAGGAAGAGATCGTGGTTAATGGGCTCTATGCACGGAGGTATTTCCGGTGAAGGTCTAAGGATGCTCGATAACTTCCGCCGAGCGTAGAGCCCAATGCAATACCGAGAATTTATATTGAATTTTATACTCCATGGTTATACTAAAGAAACGTTAGTCACAAAAACAGACTAAACAGACACCCCTCGTTGTGTTTATGCTTCTTTTTTAAATTATATTAAATAAACATAACTATATATAAAATTACATCTAAACGTATGAAAGTTTCGTTTCAAAGACGGGAGGAGAGTAAATTTCGAAGACTCTGCCATAATCCCGTTTTCCTCCGCTTTAATCTCCCCAACCGAAAACTGAAGAGCATCCTTGCGTCAAATGCGGAACTTATGCGTGCATATAGCCCATTTATCATCCACGCCGTTTTCAAGGTTAACTTTTAAAGAAAAGCTGGAGTTAGTGGCAGAGGAAGACCTGGCTACACCAGAGCTTAATTTTGTGCAGAAAGCCAAAGCTTTATTTAAACCATTTCGATCCCAGCAATTATAAGCGATAACACAGGATGACAGAATCAATCAAGTAGCTAAAGCTTTACTGCTGGAATTGTTTGCTGTTTGGGTTATTTGAATTCTAATAGGTTACATGACTGATTATATTCTGGCCACCGCTGCCACTGTTTTATGTCAAGCTTTAGAGGCCGTTTTCATGATACCGTTTTCAACTAAAAACGTAGGACTTTTTATGCGACAGAGACGTTTTGGTGGCCTGAAAACGCAAACCTTTGAAAACGGTCTCCGTGTAAACAACAAAAACGGCAATCTCTGAAAATGATGACGTCATGCACATGCGTATTATATGTTCAATCTATAGTGTTTCATCGCCATCTAACGGCCTGGCAGCAGAATACAGCATTTTTAGTCGTTTTCGCGGACCCGTGTAAATGGGGATCGTTTTGACAATGGTGTCGTCTGTACGCGGAAAACTCAAAGGAAAAACTTCTCCGTTTTAAGCATATCGTTGTCGTGTAAACGTACCCTTAGTTTAGAAAACAGTTATTTTGCAGAATTACTGGTCAGTCTGTAAATTTACTGACTTAGCAACAATGCACATTTGCTGTAGCTAAATCTGCGTAATAGTTAAATTTTTCCCAAATCATAAGTTTAATACGGTCTGTTACATACATTTAATCGGCTGCTGTGCCAGTCTAATGATATGATTAATATTCAACATATGAGGAAATGTCTGTCGCTAATGTGCTTTGGTCTGAGCGCTGTCATGATGCGTCGTTTACATTACATTTAGTTGGTTTTGTGGCCAGTTGTCACCATATTCCGCTGAAATGACACACTGATTGTGTGATGATGCAGTCAAGTCAAGTCAAGTCACCTTTATTTATATAGCGCTTTTTACAATACAGATTGTATCAAAGCAGCTTCACAGTGATAACATGAAAATAATACAACAAAGTTTGTTTCTAAAAGAAAATTGCATCAACATCCACCTTAAGTAAGGCAGATCAATAATATTATTGAATATTAAATGTCCCCAACTAAGCAAGCCAAAAGCCAAGGCAACAGTGGCAAGGAACTAAAACTCCATCAGGGACAGAATGGAGAAAAAAACCTTGGGAGAAACCAGACTCAGTCAGAGGGCCAGTTCTCCTCTGGCCAACGAAGGAACAGTGCATGATTCGGGCACCATTACAAGTCATTTTGGAAGTCCAAGTAATCACGCCGGTATTGAGACGAGTTGTTGAGGATCAGTGCCGTCCACCATAGAGGGTCCATATCGCCGGCGTTGAGTCGTCTCTTCACAGGCTTTGTGATTGGGGCATCTGAAGTCTCTGTGAAAGGCTGGATACAAACTGGAGCTGACGAACGCCATTTTCCTCGTCGGGACTCGCGTCCCGAGATAACAGCAGAAGAGCAAAAAGGGAAAATAATTAGCATAGCTGCTGTTCATAATGATTTCCATAACACGAGCATAGATGATAAAAACATGAAGACAGTGACTCTTGCGTCCCAGAGTCACCCTTCCGTCCCCCACTCAACTCAGCCCAGCTTACTGACCTCTACATCCCTCCTGCTGCTGAGACCTAACCACAATCTCTCCGCAGCCCAACCATACGCGCCAACCCATTTGAATAAGGCTGTCGAGCCCCACTGGTGCGTTAATAGGCAGTTTCAGTGGCAAACGGTTCCGCATGGCATACCACCTACCGCAAAAACACAATATCTGCCCAACCACACGTCATTCACGCAATATACACAGGAACGTAATGACTGTAAATACTATACAACCTATACAAATAACCTACAGACTCTTCAAGTTTTATAATATTAAATGCATTTGATCTGATTCATCTATATAAATAAAGATGATTCAGCAGTGGTATAAAAGGTAAACATTATGTGAATGCTTGGCTAAAGAGATGCGTCTTTAATCTAGTTTTAAACTGGGACAGCGAGTCAGAGCCTCGAACAATATCAGGAAGGCTATTCCAGAGTTTTGGAGCTAAATGTGAGAACGCTCTGCCTCCTTTAGTGGACTTAGATATCCTAGGAATGACCAGAAGCCTCGAATTTAGTGATCTTAAAGAACGCGATGGATTGTAGGGCGATAGAAGGTCAATTAAATGCACAGGAGCTAGACCATTTAGGGCTTTATAGGTCAGTAGTAGTACTTTGTAATTGATACGGAACTTGATAGGTAACCAGTGGAGAGATGATAAAATTGGTGTTATATGATCATATTTTCTTGACCTAGTAAGAACTCTAGCAGCTGCAACTGTAGCTTGTTTATTGAGGATGCAGAACAACCGGCTAATAAAGCATTACAATAATCTAGTCTCAAGGTCATGAATGCATGAATTAACTTTTCTGCATCAGAGACTGATAGCATATTACGTAGCTTTGCAATGTTTCTAAGGTGGAAAAAAGCTGTTCTTGTAACATATGAAATATGATTTTCGAAAGACAAGTTACGGTCTAGTATAACTCCCAGGTCTTTTACTGTAGTGGATAAAGTAACAGGACATCCTTCTATATTAAAGTTGTATTGTAAGTGGTTTTGTGGGTAGTTTTTTGGACCAATAAGTAATACCTCCGTTTTATCTGAATTTAGTAGCAGGAAATTACGCGTCATCCAGCATTTTATATCTTTGAGACACTCTGTCAAATTAGATAAGTTAGTGTTTTCATCTGGCCGTGATGAAATATATAATTGAGTGTCATCAGCATAACAGTGGAAATTAATTCCATGTTTTCTTATAATATTACCAAGTGGCAGCATATATATTGAGAATAGCAGAGGGCCTAACACCCGATCCTTGCGGCACTCCATAGTCTACTGACGTTATCTTTGATTTTTCCCCATTTAAACAGACAAAATGGTAGCGGTCCGATAAGTACGATCTAAACCAGCTTAATGCCTGTCCCTGAACACCAGTGTAGTTTTGTAGTCGATCCAAGAGTATTTTATGATCGATAGTGTCGAACGCAGCACTAAGATCGAGTAGAACTAATATTGAGATACAGCCTTGGTCAGAAGCTAAAAGTAAATCATTTGTAATTTTAACTAGCGCAGTTTCTGTGCTATGATGCGGTCTGAATCCTGACTGAAATTTTTCATATATCTCATTTTCTTGCAAGAAAGAGCACAATTGAGCGGACACAATTTTTTCTAGTATTTTAGACATAAATGGAAGATTTGAAATGGGTCTGTAATTTGCTAAGTTATTTGGATCTAATTGCGGTTTCTTAATGAGAGGTTGTATTACTGCCAGCTTGAATATTCTTGGAACATGACCTAAAAATAAAGACGAGTTAATAATATTAAGAAGAGGCTCTTCCACTACAGGTAACACTTCTTTCAGAAGTTTAGTGGGTATTGGATCTAATAAACATGTTGTTGGTTTAGATGCAATGATAAGTTTATTTAGCTCTTCCTGTCCTATAGTTGTAAAGCGGTGTAGTTGTTCCTGAGGGGCCATAGTTGAGGCTGAATCATAAGATACCATAGAGGATTGTACATTTACAATTGTGTTTCGGATGCTTTCTATTTTCTCATTGAAGTAGTTCATAAAATCATTACTACTGGAATATTTTGCTCTAGTGATGTCTGTTTATTTGTTAGTCTAGCCACGGTGTTAAATAAAAACCTTGGATTATTTTGTTGATTTTCTATTAGTTTGCGGAGATGCTCAGCCCTGGCTGTTTTTAGAGCCATTTTATAACGTGACATACTGTCTTTCCACGCGATTCTAAAGACCTCTAAATTAGTTTGTTTCCATATACGCTCTAGGTTACGAGTTTCTCTCTTGATAACATGCGTAGCACTGTTGTACCATGGTGTTTTAGTTTTCTCTCTAACCTTTTTTGATCTAATTGGTGCAACAATATCTAATGTGCTAGAGAAAATGGTGCTCAAACTGCTAGTCATTTCCTCTAGTTCATCTGTTTGTTTGGGTTCACTGAGCAGCTGAGATAGATCAGGTAAGCTATTTGAGAATCTATCTATAGTGGTCGGAAGGATTGTTCTGCCTGGTCTATAACGTGGCGCAACATGACAAATTTCAGCAGTACGTATTATGCAAGTTACCATGTAATGATCAGTGAGATCGTCACTTTGCGGTATAATATCTATATCAGTTGGATTGGTTCCATATGATATAATTAAATCTAGTGTATGATTTAGACGATGAGTGGGACCACTGATGTTTTGCTTGACCCCAAAGGAGTTTAATAAATCTGTAAATGCAGTACTACTTTGTAATGATGATTTGCATTTTATTACTTTTTGTTTCATTTTGGTGATAACTCTCACGCTCACTCTGATGTTTGCTTGTGGCATTTCTTGTCAAAAGTAACATGCAATATTTTAGAAGAGGACACAGTAAGCTAGGCTGATTTAAGGTGGAGTTGAATTTTTTTCCTACAAGGGAAAGGGGTGAGAGGGCCAAGGTTCAAGAGTCACAGTTCGCTGGTGTACACACAGTACAATACAAGTTTTATGGTTGTTGTTTTACCTTCCTTACATTTCCTCTTCTCCATCTTTTATTTATCAGTTTTCAGTACCTTAGGCAACTTGAAGACGCCCCAAAAATCCTCTAAGTACACTTGCTCTGAGATTCTCACGGCTGTGCAGACACATTCCTGAGGCCTGAGTGTTAAGTACATACAGATTCAGACACAGCAGTGGTACCGGAGCTCAACCATCACGGTGAAGGGGAAGTGGGCCGCCTGGGGGGCCTGGGGGGGATACAGGAAGTGACGGCGAAGGGGGAAACCACAACAAAAACAGAAATCCTGATGTTCACAATGACTGGGGATGATCATTAGCTCAGAGTGAGAGAGAAGTGTGTAGGGAAACAAAGAGATCTCCTGCTGTCCGTCAACCACAAAGCCATAATGCTTGCCCTGAGATCAACAGGAACAGGAAGAGTTGAGGGAGAGAAGTGTGTGTTAATCAGAGAAATACATCATCAGCTTCTTTGGTGAAAACAACAACTCTGATGTTGTCTCCCTTCTAATCTCATTTCTCAGGTTGTTGAGTCTTGACTTATATTTAAGTACCACCAGCCTGTTGGCTAAAGGGTTTTGTGTGTTTTTTAATCTCTTTACATGTTGTGTTTTGTTTTTATCAAACCTCTTCAGCCCCCAGTTGTCTTACGAGGTTCTGACAACAAAGGTCACGCAGGGACTCGTATAAGACGCTCATATCCTGGTCTGTTTGAGAAAGGCAATTCCTCTTTTAAGGTCCCATCAGGGCATGTCCCATTGATCCAAGATGAAGAGGAATTTAAGGAATTCTATTTAAAATGGCTGTCTGTAAAGACCATGATATTCCTGATCTGATGGGCAGATACAGAATAATCCATATCTGTGGGCTTGTGTAGGATTTAATCAAGATTTTATCCGACTGTGTAAATAAGGTTTTATCCTTTGAACTGACACCAAGCAATGGGAATGGGAGAAAGGGAAACCTTGAATCCTTGTTAGTCAGAAGATTTTACTCAAATTAGAAAAACTAACTTAAATTACTGACACCGCAGTAAAGCTGAAATGCAAAACATGTACAGAAAATTGCATTTGGGAAGCACAAGGTACAGTGCCATCTTCTCTTGGAGTTGTGACTGATAATTAAACAAGTGGGCCTATTGGTGACCAGGGATGGCAATAATTTTACATTTACAACTTTCCTTGACACACTTGAGATTTAGTTAGAAGTTTCCATGTGTTGAACTGCCAAAAGCAATTTATGGTTGTTGTAAAAGACTCAATGTTGCCCTAAAGATTGGGTCCAGCCAGTGTATTTTTGAGAAATGTCTCGGTATGTCTCTTTTCCTCCATACACTGGAAGTCAATGGTGACCAAATCAGTGTGGTTACAAGCACTCTTCAAAACAACTTTTTTTGGTGATCCACAGAAGAAATAAAGTCATATAGTTTTAAAATGACATGAGGGTGAGTAAATGATGACAGAATTAGTATCTCTGAAACGTTATCAGTTCGCAAATCAGCAATCGCAAATTTTTATGCAAATATTAATATACTTATATTTTCTTACCAAGGATCCTGTTTAGCCAGATGGCCAGATCTTCTTTCATGGGCAGGAGACTGGACTCATGCCTACATGCCAACCACTCATTGTACAGGTGCAGACAGGAGAGGTCAGGTCCTGGTTCCCGCCTGGGACTTAAGGGACCATTCATACTGACTCGAGTAGTGGACTACAGGATAGAGAAGGAAAGAAAAGAGTTAGTGAATGTTCAATGTTCATAACAAATCTATAAAACTTCCCAAAAAAAAAAGAACTTTGATCAAATTAATGCATCCTTGGTGAATTAATCTGTTAATAAAAAAAAAAAAAACTTACCGAGTCCCCAAAAATGTTGACGGTAGTCTATGATTTAAAACAAATCATACACTATCAATTGGATCAAAAATCCAGCACCTCTTTAAATAATCTACATATCTTCTGCAGCAATGGTCAGGCTGAATGGTCCTGAATGGACTATTAAATGTGCTGTACATATGAATTATAGCAGAACATCTGTTCTCTCAATGCTTCTGTATATGGGCCACTGTCTGAATTTACCTCAACCACCGCTGGATTTACACTGTACCTAATGATGCACATCTACCTCATTTCTAGCCTGGTTAAAACCAGACCATTCTCAGTTGTAACTGAGTTATGGTCTGGCAAAGCTTCATCAGTAGAATCCAGCTGCAGACCCGCAGCACCACCAGTTTCAGAACCCCAGCGCCAGAACCGGAAGTAAGGGGCGGAGCTTACGTTCTAAACCTAGTAATTTTAAAAATGCAAAGACCTTTTGTCGATCAAATGATCAAAATCAACCCAAAATGAGATTGATAATCAAAACATTAAGGTACAGTACAATAAGCATTTTAAAACATTGATTTTGTGTAATATAATTGTATATAGTTATCCGTTTCATTGTATTATGAGAGTTACTTCATGATCATGATGGTGAAAAATAATGCTTGAAACTTATGGGCATTTTATATAAAATATACTGAAATATGAACATGTGCAGCATTTCTCAAAAATCTTTCCTTCTCAGAACCAAGTTTCCAACTATGGCAATTGTCTCATCTGGGTCATATGTCCCCAAAGCCCATTCAAGCTTAAAGACAAATGAGAGAAGAAATTACATAGTATACATATATATATATATATATAAATATAAAAATTCTCTCCGCCATGCTTGTCTCAATGTCAATAATTCCGCCCCTCCCTCACTTCCGGTTCTGGCGCTGGGGTTCTGAAACTGGTGGTGCTGCGGGTCTGCAGCTGGATTTATCTCAGCTTCATAGACAAATCATTTCCAAAGGGGCGTCACCAACGGACGTAGCTCAAATGGCTCTGGGCGCAATTGGATAGACCTAAAACCAATCAGAGCGATGAGATGACGTATGCAGAGTAGGGGTTGAACCCAAGGGGGTAATCCATCGACCGGAAGTTGAAGTCGGCCGGGTGCCGCCATCTTGTAGCAGAACTTCACTTGCGTTAGCATTTCCATTGACTCCCATTCATTTTGGCGTCACTTTGACAGCGAATAACTTTACATCTGAGGCGTTTAAAGACTCCATTTGTCCATTATTTATTACCTAGTTAACCACTCAGGGAAGGGTTAACTGACCCAAACTGATCTGTGAAAGTTTTCACAAATCAGAATGACCTAGTTAACCACTCAGGGAAGGGTTAACTGACCCAAACTGATCTGTGAAAGGTTTCACAAATCAGAATGACCTAGTTAACCACTCAGGGAAGGGTTAACTGACCCAGACTGATCTTTGAAAGGTTGCACAAATCAGAATGACCTAGTTAACCACTCAGGGAAGGGTTAACTGACCCAGACTGATCTGTGAAAGGTTTCACAAATCAGAATGACCTAGTTAACCAACCAGGGAAGGGTTATCTGACCCAAACCGACATCTGAAAGGTTTCACAAATCAGAATGACCTAGTTAACCACTCAGGGAAGGGTTAACTGACCCAGACTGATCTGTGAAAGGTTTCACAAATCAGAATGACCTAGTTAACCAACCAGGGAAAGGTTATCTGACCCAAACTTACCTCTGAAAGTTTTCACAAATCAGAATGACCTAGTTAACCACTCAGGGAGGGGTTAACTGACCCAAACTGACCTTCGGAAAGGTTTCACAAATCAGAATGACCTAGTTAACCACTCAGGGAAGGGTTAACTGACCCAAACTGATATGTGAAAGGTTTAAACAGAATAACCCAGTTAACCACTCAGGGAAGGGTTAACTGACCCAGACTGATCTGTGAAAGGTTTCACAAATCAGAATGACCTAGTTAACCAACCAGGGAAAGGTTATCTGACCCAAACTGACATCTGAAAGGTTTCACAAATCAGAATGACCAAGTTAACCACTCAGGGAAGGGTTAACTGACCCAGACTGATCTGTGAAAGTTTTCACAAATCAGAATGACCTAGTTAACCACCCAGGGAAGGGTTAATTGACCCAAACTGATCTGTGAAAGTTTTCACAAATCAGAATGACCTTGTAAACCACTCAGGGAGGGGTTAACTGACCCAAACTGATCTGTGAAAGTTTTCACAAATCAGGTTCAATCTAAAACAAGTGTTTTTGTAATCCAGCAGTGTGTGTTTATTATAAATTGTTAATATCCATTGTTTAAACATGAAAAACGCCTATTTTCCACATTCCTGTCTACCGGACATAGCGAACGTTTTACAGACAAGAGCTTTGCTGTGAAAAAATTCACAAATCGAGCATGTCAAGGTGACACTGGGTTCAGACTCCTAAGTGACCGACTTTTGAAGCTATACCCAATTACATTTTTTTTTTTTTTAAATTAAAAAATATATATTTTGACCCGCAGAAACACTGTAACACAAATTCACAAATCATGAGTAACGACATGAGATATTATTTGCATGTCCACGACACCGCACTGCGGGACCACAGCGAAACGAAAACTGAAAATAAAAACCGCAAACTATCTTTACTCCGGTCTCCTGAAGCGGTTTGAGCGATCGGATTTAAATCCGTCTCCGAACGCGTTTCCGAGGGCATTTACACCTGGTCTTTTCACGATCGGATAGCTATCAGATCACAGAAACACAAGAAGTGGCCAGGTGTAAACAGCCCACTGTTTACATCATCATTTAGGATGAAAAAAGAAAAAAGAAAAGGAAAAAAAGCTATAAATTCACATCAGCGCCTTAGTGATGCGCAGATCCAAGTAATACAAAATAATATTCAAAGTAATTGCGGGTGAATTAGAGGTAGGCTACATCATTAATATGTTTAAATAAATAAATGATAAAAAATAATGTTTTAATAAAGATACTGAACTCTCATTTCCCGGTAAAACAGTGAGCGTGCGTCATGCTTTTACTTTCGTTTTCAACTATTTCTAGTGTTAGGTTAGTAAAGTATTTACACACACTTGATGTACCAATGCTGCTGTCTTGCTGCAATGACCCTCTGGGCTCTTCATCTGTTGTCGTCTGCAACATCAAAATTAGCGCAATCATAGTGTCACATGATCAACGCGACTAGTCGACGTCAAGCTTAAAGCGTCGCGGCATTGCATTAAGGTCAACTAGTCGACTAATCGACTAGTCGGTTCAACCCCTAATGCAGAGCGACGTTTGTCTGTTATAGAACAACTTTTGAATAAACGAGCAGACACTGATTAGCTACTTGCTCTACGTTTATTTAAAATTAACAGCAAGACAACTAGAAGTGAATGTGCTTTCCATTAAATAAATCACACACAGTAAACAAAACCTTAACAAAAAAAACTTTGCAATGAACTTTGCAATTTAGACGCGCAAACTGGGTGCCGGTGCGTGAGACGTACATGCCCGGGCAGATTCGGGTTGAAGTCTGTCATCCTCGGACGCAGCGCCGCACGCGCTGTTACAAAAAAAGCCGTGCACACAGCCAAGCGAAATGGGGTCTTGCCGGTCTTGCGCACCGAACGTGTAATTTTTGCCGCGCGACAAGGCTTTACTCCGTGTCAGCGCGCGCTCTGATCGGTAAAGGGGCACAGACCTCTCCCGAATCATCTCCAGCAGTAGCAGCCTCCGAAGCACCAAACTCCGCCTCCGTTTCCCTCTTAAGCTGATATTAGCATTTAAACATTCTCTATAATAAAAAAATTTTGTGAAAAAGATATTTTAATAACATGGTTTTGGCGGTTATAGAGTTCTAATGACAACTATAACCGCCACACCCCTAGTTCCACGGCGGCATCCATCTTTGTAAATGTACAAAATCTGCTTCACCGTCACTGTGCTATCGTCATTGTGTAAAGCCCGCCCCAACGTTTCTGATAGGTGCCGCGATTTCGACGGATTAGAAATGGGCAGTCAAACCCGTGACTTCCCACCTGTGAACTCGTACTAGATCGATGTACTCCCAGTTACGAGCTCTGATGTCACATAGCCCGCGAAACCATACAAAAGAACAATGGCTGCCCCTACGGATGCAGTGTTTCTGCAGGCGGTACACGGTGAGAAAGTGCATTGCCGCATGGAAATGTTAAGGTGATGTAAACCTGAACTTGACAGCATTGTAGTAGTTTGGTGTGACTGGCCTGGAACGCTACGAAGTCGTGAGTCGTGGTTTGAAGTCATGATTTACGTGCTCAAAAACCTGCCTTGAACCCAGCATAACTTGCAGAGCAAATCTAAATTTGCCGGAAGTTGTCTGGGTTTTCCCAGGCTACCTCATTTCAACTGTTCTTTAAAACTGACCGAAGCAATGAAAGGGAAATGTAAATATTGTTAACAGGCAAACAGGAATAATAAATAGTGATGGGAATCAGTGTAATACTGTTTCAAAGTCAGCTGTTTCCATGTCTGACTGCCGCGGGAGTGACCTTGAGAGCCACCAGAGGGCACTCCACATCAGACTATTGTCATTCCCTCACAAACTACATTTCCCATAACTCACTGCCCGGACTTTTCATCCATTATCACATTCACCTGTATCTCATTATCTCAGACCACAACCTGAGAAAGTAGTTACTATGTCCGTTTTCAAAGAAATTGAAGGCAAAATTTTGGAAGAAACCGTACAGCACCTTAAAACATCAACCTGTGCCCTTGATGCACTGCCCACATGTTTTTTCAAAAGTGTGTTAAACAGCTTATAAGAAGATCTCCTAGAAGTGGTAAATGCCTCACTGCTCTCTGGGAGTTTTCCAAACTCTCTGAAAACTGCAGTTGTCAAGCCCCTCCTGAAAAAGAGCAATCTGGATAATCTTAAGCAACTATAGACCGATCTCAAATCTTTCTTTCATAGGCAAGATCATTGAAAAAGTTGTCTTCAATCACCTGAACAAATTCTTAAGCTTAAATGGATACTTTGACAATTTTCAATCTGGTTTCCGATCGCATCACAGCACAGATACCTCGTTTCCACCAAAAAAGAACTGGATCGGAACTGGTGCTGGTTCAAAGTTGGTTCAACTTGCGAACCTTCTCAGAACCTGTTTGTTTTTCCACTGACTAGAGAGCCCAGCGAACGTTACGTCGTTACGTCACTGTGTATGTCGCCATACGTCTTAGCTTAGTCGTGTTGTTGTTCACAGTAACCCGCCCCCAGCCCCCGACGTAAGCATGACGTGGTAAAATAATGGTTCTAGTCCAGCAAAGAGTTGGTGCCGTTTTGGAACCAATTTTCCTGGCCGAGAACCGGTTCTTTGGCTGTTCGAAACACAAAGAACTGGTTCTCGAGTAGGCACCGGCTCCGAACCGGCTCTCACAATGCTTTGGTGGAAAAGGGGTAAGAGACAGTGCTCATAAAGATAATAAACGATATTCGCTTAAATACTGATACAGGCAAATTATCAGTACTGGTACTCGACCTCAGTGCTGCATTTGACACTGTCGATCACAACATACTTCTTGACAGGCTGGAAAACTGGGTGGGGCTTTCTGGGATAGTCCTAAAATGGTTCAGGTCATACTTAGAAGGGAGAGGTTATTATGTGAGTATAGGAGACCATAAGTCTGAGTGGACATCCATGACATGCGGAGTCCCTCAAAGCTCAATTCCTGCACCACTCCTATTCAACCTGTATATGCTCCCAATGAGCCAAATAATGAGAAAGAACCGAATCTCTTACCACAGCTATGCAGATGACACACAGCTCTACTTAGCCCTATCGCCTAACGACTACAGCCCCATTGACTCCTTGTGGCAATGCATTGATGAAGTAAACAGTTGGATGTGCCAAAACTTTCTTCAGTTAAACAAAGACAAAACTGAAGTCATTGCGTTTGGAAACAAAGATGAAGTTCTCAAGGTGAATGCATACCTTGACGCTAGGGGTCTAACAACTAAAAATCAAGTCAGGAATCTTGGTGTGTATCTAGAGTCAGACCTTAGTTTCAGTAGTCATGTCAAAGCAATAACTAAATCAGCATATTATCATCTGAAAAATATTGCAAGAATTAGATGCTTTGTTTCCAATCAAGACGTGTGCATGCTTTTATCACCAGCAGGGTGGATTATTGTAATGGACTCCTCACTGGCCTTCCTAAAAAGACCATAAGACAGTTGCAGCTCATACAGAACGCTGCTGCCAGGATTCTGAGCAGAACCAGGAAATATGAACATATCACACCAGTCCTCAGGTCTTTATACTGGCTCCCAGTTACATTTAGGATTGACTTTAAAGTATTATTACTGGTATATAAACCATTCAATGGGCTAGGACCTCAATATATTGCAGATATGCTCACTGAATATAAACCTAACAGATCACTCAGATCATTAGGATCACATCAGTTAGAAATACCAAGGGTTCACTCTAAGCATGGAGAGTCTGCTTTTAGCTATTATGCCAGCCGCAGCTGGAACCAGCTTCCAGAGGAGATCAGATGTGCTCCTACAGTAGTCACATTCAAATCCAGACTCAAAACACATCTGTTTAGCTGTGCATGTGCTGAATTAGCACTTTGCCACTGTTCTTCCGACTGTTTGTACTGTATTTTATTTTTTATTTTATTTTAATTATTCTTATTTGTTTTGATTATTTAAATTTCTTCTATGTAAAGCACTTTGAAGTACCATTGTGTATGAAATGTGCTATATAAATAAACTTGCCTTGCCTTGCCTTGTTTAGCTCACCCCATATAAGCCTGGTTCACCCTATCATTCACTGCGAAGTTTTGTATGTTGTTGCGCTGCATTTCTGAGCATTCTCACTGGTTTCATTGTCTCTTGGTTCTTGGATTTTTGCCTCTGACCCCTGTTTGTTTGTTTGTTTGTTTGTTTGGACTGCCTTCCTGTGTTTGACCCTTTGCCTGTGTTTGATTACCATTCTGGATTACTCTAATAAACTGCATTTGGATCTCAACCTTCTTGTCTCGGAGCAGTACGTAACGGCCGCCAGGTATTTCACAATTGATCAATTTTAGGTACAGAATTAGAATGATGGAATTAAGATTTGTCATGCTAGACTGGATGGAGAAAAGGGCAAACACAAACAGACAAGTACCAGCTCAGACACACTCTCACTCAGGGGAGGATTTAATGTTCAAGTCTTACTTCAATTCTTGGCAACTGAAGAATGCTCTGTCCTGTAATTCCCCCCCCCCCCCCCCACTCAGGCACTATTCATCAGAGGGGCCTTTCACGTGTAGAAACATGCCCCTGTTTCCCATAACTGCCACAGTCTTGTAAGCCAGAGGAAAGAGTGTAGACACCTGCGGGGCAGATGTGTGCAATTGAAACAGGCGCAGAGAGAAATAGTGGTAAATGTAAGTCCACCACAACCCCCATTTATTTTATTAAAGCTGGATAACCTGAAGCTCTTGAGTGAGATGATGAGGAAGAGGAGATTAAGACATATAAACTCTGACACTATTAGATGTTGTCCTCCACAGCATAAAGTAAGGGGTGATGAGATGGTCTTAAGAGTGGTTTCATGAGAGCAGGGAGAAATCAGAGGCAAAGAAAGTCCATCTCCCAGAAGTGCTCAAGCTTAGTTTTTTGACACAACAGAGGATGGTGAAACATTGAAACCACATGCATGAGTGAAAAGAGGATACAAAGATGACCAGGACTATGACAAGCTGATATATCCAGGTAGACAGAGTACACAAATCCTGTAGTTGAGTTAATCTACAGATATCCTGAGAATATATATTACTTATTTGCATGAAAGTGCCAAAAGAAACATTGGGGTTTGTGGATATTTGACATACTTCATCTACTGACAGGCTGAATAGCTTTGCCATGCAGGTGGGCCTGAACATCAACCCATCAAATGCCAAAGTTATATGCATTTATTCCATCCCTAATGCAACAATCACGGTCAACAATGAACCACTGGAATATGTCAACAACTTTACATACCTAGGAAGCCTCATCAGAAAGGATAATGCAGCACAAAAAGACATGCAAGCAAGGCTCGGAAAGATGGTCTGGAAATCTAGTCCATACAGCACCACCACAAAGACCTGCTGTACGGCTCAGAATGCTGACGAGTTACTGAGGGCGACAAGAACAAGATCAGCGCCTTTCACAATGGATGCCTCAGGAGGATATGTTGTATATACCTGAGATCAAGCGTCGTCAAAGCCGATGGCATGTTCTCAGAATGGACCAGGATCGAATCGCAAAGACTGCCATGATGAGAACACATAGGAAGAGGTGCAGCACACCACAAATAATCGCGCTAAATGGAAGCAAATCTTTTATGCCTTGTGTACCACTAGGGACAATGAGTAACATAACATAACATAACATCCACATGCTTTAATAGAGATTGTCAAACAGATAGGATAGGATAGCTCAAATAGATTAAAGTTCAGTCTGACATAGGAATTATTAGGAGGCTAATTTTGAGTCAGACAAGATCCAATAAGAGGTTGGTAATTAAGACTCGCTCCAACTGTGAGTTGTCGACTGCTGCAGTCAAATCAGTCAAATTCACAAATGAATCACTGGCTGCGTCCCAAATTGCATACGGTCTGATTAGGTAGTTTGCAACTGTTAAAAAAAGGAAGTTCTATATAGCATGAATGTGTGTATGTAATCACAAATCCTCTCCCGTGGCCTCATGGGATAGTAAAGTGTCCATTGAATGCGCACTTTAGAATCTCGCCGGAAGTAGGTTATCCCGGTACCTTTTTGCTTGCTGTTTTATGAATACTGTGAATTCGGACATATTCTTTTAACATACTCTTTGTACGATGCAGAAATGTACAGCGGTAATTGACATGCACTGGCAGAATGGATGATTAAAGAAAAGCAAGAACTGAAGATGGCTTAAACTCCAGGCAGGGCCTCGTGTGTGTCAGAGATGAAGGCTGAGCCTCTTTGACCGATGGAGCATGGGAAGCCCACACAACAGGATTACAGCACACAGGTGCCACATTCACACTTACACTGCAACCTGACCATACTCAGACAGGAGGACAGGAAGAGGTCTTCATCCAAACCCACAGACAAAAAGAGGCTTGTTCACACATACACACTCACCAAGATGCACATAACGGTAAAACACACACAGACTTACGCTCCATTTCACCGCTCACAGATAGGTGTGAACATTCATTGATACACACTGACACAAGGCAACACATGAGATACAGAGGATCAACTGCACTCATCCAATGATATTTTGCGTGCAAGCTCCTCATCAAACAGAGAAATCTGTCTAATTTTACAGGCTGTAATTGTGTCATCCACTAATGTTCTGGTTAATAACTTAATGAATGCTGAAATCTCTCATCTGGGAATACAAGCTAAAACAGATACAAAATATGATTTTTAACTGCCATACCAATCTAAGTGTCAGGTTCAGGGTACGTCCAACACAATAAATCACATTTCTGCTGGCCTGGTAGTCTGGCTTCTCTTGCCTCTGTTAAATTACAGCCATGAGTTACTGTAGAGAAAGGGCTTGACATTTATCATACCTAATACTGGGTTGACAGGCAAAATGTAGAGTACTTGTTTTATCAAGGAATTTGAGTGTAAAGAAAAGATCTCTGCTTCAAAGCATGAAGGGGGAAACACCCACAGCAACTAATTTACTTCTGGAGAAAATCCATGTGAAAACAACACAGACTCTGTGTTTATTTTAATGGCATGTAAAGCTGAAAAATATCAGTGAGAATGTTAGCACACTCAACATATTTTTCTACAACAAAGGTCTACATTTCAATGAAACTTGAGAAACCGCCATTAGCAAAAGTGACATTGCTTATAGTGAGTGGATCACAACCACAAACAGTGTAAGTGAAACTTGCAATTCATTCAAGCCATTGGGAATGTGGGGTAACATGATTTGGAGTGAAAGACGAGCACCCGCTGTATTTAGCAAACTGTGTACAATTTTTGTTAGGTGATGAAATATTTAGGAAGGATATAGCTCTCTGTGAATGTGATGGACACGTTAATAGTTTTTTTGTGCGTTAACTGTTGTCTTGTTTCTGAAAATCTGCCAAAATATGTGAACATATTAGATTAATATGTTATTTATATGTTAATATGTTAAATTAATATAGATTAATTTTTTTATTTTTTTTTGATCATTTCTTTTAGTAATTATGTTCAGATTTGTCTTACCCCATATGTCTCACCTCATGGTAAAGGTCAACATATCTAAACCAGAGCAGAGAAACCAGAGAAAATTCGGCAATTGCGTAGAAGAAAAGTTCACCCCATAAAATTGTATTCATGAATTCAAATGTGTGATCATCATATTCACCCTTTCAGTCTTTCTTTCTTCCATTGAACCCATAAGCAATTATTTACAACAGACTACGGATCTTTTCAATGTAATGAAGGTGAATGGTGAACACTGCCGTTCATGAAGCAAGATTTTCAAGGGAAGACTTTCAAGGAATGACAGCCTAAATTTTAATCTGTTCCTCACAAAAAGCTATCATGACTACACAACACTTAGAAGATTATGTAGAATAGAATATAGACATACTTGGTGGAATATAATGCAGTGTGGACTTCATGTATGGTGATTTTTGTCCATGGTCACCTTGAATAGTAGTATGATAGAGAGCAGCACAAACATTCTTCAAAACTTCTCTTTCTCTTGAGAAGAAAGAAAGTCAAACATGTTTGGAATGAAATGAGGGCAAATAAATGATTACATTTAATTTTTTGGTGAACTATCTAGAGTTAAGCAAATGTCTCATCCTTCCCCATTCTTGCAGTTTAAGTCCAGATTACTGGGCTAGGCACCAGAAGTAAGAGATCTGGGCCAGGTTAAGTTCTTAAACAAACACCTTTTCACACTCTTAGAAAATACACATCAGCCTTAATGAACTTTCTATAAGTGCAGAGTTAATATTTGTTACACAGATGAAAATGTGGCCCTAAAATGTATGGCAATTATTTGTTAGGGTGCATAAAACACTAGGATACAATATTCTATAGCTGTATAATTTTAAATCATACAAGTAGGACTTACTAACTACTTACAAACTAATTCTTAACTTCATGATGAAGACTATTTCAGCAGGTCCTTTATACATTTATTTACAGATTTGTATATGTGACCTCACCAAAAGAGTTGTAGCTACGATAAATATCTATCTGGCCTCAGATCGGAGAAAAGCACTCCATTACATTACACTTTAATGACCGCTAGTGAAGTTTCGAGTTTTTAAAATATAGGTTAGAAACGACTCATTTGTTAACTTATGTAAATAAACGCTTGTATAATTCTAGTATAACATATTGAAATTCTGTTTTATGTTATCGCGTTATAGGTGTATCTTAAGACATAAAAATCATGAAACAGTGCCTACCTCTGTGTCCTCAGCAGATCAGCCAACAATGTCACTGTCAAAACTTTCACTCTCTCCATACACACTCTCGGTGTCAAGTTTCATTTACACACTGGCAGTGCAAATTCACGGAGTAGGCTATCCCTGACGTGTTTAATTCCTGTGATCATTCATAATCATAATTTTGTAGCCAGATATTACACAAACACTAGCTCCCAATTGTTTTGGGCAGAACGTATTTTTTGTTTTGTTTTTTTACAGAGACAAAACATAAAGAACGAATAGGTTATTCATTTGCATTTAGTGCCATCTAAACTTAAATGTCTATGTTTCGCCAACATATAGGCTAACGTAAACAGTAAGTTTCGTAAAGTTCAAGTTTGTTTACAAATGCGGTTCAATTTTGAGTTTAGGGAGCAGTTACGAGACTCTCCTAATTCTTTGGGGATAATAATTTAGGCTACTGTAGTTTTATAAACGTCACCTTCAGTTGATGTTCTTCATTATTAGCCAAAAACGATTTTAAAAATGGAGCGGCTAATCTACATCATTTTCGTGGTTTACAGAATTACAGGAAACAGGATGTATTTTTAGGGGAAATGTAGCTTATAGGCCTACTTTTCAGTGGAATGATTTTGCATCTGGGCTCATTTCTGTCAGATGAGAAATAAACTTCCTCTATTGTTTGTTTACCCACGTGTGATTATATTCGCATGTATGAGTCTCTGATCAGTTTGTTCACTAACGTCAAACGGGTTATTTGAACTTTTACCAGTAGAAAGTTCCAATTCCATTCCATTTCGTTCAGATAGCCTACACACTGCAAAGCAAACCATCTCCTGGGGTGTATTCCAGAAAGCAAGGTTATCTTACCGTCGAACTCTACCTTGGAGGACCAACCTGTAGAAATTCTAAATGAATAAATAAATAAATGAATAAACAAACAAATAAATATGTGAATAAATGTAAAACAAAACAAAAATAAATGACTATATATACTTTTATTTCCTTATTTATGTATAAATATATATTTTTTTCACATTTATTTATTTTTTCATTTAGGCTATTTAATCATTTATTTATTTCCACTTTTATTTATTTTCACATTTATTTATGTATATATGTCTACATTTATTTATTTATACATTTCTTTATTTATACATGTGTTGCTCTGTATGCTAATGAGGGGGCGTGTTTTACACAGGTTTTACCTCAGACATAGCAATCGAGATCAGAGAGTGGCAGTGCTGAAGCTTTGAGGCCACAGTGACACCTTGTGGTGTGACCAAACAATACGCAAGAGGTTTGAGTAAATGAATTACTTAGAGATGGGCAAGAAACCTGCCAAAGAATGGGGGTTAAATGCCATTGACTTTGACCCAATGAATGGGACCATCAAATTAAAATGGTTACAAATTTTTATTATAAAAGGTGATCATTTCTGGTTTGAATTCCCCTTCAAAATCTTCAAAATGTTTGGTGGCAGACATTTCTTGTAAAGATGTGACTTCAACATTTCCAAACTACCGATTAAGCTTTCAACTTTCCATCAACAGGTTCTCCAATCCTGGAAACTCATATACAAACATAACTTTACTCCTCACACGGTCCCAATATGGAATAACAGAAGTATATTAATTAAGAGAAAATCTTTTTTCTACAGTGAATGGTTGGAAAAGGGTGTCTGGTCGATTGTTCATACATTAGATAATTATGCTAACTTCTTAACATATGATGTCTTCATCAGGAAATAGTTTGATGTGCAATGAGAGGCAATTTAAAACTGTAACTCTGTGGTTATTCCTCGAGAGCACACGTTAATCATAGATGCATATAATTTCTTAGATAAAAATAAATGTAATAATACATTTTTTAGAAATGTTCTCACTTCGATCTGCTTCCCTTCACCATTCAAGAGAAAACATATCTTCCAGAAATTTACCAGCAATTGTTTAGTGAAGATAAGAAACAGTTACCTTTCTTTTCCTATTTCACCGAAGGTAAAAGAAGTTCACTTCAAAGTGATGAATGAGATTTATCTATGTAACAACTTCTAGCATCAAAGATTTAATATGGATGTGAATGTTTGTACTTTCTGTAATTCTGACATTGAAACCGCAGAACATCTCTTCTTCTTTTGTAGTGTAACCCAGACCTTCTGGGATGCTTTCCAATACTGGATCATGTACGATACACAAAATATTCAAATTTTAACATATGAATACGTTAAATTTGGACTTCAAATGGAGAACAGAACAACTGAGTTTGGAGTAAATAAGCAAAATATTTCATACACAAATGTCGATTTCTTAAAACATCCCCTGTCTTTAATGCCTTTCTAAATGATATAATTCTGTATAAACAATCCCTGAAATGTTGCAAAACAAAAAAAGCCCTAATTTTTCATGAATACTTATGCTAACTCATTCCCTTGTGTCTACTGTTGAGTCTCTTGGTCTCTTTTCCTTTATTTTTTTATTTTATTTTTTTATTTAGGCCCATTTTTTTTGTTAATGTTGTACATTGTTTTGTTTTGTTTTTTTTTGTTGTTTTTTTTTTACAATGTTGTACTCCATGTTCAATTCATGTTGTAAGATTGACTAAATATGATTGCAATGTGCCAGTAGGCCTATGTATGGTAGACCTATATAGCTACATACAGTTAGGGTGATATTAAAGGACATAAACCGCGATATAAGATTTTGGCCATAATGCCCATCTCTAAGTCATTTATTTCCTGCGTGACCTGTAAAGTCCACAAACCTCTTGCGTATTGTTTGGTCACACCATAAGCTGTCACTGTGGCCTCAAAGCTTCAGCACTGCCAGTTTGAGCAGATTGCTATGTCTGAGGTAAAACACACACCCCTCATTAGCATACAGAGCAATAAATGTATAAATAAATAAATGTATGAATAAATAAATGTATAAACAAATAAATGTATACATAAATACATATATACATAAATAAATGTGAAAATAAATGAAAGTGGAAATAAATAAATGCATAAATAAATAAATAAATGAAAAAAAAACATATAAATGTGGAAAAATATATAATTATACATAAATAAGGAAATAAAAGTATAAATAGTCATTTATTATTTAATTGATTTACATTAATTCGCATATTTATTTGTTTATTTATTCATTTTTAATTTCTGAGGTTTGGTCCTCCACATTTGGCCTACCTACTCTCGGTTGATTAAACCAATATGCTTTATCCAAAACCACGAGCACTCATTTAGCCTACTTGCGTTACCAGCAGATGGCGTTACTAGCTACTCATCTAGCATCTACAATCTTTGCTGTAAAATGTTAATTAGATGTAGGCTAGAGACCGGTATGGTTGTAACAAGTGGAGAGTTGTAACACCACCATTTCTGCCAATTGGGGATAAGATAGGAGTCATGTGATCATTTCATTGTATACCTACTGTCTCCCTGACAACGCATGGTGGTTGTCAAGTCTGAAAACTGATTCAATGTGAACTTATCGAGAAAAAAAGTAAAGTTTGAGGTAAGAAAGTACATGTTTTGACCAAGACTATTTTTTGTCTAGTATCTAAACTATTGCAGATAAATAAGATTGACTTATATTAGATTCAAATGTAGTTTCTTAGGCAAAATGTGATGCAGTTTCCCCATGCTAATTTCAAACTGTACTGCTAATACAGCTAGCTAAACAGTGACTGACAGGGATATGTTTTTTGTTAGAAATTGTAGTTTGTTTATCAAGTATACTGTTAAGCAAGTTCGTTCAAGTAGACACATTTACACACACACACTAGTTAATCAGACAGTCTGTTCCAGAGAGTGATTGAGACATAGTTCTGTTATGTCAATAAACCAGTTTTTGAAGCATATCTTATAGTGTGGCATCCATTTTTGCTTCTTTTGTGTAATTGTTACAACTTACCCCAGCATGTGTTATGATTTATGATTACCCCAGTATAGAGGGAATGCATTAACGTCACTTCCCCGCCGGAACACGCCCCCCTCAGCGGGACTGAGTGGCAGAAGAGCTGCTGCGTGACTGGAGTTAATAGGGGAAACTGCGAAAACGCGAGTAAAACAAACTATTATCAGTTTAAACTAAAAGTTGGACTCGATATAGTGTTCCTTACAACTTATCAAAGATCCAGTCAGTGATCTATGGATATTGACATGCAGCCAGGAATCGTGTTTCCTGACATTTATATGTGCCTGATTTCGACGCCGGGGAAATAAATTAAGAAAATTTGCCTGTAAACGTTTTATATAAATACAATATAGATAGGTCTAAATCCGAGTGATCACTTACATTAATGTTATACTGTATATCATCATATCGTCCAGCCCTAAAACTTGTATAGTTTTTTGTCAGTGTTTATTTAAAAACATCCAATTATGCAGAATATAGTCTGTTCTGTAGCTTTTTGCAGTCTGTAAAAATATACAGTACCTCAGATTTCTGGTCAAATCTAGTTGTACAGTCAATCGCAAAGCTCTTTCCCGTTTTAGATGTGTTTTGTGTGTTTTTCACGGCATTCACGCTGAAAACAAATGCTGCCGCTCAGTCTTTTTGCCACTTGTGGGCGTGACCGCATTCACTCCGGCCGACGGTGACGTCATGCGCATACCCTCTATTGGGGTAGGTTGTAACGAAGGTACTTCATGTATTTGACACCACCTCACAAGATCTGTGATATTCTTGTAGAGGATTGCATTGGATTGATTTGTAGTGAACACATGTGGGTACTTTGTATAAAAGTTTGAGAACTCTAGCTACAAAATTCAGTGAGTTTTAGTTACTGAAGCAAAAAGTGTTACAACCATACCCGGTCTCTCCCATGATATATCCCTTTTCACAATTGTAAATATCGTTTCAAAGCAGCTTTACAAAAAAATACATGTGTCTACATTACAATTTAGATCTGTTATCAAAGGTGACTGTGTCCAATAATGTCCATATTTCAGAAATGTAGGCTAATGTTATGGAGGATGAGTTTGCATCACTTCAGTTATGTTCTCTTCGTCGATTAAATGCAGAGAGCGCTTGTTTTTGGAGGTCTAAGCAGATTTTAAATAATGTTTAATTTGAAATGTCTGTTGTGGAAATACTGATAGTGCGAATTTGCGAGGCCTTTATTTTTAAAGGCCCATACATTCCGAATTAATTCCTGTGTTGCTGTTTTGAAATGAAACCATTAATTTATAGCTAATCCATTAAATAGGACCCAGGTTTTAAAAGGTGTGTTTTAGACCTAAAAAGGGCGTGTCAAAGATGTCTGTTTTCCGCCCACTCTGTAGTAATGGCGGGTAATAGATAAATGTGTGTTCTCCCTAGTTAGAGCGCCGCAGTTACACGACAGGGATCACTGCGCAGGACCGTGACAGATGGCGGGATTGTGCGTTTCCTGGACAACCAAGGAACGCGTCTGGTGCTTGGATAGACACGCGGGAACCCAGCGAACACCACCAGGCACGTGCCTGTCCAAATTGGTCCCTAGGGTGTGTGGGGCCCGTTCAGCATCAGATGGGCCCATCGCTAATTGGAGTTCTTTCTTTGTCCCACAGCATTAGTCTTTATGCTCGATATAGATTCATGATGTGTCATGCTCTCAACTGAACTATATCTAAATATGAATAATTCAGTTCCATAATTCAGTCATTTCCTCCATTTGTGCTTTGGAGAACAAAAACTGCCTTAAAAACAAGGATGAAAACAGAACGAAGTGAGGAAAAAGCTAATTACAGATCACACAGACAGTCGCGCAGGTAAGTTCTATGTCTTAATTTACTCAAAAAGGCACAGATTTAATTATAATATTGCTTCTTTGCAGTCACTGTTCATAAAGTGTGAACTCAACATCCGGGTCAATGGCCTCAGGGTGAGACTGCAGTAATTACTATACTGCAGCTGTCAGATTGTGCACTGCTGTAGAGGACGTGAAGTTAATTGAGTGACTGCTGTAAAATGTTACATTAGTTCACTTATTTGGTTCACATCATATCTTGAAACTGTAGTGGTTTGTTCCACAAATTTGCCACTTGAGTTTTTGTTTCGCGTGTAGTAGGCTAGTATAGCTACTGCTTTGTCATTTTAAGAAAACAAATCATGAAATTTTATAGGATATAAAGTATTTTTTGTTTGATTCTCCTTTGGGGATACTGTGAAATAAATACAGTAGACGTAGGGCTATATCAAGCAGTTGTACAGAAGAGAAGCCTCACGCGATGTATTCATAAAGTCGTCACTAGGTGGTGCTGCAGTATTCCTGTGGCTTTCAAGATCATTGAGAGGCGAATCCATATCACTTTAATCAGATGTATGTTTCAGTGGCTTGAATGGTAATACTAATGATATCTGATATATCTAATTTTATTTTAGTTTGTGCTAGATAGATCTGCATTGGAAACTACAAGCCAGAAACACGGGAACATAACATATCTTATGATCCCTCGACTTTCTCTCTCTTTCGCTTTCGCTCTCGCTCTCGCTCTGTATGTGTACAATAGGCTAATAAGATTAGTTGTGAGCGAGGATGATATCAAGTGTAGCAGCTGTAATGTAATTATCACATGATGATGGAGAACTATCTATCAGTGCGTTATCAGCTTTCACTCATCCACATCATCAGGTCTGTAACAATGTCCAAACGCTGGAGCTGGTCAATGTGTTTAGGCTATATAACAAACACTCAAGCTAAACAAAACAAATGCTTGCATTTTGTAATTATTGATTTGAACAGAATGTTCTCTCTGCCTATACTTTCTTTCTCTCTTTTCATAGTCGCCTCGCGTTTGTGTTCTTGCACAGTTTCAATAATTCATAGATTTTCTCTTATTTTACAAAATATTCCTTGACAACCACATTCCTTCTTTACTACTATTAGCATCTCTGTCACTATGGCAACCTTCTCTCCTCTCTAAAGATTCAGAGAGAAAAGAATGAGATGGAGAGAGCCAAGGACAGACAGATGTTCTGTTTGGAAATAGCAGACAGCATCTCAAACAATGACAAATGGAAATTCTCTCTCCATCTATCTTTCATATTCACACTTTTTCAGTTTTATCTATCTATCTATCTATCTATCTATCTATCTATCTATCTATCTATCTATCTATCTATCTATCTATCTATCTATCACACTTTTTCAGTTTGATCTATCTATCTATCTATCTATCTATCTATCTATCTATCTATCTGTCTGTCTGTCTCTCTATATCTATCTATATCTGTCTGTCTCTCTATCTATCTGTCTGTCTGTCTATCTCTCTCTATATCTATCTGTCTCTCTATCTATCTGTCTGTCTGTCTCTCTATATCCATCTATATATATCTGTCTGTCTGTCTCTATATCTATCTATCTTTCTGTCTGTCTATCTGTCTGTCTCTCTCTAAATCTATCTGTCTATCTATATATCTATCTGTCTGTCTGTCTCTCTCTATATATATCTGTCTATCTATCTATCTATGCAGGTTTTTGGAATAGATGTTAGTGGTATAGTGGTATGATCGTAATGTAGTCATGCTCGGTGTTGCTGCAGCCATTCCGTGTTGTGTGTTGATGGGACCACATTTAGGAAGAGAGAGCATACGGAATTTCATTGGTTCAGGTAGAGTTGGTGGGTGGGGCTAGAATACCCCAGTGACGACTGTGTCACAATGTGCGTCAAAATCTCACATTTCAGAATAGTAACCTTGAGGGAGCGGGTAAATGGAGGAACTATTTCTCTCCTGCATGAATTTGATATAACATTACTCAAAGTTTAACACACACAAACCCACGCGCACACACATCCATACTCAAACTGTCAGTATTGTAGCAGCTGTATACTTCTCTTCCAGTCCATGCAAGCAAGTGTGTGAGTTCTACTACAGCTCTCTGTCTGACCTTGACTTGTTCATTGAATCTGCAGGGGACGGCTACATCTCTTGGGTGCTGTAGCTGAGGAAACAGGTGTAAGTGTCTCCAGGTTCAGGATGACTCATCACATGGACATACAGAGAGACATCTATTCCTTTTTTTAAATATTCAAATACATGATCTTGTTCATTCAAACCTTTTATGTCTTCTTAAAAAGACTTAAAGGATGTTAAAATAATTCACAATCAATTGAATACTTCGTATCTGTTTCAGAAGTGTGTCTGTCTGTTCTGTCCTGGGAATCACAAGACCAACAGGATCTAGGACGCACACAACGACACAAACATGCACCTGCATATACAGGTAGACCTGCATAGACATATCCTGTCTTGTCAGTCTAAGTCTCAATAGTATGTATCCAGGCCTGTGTGTTGTGTTAAAAATGAATCAGTGGAACATGGACAGCTACTGGTCAGTTAAGCAGCTCTTCTCATCTCTCTTCCAGTCTTTCTGCATCACTCATTCTGTCTCATAGCCTTACCTCGTCTGTTGCTCTGCCCACTTGAGTGACAGTTAGCTGATTCATCCAGACTGCTGTATACTGAAATAATTGGCCAGAAAGCGCTGTTTAGACCAAAGGAATGAGTGACAGACAGTATGGCAGAGTGCTGTGAACATTTGTGCACACGATATTGGAATGGAAAGATGATCAAAACAATAGAAGGTAGAAACGGGAACGGAGGTGTAGAGCACTATATTAAACGCTGGCCAGAAAAACAGTGTACTGAGTGAGAGCATGTGTGTGCGAATGAGTCACCAGCCGCATCACCTCGATCAGACCATGCTGTGGTGTGTGTGTCACCTATAGGTAAAATGACGAATGGATAAATGCATATGCGATAAGTGTATGTCAAAAAGGACATCAAGGGTATAGTTTTCTCTGTCAGGATTCATTTAGGACAGACAACCCTTTTTTTTTTAAAGGGACCTATATTATGCCCTTTTTTGAAAGCTTTGATTTTGTTTTTTGGGTCTACTAGAATAGGTTTTCATGCTTGAATGAAAAAAACAACATTATTTTTCACATATTTTACATTGTTGCATCACCTCTCTTCCCTGTCTTTCAGTACCACGCTGTTTAGTTATTTATCCTTTATTTTACCAGGATAGTCCCATTGAGATAAAAATGTCTTCTTCCAGGGATTCCTGGCCAAAATGGCAGCAAAAAAAGTTTCATATATACAATACAAACATAAAACTCAAAATCTTACATAAAATTTTACCCAGCACAACAAAAGTTACTTTACAAAACATGCACACGTTTCCTTTAAATTGGTCGATAAGAGATTTTTTAAAACGTTTAAAGAGGGGAGAGTTTTTATCATTATTATACTCTGCAGATCATTCCATAACCAGGGAGCATAGGAAGAAAAGGCAGGTACTCTAAGAACCTTTTTAAAGCAGTTTTGCTCTAGATCTAGTGCTATAATTACAGATGCAATAAGATAATAGACGACAGATATAAGTTGGTAATTTTCCCTACAATGCCTTAGCAATAAACATCAACATGTGTATTTTTCTCCTTTGAAACAAAGAAGTCCAACCCACCAATTTATACAAGGTACAATGATGAGTGCGTGAAGAGGCACTCATCACAAAGCGTAAGGCAGCATGGTATACACAATCTAATTTTTTTAGCGACGATGATACTGCATGCATATAAATCAGATCTTCCGGTCTCTATAAAGCCCTTCCTTTTGAAAAGCGCAATGTGGTCTGATTAGTTAGCTGGACCAGTGTGTGATTGATTGGTCGCTTTGTGCATGGTTTGGAAATTAGTTTCAACACACTACTAACGCAACTCAACGATGCCTTGCACCCCCCCCCCCCCCCCCCCCTTTTTTTTGCATATTCCTTATTTAAATAAGGGGTATTGTGACATGTATGTTCCCAGAAGAAAAATGCATTTTCATGTTTTAATTTTTAAGCAATCGATGCTTTAAAATGAAACCATGAAAATGCATTTTTCTTCTGGGAACATACATGTCACAATACCCCTTATTTAAAGAAATTACCCCAGAAATTAATTCGGAAATTATGGGCCTTTGAAAATAAAGACAGTCCAAAACCGTCATATCCAATTAAACCTATTTAAAATCTGCTTAGACTAAATATCCGTCATGCAGTGCAGGGCAAAACAAACACAGCCCACAACTCTTCACTTACTCCAGATCTTACAGTAGAATTAGTTTACTTTATTGTAATGTCTAAACATAGCTGAATGGTATCTGCAGAATTTTCTTTATTCCATGTGACTGTTAACTAAAAGAGGAGTGTTAAGGACAAGCACTCTCCCGAGAGCCTTCTAAGATGTGTGTTCACACATAGAATATATTTTATTTTCACTTTTAGCGTTTTACAGTGCGTGTGATTTAACACTCTTTCACTGTGAAACCTGCATAAGCACAAACACACGGGAAAATGTGATTTAAAGAACTATATTTTATGTGTGTGTTTTTATCACAGCAGTTAAAAGACCCATTAGTAAGAAAGCAGTTAGTCAGTTCATCAGTGCATTAGACAGCAAGGTGCCATGAAGAAATTGATGATGACATCAAACCTGAAAAACCAGCAGGTATCATAATGTGATCTCTCACTTACCGCAAAACATACAGTTTTAAAGCTTTGAATGTATTACAACAGCATATTCAAATGAAGAAAAATGTGGTTAAGCACAAAAATAATCTCAGATTATCATTTCTTCAAAATATTACTCCATAATTAGACACAAGCACATCAGAGGAAAGTTTGCACCTTTTTTCCTGTTTCTCCGTCATTTTTAAGCTGTCTTCTCATCCTCTCTCTTTCTCTCTGTCATCACTCTCTCTAACCTAAGAGCTTTACTTCCCCTCTGTCACCTCTGTGTGACTAATCAAATCTACAGAGGAGGTGTCTACACAACAGGAGTGAAATCAATAATCAGGCCCATGAGGTGCATTGGGGAGTCAGGCCACCATGTGTGTATGTGTGTGTGTTTTCGTGTGGGTATATATATATATATGCAACGGTGGGGAAAAGCAAAAAATAAAATAAACTAAACATGATTGGTATAATATTTATGAACTATATACAATGTAATTTTATGTCTATAATCTAAGTAATATAACGATTTAATATTTAGATTATATATACGTATATAGATTTTTAGCACAACTACAACATATACAAATCTTCTGTTTTTTCTTTGATTAATTTAGGTATTTATTAATTACTTATTACTTATTCATTCTTTTATAATGCTCTGCTCTCTCTTGGAGAACATTTTCAGTTTTGTTCTTAATAAAAATTACTCTCTTTTCTCTGATGTTTTTGCACATGCATGTTGACAGGAGTCCACGGCGCTTTATGACTGAATTCTGTGTCGACGTCTTAATGGGATCTCAAGCCCTCTTGAGGCCTGTCTCTCTCTCTCTTTCTTTTAATGAGATTTTACAGCCAGCCTGTGTCACCCTGCCATGCTGCAATAGGGGTCTGATGAGGAACAAAGGAGTCCTCATGGCTCAGTGTATGGGGCACACACCTCCCACTTCTCTCTTTCCCTCTGTTTCCTCTCTCTCTCTGTCTCTTTTCCTCTCTCTTTCCCCCCTCACTCTGTTGGTTCCCATCTGGTGAAGGGGTATTGTGAGAGCTGAGTAAATAAAGCCCAGTCTGGCAGCATTAACACACACACACACACACACACACTTTTATACCCACCACCACACACAAAGAATGACTCCACTAATTGATTGCTAATTCTCCCCCTCTGTCGTTCATTTTTGTAATTCTGTCATTTGTATGAGGAAAAGTTATCATGTTTTGAATAGGCCTATAACTATAAAAAATTATATTTGCTTTACTGGGGAAAATATTTGTTGAGCAGTTTGCAGTTTTACTGCGCTTCAAAACAATAAAGAATTCCACAAAATGTTTAAAAACATACATAAGGTGTTAGTATTGCATTAAATATAGTTTACTGATTTACACAACACAATGCCCATTTTATATGCGCTGTCTCCACTGTCTTGCACCTCTGTGGGACGCATGTCTCATTGTGGACTGGTAGCCAGCTCTGTTTAAAGGTCAGGCTTCTCCCCTGAGTCCCTCAGTCGCTCTCTCTCCTCTCTGTCATTCAGATGATGGTGAGGAGCGCCGCTGCTTATAGAGGTGCACAATTTACCACATCAGTTAATGGCTGATAGAGTTAGAGGGGGAGTTTTTTAGTAACGATTGAAATTTGATATTTAATTGTGCATGCTCATTTCCCCTATTTGTACATTTATATTACTGTACATTTGCAGTCGCCTAATACTCACTTAAATTAATCTTTTAAAACACGAGTGTTAAAAGCAGTCTTTAACAATTGTCAAAATGAATATTCTTTTTTTAAACTACATTGCCACAATGCCTAAATTTGCTCATCACATTTAAAACAATTGATTTTAGTGATTTATTTTTTATTTATTTGGGCAAAAATAGTATAAAAAAAATTATGACTGCTTATCAGTTTCAGCCATAATATTAAAATATTAATCATCTTATTGGTATTGCCCAGAAAAAAATCCTATTTTTTTTATTATTTACTATCCCTAATTTCCTGATTATACACTTTGCAGAATAGAGTTATTAGAAACAGGATCATTCATGATCTTTTAGTCTTGCTAATGCTACAAGACTCCTCATGCGATGCATTAAAATGATTAAAAAAAATAGTGTGTTAAAATGTTGATCATTCTGTAACAGGATTCATCAGATGTATCTGTTGAATTATGTATAGCAGCAGATATTCACGTCCATGATCTGCTGAATTCCTTCAGCAGCTGTAATGGCTTCCCCTTTCTGTATCAAGACTTCCCCCGCCCACAAGATTTCCTCTTCCAGCACCTGAACATGATGTGAATCTTGATCACAGGAAATGAATATGAGGCAAAAACCCACCCAAGGCTATAGAAACACACACACACTCCTGCAGTCAGGTGGTTTCTAAAGGGGGAACTGAGGGGGAAAGCCCAGATTCTCCCTCTGCTTTTTAAAATGTATATGTTGAGTTGAACAGTTACACTTGTCAATAGGGTTTGAGATAGTGCTACACATCACCACATATCACTTGCCACTTAAACAACAACTACATAAAAATTCCTTTCCATTCGCTTATATGTTCCTCTGCTGGGATAGACGAGATTTTAATGACTGTGGAATAATTGATGAGGATACTGAGAGCTGGGCCAGTGGGGGAAGGGACTTATTCGGTTTTAATATGAGAGCTCATTCATTCACTGTTTTTCCCCTTCACACATGAGATGGATTACATAGACATCTACCCTCACCTCTCCCTCCTTCTCCCAGTGGAGAAAGAAACACTGTATGCGCCAACCAGTCGCCTGCCCCATGTCCATGAGGGGATCAGGGGATATTTATGGGTTGAGGCGAGTCTTCAGGGTCCTCATACAGGCCCCTGTCATCAAAGAGTGATTCCAGTCTCACTACACCACCCCTCCACGTCCCAAGAGACCACTGTAACACCTGCCCCCCAATTGTGGATGCACGCCCACCCCCACCCACCAACAAAAACACACACACAAGCAAACACACACATGGGATCATGTTTACTTCTAAATAAGTATTTACACATGCTAATATTTAGTTATTATGCCAGTATAGTCTGTGCACGTTCTTGTATTTATTCTCAGTGTGACATTAGAACAGAGAAGCTTGAATGAACACTAAGTGAGAAGGGCGTGGACTGCGATCTGTGCTGGACATCCATGACGGTTACGGCTGAGAGAACCAGAGTAAACACATGTAATAGGGTCACAAGTGATGTCTCATTGTGGTTGTCTAATTAGCAAAAGCAATAGCTCGACATGATCAACCTGCTTACAAATGAGTTGTCAAAAGGAAGACTAGTTACTTTATTCTTGGGTATGGTTTTTCATTCATATTTTAAAAACGTATTATTATTATTATTATTATTATTCATTAAACCATTTTAAAGTATTATTATTATAGAAGTATTCAAATAAATAAACACAGTATATTATTGTAAAAGTTACTAATTATTGCTATTGTGCTATTATTAAAGTCTTCACCTTTGCGTGCTTTAAATCAATATTTCAGTGAAAATAGTAATCTGTGCATCTTTGTTTTGTGGCATTTGAACAAAAACTCACTCTGAGCAATTACACATCCACACTCAATTGACAAGCTTTCAATTACGTTCACCAGAGTGTGGATGTGTTTCTTCAGTCAATCTGATATTGTAAATCAGCTGCTTAAAGAAAGGTTATCCAATTAGTAACTGATTTACACAATGTACGAGAAAGGGCAAAGCTGGACAGACTGTGAGGGTTTCCACAGCGGGACTGGAGCTTGCCTTTGACTGCTGTAGTGAATGCACAGGGCCACTCGGCTGTGTTCCAGGTTGTGGAGAATGTTTGTGACATCTGAGCATATGAACCTCGTAAGTCTACAAATATCCTTTTTCCTTTGCTGCATACTTCAATATAATAGCTAAATAATGATCTCCCCATTACAAACCATTGACTAGATAGATAGGTCGGTAGGTAGAATGAATATCATACACCAAGACAAAAAATACTGCTAAGGTCACAATCTCTAAAGCTAGTGTGAAGGACATTGTCTGCGCGTGTCTGGCAGACGAGTGTCTCATTTGCACCTCTCTTACTGTGTGGTGTCCTGCAGGGATGCGGATGTGTCTGAATCAGAGGACTGAGGCTGAAAGTACTGGCATAGGCTCAACCAGACTTAAACTGACCATGCTCTGCACCTAATCTTAGACCATACTTTTGTTAAAGTTCAAATGTTTGAACTTGCCACTGGATGCTCCAAATTATGAAATTCTAGACTTAATGAATTTATACTATTAAAAATATTCATTAAAAAAATGAATGCTTTTTTATCTGTTTGCTAATGATGCACAACATTGTATTTCGGAGGGCAGTGGGTTTTCTGAACACATCCTCTAAACAGCTTCTAAGTGCAGCCCCTCCTTCCAGCCTCCATTAGGAGGTTTGTGTGCTCAATAGGTCTTGCTGATCTCGAGGGGCCCTTACATTGATTTTACTAGAGCAGGGAAGGGACACAGATGCTATATGGGTGACAGATAACCAATGTTGGGACTAAAAACTTAGATATGATTTACCAACTTGCAGACACACAACAGGTGGACGAAGTACATTGTGCTTGACGACTATAATCAGACACCAACATATTGGCAGTAAATTTTCCACAATTTTAAGTAAGGAGTCTTTGGCCTCCAAAGCTTATTGGAAAGTAAAACAACACAGGCGAGTACAATTTTGTTATAATTTTATATAAAAAAGGCTATATAGAGCATTTCAATTTCACATCAACAAACCTCTCCATTTACAGTAACACAGCAAAAGGAAGCCATATATCCACACTTTACTCATAGGCAGGAAACAAGAATAAGGTACCTCAAAATCATCAGGCAAATTACTGTCATTTTTGAAGATATTTGAATACCTTTACACACAATCCTTGTGTCACAGAATATTGCAACAGTAGTGGGAAAATGCAAGGAGGAAGAGGAAAGAGGGGAGCAAGGGAGCGCTTCTCTAGCCACAGACAAAACACAGACCAGAAACGATGGGGAAGGACAAAAAGAGAGGATTAACGTAAAAGATACCCGACAACAACATACTCTCAAAAAGCAACCACTGGCAACCATACAGGACGACTACAGAGGTGCGGCCACCTGCGGAGCTGAGGACCCCGGTAAGACTTTCGCCCGGCCGGGAAGCAGCTGCAGGTGACACTTAAGAATCATTCTCTTCTGGTGAGTGGGTCCAGCACACAAACTCTCAAAGAGAGTTGCACTGGACTCTTACTAAATCTAAATATATTTTCATATATATATATATATTTATATACTTTGACAGTAAGTAATTGTTTAATCTTTTCTTTTTATTTTAATTGTCTTCACAAAACATTTAAACCAAAATGATTACAGTTAAATGTGCTAACTTGTTACATATTTTTGGGTGAAGTGACTGCTAAGGAACTGTTACCATGGCTTTATTGCTTTGTACATTGAATATGGTCATTACCTGCTGCTAGGACTGTGTCAGCCCTTAGACAGGTTCTCCCTTGTTTTCCCAATGGACACTTTTCCCCCATCCCAGCTAAAATCCCACACTACAGGTTACCTTTGGTTAATTGTGCAAAGAAATTGACACGTCAGTAACAGTTTTGTAAAGAAAAAGAACATAGTTATAGTAAAATAAAAAACAACATTTACAAAAACTATTTTAACCCATGCATAACTAACATTCACAGATGTCAAAATGGCATGGAGTTAAAAGAATGGAATGGAATTTAAAGAGTCTTGGAGTTTTGACACCCTGTGCTTTTGCTTTTTGTTGCTTTTGCGATAATGTTCCCAGGCATTTCCAATTATTTAAAATCGAACCCCTTCCCATGTTTCATCTATTACACCAGACACCAAATAGAACAGCTCCATCCAATTGAAACAACCTGCTGAGCTTAAGAAACATTTTTTGTTGCTTTTATGTCATCTAAACAACTGTGCTTTTTTTTCTCTGCAGTGTCAAAGACCAAAGTCCTCTTTAATCTCTCAGAAATATGAATTATACGATGGACAAGTAACACATAATGAGATATAAACACTCACTTTGTGTGCTGTTAAATGGCATTGTCCAGCTCCCTTAGTGCAATCAGAAAAAAGACAGTGTAAACCTGTTGCTTGGTTGGAATTCTCTATAGCAGTTTTTCTCCATGGATAAGATTCATTATCTGAGCCTTAGTTCTGGAAGCCAGTTGCCCGACTAACTCTAAAGGCTTCTTTATGTTGCAAAGGCTCAGAATAATGGGGTGAAAAACTTGTGATGCACGATTGCACTTGAAATGAAGTTACTCTACTTTTTATTACATAGAACATTTACAGTCAGCCAATTTTGATATGGAATTCCCCCTTTGTATAATTGACACATTTAAATCCATATTTAAATGTAGGATTTCATCATTTCAATTTGAGCAAACGTAAAAATTCTTATGGTTTTGTACATGTTAATCGATAATCTTTTTTCAGGGCTCACAGACCCTACAAAATCTATCATATATTTTTATACTGTGCTGTATGTAGAGTGGCTCAAAAAGTATCTGGATGTTTAAGTCATAGCTGAAATGTATAAATGTCATTACATTAGCTCTTTTTTTTAAAGCTAAACATCTTACAAAAACAAGTTTGTTAGGTTTGATGATATAACGGTATATCATTTACATTATATATAACTACATATATATATATTTATGAAGAGACTTCAAATGGACACTTCATACATCCACTAAAGAAAAGCTGATTTGTTGCAGATTGCACTAGGTTTGATATCTTTTTATTTAATGCAATGGCATTTACACGTTTTCAACTGTGACTTGTGAAGTTTTTTTGAATACTTTTTTGCACCACTGTATGTTTATGTTTGTGTATGTCTGTGTGTGTGTGTGTGTGTGTGTGTGTGTGTCATAGTGTGTATTTGCAAGGTCTAGGAGTAATCCCCACCCTGCCTGTATCCGTAACCCTCTTCTTCCACACCATCCTGTACAAACACCTCTCGTTTATCCCATCCTTCTGCCCATCCTCCGTTCAACTGCGTGGTGGCCCCGTAGGTCTTGGCTGGACCTCCCAGGGCACTGTAGCTCTGGGTGATGTCCCCTGTTTCCTCAGCCAGCTCATCTTCATCAATGAAACCACACTTCTCTTCACTGGTCTGCTCCGGATCTGCCCACGGCTGCTTCTCCCCCGAGGCGAAGATGCCATAGAAGATTACACCGCCATAATGCACCATGGAAGCGATAAGGAACACATACTGCCACTCTTCTCGGGTCTGAAAGGATAAAAGAGTTGTCAAGTATTCATTGACATAAAGAAACCCATCCTGGGAGCTGCAAGAATAACACATGAAATAAACATGCAGTTAAATCTGAGCACTTTTGACAATGAATATGGAGAAAGGTATAACCAAATATGAAAGAATCAAGATGACAAAAACTCAACCTTCTATAGCAACATCAGTTTTCAAGGCATCCAGTCCAAACACATAGTACTAAACACCTAGAATTCAAAGGAAAGTCCTGACAATTCAAAGTGGTCTTACCTTGTGTTTGGTCATGGCACCCACTATAAGAGGACACACCATTCCTGACAGAGTTCCCACTCCATTAGAGATTCCCATGAGGATACTGGCATAACGAGGAGCGATGTCTAAATGATTGACATTGAAACCTGATGGACAATAGAGGTTTAAATTTTATTAACATCTTACGAAAAGTGAAATAACTGTAAATAATTCTATTTTTTTTCTATATTTGGCACTGCGTTAATAACAACAAACCAGGGATATTATCATTAAAACTAAAACCATAAAAAAATATTTTCATTACATTAAAATAAACATGAACTGAAATCAAATTAAATAAATAAAAACATTAACTTTATTTCAGCTAGTTTCCAATATTTCTAATTTTGTGAAGTACTAAAATAACTCTTTAGTTTTTAAATAATTAAATAAAGCTACAGTATATATAGACATTGAAAAAAATCTACTTTAAAATATGAACAAAAACTATAATAGGTTAGTATAGTGATACTAAAATAACACTGCAACAAAAAACATTACAGAAAGATATTTTCAAACACTCCGTTTCAGTTCTATACTGTTCTGTATCAACACTGCACATTTTTTCAGTATCACTAACACGATGCTGGAGATACAGACTAAATATAGAAAGATACGCCATCTTGTAGAGCGGAGGCCCTCCCTCATTGAGTGCTCTGTCTGGATGTGCTGCCTGTGAGGCTGCTCTCAGGGGACAGTGTGTATGAATTATTTAAAAAGTCCACCAAAACCACTTATTCCTTACAAGCTGCAGTGGAGGAAGAATGTGTTTGAGTGAAAAAAGGAGAACAATGGTATTTTGTTACAAATAAGGCATTATTTGCAGTCTTCCCTGGCTGCATATGGTTGCTTTTTATTGCTGCTTTTTCTTGTCATTGTTGTGTATAAATGGCAGGTTTGCATGGGAAATGATTAAATCAGACATATTGTTTCCCCAAGGACTTGCCTGATATTGCAAATCCACTGAAGCCGACAGCCAACACAAGGAATGAAATGGCCACCCCTTTACTGTGTGAGTAACCAACAACCAATAATAGAGTGGCCTCCATCCCAAAGCCTGTGAAAGATAAAAACATGTGGATAAACAATTCACTAAGTTAAAATAGACAAATAAAATGACAATAAAAATATATTTAGAGGAAATGCCGAAAGGGAAAACATGTGAAATATTTAGGTTGATGAAAAATTCTCATTTAACTAGTTCACATGGATTTAACCAAAATTCAGCCATGTAGGAGCTATATGGCTCTGTGTGTGTACCTGCAATAGGCTCCACTCACCTCCGCAGTTCATGATCTTCCGAACTGTTGTAGTTGACAGGATGTTTTTGGCGCGAAGGTAATCAGCTAACTGTCCTCCAATGGGTACGATAATGGTCATCACCAGATGGGGCAGGGCTGACAGCATGCCAACCTGAATAAGACAGCAGCCATCAAGCTCTAGATTAGCTCAAGACTAGATTTTACTTCAATTTACATGGTGACAACCATTATGAAATAGTTAATTACATGTTACACAATTACACATACTGGATAAAAAAACAAAACAATTGACATGCAACATTACTGTAATATGCAAGGCATCACTATTAATTAGTATGTTAATTCTACAACTAGATGCAAATACATGATTTCAGGTTTAACTGTAGGAAGTGAGGAAACACGAGCAAAATGAGATGCAAGCACAGACTTAAATCACCAATAAATGACTACTGAATAATTCATCATGAACTATTCACAATGAATAATTCATCAACCTATTTCAGACCTTAGGGAATGACAAAGGTCACCCATTTACTGATATACAATGGAATTATAGTCAAAAATCATATGCAACTTAGATACCAAGGCTAACCATTTTGATCCAATCGCTGATTAAGCAATTGTTAATTTTTTAATCAATCATGCATTTTGTATAAAACCAATACCAATTTAAATACATGCAATATAAAGGGTAAACCGAAATTACCTTGCTAATCTCAAAGCCAAACACCTCCTCAAAGTATGCAGGCTGGCTGATGAGCAGCAAGTAGAAGGTCCAACTCCTGCAGAAGTTGGCCACAATGATTGCATAGACAGGCATAGATGTGAAAAATTTCTTCCAAGGTGTCTTGAATTTCTGTAGGAGAAATTAGTATCGCAGCTTACTGAGTGAAGTGTTACAATAATACCCATACTGATAATGATTGTATCTGTCATGTCTTGAACATTTGAGATTTTTTGTCAGTACTGATGTTCTCTAGGAGTGCATGGCATTTACACCAAAGAAATCAAAGTATTAGCTGACTGACATTTTATAGCAACAAAACAACTAATGTGCAAGACTTCTCTTATATGTATTTGATATGTTAAAGATTTAAGATTAGATATCACCTCATATGGTGACACTGAATATATCGGCCTCTACCTCAAAATCTATAAGACCACAATAGATTAACAAAATAAGTTTATACTTTAAAGGCAACACGTTTTGGTGGCCACACATTTATCTCCTGATGTTTTTCAACACATCCTGACTTAAAAAAAATCCGTTAATATGCTTTTTCAAATATTACATTTTATGTAAAAAGGTTTCATGTAAAAGGTCTGCAAAGTTTAAAGATCAAAATGCACAACACATAACATGATTGTCTCCTAAAAGAAAGAGTTGATTCTGAACTGCCGAAATGAGTCATCATCAGCAATTCCAGGGTAAGTTTGTAACAAATTTGCATAATGCCAGCCTATGGTCTTCATTGACGCGAACAATGTCTACTTAGTACTTTGGCCCACCCTCGAACAATGTAGTTGTAGCTGAGAATGTCGACATGTCGAGAAGACACTGTTTTTTTGCTCTGTAAATCCACTTTGCATGCTCTTCCAAAGGATGAGGACTTAAAACCAATGCCATTGTTACTGTTTATATATGCAAGTGCCGAGGAAGTCTCTGGAGCTAAAAATCAGATTTGGTCATGGACGTTTCATTTCCAACATCTGCTGTAAGCAGTAGACCAATCACAACAGACTGGGACATCTGACCAATCAGAGCAGAAGCTCTCAGAAAGGAGGGTTTAAGAGAGAGTGAATCCTTTATCAAGACATTTCAAACACTGTGAAAAAAGTGCAATATATATATTATGAGAAAATTAAAGTGTTTTTTGACCATGGATGCATGTAAACCTATTGTAGGAGTAAAATAAAATGAGGAATCTTTAAAATAGCATAATAGGGGAAATTGAAATAATTCTATGGTTTCATTGACCCTCTATCAAATTGCAAATCACTCAAAACAAGTTTTAAACTACAGCAATGTCATCATTTTGTTCACAGTAACTGCAATCAGGGGTTTCTCTCTCCATCAAAGCTCCCAATCTTAAAGAAGGTCAAAAATCTTAAAACAAAAAATATCCTATTCTTGTGCCATTTATTAACCAGAAGTCAAAATAAATAGACAATGGCACATTATGCTGTTAAGGCCCTTGCATACTGAGTCCGAAATTTTCGTATGCGTTTTTTCGTGTTCGTGATTCGGTGGCTCTGAATTGTCAAAACACCATTCAAACACCATTCAAACTGCTTGCTACGGATGCGAAAAACAGAAAATCGAACCCGATCCGATTTTTTTAATGACGGACGAAAGTTTCGGAGGCAGTGCACAAGCGTGATTGACATAACGTGAGGTCGTATGCATTTTTTAACGAGCGAAAATTGCGGATGCGAGTGTGCAAGGGCCATTAATCTCGACAATCTTTCAAAGCACAATCATATGAATTAGATTTGTGTCAAGTAACAACTGAGTATTATAATTACAGATAATTATAAGAGTGATGTTTATAGGTTTGCATGAGAGGGGAAGTTATTCCATTAGTCAAACCATCTCTTTTTAGGACTTGAGTCCTTCAGTCAAGCATTTTGTGCTGTGATATTTTTTTCTGAGCCATATCCAGCTAGAAGTTTGGAGTATGATTATGTTTGGGGTCACTCACTTCTGCAGGTCCTAGCAGCTTAGCGCTCTCTCCGATACTCTCCTCAATGAAGCAGCGTTCTTCAGCAGTGATGGTGGGATGTACAGCTGGGCTCTCATATGACACCAAGATCCAGAACATATACCAGAACATCCCAAAACACCCTAAAGAGAAACAAAGAATTCATAGATGTTGATCTTAAAACAAAACATCATAAAATGATGTCAGAAAAGAAGCAGACAGGAAGATCAGCTGACTGAAAACTCCTCATATAACTAAATGGATTACAGTTCATTGCTTTCCAGACAGAGCGTGCTAATTCTTGGCGCAGGGACAGGCAGATTCAGTGTCAGTGCAGAGGATAGACACAGGAAAAATCAATACTCAGCATCAGTACTACAGAGTTGATCCATACTACACTTACTAAAATACACTCATCAAGACCGTTAAGCACACTCATACAATTATGCTTTGCACAATAACCATGGCTCATACAGTGGTGCACACACAAACCACTCTTACCATAGACATAGAAAACAGATGACCAGCCAGTGTACTGCACCAGGATCCCAGCTAGAGGCATGGCAATGACAGCTCCAGCATAGGAACCTACAGAACGGAAGAGGATGAGGGCCACGTGAGAGCTCAAATGGAGCCAAAAACAGCTTCAACTCTGGCAGCTTCAAATCGAAATCGCTGAATACATGCATTAAAACAACACAGGAAAATACAGTCCATGCATAAATAATGTTTCCTAGAATTCTTGAGGACAAACAACAAATGTATCTTTAAAGGGTTAGTTCACCCAAAAATAAAGATTAAGTCATTAATTACTCACCCCCATGCTGTACCAACCCCGTAAGACCTTCGTTCGTCTTCGGAACACAAATGAAGATATTTATGATTAAATCTGAGAGGTGCATGACTGCTACATAGGCTCCCTAAGGGAATGACACCGGACGGCCCAGAAAGTCATTAAAGAAAATGTTTAAATATTCCATGTCACAACAGTGGCTCAACTATAAGTTTATCAAGCGACGAGAATACTTTTTGTGCGAAAAAACAAACAAAAATAACGACTTTATTCGACTATTCCTTTTCTTCCTTGTAGGCCTGAAACGAGACTTCAAGAGATTTCCACGACGCGCACGTGCGAGAACTTAACTGAAGTAGTTGAAGGAGATCGCAATTCTCGCGCATGCATCGTGGAAATCTCTTGAAGTCTCGTTTCAGGCCTACAAGGAAGAAAAGGAATAGTCGAATAAAGTCGTTATTTTTGTTTGTTTTTTCGCACAAAAAGTATTCTCCTCGCTTGATAAACTTATAGTTGAGCCACTGTTGCGACATGGAATATTTAATCATTTTCTTTAATGACTTTCTGGGCCGTCAAGTGTCATTACCTTAGGGAGCCTATGTAGCAGTCATGCACCTCTCAGATTTAATCATAAATATCTTCATTTGTGTTCCGAAGACGAACAAAGGTCTTACGGGGTTGGTACAGGATGGGGGTGAGTAATTAATTACTTAATTTTCATTTTTGGGTGAACTAACCCTTTAAATTTTAACATGCACACAATAATGAGGCAACTAAACAAAATATAATGACACACGATTTTCTTTACTATCCACTAATCTATATTTGCTCGAAAGAGAATAAAGATGTAAATTACCACAGAAAGAGGTTGTGGCTAGACGGCTTCTTTCCAGTGGAGGAGCCCATTTACTCCAGATCCCATGACAGGCTGGGTAGGTCACACCCTAAATAACAATAATACTACACATCAGGTTTATATTACAAATAAATGTGCTTCAGATTATTAATTTTTGTTTTAAATTATAAAACATTACATCACATAAATCAATTTAAATGCAAATTAATATTCCATTTGTTATAAATAAAAGAATAATAATAATATATATATACATTGTTGTCATGATGGAAGTAATCTAGTTGTCTATTTATAGGCACATGTGCCTCTACAGATCAATACAGGCAGCTGTACTAAAGACAAAGCCTGGGTTACTTTTCTCTCAGAATATCCTCAGGCCATATTGTTACAGGACCATGGGTTTAGGAAGAATCCCACAAATGGCTTTTTGAGAAAATATCCACCAAAGGCAAGAGCCCAAATTTTAGATATGAATACCTATAGAAGGTTATGATATTAGATCGTTATTAGCAAACAAGCAATTAGAATGAAATGAGAGAAAATCGTACTTACCTCTACAAGCCCTTGTAATATCCTGACGAATATGACGCAACCATAGTGAGCACGTGCAGCTGAGGGGATGAACATATTCAGTGTGGACGTGAGGAAAATGGCTGCGCCGAAAACCCTGAATAACAGATGGAAACATGGTTGCATTATAGACCATTAGATTATAGAATGCAAAAAAAAAAAAAAAAGTGAATTATTACATTATTTCTAGTGTGTAATACGGAGCCCGGGAAGTCACCTGTGGGGGAAAAAAAAACAATCCGTGGCGACGGTTTTGCAATCCGTCCCCTCAGTTTATAAACTGTAACGTTAGCTACTCACGAATTCTTAAACTGTTCCCTCGGTTTAACAATTCGTGCCCACGGATTAATAAACCGTACCCACGAGTTCCTAATCCGTGCTCTCAGATTTGTAAACCGTGCCTTTAGTTTTTGCAATCTGTACCCACAAATTCATAAACCGTGTGCCCACGCTTTCGCAATCCGTACTCACGGGTTTGTAATCCGTACTCACGGATTTGTGGCCCCTCCCCCAGTCTGTGCCGCATTCTTCAACCAGGCCTCCTGTTTATTGCGGGATGCATTGCATTGTGTTTAACCTAATTTTTTTAAATGGATAATTTCTTGGATTTTCTAAAAAAAAAACTACAGTTAGGCTACTTGTATTTTTAAAGTCCATTTTTTGGGAGGAAAAAGCTCAGTATAGAATAAGCAAAAAAAAAAGACTTCACATATTAAAAAAAGAAATATACCGGTATTACACAAACACATTTCCAAAACTGTAAAAGGTTAGGTTATATAAAAATAAAACATTCATAAATGATTTTATGATAAACATAATGTCTTCAGTGAACTCATGTATAGTAATAAACGCAAATAAATAAATTATCATTATTTTTTTATTACATTTAGGCTACATAGGCCTATTTAGAAGACGATTTTATCCAAAAAAACAGAACAAATCAATTCGTCAAATGTCAGTCATAATACAGGTTAGACAATAATAATACAGGGCTAAGATTATCACAAATATACACAAGTTTTTGACGCATCCAAGTGTTTGTGCGCAAAAAAATAAATAACATTGACGTATTTTCAAATTTTTGTTTATGACTTTTTGCCCCTTTATTAAACATTTACAATATTCGCAAATTAATATGGAAAAATTTCGATTTTACTTTCTAAAATCAAATTAGAACCTGGAAATTATATTTTCCCGCAGTGCTAAATGAGAAGAGCCATGTCTTTGGAACCATACAGAGAGATGATTTATAGGTGATTTATAGCCTAATCAATGTGTCTGAAAAATAACGAGAGATTTTTATTGTTTAAATAAACTGTTTTCTAGTGTCGGCTAAACACATTTCAATCTCCGCTGTAAAGAAGAAATGCACCTTTCGGATTATATAATCAGACGGTATATTTGCTTTCGATTCGAATTTGTTCGTTTAAAAGTGGACATTTCAAGCTTTAGATATAGGCTATTGTTTCAGTTCATTTATGAGACGCGCTCCGGAGATCATGAAAGCGCGCCTGTTTTATTTTATTTTACAAAAGCACAACGTTTTCTTGTTATTGTGAGTTTACACAAATAAAAGCAGTTGCGAATGATGTATTATTTTTTTCTGTATGACCAGAAATGATAGATTATTTTAAGTTGTTTCCACTGTTGATAGGAAAATGCAAGTGTTTGCGCGGGCGCCTCCGTGCCATGCAGTGCGCGCTCCGCACAAACACTTGGATATGCGTCAAAAACTGTGTTTATTTGTGATAATCTTAGCCCTGTATTATTATTGTCTAACTTGTATTATGACTGACATTTGACGAATTGCTTTGTTCTTTTTTTTTTGATAAAAGAGTCTTCTAAATAGGCCTATAGCCTAATAGAAAATAATGATAATTATTATTATTTGCGTTTATTACTATAAATTAGTTTACTGAAGACAGTAATATGTTTATCATAAAATCATTTATGAATGTTTTATTTTTATATAGGTCACCTAACCTTTTACAGTTTTGGAAATGTGTTTGTGTAATATTTCTTTTTTTTTATAGCTATGTGAAGTCTTTTTTTGCATATTCTATACTGAGCTTTTTCCTCCCAAAAATGGACTTTAAAGATACAAGTAGCCCAAATCTAGTTTTTTAGAAAATCCAAGAAATTATCCATTTTAAAAAATGAGGTTTAAACACAATGCAATGCATCCCGCACCTAAACAGGAGGCCTGGTTGAAGAATGCGGCACAGACTGGGGGAGGGGCCACAAATCCGTGAGTACGGATTACAAACCCGTGAGTACGGATTGCGAAAGCGTGGGCACACGGTTTATGAATTTGTGGCCAACAGATTGCAAAAACTGAAGGCACGGTTTACAAATCTGAGAGCACGGATTAGGAACTCGTGGGTACGGTTTATTAATCCGTGGGCACGAATTGTTAAACCGAGGGAAAAGTTTAAGAATTCGTGAGTAGCTAACGTTACAGTTTATAAACTGAGGGGACGGATTGCAAAACCGTCGCCACTGATTGTTTTTTTTTCCCCCACAGGTGACTTCCCGGGCTCCGTAGTTTAAGGCTGTTCTATTTCACCTATTTAATATTTTGGTTTCTTTAAACTCTACTTTAAACAAAAAAAATAGGCCTATAATATAGCCTATTCAAATCTTCTTTCTGTGTAGAAAAAACAACAACAGGGATATTGGTCGCGCAGGGTGAAGGCAGCACCTACTGCCACAGAAGAAATACGGGTTTCCATTTATTTCCAATTTTCCTGACGTCCTGTAGAGCTCAAGAGCCTTTCTCTCACCTCTCTCCCACCGGCACACGCTAATCGGATTGAGGGAGTTCTCCGCCACGAGACTCGCTGATTCTATTAGATCTCAATCACGTCAACCAATAGCCGAAATATGAACTGAGAACTGATGTATAATTTCTGCGACGTCAATTATGTAAAAGACTTGACGTAGGCCTAATGAGTTAATAGAACTACACAATTACACAGCATTTCAATAGGCTATGTCGATCCTTGACATTGTTGGCAAACCATCAAAACAGATGTTTTAGCGAAAACCAATAGTGTCCAATGTTCCAAAATATTTCCAGCTACCGACATGGCAGTTTTATTTTTGATAAATTTGTTGTGTGATATATGAGGCACTGCCAAACCCTCTGGCAGCATGTCTGGGGCTGGTTGCCATGCCCCCCTCATTGAGCAGATTAGACACGGTTCCCCCCGGGACCTCATTAACAGGTGGAGAATGCCCCACAGACAGAGTCTAATCCTACAACTCACACGACGGGTCAGCCTTCAGTCTGCCACTCACGCAACACCGAAACACGAGCGGACTCGTCAACCATAGCAATGAACTCTCTCTCTGAAGCCTTGATTTATTCGTTTGTTTATTTATTTGATTTCCTTTCCCCTTGAAAACTTGAATAAAAAATAGTATTGATCAGGTTTTATAATAATAAAATTAGAACAGTGATGTAGGCTATTAGCCTATATATGCCTTCTTTAATATTGACCATGGCCTTCAAATGGAAACGTTTGAAGCACTTGAGACGTTTTCCAAAACATCGGTATTTTAATAAAAATTTCGTAAGTTAGAGATCTTTCTCCTTTCTTCGTTTTCTGTAACAAAATTGAATCACTATAAACTATAATAATGCATAAAGTTAAGTAATCTATAATAGTCTATAACTAAATTAATTTCACACAAAATGCGTGTCCTCCTTACAAGCCTTTACACAATCAACCAATCAATAAAACAAATCGGAGGTTGGGTTGCACTTGTGCTAAATCAGCTCCTCCCATCATCCTCTTCTTCTTCCAATGACAGATCCAGTAGGCGCTATGAATAACCAAAGTGTCTTAAATAATACAGTATGCAGTCATCACTAGTAGGCTTATTAGCTGAATAAAACGAAGAACGCACCACGGAAGTAGACCTATAGCCAATTCTTGCAGCTCGATTTTGCAAATGCGAATTCGGATATTGCTTATTTCAAATATTTATTTCAATTATGTTTTATATAGGCTAGTCTTATGACTGAAGCCATGTAATAATTATTTCTACTTTTACATTCAATAATGTGTAATACATTTCAAATAGGCTATATTTGTAATAGCTACATTTAACGAAATTCCTTGTTAGGCATTATTTTCGCCCTGCTGTCGTGTTGGGTTGACAAACACCTGGAGATGCGACACTGGCTTCATTTGAACTTGCCAGCTCCTGTTATGTGCAGAAGCTCTGTGCGCGATCTGCTGGTTTGGAAAACGTGGGCGACACCATCTTTTAGTAAGCTAACGGGCGTAAGATGCAACATTAGGGACAAACATCTGTGATCCGTTTAAAACTAAATTATAGAATTTATCAATAAAATAAAGTATTGTTATAGAATATTTATTGTTAGTAAAATTGTTAACAATGGATTAGCATATTAATATTATTTCGTACCATTAGGCTTTTTCCTAAGGTAGCCTATTGCAATGTGGAAATATATCAACCAAATGCGACTAAAAGCAATTAATTACTGAAATAATACTAATATAAATAATAATAACAATAATCTGAATGAATTAACAAATACATATCAGTCTATGTTTCTAAAGCTTTACCTGTTTGCCGCCAGTCTAGAACAAATGTATCCTCCGGGAATTTGTGTCACAATATATCCCCAGAAAAACGAGCCATGGATCATTCCAACTGTTTCCGGGTCCCAGTTGAACTTTGCCTTCTATGAAAGAGTAATACCAGAAATTATCAGATGGCAAATCCTGTCTGTAAAAGGCAAGACAACTAAAATATGAAAATCCTTCAACTAACACGTTTCCACACACCTCTAAAAACAGGTTGAAATATAATATAGCCTAGCCTATGTGATAGCATTCGTTATGGGAAAGATGAACTTTTATTTTTTAAAACATATAGGTTAGCACAAAATGTGTATTGATTATTGTGCACAATAAATGAAATGACAAGAGCCAAAGATTAGTTTCCAGCTGAAGAGTTAATCAATTTGAGGCTGATACAACCAAGGTCATTTTTTTTTTTTTTTTTTGCACGAGTAGCCTACTTGTTTTATAGCCTATATTTTCCAAGCTAGTAGTGGGGCATTCACTAAGCCTCTTTCCAACAAACACAAATTATTGAATTATTCCCTTTATTATTTTTTGTATTTTCATAAATTGATTTCAGACTCTCTCTCTCTCTCTCTCTCTCTCTCTCTCTCTCTCTCTCTCTCTCTCTCTCTCTCTCTCTCTCTCTCTCTCTCTCTCTCTCTCTCTCTCTCTCTCTCTCTCTCTCTCTCTCTCTCTCTCTCTCTCTCTCTCTCTCTCTCTCTCTCTGTGTGTGTGTGTGTGTGTGTGTGTGTACGCTTGTGGGCTGTGAGTGGGGGTGTCACGAAGCTGACGTGAACATATAAAATCCAAGCGTGCCACGCGCACAAACCTCTTTGATGACGATCTTTCCGTTCAGGTGAATGGTGCTGTTGTTCACCATGCTCACTATTGCCACGCCTAAGTTGCACCGAATACCGAAGGAGATGCAGAACCCGAGGCCGCTCATGACGGCGATGATGTAGCGGCGCGGAAGTCCGAAGCACGTGCAGTCGCACAAAGGTGGCTTTTTCTCACTGGTCTGGGAAGGCCGTCCATCCTCGGTCAATTCAATGTTGTCGCCAGGTTTTTGCCTCTTTTCTAGCACTCTGCATATGTCAGAAGAGAGTTGTCAGACTCCTTGAAGGACACTAACGACTGTGGTCCGAATGAACCAATTAATAGGAATTGCATCACTTTTTATTATTGAAGCAACAATCATCGTTACAATTACAAACGCATCCAAATATCATTTTGGCATTTAATTTAATTGAAATATATATTTTTACAAGTAGGCCTACTCTAAACTGCACGGACAGATTTAGACAACAGTTATTGAAAAGGCCTGCAGGAATAGTTTGCATATTTTTTTTTTCACAGATATTTTTACGTAAACTCCACAGGCTTCATGTGCTGCTGTAAAGCGCACTGTATACCGCATTGCAGCATTCCCTTCACCTTCACCTTATTTACATTCACACGGGCTTAGGTCCACTCATATTCACTAACACGATATTAATATTATTAAACCAGTGCCATGGGTATCCAAAAAGAGTTATTTACTTACAGTTATTTACTATTTCATTATTATTAATGAAAACATATGTGCAGATAGATTCAATAAATGAATGTGCAAACACGTAGGAATATATTTGTTTAAAGTAATTAAAAATGTCATAAATTTCGATTCATTCATATGATTTAATTAGCAGATGTGACGGAATTAAATGCATTTTCTTTTTTTGTAATATTTTGCACGTGTAAACTGCATAAAATGCACATGAACTGCATTATGAATGTCAATTCAGTTGTTTAATTTCAGTAGACAAATAAAAGACAATATCCCTGTATTTTAGAAAATACTCATTTTTTCCAGACTACAAAATTTCTATAAGTAAACGAAAAAACTGAAATATGAGACACATGTATGAAATGTAGTGGAAATGTATTTTCAGTTGCGAAAGAACAATTCGTTCCTATGGTCCAGGTGCTCGATCTTTTTCCCCTTTTCATAAAAAAGGCACGCGCACAAAAATGACTCAGTTTCAAGGAGCAACGTTAAATGATTATGGATCAACCGATTTTCTCATATGATTTCAGTCGTGGTCTTTTTTTGCAAGTATGTCAATGATCTCTAAAAAAAGAGAAGAGACACTCAAGGGGATTGAACGATTACTATGCATAAAATAAATGCATTTTAATCGCTGGGTTACAATGACAACCTTTCAAGATAGAAAAACTTGCATGCTTCCATCACCTCCTCCCAAGATTATGCAGAATTACATAATTTTCTGCACGTCTCAGTGAGGCGTGACGCCAAACCCGACCGGGGAAACTCGTTATTGAACAGATCAAACTAGCAACAAATTCGCGCATTTTTTGTTCCGTTATAGCTATAGTTAGAGTTCATATATATTCAGAGGCAGAGCCACAATATGCACATATCTAGGCCTATTCATTTAAAATGACTGAATCAATTGGAAAATGTTAAAATATCTTACTTGTACACGCGCCCCAGTGTCTTCCCCGCTAGTTGCTTCAGCCCCTCTTTGCTGGGCACAAAACCAGGCTCCCTCGGAGTCTCCATGTCCAAATGTGATAATCCCTCGTTTTTACCCCGGTAATGTTAAAGTACCATGTCACTGTGTGAGATGACAGAGCATACCGGACCGATACCCAGCAGATCAATGATTCAGTAAAACAGATGAGGAAAATTCACGAGCGAAGGAAAAAAAATCCGCCTACACAAGAGAGATATCAGAAGTGCCCTGGCTCTGTCTACTCATAATTATAAACTCATAAACTGCCCTGCGCGCGATAAGGGCACGCGATGCCATCTCAGATTTGAGTCAATAAATTAGTATCGTTAGCTTCAAATTGAGTTGGAAATAAAATCGTATTACAACAAATAAAAAACGAGGTAGGCCTATGATCAAATAAGAACTGGTCCAGTTCGTTGTCTCGCACTGTCACTTTTTTAGGTGCAAAGTGACAGTTAAGGGAGGTGAAAGCGTTCAGCACCAAGGTCAGCGACAGTCTCGCGATCAGAGCGGCGCGAGCTCCCGCCGCCACTCCTTTGCCAACTAGCAGTGTGTGCTGCGCGCAAGGCGGATCAATCCCTCAGTGTGCCAGCAGCGGTTCACTGCTTTGGGAGGGGTTGGAGAGGGCGGACAATGTTTACATTCCATTCACATTTTCTTTGATTTTGCCCTTAGATGATCTGATTATGTTCCACGTACGGGAAAATGATAGTTTTTCGATGCGTAGGCTATATGAAAGGCACGTGACGTGACATTCGAAGTTTCTGCATTTGTGCTTTAAAGCCTATTGCTTGTTTTCCATCAAAGGCCGTGCAAGCCTCCTGGGGGCGGTGCTATGGAAACCGAATGAGGGGTGTTTCCCCCCTCCAAGTGCGTGTGCTGGTGTGAAGGAAAAGCGTATTAATAATTCATACATATCTCGCAGTCGCCCTACCTCTCCCTGTTTCACTGTCCTCCACAGCTAAAAATAAATAAATAAAAAATGCAATTGTATGTGCGCGTATGTCAAATTCGAGGCCAATACAGATCATTTAGAATTTTAAGTCTGTTTTAATGGCCGGGAATAATGTGGTTTATGCTGGTGGGGCATTTTCATAAGTTACTAGTAATATTATTTTGATATCTTGATAAATCACAGAGCTCTTCATGGGAAAGTAACTGCGCTGTTGCGACGCTGTGTGCGTCCTTGAAAGAGGCACACAACAGGTTGAACGATGACGCGCTTAGTGAAGCGCAGGCGCCATCTTGTGTTCATTTACCATAATGCAGACAGTGCAGAGGACGCACAACAAGTGCTAACAAGTGTGATATACTTAATCTACTTTATTTTGGCACATTCTCGTCATTGGAGTGCAAACAATAATTTCTTTTAAAACCTTGATTCATGAATATTCACAATTATTATTTTTTTCACACGGCTTTCATATAACTCATTCTGTAAACATTTGTAGGCCAAATAAAAAATACACATACATAAGTATCATTGTCAAAGAAAATAATTAAGGCAAAGGCATGGGTGACGTTCTCATCTGAACACAAAGAAATCCTAACTAAGTGCAATTTTTTTTGTTGATATTTTTAAAATATCCCTGTAACATTTATTAAATATTGTCACAATGGGCACATAGATTATGTTTTGTTTTGAATAAAACTTTTTTTTACAAGTATAGCAACACACAATAATCAGAATAATTCTGTAAACAGTAATTGTATTATCCATAAAAGATCTATGAAAGACAGCATAGATCACTCGACAGGCTAAAAAAAATATAGAGAGAATTTATAACACATTTGTGTGAAATTAACATGTATGGCTCACAAAATGTTCTGTACATGGAAGTCATGTGTAGTTAAATTGATAAGACACTTTCAAACACCTGGGACATAATATTAACATGCTTGCTTGTTTTCAAACCGGTCAAGTCTCTGTAGAGGATGGTTGGCACTGAGTGAATAGTGTTCATCAACAGTGCTACAGAATGTAGTAACCCAAACATCTGGAATCTGGATGGGGCAGCTCAATTATTTTCTCTGACAGCCTGTTTCCCTGAAATAATTTGCCCCATCACTGCTGTAATTTCAATTGCAGTTATCAGGGTGAATATCAAAGTCACTGATGCACGGAGAACTAATGGCAAAAATCTGAACTGATCGTTTGAAGTGCAATTGTGCAGAACTCAATTACAGTGAAATAATATAATGAAAAAAAAAGACTAGTATTCTTCTAGTCATGATTAAAGACAAGAGCTAATGTTCATTAGCCTCAGATATACGATATGTGCAAACATTGACAGAATGAGGTGATGCTTAATGGCTTGAGTTTCTGATTTCTGAAGCATCAGAAAATACCTAGCAAGTCATTATAGAGCTTAAAACACAATCCTTCCACAATCCATCCTTCCAACCAGATAATAAATCAGTTATGTGATTATTCTAAAGCAATAAATACATCCTCGAAGAAAGCTAATAATAATAATAATAATAATAATAACAAAAATATCTACATTTCAATATTACATTGAACAGAATGTGTGGGTAGCAAATTTTCTACAAGGTACAGTATTAATTAAAAGAATATCAACAATAAAATATAAATACTCTCAGAAACATGATAATGCAAGCACTACAGAAATTATGATGCTATTATGTGTTTCAAAAGGGGGGAAAAATGCAGCTGGACAAAAACAAATATTAACTGTTAAATAAAAAATAAAAAGCCCTGACAGATCAGAAAAAGAAGCAAAAAACAAACAAAAAAGACTACAAGTACCTCTTTCACAGTCATACATACAGGGAAAAACATGCAGATCACATCTTCAAAAGAAAAAGGTTATGGCAATAAGCTGGACAGACGTAAAAGCTTTATTGCCTTCGAAACACATTTTCATAAGTCTTTTAATGGTCATATCTGAACATGCTCTCGAGGCAACATGAGGAGCACCAGGCTAAGTTCAAGAGGGTTTGTGGTTTAAATCACTGTGATGTGTCTCCAAGCCTTTCTCCATTGAAAGAGTGTAGTTACACAAGTGCACTCCAGACACGTAAAAAAAAAACACAACGCAGAGGAAACTGTATTGTTCTCCCATAAACCGCAAACAGGAAAAACCCGCAGGTTTGTCTCATTGTTAGGCGGGTCGTTCTTTGTAAAAGTTCTGGCAGTTGTCTGGATGAGGGCAGGCAGTTTTTTTAAAATAAATATTTGAAGGGGGTCCCGAAGATTCGATTCCTCCATGCTTTGCAGTGTACAGTACATTTGATTAGTCCTGAGGGCTCATGGATGTTCAAATACATTCAGAGAGCACCTGGTGTTTACTAGGACTAGAGGGCAGCAGTGAGGCCGTTTCTGTGGACAGGCAGAAACTCTGGCTCAGCTGCATTTTGAGTTTCTCCACTTCGTAGTTGTGCAGGTATTCTTGAACCAGAAAGCGTTCCCGCTTTATACGTGCTTTCACGTCTGACGGCACATCTGGAATCAGCCACGCCACGAAGAATTTCACCACAAATACAACGTGCTGAGAAACGAGGGGAAACAGAGGAACAGTCATCATGTGCACATACTGTACAACCAAGTTTAGACAGCTAAGGCCTAGTTTCACAGACAGGGTTTAGATCAAGCCAGGATTAGGCCTTAGTTCAATCAGGACATTTAAAGTGGCTTTTATAAACGTGCCTTAGAAAAAAAAACATTACTGGTGGTGTTGCATCTTGAGATGGCACTAACATTTTTAGTCTTAAGCCTTGTCTGTGACTTTATGCTTGTGTGTCAAATGGTAACTAAATGCTTAGCGAATATTAATGTTCATACAGTACATGTCTTTCCATCACTGTATTGAGCTCACTTAATTTTCTTTATAAAAAATTCAGATGCTAAAAACAATGTTCATGTTAAAGCAAGATCAGAGTACTGCTGTGCTAATTCTTATGGTCAGAAATCATCACATACAGTTCTAATCCTCCATTTTCTATTTATGCACTATTTTTTTCTTCAATCACGTTTTGAAACTAACAGACAGACCTATTATTTATTATATACCAGGGTTATTATTATCTAAAATTAAAACTATTAAAAACATTTCTGTTAATTGAAATAAAGCTAAAATAAAATATAAATATTAGTTGAAAAACTTAAACTCAACGAAAATTAGAAATTTCAGTTTATTTCCAAAGCAACACGAGTTGAAGCACTAAAATGATGAACTGGTAATAAATAAAAACGTCTCGGTTACGTACGGTAACCCTCGTTCCCCGAGGAGGGAACGGAGACGTGTGTCAGAAGTGATTCTGACAAATGGGGATCGCTTGCGAGACGAAATCTACTTCGAGTGAAACTAAACGAGCCAATGCACATTGGCATGCGATAATTGCACCAGCTGCTGTGCATCGCGGTGCGAGCATATAATAACCAGCAGGTGCGTTTGCATCCTTGTATTTCTGCTGAGGAGCCGGACCTGTGACTCGGTCATACAGCGGAAGCTCAGCAACTGTGGCGAGGGGACTCACGTCTCTGTTCCCTCCTCGGGGAACGAGGGTTACCATACGTAACCGAGACGTTCCCCTTTGTCAGATCACTATAACGTGAGTCAGAAGTGATTCTGACGAATGGGGATATCTACCAAAACTCCACGGCTGCTGGCCCTTCCAGGGCTCCGCTTGAGCCTCCTGGCCTGACCGAGTGCTGGGCAGAAGTAGGACCTCTAAGCAGAGAAGGTCAGTCACCGCTGTTCCGCAAGACCCACTAAGTGTGACTTATTGGATAAAGCTGGGAAAGCGTGCCATTGGGGAAGGGAACGCTGCGGCAGTTACATCTTACCCCGGAGGGAGGCACTGTGACGGATACACATATGGACTAGCCAAGCAGGGTAGTACAACATATGGCAGTCTCTGGGGTGGTTCCAGCCTAATCATAGGGGGGAAAGATCACCAGCAGAGACGACAGATATTCTGGGCTCTGTCGAGGGAAAGACACGGGCTAGTCCGCAAAGGAGCTGATCGTGGAGGAATACACATATGGGGTCGCCGCAGGGACCACTACATATGGACACCCAGCCCTAACACAGGTTCCACAAGCATACGAGTGTAGGAACGTCTGACTGCCGGAGGGGTGACGGAGGAGCTCACAGGGTTAGCCATTTCTGGGGAACACTACTGGAGCAAAAACGCACGTATCCGGCCCATGGGGGCGGGAGTGGCATTGCAAGCTGACACTAAGAATGGGAAGATACCGGCTCTACGCGGAGGCTATAGAATCTAGCAAACGTGTTAGGTGTCGCCCAGCCCGCAGCTCTACATATATCTGTCAGCGAGGTGCCTTGAGCCAGCGCCCAGGAGGAAGCAACACTTATAGTTGAGTGTGCTCGCAACCCAAACGGGCAAGGCACACCTTGGGCTTCGTAAGCCAAGGAGATGGCATCCACTATCCGTGGGGCATCCTCTGCTTGGAGACAGCCTTTCCCTTCTGCCTCCGTAACAGACGAAGAGCTGATCTGAGGTCCTGAAGCTTTGCGTTCTCTCCACGTATAACCACAAGTAGCGGACGGGACAGAGAAAAGCTAGGGCTGGGTCTGCCTCCTCCGAAGGCAGCGCTTGCAGGTTCACTACCTGGTCCCTAAAGGGAGTGTTAGGAACCTTTGGCACATATCCAAGCCGAGATCTCAGGACATGAGAGTTGGCCGGCCCAAATTGTAGGCACGATTCGTCGACTGAAAATGCTTGCAGGTCCCCTACCCTCTTGATGGAAGCCAGAGCAGTCAGGAGCACTGCCTTTAGTGACAGGACCTTTAACTCAGCTGACTGCAGTGGTTCAAAGGGAGGTCTCTGCAGTGCACTGAGCACCAGAGACCGATCCCAAGAGGGTATAGAGGGGGGTCGAGGCAGATTCAGTCTTCTCGCTCTCCTCAGGAACCTGACGATCAGGTCATGCTTTCCCAAAGACTTACCTTCAACTGCATCATGATGTGCGGTGATAGCTGCAACATACACTTTGAGGGTGGAGGGAGACAGCCTTCGCTCCAACCCATCTTTCAGGAAGGAAAGCACGACTCTGTTCGGACATCTTCAGGGGTCTTCCCGGTGGGAAGAACACCATTCAACGAACAGATTCCACTTCAGAGCATAGAAGCGCCTCGTTGAGGGGACTCTAGCAGAAGTGATGGGGTAGGTCACCTAGAACCTAGTCCCGTCCAGGGGCCAAACATGGAGTTTCCAGAGGTCTGGACGCGGGTGCCATAGAGTGCCCCATCTCTGAGAAAGTAGGTCCTTCCTCAGAGGAATGGGCAAAGGAGGTGCTGTTGCGAGGAGCATGAGTTCTGGGAACCAGGTCTGGTTGGGCCAAAACAGCGCAACTAACAAGACCTGCTCCTCGTCCTCCCTGACTTTGCACAGTGTCTGTGCGAGAAGGCTCACTTGTTCTAGGGGAACACCTACACGTAGAAACGAAGGGTCCCACCACGGGCTGAAGGTTGGAGGCAGTGCGGGGTGAAGTGCACCAGGTACGTGCCACTCTGCCATACCCATCTCCGGACTCGCCCGTGAAGCCAGTGCTGAAGCGGTCTCATATGAAGCAATCCGAGCAGCGTTACTGTGGCTGCGGATGCCATATGCCCCAGGAGCCTCTGAAAAAGTTTCAGTGGGACCGCTGTCCTGCTCTTGATTGTACTCAACCAGTTCAACACTGACCGGACGCGCTCCTCTGTGAGTCGTGCTGTCTGGTTGACCAAGTCCAACTCCAAACCGAGATACGCGTCCTTCAGGTCGATCACTGCAAACCAATCTTGGGGACGGATGCATTCGAAAATGCGTTCCTGCGTGAGCATCTTGAACGGGAGCTTGTGCAGGGCCCGATTCAAGGTTCGCAGGTCCAAGATCGGCCGTAACCCACCACCTTTCTTGGGTACAATGAAGTAGGGGCTGTAGAACCCTGTCTTCATATCGGCTGGAGGGACCGGCTCCATCACGTCAGATCTCTGCCCACAAGACAGGGGCATCGCTGCTCCACACAGAAGCTGCTCTTACTGAGAATTTGGGTAAAGCATTGGTGCTTTTTTACATACTCAAAATATGAGTGTAAAAAAGTTAAACTGAAAAAATAAAAATAAAAATTAGGTAATGTTATATTGTTAAAACTGGTTACATAAAATTGGTATCGAAAAAAGTATCGTTCAGGAAGCGGTATCGAAGTCAAGGTATCGGCATCGGTATCGAACGTTTTAGTCACAGTAGAGCTGGCTGTGACGGAGGTTGTTTTTTTTCCCGCAGGGGACTGACACCCTTGGCGACAAACAGACTGAGGGCTAGCCCACGAGTGACTCTGGTATCACACCGTGACAAGCTCTTGGTTACCTCAGCCTGCTTCTGAACTGTAGAGAACCGCTGGGCACAGTCTCCAACAGTGTCGCCGAAAAAGGCCACTTCGTGAGATGGGATCATCGAGAAAGAGAGCTTTGGCGATGTCTCACACCTCTGCAAGGTTTAGCCCAGGGGCGCTTCTGGACCACCAGCGTGGACATCGTCTGACCGAGGGCCAGCGCTGTGACTTAAACAGCGCACATTCCCTGCATGTGTTGGCCCTCCACAGGCCATCACATGCAGGGAAGAGGCGGCCTGCCATTAGCAAAGCCATCCCACCACCAAGGGTAGTGAGAGAGGAAAAACTTTTTCTGCAGATTTTGGCAAGTTTGGCTTGCCATATTGGCGCCAATATGCTTCCATACTGCCAAAGTTTTTCCCACACATCCGGGCAGGCATGGGGGCGGGGCAAAGTGATTACGCGTTGCACTGCGCCCCCAGAGTAGCCCGTGAAAGTGTGGCTGTCAAGTCCGAATCTGATTCAGCATGAGCACACACACCATTACAGTGGGAACTCAGCATCATCTTCATTTCCAGAGTGTAACGGCCCTCTCTCCGATGCAGCGATCAACATCTGATCCTCCCCTGGAGTCCCGAAAGAAATGCTTGGTCCCTCACGAGAAGGACCAGTAATCCCATCCGAAAGCTGCCAGGCATGTGAGACAGTGAACGTGGCCATCAACCTCGATGGCACACGGCACGCTGAGTGCTCAAGCCCTAGTGAGAAAGGCAAAACGAAGAACGTGCCGACGTGGTCATGCTCTCATAAGAGAGCATAAACCGCCCACGAACACAGTCCCAGCATGTTTGCGATGCCCTAGAGGAGTGAGGGGCTGAGGAGCTGGTCTCGTCGGGGAACGCTTACTGTAATCCTCAGATCACCAGTGCTATTAGCCAAAGTAGCCCTTTTCTGGTGCCTACCAGAAGAGGAACTAGATCGGGGAATAGGCAAAGGGACTCCACCTCGTTTGAGGCACCTGAGTCTCAACCGCACATCTAGAGCGCGGAACGACGCACACTGGGTTGCCGTGACAACCCGCACTGTCAGCTGGCAGCTCGACGGCACGCTGAGCGGCTCAAGCCTTTACGAGAAATGGAAGATGAACAACGTGACGACGTGGTCATGCTCTCGTGAGAGAACATGAACCACCCACAAACGCAGTCTCAACATGCTTAAGCCCAGGCATGTGAAACAGTGATCGTGGCCGTCAAATGAGGACCGGAAACGACCGCATCCAGAAACACACGGTTTGAATAACATAACAATAACAAAAAGACGCAGTCAAACCGTGTATGCTCTTTCAGGAAACTGCTCTCTCTGGTGCTGAAGCACCCAAGGATGACTGCGGCTACACAAACAGGACGATAGTGCAACCCTGATGTGAGCACTCACATTCTCATTGAAGTCGCAACATTCTGAGCTAAGAAAACAGCTGTTTTGCTCTTTGTGAGATCGCGGCCAGCGCTGTCTGTGCTGTAACACCAACACCAGCTTGAAGAGGCGTTCTCCTGAAGAAGCAGGACTTCGTCTTTTGAAGTTAAAAAACTCTCAGATAATATTGCCGAGCAGGAACAGCATTCACCGTCTGGCTCCGAAGCGAAAGACAAGGATGCAAACGCGCCTGCTGCTTATATGCTCGCACCGCGAAGCACAGCAGCTGGTGCAATTATCGCATGCCAATGTGGATTGGCTCATTTAGTTTCACTCGAAGTAGATAGGCTCTCGCAAGAGATCCCCATTCGTCAGAATCACTTCTGACTCACGTTGTAGTGATTTGACGAAGGGGAACTAAAGCTAACAAAAAATCAAAAAAGTTAGGAAATAAAACAAAAATAACGACTTTATTCGACTATTCCTTTTCTTCCTTGTAGGCCTGAAACGAGACTTCAAGAGATTTCCACGACGCATGCGCGAGAATTGCGATCTCCTTCAACTACTTCAGTTAAGTTCTCGCGGGTCGTGGAAATCTCTTGAAGTCTCGTTTCAGGCCTACAAGGAAGAAAAGGAATAGTCGAATAAAGTCGTTATTTTTGTTTTATTTCCGCACAAAAAGTATTCTCGTCGCTTGATAAACTTATAGTTGAGCCACTGTTGTGACATGGAATATTTAAACATTTTCTTCATTGACTTTCTGGGACGTCAGGATTCATTCCCTTAGGGAGCCTATGGAGGAGTGATCCAGCTGTCACATTTAATCAAAAATATCTTCATTTGTGTTCCGAAGACGAACGAAGGTCTTACGGGGTTGGTACAGCATGGGGGTGAGTAATTAATGACTTAATTTTCATTTTTGGGTGAACTAACCCTTTAACGATTGCTAACTTTCTCTTACTTGCTTTTCCAATTCTCTACTTCACTTTCCTGATCACAGGCTTTATATCCCAATAAAAAAATAAAAGTTATTATAAATTCTCCTGCATATTCCACCATATTAACTCTAGGTTTTCTAAAATGAAATGAAGAGTCCTTTGGATCATGCAGTTGCTTACTTCCATAATGATGATGAAGGCAAGCTTAGCAGCCAAGATGTGCCAGAACTGCATTGTGTGTGTGTATTGCTTTTCATGGCCGGGTGGGTATCTGTAGTCCCGATACCTGGGAAAAAAATTAATTCACCATGCTGTTAATTTAGTATATAGAAGTGTAGATCTAATTCAAACTATAGGTCACACTAGGCAATCACAAACCTGCATGTCGTGATGGTAGAGCTGTTAAACCAGGATGGGTTTTCTCCAGGTTCGGGTAGGTTATCTTCAGGGATCTGAGAGATGTTGTAAAAGGAGAGGCTGTTGGTGATGTAACCTCTCATAGTGGCCTCGCTGCCTTGGTGGTAGGCGTACAGATAGACCAGACGAGGAATCATATCTGAGGTGAATGCCATGATGAAGGCCTCAAGTGCAAATGAGAGGAGAAAATAAACCACAATAGATTTTAAGTATGGTGGAAATAATGCTTGATTTCACTAAAATCAGTAAACTATATTTAGAATGAGCACGTTAAAGCAAGCCACATCCAATTTTACACAAGACAGTAAAATTATGGGATGAGTCAATTAAATAGAAAGCAGAACAAAACAGATTGCATTTACATTTGTGACTACGGACAAGATGGCCACCACATTAAGGATCTCTTCCCACGCTCCAATGTTGCGTGCCTTTGCTGCCACTGGCCTTCTGAACTGTGTGGTAAACTTCCAAGCATCGACTCGCACCTCCAGGATGTTGTTGAATAGGGCAAGAAGAGGGGCCAGTGGAAAAGAGGCTACGAAAAGTGTTATGAAGCCAAACTGGATCACTGTTTAAAACACACAGGAGACAACTGGTTTAATTGATGAAGGAATGAAAATGCTCACAGAAACCCCGCCCTAGCAGATTTGAAGATCCAGATCCTTACTTGAGACTTTTATAGTTATAACAAATATCAAATATGTATGCATGTATTATAATGATAGATACTACTGTTCAAAAGTTTGGGGTCAGTAAGATTTTTTAATGCTTTCGAAAGAAGTATCTTATGCTCCCCAAGGCTGCATTTATTTGATTAGAAATGCAGTAAATCAGCAAAAATGTGAAATATTGTTACAACTGTTTTCCATTTTAAAATGTATTTTATTTCTTTGATGGCAAAGCTGAATTTCCAGCAACATTACTCCAGTCTTCAGTGGCACATGATCCTTCAGAAATCATTCTAATATGCTGATTTTCTACTCAAGAAACATTTATTATTATTATCAATGGTGAAACAGTTGTGCAACTTAATATTTTTGAAATATTAAAAGAATGTAACTGCATTTATTTGAAATAAAAATATTTGTAACAATGTAAGTCTTTACTGTCACTTTTGTAATGCATCCTAGCTGAGTAAAAGTTAATATTTAAAAAGAAAAGTTTATTATACAATATTATACAATATTATTTAATTTAGCACAACTACATAAACAATACAAATAAATTATAATAATTGTAATTTTAGTACACTAATTCTAATTCACTAGTGTTTTGGTATATCAACACAAAATAACTCCAACATGTACGTGTGTAAAATCGTACCCATCTCCAGATACTCATAGAAGAGTCCAAACTGGCTGAAGTTCTGCAGATCGTGGTCCTGCTCCCATCTACTGTATGTACTTTCTGGATGACTCCGCCCTTTCCTGCTGCCCCACCAGTTTCTGAGAAGTCTGAGACACAGTCACAAAGGGACCATTATGTGTTTTCTTGGATTTGAAAATTGCCTAGAGGACAACTACATTCTGACCTTCTAAAAATACATATACGACATAAATATGCAAGTATAAAACAAAAACCAAGTCAGTGTTAGAGGTCAAAGTTCATAACGCTTACGGAAGCAGAGCCTCCTGGACATTCCCAACCATCTGTTTTCCAGCCATGACGATGAGTAGCTGTGTGGTCAGCTCAATCAGACAGCCCCCGGGGGCACACTAAGTATTAAAATGCATGTTTCATGTTAGAACTACTTATTTTGAGATTCACCTGAAGAACATTAGGTCCTCTGGAGAACTGATATTTCAGACTGTCTCACCTCTTCATTTCTCAGACTGGTCCACTTTCCAAACATATAACTGTAGTTTCCCGGATAACCCACAAACTTCCCTTTAAAGAAGGCCACATAGAAACAGGAAGAGTAGTAGTTCACAAACTGGAACATAAACATCTTCATGGTCAGCTTGTTCTCATACTCCAGATGAGTCTTGGGGATCTCTGAGAGTTAAAAATAGAGGAAGTTCATAAAATATTTTTTCATACAGCTCAGCTGTACAGATGAGCAAATATGTGAAGGATAATGTATAGTCAAATGGCCATTATCGGAAAATAAACGCACACCGTATTGTTATTTTGTAATAATCACAAGCCGGGTTTCCATTACAGATTTGCATAAAACTTTTGCATTATTTTCTAAATGTCGATAAAAAAATTGTGAAATTGGGTTTCCATTAACCGATGCTATGCAAATAAAATGTAACTTTTCCTCTCGCGATAAGTCATTCCAAAACTCATGGCAACGGATGTTGGTAGGTTTACATATATCAAAGCCACCGCACTAGCCATTATTTTCAATCGAGGAGACGTGGGCATGTTATCCAAGCATTATTGGCAAGGAAAGCCCCTTATACTGAGGAGCGGCATAAGGTGTTTCTGGGTGTTTCTCCCTCATATCTTCTTCAAGGTCTTGATAAATTGTGGCATTTCTTTGTTGTTTAGAATCAAGTATTCTCGTAATTATTTTGTATTTTATGAGTTTAATAAAGAACTCTGTCTCATCTTCTGTCCAAACATACCGTGTCATCTACGTCAGGTGACCTGTAAATGCAAAAAAAACTGTTTCCATTGCAGTTTTGCGAAATATTCCTTTTTCGAACTGCCTGAAAAACCACCTCATGCGAGCATAAAGACATTTTTGTGATAAATGGGAGTTTTCGCGAAATTGACGTGTTTCCATTGGGCGCATTTTCAATTCGCAATTTCAATTTGCGCAACTTGAAGGGTAATGGAAACGCGGCTACAGTCTGTACATTATCCAGCTTAGTACACACGACAGCTACTCATCAAATAAACAAAGTGGACACATTCATTAATTACAAACTGTAATTAATTACATTAATTACATACATTAATCACATTACATTAATTATAGTCCTTCATGTCTATTGCGATCTCAAAGTCCCGGCCAGTTAATAATACCTAGAATATCAAAATCGACTGCAGGCGGTAGATCCTTTTCCTATTTAGCACCAAAACTTTGGAACAGTCTTCCTACCATTGTCTGGGAAGCCGACACACTCTGTCAGTTCAAAGCTAGACTAAAAACACATCTCTTTGACCAAGCATACACATAATACATTATCGACTTCTATAATTCAATGTTAGGCTGCATAGATTAGGTCAGCCGGAACAGGGAGCACTTCCCTTAAATCCTGATGTACTCGTTACATCATAAGAAGAATGGCATTTTAGTGTCTTTGTTTATCCCAAGGTTTTCCCGCAGCCTGCCGGATCCAGGCCATTTCCAGATCTGACGAAGGAGATCCGCCTGGACCCGATGACAACGCAGTGCTGAAGTGCCAACTAGCCTCTCCCTATTCCACTCTAAAGATAAAGCGTTGTGGAAATTAGGGTTCACGTACCAACCCCGAAGTGATAAAATAAAATTCTGTATCAAAATTATGGGGTGGTGATGGCGCAGTGGATAAGACACATGCCTTTGGTGTGAGAGACTGGGGTTCGAATCCACTGCGAGACACTTAACCCCTAGTTGCTCCAGAGGCGTGCGACCTCTGACATATATATAGCAATTGTAAGTCGCTTTGGATAAAAACGTCAGCTAAATGAATATTTTATTTTTATTTTATTAAAATTTATAGGCAAGACAAGTAGTCTGTTTAGGCATGGTTTCTAGGGAATTACAAACCTGCACACATATATTCAAACGCACATAACTATAGAATCAATTCTTAAAGCGCATGTGAACGCCATCAGCATGTGAACACCATCAGCAACCATCACAGGTTCGCGTTTAAAGTCTGTTTAGAGAGAACGGTGTCATCTTAGCTGCCCCTAATTTAATAACAACTGATCATTTCAACGGAAGTGAATCAATCACCGCTATAAAACCAAACCAATCTCTGTTACCTTCAATTATATTAAGTTTATCTCTGTAAAGCTGCTTTGAAACAATCTACATTGTTAAAAGCGCTATATAAATGAGGATGACTTGACTTGACTAATTCATTAATTATGAATTAATTAATGTAATTCATTAATTATACAAACTGTAAACTTGTGATTTTCCGGAGCTTGAGATGCATTGAACATGTCAAACACACTCAATAAATATGTCTCGAAACTGCTTTTCTTGTGTGAAATGAGGATGCGGTTTTTGCTCACCCATATCAGTGATCCAGATGGCCACTTGCTCATAGAGGAAGTTGAGGATGAGGATAATGACAAAGTTGATGCATGAAGCAGTGACAGAGGTGGCAAGTTGAGGAGTGATGAGAGAACCCACAAGCTGGATCTTACTGGTGGGACTGTCCTTCATGACGCTGGCGAATGCTGCAAAAACCGCCAATCTGTAAGCGATCACCCCCATTATACAGGCCACTATCAGAAACGTCTGACAAAACAAAGAGAAGAAGGCACTTTTAAACAGATTGAACTTTCTTTAAATTAGCTTGCAAGAACAGTGTAGGAAATTGGTAGAAAACTCACCCAGAAGAGAACAGTTGCTCCAGACAGGCAGAATCGAGCACACTTGCTGGGGAAAGAAAGATAAGGCTCCATTTCCTGTTAGAATAAAGAGAGTGTCAGCAAGCCAATTAGTACTACAACAAGTTAACCTGTGGTGTACCTCAGGGGTCTGTTCTTGCACCTACTCTTTTTTTCTTTCTATTTACTTCCCTTGGGGTCCATCTTTAGGAAACACAGCGTTTCTTTCCACTGTTACGCTGATGATATGCAAATCTATCTGCCTTTGACCACAGAAAAAAAGCATGTTCTTAATAGTTTATCAGCGTGTCTGGATGACGTAAAATCATGGCTCTCAAAAAATTTTCTTTTCCTAAACTCAGATAAATCAGAAGTTATTGTCTTTGGCCCATCTGAAACTAGAATACAAAACGTACCTAATCTTGGGTTCTGGGTGTACTCACACTAGGCACGGTTGCCATGAACCGGGCCCGAGTACGATTGTCCCCCCTCCCCACTCCCCCTCTGGCCTGCACTCACATAGGGTTTCAGCATTCGTGCCGGAGCACGCTTACGTCATTATGGTGCGACGGTTTCGGGATAAACAAGAAGAGCGGCGTTCTCTGAAGGAGAGCCATCGCTCTGTTTTCTTTGTGGATAATTTTGTGTCGTTTGGTCCACGGTGGTCCACAGCCCTCTCACAGCCTGTTGTTAAACAGATGTGTCGCCTTAGTGGCGTGAAAATTTTCACGTAATCGTGCTGCTCGTGCTCGTATGAGGAGGTTTGCAAGGTACCAGCTGAAGTGCAGAACCATGACGTCACGCGTCCTGTTCCGTGCTCCAGCACGGTTAGCGCTCACACTGCATGTGAACCGCGCCCGAGTCCAACTGAACCGTGCTCTGGCCCACCTCTTCCAAGCGGGCCAGGGCCGGCTAATCGAGCCGCGCCCGGGCACGTTTCGGAGCACTCACACTAGTCAAACGAACCGCGCTTTGGTGGTCAAACGCACTCGGGCACGGTTCAAACTGGCTAGTGTGAGTACACCCTAAATCTTGCCATTTCATCCCAGTTCCCAAGTGCGAAATCTGGGTGCGGAAATCGACAACGGCTTGAAATTTGACAGGCAAATTGCCTCTGTAGTGGGCTCTAGTTTCTTTTATCTTCGCTCTCTCTCTAAAATTAAAACCTTTCTTTCTAACGCCTCTTTAGAGGTTTAATCCATGCCTTGGTTACTGGTAATCCATGATTACTGCAACTCTCTATATTATGGTGTTTCAAAGACTCAAATTTCCCGTCTACAAGTTGTTCAAAATGCAGCAGCTAGATTCCTGAAGGGATGTAAAAAAATTGATCGTTACATCCCTTCTGAGATCTCTACATTGGTTACCTGTTCAGTATAGAATTGAAAATAAAATTATATTACTGGTCTACAAATCTTTAAATAATCTAGCACAATCTTATTTGATGGACTTACTTCACCAGTACACTCCTAAGCGAGGACTTAGATCGGGAAACAAACTCCTCCTTCACATTCCCAGAACCCGCTTGAAAAAAGGGGGAAATAGAGCCTTTGAAGTGGCTGACTCCACTCGGTGGAATAATCTCCCGACCCAAATTAAAACGGCTTCCACTTTATCTGAGTTTAAAGCTGCCCTCAAAACTCATCTGTTTATTTCAGCTTTTAACATGTAATTTATCCTGTTTTTAATGTTTCTAAGTGATTATTGATTGTTCTTTATTGTGTATCTATATTGTAATTATTGTACAGCACTTTGGTCGGCCGGCAGTAAATGTGCTTTAGAAATAAACGGAACTTGTTTAAGTGCAACTGCAGTCATGGTACAACATGTAAATGTATTTTGTGTAAATAAAAATGACGGTTAAACAACATATAAAAAAATATATGAGATGATGAATAAATTCATTTTAATCGAACTTTAGAATTCTCAAAGTTAACAGGGAATCCAAAATAACCCCATTTACGTTCTTAATAAACGTTTCTAGGTTGGTGTATAACAGGACTCTTCTACTGCAGACTTCAGTTCCAACCCTAATTAAACACACTAGTCTGTGATTTAAAAGCTATTCTGAACACAGTGGTTGGCTTGTTTTGGGTGTTTGTTAAATTCAGGAAAACACTGGCCCTCCAGGACTGGATTTGAAGAGCCCAAAGCAAAGTATATTCAACATTTTTTCAGTACATTTACACTAACATTCAAAAGTTTGGTGTCTGTGAATTTCTTTCTGTTTTTTTTCTGTTAATTTCTCCAGGATTCTTTGATTAATAGGAGGTTCAAAAGAACAGCATTTATTTGGATTTTTTTATTTTTTTGTAATGTAATGCAATGTAAAAGTTTGCTGTCACGTTGATGACTTCAATGCATCATTGCTGAATAAAACAATTATTTTCATAAAAAAAATCTTACTGAACCCAAACTTTTGTAACGGTAGTTAAAGTGCCAAATCATCACCAAGACAACATGTAGAGTTTTGAATGCTTGAGAAACAAAATCTCTGACATAAATTAGAATTTAAATGGAGTATTTGTGACATGGAACAATAACTAAAATGGCTGATTTCACAGCAGAAGACTTGTCTTTGCCATGTTTATGATAATGTGTTAAATGATGTGGCAAAAACCAGTTTGGGCAGAAGACAAATGCAAATATTGACTCGGATCATAAAAATTATTTAAAACATATCAGGCAGATTCTCAGTCACAAATCAACACGTGACAAAGGCTATTAAGATAGTGTTATCAGCATTTTTTGTCTCCTGTTATATTCTCACGTTCACGAGAGCGCCACGACGCATGCGCGAAAACTGAGAAGATGACGCAGATGGGTCTTGATGTAGTGTTTAAAATGGTTCTAAAGTGTGCATTTCCTGGATGTCCGAATCGTGAGAAACCAACGAGAAAACGTAAAAGTGCCTTAGCAATGCCCCAAAATGAATGGCTTAGCTTTCACACTTTCCCATCAAATGATCGTGAGCGACATCTTCTCAGTTCTCGCGCATGCGTCGTGGCGCTCTCGTAAACTCGCGTCAGAGGCCCACACGGAAGAAAATGAATAGTTGAATAAAGTTGTTATTTTTGTTTTGTTTTGTGCACAAAAAGTATTCTCGTCGCTTGATAAACTTAAGGTTGAGCCACTGTAGTCACTTGGACTATTTTAACGATGTTTTTACTAACTGCTCTGGACCGGCAGAATGAAATTGCCTAGAAGCCTATGAAAGAGTGAGCCGGCTCTCAGATTTCATAAAAAATATCTTAATTTGTGTTCCGAAGATGAACGAAAGTCTTACGGGGTTGGAACAACATGAGGGTGAGTAATTACTGACAGAATTTTCATTTTTGGGTGAACTAACCCTTTAAATCACGCTGTAGTGTTTGCAGGTACCTGAGTGAAGCGGTTGTGTCTGCGGCCTGTGCACTTCAACTCATACTCTGGCCTGATCTGTAGCTGCTGCTGTTCCTCTTCAAAGTCCACAAGGTCCCACTCATATTCCAGACGGGCCTGCCGCCGTTTCCAGAACTCTAGAAACAGGGTCACTGCAAATCACCCAGAGATAGAAAGAGACAAACAGAGCAGAAGAAAGAGAAAATACATTTTAGGAGTATATGCTCAAACTTACTATCAATTCAATTTAAATCTAACCAGATCTTACCTTCACACATAGTGTCACACAGTGTTTCCCTCCTTATTATAATAATTGTACTTCGAGTTAATCTTACAAAAGTTTAGAAACTAAATAAACATTTTTAAAATGTATGAATCCACAGTGCACTGGGTCGAGGAATATACACACAGTGCTGATTAATCAAATCACTGCATAAGCAGAGCTCATTTTGAGCCCTGTGTGATATTAATTCAGTGTTCAGTAATGGATAATCAGCATGCATCACTATCATAAAGTGATTACAGACACATTATCAAAAAGCATACAGAAATTATGCTCCTTAATTGTAGATTTATTTAGTGAACAAATTCTGTGACAATTTGAACACTTTGAAATGCTTCATGCACAGTTACTCCTAATCTCTCATTAGATATTGAGTCTACCTAGAGATATCCTGATGACCTCTAGATGGAGCTATTAAGCTAGTATTTTGAACAATAGAAGTGCACTCACCCCAAATGCCCATGAATATGGCGAAGAACACAGTCCCCTCGTTATCAAATAGATGGGATTGCTGCGAAAAAACGATCACATATGAGGAAAATCTGTCTATGATGAAGGGACAGTGCATCTAAAACTTCTTTCTCACCCAGGAGGACAGACATGTTGAGTTGAGTTTCCAGTAGCTACACTTTTTATCACAGAGTGGACACATGACAATCATCCCTCCAATTTCTGGGTCACAGATCTCCTTGCTGAAAAGATGGAGGGGGGAGAGAGAGAGAGATGGGGAGAAATATTACTGTAATGCAGAAGTGAACATGTCCAAAATCTCTGTGACAACATTTTCTACTACCCCTATTCCTGACGTAATGCAATGACCACAACATGGAAAACTTAGACACAAATAAACCAGGCTTAACAACAAATATCACATTCAATGAGGATGTTCCATAAACATCTATAGTTCTGAAAACAAGAAAAACAAATGTACGAGCCTCTAGAGTACCTCTGTCCTCACATTACATTACAGATTGTATGGCACGTCTTAACACACTGACTCAATCTTTTTTAATTTTCAAGTTTTGAATGCCATTTGATAAAACATTCTTTAGACAATGAGAAACATTTGATTTGACTGAAAGTATATAGCTGCTATCAGAGGTTATGGTCTACAAAAGAATATAGATATTGCATCTTAGTCAATAAAACAACATTTAGAGTGCAACTGCAAAAACACACCGACTGTACACACTAATTAAGAAACAAAACAAGCTCCCGAAGGCTTAGTTTTAACAGTTATCAGCCACTATTAGTTACAAATAGCAAATGGCAACAAAAATGCATGTAACCACACAGTATGGGACTCAGGAGGCTCAGGTAAAGGTGTGTGTTCATATGACCGATATATCCTACCAGTGCCACTAACCTTGTGATGTTGTCATCGTAACTGAGCACACCATAAACAAAACAGATCACACCCATGACTGCAGCAAAAAACAGCATTTCTGTGTAAAAGCCCAGCCAGGCAAAGTAGATACCAATCTTCTCACCATAGTACTTCCTATGACAAAATACAAACAGGAAATGTAATGCTGGTTTGATATGCTGTACTAGAAAAGTGAGGTGTTTTGCCTCACTAAGTTGCTGCAATCAGCAGTCTAATGTTAAAGCATCTAACTGTCTGTCCAGATTTGGTTATTGCACTCTTTTTCAGATGTCATGTCTGCAGTGTCCTCACTTGATCAGATTGAGTGGCTGCTCCTTGTAGAAGCAGAGGAATCGAGCCCAGTGGCTATACAGGTGATACCTTTCACTCTCACACTGCATGTCTTGTGCTTTCTTCCAATACCGACACTGAGGAACAAACAGCAGATAGATGTCAACCAAAGATATACACAAACGTTGAAGGGGTTCATGAGCTGTATTTTTTTTTATAAATGTTCTCTGAGGTCCACTTATGTTATCAAGATTTTTACATAAAAAAAATGTAATAAGAATTTAGAAGTAATAAGTTATTTACTCTCTTGTTTTTGACTCTCTCTTTAAAACAGTTCAAAATTCAAAATTCAAGACTAGGAAGTAAACGCCCACTGCTATGATTGGGTAACAGTTTTGCATATTAAAATTATTTTCAACGTCCCCGCCATCACATCTGGAATTGTTTCAATGTGAAACATTTATGCATATTACGCATGCTTTATAAGTCTTGGATGTGGCAAATAAAGTTTAAGTACTTGGAGTTACCACAGTTATAGTTGACAAAGTATGAATTATGGTGTTTCATGTAAACGGAATTATGAATGAATGTACCCTCGTTTGTTGCACTGTCGTTCTTATAGGCTATTCATAGTTCATCCTTATCGATAAAGTGAAAAACGTTTACATTTTTTAAATAAAATGAAACGTGTTGTTGTTGAAATTATTTACTGATGACAAAACAGATGATGTCGTTCAATTAAGCTTTTTTATTCAGGATCACAGGGAATGGCTTAGATCAAAATCTCAAGCCAGTGTTAAGCATTTTTACATTTATTCCAAAATAATAACTAAAGGTAGAATTTAAACAATATATTTTATTTGTGTATTGAATGTTCAGCTCAGCTCTTTTTAAGTTAACTTATTTTCAGATCATCAGTCAGGCTCATTAAACCCTGTCTGTCACAGACACGAAGATGCATCTTTAATTTCCCTAAGCTGATTGCTCATTAAAAAGCCTGTCGTCATGTTTTCAGGCCATTTCAAGATTGACAAAGCAGTGATATCTAAGTGGCTTCACCTGGGGGTGTCGCTGTTGGACAGTGTTACTTTTGAAAAACGAGTGACTTGTACACTTTTTAATGTCACATTTTTTATTATTTGCGTTGTTTTATTTTAGTAATATGGATTATTTTCTCATCCTATTTTTTGTGGAGGCACTGTCTCCCTTGCATCCTCGGAGGCAACGCCCCTGGTTCTTCCGTATCTAATAATACAACGCATTAACCCCATAAATGCTGAAGCAAATGAAATAACAGCAAATCACAACTATTTAGTTTGACTGCAACGCTACAGTATAAATACTCGGTACATACTATCTGTATCAGACAAAGAAATAGTGACACATGGTAAAAACACTGTTACTCACACACTTGTGTGTTGCAACATTACTGTCGGATCCAATTTAGTCATCACTGCATCATCTTTTATTTTCAGTCTCTCTGAAAAGTAGGGCTGGAACAAACGATTATTTTTCAACCGATTAATCTATCGATTATTTCCCCCGATGAATTGAATAATTTAACGATTATTATTTTACTCCTGGTGAATCTTTTGCTTTTTCTGAATAGTTGATTAAATTTACTGATAAATAATAACCAATAATTTACAAATAAATAATAACTGCAACTAATCTATGTGTATGTAAACTTTTACCTAATGATATTATTTATCACAAAAGATAAGGTTTATGCAGTGTAGACCTAATTAGGAAAGGTGTTTTACTATGGCTGAGTTCACAGTCACTTTTTGGGATTTACAGCAGCAACTGCTTACAAGTTTGAATCCTGAAATGTTTTGTTCATTCATTGTTCACAACCGCATTCTAACCAACCATAGCGACATTCTAACCAACCATAGCGACATTGTCAAACATAAAACCGTGAAGTTTTACCATGATCGACAACACGTAATTAAATAAATGAGTCCAATCGAGGCGCAAGTTCATCCATTAGATATTTTAAATAACCAACAACAGTGTTCAATGCTTTGTAACACTCTCTATTAGTGTTACACGATCTTAGTGCTGCATTTGACACCATTGACCACAACATTCTTTTAAATAGACTAGAAAACTATGTTGGCATTAGTGGAATTGCATTAGCATGGTTTAAATCATACTTAACTGACCGTTATCAGTTTGTAGCAGTAAATGAAGAGATGTCTTATCGATCACAAGTTCAGTATGGCGTACCACAAGGCTCAGTACTAGGACCGCTGCTGTTCACTCTGTACATGCTACCATTAGGAGATATCATTAGGAAACATGGAGTTAGCTTTCACTGTTATGCCGATGATACTCAGCTGTATATTTCTTCAAAACCCAACAAAACATACCAATTCACAAAATTAACGGAATGCATAGCTGATATAAAAAATTGGATGACTAGTAATTTCCTACTACTAAATTCTGAAAAGACAGAGATTCTAATTATTGGACAAAAAACTTCCACACGCAATAACCCAGAATACTGTCTAACACTTGATGGCTGCTCTGTCAAGTCTTCGTCGTCGGTTAGGAACCTGGGTGTGCTCTTTGATACCAACCTTTCTTTTGAAAGCCACGTGTCTAGTATCTGTAAAACTGCATTTTTCGATCTTAAAAATATATCCAAAATACGCCATATGCTCTCATTGGGAAATGCGGAACAATTAGTCCATGCGTTCATGACCTCAAGGCTAGATTATTGTAATGCTCTACTGTGTGGTTGCCCTGCACACTTAATAAATAAACTACAGCTAGTTCAAAACGCAGCAGCTCGAGTTCTTACCAGAACCAGGAAATATGACCATATTAGCCCGGTTCTGTCAACACTGCATTGGCTCCCTATTAAACATCGTATAAATTAAAAAATATTGTTGATTACCTACAAAGCACTAAATGGTTTAGCTCCGCAGTACTTGAGCGAGCTCGTAACGCACTATAGTCCTTCACGTCTATTGACGCGATCTCAAAATTCCGGCCAGTTGATAATACCTAGAATATCTAAATCGACTGCTGGCGGTAGATCCTTTTCCTATTTAGCACCAAAACTTTGGAACAGTCTTCCTACCATTGTCCGGGAAGCAGACACACTCTGTCAGTTCAAAGCTAGACTAAAAACACATCTCTTTGACCTAGCATACACATAATACATTATAGACTTCTATAAATTCAATGTTAGGCTGCATAGATTAGGTCAGCCGGAACTGGGAACACTTCCCTTAAATCTTGATGTACTCGCTACATCATAAGAAGAATGGCATCTACGCTAATATTAGTGTCTTTGTTTATCCCGAGGTTTTCCCGCAGCCTGCCGGATCCAGGCCGTGTCCAGATCTGACGAAGGAGATCCGCCTGGACCCGATGACAATGCAGTGCTGAAGTATCCACTATCCTCTCCCTATGGAGGATCCCTTCCCCACTCTACAGATAAAGCGTTGTGAATTCCGGCTCGCGTACCCCGAAGTGATAAAATAAAACAAAATTCTGTATCAAAATTTATAGGCAAGAAAAGTAGTTTGTTTAGGCTGGGTTGTATGAATTACAAACCTGCGCACATATTTTAAAAGCACATAACTATAGAATCAATTCTGAATGAGCATGTGAACGCCGTCAGCGTTAATCACAGGTTCGCGTTTAAAGTCTGATCATTTCAATGGAGGTGAATCAATCAAAGTTAACTTTAGCTGGAAGTAACATTATTCAAGAACCGCTATAAAGCCAAAACAATCTGTTACCTTAAATTATATGTTTATCTCTGTAAAGCTGCTTTGAAACAATCCATTGTTAAAAGCGCTATATAAATGAAGATGACTTGACTTGACTTGACTTGTAACCGGTTGCAGAGAGTACTTTTGAGCTGCACGTCTTGCAGCTTCGCCAATTAAAAAAATTTCCAGACTTTCCACACTTTAGATTAGGCTCAATTTTTTTGTAATAATGATAAGGACAACAATAAGGGCAATTTTCAGAATGCCTGGTAGCCGCCATCATTGGGAAACATAAACAGCACAACGAAGCGACGCATTCCACACAAATCAACTAATTAAAGTAATCGATTACGTCGACACGTCGTTCCAACCCTACTGAAAAGCCTGTGACGAACTGTGCCTTGTTTCAAAATTAATCCGTAGTAAAAATTAAGCGAACATACGAACCGTGTCTTTCTGATACTTCGTTAAAATTAAAGTTCATTCACGTTTTCTTATTGTCAGGATCACATGGATGCCAATGCAAAAACTCTGAGGATTTTGAAGTGCCAAGTTTTGGAAAAACAGAGGCATCGTTTTGTTGCTGGAGCAGTATTCCTGTGTTTGTGTTTGTTTCGTATTTACTTGACATGACAACATGACATGCGTGAATCAGTGGGCAGGGCTAAAGAGGCAGGGATGTAGAAGTAGGCATTGATCTTCTTCTGCAGAGGCAGTCTTTCATAGCATTGTCATAATGTGACAAAACCCAATGAGTCGTTTTGCCAGCTTGGTTTCAGTAAAAGCTGTTTTTGGAATTACGAGGAAGTTCTGAAACTTACAGAATATTTTTATAATAATACCTCTTATGTCAAAAGATCAAGGAAAATTTCTCAATTCACGATCCCTTCAACTTTGTAGTTTTCTTTGGTTTAATATAATATAATATCATTGTTACTACTACTACTACTACTACTACTACTAATATTCTATTTTTATTATTATGGAATATGTATTCAAAATCCACAAACAACTTCTGCTAGATAACATTAAAATGAATGGAGCTCTAGATTGAGCTATACTAAATTAGAAACAAGTCACAACACAAAAATGCAAAAGTGCATAAATCTCACACTCACGTCATGAAGGGGATAAGCTGATGTGTAGGTGCCGTTGTTTAGCAGACGTTTGATTCCCGTCTTATCTTTCTCTTTACGGTCTTCTTTATAGTAAGGGCAGCGGGTCAGGATGTAGTACACGATTCTGTTGCGTGTGGAGGGAGGAAAAAACGTATCCTTATCATCAATGAGGAAGAAGTCAACCTTGCTCTTGTCAAAAGGTGCAGTGAAGTAGTCCGGCTCTGGCCTCATGATGCCATCTGGAAGCCGGAAAGGGTGAGTGAGCCACTCCAGAGGAACTTCTCGAGCTTTGGGAATATCGCTCGCTTTAAAGGGCACCTTGATCTTTAGCACATCCGCATAGGTGGCCAACACCTCCCATGGAGCGTGGATCTTCAGATAATACGTCTTACGATCATCTGACTCCTGCAGGGGGAGATTTTTTGAGAGGGGAAGTGTTATATTGGAAAATGCGTAACAAGGTATCTGTATGCATAACAAAACAGCATTTGTACAAAATCACATCAAAAGACACCTTGAAGTAATGCATTAACTGCAATTTTGTTAGTTTAAATAAAGCTTTAAAAAACAAGAGAAAGGTCTAAGCTTATATACCTTGAATAATAAATACAATCAAATAAAATCTGAATAATAAATGCACAATATATTTTTTTATATAAAGCAGTATAAACAAGATAAAGGTCTGTGCTTTGATACAGGAGATACATTACATGTGTATATACAGTATATATATATATATATATATATATATATATATATATATATATATATATATATATATATATATATATATATATATATATTATATACACAAAACAGTTCTTTCTGGTTCTCGAATCTGATTGGCTGAGAGCCTTTTCCAGCAGTGCTATATTCACACAGTAACAGCACTATGTCCGTTTAACCGTTTGTATCACTCCGTTTGCTGCTGCGACTGTCATGGCGGTCGAGCAAATCCACCATATTTTTAAAAAAAATACTACTGTTAAGAGTTTTTTAGGCAAGAATGTGGTTATTTAGACCTCAAATATGTGAATAATATATAATCATAGTGATGATAGTGCCTATTTTACAATCTGTCCAGACGCTTTCGCAGATGTGAGCTCCAGGCCGTCAGCGGCCGATCAGTGCTCATGTTCCCGCAGAGAATAACGTAATATCGGCCAGTCTTTCGGGAATTTGCAACTGGCTCTTATGTAGATTGTGGTTAAGCATGAGATATAATTCATTTGGGGTATATCAAACAGGCAATCTTTGGTCTTATTAATCTATTACTTGTTCCAGAGCAAATAGTTTTTGGTTAAGGGGAAAATTAAAGCTGCAGTTCGCAGTTTTTCCTCTGTCGCCATCTTTGTTCGAAATCTGCAATTGCAGTCATTCGCGGAATTATCAACTTTACGCGAGTTGTACTTCGACACGGCACAGCACGGATGAACACAATGTTTGAGGAAAGTGTGCGGCTGTCAGTCACCGCACCAGTGTGGATACTGTCATTCAGAATCACAGATTATTCTTTTTGGAAGTATGACCAACATAATAATTTTCACCGGAAAATGTCATCTGAACAAGTAAGAAACATCCACTTTTGTTCTGGTTCTGACATTGCAGTAAATCACGCTGATTAAATCTAAAAATCGCTTATCATATCACGCAAAACCGTGCAAATTATACTTTGTTCTCAAATTATTAATGTTAACAACGTCAGCATTGCGTGACTACATGTAATGTCCTTCCGATATGTATCCTTGTTTTCACATGGGTCCGGTTGCAGTCTCTTTTTTTCTGTAGCCACTCCGAAGTCTGAACAAAGTCTTTTGCATTTTACAGCGGGTGAATCTGTCACTGGTGATTGTCATTTGAACCTTTCTGGATCCGCCATCAAATTGATAAGTTTAATTATATCAAGTGCTGTGAGAAAAGGCTATAAATCTCCAACTCCAGCATCCTCACACGCAATATAGCCTACTAGCCGCGACTCCTTCTTTATGTGTACAGATGTGACGTAATGACGCAAAGACATGTTGACATGTTTGAATCTCCCGTGGAAATCCACCAGGACCACTGGAATTAAAAACATGATTACATGCTTACCGCTTTGAATCGAGCTAAGGCAAGAGAGATAGTTTTGAACACTGGCTAGTTATGTATTTTTTCAAATATGTATTTTGGATAATTTTTAACCCAAAAAAGCTACGGACTGCAGCTTTAAGTTTCATAACTCTATATTTAGGCTAGATTTCACTTAAATCCTGTACTAGAGTGCTGCTTGTACGTTTGAGTGAATTGTTTGCTTATGTTTATTTCTTTTATAATGGCTATTGTTGTTCATTTAAATATTTTTGTACAATACATACAGTATTATTTTATATAAACAATATGCCGTATTTGGTATTGAGAAAGGATCGTGATATGGACTTCAATGAAAGTTACATTATTACGCCATTAGACAGACTTTATGAGTGAGCCAGAACAAGGAAGTTATTTTAGCGCTGTCATGGGAAGGACAATGACGAACATATCGCTATCCTCAGCGGTCATTTTTGGATATAATATCATGGACATCGACCTGAAGAATGAATGCTATGTCAGATGCAGGTAATACACTCGTTTAGTTGATCTCTCTCTCATAATACCATACTGTAATACCTTAAGTTTTAATGAAGCGACTCAACATTCCTTCGTTACTAGTTCTAAAGTGACATTTTAGAATTAGTAAGGGAGGCTCAACTGTCAAACTGTCAACTTGAGATTTGAATCCGTGGCGGAAGGAAGTAGTTTTGCACAAAAGAGGATTTTTAAAGACACTCCGTTGTTGTTTCTTATTTGTTTACTCACGTGTCCCGTCGAACTGTTGTATAAATGCAATATCACACGAGTAGCCGTCTCGGTTACTCGTGTGATATTGCTCATATATATAAATAAAATAAATGCATAAAATATATATATTTTTTTTTAAATAAAATAAAAGATCCATAATAGAAGTGCAACCATGAGGGGGCATCTGAGGCTCAGAACCTCACCGATTTATCTTCAGTCTCCAGCTCAAGGCCAGACTTCTCCAGGTTGGCTTCAAACTCTCTTCTTCTCTCCTGGAAGAAAGGCCATACAAAACTATCAGTTTCTTTCAACTTTATCATTGTACTGTATCATTCATGGTCTCTTTATCTTTTTTTATCATTAGTTTTAAGTCATCGATTGATTCAGCTTTGTATATGAGGCTATTTTATATGTGATATTTAAAGTTCTGAGGTTTGTAAACAAGCTTTGGACTACGTCTTTAGAGAAAACTCGTATTTCCCACAAGCACCGGTGACCCATGGCTACCACATCTTATCTTATGGAACACCACCTCAAATGGCTGACTCAAGGGCTATGACCTTCATTAAGCAGAGAGCCTGACCGCTCATCAACCTCTGCATACAGGAGAAAACAGAGGATCAAACCGGTTCACCAGCAAACCCTTCAGTGTTCTCAGCGATTGAACTAAATGAAGGGTCTGACTAAAGAGAAGTGGTTGACCCCCTGCTCTCATTTTATGCAATCACTGTTTGTCCTTCAGTTTATTGTGCAACAGCTTCTATCTGACTCTGACTCACTGTTTCTCACTGTGCCTTATAACCCAGTAGACATCTCACCCCATCTCACCACCACTGCACGCCTACGTACAAGTCCCCATCACACTATTTTTGTACACAGTGAGCAATATTAAGCTTCAGCCATTGTTTGATTGCTTAACAAGGCCAAGTACAGAACATTTTGGAGAGAAGAACGCACACTAATTAGAATTCCTGCATCAATAGTAATTACAGATGATGGAGCAATACCAGAATTTTATGCATGACAGAGATCAGGACTGTGGAAAACAAACAATTAATGAGGGGAGCAGAAAATCTGTGCATGAGTTTGTGTCAGTGTCAAAGTGTGCATGAAAATGAAATGATTTTTTTTAAACACTCTTTGTATTTCTATTTATGGTGATTTCTTATGGTTTTGAAAAACGTTTAAGAAAATAAATTAATTTAAAGTATTTTTTTCTAACACCTCGAATATGTGTGTAAACATCACTATTTTCAATAATGTTCTTCAATATATATGTGTGTGTGTGTGTGTGTGTGTGTGTGTATATATATATATATATATATATATATATATTTTTTTTTTTTTTTTTTTACAAATATAACAAATTAATAATTTATTAATATAAGTTTTGGGGGATTTGCGGCACATTTTGCAACATTATTTCTGCTTTAAAAACTATAATATAGGAAGTATATTCAAGTCGACTCATTGTATGTGTGAATTGCGTTTTAAATGCATCTTTGAATGAATTAACAGATAGGATTAATAAGTGACTGTCTTGTCTTTGAAGTGTGTTGTTAATAATATTAATATGAAAGTCCTGTATATTAGTGTCATACCGCTTTTTTGTCTCCATCCTTGTCGTCAGCATAGGACAGGATGAAGTCGATGCGCCGTACACCATCCTTGAAGTACACAGAGTTCCTGTTCTCCTCAAACTTGTCTATCTAAAAAAGAAAAATTCAGAAGATTCATATCAACAGCATTCCCACTTATACGTAACACAACTACATGACCATACAGCCTTTCAGAGTTGCCTCCTGTCACAATAAACAAATGTGTCATGACGCAAGTGATTTCTATTAACTGTGCTTATTTTTTTAGTTGACAAAACCCCAGCAGACCCATTACATCAGTGGAGGTGATGCTCAACATACCGCATAAATCACTTTAGTGCTCAGGGTAGTGAGAGCAGAAATGTACTGCCGAGTAAAACATCACCCCACTAACACAGCAGAAATAGTATCATGACAGCGTGAGAGGCTCCAGGAAGAGCTGCAGCAAGATGTGCTGAGAAAACCACAGGTACAGTATGAAGAGAGCGGTTACTTCTGCCGACATGTAGAGTGTAAGATCAACACACACACCCACACACACTGGCTTAGCTATCTAAATGGTGACGTTCCATTATTGTTTTTCATATACAGCTAGTTACAATTACTGTAACCAAACCCAAAGAGAAAGCTGCTTAGCATTATATATATATATATATATATATATATATATATATATATATATATATATATATATATATATATATATATATATATATTTAAATAATAATAATAATTTAATTGAATTTTGTACCATTTTTCAGATGAGGATGTCGCCAAAAGAAGGGTTTTTCAGGTTTAAGTCACTTATGTAAAAAGACAATTATATAGAACTATGAATTTAAAAGAACACATCAAGTGACAAATTTGTAGTCCATCTTCTCTTATAAAATTGTGATGATGCCATGATACAGTGATTGTATCAGATTACCGGTATAATTCCTTTGGTATTTTTTGCTATTGATGATTATTGAATCATTATTGGCGCCTGATATTGCGCAAGTGCACGTAATGCAACTCTGTCAGAGCCGACAGACTCGTGTGTCAGACTCATCGCATATTTCTTTATTGATGTCCTCCTAGTATTTATCTTATATACCAAAACATTTCAAACAATGCCAAGGTTTTTAAGGTTTTTAAGTCAATAAAAATATGCTAATATTATGGTACCTTGTTGTAAATGTTTTAATCAAAAAATGCAAATGCAAAAAGACAAACAAACAAATGAACACCCCAGCCATCCCAGACACAAAACCAAAATACCAATACCAAAACCACTGACATTAATACAATTATGCAAATGGAGTATTATAAAACCTCAGGAAACCTCAGGAGATTCACAATACATCAAACATCATACTTGTACAAACAAGCCTTTGAGGTATGTCTGCAAGACCTGTTTTACTATTGAGAAACATACTGTATACTCTATCTTCTACATCATGCATACAAATCCCACAGGCACAGAGGAGGAAATACCAGCTGTCCCTACAAATATGCTGCTCCAGACAGTAAAACAAGCCAAAACAGATCAGTCACAAAAATGGTTGCCTGCTTTCACGTCCGTCTAAAAAAGGCCAGTCAGTGACCGAACCAGGGAAAGTCATTAAACTAATAAAGTCAAGGCAATGTGCCATATGTGAAGGCATTTTATTGTGAACCACTAATTAAATGTGAGAGAGCTGACAGGAGCACTTATTTTTCAAACAGGTACTTTGTTAATCAGCATTACTGGTCAGATGGGACCTTTGTACGCTGCTCCTTTAGGAAAGGACATGGAGGGTTATTGATCACTATTGATGTCAAAATGACAATCAAATGCTTTCAAGCAATCTATAAAGCAACAACAAATCAACAAAATTATTTAAACTCTCAAGGATATCTATGGAGCTTCACATTATTTAATATCTGCACTCATACAAATTAATTTCTACTAATCTGAATAATTTAAGCACTAGCCTTTGGGTGTTCATATCAAGGCCAAGTAGATGAGAAAGCACTAATCGAAGTGTTAAAACAGAGTGACAAATCATTGCTTGTGTTCAAGACAGATACTGAAGGTCCACCCTTCCTCCTCTTATGACTCCCCTCTCTCTCAAAAAAAAACCTTTCAAAAAGTGAAACAATGAAAAATAATAATATATGCTATTAATATACAGTACACTGAATACAAACTATAAACATTTAAACTACAAATTCTGCATATTTCATACATAATAGGCTACTTGTGATTTTAAGATTTGTAGTGAATAATGCACTATTCAAGAAATTTAAATGTTCAACCCTAAAAAGGTTTCATTTAAAAAAAAAGCTCTAACGAAGTAAGCATTGATTGATTGTAAAACGCCCCTTCACTCTCTTATGACCTATACTGGGACCAACCACCGGGGGGCGATCGATGCGCTTTGGCTTCATTTCTCAGAAATTGTGTGGCACGCTTGGAAGCAAGCAACAATCTCTGATGCCCTGGACGTGAAGGCTGCATCCATGCTCCAATGGTGGTATGTCACAGAGAGGTATTGTCCAAAGTAGTGCTACTGCTCTACCAAATGTAAACAGCAAGCTGCACACTCTCTCACACCGAGACATCTGATAAGAGAAGGCCACTCATCCTCACTGCAGAGAACTGGGGGAAATATGCCTTGGCCTGGAGACTCTCCTGTGATGAATTGGTTTATACTGTTCTGGGACTGAGATCACAAATCACGCTCTTTGTAATACTTCATTATTCTCTAAAAAGCAGAGCTACAGTTTCAGTTCTAGATGCCCCCTCACTAAACTGGTAACACAAGGGTGAGTAATTCCGCATCCAGGTTTTATGAAATAGAGACAAAAATGTACCATTGCACATGACTTGCCAAAACACTCCTTTATTGCTGACTGCACTAAGATGAGGAAAGTATCATTAGCAAAGTGCAACAGCAAGAGAAACAAAGCAAATGCATAATCTATTGATGCTTGCTGCTTACATAGCTTCATTTAAATATGCCAAAATCAATGCTTAAGACTGAGGAAAGTGAGTACTTTTATATTTTTAATGCAGTGGAAAAATATACTAAAAGGTCCAATATCCATCTCAGGAACAACCAGAATCTCCTTCTGCAGAGCTGCCAACTCTCACGCATTGGCCGTGAGACACACTCATTTGATTGGTTTCAGTGTCAAGTGTCAACCCGGTCGGTCAAATGCCTGAAAGATGATTTTATCTATAGATCTACCTGTTGAGCCACTCGTGACCGACTAGTTGTGCCGCAAATTAGTTAAAATCTCCCGGAATCTAGAGCGAGCGCGCATGCGAGACAGAGACTGTGCTCCAAACCGCGTAGCACACGCAAGGCAGAGAGGGAAGGCGAACAAGAGATCTTGCGTGTGCAGAGAGCATCCTAATCTAGAAACAGGACAAACCCGCGTTTGGTGGACATTATAAAAGTGTATTAATGGGAGAACCCCCAAAAACTTGTCTTCAAGAGCTATACTTAGACATTTACAAGTTCAAATTGGCCTAACATAAATGTTTAAAACAGAGATGTTTAGGGCAGTTGGGAGACAATGGGTCTCATTCATGAAACATTCGTAAATATACGAGTAAATATGCGAAGTGATTTGCGCGTAAAGAGACCTTCCCGAAAACTCTTCTCCTGATTCACAAATACTTCATAAACATCAAATGTGATAGTGAAATGTGTGTGTGTGTGTTAATGAATTCCAATCAGTCGTAAATGGGATGCGCGTGCACATTCATTCTCAATTACCATAAATCCCGCCCATTAAATCCAACTGACAACTATATATGGGCATCATATTATGACATGAATACGAATGAAAAAAAAAAAATCTCAGATGCAGAAATTGAAGTTTTATTATCAGAAGTTCATTCAAAACGCTAAAAAAAATTTAAGCGTACATAGTGGCGTATCGGGTCCTAAAAAAAAGGAAGCTTGGCAGCATATTACAGATGCAGTTAATGGAGTTTCATCTGTTAATCGAACATTCCCAGAAGTGAGAAGAAAATGGTTCGACATTAAGCTTGAGAGCAAAAAACGAATTAGTTCACTTCGGAAAAATCTTATTCAAACTGGAGAAGGACCACCATCGCAGATGCTATTACTGGCTCTCATAATAAGAAAAAACGTATATAATTACTATATATAATATTTTTCCAAAATGCTGTGTAAATATGTACCCGATTAAGGTGAATTAAAATGCAGCAGCCTTATTAATGAGCAAAACGTTCGGGTGTTAAGCGCACTATTTACGCGTGGCTGGGAGCAGGTGTAGATTTCTAGCGTACCAACTAACATTTGGAAAATACGAACATTTTAATGAATCCGAAAATTTACGCCAGAACCACTTTACACACGATTTACACAAAAATTCGTTCTGCTCGTATTTAAGTAAGTAAGTAAGTAAGTAAGTAAGAAAACTTTATTAATCCCTGTAAGGGGAAACTCATTCGCCACCCTTGCACATTTCATGAATGAGACCCCTTGTGTTTAAATTCACACACATTTAAAAATTACCACAACCTCAAAATGTGACCTATTTACCACATTACCAAATAGCACAGTAGTAATCTGTTGCTTCTTCAAACAGGGTAGAGCTGAACCATAAACTATGACAAGATATCTGACTGAGATGAAAATATCTGATATCTTACCTCCCGGTGACCAGGCAGCTGTGTCCCTCGATCAGAGATGGAGTTAATGCCATTATTACCTGCAAATGACACAGGGGAAATGACATTAATATATATATATATATATATATATATATATATATATATATATATATATATATATATATATATATATGCTGTTCTAAACTTTGCACCTCTTAGTGGTAGATAAAGTACAAAGTTTTCCCTTTAAGAGTACTGCTCAGTGACAAGCTGTTGTACTGTTAAAAGGTAACATTTTAGCATGTTTTAAAGATTGCATTGCTACATTAAAATACGAAAGTAGATCGCAGACCAAAGGTGGGCAGTATTAAAGGTGCAGTAAGCGATTTCTAAAAAACGCTGTAGAAAGTGGATCGGACCTAGCACCATAATAAACTTGTAGCCAATCAGCGGTAGGGGGCGTGTCCACCAGAAAGAGTGAGATTTGAAGACTGTTGAAAGAGAGATGGCTGAGATACATTACAAAAGAAAAAAGGTCAAAGGAATATCACTGGAAAAAGAAGGGTTTGAGCTTTAGGAAGTTAATATTAGAACAGTGTTCCAGTGCTGCAGAGACTTGAAAAAAGATGAAAACAGATGCTGAGGTTGTGGACCAGCTCCAGACAAACAATGACCCTCAAAATTAGGGCTGTACTGTACCAGTCGATTAATTGGTCAATACGTTCTGGTTCGACCAAAATTCTGATTGGTCGATTTTTTGCCGCGTTCATTTCATCAGTTTTGCCACGCTGAGGTGGTGCGCTCATTTCATCAGATGGAAAGCACTAACTGCTAATGGGGGTGTTTTGAGAGTATCCTTGTTTCACAGGTAACAGTCTGTCTTCAGAACACCCCCCTTGTTTTCACCTTTTTTGGATTAACCCAACCCAAGAGAGAACGATAAGTAGGCTATAGAAGGTTTGATGCTGAATATTATTTATTTAACTGTGAGAGCGTTTAATAGTCAGTCTTCTTCTAACATGTCAACAACAAAGAAATCGACAGTGTGGTAGCATTTTGTTAAAATTGATAACAGGAAAAAGGTTGAATGCAAATTTTGCAAGCAACAGTTTTCCACAGCTCGACGACAAACATGACGTATCATCTAAAAGTGGTAAGCTCATTTGTCTGCGTTAGCTTGCCCTGTCTCTTTTGAGTAGGCTATATGAACATAGCAGAATTTGCATATTTCAATGTTTTAGTGTGATAACCTAACTTTTTAATTTTTTTATTTGGAGCCTAATGCGCAATTGCGCTGTGCCGACTGTTTGTGTTAGTGTTGAGCCTAAGATGCTTTATTTTTCAGTTATGCACTTAATTTCGTTTCTGCTCTTGATCTGGTTTGTTTAATAAATATTCTTTTTTTATTAAAGTGGACATTCCTTTTGTGTTTATTAAGAGTAAAAGCTTTAAGTTAATAGTCTATTCGTGTCTCAGCCGCAAAGCTGAGCTCCTAAGCCTCGCTCTGTGTGAGGACATGCACAGAGCGGCTGAAATGATAGTTTCTGACAGTTATAACTTCTTATTATAACATATGACAAAAAAAATTGTCTAAATTATGTTTCATATTCCTCAACAGTTCTTGTGATGATATCACTAGTTGACAACACAGTACTATTTTCGGAAATCATAGGCTATGATATTGCGCAGGTGTGTGTCTCGTGTGTCAGACTCATTTCAGTGCAAAATAATTAGGTCAAAAACGATTTAATATACTGCAATTAGCCTACTAGTTTTTATGTTTATTTATAATTCATTTAGGCGGACAACAAGGCTACCAAGTACTGCGCACTGTGTGCAGCTAATTAATTTAACGTTTTTTTTCTAACGTCATTTTTAGTTGATTTTAGTCGATTTTTAGTCGAAAATTTCAGGACTTCAGTCGACCAAGATTTTCTTTGGTTGAGTACAGCCCTACTCAAAACTGTGTTACTCACATAAACAACACAACGTTGGCATCTGTTTCAGGCCTTCCTGCTTAAGTTTCTCCAGCACTGGAACGCTTTTCTAATATAAACTCTTGTGTACTGCATGCTCATATTGTGTTCTTCCTTGTCAGTCGTTCGTTCGTCATTTTTGCTTTATTTTGCTTAGCTTCTGCTATGATAAAGAGACATCCATTGGATGTTTGGGGGCGGAGCAAAGAAGGGAATTGTTTGTTTGTTTGGGTTGATTTCAAATATCAACAGGTGTTCAACAATGATTCTCAGAAATCGCTTACTGCACCTTTAATGTAAACTACATACTAGAGGTATTTAAATGACAATCATTCCACTATGTTTTAAGAGACACTAGATTTTCAGAATATTTAATTTAATTTTCCTTTGCAGAAGACCAGCTCCAACTTAAACTAATTCAGTGTTATGCAGCGTATTAGATTTTATAGCTGCTAAAGTGAATGTCACAGAGCACATAAATTGAACAAAAAGGTTTACAGTTGTATGCGTTATTTGTCTTCGCGGCCCTTTTGCTCTCTCTCCCCCACATACTTTGGCATAAATTCCATTGGTTAGTCAGCAAGGACTTAAATGCTGAGCAGCCAACTTTGTGGAATAGAAGCACTTCCTGTGGGGAACAGTCAGGCATAGTGTTCTCTTTTTGTAACAGGATACACACAACACATAATTCCTGGCTAGTGCATGATATCACTAAATCAATCACTAAATCAATGAACACTAAATCACCACTCAATCAAATTACAGATAGTTAACACTGAAAATTAGTGCAAGTAAAATATAGCTTCCACCATGGATTAGATTACAGTTTCAGACTGGCTGTTCTGTTAATCTGATTCTGCTTTATAAAATTTTGGATTTTCAGTTGTGCTGCCTTCATTCTTTCGTAACAACACTGTTATCAATATGTACAACAAAAACACAAAGTATCATCGAACACGTCTCTCACACATTCAAGCTAAAACTTTCGTGCAATTCTGACAAAAAAAGCTTTAAACGCACACTCATATCCAGCCTTAAAGCAGAGGCATGAACCTCAACAAATTGACAAGGCCAACGGAATGAAAGAGCAGACAAAGACGTCAACATTTTGATTTCTGAGATGCTGATGAAGCGAAATAAAATGATTATGACAGGAAACTAATATGCAAAAAAGTATGAGAAAATAAAAGTTAAAAAAAAAAAAGTATGAGAGGATGAGCAGAGCGGGGGACGGACAAGCAAGCGGCACACGTAGCTCTGTCCGTACCTGCCTGAAAGGTCCTCCGGTAGCCCGTCAGAACGGCACAGCCATCTTAACCCAAGAGACGGTTAGGGGTGTAAAGATGTAAATCCACATAAGCAACTCTTTCTATATGCATTTCTTTTAGTAGAAAATTAATACATGTGTGGGCTAACATTTCAAACCATAACTAAAATCACAAAAACTGCATTTGTAAATAGGTATAAGGATCGCAATTGTCTGTGATCCATACGGACCAGACCCCATGGTACGCATATGATTCACGGATTAACTGCTAAATTTAAAGGAACACTCCACCGTTTTTTTTAAATTGGGGTTATTCACTGTCTCCCCTACATTTAGATAGGTGGGCAAATGCATTTTTGTCTCAGTGCATGCATTGTCTGAGTCTGGCAGCGCTGCCGCTAGCTTAGCTTAGCATAATGAATGGAATCCTATGTTGCCAGGTAGCATGTCGTGAGTAAAAGTGATAAAAAAAAAATTAAATAATAAAAAAAATTACTTCTTGTGGCCTGCTTATTCACAACGAGTACAAATAGCAATGCAGATTACAGAGCTGCCAACTCTCACGCATTGGCCGTGAGACACGCATTTGATTGGTTTCACACGCTCACACGCCACACCCCCGTTTTCTCACGCTGAAGTGTCAACCTGGTCGGTAAAATGCCTGGAAGATGAGTTTATCTATATATCTACCTGTTGAGCCACTCGTGATCGACTAGTTATGCCGCAAATTAGTTAATGTGTGTGCAAGGTGCAGTAATGCACCTCCCCATTGATTAAGACTAGGTGATTTCCTAGGCAGAGATTGATTTGGGACTATATGGGGGGAAGCACAGGCGAAGCACTGCTACTTGGGCGCAGAGATATCACGCAACACCTGAAATAAAGCTTGCCACAAAGAACCGGCGAAAGTAATGATTATGCATGAAACATTTGAATTGTTGATCAAGTTGACAAATTGATAGTTGAAGAAGTTGATGATGCAGACTCACCATCTTCGCAGTAGCCAAGTGAACGCGCCTAGAGAAATGCACACACATGTACTTACTATAGAGTTAGGGTAGGATTAGGGTTTGGTTGAGGGTTAGTTGCATGCAATTATGCATAATTTACTGTTATTACTACGATAAACACATGTAACATATGTAACAAAAATTTATTAAACCAATTAAAAGTAAATAATCTCACATCTCCAAATACTGTGAAAGTCAGTCAGAAACGGCTGCTTGATGTAACAGATTGAGATTGTGAATAACGCCCTCTTACAGTCAAAACCGCAAGTGACATGGGACACGTCTTTATCCTTTCAATCACACAAGCCCTCATCTGAGAGCACGTCTCAGTGGCCAGGAGGATGTTCCCTATAAAAGCGCATACTCCACCAAAGATCGTATGTGCTTTTCTACACACGTACTGTATCATCTCTGAAGATACGGATCAACAATGGTTTTATGAATACTCAACTGTTATCTGTGCCCACAGCCGCAACACCCAAAGGCCGTGCACACACAGAGAGAGAGAAACACGTTTCAGACAGTGTTTGAACACCGAATTGATTCCTCTTTCATGTTTACTTGCGCAAAATAGCCATCTCTGCAAGTATTCTCTCGGTTTTGTCATAAGTGAACAGTTGAGAAAGAAACCAAATGTGTGGCAGTATATTCCGTCCATGCATGCGGTCTTAAAGTGACAGCAGCCTAATATTCCTGCTGTTGTCTGTGTCATAAAGGTTAATAAAAATAAAATAAAAACATCATCATCATCTACCATGTTCAAGAGAAAAGACAGTGAGGAGAGCAGTCAGGAGGAAAGTGATGACGACAACTTAAAATGTGAGTACCAAGCTGCCTCTCCAGGTGCTCCCTTGAGAACCAGACCAAAAAAGTTATGTGCACCCCTGTATAAATGTCTGGTCTCTGTCGTTTCCATTCTATGAGAAGGCCAATATTTGCTCTGAGCAGAGCCAACAGGTGTGGTCTCGCAGGCTTCCTCTGATCGTGTTATTATGAGTGATGATTAGGCCTACTGGGAAAAAAGGGCTTTGATAATGGCACCTTTGTGTAATACTTTGAAGCAGAGAGGGAAAAAGCAGCAGTAGTGTTGATAAAACCTGTCTGAATACAAACCGGTGGCCCCCACAGTAATTTCCTTGTAAACAAATCAACAGTTTAACTGAATCTGTGTGCTAAAGCATAAATTTACTGTTCAGCAGAGATGGGCTCAGCTTGTTCAGCAGATGGGCTGAAAATATATTCACAATTCCGATTCAGCCTCACGTGTCACATTACTAGCTGTAGTAGGAATATAAAGTGAACTGAATGTATCGGCTGAATAAATCAAGCTTACACCATTGCACTCTTAATGCATGGCAAAACACGTAACTCCCAACAGGAGAAGTGTGTCAGGAAACGCCATAGATTCAGGTCAGAGAACATTCACGGAATAGCTATTTCACATTAACAGCAACTAAACCACAATTACCAACCACATTGTGTGTCCATGGCAAAGTCTTTGAAAAAGCTGCACAATAACACAGGAACTGTATCAACAGGATGCAATGGTGTCTCGGAAAGTAACCGGGGATCTCCAGCAAAGTCTTAGCAAGCAAATAATGACTATACTGTGATGTCAGGAGAAGGACTGTTTATAGATGTACAGATAATATTCATAATTCAAATTAGATATACAAACAACTTTGAGTGACGTACACAAAACAAATGCATAAATCTTCATAGCCCATTATCTCGCTTTAAAAAAAAGAATTTAAATGTTTCTTATCACTCTGTTGATGCTAAAGGGCCATGATCACACATATATACTAAAAATAGAGTGATCCCTTTTAGAGTTTATTTATGACTTTTACTGGGTCAACAACTTGTTCATATAGTATGGCTATCAAAGAGAAAACTAAATCAAACTGCCAGTTGCTACAGCAACAACTCTCACTTTCTTTCGCCTGGTTACCAACAAGCGCAGGCTCACTTGTTGGCTGTTGTCTGCAAGTGGTGTGACAATGAAACAATTTAATTCAATTGTGCTCTTTTGAAACAAAACAAAATCAAGTAATTTTATTTATGCTATTTGAATAATAAAACATTTTAGTAGAATAACTCTGTAACTAAATTAATATCTTAACGCACACACACACACAAACACAGCAGGCATGGTGTGGCAGGGAGTGCGAAGAAATCTATTCAGGGTCCACACCGGGTGTCTATGTCGCATTCTCTAAAGAGGATACCATGAGGTCTCCCCTGATAAGAGATTCGTTTTTCTGTGTGACAGTCCAGCGTGACAATGCACTGATAAACTCTGAAGAGACGGCAGGACCATTCACACTGTCAAACACTATACAGTTTATTATACAATAAAAAAAAAAAAGAGTAAATAAAAGTTTTTCCACAGGACAGAAATAACAACACTTTGCATTGACTAAATTACTTTCTGATGATAAGAGAGATGTAATCTAAATAATCTTTTAATAATGACATTTCTATGATCCAGTTGGATTATTAACAATTTTAATGTGTGCATTCTGCTGTAAAAATTATGAGTAGGGCTGCACGATTAATCGCAATATACATGAAATCGCACTTAAATGAGTTGGCTTATCGCGATTTTGAAATCGCGAAGGCTGCGATTATTTTTTATGCGCAGGTTTTCATTGATGTACGGCTGTGTAAACCATGCTCCATCTGAAAGCACTGTGAGTTTGAGTCACTTTAACGTGCATTTGAAAAAGTAACACGTCAAACATCTTTCCAAACATGAGAACCATTTATTAACCTCTTGTCCAACAAAGACAACATTTAATAACATGCTTTTACTCCAAACTCACTTCATAAAGACAGTTGAGCATCCTTCTGTGAGATGATGTGGCTTCTTACTCAGAATAAGGCAGTCGTGTGTTTATTACCGGTAGTCATGTTTAATCAAAGCGTTTCAATCTTCTGTTTATTCAGCTACAGGGATGATGCCCGATAGGGATTTCCTGGAATGATGCGGTAGCTATGTGACGATGGCAAAACAACAAAAATTGTCGCTGTCGGACGGACACTTCACATTTTTTGGTTGGTATTGTGGCTTTATATATAGTCAGACAAGTGCATGTGACATTATTATAATATTAACATTTTATGAAGATCAAGCTCAAACTTTTTTTTTAGCAGCGAATGACAGACATAGGCCTATGTGTTTAGTCCGTCACTGGAACGCATCTGAGGCATTAGGTGCATTGCATTAAGTTTTCATCAACTTACAGGTTATAAAGTTTATTGCAGTTATATGGGCGCTCAGTTTTTCTTGTTGTTGAAGATTTGGACAAAATCTCATTATATAAAAGATGAAGCACTATGCACAGGATATTTAAAACAGTATAGCTATATTCATTTTATTTTTTATTTATCAGGGACAATGCACAAAGTACATTAATCTTTCGAAAAGATGTTTTGTGCCAGAGTTAGCCAAAGCTAATTTTCATCCGCAGTCCCCGGGCAGGTGCACACAATTTTTAAAACAGTACATTACAAAACCACTATCAATAGTAAAAATAATGGCAAATAGGCTACACATAATATTAGTCAACGAAGATCATATAAAAACAGACAGATGTTCAAAATGAGAGAACATATTCAAAAGACCATCTCTACCCATAATATATACATTAAATGTGCTGATGCTAACACAGCTGGTTCTCAAGGATATATTTCTTTAAGTGTTGAGAAAAATGGTTCTGGGGCCGTATTCACAAAGCATTTTATCTTACCACTAGGAGTACTCCTAAATCGAACTAAAAGATTTTAGCTAGGAGTTTTCTCTTAAAAGTTATTCACAACGCCTTTCAGACCTACTCTTAGTAAAGAAAAATCACAACTCCTAAACTAAGAGTGAGTCTTCGTTGCTATGGATGACGTCATTACTCATGCACGAGCTTGACTGAAGTGACACCCTTGATTGGCTGATGATTGTAACGCGGGAATGATTCCAAACACCTCCCCTATAATGATGAGTGACAGGTGACAGGTCTGAGAATGCGTGCGCTACAAGTAGTGCGAAGGACGGAAGATGATGAATTACTGAATTAATAGCCTAAATGAATAAAGAGTAAGGAAAAACAAATAGCCTAGTAGCCTAATGAAACATATGGATTGATGCAATATCTTTGCAACATTATTGAATTAATCTGTCACTATGCCTCTGCCTATACGTTTGCAAAGAGAAGAACATTTTAATTTTAATTCACAATGAAACGTTACAATTAGTTTACATGCAGTGAGTAGTTTTGGTTGTTGTTGGTGGCGTTGTTGCATCCCTAGTTATGCCTACAATGCAAAATTGTTCCCTCGCGATTGGAAGCTCCTGTAGCCGCCGCATACGCATTTCAAAACATCGCAACGTGAAATGCCACAAAAAGCGGTTTGTGAATAGATTTTAGTGAGTTGAGTCCTCTCGACTTCTTTTAAGCTGTCCCAGGCTTAGGTGCTACTTTTAGGGCTAAAATGCTTCGTGAATTACTCTTAGTCAAAAAAATGAGGAGTCCTAAAGTTACGAGTAACACGCCCATTATTTTTCGGAGTCACCTAAGCCTGGGAGAGCTTAAAAGAAGTCGAGAGGACTCTTAACTCACTAAGATCTATTCACAAACCGCTTTTTGTGGCATTTGACGTTGCGATGTTTTGAAATACGTATGCGGCGGCTACAGAAGCTTCCAATCGTGAGGGAACAATTTTGCATTGTAGGCATAACTAGGGATGCAATAACGCCACCAACAACAACCAAAACTAGGCTACTCTCTGCATGTAAACTAATTGTAACGTTTCATTGTGAATCAAATTAAAATGTTCTTCTCTTTGCAAACGTAGGCAGAGGAATATAGTGACAGATTAATTCAATAATGTTGCAAAGATATTGCAAAATTGTTTCAATAGGCTACTAGGCTATTTGTTTTTCCTTACTCTTATTCATTTTGGCTATTTATTCAGTTATTCATCATCTTCCGTCCTTCGCACTACTTGTGTAGCGCACGCATTCTTAGACCTCTCACTCATCATCGTAGGGGAGGTGTTTGGAATCATTCCCGCGTTACAATCATCAGCCAATCAAGGTGGTCACTTCAGTCAAGCTCGTGCATGAGTAATGACGTCATCCATAGCAACGAAGACTCACTCTTAGTTTAGGAGTTGTCATTTTTCTTTGCTAAGAGTAGGTCTGAAAGACGTTGTGAATAACTTTTAAGAGAAAACTCCAAGCTAAAATCTTTTAGTGCAATTTAGGAGCACTCCTAGTGGTAAGATAAAATGCTTTGTGAATACGGCCCCAGGCGATCAGTTGTAAGACCCGTTTTATATGACTTTCTTAATGCTGAATCTCGGGTTATCATTAATTTCCATAGATTATCATTTAACCATGGTAACGGAATTTTGCCTTTAGGTTTGACCTTTTTTTCTTTAGAATACTTAAGAACAAGCTGTTGGAAGTGGAACATCTTTATCAACTCACTAGAGGCTGTATTACTATCTTTATCATTTATCATTTCAAACCAATTTACCTTTCTGATTTCATTATCAAACCTCTCAATATCTTTCCTGGGGATACAAAGTACAAAATCAAAATCAACCTTATTTAAATTTCGGTAGCACATTTTTGACAATTTCCTTGCAACTAGTGTTAAATTATGATCAGAAAGACCTGTTATTAAGTTATAAACTTTACCAATACGGTCAGCTTTGTTAGTAAAAACTAGATCAATAAGCGTTTGAGATGTTTTAGTAATCCGAGTTGGCTACAACTAGGCGGCAAATACAATACTAAGACTCTTTTCACTCTTTTCAAATACAAAAAAGGCATTTATAGACAGTGTTTCTTGAGTAAAGAAAACATACTTATTCAAACATCAGTTCTTTATTTACCTTTGCATTGCAAACAAGCAAAGATACCCAAACTGTGTGGAAATAATTTACGATAGAGGCAAGTGGAGTTATGAGGTTTGACCGACAGTTTGAGGATCCGATAATGTTACGAGATTTAGTCACAAGCTCTTTTAAATCCTTTTCATTGGTTAAATCTTTGTAAAACCAAAGTCCATTTAAGACTTTGAAGTAATTTCACTCGGCGGCCATCTTTGAAACGCCTCTCAGGCAGCTATTTCAGTCAGGCAAGTACAGTCAAGTGCGCATCTCAGAACACTGACTGTTTCTAGGAACCGGAGCTTCTAACAGCAGCTGCGTCAGAGATGACGTTTCCAATTGTCGATAAGCTCTTTTATTTAGAAGGCGGGACTTATTCCACCATATTGTGCGTTGCACTTTCTCCAATTCATAGTAATACGAGTGAACCGTCTTTCTGTATATAAAGTCTTTGGTAAAAACTTAAAACTTAAAACAAAAATGACGCAAAATAAAGATATGTTGTTTCCACCTGAGACCGTTGATATATTCTTATTTGTAGCATTTATTTTTATTTATTTTGGCATTTGGTTGGGAATCACTGCTCTAGATATTCTGTTCCAAGGAGCTCAGAACATCCTGAGTTGAAATACTGAGGTTTCCGTAAACATCTGTATAACCAACATTTGTTGTGGGCCATGAAATAAGGAAGGCTGCTGTGATAAAACCAAGTAAAACAAAAATTGCAATACTAAAAGAAACCAGAGATAGCGATGCAAACAAAATTAGAAAAATAAAAAATGGTCAAGTAACCCATTTGGACCACTTGGGATTGATTAACCTAGTCCAACTCAATGTTTACAAAAAAGTAATTGGATTTAAATATTTTAGCATATCTAAGAAGTGTAATTTATATAAAAGACCATTTTAAACGAGCTATCTAACACTAAACACAATTAAACTGATGCCCTGTCATGATGAAACTACATTGCTATTACAGCAATTATGATGATGATGATGATAAGAAGCAATAGGCTATATTACCAGGCTTCAATTACTGCAGCAACAGGAAGTTTTATAGCTCAAATAAAAAACTGTGTGATATCAAAGTTATGTTATGCAGATTTAATGAGTTGGCCATTAGCTGTGGGTTCTGGCCCTGGGTGGATTCTCTGTTTTAGAGCTGCTTAAAGGATTAGTTCACCTCAAAATGAAAATTTCCTGATAATTAACTCACCCCAATGCCATCCAAGATGTTCATGTCTTTCTTTCTTCAGTGGAAAAGAAATTACGTTTTTTGAGGAAAACATTTTAGGATTTTTCTCCACACAATGGACTTCAACGGTAACCAAATTGTTGAAGTCCAAATCAATGTAGTTTCAAAGCTGAAATTTGTTTTAGATCCCAGCTGAGGAAAAGGGTCTTATAGTGAAATGAATTTTCCACAAAAAAAAAAAAAAAAAGTATACTTTTTAACCACAATTGTTCGTCTTGTGCTGGTCTGCGACATGCCAGGCATTACGTAATCACGTTGGAAAGGTCACGCTGGACGTAGGCGGAAGTACCGCCCCATTGTTTTAAACATCCAGGATATGCACATGAAAGGACACGATTTTAAACAATAAACTGACACAAAGACATTTATGTCATTCAACATACAATAAAATTAAGTCAATCCTCCTCCTCTGCGCTTGTAAACAATGGGGCGGTACTTCCACCTGCGTCCAGCATGACCTTTCCAACGTGATTACGTAATGCCTGGCGCGTCGCAGACCAGCACAAGACAAACAATTGTGGTTAAAAAGTATATACATTTTTATTTTTGTTAGAAAATGACTGATCGTTTCGCTATAAGACCCTTTTCCTCAGCTGGGATCTAAGACAGATTTCCGCTTTGAAACTGCATTAATTTGGACTTCAACAATTTGGTTACCCTTGAAGTCCATTGTGTGGAGAAAAATCCTGAAATATTTTCCTCAAAAAACTTAATTTCTTATCCACTGAAGAAAGAAAGACATGAACATCTTGGATGGCATTGGGGTGAGTAAATTATCAGGAAATTTTCATTTTGAGGTGAACTAATCCTTTAAGCAAAGTTTCCTCTCAAACTCTGCTGCACTTCTTAATTTTGCTGTTAATTAGGCACCTATGAATGAAAAGCATATTAAACTCGTACATCTTGTAGTGGACTTGTTGCCGCTAAGCATCTGGCTAATATAAAACTAATTAAATTTATAAAAATGAATTACCTTTGAGATTCAATGCATTTCAGTGCAAAATATTTTCATATGTTAATGAAATACAGTGCAAGTATGATATATATAGCCTAGACACAAAACTCAGAGTCACTGTAAATCCCTCTGTTCTCTTACGAGAGGTTCTCTCGTACTGCGTAATATCTTACGCTAGGGGAAAACCTCTTTTCCTCGAGATATTGAAGCCAAAAAATTATCCTTCATTTTGAATTATTGCCAAACGCATTGCAGCAGCATACAGACATAGGCAGGCGGCTCAGCGTGCCTATTGGCTGTCCTGCGGCAACTGCAGCAGCCAATCGAGAGCGGCCCTTTGGTGACGGTCCAATGGGGGCACTTCGCGCCCATTGTGTCACGCTCGCGCCCAAAGGGGCGTGGTCTAGCCCTATAAAGATAGCTCGATGGGCTGATTTCACTGATTTTTCATCTCTTCAGCGAAGCTCTGCATCGCTGGATCCTGAGTGAAGAAGCCGCGCCGTCGAGACGGCTTTCTGCGGGACGAGCCTCTGCACTGAAGTCGCTGGCCTTCACCTTGCCGCCTTCAGCCGCCGTTCCTGCTACGCTATCCGGCGTACTATATCCTTTACTCTGCTCTGTGTGTGTGTGTGTTCGCCCCGCGACTCACACGTCTATCATCTAAAAGAGCCGCGTCTTTTTAAAGATGCCATCCTCCTGTGGCTCGTGCCGAGCCCCACTCAGCGACGGGGACCGCCATGTGATATGCGTTTCCTGCCTGAGTGTGTTTTAGTCCCGCCGAGGCCGGACTCCATTTCTCAAACATTTCTCAGCTCCTCTTAGTTTGAGCAGCTGAAAATGTCAATATTGCAGCAATGAGCCTGTTGTATAACACGCACACCTGCAAACAAACGCCGACACACACAAAACTGTGATGACAGTCTCTTATTTGCTCAAGCTAATGTCATTCCCCCCTGTGGCTCAGTGGCGGAACCCATAACTTACGCGCGAGACACCCGTGTTCGATCCCGGCTCTCGCAGCAGATAAAAATTTAGTCTCGCCGCGGCCAGACTTCCACCGAAACTTTTCGCTCATTCAGTTCCAGACTGTTCCAGTGTATTTAGCAGTAAACAAGCCGGTACCACGGCCCGCTTGCCTGCTCACAAATGCCGTTTCCACGGCGACCCAGAAAAATCATCCAAACATTGTATTTTCTGGTATTCCGGCCACAGCCGATGGTGTTATGAGTGTAATAAAATGCCCACAACCCAGTGCTCATTTCTACACACAAACACAGCCCGCAAAAATGCAGGGCTCGCACAAACAAAATCGCCTCATGCCGATTGTGCACTAAATGTAGTGAACGTGCCCACGTCTCAGTGCCCACAAACACTACACACTACATGTCCCATTCAGTCAGCTCAGGCCGACGGTGTTTCCAGTGCAGGAAATGTGCCCGCTGTCCCGCGCCCACATTCACTCACAGACATATTAAGCCCCACGGGGCTCGCCCCGCTCTCTCTCCAGCAAACTGCTATAAGGTATCTGATTGCGGCCAGGCTGCCCGCCGCGATCGGAGCGCCCCCCGCCTCACACACTATAAACACAGTGTCTGCATTACAGCACGCCGGAGCTCCCTTGCCGTCACTATGTCACGGCCAGAGCCCAGATCTCATTCTACCTCTAGCTATTCACGCGAAAGCGTGGGCACAGCTTCCTGGGGTATCAGAATGGGTGCTGAACACTGTAAAAAGAGGCGATTCGCTACAGTTCGCTCGACGCCCCTGCCATTACACGGCGTGCCTCGAATCCACGGTGAAAACAGAAGTAGCACATCTACTTCGAGGCGAAATAGCGACACTATTGAGCAAAGGGGCGATAGAGCCCGTATCTCAAGCTCAGAGCGAAGGGGGTCTGTACAGCAGATATTTCCTGGTACCAAAGAAAGACGGGGGTCTCAGACCCATTTTAGATCTAAGACAACTGAACAGAGCGCTTATGAAACGCCGGTTCAGAATGCTCACAACCAGCAAAATCCTCGCGCAGATTTGCCAAGGGGACTGGTTTATGTCGATAGATCTGAAGAACGCTTATTTCCAGATACAAATAGCGTCACGTCACAGGCGATTTTTTAGATTCGCCTTCGAGGGCCAGGCATATCAATACACAGTCCTACTGTTCGGCCTGTCCCTGGCACCCCGTATATTTACGATGTGCATGGACGCGGCTCTCGCGCCCCTGAAACTTCAGGGCATGCGAGTTTTGAACTATTTGGACGATTGGCTGATCCTAGCTCGATCTCATTCAGAGCTCATAGAACACAGGACCATATTACTCGAACACCTCAAGAATCTTGGTTTCACAGTCAATTTGGTGAAGAGCTCGCTGTTCCCCAGCCAGGAAATATCCTTTCTGAGCACAGAGCTGAACTCGCTGTCAATGACAGCGCGATTATCGCCAGAGCGCATACTGAACATTCAGCGCTTCACAAAATCCTTTCGCTACGGCACTATAGTCCCGCCCAAAAGATTTCAGAAAATGCTGGGCCTCATGGCCTCATCACCATCAGTACTCCAGCTGGGTCTGCTTCGCATGCGCCCACTGCAGTGGTGGCTGAAAGCACGAGTGCCGTCTCGAGCTTGGGCCTCCGGTCTGTTTCGCCTCAGGGTCAATCAGAAATGCGTCGCAACTCTGAAACCTTGGAAGGCGACCGACTGGTACCAGTCAGGTGTAAACCTGGGGACTTCCTTGAGTGTGCAGGTGGTGTCCACGGACACCTCCACCTCGGGATGGGGAGCACTGCACGAGAGCAGACCGTTCTTCGGCCTATGGTCAGAACGAGAGAAGCTCCTACACATCAACTGTCTAGAAATGATTGCAGTCGATCATGCGCTGAGGCGCTTCTGTCCCCGAATAAGAGATCACCACGTCTTGGTCTGCTCGGACAACATGTCAGTGGTAGCCTACATAAATCACCAGGGCGACGTCAGATCCCGAAACCTTTACAGGCTGACGGAACGCCTCCTGGTCTGGGCTCAGCACAATCTGCACTCTCTGAGAGCAGCACATGTGCCTGGTCACCTGAATTTGGGACCAGACAGACTGTCCAGGAACAATGTTCCAGCAGGAGAATGGTCTGTGCACCCGCAGACGATCCTCCTGCTGTGGGAGACATTCGGCAGAGCGCAGGTAGACCTGTTTGCGTCCAAAGAGAACGCTCACTGCCCGAAGTTTTTCTCCAAGAGCAGGGATGTACTGGCCCACGTCTGGCCCCGCTGCCCCTCTATGCTTTTCCCCCCGTCTCGCTCCTGCCTCAGGTATTGGAACGAATAAGAGAAAATGGATGCTCAGTGCTTCTTGTGGCCCCGCTCTGGACAAACCAAGTGTGGTTTCCAGTCCTGATGCAGCTGGAGAGCACTGCCCCATGGCCAATACCGATGAGGAAAGACCTCCTCTCTCAGGCCGGGGGCTCAATTTGGCATCCTCACCCGGAACGGTGGGCCCTGCATGCATGGGCCATCAACGGGTACCTGCAAACCTCCCCGAGGGAGTGCTAAACCATCACACAGACCAGAGCACCGTCTACCAGACGCCTCTATGCCTCCAAGTGGTCAGTGTTTGTTAACTGGTGCAAAACCCGAGGTTTTCCACCTACAAGCAGCGGGGTAACGGAAGTACTTTCCTTCCTTCAAGAGCTACTGGATAAGGGCAGGTCCCCATCCACGCTCAAAGTCTACGTGGCAGCCATAGCAGCGTTTACGAAACCTGTGTCTGGCCTGTCACTGTGGAAAGATGATCTGGTCATTAGTTTCCTAAGAGGAGCTAAGAGGATGAATTAGGGTTGGGCGATGTCTACCAATTTGGCATCAGACGATGTCTACAGTGAAACATCGCAATGGACGATGACATCGGGCGGGGGGGTATTTTTGTAATATTCTCATTTTCCACTCGATATTTTCCTCTATATCTCATGAGCAATTTCGATTTCGGCATGCTTCGCAGTAGCTGAGCACTAAGAGCGAATGTTCAGTGACGTAACATAACTGCCAGATTCAAACTGCGTGTTTTCGCGCTATGGCTGGCGCTGAGCCAAAGACGTACGCGCTCAGCGCTTATTGTCATAGGCTACATCACAACTGTTCAGTGTTTTTAACCACATAATGTTTATTTTAGGTTTCAGACATTTAAATACATATAATTTATAGCAAAACAATATATTTATAGTTTGTAAAATACACAATGCTGTCTATGGAAGAAGCAATAACAACCCATTCAAATATATTTGACGACGGTTTTTATTCATATCAGAGAGACAGTGTTAATAAATATAAAGTCAACTCTATTTTTCTCCCAGTTCACCGGCCACTTACTTTCATGTGTTTCGGGAGAAACTGATGAATTCGCGCGCTGTAATAAATCCAACAGACAGAAATCTCTGAACTGCGGCCCAAACACGGCGCCCATCTCACGTTACAGATCAAGATAATTTATAAAGTTTTTTTAAACGACAAAACAAACTCACTTACAAATATTTGAGAATCGGAATAGAAGATAGTTCATGATATGGTAAACAAGTTTGTTAATATTTAGAAATAAAAGCGCTAAATCTGTCATACAGCGCTATTTTGGCTGTGGTGAATCACATGCCAAGCATGACGCGTCACCATGGAAACGGGGGGGACACACGATGTTTAGCCGATGCCGTCTAAATTGTGATGTTTGTCAGCCATCACGATGGACGATGATATCGTCCATCGGCCCAACCCTAGGATGAATCCTCCCAGAACCCCATCTATCCCCATGTGGGACCTTTTCATGGTGCTAGAAGCCCTGAAAGGAGCCCCATTCGAGCCGATTTGGACATCGGATATGAAACACTTGTCTTTCAAGACAGTGTTTCTCTTGGCTCTTGCGTCAGTAAAACGCATAGGGGATCTACAAGCGCTATCAATAAGCGCAACGTGTCTGGAATTTGGGCCTAACGACTCAAAAATCATACTCAAACCAAGACACGGATACGTACCTAAATCCCTCAACACGCCGTTTAGGGCCCAGGTTATCTCCCTGTCTGCCCTACCGGTTCATAATGAGGAGGAGAGCACAGGCCTCTTTTGCCCAGTTAGGGCGTTAAAGGCCTACGTATCTCGCTCATCTGTTTTCAGACAGACTTAGCAGTTTTTCGTTTCATTCGGCGGCCACACTAAGGGCCTAGCCGCCTCGAAACAGACCCTATCCAGATGGATAGTTGATACCATAGCAATGGCATACACTACAAAGGGACTGGAGTGCCCCTTGGGTGTTAGAGCACATTCCACCAGAGGCATGGCCTCATCGTGGGCGTGGTCTAGTGGGATCTTCTTACAAGATATCTGTATGGCGGCAGGCTGGGCCTCCCCGTCTACATTTATAAGGTTTTATAACCTAGAAGTTCCCGCCTTACAAGCTAAATTGCTGTCGGTTTAAAGTCAAGCACCACCTGCCCCGTCATTCGGCGCAGAGTACTGCACTCGCTTGAGCACTGCTCAACGGGCTGTGAGTTTTTTCCCGAGGAAAAATAATGCCCATACTATCACTCAGTACAGGCTGAAGTTCTCTTCACCCTAACTGTGTGTAGCACTATTATAATAAATAGCCCTTCTTATGGCTAAATTATTTAGAATGATGCTTCTAGCCTTTCTTCTCTGACTCTCTGAGTTCATGGTGATTATGCACTATATGAGCCCAGGGCACCTGCCCTTGGGACCTTGGTGTTGGATCCCCACATGCACGGCGTTTTGCATAGTGTTCCCCTAGCGTAAGATATTACGAAGTACGAGAGAACCTCTCGTAAGAGAACGTACTCGGTTACTAACGTAACCTCAGTTCTCTCTAGAAGAGGGAACGAGTACTGCGTATCTTGCCGTGCCTGCTACGCGCTGGTTCGCTTCGGTGATGAAAAACCAGTGAAATCAGCCCATCGAGCTATCTTTATAGGGCTAGACCACACCCCTTTGGGCGCGAGCGTGACACAATGGGCGCGAAGTGCCCCCATTGGACCGTCACCAAAGGGCCGCTCTCGATTGGCTGCTGCAGTTGCCACAGGACAGCCAATAGGCACGCTGAGCCGCCTGCCTATGTCTGTATGCTGCTGCAACGCGTTTTGCAATAATTCAAAATTAAGGATAATTTTTTGGCTTCAATATCTCGAGGAAAAGAGGTTTTCCCCTAGCGTAAGATATTACGCAGTACTCGTTCCCTCTTCTAGAGAGAACTGAGGTTACGTTAGTAACCGAGTACGTTTTTTAATTACACATTGCAGACTTAACAATGTGAGCCATGGTACTGCCACAGTCATGGTCGAGAAGCATAATCATATTACTATCCAGTGAATCACCTATGATCAGTACATGGATTAAATAGTTGCAGTGAAATCCAAAGCAGGAGGGAACAGGGAGATTAGGTTGGGTTCCCCTGAAATGTACATTTCCCTTATATTCTACATGTTCTCATTCCTCTCAACCACTCCCTCTTACAAAACATACACGCATGACACAGAGTAATAAATAATTTTATTAATAATAATAATAATAATAATAAGTCACTTGGGCAAACAAACCCACACACCAATGTGAACACGGGCTGTGGACATAAACATAGCCTACACCTACACCTCACACTTAACAAGTCTCTTAGCCTTAATGCATTAGCAGCTTTTACTCAACCTGTGCAACAAAAAGCCTCAGGATGGCAAGAGTCACATCAGACCCAATACTGATTCATTTCAGCTCTGCTCAGCTCGGCTCAATTATTCATTTAACATTATTAAAAAACAAGCCGAGTAATATCAAACGTGGGATCAAACTACACTGCTGCATGACACATCTGTCACATTCCTAAGCTAAAACATCAGCGCATGATATTCTGTTTAGATAATACCGTATATTTTGTTGTACCTACCTAGGTCCCTGTCAAAGGGGGCCCCACTAAGGTCCTCTATGGTAAAGCCTATTCATTGGGTATCATCCTATATATAATGATTTTTCTCTTTGTTTGGTTACAAAATCGAGTAACTAATATACTTCACTATCCAATAGCCTACTCCATAAATACAAAGACTCCACTTCTCTCTTTACCACATTCTTAGTGAAGGAGCCTGATGTTTTCTAGTTTAAAAATGTCCTGTGTGCAGGGGAACTGAATGAACATGAGTCACAATGACAACAGAGACATTTAAAGTCCCTGTAAAGGCAATTCTACAAAAAAATTCTAAACACATTATAAATGTTACAAATGTATTGCTAAAACATATTACTTCACCATTGCTATTTTACGGATTTTTTGGGCGGAGCTAAAACAGGGCTCGATGACGCACTGGAGCCCATGAGCTCGTGGACACGCCCCTACTTGATGACACACCGAGGCCTCTGAGGCTGATCTCTCCCGAGTCCCGACCCCATTCGCCGCTCAAACGAGAGTTACTGTCAGTACTATTAGTTACTACAGCCTACTTTGCTAGCTAGCTATGCCTTCAACACGGAAATGCATATAGGCTACTTCCTGGATGCGATCATGTACAAAACAGATCGGTGTCTTTATTTAAATTTCCTAAAAACGATCACATCAAGAAGAGGTGGATTAATTTTGTGTAGAGCCAACCTTGGTGAAGAGCTGAGGATCACCGCCAACACCCGCCTCTGTAGTGATAATTTTACACAGGATCGTTTTATAAACTTTCCTCAGAGACAACTGGGATTCACTGATAATCCGCTGTTACTGGTGAACGGGGCCGAAACGACTATCCCCCGCCAGCGTTCATCCTCCCGTCCCGAAAGCAGTATCACCTAATATCGCCGTCGACAGCTTTCCCGCTAGTGGGCGTGGTTTCAGCGCAGCCAGCGGACACGCCCCCAGCGTTTGAGAGCAGAGAATAATGCTCATTTTTTCAAGATTTTGATAGCTTATTTTATGTAGGCCTACTTGCCGGCTTTTTTTATCATTCAAATTTGGCTGGATGGCTAATAACACATTTTTCTGTGGTGTGACATACTCAGAACACATACTTAATTTTGACTTTATAGGGACTTTAACTGATCCAACATAAGGACTGTTTGATTCCCAAGTTATGGGACTGAGGCCAAGCCATGTGGCAAGACGGAGTAACGTGAAAGCTAATAAAAGAGCTGGGTCAAACTGCTTTTAAAACTACCATTCATGCGTAGAAGTGAACACGTAGCCAAATATGCTCACACCAGGGCGGTTTTTGTGGATTTAAACCATGTCAAAAACACGCTTTTGTAATGCAAGATACAGCTCGGTGCCAGGTAGTATCAGTCTTTGGGTGTAGACCACAACTTTTCCATACCTTTGCCATTTCAGGAACTTAAGCCTATTTTAATTTCAGTTCAAAGCCGCTTATTTGAATACATGTTATACGTTTTTATTTTGTTAAAGGGACCTGACCTGATGAACATGTTGCATCGCTTTTTTTTCCATTGTTCTTTGTCTTTGAAGTGATCTGTCAGCTTAATGCAGTCACATTCATTTATCTTTTCATTTACGATGACAACTCCCAGACCGACCTTCTCATTATGATTTTAAAAACACTGCATATAAGGTTTACATAACTGTTGTAGCAGTTCTTACCTTCAAGCTGAGAATCCAGAGTGTTGGACATTTCTATTAAAGTAGCTTCTTTCGTCTTCCCCGTTATTCTCTTCATGTTAAGTTCGTGCGTTTCTTTTCTCCCACGGGACAATGAAAAAAATCCGTCAGTTCAGTCTGCCTTTCTGGCCGACTTCAGATTTCCGCTTTCAAGCTTTTAAGATGTTAGTAGGGAGAATGTAAGCTGTGAATCCCTCGCTCGCTTTCTTCTCCATTACATCAATAACTAACGTTACATCAAGCAGCGGCGAGCTGAGGACTGGAGATGTGATGATGTCTTAAAGGGGAGTGGCTTTCCGTCGGCATACTGACATAAAATACTGAAAAGTATTATTTACTGGGTCTCTAAAATGTCACGTTCTTTATTACTGTGTTCTTTATTACATGTGTTCATTTCTACACTTTTTTTTAATTGAATACAAGATTAATCTGTATCTCTATTTAGCATGTATGTCATGCACTGTTAAGGGCATTATGCGTCTTATATGCTATTTTATATCCATTACCTCAATTAATTTTTAATGAAAGTAGCCTACACTGGGTCAAATCGCACGTGCTTCTATTTTACAGCATTTGCGCCCTCTGCTGGACACTGGACAGACAGACGTTGGGTGTCCCAATCCTCCGTAGTGTTCTGTGGACTTCAAAGGTATTCGGTCATTCAAAGGTCATTTGCGTTCATGCAATTTCGTAATTACCGTAAATAAGAGATGACGGTGTACTTGGAGCAGTTCACGTCCTCGGATTCGGATAACTCCAAAATATGGTCTGGTCGCGTGGTACAGCGGTCGTGGTACAAGTCGTAGCTCTCAGAAATTATAATTGTGATACGATCACGTAAATTCTTTTTACAAATCTGGGGTGCGTTTCCCGAAAGCATAGCCAACTATGGTCGCAAGTTCCGTCGTTATCAATAGAGTTCAATGGGAATTGCGATCATAGTTGGATAACGATCCAATTCGGGAAACACACCCCAGAATAGTTACGGTACGATACGACAATGGCGTGGCAGGGCAAACCCCTTTAACGTTACTGTCTATGGGCAAATCAATTTTTTGTAAATCTGAGACATATTTGTGTAAAATTAACCATAACATTACAAAATTAATGTATCACTAAATTTAGTGGTTTCAAGTGTGACTAATTATTATTAAGTTAATTTAAAAATATATAAATATAAAATATTATATAGGCTCACAGATATTTGAACGTAACACTATGAACTGACAATTTTTTTAAATGAAATGAAATTATATTATATGCATACACCCCTTGGTATGCATGTAGGGAGCTGTGAACACTGACCATGTGAGAACTAGAACGCAGCTGTTGTTTTCATTCTAACAGATAAACTACATTACCCACAAAACATCTCTTCGTTGATTATGGGCACTCACTGCAGCTAAAGGTATGCTACTGCTTATGTGGACATCTAGATACGTGTCAAATAACTAAATAACTTTCAAATTATAGTTGTTATATTTCAACTAGCATGTTACCGTAAATGTCGTGGGTTCTGAGGGCATTTTGAGATATTTTGATCACGTTTATCACCACAGCCAAGCGGGATAGCTGCGTTAGCTGGCTTAACGTGTCATCAGAAGATAATGCTCACTAACATTACATTAACGTCATGATTTGTTTTAAATGCATGTCGTTTTTGCAAATTTCTTCTTCTTGATTTAATAAGTAGACATATACAGATATGCTGCTGATGCTGATTTTGTTTAATTCAAGCTTACACAGTAAGAAGAGGACAACCTAAACGCTATGGCCATAACTTTGATCAATACTCTGGAATCAATGATTTTAGCTAAACTGACCAGCTCTCAGTACCTGTGAGTCTTCAACTGCAGTAAGATACCTCCATACACCTAAGCATTGTTCCAGCTGTGTGTATATATATATATATATATATATATATATATACTTATTTATTTATTTATTTATTTATTTATTTTTTACTTTCTTCAGATTAGTCAGTGGGATTATGTAACAAGCGCATAAAGAACAATAGCATTACAAGATCTGTAAAATAAATGAACAAATTTGGATTTTAATATAAATAATGTATTGAAATGCATTTCCTTAAGTATTATTAGATCACTGTATAATGCTGTTAGGTAATTGTATGTTTACTGAGTGAAGATCTCACTGCTTGTTTCTCATTCTGGTTCCTAGGTGTCTCAAGAGCCTTTTGGTGAGCGAGTAGTTCCTCATCTTTGCTTTTCTCTCTATAGTTCATGTCAGTTGGTTTGTTATGAGTTTGTCAAAAAATAAAGTTCAAGATCACCATTCTATGAAGTTTATTAGCAGCACTAGTGTTTTGTGCAGTCAATGCCATTCCTATTTACTTTATATGCTACTCTTTGAATAAACTGTCTGTGTTTGTGCATTACTAATACAAGTATTTCTTAATTTCTTTCTTCTTTAGATCTTTCACACAGCATCTCAGCGTAAATATCCAGCTTCTAACCATATCTCTTGACCTAACCTTGGAGTAGTATAGCACAATGAGTGACCCAAACTGCAAAGAAAAGGATGCTCCCAACAGTCTGTCTAATAGAGATATGATTGAACTCCCAGATGATCTCTCCCTGAGCGACTCTGACTCTGATGAACCCACAGAGAATTTCGGCAGAAAGGTTGAGGACTTGTCATCATCCTCAGAAGATGAAGGTGAGACTCAGCAGCATGTCAAGTCTGTTCCTCAAGAAAATCCCACCTTCAGACTGATAGGTGGGAGCTCTGGTTTCTGTGATCGGAGCAAGGACATCTTTGCACAGTTGGATAGTGCAGCAAAGCTCACATCTAAGGATCTTGGTGAAGACAACATTCTTGATGGCATGTTTGCCCGTCCTGCTCCACCGTCACCTCCACAGGAAGCTCAAGGGAAGTGTGTTGTTGGCCAAGAGGGAACCAAAAAACAACCTCCAGGTAAAAAACTCCCAGACTACTTAGCAAACCCTGAGCGCTGGACCCGCTACAGTCTTGAAGATATTGCTGAAACCAGTGATAGAAAGAATAGTCAGGTTGCTCATGAGTACATTCAGGAGCTTCAAGACAGCCGGAGGTCTCAAAAAGCCACGCTGGAGACTTTCACTCCAACTTTCAACCAGGATCACAGCAGCAGCAGTGATAATAAGATTGTGTTCACTAAACCCAAAAGCAAAGATCAAAGTGGGAGCAAACTTGGCCATGCTAAGAAGGAAGCAGTTGGCCTTCAACACTTGGATGATCATCACATTTCATGGGGCAATAAAGAGAAAAAAAGGAAGTGGGGGTCTGAGAAAGAGGAAGGAGACAAAATGGTGTCCAGTGCTGTCTTCAACAGTGGCAAGAAAGTAAATCGCAAACACTTCCGTAAAACACTGGAAGATGACGAAGGTGGCGCAGAGTGAGCACTTTGAACCTAAATATTTAAAACGGCTGTTTTAATGTTTATGTACTTCAAACTTAATGTTGTTTTGTATAAAGTGGTTTGACTATCCAATTATCTTGGTTTAGGCTGTTTAATCCATGAAAAGCTCTTGCTGTCATACTGTACAGGCTATTTCTCAAAGGATAGCATTAAAAATAACCCACATCTATAGATTGATAACCTGTATGCAGTGGTATCAGTGGTTTAGTGTGTATACAATTATCCTGTGGTCATTTTTATGACCACTTTTCATGAATAAATTTGACTCTGTTGTGTACTTTGAGATCACATTAAATAAGTGTGCTTTGTCTTAATGTTGGTGGAAGTGTTTGCTCAATGTTTTGCATGGTCACGTGATTGATGAAGAACAATGCAAATGAGGAGATTAATCCCACTTCTGGTACTGCAGCACAAGGCTAGACGAACCATGGACTTTCAGCCGAATCCCACTGTACACCATTCTTGGACTCAGCCATTTTTCCCCTCTGTAGAGTAATGTGTGTTTTAGGAAATTATTACGGTTTAAAGTAAGAATGATATCCAGGTATTTTCAGAGAAACCAAATGTTTGATGGTTTCACCAACTTTAACAACTTTCTCCTTCCTTAGTTTTTTTTTTAATGACCTTATGGTCCTGGTAAACCTGGAAAAATATTACAAAAGTATAATTTGCGGATCTAGAAAAGTCATTGAAATTTATATAGCCTGCATAATTCTTAGTTATACTTGGTTATAAAGTATTTAGTTGGATTAAAATACTTTTTTGTGAATGCAATAACTGTGTTTTGTATAGTTATTTTGCATTTTCATGCAAACAATTTTGCCGGCCCAACGACGGAATCGAACGGCGTGGGCGAAGGTATAATGTCTGTTGTCTTTTCAGTGCTTCTGTGAAGGTCACTTAATTTATTAGAATATAATTAAAATTTTACTTAAACTCCTTGCTTAATCTGTTCCAATTTCAAATGATTATTCAATTTAGACTGTTTCTAATTAGGAACAAATCATAAATATTGGTTATTTATTAATTTAGATCTTATTCTGGGTCTCCCATACTTTCAACTATTCATTCATTAGGGACCCGATGTCACATGGAGTCACACGCCGGCCTGGTTATGTGGAACTTTACAAACACAAACTCACCAGTCTGATCTTAGTCAGATGGTGCTGGGTTAGCTATTACCTTTAGATGGTTGCATACTGCTTACTCGTACAAAAAGTGTAGTTTATTGATCCACTTCCGTACAACTAGCTAAGTCAGTGATCGATAGAAATCAAAAGGTCTCAGATGACGTGCCTAATGTTCCATTTATTCATGAGCCTTTAGTTTGACCTACACCAGACTCCATAATATACTCATAATGATTTCAGAAGAATAAATAAAATATAACATTTTAGTCGTCAGGTAAAAATGGATCATGCCAATTACACAATTAAGCAATTAGAAGCCAATTCAGAAATAATGAATAATATCAATTCCTCAAAGAATGAATCTAAGAGTAAGAAATATAGCCACCTGACAATGGAGAGACAGACAGCAGTGTGTGGAGATTTTCTGATTACAGAATCCCCAAAGACTATTCTGCCAGTTTCCCTTAAATCCCCAGACTAGAACAAAATAGTTTATTAAAAAAAAAAATATATGTATAATATATGTGTGAGTATATATATATATGTGTATATATATATATATATATATATATATATATATATATATATATATATATATATGTGTGTGTGTATATATATATATATATGTATGCATGTATGTGTATATATATGTGTGTGTATATATATGTATGTATGTATGTATGTATGTATGTATATCTATATATATAGATATATAGATATATATTAGGGTGACCAGATGAGATTGGCTGAAATTCGGGACTTGGGGGGTCTTGGGTTGGTTCAATATGTCAGGTTTTGGTTCAAAATAGGTTTTGGTTCAAACCTGAACCAAACATAGCCTATATTTGTATTCAAAGATCGATCAACAGTTATCAACATATATTTGTATTCAAAGATCAACAGTCTGACATTAGTCTTTAGTCTGCCACAAAAAAAAAAAAAAACTTTAAAATCATGAACTCAAATGGCATTGTGGAAAAAAAAAAAAAGTGTTACTGTTGTAACAGTGCACAGGCTAAATCAGACCTTTCAGGCTATGGCCTAACGCTAATAAGCCTTATGCCAAAATTATTATTACAACTAAATTGTCGGTTATTAAATAGGAAAACTAAATACTTGTGTAGATGATTTGCTTCAAGTGTAACCCGACATCAGACATTAAGGCCCGGTCGAAGTATTTTTTTGCACACAGTGACGCGACTAATCAATCAATCACTTCTTTAATGCTGCGTTCACACCAGACGCGAATAGCGCGTCAAATTGCGGCTGCGGCTGCTGCAACTTGCGGGGGCTGGCTGCAGGACGACTCAACTTCCACGGACAGTTTTTAATGTTTTATCAAGATTTTGCTTTAGTATAATTTTCGGGACAATTAAGGCCGGTTTCGGGATTCGGGACAACAGCTTAGATTTCGGGACTGTCCCGAATTTTTCGGGACGTCTGGTCACCCTAATATATATATATATATATATATTATGCAGTGACAACTGCCCAACTCTCCTAATTCCTTTTATGACTTTAATAACATATTCAGAGTCGAATGACTGTTGCCACTGCAGGAACAACGTCTGAGTTTCGATCTCAAGTTATCAGGCCTATTGATCTCTGTGTATAGAGCATGGTATTGAGAGTAATAAAACCTCGGCCCCGCCCTTCAACAGAAAGCGATGACGTCTGTGGTCTCACCTGTAAATGTACAAGTCACGATCATACCGTCGAGCTCGCGGATGTCTTAAATATGAGATGGGAAATGCGGAAGTGTAGGTTACACTGCTTTCTTTCGGTCTCTAGTCAGTTTGAGTTTCTCTCTTTAGTTAAAGCTGGTCTTCGGCTATGTGAGGATAAGAGAAGAGACACTGACATCGGTTTGCCTGAACTGAACTGAGCTGAGCTGCTTTGAAAACTTTGATCTGAGAATGTTCTTCACTGATCGAGAGGTAGGCTATAGTCTACAGTGTGTGTGTGTGTGTGTGTGTGCAGGTGCATAGGCCAATGCCTGTCTGATTGATCTTGAGTTGTTTATTAATTTAACTGGTCGATGTGAGACATAGCTCATGTGAAGAGAAAATACTATTTTTGTTTTCTTAGTATTTAGTTACAGATGTTTAGTTATACAATTATGCTGTTTAGTAATATTAAATGTGCAGTTTATACCCTTTTAAATATATAATATTTGGTAGGCTACTGTAGTCTCTGTGTTGCACTCATCCTGTCATATACATCAGAGGCTTTCACCATTAACAATATTACTGTAACAACAATCCAACATAGCCTGGAGAGGGAAGTTACAGTAATAGTATTTACCATACACTGTTTGAAATAGGGAGGTGCATCCTATTTTTTTCCCTATTTTATTTCTCCTTAGTGAATGACTTTGTCTTGAGATTTATAAATAACTGTCTCATTTTGATTATAAAAATGTGTCTAGTGGTTTCAGACAGGTTAAACTGCATTATTTAGGAGGGATTAATGTACTCCGAAAAGGATGAACTATTCCGAAGAACACTCACCTGACCTGAACATCTTGTTGTTGAGATCTTTCATGTGTATGTTTCAGAAGAAAGACACTGTGTAAAACTGTACATCAACATTTACATGTTTACGCTCACAACAGACAACTCAGTAATTTGCTTATGACCTCCTTAATCTCGCATAATACAAAAATTTGATTAGGGATTAGATTTTTTTATTTATTTATTATTGATTAATCTGTTTTGGTATAGTAAAGTGATCAGGTACGTGTCCATATTACGTAAATGTATACAAAAACTGAACGAATAATGGTCATGTTGTGGTTAAACAGGTTATTTGTCATGTGTTGCTTCTTAATATGTCATTGACTAGAGCAAGAACATATTTTAATTACTGTGACTTCAGTTAATGATTTAATAAGGCAGTGGTGAGGAATAATAATCCAAGTTCTTAGTGATTCCATCCTCAGTCTTTCTGACACCCACAAACACACACTCTTAGCAAACAGTTGTAGTTCTATAAAATGTTACCTAAAGGCATGTCTTGACCTGCCATCATACCACCAGGAGTAGCTGCTGTCAAAGTGAAAATCAGACATAGGGGGAAAAAAGGGAAAGTACGGAGCCCCCCTAGTCCCACTTTGCCAAAAAAAAATATTATAACTATCTCGTGGCCTCAGATAGTAACTCGTGGCCTCAAGATACTATCTTGTGGCCTCAAGATAGTATCTCGTGGCCTCAAGATAGTATCTCTATCTCGTGGCCTCAAGATAGTATCTCGTGGCCTCAAGATAGTATCTCGTGGCCTCAAGATAGAGATACTATCTCAAGATAGTATCTCGTGGCCTCAAGATAGAGATACTATCTCAAGATAGTATCTCGTGGCCTCAAGATAGAGATACTATCTTGAGGCCACGAGATACTATCTTGAGGCCACGAGATAGTATCTTGAGGCTACGAGATACTATCTTGAGGCCACGAGATACTATCTTGAGGCCACGAGATACTATCTTGAGGCCACGAGATACTATCTTGAGGCCACGAGAATATCTAAAATAATACATTTCCCATCCAACTGGCTTTAATTTCTACAAAACACGCGGTTTCATAAGGCCACTTGTTTTCTGATAGACTGTCAATGAGCTCCATTGAAGTCCGGTTACACTTGATAAAACTGTTGAAAAGTCTTTTATTTTGGTTTTTAATTTTTATTTAATCTTTAAAAAGTATAATTACAAATTATACTATAATCATAACAATGAGAGCGAAAAACTTTCATCCTGCTGTATTTGATCAGTTTGCTTTATATAAAGCTGGTTAGTCATTGTGTATTCACACCAGGAAAGTCCGATAGTTCACTTGCTTTGGTCCGGACCAAATAATTTTTTTTATTTTTTTGGTACGGTTCGCTTTCACACTGCTCTTTTTGCAAGTGAACCAAAATTTGTAATCAAAACCACACGTGTGCTTAAGGTCATTCATTCATTGGACAGAAATTCGAACCGTACCAGAGTTCGTTTGGAACCGTACCAGGACCACCTCTTCAGCTGGGTCTCGGTTCGGTTGTTTGGTCCGCACCCGAGTTCGATTGCTGTATTCACAACTGCCCAAAAGGTCCGCACCAAGGGGGGAAACGAACTAGAGTGTGAAACCAAACAAGGCAGGTGTGAAGACACCCTTAGTATTACTGTAGTAGCTTGCATGAAGACAGGTTAGAAATTTGCGTTTCAATTGAGATAAGGTTTGGCATCATAAACAAATGTCAGTTTGCATAATGCACATTTTCCTCTGTCTGGGTGATACCGGGTTGATGTATTGTAAGTACATAGATAAGTCTTATGCTGTCCTCAATACATGAATGACAGTGGCAGTAGATGAATTTTGATTCTGACAGATGGAGTTTACATATACAGTGAAATTAAACACAGAAATTGTGCATTGGTCAGTAAACTATTTCTAGTTCTCTGTTATTTCTATGTATTGCAGGATGAAATGGCTATGTATGAGCTGGACAATGCAAATGAGACTTTACTTACACCACAGGTAAGAAAAGAGACCAGACATGTGTTTTTGTGTTGACCAATAGGATTTAAATGCCACAGTCACCACAGTCACATTTCTACCCGAGCACATGTTCAGTTATGATGACTTCAAATGCAAAGCACATGATGATGTTATATCTTACCAAATTATAGTCATAATGTCACATTCACATCACTTAAGTTCTTGCCCTGCATGACCTAAACTTTTGGAAAAAACAGGTGACAGTCACAGACCCAAACACTCAACTAAAACAATCCCACAAAACCTAGAGTCAGCAGAAATACAGTCTGATCATTCATTGATATTCTGAGAAAAAAGGAATGTCTGCTCAGCAAGCATGTTTCTTTCTGTCTTGGTTATTTCTGCATTTGTTTCATTCAGCGTAACCCATATGCCCCTCGATTATATGACTATGTCCTGGTGGCTGATAAAGTGGAGGACATGGAGGACCAAACCTTCAAGAAACAGGATGCCTTTATTGGCGAACTGAAACGGAAGAACATTAAAGTGACTGTATGTTGTCACCGTCACACACATAGTATTGTGTCTTTCAGTTCAATTTGACTGTCTTACTCAAGGCTCTCAATACTTTTGAACAGAGAATTGAACATGCTGGAAAGGTGTTCTTCGGTATCTGTGCACCTGAGGAGATGTTTGCAAAGTACAAGTACTTGCTAAAGGTGTCTGATGCCTGTAACTGGAGCGCAGAGCAAAAGTGTGAATCGTCTGTGTCGTACTGCACCAGGTGAGGGTCACAGAAAGCACCTCTACACTGCTTAAAATTGAATTTGAAATCTGCCACATAAGACGTTCTTTTGTAATGGGTTTCTATTCCTTTGTTTCATAGAATCCGGATTGTCCATTTCGTCTTGTACAATACATATATAGGACCAGGAGGTACACTTTTTTTCTTCCACTTTCCGTTTCACTTTCACTTCATCTTTTTTTCCCATTGTTGTCTTGACTCATTCTAAACCTTAAAAACTAAAAACTTACCCTGTTCAAAAGTTTGGAGTCTGTATGAATTTTTGATGTTTTGAAAGATGTCTCTTTCACTCTCCAAGGCTGAATTGATTTAATAAAAAATGGTTTAAATCAGTACTTTTGTGAAATATTACAATTTAAAAAGACTGTTTTCTATTTGAATATATATAAAAAAAAAGTAATTTATTCCTGTAATGGCAAAGCTGAATTTTCAGCATCATTACTCTAGTATTTGGTGTCACATGATCCTACAGAAATCATTCTAATATGCTGATCTGGTGCTCAAGAAACATTTATTATAATCAGTGCTGAACAGTTGTGCTGCTTAATATTTTTGTGGAAACTGATACATTGTTTTCAGGTTTCCTTGATAAATTGAAAAAAGAACAGCAAAAAAAAAAAAGAAAAAATGCTACAAAAAAAAAAGCTTTAAATAAAATGTATGTAATATCAAACTGCATTGAATCTAAAAGTGTTTAAATTTTCTTATGCATGTTTTAAAAGGGCTCAGAAGTAAATAACAGAGACACCCATTCATGTTCAATGTTTTTTAAAAAAATAATGAAAGGGACCAGGACTTAGCCTCTGTAATAATATCAATGTCTCTCTATTCACTATTTTACTCTGTAAGAGAGCCTTGACGAGCTGCTGTGTGAAGGTGCTTTTGAGTCCATCTTCTGTCTGCATGAGGTAAAAGCCCTTATTTGTTTAAGTATTCATATATTACAGACTGTAGCTAAGGAAACCATTAAATACATCTGAGGTTTTTCATTGTAAAAGCCAGGTCATGTTAAACTTTTTTTTGACTCGTCTCTTCAGAAAAATGAGCAGAAAAAACTAAGGAAGAAGTGGGCAAGCTGGCTTTCAGTATTGCAGCTTTTTAAACAGCCTTTCACTGATGTCAAGTAAGTGTTACTGGTTTTATATTGTTCTCTGTTCCTTGAAAATAATTTTTTTAACACTATGTCCACATATGTCATTTTTAGGGAGTATTTTGGGGAGAAAGTGGCACTGTATTACCTGTGGCTGAGCTGGTACACACGGATGCTTGTCCCTGCAGCTATTATTGGTATTGTTGTGTTCTTGTACGGCCTTGCCTTCTTCAATACCAGTCCACTCATGTGAGTATATTTACTGCAAACCAATGCAGAGTGTTGAGGTGTAGAGACAGATTACAGATCATATGCAGACAGAATAATCTGATTTTAATTGACTCCCAATTATCTCTAAGTCGTGGTGTCTGGATGTTCTTACAGTCATGAAGTCTGTGACTCCAACACCATCATGTGTCCAAGATGTGACACAAGATGCAGCGTGTGGAACCTGTCTGACACATGTACATATGCCAAGGTCAGTGAATAAACATGTCACTCTGATTATATTGAGCATTTCTTGACAGCATGAATTGTTGTAAATGATACACTACTGTTCAACAGTTTGGGGTTGATAAGATTTTTTTGATGTTTTTAAAAGAAGTCTTTTATGATTTTGTGAAATATTTTTACAATATAATATAACATTTAAAATATATTTTAAAATTGAATCTATTCCTGTGATGGTTAAGCTGAATTTTCTGTATAATCGCTCCAGTCTTCAGTGTCACATGATCCTTCCGAAATCATTCTAATATGATTATTTGGTGCTCATGAACATTTCTAATTGTTATCATTGTTAAAAACAGTGGTGCTGCTTAATAGTTTTGTGGAAACCGCCATGCTTTTTTTTTCAGGATTTTTTTTGATGAATAGAATGTTGAAAAGGAAAAGAACAGCATTTATTTCAACATTATAAATGTCTTTTCTTTTACTTTTGATTAATGTAATATATCCTTTTTGAACGAAAGAAGTACCGGTACTTTCTTCCAAAAAGAAACTTGATTGGTAGTGTATCTTCAAAATAAATGAGGGCTGAATGCCATACTATTTACTGCCTGTGCTTCTCTGTTTCATCTGGACTAGTTGTGTTAACAGTAAATGCTTCCAAACAGGTGAGCCAACTTTTTGATAATGAAGGGACGGTGGCTTTCGCCATGTTCATGGCGATTTGGGGTGAGTTTTGGCCCTTTAGCAAATGCAAAGTACATATTTCTATGTCATTTGACAAATGCTTAGGTACTGTTATGTTGTTTGACTAGCAACCCTGTTCTTCGAGGTGTGGAAGAGACATCGATCTCTGTATGTGTCAAAATGGAAAGTGTTTGACTGGTGCGAGGAGGAGGTAGACTCATTACTTTTTTCTGATCACTACTTTTGACATATTTAAATGTGCATCTGCTGATGGAGCCGCATGACTTTTTCTCCACAGGAAGAACTGATTTTGGAGATTGTAAATGATCCTCAGTGTAAACCCAAAGAGTTCAGACATTCCTACCTGCGCAGCATTGTGGTGCTTCTGTTGGTCACGTTAGTGGTGAGAAACGCATTCATTTTTACTATGTGTGTGTATATATATATGCATTAGCATTATTATTACTTCAAAAGTTGTTATTGTTTAAAAGGATATACACTTATAAACATATAATACAACTGTATCTTCATTGTTTTCAGCTGGTGGTGATCATTGGTCTGACCCATGCTCTGGTGATCTTCCGTGTTTTAACTACAATATTGTTGTCCGAAAGCAGCTGGCACTTTCTGCGTGACCATGCTACCACAATAGCCATGTTGTCCGGAGCAGTGCTACACTACATTACTATTCAGGTTATGACTCGGGTGAGAACTGACAGATAAACTGTCTAATTGGCATAAAGCATCTGCTTGGTAAAAAACATGGCACCTCTCTAATTAATATAATTCTTTTCAGGTCAACAAAATTGTGGCATTCAAACTGTGTGAGTTTGGTGGGTAATAAATGTAAATTATAATAATTGTTTGCATGAAATCCGTTATGTCAGTAAACGGGCTAAGTACTTAAATGTCTCTTTTGTTTATTTGTAGAGAAGACTCGTTCCTTGGCAGCCACAGAGAAGCACTTCACAGTGAAGATGTTCACATTTCAATTCTTTACCCTCTTCTCATCACTATTTTATGTGGCGTTCTTTCTGGGAAGGTAATAGTGTGTGTCTGTGTGAGTGTGTGCTTATCTAGTTATTTACTCTAACAGTCTATTCAAAGTGTCTCTATGCTGTGCTTAGGATCAATGGCTATCCAGGAAACTATGTTCGAATTGCAGGGAAATGGAGGCTAGAAGAGGTACGATTCATGCAGGAATAATTGTACATTACATTTATATTTACAAATGCATATTTACATGTATGCATTTGGCAGACGCTTTTATCCAAAGCTGAATCAAATCTTCAAATGTAATTGAAAACAAAAAAAGAGGTCAAAGTAATTTTTTTTTTATCTCTCTCTGATTTAGTGTCATCCAAGCGGCTGCCTTACGGATCTCTTCATCCAGATGGCTGTAATTCTGGTGCTCAAACAAACAATCAACAACATATTTGAGTTCACAGTGCCGTAAGTGTTTTCAAAAATATACACTAAAACCCAATGAAATCCTCTTTCGCTGATAGCTCTTTTCATTATTATTATTTTTATTTAATTTTTTAAGTGCTTATTGGACTACCAGAATTTTTCTCTCACTTTCTGTCTCTGGCAATGTCGTTTCTCTGCAGCTGGTTAAAGCTGTGTTTAAGGCGCACAAAAGCTAAGCCGATGCGCAGAAAGTGTGGTAACTGTTACCGGAAGGCATGTAAAGAGGAGGATAGTAACTTCTTCCCATGTGACCTCTGCAACCTTCGTAATTGGCTGGAAAACTACGACCTGAATGATGTTAATGCTTTCAGCTTGTTTAATGAGTTTTTGGAAATGGGTTTGTATCTCTCTCTGTTACCTGTCTTCAGCACAAACTATTTTTACAGTATTGCTGACTTGTATAACATCTATTTTTTGATTGTAATATCATATTTGAATTGTAAAGATGCATTTTACTGCAAATGTGACTGTAATGTTGCTAGGCTAAAATATTGTACACTAACACATGCTGTTCTTCCCTGTGTCATTAGTTCTTCAGTTCAGTTTCACCACCATCTTTGTGGCTGCGTTTCCTCTGGCTCCTTTATTGGCTCTCATCAATAACATATTTGAGATCAGGCTGGATGCCATCAAGATGGTCAGCCTTGAGCGCCGTCTAGTGCCCAAAAAGACAAATGACATTGGTGAATAGCTACTGTATTGGCTTTTTTGTGCATGTATTTGTGTTGTGGTGATGTGTGAGTTTAGCTATCATCATGGAGTAAACCATGATGTGTTGTGTGTTCTCCTGTGTCAGGTGTGTGGACTGGAATATTAGAAGCTGTTGGTGTGATGGCTGTCATCGCTAATGGACTAGTGATTGGGATTTCCTCTGACTTCATACCTCGTCTGGTGTATCGATACCATTATGGACCTTGTGCTGTCAGCAATAGTACAAACCTGGAGTGAGTATCTGAGCAACAAACCATCAGACAAAATAAGCTGTTTTTGTCCACCTTTTTCTCTCCACAACAATATTGGAAAAAAGTGTCATATCCAAAAAGTGTGTTTATTTGTTTTAAAACATTTATGATAGTAGATTACTTTTGTAATGAGTGCATTTATTTTGTCTGATAGCTGTATGACAGGGTATATCAACAACACTCTAGCAACAGCGTTCATGTCCAATAAGAGAGTGAAAGATGACTTCAATCAATTGATCACAGACAACGGGTATAATGTTACGCAGTGCAGGTGACAACTTTGTTGGTTTTTACTTCTACTAATATTAATACGGATGAATTTGATTGTCTAGTTCATACGGGCTAATGAGAAAATGTTTCATGTGATACAGCGTCATTGCATTGAATGTGTATTGTGTGTACTACAGTTACAAAGACTACCGCAGTGATGAAGACCAGAGTCTCACCTCTCAGTTTTGGCTCATTCTGGCACTCCGCTTTGCCTTTGTTATTCTGTTCGAGGTACAAATGTTCTATTTTATTTTATTTGGTTTTTAACAAACAAATATTTTGTAAAATATTGTCTGAGATTTGTTCTTCTCTCCACTCAGCATGTGGTGGTGATGTGCAAATTTATTGCTGCCTGGTTTATACCTGACAGTCCCCTCAGAGTGAAGAATGAAAGGCTAGACGACAAACTGAGAAGACTGAAAAAGGAACTTACGTAAGTATTTTCATGTGTCTGACATGTAACTTCTTTCTGCTTTGCTCATGTTGTAGATTTATATCAAAATATTTAAGAGTAAGCCACACTGTGATGCTTATTTACAGTTGTTGATTCTCTGATTTTAACAGGGAAGCAAATGCAACATATGAAAGTAGATCTACTGAGGTGTGAACGGTGAAGGTTCAAACCATGTTCTTTCATATGAGAGATTTGAAAACCTTCTGACTTCTGTGTGCAAACAAGACTTGACACAAGGAAGATTTCTGTATTTGACTGAGATCATTATCTCGCTTGCATCAGTTCAGTACATGGGACAGATCTCTTCACTTCACTACTTCCAGAGCCTTCAGAATCTTACTGGAACTTAGTGGAAAGCTCTCGTTGCAGTTTACAGTTTCCCCTCAAGATGACTCATATTTGGTCTGCTTCAGGGGGATAGTCATAAATTAACTATATTTCTGAGCAATGGGAAAAAAAGGGGAATTTTTTTTTTAAAGAAAAAAAATGTGAAAATGTCAAACCAGACAGTTGATGCCTATTATTTCATTTAGTGTGTGTGCTTCTAAGAGAAATTCCAACAAGCCTAAAATAATCCATTCATTTTGTTGCCAAAAACATTTTATGGCAATTCCATAGAAGATTTTAACAGACTATATTAATGTGTTTTAATGTTTACTCTTAATGAAAGTAACAAAGCTGTGTTTAGCTTCACAATGAAAACCTAGTTTCATGAGGACTTTTACTTGCAGTAAATATGAGGACCTGAATGTGACAAACAAAAAATATCATGAATTGTGCCAATGTGTGTTATCATCTATACAATGCTGTCCATAGCAATTCTAAACAACTGTCTTTTTCAGTACATATAAATATATTTTGATATTGTATTTTTGATATTGTCCTATTGGCCCGGTTTCACAGACAGGGTTTAGATTAAGCCAGGATTAGGCATTTAAGTAGCTTTTATAAACTTGCCTTAGAAAAAAGACATTACTGATGTGCGAGACAAAACAATGGCAGTGACATATTTGAATATGTCAGTGCAAGTTTATTTCAGTTTTTAACAGCTCAAACATGCATTTTTGTCTAGGAGCCTTGTCTGTGAAACTGTGTTCCAGGAATGAAAGGGTGAAATAAATATTGAAGGTGAAGTTGAAATTAAACTCTTGCCCCTTTTTTCCTCCACAAGATGTCAGTAGAAATGCATGTCTACACTGCTGAGTTGCTTCAGACAAAGAATGAATACTTGCATTCCATAAAGTTATTTTTGGAAAATGCGTTTTGTCTTATTCTGTCAGTTGCTTAAGATTTCTATTGTGTTGTTATTGATGGGTTATTAATAAGCTATTATTTATATTTTAATAATAATAAGATATTTATAGTAAATACAATGTGAAGAAAGGCTTTGTTATTTAGCTGGATTTGGAACTCAACATCTGAAGTCATTCCCAGCCTGTTGGCACAAAGCTGCAATGTTTTATCTAACCTTTTTATGTATCTTTTAATAATAGTCCTTGAACCCTAGTGAAAATATCTATACCAAAATGTGTTTAAAATACATTTATTACGTTATCAAAATACATTATAAAATCCATTAACATTATTTTCTGACATATCGCTTGAGACTTACTAACGTAAATATTATACTTAAACTCTATTTGGAGTACTTCTTTATTGCACAATGCACATTTTGTAATACTATGCCTAAAATATGTTTTACTCACTATTAGTAAGGATAGTATGATCACTGTATAATATCAGTCTTTAAATGCAAGATATTTAAAGTGGTGTACTTGAAGTATATTTGCAGTATTCCACTTTAGCACAATCAAAAATACTTCAGTATATCTTTAGTTGGATCTCAGCACTATTTCTGGATAACTAAAGTGCATTAAGTACAAGAATTAGCTGTTCCAATTTAGCAGACTTTAAGTATATCAATTTAGTATACCAAAAGTACTGCATAAAATAAAATTATCTCAAACACACTGTGGTATATTTATTTTTCACTATAAGGAAGATTATCTGTTTGAGATGAGCCAGCTGTGAATCTTGTGTTAGAGTGTATGCATTTTTTTTTAAAGAAATGATAGGCTTGCTAGCTTGCTTGCTAGCATGTCTTGCCTGATAGAATGATAGAAATGCTTCCTCTAAGTGTTGCTGGGGCACATATGGGGAACTGAGTAATTTCATGTGTGCATATTTCTGTGGCTGCGTTGGAATTTTCTTTCAGCCAAACATACTTGCCTCATACCACGCAAACCAGATATGCATAAAATGTGGAGTGCCTTTGTAATTTGCTAACATTAAAGGTCTTAATCTTCCTCTTTAAATTATCTTTTTTTTCTCTTGTGGATAAACTGTCTTGGATTTTACTTCTATTTTTGAAAAAGAAAAAAAAAACATATTTGCTTTGTCTTTAGTGTTTAGAGAGTAAACAGTTAGAACCATTTCTCTGTGCAGAAGGTTTTTTTAAAAACAAACATTGCACTCTGCTCATCTCCCTCTCTTCATCCAGTTAGGCCAAAGCTCCTTTTCAGCATTTTACAATTCCGTCTTTATATTGAAGAGAGCTGTTTTTGGTCAGTGGTCGCTCAGCATGTTCCCATGCACTCAACTAAAGGCCACAACAATTGTACACTGACCCATAATGCATTCTAACCTATCAGTCATTAGCCTCAAGAAACCTACCCCTGAAAAAGAAAGGAAAATAGTTGAACATGTATTTCACAAGGCTTTTTGTGTCAGTTCCTTTTCTGGAGAGTGTATACTGTTCAACATTCATGACCCTCTTTATTCTTAATAACCATCAGAACCATTTTGATTGTGCGTTGAGAGATGAAGTACATTAAATCACACAAAACTAAAAGCCAATCAGTTCATGTGTTAAATTTGGGTGATAATAATCATTTTGATTGACATCAAACTTGAAAAAAAAGAGATTTTTTCAAGATATGTAATATCAAAATGATTTGTGTTTCCTGTTTAATCTTTACAACTGGCACACAAATTCTTTTGTTATACAATCCTCTGGAAATGATGATACAAATGTTTAAAGTTGCATTTCTATCTTTTTCCAAAGGCAATGGGTGTGTATTTGTGCTTTCAGAGTAAGGCTTTAACAAGATACTTTGCTTCAAAGGTTTATTTCATGTGCGATGTCCTTTCTAAGCTCATTTGCACTCAAAATCCAAGGCTATTATAGCTGTAACAAGTTACCACAAAAGCCTGCAGCAATGTTACATGAAAAGCACAAATTGCAAATATTTATTGCAAAGCCAGCAAATCTGTTTCTTTAGTTGTAAACAACTACAACATTTTAGTTCACAGTCCACTTCAGTCTCTCTTTCTCAGTCTGTGAACTATGAATCTGTGTGAATATATATATAAATTCAACTTCAAATCTATGTAAAAAAAAACGGTCTGATGAAGATGAATTAGTCTTTGACTTTGACGTGTTGCCGCAGTATGTAATGGAACTAATAGACTCTGTTAGACTAAGTGCTCCGCAAGCCTTCCTCAACATCTCTGGCATGTTGTAATACTTTAAGGGTGTTAACTAAAATTTATACTCTAGTCACTAGTGAAAACTTTAGAGTTCACTCTCTCGGCTATAGGTCACATGTGTGTGTTTGAGATAAACAGGCTGGTTGCATACACTTTGGTGGTAACGTAAAATCCCATAGATGTTAAATGCCATCTTGTCCTCTGAGTTCAGCATCGAGTCATGGACACAGATTACATGGCCGCATCAGTGAAATCTCGTCTTGTGAACCCCTTCTGTAAAATTGAAAACAGAAAAAGATAAATGAATTCTTAATTAGTAGTATATAATAGTCTAAATGTAAAAGGTAATTGTCATATGAAGAAATATTTTGGTATTTTATATCTAGATAATGGAACGGAAAGAAAGTTGCCCCAAACTTTGATCAAAAAGGAACTTATTGCATTCCACTGTGACATTCCACATGGACCACTGATCTGACCAACGCCATTTTGAACACCACAGACAACAGACTTTAAAACTAGTCTCAGCCTCGGACGGCAAGTCCATGGACCGCCCACAGTCCATTTACTGACCATTTGATGCACACTGCCCATAAAAATGGCAAGAGCTGGTGAAATATGGCCTCTTTAGAAACAAAGTACTGGCCTCTAACAATGAGCGATTCTGAAGAAGAATAAATCACTGGATTGTACACTTTGTGGGGTACTTGGCATTCAAAAGTTTAGTTTGGGCCACTACTAGATCTCACTTAGTTGTCTGCGTTAGCCCACATGTTTAAAAAATTTTGTTGAAAATTAGCATTAGCTACAAACTCTATATGCTGCGCATCAGTTACAGGGTTTGTATTGTAACTATGTTTGACTGTATGGTCCCAGTAAAATAAATAAAAAAATGTAAAAAAATAAAAAAACCTGTACTTGTATTCTGATCACAATTGACACAAATTTGAGTCATTGTTTTCTGTACATTAATTCACCGACTTATTATTGTTCTATTCATTTTAGATTTGGATATCATGCTGATTTAAGACATGAGAAAAGAAAAGTCATTTCAACAGTAAATACAGAAAAGACAATATATTTTTTTTGATTAAAGTCAAGTCTGGTAATCAGTAACGAGTTGTGGGTAAATATTATTCCAGTTCAGTTATATAACTGACTAACACAGCTGATATCACATAGGAGAGCACAGTAATGAGCAATTAGACAGCTTTACAGTATCCTTAAGGAGCTATTCACACACTGTAACCGCCCATATTTATTGACTTGACATAATAAAATAACTGACCATTGGCCAAGCAGGCTGATACTCAGTAAGCAAATGCACACAATACCCATCAGTGCAAAGTCTGTATTCACAGTAAGGTATCCATTTTCCAATCAGATTACAGAGAACAGGCCTTTTGTCGCACGCCTACTACTGGCAACTCTGAACAGTAACACATTCATTTGTGCTTTTAGCTGGGTTTTATACTGAGACTCACCTGTTTGTAGTCTCTGTGAAGTTTGCTGTACTGAAACATGTTGGACAGAACTGTGGAGGCGGCCCTAGCTGCTTTCAGCTTCCCAGGACTGAGACAGAATAAGAAGGGAGAAACATGAGAAGCAATGCTGGGACATTGTACTCTTAATTAAACAGCTAAATAATGAAACAGCATGTAGGCTATATTACAACAGTAGTGCTGTGAGAGCTGGTAGGTGAGGTCCAATATAAATGGGTCATTTAGAGTGCCTGAAAAAATGATTTCTTATCATATCAGTTGGGTTACATCTGAACTTTAAAGAAATTATGCTTTCGTACCTTAGCTCTAAAGTAATAGGACTGTAAGCCCCATAAACATTGGGGGACCACCACTTTTTTTTTCTTCGAATGGTCAATTCTGACACATCCTGAATATGTGATTAGTAATAACAAAGTTTATCGTTGCTAACCTTAAGCTTAATCCTAAAATGGCGCAATTATTTAAACCCCATCACAGTAAATTTACAAATCATAAACAGTGTAGCTTGTATTATATGGCACATTTTAGCTGTAATTTAGTTTTTTTAGTCTTTTCCCTACAAACTAAAGCATTTACATTTACATAGTGTATCAAAAAAGGTACACTATCTATTAAAAGTATTTAAAAGGGGTTGGTAAGATTTTTTTTTAATGTTTATGAAATTAGTCTCTTATGCTCACCAAGACTGCATTTATGTATTGAATGAAAATGTATTACAATTTAAAATACATCTTTTTCTATTCGAATCCATTTTAAAATGTAATTTATTCCTGTCATGACATTTTCAGCATCATTACTCCAGTCTTCAGTGTCACATGATCCGTCAGAAATCATTCTAATATGCTGATTTGCTGCTCAAGACACATCTATTATTATTATCAATGTTTCTTAATACTTTTGTGGAAACTGTGATACATTTTGTTCAGGATTCTTTGATAAATAGAAAGATCAAAAGAACAGCATTATTGTGTATTTATTGTCACATTTGATCAATGTAATGCATCCTTCCTGAATAAAACTTTCACTTTTTTAGTTCAGTGTCAAGACCAGGCTTGAGAAATTATAATGTTTTTGGTTTTCATCTGAAACATTGACAATATTAAAGAATGAAGTAAAGCTTTCGTAAATAGCATTGCAACTGTTTCACCTGTTGTCATGAGATGTCTTAAGGCTGACCAGCTTGGGTAGTCCATCAAAGTAAGTGATATCTCTTGCAGCTAGAGAGCTTCCTGTAACCAGATTGTTGAGAACCCCACAGATGTTGACCAACACTTCACTGGAAGGTTCTTTCTGATGACCATCACTTGGGAGTTTGTTCACCAGAATATTCACCACTTTGGTAGCTATAGATAGAAAGCAAAAACACATTTAGCTGGAATTACACAAACAAAAAGAGTGAAAGAGTGATTGATGTATGTGTAGTTTGATGAAGGAGGCGCCCTGTGGCCCAGCAGGGGTGGATTATAGTGAAGCAGAGAGCTGAGGTCAGGGTGGGGAAGAATGGGCGCCAGTTCAGCGGATATTGGGAATGATACAAGTATGAGTCTGATGGGAACTGAAAAGAATGTGTGGGAGTAAAAATGTGTAAGTAATCGGTCTAAGTTGGGGGTGAACAATGGGCAGTGAGAAGGGAAGTTTAGTAGTTATCAGAGTGTTTTTATAGTTATCTGCTTGGGCAATAACGTTATGTAGGTTTTAAATGATCCAGACATTTTTTTTGCCAGATGTTGAAATCTTGGCTGGGGTGTTTTACACATTGAAATGTAATTAAAGACAGAGAGCTGGGACAGAAAGTCATTCCCTAACCCATATCAGCTTTGTTTTTGCAGTGTCGGGAGAGGTTCCTCAGCAGACCCGTGAGAGAACGGAGCTCAGCATCTGTGGGGCTTCGCAACAGGTCAAGAATCACCGGCAACATCCGCTCCTGCTCCAGCGCCACACGACTCAACACAGAGGCCCACTAAGAGAGAACAAAGGAAAATGGTGAGTGAAGGAAAACAAGAGAGAATGATAACAATTAGTGAGACGTCCAGCCAGATAAAACACAAAGAAACATAGGGGGATGGTGAGAAATTAGAGCAATGGAAAAACAAAGATAAGGGAACATACAGATGGAATAAGTAGGAGAGTTGAAGAACACACTGACCTTTACAATTAACACTAAAAGCGATAAAAGGTGACAGATGCAGCTACAAAAGAGATTATGATACGCCAGGGGTTTTCAAATTGGGTGAATGTGAGCCTCCCCTTACAGTAGGTTAGGACAGCCAAGCCCCCCCTTCCCCAAAATCCCGCCCACCTGCCCTAACCCACACACGCCTCTGCAGTAAATGCCATCTTTTTGTGTTCCAGGCAATGATGAGTTTCAATAAAAACTGATAAAATGTAAATATTTTTTAATGTTGTATTTGAACTTTTTTTAAAGTGCATTCATAAACTATTCTTTGCAACAGCAAATCATTTCCAACTTCATGCAGGCCTAATTGAGGCTACTTTTAAAATCACTAGGATCACTAAAATCAGTAGGCCTAACCACAAGTCAACAAAACATGCTTAACATGTGTAATGCAATGAGTAATGTTTCGCCGATGCATGGGGTTTGCCTGCCTTTGCGACACAATAAGATGTGTCTGTCGCCTTCATGTTAATAGTGCCAAACAACTGTATTGTGCTTTTTTTGTGACTGCAAATCATCACGCTTCTTCTCAAAAAAACTCAAATGGCTTGTTCAGTAAATTTGTGCTTAGTTTCAATGTGACGCTGAAGTTTGCATTGTCTCATGCTATTATTTACTAGCACCTCCTTGCAGACCACACACTGCGGCAGAGGTGCAGCCTCGGACCCCAACTACTCGGGATCATATTTCCTAAGTTTTTTGATGGGTCCTAATTCTCCCCTAATGCTGATGACTTGGGACAAGGAAACAATGCATTTTAAAGCTAATACACGCACGCACAATTACCGATATCAGGGGCTAAAGTCCTGAGTCTGAAATTTTTTATGGCAGCTTTTTATGAATGAAGGCCAGTATCACTGATATTAATATAGCTACTGATGTCTCCATGAAAATGATTTTTCCCAAAATTTTAAACATTTATTAGGCTTCAAAACATATAACAACTTTTAATTTAAGTTACCTTAAAACAATCCTCACTTAAACCCATAATAAATGTCATATTTACCTGTACCTTTCCTATCTAACAGGTATGAAATATACAGAAATTGAAAGGATATAAAACAGTCCGCACTGCATAAATTATAAATGAAATATAGATTAAACCTTATTATAGGTTCTTTAGTCAAGAGCAGTGAGTACTTTTCTCTGTCCCCTTTGTTCTTTGGTTAACTTTACGGACAGAGAGAATGAGTGGCTTCTGTCACTTTAAGATCTGCCGCATCTCATTCTCTCACTAGGAGAGAGCGGGGCACAACCTGACACATTTTGGTTTTGGCTCAATTATTTAAAAAATAATTAAGTTAGATAGATTCATCTTTTTATTTACACAAGCAACATACACATCTCTGCTACAAATGAACACTTAAAGTTTTTTTCTAGGAGCTTCCATTTTCGTACAGTTGCACTGAAAGTGACAGAAGTGCAAATGTTACAACCTACCCCATGCGGGGTTAATTGTAACAGACAGAGAGGTTAGTTGTAACACTTGTGTGTAACACACATAATTCAGTAATATTTTATCTGTATGGTTTGATATTGTTTGTGCATCTGTATAGATAGATCTCCATACATCCATCCCTCATCCAATCATCCTTCTATTATGGATCAATATCATGGATAGAGACATAGAAAAGGGCTGCAATTTTGCAAGCAATACATAAATAAATAAATAAAATACTCAAATATTGTAATTGAAATTGAATTACATTTATGTGTGGCAGCTGCATGTAAAATTATTATTATTGATAATAATAACAGTAATAATAAAAACGCTTAAAATAAAAAATTAAAGGGTTTATTGCATTAAAACCAGACTATATTTTTAAAAAAGAAACAAGTGATCAATGCATAGTAAACTAAATAAAAAAATTAAATTCCAACATTGTTTGTGAAAGTCCAACAAAGTTAAATATATAAATAAATACTCAAACCTAAAAGTTGTGTGGCTCCCTGTTTTCATTTGATTATCATTGTACACTTGGCGGCTTAGTTGTAACACTGTGCTACATCTAACCCCGCTGTGTAAAACATATTTTAAGCCTAGCTAACAGTTGCTAGGATTTGCTGACATGTTTCAAAACGGTGCTATGTTTTAGCCAACAAGACAGTAATTAAGGCAATATAAAGTTAGATTTGGTGACGTACACACCCAACTCAGAAACCGAAAAACACCTATGATGAAAAAATGTACTTGCATTGTGTCAAAACACTCTTTGTCCAGTATCTTCATGAAATCTGATCAAAACTTTCCACAAATTCGCGGGAGACCGTCTTCTGGCAGCGAGAGAAAAAGAGCGGAAACACAACCGGCTTGATCCCGACTAACATGTAAAAGGTCCGTGTTACATTTTAACCCCGCGTTAGGTTGTGCCCCGCGCTCCCCTACTCTTCATATTTAAGATTTTATTTAACTCATTTAAGACAATTCTTGTGATGATACTCGACAAAACGGACATTTTGGCATAAATGTGTGGGTTAATGTTCGTTCAAGTGAGAAAGAGAACTGGATACGGGCGCGCGTCTTTCTGTGCGTCGTGCGTGCGTGTGTATCTGTGTGTGTGTCAGGAGGACATTCACTGGCAGCGCGTTCTCTTTTGTCTTGTCACGAATGGATGGTTTAAAAGTATTTGCGTAAATAAGAGCGTGATCATATACAAAAATGTATCGTATGCGTTGCCGGAATAATTTAAGCCCTGTTATGTTAATAGAGCATACAGACATTCTCTGAAACAGATATTTTTTCTTCGCGTGTCGCGCCTCCCCTGTGCCTCTTTGGCGCCCCCCAGGGGAGGCGCGCCTCACCTATTGAAAACCGCTGTGATACGGAATATGATCACGTCAGGTCTGGTATCTCACCCTGCTGTCGCCCGCTGTGATGTTCTGCAGGGCTCCCGCTGCTGCCTCACGTGTGGCTGTGCTTGACTCATAGCTCTGCAGGATGCGGTTGTACAGACCGACTATCTGAGGGTGCCACAGCCACTCTGCTCCTTTAGGGACTCTTGCCACTTCAGAGAAGGTGGACAGCTCTTGATTCCTCTAAAGATACATATTATAAACTCATTAAAGACATATAGCAGGGAGTCTACTAGATGAACTATAATAACTCTTTCAGCACACTGCTGAGAGCACAGAACCACACTAATGTTCAACAGTTTGGGGTCAGTGAGATTTTTTTTTCTTTTTGAAAGATATTAATACTTTTATTTAGTAAGGATGCATTAAATTGATCGAAGAGTGACAGTAAAGACTTTTACATTGATGCAAAATAGATGTATCTGAACTTTCTGATCCTGAAAAAAAATAAAAGTATTACGTTTTCCACAAAAATGCATTCAAACCATTCAAAAGTTTTGGGTCAATGCGATTTTTTATTCTTTTCTTTTCTTTTTTTTGAAAGAGAAAAAATAATACTTTTATTCATCAAGTAAATAATTAAATTAAACAAATGTGACAGTAAGGACATTTATAAATAATGTTTAAAAAGATTTCTATTTCAAATAAATGCTGTTCTTTTGAACTTTCTATTGATCAAAGAATCTTGAAATGTTTCACCAAATCAGCATATTAGAATGATTTCTGTAGGATCATGTGACACTGAAGACTGGAGTAATCATGCTGAAAATCCAGCTTTGACATCACATGAATAAATGTAAAATTAGAAAAGGTTATTTTAATTTTTTTTTTTTTTTTTTTTACAGTATTTCTGATCAAATAAATGAAGCCTTGATGAGGATAAGAGACTTCTTCTGACCACAAACTTTGAACAATATTATTTATTATTATCACTATACTGTATTTTCAAAGAAATAATCATATATGAATAATATAAAATAGATCATTTGTGAGGAGAATAATATTGCTTATACATATAAAAGCCAGAGTGGAAGAGTGACTGACATCTTTTGCTTTCTTGCTCTGCGGTGTGAAGCAGCCGATGGGGTCATTGTGTCGCACGTCCTGTGCTCGAGTGGGTCCTTCCAAACGCATCTGAACTGAAGCAGGGATCTCAGAGTACAGCTGGTACGACAGGTTGCGCAGGACACATACACAGTTTTCTACACCCTAGAGACACAGAGGTACAGAATTAGAATTTCAAATGGTTTTGGAAATAATGTTGTAGATTACAGCAACTGATGTTCTTGATTTAATAACAATAGTTTTCTAATTGCCACCTGAAAATGGTTTTCACTTTGTAAATAATGCCAAACTCACACAGGCTCAAGGCTAGCATATTAGCAAGCACAAAACTTGAATGTTGATTCTCAGGTCTGACCTTGTCCTCTCCTTTCCCCTCCTGTATGCAGTTTTCGATGTAACCGACCAGAGAGTCTACCAGCCCACGAGATTCCCGCATCTGCTGCCTGGTTCTTTCATTCACTGAGCTCAGGTTCCTTTCAATACACATAAATGGGTGATGCTAACATGCCAAGATGTTTTTTTTTTTCATGCATTTCTCTTTAAATATTTAAATCAGGTCTATAAATCTCTCCAGCTGGAAATCTGATACTTCGTATTGGAAATCTGATACTTCGTATACTCTTTGTCTGGTGTCTTTTACAAACTTGCAAACACAGTAGCAACCAGCCAGAAACATTCATATTTGTGATTTTCACCCAGTGAAAGCATATGAGTGATAGTGTGTACAGCGTGCATCAGTGTCAGAAATGAACTCTTTTTTAATTTTAAGTAAAAAGTACAAGAAATAATGCAAATAGTACCTGACATAACAGACAATATCAGGTCTAGCCCTATAATATAATGATATTGTGAAATATACAATATATAATTTCATGTAATATTATTTTTTATGTTACAAAAGAGGCATTCATTATGGATACATTTTACAACCCCAGGTTTTAAATATCGTTGGCTTGTTACAACATTGGTTGACATTTTTGCCCCATGCTCAGGTTCATTTTTGACCATGCTGTACATTGGTAAGCATGCAGGTATTAGAACATGAATGCTTTTAAATGCAGGCATGTACAGTATATGTGATGGCTGTACCTGAGGCAGCCTGTGGTGTTGTAGAATATATCAGACTCAGACGCGCTCTGTTGAATGACACCAGCATCTCCTCCTCCAGATAGAGGCACCAGCACTCTCTCCGTCAGCTCAGACAAACTCTCTCTGGCCAGTCTCTCCTTCAGACTGTCTTTAGAAGACAGGTTCCACAAAATGCCTACAGAAGAGAAACTCACAACTTAGTCCTCTTTAGCTTTTTACTATAAATATAACATACATTCGCACATCCTGAAGGAGTATAACTATCTAATACATTATATTATTAGTACAAGTTATATCACTTTTTTTCTCATCTTTCATTACATTATACTTTGTTTGATCTCACATATGTGTTGCATCCCAAAAAAATATTTAAATAAAAATATTGGATTTGTATCATTCAGACTACATAAAACTAAATGGCAAAGTTTGTCCAGCTCCGCAAAATAAGAAGCTTGTTTAATAGGAGCAGACATTTCCTTAAAGGAATAATATCATCAAAATATTTTTTCTTGATCTTCTGAATTAAATGATCTAATGAGCTATGTAATCATCTAGTTTATTAAGTTCATTATGAAAAAACTAATTAACTGACATGTAGGGATGAATATATTAACACTTGACTGCTTAGTTTTACAAAAAACTGCATAATTGACACTACTACACATATGATAAGAAATAGTTTGGTAGAAATAGTAATACAATTAGTTTAGGGTTTAATTCTCACTATTAACTAGTTGCTTATACGCTGATTTCACTTAGCTGCCATTTTGAATTGGCTCCGGTGGGAAGAAAACTGGAAGTGTCGCCTTAAATCATAGGAGAGTCGTGAATGCGATGGCGTATTGTTGTGTTAAATGTAGAAATTAGTTATTCTAAAAATGTGCATTCTTTTCTTTCATATTTTAGACTATATACCGTGAGATTAATTTATAAATAAAATATTTTTATATATATATATAATTCAGAACGTAAAAAAAGAAGCAGGAACGAACTATATACATATCCTATATTGGATGTTAACATCCAATAGTGTAAATCGCGGCAGCAGCTTCAGGTTGGTAGTCCAAGGCATTGTTGTCTATCTGTACTTCCGGGGTTCTTCCCACCGGAGCCTCGCTTTCGATTTCAAAATGGCGGCTGCGTGAAATTAGCGTATTAGCATGCATATTACTAGGATATTGACTGTTTTTAGTAGCTACTTATAAAGCACATGTTAATGCCTCATTCTGCATGACCATATTCTGCATCCCTCAATCCATTCCTACCCAATACCTAAACTTAACAACTACCTTACTAACCATTAATAAGCAATAATTAGGAGTTTATTGGGGCAAAAGTCGTAGTTAATAGTTAGTTCATATTGAGAATTGGACCATAATCTAAAGTGTGACCTAAAATTAATTTTGAAAAACAAGAGTCTAAATTCTCAAATGTATAAAACTGCCCATTGGGAGATGTTTAGTACACAGATCACTAAGCTGCTAGTGTCTTGTGAGGTTTTAAACACATCACAGATAAAAGTACAAGTCATAAAATGTCACTAAGAGATCTGGTAACCCTGAGTCCAGCAGGAAAGAATGTCAAGGATTGTTTACTAAGTGAGTGCGAGTGTGTGAGGGGGTGGGGGTGATAGCAGAGCTCACAAAGCACAAAGGCCTCTGGGAGTCTACTTCCCACTGCCTCTGAGACTTGGCCTGATTCCAGGTAACAGCCACAACTTTTCTTTTCTGCTCTCTCTCTGTGTTTCTTTGAATATGCTCACTGCTTAATTCAACTCTCCACCTGTCTGCACTGACAAATCTGCTCCAAGTTGTCATCTAAAAATCACCAGACCTTACTGATGTGGAGGACTTTTGTACTCAATCAGTACTGAATGATAAACTACTAAATACACCGGACTTCTAGCTAAGATATGAGTGCCACTGTTTATTTCCAAAGTGAAGTTCATAGTCCAAAACATTTGCCCTGCTCTAGGAAGAAAAAAAAAACACTCACTCAAACATACGTACCTGTGATATTTTTGCGTAGTTCATCATCTGGTTCTCTTAAAGCTCCAACTAGTTTGCTAATGCCACCAGCTTCGATAAGGGCTGTCTTGTTGTCCATATTCTCATAGATGAGGTTGCGTGTAGCACCTGTCGCATAGCGCTGCACCTCCTGGTTCTCACTGCTGAACAGCTGTACTAATGCTGAAATGCCCTTCAAACTGCGCACCTGTGCGAGAATAAAAACATCTAGTTTAGTTCGGTGAGAAAGAAAAATCATTTGTTAATTAGTTCATTACTTATATTGATTCCTAAATGATCCCAGGTCTCTGAATCCCATTTCTGTGCTTCACACTTAGTAGACAAAAATAGTTAATCTATTCAACAACACTTTTTCAGCCCAACATGGCAACCTGCTCGGACATCTGTCTATGTTTTGCCATGATGTGCTCTCAGACGGAATGTTCTGCTCCCTGAGGTTCAGGATAAAGATTAAGGACAGGGTGAAGGTATTCTCTTCATTTGGCTTGAGTATAAAATACAACAATAGTGAAGAAAAAGCAGCTTAGCCTAAAGCTTGACCATGCTCAATCAGCTATACAAATACATATTTTGCTGACATCTAAGATTTGACTTTTTTTTTAGCCAAACTTTACATAATTTACTTTTTTTATTCAAAGTCAAAGTTTATTTATAAAGCACTTTTAAAAAAAAAGCAAGTGTTTAACAAAGTGCTGTACACGTATATCCTATATCAACGATACAAACAATCAACAGCACAAAAATAAAAGCAATAAAAACAACTCTCACATAGCGTCAAATGTCAAACTGTAGTAATAGGCTTTAAGACTAGATTTAAAAACAGCAAGTGTTTAAGCCTGTCTGATGTACAGGGGCAAATTGTTCCAAAGCTTCGGTCCTGCTACTGCAAATGCTCTTTCGCCCCTGCTCTTCAGCTTTACCCGTGGGACAACTAAAAGGAAATGGTCAGCAAACCTAAGGGCTCTTGACGGAGCATACTGCTTGATCAGTTCAGACAGATACTTGGGTGCAAGACCATTAAGAGATTTGAAAACAAACATCAAAATCTTAAAATTAATCCTAAAATGGACAGGCAACCAGTGAAGAGAGGAGAGAAAAGGGGTAATGTATTCCCGCTTTCGTGTACCCGTCAACAGGCGACCTGCTGCATTCTATTTTTTTTTAAACTGTCCCATTGATTTATTTTTTCCCTTTTAACATGGTTTATTTTTATAGACTTTAAAAGGGATTTTGTCATTTTGTATGGAATAATTATTCTTTTTTTTTTATAATTGCGAGATATTGACTTTTTTTCTCAGAATTGCAAGTTATATTCGTGGAATTGCAAGAAATAAAGTCAGAATTGTGAGATATCAACTCACAATTGCTAGTTTATATTTAGCAATTCTGATTTTATTTCTCACAGTTGTGAGTTTATATCTCACAATCAGACTTTTTTCTCAGAATTGTGAGTTATAATCGTGGAATAGTGAGAAATAAAGTAACATTTTGAAATGAAATAATAAGTATTATTTTTTAGCATTATTTAAGCATTATTAAGCATTATTACGCATTATTTAAGGAATGCTTATAAAATAAGCATTATTTTTTATTCTGTGTTGGAAACAAGTTTTGTCTACTCGACCACTCAACAGACAAATCATCCAACTACTTGGGGGGAGTTTGCACCTGTGCTATTTTTTAAATGACGTGTTATTGTACTTATGTATCAGTCTTTTGTCACTGATCATGTCTGTTCCTTCAGTGTCTCACGGCATGAACTTTGCACTTTTTTTAAGACTGAGTATAGTTCAAAACAGTTCGCCTTTCAAAAACACGTCACTAGACCCCGGCATTCTGTTCCTGTCGGATGCACTTCATCTGGCTGTTTTTGAAAGGAAGAACACATCCTGTGTGTACGCCCTCTAATCTTGTCCAAACAGAGCTCTGTTGCTGCCCTGGACTAAAGGTTGCCATGTACAACACAAGCAAATTCTGCCCTGGTTGGAGCTAAGTAAGTTGGAGGTAAGCAAGGTACCAGACATTTTGAGACTGTAAATAATCACAAAATTTTAAATACGATCTCACTTTGTTGTTGAAGTCAAAATTTTCCTTAGTTCTTTCATCGTATGTGTTTGTGTCCATTGTTTCACATGTTTATTGCTGAACTAATATAATGTTTGTTTTTGTCTTCACCATGGTCTTGGCTTCATTGCTGTGGTAACACTGATGCTGTATGTAGGCTGCTCCCAACATCTGCATTGCAACATCAGTGGAAGAGAGGTAACTGACTGCTGTGGCCATGTCCAGGTTATGGATTCTGCTCATTCACACAAACAAAATGGAAAGATATATCAAAAATATAATATACTTAAAACAAGTCGTACATTAATATGTTTAAACAAAAACATAATATTTAATATATAAGTCTAATACACTAATATTCAAACGTTTGGGTAAGTAAGAGTAAGAAACACTCTTATTCAGCAAGGATGTATTAAGTTGATCAAAATGGACAGTAGGCTAAAGACATTTATATTGTTACAAAAGATTTATAGTTTAAATAAATACTGTTCTTGTGAACTTTCTATTCATCAAAGGATCCTGAAAAAATGTATCACAGCTCCCACAAAAAAATTAACTGTTTTCGTGGTCTGTTTTTATAAAAAATACATTTAAATAGATGTTAAATTGTAATACTATTTCAAAATATTACTGTTTTATCTGTATGTTAATCTGTATGTTAATTCAAATAAATGCAGCCTTGGTGAGCATAAGAGACTTTTTCAAAAAATCATAACGGTCCCAAACTGCAGTGAATGTGTTTAAGATATACTAATTGATGATGTATCAAGTGTTAAACAAAAGTTGTTATCATGTACACTGCATTGTATGAATGATTCTATGTTGTATACCTATTAACCTTGGGTCCTTAATGGCCAAATATATCAAGAATTATGTAGACACAGCATGAGAATACAGCTAAATGGAGATTTACAGCTTTACATCTTTTTTGTAGTTTAAAGATAATTTTATATTACCCGCCAAGAGTATCCTCGGTTTCATCGGCAAATCCATCATAAACGTCCACACCACGACCGACGCTCTTCATACTATGCACAGACCCTGCTCTCTTCATAGTGCTCTGGTATTGCCCAGCACCCATCTGACTGGTGCCCCCAGTGGACATCTGTTGCCACTGCATTGAGCTGCCGCTCAGCCTTTGCTGCTGTTGCTGCTGTTGCTGCTGCACCTGACGATTATTTATGCGGTTGATGGTCCGGTGGGAAGGGCCTTTAAACGAATATTGATTAGCCAACTCTGCCTCCCTCCATCCTGTGTTGAAACCCTCCCGTGCCAGGGTCCCACTGAGGGTGCGTTGCCTGTGCACCGCATTGGGTGAAGGGCTATGGCCATAGGACGGCACCCAATTCGCCACAGGAGATGGCTGCGGTTGCAACGTGAGCCCGCCCATTGCTGCCATCTCCTGCTCAGTCCGATTCAGTGTCCTCGATTCTGATGTTTGCATCTGGTTGTAAGAGCCACTCCGATGTGAATCATCGTGGTACATGTACGGGCGGCCCACTACGGCGGGACTGGGCACACCGTGGCTGATTCTGTTCCGTGTGCCCATTTCTACCGCAGAGCGAGAGGAAAATTCCCCTGCGTACTGAGACAGTCGGGGCGTCTGTGTAAAAGCAAGTCATATGAATATCAATATTATAACAAAGCAACATTTTGTGTCTGATATGAGTGATTAAGTACATGCTAACTCTTCTTGCAGGCTCACTGCTATCTCACAGATTGAGTAACGTGACGGTCTACCATTTGGCACATGAGGTCTTGGGTTAGGAATGTTTCAGATGCACTTTGGGCTCTGAGCTCAATTCCACAGCTTGCTAGAACTGCACTTCACTTTCTAAACACAGCTCCCACAGGAGAACGCAAAATACCGCATCATTGTGTGTGCAGGGTGCAGCCACACAGAGTGTCATTGTCAAGGGATTGTGGACTTGGCAAATGAATCCAATAAAAAACCATTCATCAGTTCTGATCTGATTTTAAGAGTGCAATCAGTGAAAGATTTGGTCAAATTAAAGAATTTTACGAAGTAGCTAGCTAACTAGAAAAAACTTGCCACTTGAAATTAACAATGTGATTTCTTAAAGGCTTTAACTCTGTTCTTTTAAAATTGGACCTTGAAATTAAATGGAAGTGTTACCGCAGGGTCTTAATTTGAAATATTGCAAGGCTAAATCCATTGCTAAAACAAGCTTGAATATTATTGTTTCAAATAAGTGAGGATGCAATTGAAAATGTTGTCACACTTACCGCCATTGTTCTGTTGCCATCGTAGATAAGAGACTTGGAACTGAATCCAGGGCTTTTGGATTGGTATCTCACAGTGGATGAGTGGCCATTCAATTCTAGAAAAGAGGACCATTAAGTAAAATGTTAAAACAATGTATGTTCCATTCTTTTATGTTCCAAAGAAAATGTTTTTTTTTTTTTTTTTGGCCATTTTGCAATCCAGATAATTATTTTTGTAGAAACAAGAACAACTCATGAAAACTTTCCAAGTGGCTTTCATTGTGTCACCTGATCTTTGTTCGCCATTCAGCTCTCTGACTTTGTGCTTCAGCAAATTTTAAGAGATCAGATTTCTATCAGTGCTTGGCTTCTCAACCCAGTCTGTTGTGCTGAATAGTTGTTCACATCTAATAGATGTGAAAATGCATTAGGTTTAAGTCTCCAAAACATGCTGAAAGGAAGTTATTTAATGGGTGAGAGGGGAAGTCTGCAATAGCAATCACACCGTAAAAGAATGAAACAGAGGGAAAAGAGGATGACGTCATAGGGTGGTCCTTTGTTTTATTTTCTGTTTTTTGGAGGTACTTCAGTGGTCTATTCTCAATATTTTATGTTCTTTATCGTCTAATTCTCTTTTTCTTTTTCTCTTTCTTTCCTCTGTACACTGACTTTTGTAGACAAACAAAAAAACAACTTGAGTGGTTGATCCCTGTATGAAAGAAAACCTCATGATAAAGCAGTTGGACAGTAAGAAACAGAAATTGTCAACATTCAACAAACCAAAGTGAGTCAGCTATCCATTCCAGTACCACTGGATATAACAAACCCATCAGACTGGGTTCAGAGGAGTGGAATAGCTTCAGTTTGTGTGATGACTGAAAGATGAGGTCAACCATATATTGCTCCTCCCAGAGGAGAGATGAATTTCAGCCGAAGATCCATATATGTCAGAGGATGTTGCTCAATAGATGAAAAGATCAGATTGACTTTGGCACATCTTTACAATGTTTTCTGAAGAATAAAAATACTGAACTTATAGGACTAAAGAGTGTTAACCATCTATCTTAATATCTTTTTTCAATTCTGCAATCAAATACGACTATTATAAGTGCTCCGTTAAGAAGAGCTATTATATTTTGACAATAATAATGCAGAAAATGCTGTGATCTGCATTTCCATAATCATTTAAAAGGTTTAAAGATTCTTAATTAGCCTCATTATCACACCCTTCTCCTCAAACTGTCTTATCGTAAAACATTTTTCCCATTCAAATGTCTAGCTAATTCCTGTTTCCACTGAAGTTTCTAATCTGTCCGTGGGAAGTCTGACAGGAAACACAAACGTCCAAATTAAAGTCTTGGCAAGAACGTCTAAAGGTTCAAGACCTGACCAAAGCTGTCTTTATCTTGATTAACTGTGACTATACTTCTCTTTTTTTGTAAATCAGCATTTCCTTGAACTGGCACTATTTCAGACCTTTGAAGTCCACTGTATTGAGATGGTTCCCGGGTAAGCCAGTAAATACAGAAGTTTATTAAATGATTAATTCCTTCATATTGGGTGGAAGGGAGTGTTTAAGGAAGATTACTTCTAAAATTGTTTTAGAGATCCTTGGCATGACATGTATGTCTTTGCTCATCTCCTTCTGTTTTTCAGTGGATTAAGAGTACATTCCACAACCTTAATTAATTCCTTAATGTTACTGATATGCAGGCTGTGTTGATACTTCAACGATGGTGTTGATTTTAAATACATACATTATTAGACTACAGAATTAGTTTTATTACTTTGTTTTTCTACAAAAACATTTGCAAAATGTAAAAATTAAAATATAAAATAAAAATAAAATAAATGAAAACTATAAACCATTACAAAAAAGCAAATCCGCCCCGTGACCACAATGTTTACGAGGGATGTCATGTGGCTGGACCATCTTAAAATGTCCCATTATAAGCCCAAGTGCAATAACAACACAACACATACTAAACTTGAACTTGTTGCTGCTGGAATTGATAAAGTGTGAGATTCTTATTGCACATGCTCAATAAATTACTAGAATGAGTCTGAGGATGATTAAAACCCTTGCAATCCCTATATTCCCTGACATCTTGGTTACAAAATCTGAGAAACAGCATCAATCTTGATGATAATTTAATAGCAAGCACTGTGCGCTATATTTAGGATAATTGCAAAGCAGCATGTTGTCTGTTGCATGCCAATGAATGCACCTTAAAAACAAGACAACTGTTTTTTCACGATTACTCTATTCTTCTCTATTCTTCACATCCTCCCATTCAAGTCTCCAGCTAAAATAGCACTGCCCTATACTGATAAAACACTCTAAATCAAATGGCAGGAAACTCTTCTGCAAAGGACGTGGAAGTGTGACCAAGTGTGCGACAGTCGACAGACCAGGTCAAACTGAGCTCATGTGTAAGCTGACTACAAAAAAACAACCAAAAAAACCAACCTGTGTATCTTTATGTAAAAGATAGAAATTACAAATATATAATCCAATGATTTCTTCTGTTGTACGTCATTCTGTACTTGGGAAAAATCACTCAAGAAAGGCTGCTTGGTCATTTCGTCTTCTTTTCAAAAGGTCACGTCCGAGCTCATTTTTTAACATAAGCCAGATAGGAGCTCTCAGTCACTCGCTGTGATTAGGCTCAACAATAGGGTCAAAGTTTAAATGCCTAACATTCCTCTTGCTAACAGGCATCCCAAAGGCAAGAGTTTCAGCCAGATTTAAATGTTACTTAGCAACGTCTTTTCTAGTCATATTAATCAGTCATCACAATTTTAGTGAAATATTAAGTAAGAAATGGACTTTGCTATAATTTGCATGAGATCTGCTGTATACTTCATCTTTAAGAATGATATACTCTACTATAGCTCATTCCTTAGGTACCTATTCCTGTTAATTTTTTTATTTTAAATATAATGTTTGACCTAAGTGCTTCTGTCAAGCATCAGTTTCAGCCACCTTCTTGACAAGAGAAAGTTTTGCTACAGGGCAGTGGGGGGTGGGGTGTTGGGGGTGGGGGGTGGAGACTGAGGTTTGCCCTAATTTCAACCTGGCTTTCGAAGCCAGAGAAGAAAGCGATACCTTTCCCACGGGTTACACTCCTCCTCCTCCACAAACATCCACATACACACTGCTCACAACGGCTTACATCTCTAAATCACAAGTGCTGAGTGATCCATTTTACACATTTCCATTTGAATGCCTCTATATATCTTGTCAAGGTTTCATTGCAGAACAATGAGACGATTTTCCATTCACACAAGCTTTACAAGTTTAACTCCATTCTGAGGGCCAATTGACCGTCTAGTTTTCAGGAAAACGTCAGGATATCAGTTGTTCCAAAGTATTTGTGTCCTGTTCTTAGGGGGTTCCCAGCAGCCAAACTCAGCCAAATGCAAAACAAAATGAATGAAAATGATCACTCACAGTCAATGTTTTGTCTTTTATTATCCAATTAAACAACACAACAGGCATGCTGGAGAACCAGTGTGCACACCTGCAGCATATGCAATGACTGTGAGTGCGTGACCAACACATGAAGATTTACAGATATTTGCATACTGATGCAAATCAAATCCGTCTCTCCCAGAGTCTATGCAGAGCTATTGTGTTCACAAGTTCAGCTATTGTAGGAATGCTGTAAGGTTTTACTTATTCTGATTGTTTTCTTAAAGGGGTCATATAATGGTACATGCACTTTTACAAGTTGATTGTACTGAAATGTGTGTTGGCAGTGCCTGTACACAACCATCATAAAATTATAAAAATCCATCCAGTGTTTTTTTTTTAATCTCCTTATATGTTTTCCCCTGCCTCAAATTGAGCCGTTCGATTTTGTGACGTCACTAAATCGGACGCCCCTCCCACGATTGTTGATTGACAGCAGCGTTTCAACACAGACCTGCCCTCGCTCGTGAGCGAGCGAGCGAGCTGTCAATCATAGTCCGCGCGGACTGGCGCGGTCATTGTTGATATGCTGGAGCACTGTCTATGAGCAGAATGGCGTTTAAGCGATTGTGGTGTTCTGTTCTTGGGTGTAATTATGAACACGGCAGTCATTTTAATGTTCCTAAACCCGAACCGCTTAAGACGCAGTGGCTGAGTTTGTTTTCGAAGGGATTTATTCCCCACGAGCAACGTCAATGCTCTCATGTTTGCGCAAATCATTTCACACACCAGACTGCTTTATAAACGAGGATCAGTATAAAGCTGGTTTTGCTAAGAAGCTGCTCATGAAAAAAGGATCGGTACCAGATATTCGTGTTCCTGCTGAACCTCCAGAAGAACTGAGGTGAGTGTAACGTTTTATTGAACTTTATATTAATATTTGTATTAATCTTTGCAAATCGCTAGCTGCACGCTTCACAATGAATGTGTCTAAGGTTTACACTCAGGGTACATTACGGCATGTTTTCTATGTATGACGTTCTCAATATAATTCATAATCCCACGTTTATACTGAACAACGCGTTATGGTTATTGTGTTATTGTGTTCAAACGGTGTATGCACAGAACAGAGAGGCGGGGTGAGCAAAGCTCATTATCATTTAAAGTCATATGCACTGAAACGACGTGCTGAAAACAGAGCTGTTTTTGACCAGGTAAAATAAGTGTTTTCTTACAATACTAATGAGAATTTTTAATTAAAGTATATTACAAACTTTTAATTTAGACCCTAAAGAATCATATTAGCTTGTTAAAAAATGGCATTATATGACCCCTTTAAACTACACAATGTATAATATAATTATTCATATTATAGTATCCATGTTATATTTACATAACTACTGGTATGATGAGCCTTGGTGTTTCTGATATAACAAATTAGTTAGAATTTTAAACTATAAAAATTTAGGACACAAAAAAAAGAGGAATTCTGGCGAATTGAACATTTGAAAACAGCAACATTTTTGTTTTATAATTTATTTATGTCTTTAGATTCATCCTAAATTCACGTAGTATTAAAAACTGCTATACAGTGTTACTACAGTGTAGCGGCCTATGTTTAAAATTGTACATTGTAGTGTAGCCTACTAAATGTTAAAAATTTTCCTATGTGAACATTCCAGGGCAGTTCATATGCTATCCGAGTTGTGAAGAGCACAGCACCCCATAAGGGATCATCATCAGCAGGTTTTATTCACCTGTAGAGGCGTTGAGTCGGGATGAGGATGAGGATCTCTCCGCCATGCGCTGCTGGACCTGCTGCTGGACGCGTCTGGCTTTCGATAGGTGATCCTTCCTGGGATGGTCATCGGTCGGGATCGCATATGTAGTGACCGAGGTGCTGGGCTGTAAGGCGGAGAAGAACAGGCCCTCAGTGGCCACAACTGCACTCATCGTGAAGTCCGAAAACTCGCTCGAAAGAAGAACACAATCCAAAAAGTTTTTATTTGCGCGTTGAAAAAGATTTTTTTCAAAATCTGAATTTCGTGAGAAACTAGGCTATATTTCCCCCCACCGCGAATGTTCTTCTAAAAGAATTCCAATATGAAATAAAAGTAATTTGCCCGGAGCGCAGGTCAAATGAACAACGCTCCGTACACTTGATCTCCAGCTCTACGTAGGCAGCAGTGCGCTACTGTCGTCAATAGAGACAGGGAGAGAGTAGCCGGACGGGGGCGGGGCGTCCTCATTCAACATGCTCTCAGCACTGAGATATGCGTTTATCACACAGTTTAGAGTTACAATGGTAATATGAGATCCACCGTGTAGTTTTACCATGTTTTTGACATCGGCATGTCATGGTTTTCTCTGAGTACTTGAATGTGCTAAACATTCAGGATCATGGTATTATCTCCGTGTTACAGTGTAATTATACTTTTAAGTGAGCAATAATAATTAACTACACATAGGGTTAGGATGAGGGTTTGGTTTAGGGTTAGAATCTAAAACTAATAGGCTACTATATATAAATAAACATGACAAAAATGATTACTCACCTCCAATACAGAAGACTCTGGTTTCATTGTTTGATAAGTTCCTCCTTCTTATTTATTTTGTCTTTTGTTGGTTTTAGAGAACACTGCACAATATCCTTTTATAAGCAACTCTTGCTCATCTCTCTCTCTTCTCTTGTTTTTAACTATTCTGTTTAAAGAGGAGTATCTTAAAATGTGTTACCCACCCAAATACTGACCTTGCATCATCCCTCCTCCCAGGAACTTTAGTTAATCCTCAAAAAAAAAAAAAAAAAAAAAAAAAAAAAATGGAGGAAAAATGCAGAGTTACAAAAAAAAAAATCCCACTTTAAAGGGATAGTTCGCCCCAAAATGATAATTTTGTCATCAATAAATAACCCTCAGGTTGTTCCAGACATGAGTTTCTTTCTTCTGAACACAAAATAAGATATTTTAAAGAATGTTGGTTATCAAACAGTTGATGGTAGCCATTGACTTCCATAGTAATATTTTCCTACTATGGAAGTCAATGGCTACTGTCAACTGTTTGATAACCAACATTCTTTAAAATGTCTTATTTTTTATTTATTATTTTTTTTTTTTAAAAGAAGATTTTTTTTAACTCATACAGGTTTGGAAAAACTTGAGGTTAAGTTATTACAAATCATTTTTCATTTTTGGGTGAGCTATCCCTTTAAGGAGGAGAGGATGTGAAAACTGTTTAGTCAACAGGCTGAGAGAGATTTCAGGGGGGGGATGTCAGTTCAGTTGGTCTAAATGTGATTATTTTCTGTGTATATACGATTAGAATCATCCGTGACATACAGTAAAGAATCCATTATTTTGGCTGATTGCTTTATCTACTTACTGAAATGGCCATTGCCTTTTGTTGTAAACAAAGGAAAGCCCCATGGTTCAGTAAGACACACCCAATGCAGCAGTCCAGGGTGGTCACTATATCCCATAACACTGAAACTGAGAAACTGCTACTAAAATGACACCTTTGCCATCTATGTCTGGACGCAATTGACAAAATAAATAAATAAATAAAAGTATACTTTTGTAATTGGATTTGACTGACAATGTATGAGCCAATGCACAAAGCATTCTTGACAAAATATACTAAATTATTTATAATCTTTATTCTTTATATACTAAATTCTTTATATGGAAGGGTCATTCCATTAAAATCACAAATCAGCCAAGTTTCAGAAACTTCCCTGGCTCAAATTTTTTATTTTGTTAATATTTTTCTAAAGAAATACAAATATAAATAGTGATGAAAGCCAGTTTTCACATGAGATTTGGAGCCAAATAACAGAGGGGTAAAAAATGACTTTAGAAAGATGGCAGCATTTTATTTGATTGTTTTTTTTTTTTACACAGAGTAAACTTTTACTCATTAGTAAAATCTGTTTAATAAATCTATTAAACTTTTAGTAAAAATGTAATCATATTAGTAAAATCTGTTGACTTTAGCAATGTTTGTTGTATTAAATGCCAACGGTGACATGTTAAAAAATTGAAAAAAGTACTTCTTGTGTTTTTTGCCCAAATTCATCAAGCCTTGTCTGTGAAACCGGGGGATTGTGTTTAAAGAGGAATGTCTGAAGTATCTTGTTTCCCTTAATCAAACAATTACATATGACATTCCTAGTGCCAAAAATACACTGAAATGGTCAAGTTGATGCACATTAACTTGCTCTCAAATGTGTATTTATAAGAATATTTGAATTAGTTTCAGGAAGAAAAAAAGTGTTCATTTTAACAGCTTCTGAAGCTACCAAGAGTTAATAGTCAAATATGCAGTATCGTAACTACCGGATTGACATCCCAATATCTCTGGGATTGAACCATATATGGCATTAAAATGAAGATTCCATAAGAAAATGTCATATTAACAAAAATAATGATATTAAAATATACATGCAAACTTAGTAAAATATATATATATTTTTTGCAACTCAAAGTTATGCAATTGTTTTCATAGAATGAAACAAGATACATTTCTAGTTTCAGTCTTCCTTGTTCTTCAGACATTCTTCTTTAAACACACATTTGGTTTTCGACCATTGAAAATGGGTAAAATTCAACAATTTGGAAATAGTGCAGCAATGGGATCCCCATATGGGATTGAACTACATTGGGCCTTAAAAATGAGGATTACAAAAGAAAAATGTTATGAAAAATGTGAATCTAGAAGGATATCAAGATGTCTAATACTTCTTGAGTTACAGGCACGCAAACTTACAGAAACAATATTTATGGGACTCAGACAGGTATTCCATGCAATTGTTTTGATAGAAAAAAACAAGATACATTTCAAGTTTCAACATTATTTGTTCTTCAGATATTCCTCTTTAAAAGAAAAAGCATCAGTAGTATGCAAAGTGACCCACATTTGGTTTTCGACCACTGAAAATGAATTTACCAATTTCTTCATGGAGCCACATTGAAATCCCCTGGAAATGAACCATATTGGGCCTTAAAAAATAAGATAGCTACCATAAGAAAAGTTATGTACCAGAATCTAAAATGATCTTTAATACTTATTGAATTAAATGAAAACAAAAGCACAGTGCTTTTGACCATTTTTGAATTGCACCGTTGGCATACAATGCAACAAAGATCGCTCAACATATTTTACTGATAGAAGGATCGATCTCCGTGTAAAAATAGAATCATGATGCTGCCATCTTTCTAAAGCCATTTTACCCTCCTGAAATTTTTTATTTTGACCACCCTTTAGTGTATCTTTCAGTAAATATCAATCTATAACATTTAATATTTTGGCTTTCTTCTTCATTTATATACTTCTTTCACCAGATTTTTTTTTTAAACGAAATGAAAATATTTATCTCCTCTGGTTGATTTGACACAGAATGACCCAAATGTAATTTCCATGCTTTGAAAAAGAGTGTGACTAGTACTTTGACAACTTTTAGATCTCTTATTTACCACCGACAAGGCAAAAATTAAGACACAAGAACAAAATGAAGACATGTTATTTGTAAATTACATTTAATTCCTGAATATTTGGGCAACAAAACCAGACCAAAATCTACAATAGGTGCGTCAGGGTAGAGATTTGAGCGACAGCTGTCAACTTGGGTATCAAATAAGTATGAGATCCTTACAACACAAAGGTTATATTTGATAGTGTTCAAATACCTTGATGTGTTTTAACTACAGCAGTTATTTTCATAAACGACTGTTTCACCTTCATATATGTAATAGTTAGAAGATCATGCTCGACCTGTCAGGACCCCCTAAAATTCTTACATGCTTCAACTGAAATCATTGCTGAGGTTCTCTCTCTTTTTTTGACAAGTACCAGGAAAAAGATATCACAATTGAAAGGCATACATTGTCTTTACATGGTCATTAGTATACTATATAGCTGTACAAGACACTTTTTAAGCATATCAGCATAGGCAATATGTGTTAACAGGACAGGGTTGCATAATGTATGAAGTAGCCTAAATCACAAATCTGATGGCATTTATACATCACATCAGGTAGGGGGGCGCTTCGTATTAGTGCGGTCTAGAAGAAGAAGTGCACGATAGACATGTACACAGGCATAGTAAGGGTGTAATCACCAGTAAAAGTGAAACATCTTTGCGCCACCTAGTGAAAGTGGCACGGTATTACAGCAACTACATCTGTGATAGAGGTGGCAGTGAAGAGAGCTAGTCCATTCTATAACCATTCAACTCACACAACCAGATTGTTGTGGTTGTTCTCACACAACCAGAAAGGGAGCTGACGGAAAACAGTACGCATAACACGACTTCATCCGAAAAGCAGTATAAACACTATTATCGCCATTTCATCTAGCCCGTCGTCCGCCATGTTTTTTTACGTTAAAGTCACGTTTGACCGTGAGATTTTGCGAGATTTCTCCTGTTCACACTCACAGTCGGGACTCTGGTTGTTTGTGAATAAAATCTGTTGGTCTGTGGTGTGCTGTCTTGGTCACGTCGCAGAACTCCACTTATTATAGGAACTTTATCGTCATGTTTCTGGTCTATCACATTTTGAAAATCTGACAAGATTTTAGTGATTAAGGGATAGGGGGTTTCATTTATTCATTAAGGCTGTTAGGTATGTATGATCCTCTCCATGGCTGCGATTACTGTAAAGAGAGGCAGAACTTGACTGGGGCAGTAACTCCTTGTATGGGAAAACACATTGCACTTGTCTTATAGAACATAAAAAGACAGTAGATTTTAGTGGGCATCAGGAGCTCTGTGTTTACAGCTTTCTACAGCAAAACGCTGATCTAGGATCAGCTCTTTCGTCCATGTGATTCCACATACAAGAAACACAATGATCATAGATCAGCGCCCTTTCTGCCATTAAAGGAATATTACAGGTTCAATACAATTCACAGGTTAAGCTCAACAGACAGCATTTGTGGCATGTTGTTGCCACAAACTAATTCTGGCTCCTGCGAGACACTTAAAATGGAAGTGAATGGGGCACATTTCTGGTATATAAAAGCACCAATGTTTCTGTTAAAAAGTAGTTTTTTTTTACAGTCATTTTAAGGTTTTAGATTTAATTTCTCATGGCAACTAAGTTGTAAAACTGGATACAACTTTACACAAAAAAAAAAGGGTTTTCACATTAAAATCATGTCAGCATGCATGTTATTTGCGTCTTGAGGCTATACGATTGAATATACTATATAACATTTTTGCGATTCGGCCACATTCAACCCCCGTGTAAGTGCTGTAACCCAGATTGTAGCTGTTTTTGAAGAAAATGAGGCACAGTTAATTTGGAAAAGTGCTGTCTACTGATATTAATTTCTACTGAATCTGTAATATACTTTTAAGCTTTGTTTGCACCGACTGAGCTCTACTGAATAGCATAGTGTAAGAAGCAAACGTAGTGCTCGTCAACTCTGTAATGTTAAGACGAAAATATACTTCCCCTGTCTGCGTGGCCCGATTATTGTGTCTGCGCAAGTGATTTGAGCGCTTGATAACAAAGGTCAATCTGGTAGTGCACGTGCACGGTCAATAGGGTGTACTTTCTCGCTCAACTGTGCACTAGAAGGAGCAGAACGCGGAAAACGAAGTATATCCGGGTCTTTAAACATTTTTCAATCTTTGCATTCTCACTTCCAATAAGCACTGTATTCTGACTTTCTCTCTCACCTAGCTAACACTGTTCATTTAGTGGTTTCTCAGGAAGAAACGTGTACATATAAGCAGCAGTCTCAGAGAAGAAGATGGACAGGAGTGTTCAATACGAGATTCATGCTTATTCAGCCATACAGGGCTGCAAATATATACAGTTTATACATGTACATACGAAAAGAATGATAGTAACCGATAGCAATAGCAGAACTTCGTTAACACACAAAATAAAACTACAAGCAAATAAATGTATCCATCCTTCATGTGATAATGTACTGTGGGTGTGTGTGTGTGTGTTTATAAGTCTACTGCTAAAGCTACAGATCGCAACTAGTCATCGCCAACTACAGCGTAAACAATAGCAGACTAGTTGTTGGTGGTTCCACTGCCGTATTTGAACAAAAACGCACAAAAATTGTTCTGAGACTTTAGGAACAGGACAGAGTGACTATATTATAAAACGATGGTAGATACAAAACAAAATAGGAGATGGTAGATATAAAACAAAATAATTTTTTTTTTGGCTGATGTTTTTAAAGGACATATCTTGCCCCTGTGTTTCAGTAAACAGGGCTGTTCCTGATACCGCAGCAGAGCACCATGCTGAAGATCATCTCGAAGATCTAGAAAGGAAAAAGGGCACAATAAAGGTAAAATGTGATGCAAGCAACATCAAATGATAGTAGAATGTAACTTGACACACAGGCCCCTATAGAAACACACTCAAGAATCCCTCACCATGATTACAGCAACAACCAGGGCAGCGATGCCAATCAGGTAGATCTTCTCTGAGAATAGCTCTTTGATCTTGGAGTGACAGTTCTGAAAAACGGAGAAAACGTTTTTTTGTCATGCTATAATAGATGATTTGGATGAGAATTCTTTATCTCAAGGGTTTACTGGGGGGGGGGGGGGGGGGGGCACTTACTACAGCCTTAAGTTTCAAATCTCCAGGACAGATGTCTGTGAGCAATATTCCAGCAAAATCTACCAATGAGTTTCCTTTGCCACAGCAGTTAAGCTGAAAGCCAGAGATGACACTGATTAGAGATGCGTCTTTACAACATTATCTGGTTTGAGTTGAGTCTGTGTTAGCTTGATTGTTGTTGTGCTCCTCAGTACACGAGGACTACTTACAGTCTCGTGAAAGACCTTCAAGACAGTAGCGGCAGCCTGCTGTTGTTCATTTTGTCCGATTGAAAGTGTATTGCCTCTGTCATACACAGAGTCATAGAAAGCGATCAGCTCTTTGGAGATCTGAAAGGAAAAAGAAGAAGATATAATTACAAAAATAAGTAAACAGATGTATATGTGTCAGTTTGACATACATGAAACCAACCTGGTCTTTGTGCATGAATCCCCAGATTCCAGCAGCAACCTCACAGGCAAACAGAATTACCAGGCAGGCAAAGAACTGTTGGAGAGAAACAAAAAAGGATGTGTACTGCATATGGGCAAGAGTCTGTTCTCAGTACAGTGCAAGACCCCAAACTTACTAACAGTAGTGTTAAACGGTCAGCAATTGTTAAAATAATGACAAAGTGATGGCACCATAACAAGTTCAGTGAATACAAACAGTGTTGCCTTCATTTTTTTTAAAGTATGGTTTTACAGTCATTCTAATAATATATACTTCCGGTTATTGTTGGGCATCATGTGATTTGAGGAATTTGCTGAGTGGTCACAGGATTAGTTACTCACTGTTCCGAGAAGACACTGGGATTCCTGTATGGCTCCATAACAACCAAGGAATCCAACAAACATCATCACAGCACCAACAGCAATCAGGATGTAGACACCTACAAAACGAAAAGCATGTGTGTTATCCTAAAGGAGTATCTACGATCCTTAAACAAAAAACTGAGATCACAGAGGGAGCCATGAAGCTCAGTTGTTTAGATGCTTAATCTAAACAGCCAAACTAGATTTAAAGAGTCATCCAATCAAAATAGTTTATATATCGAGGGTGCATTACTTCATCGTGACCAGCAGGAGGCACTGTGTGTTCACTTTGATAGGGTGGTAAGTTTACTTTAAGCAGAAGGAAAACTGCAGGACATTTGGAAGTCATACTAAGAGGCCCAAATTAACTTTTTGTTTCCATTCCCTCATTCACATAAAAAAAGCCTTCAGTTAATAGCAAATCAGGGTTCTTATGTAACATGACGTGCACCGCAAGAAGGAAAAAAATAATAATAAAAAGAGCTGTGGAGTTAAAGATTCAACAGCTTTCTCAGAAAGAAAGAAAGAACTCTTTTTTCCAGTGTTTACATCGGTTAGTAACACAGGCTCAGTGATAACTGCTGTAACCATAGCAACCCCAGTAGGCCTTGGGGCGCAGCAGCAGCGTTTGCATGGATGTTCAAATGGCAGAGCATAGAGGGACAGAGAAAGAGAGAAATAGAACAGAAACCTCTCTCTCTCTTAGGAAACAATCAGCCACACACAAACTGAAATCGTTGTGACTCAGCATGCAGAATATGAGTGAGCATGAATTATCTTGCAACTATATTTTCCTCTTGTAATACCTCTTCCCTCTTGCAAGTTAGATTCTGTTTTGTTTTTTTGTGAACACATTTCTATTTAGTTTTTATATATTTAGTTTCAGTTTCAGTTTTAGTTTTAGTAATTACAGTTTAGCAGAGTTAACAGAAAACTTTGAGTTAGACATTTCATTTCGGGAAAAAAATGTGTATATTATAATAATTATTCTTTTATGGTTATTTCTATGATGGATCCTTTCAAATATTATTCTTGTATTGATCCAGTTATGCTTTTTGTCTATTGTAGCTATATTTTAATATCATAGGCTACTCATATTCATGTGTTCTATTCAGACCAGACATTTAGTTTACTTCTGTTGTAAAAAGTATGTCCATCTGTGGGCTAGACATATTGTTTTTTCTGTTTTGTTTTTTTTCTGAAGTGTGGTATCTTGTTTATTATTAAGTTTCACATGAGATGGTTATCTTACCTTGAATTAAGGTACAGCTGTATTTGCATTTAATGAGACATGATGGAAATTCTTATTTGGCCATTTTGGCTTCTAAGGCTGTGGTTCACTTGCTGGTTTGCTTTGAAAAACGTGATTTTTCCGGTACAGATTGAGAGCTTATTAATTATTTATTTATGCTAATTATGAGATTATTTTATTTCAGTATTATTTCGTTTTTCAGTAACTGTTGTTAGTTTCGTTTCGCTTTAGAAATTTCTATTTTATTTCAGTTTACGAAAATGTTTTTTGGCCAATAGTTTTAGTCTTAGTTTCAGTTTTCGTTTACGAAAATAACCTTGGTTTGCTCTTGTTTATTTTTGTTGTTATTAACATCATTAGATATTATTTCTTCTCTCCAACAATAAACAAATGCATACGTAAACAAAACAACAAGAATCCAATTGGGTGAACTGTTCTGGAAACTGTTTTGTTTGACTGATTCTATCTTGTCAATCACTTCATGCAGAGGTGGAGCACACATTCTAACTTCTACAGGAACTTTTCCTGAATTCCCAACCCAAAATCAAGCAGTTTTTTGCTAAATAAATGTCCAAACAACACCCTTTAATTTTGTTACAATGCATACTTCAATCATACATTTTAGTATTTATTAGCCTATATTTCAACAAAAGCTATTTTTGTGTCAGGAAAAAAATTATAAAAATGTGCTTTACATTGTATCATCTAAACGGACTGTTTTTAAGTCAGAAAAAAACGATTTAATATTACTGAATCAATACATCAGGTTTCCAATGACAAATGCAATTTTAACAGATTAAGTAGAACTAGCTCCTTAAAGGGTTAGTTCACCCAAAAATGAAAATTAAGTAATTAATTACTCACCCCCATGCTGTACCAACCCCGTAAGGTCTTTGTTCGTCTTCGGAACACAAATGAAGATATTTATGATTAAATCTGAGAGGTGCATGACTGCTACATAGGCTCCCTAAGGGAATGACACTTGACGGCCCAGAAAGTCATTAAAGAAAATGTTTAAATATTCCATGTCGCAACAGTGGCTCAACTATAAGTTTATCAAGCGACGAGAATACTTTTTGTGCGAAAAAAACAAAAATAACGACTTTATTCGACTATTCCTTTTCTTCCTTGTAGGCCTGAAACGAGACTTCAAGAGATTTCCACGACGCGCACGCGCGAGAACTTAACTGAAGTAGTTGAAGGAGATCGCAATTCTCGCGCATGCGTCGTGGAAATCTCTTGAAGTCTCGTTTCAGGCCTACAAGGAAGAAAAGGAATAGTCGATTAAAATCGTTATTTTTGTTTGTTTTTTCGCACAAAAAGTATTCTCGTCGCTTGATAAACTTATAGTTGAGCCACTGTTGCGACATGGAATATTTAAACATTTTCTTTAATGACTTTCTGGGCCGTCAAGTGTCATTGCCTTAGAGAGCCTATGTAGCAGTCATAAACCTCTCAGATTTAATCATAAATATATCTTCATTTGTGTTCCGAAGACGAATGAAGACCTTACGGGGTTGGTACAGCATGGGGGTGAGTAATTAATGACTTAATCTTCATTTTTGGGTGAACTAACCCTTTAAAGTCTGCATAAAATCAAAAGTAACTTGGATCCACAGGAAAAGAATGTCCTTACAATCCGGTCAAAATTTGAAATTTTGTCAGGTTTACTCAATTCACTGATTGATTCTATCTTGTCAATCACTTCGTCCAGGGACATTCGGCACACACTATTTCTTTCTCTGTACACTGTAAAAAGTGATCACCTGACATGACTTTAAAAAGTGATGAAATCCATTGCCTTAAAATTATTAAGTAAATAAACTTCATTTAAAATTGAAAAAAATTAAGTTATGTGAACTTATGTGGGCAGTTGTGGCCTAATGGTTAGAGAGTCGGGCCTGTAACTTGAAGGTCTTATTCAAATTCAGGTGATTCTGTCCTGCCAGCTGCCTCTCTCTCATCCTCCAGCCATACAGACACGCCCAGGGCACTTCTAGCTCTAATGCTGCTGGTAACACAAACTGAATCTCCAGAGCATAATTTAATGAAGTTTTTAAAATGTCTAAATGTCCCACATTTAGCAACTGTGCCCATTCCCTTGCAAGAGAATAAAAAAATAATAAAATCAATGCAATGTTGGGTGGTCCGGGAGGGGACTGACTTGAGTCCTGGTTCCATTTACTTAATTGCAGTGGGTTACGGAGCTAAATGAATCGCCACCAGGCCATTTCTCAGCGTGACAGGTCTGAGTGGAGCGCTACGATGTGACTAGCATACTGAACAGCTGCACAATACACTCCAACTCTCCCTCTGTCACACTTTCACTTCCTCTTTAAACAACCCTCTTTCTATTTTGATTCTGATGTCTTTGGATGTCCATCTCCAAATACCAAGTCCATAACTACTGCACTACTGACTAGCTGTAAAGAGCGTAATTACTTTGAGAATTTCTTGTACAGTCCAAAAATCACTGATGTGATAGAGAAGAATGTAAGGATAGTTCTATGCATTTGCTTAGTTGCAGGTGCTTCCAGTAGGGAATGTCTTACGACACAATACAATGAAGAGACCCCCAACCTCCTGGATCGAGGCACTGACTCTGCTGTCTGCGTCTCTGTCTACGTGAGTCTCTGTAAGAGCGTCTGAATTCATGTGTGAGCGCAAAGAAAGTTGTCAAATGCAGCTGCAATTTTCGTTAATTCTAGCAGACGCCTGGCTCTCGGCCAGTGAAAGACAGGGAAGTGAAGGAGAGAAACAAAAAGAGAATGAGAGAGAGAGAGCACGAGGAAATGAGCACGCAAAAAAAGAAAGAAAAAACAGGAAAATATGATGGAGAAGAACAGGATAAGGAAGATGGTGGACAAAATAATTATGAGAAGAATGAGACAAAGGTAGTAAGGAAAGGAGTGAGGGGAAATTTTCCTAACACAGATTTCACCGCAAGCGGATTCACCGCATTAACCAGCTGCTTGGTTTGCAATTGACGGTAACACTTTATTTTACGGTGTCCGTGATACAGAGTAATTACTTAATTACTTAGTAGTAGACATTGTAATAACATGTAACAAAATGTAATTAACATGTAACTAAGTTATGGAACAGCCTGTACTTACAGATTGTAATTACACTCATGTAATAGGCAGCTACTGTTACACATATGTAACAGGCCGAGTCGGTTACATACGTGTTACCGACTTGGTACAATGTAATTATATAAGAAAGTACTTTGTACTACTCAATGTAACAAGTACTTGAATATGATACTATGAAAAAAGCCTGCAGTTACACATGGTCATTTTGTACCTACTAAAATAGTGTATCAAGATTGTACTTAAGTGTACTTCATGTGTATAAGGTATGTAGATACACATGTAGTACACTTAAGTACAATCTTAATACACTTTATTTTACGTAGCTTATCCCTGTGTAATATTATGTAATTGCAATGTAATTAGGAAGCTACCGCATGCATTTAAGCTGTGAACGAGGGAGTTAGGCCTAATTCAAACCAAAGTACATATGGATACGGTTTGTAGATACACATGAATTACACTTAAGTACAATCTTGATTCACTTTATTTTACGTAGCTTATACCTGTGTAATATTTTGTAAATTGAATTAAGAAGCTACTGGATATTTAAGCTGTAAACTAGAGGGTTAATTCAGATGGATAAGGTATGTAGAAACACATGAAGTGCACTTAAGTACAACCTGGATACACTTTATTTTAGAAGGTACAAAATGACCATGTGTAACTGCAGGCTTTTTACCGTAGTAGCATTTTTAAGTACTTGTTACATTGTACCAAGTCGGTAACACGTATGTAACCGACTCGGCCTGTTACATATGTGTAACAGTAGCTGCCTATTACATGAGTGTAATTACAATCTGTAAGTACAGGCTGTTCCATAACTTAGTTACATGTTAATTACATTTTGTTACATATTATTACAATGTCTACTACTAAGTAATTAATTAAGTAATTACACTGTATCACGGACACCGTAAAATAAAGTGTTACCCAATTGACTTCTGTGCTTCATACATCGCTAAAATATTGACAATTTTGCAGAAAGTCACACAATCAGGAACATAGTGTGCGAGCACAACATTTCTCAATGCAGATTCTGCAAGGGATTCAAGTTGGTAGGACAGATTTGCCACGTTGAACAGATAACTCCTTGGTTTGAAAGTGACTTTTGTGTGAGTTGTGCTTCATACATCGGCACACTACTGACAACATATAATTACTTTTTTGGCCCACAAATTTCGCTGAAATTTCGCTAATAAGGAAAAGGAATAGGAATAGGCGAAAAAGGAATAGGAAAGTCAGTAGACACGCTGCAAACTTTAAGCACAAACAGATGATGCCAGAGTTCAGAGTTAAACCACAATGGAAGTAATGGGGAGTGGAAAAGCTGCAGAGAGAGAGAGAGAGAGAGAGAGAGAGAGAGAGAGAGAGAGAGAGAGAGGGGGAGAGGGGGAGAGGGAGAGGGAGAGGGAGAGAGAGAGAGAGAGAGAGAGAGAGAGAGAGAGAGAGAGAGAGAGAGAGAGAGAGAGGGGCATGTTCTCAGACAACAGGCGGAGCTGTAGTGGAGGAGGGGTGCTGGGATGTGTGAGCAGATTTTTCCTTTCGTTTTTCTTCTCTAGAGACTGTTTTCTGTAATTTGTTTCCTTTAAACGCACAACATTTTTTGAAAGTCCAAACATATGCACATTTGATTTGCTTTCTTGTGTCCGCAAAATAAAGCAACATGGTAACCTTTGTTGTACCCCTGTTGTACTACAAATGAATTAAATGTTTAATTTAGGTTCCAATAAAATAGAATATAAACTGAGAAAATTATGTACATTGTGTTTTACCACGTTACCAGGTTATGATGATGATGATGATGATGATGATGATGATGATGATGATGATGATATTACCTGTTAAGCATGAGAGTCCTGCCAGTCCTGTTCTCTCTATTGTAAGTTAAATGAATCAGATTACTGAGACTCTTTGTCTTTAATGGCTCTGGGAGCCCCTGGCTCAGTCGTTGAATAGTTAAGCTGATTGGATTATCATCAAGATATGTGAATGAGACTGTTATGCTGATGAGATCAGGACTGGGGAAATGGGCTGACTCCTGTACTTCATTTACATGCCACCACTATGTAATCCCACCCCCTTGAAATGTATACAATGTAAGATTCCCTCAGACTAGATTTGATAACTGCAGCTACCAACAGCTCGTGTTCTCAATAAAGAATCCTGCTGAAGATACAACCAAGTCTCCTGGTTTTCGCTTCTGAGTTTCCTACACTTTAGAAGAAAAAGTTCACAACACCTGCAACTGTTTCTACCTTACCTAAGCCTTACTTTATTTTTTTTTTTTTGGTTTAGCCTAATATATTCATGTTGATTTAGTGATGTTAAATAACATTTTTGACTTGAATAAAACCAATAATTTAGATGTTACCACATTAAGCACAGACACCAGCAAGTAGTGATACATCAAAATATATCAAAATGATTGTGATTTTAACTGTAAAAGACTGTAAAAAATGCTACAGTGAAAAACTGTTAATTGGTTAACAAAGTTTCCTTACTATATACGGAAAATAACTGTGATAGATCTAATGGTACATTTAATGTAATTTTACTGTAAAATACCGTTAAATTTACATTCCCACAATTCCCTGCGTGACACTTCACATTTGATGTATTTTTGTTGAAATAATTATGTTTCTTTATAGCTTTAGTTTTTTTCTAATCAGTTATGTACATTAGGGTTTTATGTTACATGTAATGTTGTTAAATTAATGTTTATTGCATTTTTTAAATTCCATGTGTGTTACCATGATGGTGTTTAATGTTTGTGCGAATGACACTGTGCAGCTTCTATATATTAGTATTAACTACTTGTGGAAGAGCTGCTTGCGATGAGCTTTGATTGATCATGTGACTCATCACTGCTGTGATTGTTGGTTGTCAGTGTATTACAATGGTACAAAACAGACATTAATACTTTAATAGGTCGGTAACGTTGCTCCCGTATTTTTGACGGTAAACTTCTAGCAACCACAGCTGCCGTTTTTTTACCGCAAAAATTACAGTTTATTTTTTACAGTGTAAAAAATCATTTTAAGGGCCGGATCAAGTGTAAAAAGGTCCTTGAGGAAACAACTGCATGTTAGCACTTTTTAAGGTGTAGGCTGTGGCGAGTGTTATTCTGGAAGTACACTTTGTTGATTATCTAAGAATAATGACTTCCTTTTCCTGTTTTCCTCAGTCTCAAACATCATCATTCACTCAGTCTCAAAGATGTGACATCAAGACCTTTGTGTTCCCAATCTCATCTCTGACTGATTTCAAGATTCACACGCTCACTCTTCATCTTGGTTCCCAAAAGCTTATTTTAAGACACTGATTTTCTATATTTGATAGCATGGTATCAATGATCTATGAAAGCAAGTTGTACAGTGGTAGAGAAAAGAGAGAGTCGGAAAAATCTGGGATAGTACTCTTCTTTCACAGACGAAAAAACAAACAACTTTGTTTTAGCAAGCCAGGAATTAACAGCCCAAACTGGACTCTTAAGATGTGCCATTCAAATTTGAAGAAACTAGAGAAATCGAAGGCAGAAAACAATGAAAAACCATGTCACAATACTTCAAGGTCACTTCCTCAGAAGGAAGTGTACTGTTTGGTCAGCTAAGAAACACAGTTTGACCTTTAAAATACAGCAAATTAAGCCATTCTTATGGAAAAGCAAAAGAATACTCATTTGAAATACATTTTTGGCCTGCAACCCCGAAAAGAACTAGGGATAATATACAAATGCATGTCTGCAGCCGTCTGTTAAGCAAGAGTATACCGGAACCAATTGCATTAGTTTTGCATTCCAAGGAAGTATACAACATACGGACTGCTTTTGAAGAAGAAGAAAAACTAACATTAATGTATTATGTTTTTCCATTTATTCAAATGTAGTATAGTGATTTTAATGCTATATTTGTACACTGTACAAAATAGAAACAAAAAACAAGTTACATTATTAACACTAAAATGAAATGAGCTAATATTACATTACAATTACTAGAAGTAGCAGGATTGCTTAAGATGTATCTCAGTAAGGTCTGATGATTGTTTATTTTTCTCATCAACTCTTCACAAAGTGCTTCAACCTGGCAACCAGTAAAACTCCTGAAATTAATTTGTACACTTGAATAGGCTTTCAGTGGAGAAGAGCATAAATCCACATCAGTTCTGTGGTACAAATGACTCAAGATTATGAGCTGCAAAGCTAATGCTGAGTGCTGATGGATTTTCAAAGTGATTGCGATCATAGGAACAGGAAGCCATTTGTGGTAACTAAATATAAATGAATTATAGGTATTGACTGAAAAAAAAAAAAAACATTTTAGCTAAGTGTCCCATGAGGCCTGCTGACACTGGTATGCTATCACGCGTAGGTTATGCAAAAGGGTGGAGACTTTTCAAAGTGAGAACATTCAACAAATAATGTTAAGTAAACTTTCAGTATCATGTTGGTCAGCAAGGTTTCTTTGTGTAATTCATGCAGGAGTTTTTCTTTCAGACTGACAGCTCTCACTGGGGATCTCCATGCGATGTTTTATTAGATTGCCATTGAGTTTGTTTGTCATGTGTCTGATATTGGTCGAAAAATACACTGTCTTTAGCCACAATCAGCTTGTGGTTACTGGGTGGGGTTGGCCACTATAAAGGAGGAACAAATAAGACATTCATTCATTATGTTTTCTTTACTAAAAGGAAAATGTGGGGATTTCTCTGGTGAATCAATCAAAAAACATCCTTTCTGGAAAAAATTACCCAATAAACAAAATGTAATTTACATGAGATTGTGTTATATACAATAACAAACCTTTGTGTGGGTTTACCCAACACATTAGTTTAGTGGTTAGTGGTATAAATTCAGCGAAGTTCAGTGATGACTGCTATGAGACTTTCAATCTGAAATTTTGTAAAGTAAAAAAAAAAAAAGAAGAAAAAAAAAAAAAAGAGAAGAGCCGTAAATGACGCCTCTGAACATACTGCTATAAGTCACCAATGACGCTTTCAAACTGATCTTGCATTTACACACTTGTCAAATTAGGAACTTTTACCCACTCTTATAGCAGTTATGAACTTTTTTTTCATTTTTTTTCTTCAATTTTATAATGTTCTCTGAAGTCCATTTATAATGTTATCAAGATTTTTTTACATCAAAAAATATCCTAATTTAGAAGTAATAAGCTATTTTCTCTACAGTTTTTGACCCTCTCTTTTAAACACTCAGTTTTGATAGGTGTGCTGCATTCAAGACTTGGAAGTAAACACCCACTGCTATGATTGGGTAACAGTTTTGCATATTGAAATACATTTTCAAAGTCCCCGCCATTACACGTGTGGAATTGTTTTGAAAAATTTCAATGTTGAATTAAGGAATATATTGATTTTTTTAGTTAAATTTTAGTCAGAATTATGGCGCTCTTATTCAATTGCGCTCCATCTGTTTGACACGTATGCGCGTGGCGGCCCTCATTTAGTGAAGTCTATGAAGGTTAGCGGAGACTTGCTTGCATACGGCACATCCACTCCTGAATATAGAGGGAATGCATTAACGTCACTTCCCCGCCGGAACACGCCCCCCTCAGCCGGACTGAGTGGCAGAAGAGCTGCTGCGTGACTGGAGTTAATAGGGGAAACTGCGAAAACGCGAGTAAAACAAACTATTATCAGTTTAAACTAAAAGTTGGACTCGATTTAGTGTTCCTTACAACTTATCAAAGATCCAGTGATCCATGGATATTGACATGCAGCCAGGAATCGTGTTTCCTGACATTTATATGTGCCTGATTTCGACGCCGGGGAAATAAATGAAGAAAATTTGCCTGTAAACGTTTTATATAAATACAATATAGGTCTAAATCCGAGTGATCACTTACATTAATGTTATACTGTATATCATCATATCGTCCAGCCCTAAAACTTGTATAGTTTTTTGTCAGTGTTTATTTAAAAACATCCAATTATGCAGAATATAGTCTGTTCTGTAGGTTTTTGCAGTCTGTAAAAATATACAGTACCTCAGATTTCTGGTCAAATCTAGTTGTACAGTCAATCGCAAAGCTCTTTCCCGTTTTAGATGTGTTTTGTGTGATTTTCACGGCATTCACGCTGAAAACAAATGCTGCCGCTCAGTCTTTTTGCCACTTGTGGGCGTGACCGCATTCACTCCGGCCGACGGTGACGTCATGCGCATACCCTCTATATTGAAAAATAAGGAAAGTTTGATCTCGATTCATTTAAAACATTTACAATCTGAAATATTTAAAGTAAATGTTTACAGTAAAAACAGTAATATTGTGAGATAATATAATTGAAAATGATTTACTTATATTTGTTGTGGAAACTATAACATTTTCAGGATTCTATGATGAATAGAAAGTTAAAAACAAAATGTATCTTACTGACCCCAATCTTTTGAATGAGAGTGTACTTCACTTATGTATGTACTTCACTTATCTACTGCTTGAGTGATAAGAAACAGGTCTGGGACAGCAGAAAAATTCTTATTGCTGAACTCTATGATTAGTTGGCAATTTTGTGAACAAGAGCTAAGACAGCAAGAAGATGCACTGGCACTAAAGTCATATTTGTTTGAGTCGTGAATCCAGTCTTATTCAAACTGTGTTGTTTAAGTACATCAGCAGCCATTCATCTAATTTTGTTGCTATGGATACATCCCTACCCTGCCAATATGGAATAATTGAGTCACCCGGGCCAGCTCCATTCCCCTCACACTCAGCAGCCGGCATTTTCATGGAAAGGCTGAGCTGACCACACACCACCATGAGATTACACAATGGCTGATGGGAATTGCTCAAGTAAAGATAAGTGAAGGAAAAGCATCTCAAATCTGTGTACAACAAAAACAATGATGAGTCTTGGATATTTTTAGTCATTTGAGTTTGTGTTCAGCTACAGTATATCACATCCTGATGCCATTTCTAGAACATGAACAATGTATTAGTAAAAATCACAACAATGATTTATGGAAATGAATAATTTACTTACTATTTAATATTTATGAGTGCTTATTCCTTAATCGCATTCTATTTTGTAGCCATGAGACGAAGTGATGACTTTTAAAGAGACTATTAAAGCAAGTACAATCCTTTATTCTATTCAGAACAAAAAACGTCCTCACCTGGAGCTGTCCAATGCTCTTTCTCTGATGGACTTGAGCTCTAGTTGTGTTCTCTCACATTACACTCCATAAAGAGCAAGGCAGGGTGTATAGAGATTCTGGCTACAGGCCATGTCCTCGCATTAAGATGTTGAGAGCTGTAATGTTTCATCTGCAGCTCCTTACATGGCATATTTGCACTTTCCAGACAGACAAAAGATCACAGTATACACATTCTGTTTCAGCTTGGGATCCAAGACGCATTCTTGTATTGCATCATTCCCTTAAATCTCTAATTCTGCCAAATGCATATTTGCTGGTTCTCTGGCTTTGCATTCAGATCTGCTAACTTACAGAAATAAGCTGCTCTGTTTTTTCCAGACAGTTCTTCTTTATTAGGTTACCATGTGCTTGGATGCCACAAATCTGAGTTTCACCTCTCGCCTTTATGGCCACCCCCCGACCCCCTAACCACTGCCACTCCCATCGTGCCTGAGCCATGTGTGTCGTCTAGTCAAGCCCTCAGCTGTTCCCAGAAATCAGGCAGGCCACCCGCTGAGCTTTTATAATAGTGGCTGTATACCACTGAAGCGCTGGTCCTTGATGGTCAAAAGGTTAAGGCCTTTTTCTTTTTTTTTGCCTAGGGGTGAAATGAAGTTTGAAATACCTGAGCAGTAATATACTGTCAGCAACCAATGGTTGTTCAAAGGTGTTTAACCAGTCAAAGTGAACTTTTTCAGAAAGTTTGCTCTGGCAAGATGAACTGATCGACCAGGCCTTAAACAGTTTTTTGTTAAAAAAAAAAAAAAAAAATCTAATTTTGCCCCATTTTTGTACTAGACTTGCACACAAACTGATTTGCAATAATTTGCAAAAATGAGCACGTAATTTCATAATTTCTCTGTTTTTGCTTTAAATTCTATCTAATTTAAATAAAAAACAACGGATCATGCTACATGTGTGTAGTTTGGATAATTTTAAAATGGCTACATATATTTTAAGGCCAGTTTGGCCTGAAGTAGAGCAAATAAACAAACAAATACATTTGAAGAAAAAAAATATTGTAATCGGCCCATTAGCTTGTAAAAAGCTGCTTTGGAACAATCCATTGTTAAAAGCGCTATATAAATGAAGATGACTTGACTAAAAAAAAATGGCAATCGTAATCGACCATGAAAAATCAGGACCTATATAAATGAAGCGCTATATTAATGAAGATGACTTGACTTGACTAAAAAAAATGGCAATCGTAATCGACCATGAAATATCAGGACCGGTGCATCCCTACATGAAACGAACTTCATTTTGGCCTGATTTTGTTCGAAATGACATCACACCAGTTCATTCTTTGATTTTGATTTAGGTACATTTAGGCCCTTTAAGGCTAAACCACTATTTCACATATTCCCATGTTAATATAATCATTTATTGAGATCAAGGAAACTTTTTGAAAAAACTTTGGGATTCATACATGAATTAGTAATAAAATTGACACAAAGCTGGTGATGCTTAACATACTGTAACTGACACAAAAATCCTTTTGGAAACTTGTGCCAATTTGCCAAATAGTCTAGTTGTTCAAAATTAGTTTTAAATGGTGTGAAACAAACCTGCTTCAGGCAATCCAGCCAGTGGTGTTATTTGTACTGTTTAAGCTGTATTCACATTTACACGCAAGACATACACACACAACACACACAGTTAGTCACATCTGTAACCAGTATATATCCACCCAACCATATATCTCCAATTAAGCATAACAGATATTCTGCATTCCAGAAGAAAGAAAGTGTATGTTGAGTGTGTGTTTATGTGTGTTTGGAGGTAGGTGATATGGAAAGTTGCAGAAAGGAGAACCCACAGTACAAACCCTATGTGGCTCTTTAAACTGATTTTCCTGTTTCCATTAGTTATATGCTCATTAACAAACATGTTGGAAATACTAGGTTTCACTTTTGGATGAATGTGAGCCACGTGTTTTCTGTAGCTAATGCAGGCAAACTGATCAAGCTGAAAAACTCTGGCAAATACCTTCAAGACCAACAGATAGGAGAGAGGAAACGGGAGAGAGAACAGTGTTTTCACAAAAAGAGACAGAGAGGGTTTTTCCACAGCCTGAGAAAGCAGACACCTGCACTCAAACATGTTACAGTTTCCATGCATCACAAGATTAAATACACAGCCGAGTTCAAAATAAAATGACAAAGATATGTTTTTTAAAGAGGTATATGCATTTTCAACAAAACATTAAAATGAGTAAACACCACTTTTCTATGCTCTTTAGTCCCTAGTATCAATCTAGTTGGTTTGCTTCAGTTGCAAAGCTCAACAATAAGATTTGTTTATATATATATATATATATATATATATATATATACACACACACAGAATATATTTTAGTATTTATATTTTCACATTTCATATTAATTTTAAATAATAGCTGTAAGCTCTAATGTATGTCTATGAAATCTATATTCATAAACACTACGAAAACAATAGTCTACAATGCAAAACATATCTGAGTGCCTGATATGCAATTTCTAATAATTTCTTACTGATGCATCCAAGACTATCACTGCTACTCTGACTGAACTGACTGATTTTGACAGTATGGACAGATAACTGTACAAGTGTTAACACTAAAAACAGTATTTAAGTAAGAAATTTAATCATCAAATGAAATAATAAAACTGCATATTCTTCACTGTAAGAATAAAACGCATATTGCTTCTTATATAGACTGCTGTCCCTTTAAGAACTACAGTAATACAGGGATCTAGAATATACTGATACACATAGAGCCTTGTGTTTTTGACACTTTACATGCAATATGACATTAAAGATAATTTAGTTTAGTGCGCGCACTGTTGGCTGTCTGTGCATTGCGTTTAGGTGTGTGCACTCGTCAAATTGTGCCAAGTGCCAAGGCGCGCCGCCGCGTCTCTCATACACAGTTTGAAAGCGGCTGAAATCACAATAATAAGTATCTTGCGGGTGTCGTCGATGGAAATTACTTATATTGGATAGCATCTTCGATGTCGGATTCATTTAACAAGGTGATCCACGGTGAAGGTGAACATCACGAATACAACTAAGAGGTGAGTGGAACTTGTTTACAGGACCCACCGTGGTCATAGTTATGCCACAGTCATTTTGCAAACAGGTTATTCGGTCCTTGATGGCATCGGAGGTGTTATATTCGCTTGTTGGACAGATCACAATGCAATAAGACCCCCCTCTCGATCTGTTATGCTGTTTTGATGCTATTTTGCTGGAGCTGTCAAGGTAGCCTAACACGCCAGTGACGTCACGACTCAAGATGGCTGCGCCCTAGTAACAAAACAACAAACTACATCACTGTCCTGGATCTGTAATATCACCTTTATTCCTATTTCGTTTCAGTTCCCCTTAAAGGTGTAGATAAGATATTTCTCTCTTAAAATCCATTCCTCAATAAATATTAGATCTTATAATACCATTGACATGAACTGGACCCAGTTGTTAACCTCTGTGCCTAAACAGGCACAAGGCCTTCCTGAATAAACAAAAGGCTTTTAACAGTCGCCACTTGTCACCTGAAACAGCCCAGTTGTGCATCTGTTGGAGTCCTTGACAGAACCTCTGACCTCACAAATATCCATGTGAACCAATGCATCATTGTTTTTAAATACCTCCGTTTTCACAGCCCACACTAACGCAAGAACCCTGTTTTCAAATCTATCCACTTGGGAAAGCATTTTCAAAAAGCTCAGTTTTTGCAGGACAAAAACGCCATCTCGGTGTGGACGGAAGGCCAAAACGGAGAGAAAAAGATGTGTTTTCAAACAAAAACGTATCAGTGTGGACAGTACAGATGGTTGCATTTTGTCCCAGTGATTGATGATTGAAGTAAATTAAACACAAATTTTCAAATTGGTGCATTTCGGCATGTTTTGTACCTTTGTGAGTACTAGCAGCACCACTTCCGAAAACTCCACAGGAAGTTGTGAGGTCAAGCAGTTTGACACACAGATCGTTAACGGAAGGTGCTTGTGGTAATTACAGTATGTCAGGCAGGAAATCCAAATGTTCACCTATCATCCATCAACCTCAGATACGGCTTATCATTTGAAACCAAGCGGCAACCTTCCGGTCTCTCTCATGAATTCAACACGGAAGAGACTTAAACTGCAAATCATCATTTCATACAATCATCAAATAATATGGGTTGCTGTGTGGTTAATTGTACTAACAGACCTTTCAAGAAGTCTGGGCTACATTTCTATTTATTATTTATAATTTTATGTAAAACTTTACTACACTCCAGAATCCGACAGACTGTGATTAGCTGTAGACTGAAACCATAGACTGTATAAAACAGTCTGAAACATTGTCATATAATGTTACGCATGCATTTCATAAATAGCATAACATTTACTATCACAGACTAAATTGGCAGTATTTGTTTGACATGTCCCCAAAAATATGTGTAGTAAACAGGCCAGTAATTACAATGGACTGTATAAAACCAGGCACCTTAGCTCCACCCACATCCCGCCTCACTGCCCATTTTCGGTTACCCGGGAGTGACGCGAGGTGATGCTCTTGCCAAGATGGCGACGGACAGCTCCGCCTTTTTGGCCTTCAAAAATGCTCTTCAGAAACCTACGGCTGACGTCATCGACACTACGTCCATTGTTTTATACAGTCTATGTTTGAAACATGTGAGTAGTAGCAACTTTACATGGCCGCTCACTGACCCCTTTAGCCCTGATGGTATTTTTAGAGTTGACATACACAAATGGCGCTTTTCCACTGCTGGTAGGCTACGGCTCGGTACGGCTCAGTACGGTTCGGCTCGGCGCGGCACAGTTCGGCTCGCTTCTCCACTGGGTGGTACGACTCGGCTCAGCACGGCGCGGCTCGGTTCGCTTTAGTTCGGTTTGGTTTTCCACTGCAGTTAGTACCGCTTCAAAGTGGGTGGGATTATAGCAGTGCCCTCAGATTTCTGATTGCTTAAAAAAAAAAATTGAGGCAAAATATTTTTTAGTGACTATGTGGATTACACTGCGCAAACCAAAGTAATACTATCCACCGGATGAAGAAGGGTTGGCTTTCAGTCTCCACAGTACATAAAATATTTATTTTTCGTGTTCGCTATTATGAGGAAAAAACAATGTTACGGACGTGACAGTTCTCAGTTTACGGACGTGAGCGCTCTGAAAGCGGCACTAAAAGATGCTTTAAAACTTTCACAGAGACATCAAACAGAAAAAGCACAAAACCTTTCTTTAACCTGAATTTCATTTTGTATTAATTGTATCTTAATTTTAATCAATGTTTCATCAACCAATTGCCTGGATTTAATAAATAAGAAGTAAATATAGCAGACGATAGATAGGAAACGGAGGCGCCGGCGCGTGAACTGGAGCTTGTCTCATAAATGAACCGAAACTCAGCATATAAGGTAGCCTACTTGCCTCACATGTCTACTTTTAAACGGAACAATTCAAAACGAAAGAAAACAGACTACAGACTGCTCTCTGCTTATGTAATCCTTATGAAATGTGCATTTCTCTCTGGCGCGTTCACTAGGCTACTGAAGATCGCGAGTCAGCATCGTCAACTTCATCTTAGCCGACAAAGAAAACACTTGTTTATTAATAAACAATTAAAATATCTCCTTGATATATTTTACATTTTCATAATCATTACTTTTGCCGGTTCTTTGTGAAGAACAGCGGTGGCTGTTACTGGCCATTTAAATCTAGCGTTTGATGTCTCGCAAATACAATGACGCTGGTAGTGACGATTCTGTCTGACCAATCAGTGATCTGCAGTGTGTTCACGTCACATTTTAGTATCGGTACGGTACGCTTGGAACCTCGACAGAGGTGGTACCATTTAAAGCGAGCCAAAGCGAGCCGTACTGTACTGTACCATGCAGTGGAAAAGCGCCACAAATGAGCCGTACCGAGCCGAGCCGTACCGTACCATGCAGTGGAAAAGCGCCAAAAGTAAAGACTCATAACTCCAAAACTATAGTAAGGAGAGTCAAAAGGTAGGTATTGTTTGATAGAAAACTTTTAAAATTTGTAGATTTTTTTTTTAACATTTGGGCATTCTCATGCTGAGAAACTGCTGAGAAGAAAAAAAATATATATTTTTTTAATATCTTTCTTATTCGACATGCAATAACTCAGGAAGGGAATAAGATACGAGGACAATTCTTTTGGTGAAGTTCCCTTACATGTGAGCTGAATCTGGATCAAATTTTGTGGTGATAGCATACCGTAATCAAAAGTTACAGCATTTGGAACCAAGGTAGCCTTTTTGTTTACCTAGTGCTGTAGCGGTGCGTCGATGACGTCGACGCTTCAACATCAAAATTACGTCGACGTCATATTTTTGAGTCGACACTTCTTTATTTATTTATTTTTTGCACCATTCCCGGGCCGGCGGTACAGCTCGCCACACACACACAAAGACAACTAGAAGTGAATGTGCTTTCCATTACATGAATCACACACAGTAAACAAACCCTTAAAAAAAAACTTTGCAATTTAGACGCGCAAACATACATGCTCGGGCAGATTCGGCTTGAAGTCGTTCATCCTCGGACGCGGCGCTGTTACAAAAAAAAACCGTGCACACAGCCAAGCGAAATGGGGTCTTGCGCATCCAACGCGTCATTTTTGCCGCGCGTACCTTCGCGCTCGTGCGGACGCGTCGAGTATAAACAAGGCTTTACTCCGTGTCAGCGCGCGCTCTGATCGGTAAAGGGGCACAGACCTCTCCCGAATCATCTCCAGCAGTAGCAGCCACCGAAGCACCACTGACTCCGCCTCCGTTTCCCTCGTAAGCTGATATTAGTATTTAAACATTCTCTATGATAAAAAAAATGTTTGTAAATATTCTAATAACACGGTTTTGGCGGTTATAGAGTTCTAATGACGGTTCAAATACATAACATTAGACGTTAGCCAGCTTATAGTTTCATGATTCAGTACACTAATTCCTAGGCTATTTATTTTAGATACATAATTTTTTTTTATTAATCAAGCAGCAGAAAAATAATCGTTATATTAATCGCCTAATTAGTCGTTAGATTAGTCGACTAATCGATCAAATAATCGCCCGACTAATCGTTTAATTAATAATCGGTTACTCCAGCCCTATGTTTAGCCCATGACACCCCCTAATGGGCATTTTTACAATTGTTGTTCCTCCGTAAGGAATATCTTGTGATTATCGCAATGGATTATGTTGATTTTGGACTCATTTCAGTCGGGAGCATCAACTGTAAGTAATGATTTGACTCTTTCTGCATGTTTCATGAAGTTACAAGCGAAAACACCACGTTAAAGCTACATTTGTTTTTAGTTAGGGCCGGTGGAGTTTTATGTGTTGTAACTCCGTGAGGAATAACTCATGATCGAAGTAATGGTTTATGCTGATTTTAGACTCAGTTTAAGCATGAGAATCTGCTGTAAGTAATGACGTTATGATCGGAGCATGTATTATGAAGTTACAAGCGAAAACGTGACATAAATGCCACATTTGTATATTATTTACATGGTTCTTGCGGGGCTTCACGTACAAAAACTCACTTAAGTTTAGTCAAAGCCCAAAACAATTATGCTTGTTGTATTCTACTATGTGAGCCTTTTCAATTGACATAATGACACATGACTATCTGAGCTGTATGATGTTTTTGACATATTACAGTATAGTACAAAAAATAATTTCATAAATTATGAAAACTTTTTTTTAAACTTATCAGCAAATAACTCAGCACTACTTAGGGGCTAATCAAATTGGCTACATTCATTGTAAAATTCAGGCTCTAAGCTTTCAAATGGTACCTATTTTGTGTAAAGCAGTAGTTTTGAAAAATATGATTATTAATTAATTAATTAATTAATTATTAATTAAGAGTTGATCAAAATGGTTATATGCATTAAAAAGCTGATTTTCTGAGCTTTAAAATGATACCTGTGTTATTCCATTCAGTGGTTGCTTAGTAATTAGCTACTTGCCTCACATACATACAGACACGTGATTCTGATGACGCATGAAATTCAGATGGAGTGCAGGAAGTGAAAAGCAGAATGGACGAGATGGAGAGAAAAAATACTGTGCTGGTTTAGAAAGTAACAAAATCACAGCATACAGTATGTTGTGTGTGTATATATATATATATATATATATATATATATATATATATATATATATGTGTGTGTGTGCGTGTGCGTGTGTGTGTGTACCACTCAAGACTCAAGACTTTGTCGAAGACTTTGTGTGATACGATTTATGGATGGATGAGAGACTGAGGAATGAGAGATGGAAAAATAAACGTGTAAAGAGGGAAATAAAGAGAGAAAGTGATGTACTTACTGACGTAGAAGGTGCTGGGTGGTTCTGTGCCCTCAAACCTTAGGTCCAGAAGACTGCTTGTTTTAGTGTCATGACGAAGCCAAAGTGAAACCCCCAAGATTACACAACCAGCCAGCTAAGGAAGAGAAATTGTGCGACTTTAACACATTTGGTCACTGTTATTAAATGCACAAAAGAAACCAGCAAGAACTGGTTTTTGTGAACTTTATACATGACATTTTTTTCTAATCTTTAAAGGGACACTAAGTAACTTTTTAGTTAATTTATAATCTAAAATCAATATTTTTATTCATAAATATGTCCTCAATGGTGCACAAATACCTCTGCCAATTATCTGATTTATCCTCGTAAACAAAGAATTTATTATATTTATATACATGGGACGGGTAAGTCCACGGAGGCTTCCATGTAGTTCCGCCATCTTGAAAAACTATAATAGCAGAGAGGGACAAAAAGTACTAGGCCAACGCGTTTCCACAACACGTTTTCATTCAGAGCCGGCGTGACGTGACTGAACGCAGCAGAAGCGGAGGAGCAGAGCAGTGAGAGGCGCTTGTCACTGCCCCGGCAAGTTTAAAAGGCTGCATTGCAAATCCTCGTCGCCAGAAAAGTCCAAAATAGATCGTAAAAGGAAACGTGACCGGAGATTACAAAAAACACAAGTTAATGTCGGGATAGCTTTTTCCAGGTGGATAGAGCTAATGCAGGAGAAAGATTTCATAAGAGACGCTGAAGTCCTGCTTTCTTCTCGACAGGCAAGTCAGTGTTACAGTCTTAATTACAAGCTTTTTTCATTGTTTGCTTGTGTACTTTATTTTATAGACAGATGAACATGTATAGTTAAAAGTTGATGATGATATCTAACAATACACGTAGGCTACTTCAGAAAATATAACGAATAAAGAAGGCATAACTACTAATTACAATAGTTCATGTTTTTGACACTCATTATTTCATACTGTAACATTCATTTGTTCGTTGTGTCAATTTGAAGTTTGTTTGAAATAACAAACCTGTTCACCCGAAGGAAAACTCGACGAAGTGCTATTAGAAGACATCCTGTCATAGCTTTTTGGTACATAACGGCTACCGTAGATGCAACACGCATTTGAAAACGCGAGGCGCTGGAGAGCACAATTCGTTTGAATGCAAAATACAATTTCACCGCTAGATGGGAGTAATTCTTACTTAGTGTCCCTTTAAGCATTTACATATTTAGATAGTACTTTCTTTTTCATCTCTACATTTAAAGTGGTGTGTGGATGCATTTTATCAGTCTCCTTGGATCTATCTCTTGTAGTCTGCCTATTTTCCATTCAACAAAGAGAAAGAGACACATTCTCTGAGGCAGGGGGAGGGAGGGATCTTGTTACAGACCCCATCTAGAGGCCCACAGTGCTGAGGGTTAAGAATATCAAAACATCACTGTACGCCACAGCAGTATGATTCAACCCACTTTCTCTTTATACGGCTCACAGTGATGAGCATTCAGTTGAGTGAGGCCCATAAACACATGGCATATTCACAAGAGAGACTCTTGCGGCTTGGGGGAGGGAGAGATAGAAAATGGGGGGAAAGTAAAGAGGGCGTAGGCAGTCGAGAAGACCATTTAAAGTAGCGCTAAAAAGTGTGGTATTGTATGCGCAAGCGGATAAGAAGCGGGAAAGTTAAGGCGGTGGAGGGGCGACTGCAGCAGTGGTTTATTTGGCTTTGTTTATACGACTTTATTTACAGCGAAATCACTGTCAAATCCGACAAGAGCTGGTCCCTGTGAGAGCAGCTGGATCTCGTCAGGAATGCGTAGGCTCTGTGGAAGAATGCAGAGTGAGTGCCGATAAAGAGCACTGGAGACCGCCAAGAAAACGGTGGGTGCCGTTAGAAGCAAGGTGATCCGGCTACACCGCACAGGGGAGAGTAACGGGAATGTGAGACAGAGCAAAGACCATTAGCAAGAATGCTGGGATGGGCAAAACGCGCAGCTCTGCCTGTGAAAACAATAGACGTGTACTTCCTTCCTTTCCTTTCTCTCGTTCTGCTACTCCTTTCCAATCAAGAATCCAACACTCGCACCAGCTCTGCATATGCGAACAGCTGCATTGTCACAGTTATTTGCTTTAGGTCAAACCAAAAAGCATTTGTTGGTGAGGTTCTTACACACCATACCCCCCTATAAAGGATCACAAGGGAAACACTGGGCACTTTCTCTTCTCTCTTAATGTTTTTTCCCCCACCATTACTGGTCTTTCATACCTGTTGATGTAAAAAAGACACCAAAGCCTCTCCTATACAAAATACATTTTGAGCATGTTTAACCATTGTTGGTATTGTGAACTGAAACTAAAACGATCACAAATTGTTTTCGTTATTTGAAATAAAACTAAAATAAAATTAATAAAAACATGAATGTAAAAATTAGAAATGTTGCCTTGGGAACTAACTGAAATAACTTGTTGAAATTGAAGTACTAAAATTACTAAAACTAAAATGAATTAAAGCTAAATAGAAATAGGGAAAAAAAAATAACGGCACGACGAGTTACTAAAATTTAAACACGAACTGAAAATATAAAATATAAAATTAAAATCCAATTCAAAATGTAATTTGTTCAAACATGTTTTATCTAATACAAATGTTTTTCTTGGATATTTTAATTATTTGCCTAAATTTGGAGACTAGCATGCTGAATAATAAACAAATTCTGAATAAGGAATTCTCTCTGCGGCTAAACACGGAGAAGAAAAATCTTTTCCAGAGAGGGTAAAAGTGTGAGAGAAAGAGTTCTTTCCATTTCTCTTTCTGTCTTTCTCAGTCTCTCTCCAAAGGCCAGATAGGCCCATTCCAGAGCTCAGGCAGCCCCGCTGCTTAGCAACTGAGTAAACAGAGGCCAGCCAAAGGGAGAGGTTCTAAAGTGATGTTCATGGAGAAGCTCTGTCACATTAAGCAACCCGTTCTCGGTGGATTCCACATTACACATTCACTCATAAGGAGTTGGGGAATATCTGAGTAAACAGACAGAGATTCCCCTAAACACAGGAGTTTCCAGTTGACCAGAGGTGTCAGGGGGAGTTATAACCAGAATAAGCCATTATTCTTGTGGGGCGATCTGGGGGCATCCTCCCTTCTCAGTTTCCATACTTTAACTGAATTTATGTAGAAAAAGGCAGGAAATGCCATTCATTTTGTAGAGCCAAACACAAGGATTAATTTAATAACAATCTATTTGTCATACAGGATATTTGGCGCTTTTACAGGCAATAATTTTGCAATCCATGCTACAATGCATTTAAATAAAAGCGGAGTATGCTCATAAAAACTTTTACTGATTGAATTACAACATTTTTTGGTCATTTTATTGTGAATGTTAAAACATCAAATGGCCTGTTTACACATAAAAAACATGGGCAGTGACTACTCAATCATTGCAGAATTGTGAGTCATAAAATGCTTGGTGAATAGGCCTAAATGCTGGTTTAATCTGTTGCTAAAAGTGCAAAAAATATTTAGCAGAGTGCAAATAGCCAATACTAAGTTGGCATGAACTGAAAATTGTGATCGTCTTCCCTATTGTGACATTTATCTAAGTGAAACGGCTTTTCAAATGAGAAAAAAGATTTAATTTTGTCCACCAGGAATTGGTTGGATTGTTATTTGCTTACTCCTAAAACCGTTTCATGTGAATGACAGGTTGCTGGAGGGGACTGATTAAATCTCATCTTACTATTGGACATCCTTTTTGCCCAGCCACACATCAGACAAGTACAAAAAACCTACTGGTGTCCTACTAGGTTTACAGGGTTTTGCTGGTGTAAGCTCGATTACATAAAATACTATTTAAGAGTTCCAACTTGTGTCTTTCGATGGAACAACAGAACACAAGACTTTATCTACATGAATGTCTTCCCTCCCGTTCTCAGTGTTTTTCTACTACTTTACGTGTTTTACTGCATTTATGCGGAGCAAACATCAATATTTTGAGAAATACCTTCCTGATAGGGAAGGAAGTGTGACCCTGAGGGAAAGTATAATGGAGGACAATCCTTGTGAACTTAGTGACATGGCCTACTTACGCTGAACAGTTTCTCTGGCAACCGAAGAAGCCAGACTAAGGGCATGGGTTTGACGCTTGGACAGTCTGGTTTGTGGGGTTCTGTTCTTGTTGTTCCAAGGCTGGATACGATCACGACATTGTAGTTTCAATAACTTTACTTGAATAAGCCCCGCCTGCTCATTAACATAGAATTTGTATACAGGTTGACTTTGGAAATGAAAATGATAACTGTGAAATAAAAGAGGAAATAAAATGAAAACTAAACTTTACATTTTAATTTGAATTGTGTCACTATTATTGCATGAGCATTAATAAAAAGCTTTGTAAAAACTGTATTTGCAGTTTATTTTTCACATTTGCCTCCAGATTGTAGTGAAAATGAAATGTCAAATCATCAATTGCATTTTATTTTTCAATTTGACAGGGATGATGCATCTGGTTTTAGTTTTAATTTTTCTCATTTAATTGATGTATTCAAAATTGGCAGAAAATGCCTTCCATATACAACGGCCTACATATATCAAGCTATTTAACTCAGCACAGGAAGTCAGCCATGAACTAATTTTCACCTTTATAAGTTGGTTGTCAAGGGAACACAAATAAAAGCCAATGCCCTGGGTTGAGTATACAAAAAACTGTTTGCACCATCATGTTGCTTAATATTTCATGTAACATGACGAAATGTGCATCTGCCCTCCCACACACACTTCTCCCTATCTCTCACACACTGCTATCAACCTGTGTAAGGGTCTTTGAAATAGAGCCTCCTCTCAAACCTCTCCCGTCTGTTGCCAGCAGTCCGGTGCGGGTTCTATTTTTGACCCATGATGACCCAGTGTGAGGTGGTTGTAGAATGCTTGGCATGTCAAAGCATGAGGCAGAGAAGAAGAAGGCCCAGACATTCTGTCAAACCCCCGCCACCATTCTGCATTAACCACAACTTACTGTCAAACTATTCCTGTATGGGTTTGGCAATGGACTCTTAGATCTAACACCTTCTATAGGTATTTTTCCAACACCGTCTCTATGGGTCAGTTCTCAAAGCAACATTTTTCAAAGTAAGAAGCCATTATGCTGTTTTGAAATGTTCAGTCACACATGAATGGTCTTCACCACCTGTTGGGCCTGTAAAGAAATGAGTGTGGGTGTTAAACCCATTAGCCAGCGAGAAAATTAATTCTTTTTTATGGTTGATATTGGTTTCTTGTTTCATCTCAATGGCTAGAATGGCAACCCATTCACGCTAAGAGCAATAACCTTAAAGATAACTATAAAGATAACAATATTTGCATCCACACCAACGAACAATAACGTTTTCTTTATCCCAAGTTTGCACTGCAGTTTTGTCTCTGGTGCTTTAAATGTTCAAGGTCTTTAAAGGCAGGTGGATTCTGATTGGCTCTCAATGTTTTCATCATTAATCGGCTGGGGGAAAAAATCGTTCTGAAATCGATTTAAACAGCATCGTTCCTCTGTGTTGTTATCGTTATAGAATATAGAATTGAACGAACAATTATTACAAGCAACTTCATAGTTATAGTTATCGTCCTTGGTGTAAATGGGCCTAAACACTACAACTGTACTGAATTCCTGTTATATTGTTCATGAAGCCAGTTTCTGGGAAGGAAAGAAGAAACATTTAGTTTTAGCACGTAAACCTGTGGTAGCCTTCTTTCTTACGTAATAATTAATGCAGTTACGCAATGTTCTTATTTCTTTGGTTTAGAAATAGGCTAACCAACCAAGATACTAAATGTAAAATGTAAATTGAGACCTGATTAATCTACCAGCCATTTTGAAGAGGAAAATGTGAATGCTTAACTAACTACTTAGAAAGAGCTGTAGATGAGACGATGTCTGTAGGCCTACACATGTGTAAATGATTTCCATTTAGACTGTTTGGTAATAGTAAGTTCCTAACATGAAACGAGTAAAAAATAAAAAATAAAAAAAATAAAACACTTAGAAATTAATGAAGACACAGGCCATGTCTAATGTGACTAGGCCTACATCTGCACGATGAGCAACAACTTTCAACAGAATCTGGCTATGGTGGAATATTTTAGTACCATTCACTTTTAAAGGTTCTTCTCCAAACTACAGCGAGTGGGAGGGACCAGACAACGCCAATTTATTACTGGGCTATTTATTCAGTGTGTCGCCAAGTGTGAATTTGGAAACTATTAATTAGCAGAGTCGTTTTGTGAAAAAAAAAAAAAAAATTTTGACAGGCATAATAAACATAAGACTAGTCTTTGTGGGGAGTATTAATTGACGACAGCTGTGATGAAGTCTTGTTGATGGACTCCTCCGCCCCATGTCCGTTATTTCGCTCGGAGGTCGAAAAAAGTGCTCCTATTACAGCTTTTTACAGCGAACTGACTTTATCGTTTTGTCTTAACGATTCTACAATCTTGTGTCTTCTACATAAAACATCTGTATTTAAACAAATTCATGTTCAGCGAATTAGTCACAGCCTACCAGAAGTTACTCAAAATTAGCGGAGTAAGTTAAGTCTGCGAATTCAATTCCTGTTCATAACGGAAAACATGAAGGATACTCATCTTAATAATTATAATAATAAAACAAAACAATAGCGGTTTCTCAGGCCAGACACAGGAACACCGCACAGAATGAATGACCACTTACCCAGAAGATGAAATTGAAGAAGAAGAGCATGTATTTAATACATTTCGTGCAGCCTTCAACGCCCATGGTGTCGGTTTTTTGATGATGTTTTTTAAGCAGGTTAACGAAGAAATGTCTTGATGAAGCCGCCGTTACGCAGTGCTCGCGCAGACTGAACTCCAATCACAGTGGCTGTGTGTTGCTGCTGCTTGGATTCAGACGACGTAAAAAAATGGCAACACCCAGTTTCCTCCCCCTTGGAGAGTCCCCCTAAACACGGCCAAATAACACCATAGAGACCGTACAAAAATATTCGGTACTAAATAAATAAATATACTGAGAAGCCTAAACACTCGTCAAAATACATAAGCTGTCTGGGTCATCTCTGAACATTTCGACTCTTTGTTTTTGTTTTGATTTCTTATTAATAGGCCTACAGCTCAAAAGCAGTGCTCTTTTATCCTCTGATGCGTTTAAGTCACACCGATTTTAAAATCGATTTGGGATGTTAAAAAACGATGCCCTTTGTTGAATACAAATGGCAGGCCGGGGGTATAAATCAGATTACAGGATATTTGCGTTTCAGACATTCTCTGGTTTCACTCATCCAAAATGAGTGGATGTCTGGGATGTCTCCACCTTGTGTCGGAACATAGATATACACTAGATGTCGCCTTGGCTACGGCAGTTCATTAGAACGAATGCGTCAACAGAGCCGCCATCTTGGAACAGGGTAGCCCCTCCACTTTAATGCATCAGCGTCGTGCCGAAGTTACAACGTCACCAGAGAATGTTCTGAACTGTTCTGAACTGTTGCAGTTCCACTCTGATTCCATATGAGGGCGCTCACAGGCGGAGTGCAGAATGAATGGAGGTCTATGGAGCAATACCCCTAAAAATCCACTTTTCTCAGGATATAATTTTTTGTCTAGTAATTTGAATGTTGTATTCGAAAGAAGATGCAACAAAATTACACATTACTGGGTGTTAGATTTTTTAGAGTCACTTATTTGCTTTAAAAAGTCTTTTAAAATGTCAATGACGTCATACACATTGTACGACCAGAGACCTGCTTTACGGCAATCCTTCATTCCCTGGTGCTTTTTTTTTTTTTTTATTTTTTTTTTTTTATGCTTTTATTGTCAACAACAGGTAGCATGTACAGGGTCATATCTCATATAACAAACAAATAATTCACATGCCTCAACAAGAAAAGAAAAAAAATAATAATAATAAAAATAAAATAAAAAGATGAGAGGGTACATAAGCATCAGTTTACAAATAGATATACATTATACATGTAACAATTCCACAGGGTATTCCAATGCAATTTAAATACAGATAATATACTTTACAGATCAGCACTATTCATTATATTTTATATTTTATATTATGTGAAAATGTTAAAGGAGGCGCATATATTAATCACTTTAATTGCTTTACTATTTTTTGATTTTGACATCATGTCAACATACATTTTAATCTCTTTCCCAAGCACCATAAAAAGAGGTTTGCCTTTTGTAAACTTGCATTTATGAATGTAAAATTTACATAGAAATAAAATAAAATTTATAATAAAACCAACATCCTTTAAAGAGCGATCCTCAATATAATAGCCCAAAATCACATGTTTGTACGATAATTTAAATGTTTTTAAAATATTATCAGCAATGAAAATCTCCACATTATTCCAAAAATACTGGGTATATTGACAAGACCAAAACAAGTGAGAGATTGTTTCAGAGGAGCATTCACAGAAAGAACATTTTAAATCAATATTAATTTTAAATCTTTGTAGGAATACCTTTGTAGGATACACTCTATGAATTAATTTATATGAGATTTCCTTAACCTTATTTGTAAGGAGGAATTTTTGAGGTAATGACCAAACTTGAGTCCAATTTACATTACTAAAGAAACTATTCCAGTAGAAAATAACATAAGGCGTAGAAATAATCTCTCTTAAAAACAAGGATCTAATTTTGTAATTATTAGGCTTTAACCCAGAGAAACAAATATTGCCGACATAAGTATGTTCAGGTCGGAGGACAGACAGATAGTGTGGATGTATATACACTGCTTTTGAACAGCATCTGTACAACTGCAGGTATTGCCTAGTAAGCACCTTGAATTCTTTTAATGTAACAGGTATGTTGTACATTGAGATAAAATCTGCAAACGTAAATAAATTCCCTTCATTATTAAATAACTGATTCACTAATAACAACCCATTACTAAACCAATTATGAAAAAATAAAGACTTATTTCTATTCAAAATGTTGGCATTATTCCAAATAAGAAAACTATGAGGGGAGAAGTTGTGTTTATAAATAAGACTCCAATTAGCGAGTACTTGTTGGTGAAACTTAGAAAGTTTGATTGGTAGTTTTCCAATTTTGTAATTACACATCAAAAGAAATTCTAGGCCACCCACATGAGAAAAGATAAACCGAGGAATTATATTCCAAATAGGCCTAGATGAAGAGTTTTGAAGGTATTGTCTTATCCAATTTATTTTAAAGTTACTGTTTAGAGAACTAAAATCAATAAAATTCAACCCGCCTTTGTGACATGAATTCAGTATTACTGATTTTTTTTATATAATGAATTTTGTTTTTCCACAGGAATTTTGTCAATATACCGTCAATTAGTTTACACGTGTGTTTGTCAACAGAGATCGATTGAGCGGCATATGATAATCGAGAAATGCCCTCTGCTTTAGTAAGCAGAACTCTGCCTTTAAGTGATAAATCTCTTAGCAACCAATGGTTCAATACCTTACGTGTCTTTTCAATAATCGGAAGAAAATTGCAAGGGCATCTAATTTTATCATCTTTGATTATTTTAACTCCTAAATAAGTAACACTCTCTCTCACAGGAATATTACAAATTAAGGACTCCAGACAATTACCAACTGGGAGTAACTCACATTTGTTTATGTTAAGGCGAAGACCTGAGGCTTTAGAGAAGGGCTCAAGAGTCTCTAATGCTACCGCAACCTGCGAGGCATCCTTTAAAAACAAAACGGTGTCATCAGCTAACTGACTCATTACCACTTCAGTGTCATCAACAGTTATTCCTTTTAAAGGGCTTTCTCTGATATGCAAATTTATAAGTTCGGTAGCTATCAGAAACAGATATGGGGAGATTGGGCATCCCTGTCTGACTCCCCGATTCAAAGTAAATCTAGGAGAGGTACCACTGCTGAGTTTTATAGAGCTATTGCAATTAGTATAGAGCATTTTTCCCTGGTGCTTTCGCGCATAGACAGACGAGAGAAGCCGCGGAATTTAAAAATACTACTGTTATTGTGTCACGAAATGTAGTTTTAATAGTTTTTCAGTCGACAATGTAGTTGTTTAAAGCTCAAATCTGTGGTTTATTTATAAAGATAGCGCCTATTTAAAAGTTTGATCTGACGTGTTCGGAGTTGTGAGGACCAGTCTTTCACCGGGTCTCAGCGCTCTGCACCCCGCCTGGAACAGCCTTTTCCTCGGCTAGTGCGTCTGACGTTCGCCGCTGGCTCTGATGTCTCTAGTAGTGGTTAAACGAGGTATAATTCGTCTTGTGTATATCTAACGGGAGATCTTTGGTCTTATTAATCGTATCATTTGTTCCCTGGCAAATCGTTTTGGCTGAAGGCAAAGTGAAGTTTCATAACTTTATATTTTGGCTATTTTAACGTTGTATCCTGCTGTGTCTGAATGGTTTACTTTATTTCTTGTCTTGTATAACTTATTATACCTTTTAGGCTACTTATACTGTTATAATGTCTCTTGCTGATCAATAAAACTGAAATTTAACAAAAATAGACAGGGTTGTGTCATCTTATTTTATATAGCCTATATTTTATATAGCCTTTTCATTACTATTTTATTTGCTGTATACTGTTTGTTTATTTTATTGACTAAACTATTTACTATTACTCACTGTATTATATTTACTATTTGCACTGCATTGTAGTTGTACCATATCGTATTACCATAGATAAAGGATCCATCAGTTATCTTTGTTATTGCTAAAATCGGGTCAATCACAGAAAATGCTTTTTCCACAAAGCGGCCAATAGGGCGTCTGTGTATTTATTATGTTTATGCTTTTGCACTTTCTTTTCTCTCGAGGCATCAACTAGGCCTACACATCTGACACGGGTAAATATCTTTTTTTACAGTCTATTGTATATAAAGAGTTCAGTCCGCCTATGGCCTTAACATTGGTCCCGCTTCGGATGCCACGATGCCATCAAGCGGTGTCTCTGGTCGTAATCAGTCCTTCACTGACCAATCAGCGTCCATTAGCAAAATGCTAGCGTGTTATGGGCAACAACAACTCAACCTGTAAGAAATCGAAAGGACATAAGCACTCGTTCATTCAACTTTCGACCTATAACCCATATTGAACTTGCAGAACCTACATTCAAATCTGAGATTTCTCAATGACAATCGGGTAAAAGAGACAAATTTAGCCGTCTAGCCCCATTGACTCCCATTCATTTTGCACTCGGACGATCGCCCCCAGTGGAATTCTGGTGGAACTACAACCAAAATTCGGTACAATAGGACTTAATAGGGAGTGGCCAGGCTTTCCGTAGACGGGCTTTGACGTCACTCTGTAGGCCAAAACGCGGAAGTGAGTTAGCATTTTAGCACTCCCGGTTCCCTCGCTCTAAAGTCTATGGGATTTTTGAATGGGTTTTTGCTAAATCGCCTGAAATAAGGTCTGTGGTGAACAAAGCCTCTAAATATTTTCACGTTTTGATCTATGACATAGAACACACAGTTAGAACTTGCTTGTGGTTTTTTAAACTTTATTGTGTCTGCTTGTGTTTTTTAAAAACTTTAAATAGGCTTCAAAATGTATAAATTTTGGATTAACTTGTAAAGATTATCTTGATAGACAAAACGTGTAAGGGTCACAACTCTTTGTTAAACACAGATCTTATTTTTTGCGATTTTCCAAAAGTCTATGGGGAAAATGCATAGCTTTTCGATCGAGGGAACCCATGCGCCGCTAGCTTCCGAGTTGTCCTACAAAGTGACGTCATCACTTCGGCACTCTATGTAGACAAAGGTCTAACGGAAATAAAATCACCATAGTTCATCATGAATGCGATTTTCTCGTTTTTTTGGTTCGTTCCCTCGGTCAGACATGTATTTATCATTGATTCCAGAAAAAATGTAAAAAAAAATAAATAAATTAAAAACATTCTTCCTAGTTCAGATTTCATTCGTGTGAACATCATACACATCACAAAAGTCCGCCACCATCAATTAATTAGAAGTAAATGCAGATATAGCAGCGTTACCTAGCTACTTCCTATGACAAAGACCCATAGGAAGAATATCATGCTATTACACTTACAACTCCTGTGAAGATCCATATTGTAGTTATTTATCGCCCCCCAGGTCAACTGGGAAGCTTTGTAGAGGAGCTGGATGTGTTGCTGTCCTCTTTCCCTGAGGATGGCATCCCACTTGTAGTCTTTGGCGATTTCAACATCCACCTAGCGAAACCGTATGCAACAGACTTCATCTCTCTCCTAGCCTCTTTTGATCTCAAACGCCTCATCACCACCGGTACTCACAAGTCAGGCAACCAACTGGACCTGGTTTACACACGCAACTGTATCACAGATAACATTTTGGTGAAACCTCTCCAAGTTTCAGATCATTTCCTCATTACTTTCAATCTACAACTCACTACCCATGCTCCACCAACCTCCCCACCATTTACTTTCAGACGAAACCTGCGCTCACTTTCTCCGTCCCATCTTTCCTCTGCTGTGTCATCTTCTCTTCCCTCACCCTCACATTTTTCATCTCTGGATGTGAATACTGCAACGGATACTTTATGCTCCATCCTAACCTCCTCTCTAGACAACATCTGCCCTCTCTCCTCCAGGCCAGCACGCACTACTCCCTCTAACCCCTGGTTATCTGAGGTTCTTCGTGAACACCGGACCAAGCTCAGGGCAGCGGAGAGGAAATGGCGCAAATCAAAAGACACATCTGACCTCAGTAGGTATCAATCTCTGCTCTCTGCCTTCTCTGTTGATGTTCACACCGCAAAATCTTCATATTTCCACGACAAGATCAACAGCGCCACTAACACACGTTCACTGTTCAAGACATTCAACTCTCTCCTCTGTCCACCTCCACCACCACCCACCTCCTCGCTAACTGCTGATGATTTTGCTAACTTCTTCACTAACAAAACTACAACTATCAGCAGTCAGTTCTCAGCTTCACACACACAGGAACCCAAACTAACCTCTCCCACAGCCAACAACCTTCTCTCCTCCTTCACTCCACTAACCGAGGAAGAAGTATCTAAACTTCTCCTCTCCAGTCATCCTACCACCTGCCCTCTAGACCCCATACCCTCACACCTTCTACAAGCCATCTCTCCCACACTTCTTCCAGCTCTCACACACATCATCAACTCATCCCTCCACACTGGGATTTTCCCTACAGCATTTAAGCAGGCTCGGGTAACTCCTCTGCTTAAAAAACCAACATTAAACACATCACTTCTAGAGAACTACAGACCTGTCTCTCTCCTACCATTCATTGCGAAAACACTTGAACGGGTTGCTTTTAACCAAGTATCATCTTTCCTGTCTCTGAACAACCAGCTGGATGTCAACCAATCTGGCTTCAAGAAAGGACATTCAACTGAGACTGCATTGCTGTCAGTCACGGAAGCCCTGCGGATCGCAAAAGCTGCTTCCAAATCATCAGTTCTCATTCTACTGGACCTGTCTGCTGCTTTCGACACAGTGAATCATCAGATCCTCTTGTCCGCCCTCTCATCACTGGGCATCACTGGAACCTCCCTCAACTGGTTTGAGTCCTATCTCACAGGTAGGTCCTTCAAGGTCGCATGGAGAGGTGAGGTATCCAAAGCACATCAGCTGACCACAGGGGTTCCCCAGGGTTCAGTTCTTGGACCGCTCCTCTTCTCCATCTACACCACATCACTGGGACCCATCATACAGGCACATGGTTTCTCTTACCATTGCTATGCTGATGACACCCAGCTCTACCTCTCATTTCAACCAGATGATCCCACAGTAGCTGTACGGATCTCAAGCTGTCTGGCGGACATCTCGGCGTGGATGAAGGAACATCACCTGCAGCTCAACCTGGCAAAGACTGAGCTTCTCGTCCTCCCTGCCAACCAGTCTCTACAGCACGACCTCACTATCCAGCTAGATTCATCCTCAATCACCCCATCAAGGTCGGTCAGAAATCTTGGAGTAATCTTTGATGATCAGCTGACCTTCACTGACCACATTACAAAGACAACTCGATCATGCAGGTTTGCTATGCACAACATCAGGAAGATCAGACCTTTCCTAACTGAGCATGCAACACAACTTCTCGCCCAGGCCCTGGTCATTTCTAGGCTTGATTACTGCAATGCTCTTCTGGCTGGACTTCCATCATGTGCAACTAAACCTCTACAAATGATCCAGAATGCTGCAGCTCGTCTCGTCTTCAACGAGCCCAAAAGGGCCCACGTCACTCCTCTGTTCATCTCTCTGCACTGGCTACCACTCTCTGCTCGCATCAAGTTCAAGGCTTTGACGCTTGCTTACAGATTGACCACAGGTTCAGCCCCCTCCTACTTCCACTCACTACTACAAGTCTACATCCCTACCAGAAGCCTACGATCGGTCAATGAGCGACGGCTCGTGGTACCATCACAGCGGGGCACAAAATCACTCTCCAGGACATTCTCATTCACAGTTCCATGCTGGTGGAATGATCTCCCCACCGTCATCCGGAATGCAGAATCCCTGACAGCATTCAAAAGGCAACTGAAAACTCATCTCTTCCGGGAGCACTTAACCTAAAAAAAAAAAAAAAAAAAAATCCTTTCCTTTAAATCCTCGCTTGCCTGCCTTATGCTACTCCGAGCAATGTCTGAACTTTGTATTTTGAACACTTCTTGCGTTGTTTTTGCCTCTTCACGATGACTCGCTTGGTTTAGTCCTCATTTGTAAGTCGCTTTGGATAAAAGCGTCTGCTAAATGACTAAATGTAAATGTGTAAATGTAAGACCCCTGTTCCAAATGGCGGCGGTTTTGACGCATGCTTAGAACCCCAAGGTGACATCTAGTGTATATATCTATGGTGTCGGAAAAGGAAACAGAGCTTCAGAGATTTTAAACTGAAAATTATAAATCTGGATGCACTAATCGTCACCACAGAAACTTTATGATAACCTTTTTTGTTAAGGAGCAAGACAAAGCTAGATAACTGTGTTATTTTCTCACGTAAAATTGGTAACTATAACAATTATTATAAACACATTATAAACAATTAAATAAACCATTCAAACACATTTAGATCCATATATATGCCCGATATTCACTTAATATTAGTTAGGCCTACCCTACACTTATTATTGAAAGTAGAAGTGCTATAATTGCAAACATGTCCAGCAGTTAGCAGGCAGCTGCAGCACCATGTTTTACGCATGATAACTTTGTGGAGACTTTACTAAAAAACAAAAACAAAACAAAAAAACACTTTCTGCCGCTAGATGTCACTAATATTTCGATATAATAGCATCTGTTCACATATTTGACCAGTAAGCTGGTAAATCAAAATGAGTAAGATAGGTTTAGAATATACGGTTTTTATTATAACATTTTATTAAATATTTATTTTTATATAACGCATTGGCCTACTTTTAATTTAATTGCTATACAAGCAGTAGACGAATGCTAGCCTACTAATGGGTTAATGGCATGCTGATAGTGGAAGTGACAGTGCCCATATGGGACCACGCACCAAGAAACCACTAGTGTGAGTGTACATTATCTATCCTTTGAAGCCTACTTGCTTTTCTTCTTCACCAGAACAGGATAATTTGGGATAAATCCCATTATGTGTTTTCTGAGACGAAGCATAGGCTTTGTAATCTGCCTTTAAATTGTCAGGAATGATGATTAGAAAAAGAAACAGATAACAGCTAAATATGAACTGAAAACAGGCCTATTCACCAATAATGTGATTTCTTAATAAGTTAGATCAAATTATGAACTTTGTTAAAAATAATGTTTCATGATTTGAAGTTATGTTTTGTAGCTTTTCAAAGATTACAAGGACTGAACGGTTATCTGACATCTAATGGACTGATATTCTGATACATATTAATAAGCAGGTAGCACTTTATTTTACAGTCCTGTTCCCATATGTACTTAGTATAGTAATTGCAATAACAGGGCAATAATAGTACTAACCCGGCCTCAACCTACCACTAAACCTAAAGCTGCAGTCCGCAGTTTTTCCTCTTTGTCGACATCTCTGTTCGAAATCTGCAATTATTCATTCGCAGAATTATCAACTTTACGCGAGTTACCTCACAGCGCGGATGAATCTAATGTTTTGAGGAGAATGTGCGGCTGTCATTCACCGCGCGGTGTGGATACTGGCATTAAGAATCACAGATTCTACTTTTTGTAAATATGACCAACATAAGAATTTTCACCCTAGAATCCACTTTTATTCTTCTGACCAACTAACTGAAAAAAAAAGCATTGCAGTAAATCGCACTGATTAAATCTAACGATCGAATATCATATCACGTCAAACCGTGCAAATTATAGGCTACTTTGTTCTCAAATTGTTAATGTTCAACATCAGCATTGCGTGACTACATTTAAAGCCCTTCAGAAATGTATCCTTGTTTTCGCATGGGCCCGGTTGCAGTCTCTTTTTCCAAACTCTCAGTCCAAAGTCTTTTGCATTTTACAACGGGTGAATCTCTAGTTGTCACTGGTGATTGTCGTTTGAACATTTCTGGATCCACCATCAAATTAATAAGTTTAATTATATATCAAGTGATGTGAGAAAAAAGGCTTTAAATCTCCACCTCCAGCATCCTAACACGCAATATAGTTTATAGGCTACTAGCCGAGACTCCTTTCTTTTTTTTTCTTTTTTATATAAATTCAAAATTAGGACATACAGCAGGAAAACAACATCTTCTGTACATCAATAAAGTCTATGGGTAAATCACACATATGCCAGGGAGGTCAAGGGGTAATCAAAATTATAAAGTAAACAAAGGCAAAAGAGAAAAAAAAGAAAAAAATTCCAAAATAAATATCTTGTAACGCTTACATAGGTCATATGTTTTAACAGCTTTTTTGTTTGTACACTCAGATACTGAGATAACATAGTGCTTAATGTTAGCAGGTTTTTTTATAGGAATTTTGACTTGTGCAAATAAAATTTGGTCAAAAAAATAAGCAAATTAATCACATAATACTCAGAACATACATTTTTGTCATGTTGAGTGAATCCAAACAATACATTTTCCCACCGCAATTCAAATTGAGGGTAAATATGGACAACAATAAATTGAGACACTTTGCTCCAAAGTTTCTTGCTATGTGGGCAAGACCAAAATAAATGCACCAGTGTTTCGTTTAGCTCTTCACAAAAAGTACAGCTGATATCTAAGTCTTTTTTCAGTTTTTGCAGGTAGGCCTAATAGTTAGTGGGGTAAAACCTGTGAAGCATTTTGAACGAGATCTCTTTTATTTTGTTGGTTAAGAAAAACTTGTGTGGCAAAAGCCACACTTTTTCCCAACAAATATCTCCAACAAATGAGGACCAATATGATACAGCAGCGGGTGTAGTCCTAATATCCTGTTAAAAAAGTAGACGAACTGCCTTATTCTTACTTGTAGGTTGCAGTGAAAAACAGATCTTTCCAACAGTTGTTTCCTTCACATCCACCAGTGTAGGGGGATCAACAAGTCCAATAGCACCTTTAAAAAGTGTGATGACAGCTGAAGGTATCGCATCAAAGATGATAGAGAAGTCCTTTGGTGAAATAGGGATCCCGTAGTGATGAATAAATACAATATAGTTATAGAGTTGACCATGTTGGTTGAATAATTGATTTACAAGCAAAATATTATTGTCAAACCACTGTTGAAAGAAGATGGATTTATTTTTGTACAAAATATATCTGTTGTTCCAATATAAAACCTATGGGGAGTGAAGTTGTGCTTGTAAATTAGGGACCAAGCCAGAAACATTTGCTTATGAAACGAAGAGTTTGAGAGGAAGTTTTTCAATATTATAAGTGTATACCAACAAGAATTGGAGCCCACCAACTGAAGAGAAGACATAATGGAGAATAAAATTCCACAGACTGGTTGGGCACTTTAAATACCGCCTAATCCAATTAATCTTGAACGTGTAATTTAAAGTAGTAAAATCGAGAAAACTTTACTGTACTCATTCATTATAACAGACTTTTTCAAATAATGATTACGATTTTTCCATACAAAATCATAAAGGATTTTATCTATGGTTTAACACATGTGTTGATCTATATATAAAGAGAGAGCAGCGTATGTTACCCTTGATATTCCTTCTGCTTTCGAGAGTAAAATCCTGCCTTTCAAAGATAAGTCACGCTTAGCCACATGTTAAATTTCTTCTTCATTTTTTCAACAATGGGAGTGAGGTTATTCTTGCTTCTTTGGGGTTCATTTTTATCAATTACAATACCCAAGTAAGAAATAGAGCTTTTCACAGGAATATTAGCAATTAAATCAACATCACAATCTTTAAGAGCCAGCAATTCACATTTTTTAAGGTTTAAACGGAGACCAGATGCTTTACTAAAGACTTCTATTGTCAATAGCAAGAGGAACCTGGTCGCTGTCTTTTAAAAACAGTGTTGTGTCATCTGCCAACTGACTAATAATAACCATCTTCCCAGCAATGGAAATGCCCTGCAAATTACTATTTTTAACATGTTCACATAAAAGTTGGGCTGTAAGTAAAAAAAGATAGGGAGAAATAGGGCATCCCTGTCGAATTCCACGTCTGATTTCAAATCTGGGTGAGGACCAATTTTTAAGCTTAATTGAGCCATTTGCATTACTATATAAAGTTTTGATTGCATCACAAAAGAAATTCCCAAAGCCAAACTTCTTGAGAGAATGATAAAGAAAATTATGTTCGACAGTATCAAAAGCCTTGAAAAAGTCTAAGAAAAATATGAAGCTGTCATCTGACATTAAATATGAGTAATCAACTAAATCTAAGACTAACCTAATGTTATTGGAGATATGCCTCTTAGGCATAAAGCCTGACTGGGTTTCATCAATTATAGTATCTAAAACTTTTTTTTATTCTTCTAGCAAATATCAAGGCCAACATTTTATAATCATTGTTCAAGAGGCTAATTGGATGCCAATTATCAATATATAGCAAATCTTTGCGTGGCTTAGGGAGTAACGTAATCAAACCTTGAGTCATACTCCATGGTAAGGTTTAGGCTATTACTTTCATTAAACACCTGCAGCAAGAAGGGCGCCATCTGCTGGGAAAACAATTTATAGAACTCAGACGACAGACCATCTGTCCCAGGTGACTTGTTGTCTTTTAACAGATCTAAACACTGACTGAATTCTGCCAGGGATAAGGGAAGGTCACATAAATCCCTTTCCAAGTTGTCGAGCTTAGGGGTATTATGTAGAGAATTAAGGAATATCGAAGAATAATCGTCATCATATTCTGAGGTATATAAGTTTTTATAAAATGAGGAACAAAAATCAGATATTAAATGTTGATCATCACTTATAGAGTTGCCAATTTTTAATTCATTAATGGTATTCATCTTTATGTGAAATTTTTCCAGTTTGAAGAAGTATGCAGAATTTTGTTCCCCTTCCTCTAACCACCGTTTCCGAGACCTTATAAAAGCTCCTTCTGCCTTCTTTTTATACATTTTATCCAGACTCTCTTGTAGATTAAGCATTTCTACTTTTTCCTCTTCTGTTAATACGTCTGGTGATATTTGAGACATTATTGAAATGTCTGTGATAACTCTTTGTTCCTCCAATTTTCTAATTTTAGCAAGTTTACTACCAAGCTTCCTAAGGTATTTTGCAGATTCATTAAACAACTCCCAATTAACACTAAAAGAATTTTCCACCACAGCCTTGTTAAAAAAATGTTTAATCAACTGTGGAATTTTTTGTCTAACCTCCTCTACTTTAAGAAGAGAATTATTTAGTTTCCAGTACGTGGCTTTATAATCATTATCTGAAAATAATTTAATAGAGATGAATATTGCTTTATGATCGCTTAATGGACAGGGAAGAATGTTAACTGAGATATCCTGCTCTTTAATACTTTTTGACACTAACCAGAAATCTATACGAGAAAGTCTAGTGTTGTCTTTGTTACCCCAGGTAAACGAAACTACATCTGGGAATTTAACTCTCCATATGTCAGTTAAATCATACCTGTCCATAAAGAGCTTAAAATATGCATTTCTATTATTATCCCGTGTAGGTGGCCATCTGTCAATCTCAGAATTAAGCGTAACATTAAAGTCTCCTCCAAGTAATATGTGCGAGTTTGGGAATTTTGTTAGCCAAAACTTGAGTCTATTTTCCATGTTAGCAAATAATTGGATGTTTTCTAAATTAGAATTGTACCCGTAAATGTTGAAAATAATTAAAACAATCTTGTTGTAACCAACCACTTGGCAGATAAAATGCCCTTTTGGATCTGTATCTGTGTGTAAAATGTCACCACTATATTTGTTCTTCAACGTTAAGACACCAGCTGATCTTTCTGAACAGTGAGAAAATCACAAATCATTCCCCCACTGAGATCTCCAAAAAGTCTCGTCATTTGAGATTGAGTGAGATTCCTGACAAAATGAAAATTCTGTGTTCAGCTGTTTAACAAATAAAAATAAGGCTTTACATTTAGTTAAATTTCTTAACCCCCTGGCATTTAAGGAAACTATAGACAATGAGATTTTCAAGAATAGAAAAGACTTATGAAGTACAACAGAACAATCAACAAACAAATGTTATACTGAGCACCAATGCACCTTAAAATAAAATTAGGGTTATACGGTGGAAACTTTAGAACATATTTGTTTTGATTCAGGAAAAGGAAAGACGACTAACGTATTAATTAAAATAGGATAACGTCTTTTAAATTGTTGGTCAGTAAGTATGAACTTTTAGGGAATATATATTAAGCTACATCCCAAATAAAATTTTCTTCACTAATCAAAAATAAGGAGCAGGCTTCAAAACAAGGTAGTATAAAGGGCCAAGAGCCTGAAAAAACCTTTGGGTTAAGTGTCAAAATATAAAGGAATATTTTATCCAAAAATATGAGGAACGGGAAGGTCGTCTCATGTTCATTATTGCAGAGATTTAGAGCCATAAGAGTTCAGTTCTTCAAGTGATTTCCTTCCCATCGACAAAAGCCCGTGCACCAACAAAGTAGGCAGATTTTCCTTCACTACGTGCTTTACTCACCAACGGCCATATCTTCATCCTGGCCTCCTTGACAGGCTGAGGGAGATCTTCGACAAAGCGAAGCTTGTTGACGGGGTGATTTTTTGCCGCTTTCCATAGAGCATCTCTGTAGGATCTCTGGGAAAATCTGATAATGATTGCTCTCGGCCGAGAGCTGGCTGGTGTTAGTTTACCAATGCGATGTGCAACGTCGATCGCTGGTGTCAATTTGTCATCTGGCAGAATACTCCGACAGAGTTCTGTAACCTTCCTTCACGTTTTCTGCTACTCCATAGACCTTCAAGTTCCACCTTCTTGAGTAAGTCTCCAGTTCACACACGCGAGTCAGGAGTGCCGCCACTTTTTTTTTCTTCCTCTTTAAGGTGGCCATCAACATTCCTGACTCGCAGTTGTGTTTCCTTTATTTCACTGCATACAAAGTCCACAGTTTTCTTTAGCCCTTCCATTTTCATTGCGTTTCCATCAATTTTCTTGGACTTTTCACTCACCAAAATTTTTATGGAGTCAGCCTGCTCCTTAATAAGCTGGTAAAGGGTAGTAATGACGATGTTATCTTGAGAAGTGGGTTCGTGTTTTGTATTACGGGGGAAAGCTTTCCTCCGATGTGGAGACATCTACTGTCGACATAGAGCTATCATACTCGTGACACGAGGCTATCAGAGCGTTACTTAGCTGTGCATCAGGGATGATGTTCTTCTTGCTCTTGTGCATCCCTTTCCTCTCAGGCAGTGACATTATGTTGTTCTCAAAGAAATAGGAGATAAACCGACATCAGAGGAATGCAGTTTTTCTTGAATTACCACCAAATTAAAACTTTTGTGCGGGAGCTCACACTGTAAACCCGGATAAGTAGAATCTACTTAAAAATTTTAAGGCAACGAGTTACCTTGGTTTTTTTTAAGTAATGAAGCATTAGTTGAATAAGTGAAGTGGATTACGTTCAATGTACTTAAGTCCATAATGGAATGGAATAGAACATTTAAGTTGAATGTACTAATAACCGAGTTACAGTAACTGAAGATACTTAGTTTAAACAATCATTCCCCACCCATTTATTTAATTCAGCTTGTTAAGTAAGCATTACTCCATTACCAATTCAACTAAATTGTATATTCTAACTGACCCAACTTAACTTTTAAATTCCTGAAACTCAAAATATCTTTCAATCAATAGAGCCATGTAAAATACATACATACAACTGCAACGTTACACTGGTTCAAAAAAATTTTTTATTGAACATGTCTTTTTTCAGCAACAACAGAAACAAAGCCATGGCCTAATAGGTTTCTAGTGTGCAGTTTCCTCAGTGATGGCATGAAAAAAAAAAGTCTCTTCGTCTTTACCTCCAATCATTACAATATTGTACTGCACCTCTTCATATTTGGTTGACAAACTGGCAAGATAAAACTTGGCACTTCTGAACACTGTCTGGCATCTTAACATTTATACTTTAACACTTAACATTTACATTTGGTTGACAAACTGGCAAGATAAAACTCAGCCCTGCTGAACACTGGCAGCTTAAAGGGTTAGTTCACCCAAAAATGAAAATGATGTCATTAATGACTCTCCCTCATGTCGTCCCAAACCCGTAAGACCTCCGTTCATCTTCGGAACACAGTTTAAGATATTTTAGATTTAGTCCGAGAGCTTTCTGTCCCTCCATTGAAAATGTATGTACGGTATACTGTCCTTGTCCAGAAAGGAAATAAAGACATCATCAAAGTAGTCCATGTGATATCAGTGGGTTAGTTAGAATGTTTTGAAGCATCGAAAATACATTTTGGTCCAAAAATAACAAAAACTACGACTTTGAGCATTGTATTGTCTTCCGGTTCTGTTGTGGATCCGCGTTCAGTGCCGCCGCTGACGTAAGACGCTGCTGACTTGTGTCTGGTGCGCCCGAGCTTCGTTTACAGTCTGAGGGAGACGCACGCTGGAAACAAAACAATCTTCGCAAACATGTCTAAGGATTTCCACACAGAGGAAGACTTGCATTTTTTTGCCCAGCCATATTTATTTGAACCCGAATACACGGACGGACCAGAGACACGTCAGCAGCGTCTTACGTCACGGCGTCACTGCGGACTCGTGAACCCGGATCCACAATAGAACCGGAAGAGAATACAATGCTGAATAAAGTCCTAGTTTTTGTTATTTTTGGACCAAAATGTATTTTTGATGCTTAAAAACATTCTAACTAACCCACTGATGTCACAAGGACTACTTTGATGATGTCTTTATTTCCTTTCTGGACAAGGAAAGTATACCGTACATACATTTACAATGGAGGGACAGAAAGCTCTCGGACTAAATCTAAAATATCTTAAACTGTGTCACTAAGATGAACGGAGGTCTGACGGGCTTGGAACGACATGAGGGTGAGTCATTAATGACATCATTTTCATTTTTGGGTGAACTAACCCTTTAACATTTACAAATAGGCTAACAAATGTCATGTGTCCATGGTAAAACAAAAAAGTGTATGAGAATGAAAGAGAACGGGAGGGTGAAAAAAAATAAGAGAGCAGATACCTGTATGGAGAGCCCATACTCTCCCCTCCACCTCTACCTCCCTTTCTCTCTTCCCCCCTCCCCTCCTCTCCTCTCTCTACCACACTCCTCCATCTTGGCAATTGTGAACTCGATCATTAAAGGAACACGCCGACTTTCTGGGACTTTAGCTTATTCACCGTATCCCCCAGAGTTAGATAAGTCCATACATACCTTTTTCATCTCCGTGCGTGCTGTAACTCTGTCTGATGCACCCACCGCTAGCCTAGCTTAGCACAAAGAATGGAAGTAAATGGCTCCAGCTAGCATACTGCTCCCAATAAGTGACAAAATAACGCAAACATTTTCCTATTTATATATTGTGATTTGTATAGTCACAGAGTGTACAAATAACAAGGTCATATGAGACACAGCCATCTTTTAACTGTATAAATACTGGGAACTATATTCTCAGAAGGCGAAGCACGGCTACTTGGGTGGAGTGATCACCTTGAAATTCGTTCCTTGATCTGAAAGGATTTCGAAGGGTTTGCCTCGCCGAGCTATGAAGCGACGAAGGGCCATAAGGAATGAATCACTGTCCAGACTTGCGAGAAGAACAATATGCACTGCACGGACGGTCATACACTTGAAAATGATCCCCCAACGTTTCTCATTTCTGCGTCCCACCTTTATGAGATAAGGGCCGAAGCAATCTATGCCAGTCGAATAAAAAACTGGCTGGTGAATTCTCAACCTTGCTGGTGGGAGGTCAGCCATTCTTGGGGGTTGGGGTTTAGCCCTCCATTTTTGGTATTCAGTGCATTGGCGCTGATGATGTCTGACTGCTGCTCGTCCTTTTAATACCCAGTATTTCCTTCTGAGCTCCGCAAATACCCTCTCTGGTCCAGGGTGATGCAAACGATCATCGTAATCTTTGTAGCGACAACGAGAATGAACCAAACACAATTGAAGCTTTTAGGTGACTGTTAATACATAATCCCACAAAGAGTCTTCACATTCCAGAATCAAATCACCAGACTCAGAGCCATAGGCTCCAGAGAATCTGCAACCGGAAGGACCTTTTATTGTTTAACTAAAGGAAGAACGTTGTCAATGTTTTATAATTTGGCAAGAACAGATCTGTTCAGAAATGGTGAAACAAGAGGCCCTAACAAGAGGTCACCTGACCCCTGCGACTAACAGACTACTCTTTCTCAAGGACCAGAGGTCCCATGAGAGATGAACAAAACAGCCTTCATTAGGAACGACCCCTGGCCTCAGACTGGAATGGCTTAAACCTAAACTTTACACACTAACACTTTACATATCGAAATCCAAAAACTCATTCCAGAACAATTCTCGATGGACTTATAATCACATCACGCAACCACATAATTATATGTTATGTCTATGTATGTCTATTATGCTTAATCACATATAAGTCATCTAATTGTTGTAACTATTACCTGTGTGAATGAAAGTGTATCGTGTCTCCTATCAATGCGACCACATATTCTTAATTCAGACGATGGCTTGATTGAAATCTGTGTAAAAATGTTTATGTTCTTAAAATGGAAATTATGTCTAAACTGAATCCTCTGTTCGAGCTGATGAGTAAGCAGACCACAGATAACACATGATTCACGATGAGGAAAGGGGGGGGGGATAGAAAAGACCCCCTTCTCAAATAACCATATAGTATCTTATTGTCCGAATTCCAAATTCCTCCAGGAGGCGGGACAAAACATTGGAGTTTAAAACCTTAGATCCGAACAGAACTGGGAAAAAAATAAGAAGGAAAAATAATGCAGAAGAATAATGCTGTAGAATAATGCGCTAGAAGAATAGAACAAGCCGGGTGGAGCCGACGATGGTTAGGCTATAGTAACCATGTAGACGCAGAGACAAGTGACCCAAATCAAGATATGGGTTAAAACAGATTTATTTCAAGCCATCTCGTCTCACCTTCCTTTCTTTTCCTTTGTTTCTTTTCCGTTAAAAGTCTCGGTTCTAAGTTAAGTTTTGCTGCAAAGTTTCGTTTAAAACGTTTCGACTGCAACACGCTTCCAACTTCAAAGACTTTCATCCATCCGCCAACACACCACGTGACTGGCTCCCCAGATCTGTCAAGCACGAGGAGACCGCCAGCCAAACGAACGGACTGGGAAACCCCCTTTACGATGAAAAAGGAATCCCCAAAAGCAACGCAAGGACAAGCAAGTAGCCTCCAGACTCTTAGCTGAACTGGTGTATATTGATAAAATTGCATAACCCGCCTAAGAAACGATAGAAGGGTTAAATTAATGATTGATGGTTCGTTCAGGTCATGTCTTATAAGTGCATATAGAAACTTGGGATTTTACATTATCACGACATATCACTCTTAAAACTCATTTCTTCCTCACTCTCTTTCTTTCTGCAACTCGTATGAAAGTGTGTGTGTGTGTGCGTGTGTGTTAGATATTAGTTTTATGTGTTAGTCTTATAATCAATAAAGTATTGTTCGTGTGTGTTAGATATTAGTTTTATGTGTTAGGCATAGGCTGATAATCAATAAAGTATTGTTTGTATTTGAAAGGAGAAGCATTACTTGTGTTATGTGCTTACGAATTTATTGTCTTGAACTGCGATCTATAAGCTACTTATGCTTTTACCCTTAAATTATTTCTTAATTTAGCTGTTAGCTGGGAATTAGTCTTTCTTGGCCAGGAAGATATTATATTTCCTAGAATTAATCATTGTTTATGCTTTACGTTCATTGGATGAACTGATAAAATGATCATACTATTGATTCTGCTACAATAAATTCTGAAAATAATCAAATAATTAATTATTGATCATAACCCGTTATGAATAATAATTAATTATATTTATACGGGCGTATAAACGCTACATCTTTAATGACCAACTTGGTTAATGGGTGATGTGGATCAAGAACAATAGGATGAACGGTCTCTTCTCCTAATTCACTGATCTGTCGGAGACGACCGCCAACACGTACGAGATGGGTATCAGGATCCAGATCAGGAGCTAGGCACAGCAGTCTACTGTTACCTGGTAGAGGTTTACCAGATTGCAGATGAGACACCTCTTCAGGAAAGGAATCTACTTGGATCTGACGGAGGGCCTTGAGTTCAGCTTCTTTATATTCCTCTGCAGTCGCAACAGGGGGAAGGCTCTCGTTGGATGACTGCATAAGAGCCTTTAAGTAGTCTTTGAATGTGTGAAATTGCTGAGGATCTGGCAGTGGCAGAGCAGAGGTTAACAGTCCACAGAAGGTTGACTTTTTTAGCTCACTGTCTTGGTTTAGGTGAGCTAATGGCCGCCTCTCTGGCCAGTTTTCTGCTGGTTGTCTGAGGAATGCTGGACCTTGGTTCCATATGCTGTCTCTGTTGAGATCAGAGGGAGACTTCCCTCTCGTTATGGCATCTGCAGGGTTGTCACCTGATGATACATAGCGCCAGGTGTCAGAATCAGTTAAGTCCTGTATCTCTGCCACTCTGGTACCCACAAAAACCTTATAGCGGCAGGAATCTGATAAAAGCCAAGTCAGTACCGTAGTTGAGTCGGACCATAGAGTGACATTATTGAGTGGTAATGTTAACTCGGTCTTCAGGACTTTAGCGAGCTGCGCCCCTGTGAGGGCGGCACATAGCTCCAGACGAGGAATGCTCTGTTGTTTCTTGGGGGCAACACGAGACCTAGCTGTTACAAAGGCCACCTCCACTATACCTTGAGGGTTCTCTGTTCTTAAGTAAGCCACAGATCCGTAGGCTTTCTCTGAGGCATCACAAAAGACATGAAGCTGCCTAGTATTATTGGCACAGTCTAGTTCCCTACTACAATAACATCTGGGCAGAGCGATATGCTGCAGGCCTTCCAACTCGCTCTCCCAGTGTTTCCAAGAGTCTATTAGGTCTTCTGGTAGCCGTGGGTCATCCCACTCCCTCCTTTTGTCCCACAACCTCTGTACTAACACCTTAGCTCGAGTGGTGAATGGTACAATGTAGCCAAGTGGATCATACTGGCGAGCAAGGATTTTATATATGCTTCGCATTGTGGGCACTTGACAGTCAGATTTGCGTTGTTTATACGAAAGAGTGTCAGATTGACAATTCCAATGCAGGCCAAGTGTTGATTCCTGAGCCTCTTGGTGACCTTCACGGAGCCAGAGGATGCTACTCTGAGATTGAATATCCTCTGGCCGATGGCTGATGACTGAAGGGTCATTGCTAGCCCACTGTCGTAGCTCAAAGCCACCGGATGCTAGAAGGCTGCAAAGTTTGTCAACCAAATTCTTGGCCATGTCACGGGAAGCAAAACTCTGAAGACAATTGTCCACATAAAATGACTTCTCCACCGAAATCCGTGTGTCTTCTCCAGGCTGGCTGTGATCTATTACATGCGTCTGGAGAGAAAAAGATGCACAACACGGGCTGCAAGTAGTCCCAAAAGGCAGTACCTGCCATTCGTAGACATCAGGGGTTCGGTCTCTTTGCATATCTCTCCAGATGTATCTCAGCAGTGGTTTATCCTTTGGCAAGAGGCGCACCTGATGAAACATACCACGGATGTCACTACTGATGGCAATAGAGTGCTCCCGGAAACGCAGAAGGACCGCCAGAAGTGACGGACCAAGTGTTGGACCAGGTAGAAGGAGTTCGTTCAGGTTGTGCCCTTGGTATGAGAATGAACAGTTGAAGACCACCCTATTCTTCTCATTATGTTGCACCATGTGGTGCGGGATGTACCAGGCTTCCTTTGTTCTGTTCGCCTGTTCCTGATTGAGTTTTACAACATACCCAGCGTGTACTAGCTTGGTTAGTTCATCTTGGTATACTGCAGCCAGATCAGGGTCCCTTTCCAGTCGTTTCTCAATTGCTCTTAACTGGGGTAAAACCGCTTCCTTAGGTGCACAGAGACGAGGCATGTTCTTGACACGTAGCAGAGGAGTAGCATATCGTTGAACACCAGCAATATCCACTCTCACAGTAGTTTCTTGCAGAAGCTGAATGCACTCCTTGTCTTGGTGTGACCTGGTGATCGCCTTTTCACTCTGGTAAGGTAGAACATCCATTTGCCACAGTCTCTCCACGTTTGCATAAAGGTCATTGACGGGCCGCAGCGAGGTGAAGAAGCATTGATCAGAGGAAAGATGACTGCTCAATTCTTGAGTTGGACCCTGCAGTGTCCATCCCAGACGAGTTCTCACTGTTGCCGGGCCACCAGGGGGCCCCAGTCTGACTGGTTGTATAGGTGTGATAAGGTGTGGGCAATCAGAGCCAATGAGAAGCACAGGTTGTACCTTGTTCAGATGTTGTAGTGGTAACCCGGCAAGATGCTTGAACTTTCTTTGCAGCACACTGACTGGGTGAGTATGTTCTGCCAGGCTAAGCACATTGGCTGTGAAGGCGTTACAGATCTTGTAGACTTTGCTGGGGTTAACAGTTGGAGACACCGTAAAAGTCACTGCTGCTCCGTGAATTACCTGGGTATCTTGTCTCAAGGTGCGAAGCATAAGGTCCTCAGAATTTCCCACAAGTCCCAATTTCTCTACTGCATCATGCAAAATGATGGTCCGCTCTGATCCATCGTCCAACACAGCATAAGCTTCAATCGCCCTATTACCATTCTGAATTAGTACCTTTGCCACCTTAAGAAGCACTTTGCTACCGGACGTTGAGCGGTCAACATACAAAACTGCACTAGACGGAACTGCGTTCTGCTGATATGGCTTGACTTGATCATTGACTTCATGCAGTACCAGCAGGTGCTTCCTGTTGCAAGTTGGACAGAGTGTCTTTAGTGTGCAGTTGGCTGCTTGATGTCCACGACCACAACGCCAGCATCGGTTTTTAGTCTTTATCCAGTCTATCTTCCTGTCTTTGTTGAGAAGCTTGAAGTTATCACAGCTATTCAAATAATGCTTGTTATTGTCACAGTATGGACAAAAGGCCTTTCCCTTCTCTACTCGGGCTGGATCTGACTTAGACGTGGCTGACGACATCAGTGTGGACGGTGACTTCTCAGTCCCAAGGAGAACTGTAGTTGGCCTGCGAAACTGCTTAGGGTCTCTTCTCACCTCTCTGATATGTGCAGAGGAATCCTGTTTTGGTCGACATGTATACTGACTAGTGTCCTCCTGCACTTGAAGCTCGTATTCCAGCCAATCTGCAAAGTCTAGCAGTGTAGGAATAGCAACTTGCAGTGGGTGAGTATATCTCTTAAAACTAGATCTAAGGTCATGTGGCAGTTTACTTTGGAGGCGAGACACATGTGATCCACATTCCAGCTCTACTTTACCTTTGTGGCCCAGCTGTTGCAACATACTGACAAGAGAGCGTACCTGCAGTCCAAACATCCTAAAGGCTTTAAAGGTGCCCTAGAGTGGTTTTTTATATTATTTTATAATGTTTCCTGGGTTGCCCTTATAATGTTAGTATGTTTTTTAGATCAAAAATAGTCATAATTTAGAAATAAAAGGCATTTTTCCCACCCGGATTTTAGCCTCTGATTTGAACGCTCTGTTTGAAGGGGCGTGTCTGCTGTGTGGAACCGGCCTCTGCTGTGATTGGCTGACATGCTTGCATATGAAATAGCTATGTATTACATGTGAAACTCTCTCGAATACTTTTACTACAGCTATTATACGTTTTTACTATTACAGCTATCGAAATTAACGAATCGTGAGATGTTTTTAAAGTATTTAGATCTATTCCCATCACATACAATGTTGCTGTGATGAGCATTGAGCAAGCAGAGGACAATCTGTTGGTCGCGAGAATGAAGATCTTATCATTGCAATGCAGTTTCTGTTCTCTAATGCTTTCCCCAATGCAAACACGATCATGTAAATACAGTAAGAGCTTCGCTGTGCAGTGTAACGTGCATCATTGAATTCATAACGAGTTTGGCAAGTGTCCAGATAAACTCGCGCTGTGGAAAGATTGTTCTTTGATCGCTTTCTGTATATAATTTATTCACAATTTAAATACGTTTTTTTTTCATCCTACTAAAAGAAACGATGTGAAGTTGATATTTTAGTCACTGGCTTGACTTACTGATGCATAAACAGTATTGAACGATTTTGAGAGAAAGGTTACCTGTCTGAACTTGAACAATTACACATCAGAAAGTGTTGCTTGGTAGCTGATCCGAGGCCAGCTCTGTATTGGCCCAAGTTGAGGAAACAGTCGTCGGTGAAATGTTTGGAAATTTCCAGAGAAAATAAAAGTAAGCCATTGTTTCTTCAGAGGCTCGGATGAAGGAACTAAAAAATACTTTTGTGTTCATGTGTACATCCAAACACTGAGCAACTGCTATGCTTCGGGTGCGCAGTTTCGCCTGTCATTGAACATGGGCTGGCATATGCAAATTTGTGGAGGCATACATATTAATGATCCCGACTATTGCGTCACAGTCGGTATTGTGTGGAGAACCGACCGTTTTTCAGGGGTGTTTTTCATAAACGTGAATTAAATGAGAACGCGAAAACAGTCCAGTTTGAGATTCACTCTATGTCATGTCCATGCACTGAACTCTTGTTATTTGACTATACCAAGGTAAATTCAATTTTGAATTATAGGTCACCTTTAACATCGTTGCAGGGCTAATTGATGAGGTTGACCATACATTTTAGTCAGAGCTCTCATAGTGTTCGTGAAGGGAAACCTCGAATTGCTGTAAGAGTCCGCCACTAAGAGGGCCTCCTCCAGTTTCAGATGGTCTGTGAGAATTTGAAACTTAAAGTGCTCTGTAGCATCATCAGGTAGGATGTTCTCCCAATTCTCAACCTTGAAAACTCCCTAGGGTCAGGAGATGTAATGAACGGGATGGTAGGGGCTGGACCTCTGTAGGTTTTCTCATTTGAAGATGAAGGTAAGGGATTCTCTGAACTATATTCTGCATGGGCTGGGCCCCTAAAGTCCTGTGATGGGACCACATATTCAGGCAGCTGAGGTGGAAGAGAATACGGGTTAGCATTGACATACCTGATCTGCGGTGAATCACTATACTGTGTTGTCAAGGGGATTCTCTCATGTGAGGAGGAAAAAATGTTCATGTTTCTTAAGTCCTCATTCAGCTCGGAGCTTTCTCCTAACGCAGCTGGGCATGGCTGTCTTTTAACAGCAGGTGATGGCAACTTGGAGCGTGGGGCTGCTATTGGGCGGTATGACTGTGAGGTCGGCATGTTGACTGCCGAAGAGTAAGAGCGTAGTGATGGCATTGGTGAAGTGACTGACTCAGGTGAAGCTCTACGCTCAAATTTCAGACTTCGAAGCTCATGACAGAGTACAGCATTCTGTTGACGCATCTCTTGTAATGCTGTGATGATCTCGGGAAGCTGGCTGGCCTGTCGTTGCAAAGCTGCGTTCTCCCTCTTAATCTCTTCAAACATGGCTGTAAACTCTGGTAACTGTTGCACTTGCCGTGTCAATGTAGCATTCTCTTCTCTCAGCTTTGCAGCAGTGCTGTCCCGGCGGTCAACCAATCTCCATTCTGAACAATCTGATGCTTGGCTGACTGGTGAAGTGGATCTGGAATGACCGGTAAGACTTAGCGGTTCATCCTCCTGTACAGCTTGGTAGTTAGACGACCGTGCTTGCTGTCGACGAGACCCAGGTCCGCTGAGCTCATAATCCTCAAAGTAAGCTGGAGGGTAAACTCGTCTCCTTGGTCGTGTGACAGGGGTTTCTCTTTCTGGATGAGACATAGCTGTAGCAGTCCACTCATCCGGCTCGAAGGACCATGTAAAAAACTGCTAACCACTCTTTTATATTTTCTGGTTCGGATTAATTGAACAGCTACAGGTTGTCCGGTTAGAACAGTATGTCTCACAACAGGGGGGTTTTCTAGATGCTTTATTGTGCAAAGGTCAGGCATGTGACCATGTATGCGACCATGTATGTGGTTCTGCAACAAACAATATACAGAATATGAATAAACTTAATTACAAATCACAGATCTACAACAGTACTACAATACTGGTATAAATATAATCAACAAGGTTAAAGGGCCTTAAAGAAATAAAGCAATATGATAATATACATATATTTAGAATTCTGTATCAATGATTATTTCCATACTATATGTCTAATTCACGTAGTGCTAACAGCGAAGGCGTCTAACGCCGCCCGATAGACATGCCCGTACTTGTTCCCCGAGACCCAATCGAAGTCCACACAACATACGACTATATCAACACTATACTGATAACAAAACAGGAGGATAACTTGCTATTTAAGTGACAATACAAAGTGCAAACATAACCAATAATATGAACACTCAGATAAAATACTGCGACAGCGCTCTTCAATCTCCCTCCCGTAAATATTATGCAATAAATATGCAAATGTACTTACTATTAGCTGCACGCACACACATAATCTTTAAATCCTTGAACAATAGCACTTAATCGAACTTAACTGTTATTCACTATACACACGTCTATTCATTCTCTATTCAGACGATCTGGCTTATTAACTCTCCCGAAACTTTTCTCGCACAGTCCAACTCACGAACAGAGGCGGGGGGATCGGGAGAGTCCAATTCCAAGGGGTGGCCTTTTTTACAATAACAAATGAATTGCTACTAGTAAAAAATTTCATTTTTGATATCTGATATTTTAATTCTGATATCAATATTATTTCAGATATATGAAATGGCTTTCTTACTAGTAACAATCACATTCATGATATCAGAAATGAACATTGTCACTAGTGAAAATTGAATTATTGATATCAAAAATAAAGATTTTTACTAGTAAGAATTGTATTTCTGATTTGTGAAGTTGAAATTCCAACTAGTAAGAAATAAATTATTGATATCAACAATTGATTTTGAATGGCAGCCTATGGTGACATTTCACTAGTGAACATACAATTACAGATATTAAGAATTATAGTTTTTACTAGTTGCAATTCAATTGTTGATATCAAGATTTATAATTTTAACTAGTGAAAATGTAAATGTTGATATCAAGAATTATCATTGTTACTAGTGAAAATGTAATTCCTGATATCAAAAATTGCCATTGTTACTAGTAGAAATATTATTCCTGATATCAATAATTATAATTTTAACTAGTGAAAATTGAATTGTTGATATCAAGGATTCATATCCTGGAAATGAATAAAAGTTAAAACACCTTGCCATAGTAGAGCAGTCTATTGTGTGACCGAGTAAGCGTACCCAAACACCGCGGCGGACTCAAAGTGTAACTTACCCAAAGCGGACGGTCACGTCGGCGCAAAGCTCAATTTCTATGTCCGGGCGGACTCCGTACTCGGTGTCACACAATAGAATCCGCTTTAAAAAGGCAGCTGGGATCTGCGCCAACTTACCGGGAAGTTCGCTGGTCCGTGATGCTTCAGGTGTCCGGCTCAGCTCTACTTGCATTAACGTTAGCTGTCTGGGGGGAACATACAATTGCCGTTACTGGCGCTAGCTAGCTAAAGTTACCAGTGAACATATAACGTTACGTTAGCTAAGAGACTGTGGGAGTTAGCTGGTTAGCTTCCTTGTCAACAACTAGCTAAGTTAGCGGAGTTATTTTTTCCCCGTTTTTTTTTTATAACTAAGTTAACTTACAGTACTATAGAAATGAAACTTGATATACAGATAACGTTATATCTGATAGATAGACTAACGTTAACGTTACTTTAAATTATATCAAAGTGTCATTTCTATAGTGTTGTCCCCATGAAAAGATATAATAAATTATTTGTAAAAATGTGAGGGGTGTAAATCACTTTAGAGATATAACTTACTGCTAGCTAAGCAGCTAACGTTAGCAGTCGGGACTGCAACCAGTGCAGTTTTTAAAAATTTAATCAACTTACCGTTTTGTGTCTGAAATCGGTTCATTCACCGAAGGCTTCAACTTCCTTGCTAGAACGTCAGTTGATGAAAATACAGCTGAATTCTTTGTCTTGCTCTGTCTAAAAAAATTCAAATTCATCAATACCACTCGGTCAACTCAAAACTGATATAACAACTAGATTTTTGGCGGTTGCATGGATGACGTCAATGCGTTGCTAAGAGGCGGGGCATGGCTGCAGTGTAAATGCAGACTTTCATGCTAATGAATAAAATACTTTAAAATATATTTGGTGTTTTTTTTTTTAACTAAACAGTAACGGCAATCATACAAACGAATATACTTTAAAAATATCTGTCATCAAGATAAATGCAGACTATCATGGTGAGTAATAAAATACTTTTATATATGTACGTCTATAAAATAAATACAGACTAAATTTTAAATGAGGTTTGATCAAATGATTGTTAACATCATGGACACAACAACAACATCCAGAAATCAGAAAACTATATGTATGGCTAAAATTGTTAGCTAATGTTCACTAACAAATGTCAATCAACGCTAATGCAGTTTTAAATGAGGATTCATAAATTGTACGTTAACATCAGGGACACAACAATAACATCAAGAAATCGCGAACTTACCCGTGACTCCATCTGGAAAATAATTTGCGATTTTGTTTTTGAGCCTCTGAACTTGTCGTTGGACACGCCTCGGCATGACACGGGAAGCGCCAGGCTGCAGCAGTCTTGTTGGTAATAGGCAAAACTTGATGACATTGAGTTGTTTGAGCTCAAACACATAATTACAATTAAGATAGGTAATTAAAAAGTACAGTTTACTTAGAATTTATAATTAATGTAAATAAATGACATGTTTAAGTAATACAAACTCAGTTTGTTTGAGTAGAAACTACTGATTGGACTTAAAAACACAATTACAATAAGAAAGGGCATGAAAAAGTTCAGCTTAATCAGAATTAACAAGTAATGTCAATAAATTAGGTACATTTAAGTAATATGAACTCAATCTCTTTGAGTTGAATCAAAATCTGGGTTTACAGTGCAGTAGTTACAAACTTACTCGGCTGCCATCTTGGCGCGTCTCCCGAGACTTCTTCTTTATGTGTACCAATGTGACATAGTGACGCAACGACATGCTCAAATCTCCCGCGGAAATCCACCAGTACCACTGGAATTAAAAACATTATTACAAGCTACAGTTTTTAATCGAGCTAAGGCAAGCAGATAGTTTTGAACACTGGCTGGTTATGTCGGCCTACTTGCTCAAATATTTATTTTGGATCATTTTTAACCCAAAAAAGTTACGGACTGGAGCTTTAATTAACCCATGTAGCCTAGTTTATATTACCCAATACTTTCTTAGGTTAGTACACTATAAGTACACGTAAGTGTACGTACCAAAATAAACTGCAACATTCAATTTAGTAGGCCTAAGTAACTTTTTTATGAAGAAGATATATTTGTCTATACAAGTCCATTTTCATACAACCAAAAATAAAATTTACTTCAAATACAGTCTGCAAATAAATAAAACAAAAATTTACTTCTAAATTAGTGTAATAAATTAGCAATAAATAATTTGTCAGTCATATTACACATAGATTACAGTACATTTGGATGCAATTGTTGTTTATTTCACATTCCGTGTTTTCAGAGCTGATTTTATTTTAGTTTTATTCATGAAAACACACTTCATATTAGATACTGTGCACTCAACAACAGTGAATTCAGGTATCTGAAAGCTATGTATACAGAGTCTTCAGAAGCACTACTAAACCAATAATTTAATAATCTTAGAATAGTCAAATATTAGGCTGATAACTAATAAAATTCTCTATATTTACCCCCAAATTTAAATATCTGGGGGGTGTCATTATTTTTGCCCCAAACCCTATTTGATTTCTGACCCTACATCACACTTAATATTATTTATTTTCTGGACTTTCAATTTAGCAGATACCGGAATGTTTTGTGTTAGCTGCAGTAGGCTCACATAGGGAGAGCGGGGCACAACCTAACACATTTTGGTTTTGGCTCAATTATTAAAAAAAATTATTAAGTTAGATTCAACGTTTTTTTTTACACAAGCAACATACACATCTCTGCTACAAATGAACACTTACATTTTTTTCCTAGGACCTACCATTTTCGTCCTGTTGCACTGAAAGTGACAGAAGTGCAAATGTTACAACTTACCCCTAAGCGGGGTTAATTGTAACAGACAGAGAGGTTAGTTGTAACACTTGTGTGTAACACACATAATTCAGTACTATTTTATTTGTATAGTTTGATATTGTTTGTGCATCTGTATAGATAGATATCCATACATCCATCCCTCATCCAATCATCCTTCTATTATGGATCAATATCATGGATAGAGACATAAAGGGCTGCACAGTTTTGAAATAAATAAATTAATAAAATGATCAAATATTGTAATTGCAATTGAATTAGATTTGTGTGTGGCAGCTGCATGTAACATTATTATTATTAATAATAATAACAGTAATAATAATACAAATGAGCTTAAAATAAAAATTGAAAGGGTTTATTGCATTAAAAACAGGCCATATTTTTAATAAATAAACAAGTGATCAATGCATAGTAAACTGAATTTTAAACATTTTAAATTCCAACATTGTTTGTGAAAGTCCAACAAAGTTAAATATATAAATAAATACTCAAACCTGAAAAGTTGTGTGGCTCCCTGTTTTCATTTGATTATCATTGTACACTTGGCGGCTTGTTTGTAACACTGTGCTACAACTAACCCTGCTGTGTAAAACATATTTTAAGCCTAGCTAACAGTTGCTAGGAGTTGCTAACATGTTTTAAAATGGTGCTATGTTTTAGCAAACAAGACAGTGATTAAGGCAATATAAAGTTAGATTTGGAAACGTACACACCCAACTCAGAAACCGAAAAAAACCTAAGATGAAAAAATGTACTTGCATGGTGTCAAAACACTCTTTGTCCAGTATCTTCACGAAATATTATCAAAACTTTCCACAAATTCGCCGGAGACCGTCTTCTGGCAGCGAGAGAAAAAGAGCGGAAACACTTGATCCTGACTAACTATGTAAAAGGTCCGTGTTACATTTAACCCCGCGTTAGGTTGTGCCCCGCTCTCCCCTACACATCTCATGATAAAACCTGCAGAAACAGGATGATGAGGGAAAGCACAGCATTGCGCAGCGCTTTTGCAAGCGTTGTCTTCTCAATTATATTGCATGTCGTTCTGAATCGAGCTTTCCACCGTCAGAAACCATCCCAATATCTGATCTCGTGCATGCATCGACTCAGCCACTCAGCAATTGCGCATGCGCGTCGGTGGGCTCAAGAGAAGGCTCATGTTGTCTCTCCGCAGGAATGACGAGTCTCGCTCCACTCTCATCGAAAGGCACGCGCGGAAAAGGAGACTGAACATATCATATGGTGAAAATAAAGAGGATACGACCAATCACTTCCGAACAAACACCGGAGGATTTCGCCAAACTGGACATTGTGGAGACAAAAGAAGATTTTTAAAGGACCCCTCCTCTTCCACTTCAAACCTGACGTCTCCTGTGCAAGTATAGCTTCACATCCAGTGGCAAAACATTTTCTAGATGTGATGTCTGTCGTGATTGTCAACAAACGGCTTCTGGTCGTGGGCATCTGGACATGCTTTGAAGAAAACGATGTCAGATCGAAAAACCGCTTAAAATGTGACCGTTTCTGTGTAGCCTCGATCCCTCCACTTTGTCGGATTTGAGGAGTCTACAGGGATTCAGGGCAGTGTATGTGTTTCGTTTTGGAAAGAGGAGGGAAAGCGCGCGCCTTGGAGCTGTCCGTTCAGAACCACACACACACACACACACACACACACACACGCATTAATCTGCCACCAGCGGTGCACCACAAGCCATCAGCCTCGCACCTCATGGACCTGATGGTGTGGAGCGCAGATTTATGACATCCTCTGCATGAATTTGGTTTGTTTAACATCTTTATTTTCTAATTTTCTCTTGGCATCTGTAGACAATCTCTTATTCACCTGACTAGAACATTAAACGCTCATGCACCGATTTACTGCAGATGAGTTGCCTTTGCGTACCGGTTTTTCTGCGTTTATTCATCCCAGTCTCCTTTTTCAGTTGCCTATCAATTGCGCACATGTATCCTCCGGGTCTTTCAGCGTTTTAATTCCTGGCCCGGGCTCGAGATATGCCTAAAGGACGAGATGGGCCAGGGCGACGAGAAAGACCGTGTTGTGATTAACGTGGGAGGCATTCGACACCAGACCTACCGCAGCACCCTGCGCACTCTCCCCGGCACTCGTTTAGCGTGGCTCGCCGAGCCTGATGCCCACAGTCACTTTGACTATGACGCCCAGATCGACGAGTTTTTCTTTGACCGCCACCCCGGAGTTTTTGCACACATTCTCAATTATTATAGGACTGGAAAGTTGCATTGCCCTGCTGATGTCTGTGGCCCTCTTTATGAGGAAGAGTTGGCCTTCTGGGGCATCGATGAGACAGATGTGGAGCCTTGCTGCTGGATGACGTACCGGCAGCACCGGGAGGCGGAAGAAGCGCTGGACAGTTTCGGTGGAGGGCCACCTGAAATGGGGAACGATGATATGGACACAGAAGTTTTGGGTGATCCAGGGGATGGAGACGATGAACTTGAGATGACTAAACGCCTTTCCCTCGGCGACTCGCCTGATGCCAAAGGTGCAGGGTTTTGGCAACGTTGGCAGCGTCGTGTTTGGGCGCTCTTTGAAGATCCGTATTCTTCGAAATATGCAAGGGTGAGTTATGAGCACAAGTGGCAGCTCTGTCTTTAGCCCTGTGTTCACTATTCGTAACACATCCAAGCACATGTTGCACTGGAAAAGAATAGCCTGTCTATATTAAAGTGTTCTTGACTTGATGTTATGAGTTAGGCCTAATAAAAAAAATAAAAAAAAAATATATATATATATATATATATATATATATATATATATATATATATATATATATATATATAAAAATAGCCCACAGTTAATAAAAAAATACACTGAACAACTGTCTGGAGACTGTAATAAAAGGTGAAGAACAGAAGGATATTTTTGAATTAATAGTTTAACGTAATCTTTTGTTATATCTTTAAACCAAGCAGTGAAGGAAATATAGAAATATTTATTAATAGTTGAAACCCTTTTTCCTCCAAATCCAAGTCATTGGGCTGAGTGATTAACCGACATGGAGGTAGCCATTTTGTCACGTGACAAAAAAAAAAACATAAAATATACAAGCCTTGTTTATATGTGTGACTAAAGTTTTTTTCACCAGGTCAAATTAAGTGACCCTATAAGAAAATATACTCCATGACTCAAAAAAGAATCTTAAATCATAAATATAAATATATATTTATATATATATATATATATATATATATATATATATATATATATATATATATTTAATCTTGAAAAGTATGAAAAAAATATAAAAATAGTTGCACGTCCATGTAGGCTATTCAAGGTGCAAAGAAAGTATAGTAGCCTATACATTTTACTTGATGTTACAGCACTTGTCATGCATTCAGAATGTTTATAGGAAATGTTATAGGCTAATACAGACTATACATTTAACAAAAAAACAAAACAATTTATGAAACATGTTTAAAAAGATAATAACCTGGCACATGTTTAGATTTTTAATGGATTTTTCCTTGTTATAATTGACATTATTTGAACCATGAAAAGCTTTTGTATGTCACTTCTGCTAAAAGGCTGAAAGCTGATCACAATGCTCAGTAGCTATTGAAACAAACGAGAGGCAACTGATTGTCTATACCCTATATCTGACAGTGTTTTCGATTGAATTATATTCCTTGGTTTTCCTTTAGCGTTATTAGTGATAGGCCTTTATATACCCAAAGCGAATTCAGTCACCCTGGGGAAAACATGTGCAGTCATTCCAGGCGTCTTGCATGTAGCCATTGATCGACAGCTCCTCTGACTGCAATACTGCTGTGCCACGCGCCGTGAGATGCCTTCCCCGCCGCGGGCGTGCTCGTGCACAAATTAATCACTCCGGAAGGACATTAGAGAGAATACATCACGAAGCAAAGGCTTTTCTTTATTTATGTGCCCATGCTGCTTTGAGATAAGACACACAAGGCCGATAACATCATTACGATCAGGAGGTCTGAGTGACAGCACTTGAGATGCTAGCTAGATGATTTAGTGTTACGTGTTGAGCTTTAGTTTGGTCCTGTCAGACTTTTATAGTGGGCATTAGCTGTTGTAATGTGTACTGTATTTGCTGTAGGCTGTAGCTCAAACAGCAGGGCTCTAGCAAAACCACGGTCATGGTTTCAATTGCAGGGAATGCAAAAACTGATCAAATATATAGCCTACCTACTTTCAATGCAAAGTTGATTTTTATAAATGTGTCAGCCAAATGTGGTCAGTCAGTAGACTTTTATGCATTCTGTACATGGCAATTAATGGCCAGTCTGGTTTGGACAATTATCGGATTGGCCTGTTTGTTTTATATCTGATGTTTAGTAGGAGTAAAATGGACCAGGACTACTGCCAAGATCTGGGTATTGCACCCTATTGGCTACGGAACGCTGATAAACGAGTCAAGGAATGTCGATGTACAGTTAGAAGTAGAGTAGATTTATGCCAGGAATCAGTCAATCAGATGAAATTATTCTGTGATTAGACAACATTGAACTTCTCAAAGCAAGAGGCAAGGGTGCTTGAAGAGTGCTATTACTAACAATTACTAACTATTCTTTTGCAACAAGAAATGTATGACCATACAGTACCTCTTGTTTGTTAATTATTTGCATTTTAATTGTAAATAATAATTCACAAAACGTTAATTTATTTGATGATATTTAAAGATTACAGGTTTCTATCTTCACAATTTTTAAAAAATGCAGCAAATGTATGTTTTGTTAGTTAATTTGGATGACGAAAACACTCACCAAAATATTTTTAATAATGTGGCATATAATAATATTGTTTTGAATATGAGTAATTTTAATATTGTTAATGTCGTTTCCTGTAATTATTTGTATGTTTTTTTTATCATTAATGTTTGTGAAGTGCTCTAAATCACATCTGAGCAAGTAGCATGTGAATCAGCTATTCAGCACATCTGAATTAATAATAAAAAATGAGTCATACATCTGAATGAACTGCAGGCTTTACTCAACACACAATGGACATGCCTCAGACATTCTTTATGTTTATTGTTCCTGCACGTGTGTGGGAGCATGATATTGAGAGCAAACGAGTGAAAGAGAGACAGAGTTGTTGTTATCCCGTTGTCATCTGGCAGATGTTTGCGCTGGTTCCCAAAGGCACCTGATATTTTTATGTCCTTGGCAGGCAAGATGCTGCATTTTACAGTGTATGTCTTGGGAATAAGTTGTCATGGCAACGGTTTCAGAGCTCTGATGAAACCGATGAAAGCTGGTCTTCCTCGTGAGATTTCAGGAAAACGCGGCAAATTTCTCTGGAGGCTTTTTGATGATGATTTGTCTATGTACATTTTTGCCCCATGCGTCTGTGTTGTATTTCATATGAATCCATCATGTAGTATGTAGTTTTGTTTATCCAGTGACAAAATATAAGCTAATATATGAATAAAACACTGGAATGAAATAAAAATCTTCAAGCACATTAGAGAAAGTGAGAACTGTTATTAGTTCCTAAAGGTTTAGTTTGTAGTAGTTTGGAGGCTAATAATGATTAACAAATAAACACAAACCTTTACCAGACCACAACTTATACCACGTATTATTCATACAACAGATGAATTATACAAATAACAAAGGCAGTTTGCTTAAAATACAGCCCATACCCAGACGTCTTCCCAGTTTTGCTGTGCGATATTCCCATTATGTCCCATTCTCCCATGAGGCCATCTAGGCCATTACATGCTCCACTGGACCTTGCCTTGTACAACAACAGGAAAAGTGTTGGTAATTAATGCACTGGTCGATATGTGAATGCACCTGCTGGCTGATTCCTGGATGAGGGAATTGGCATGTCTCCCAGACTTCCTTCTTCCTTCCAGGCTCTCCCAATGGAAGCCCCACCAATGTGGGACAGAGAATGGATGCTGCTAGGGATTTACAGTATAGTTATCTTTTCACACTCGTCTTGTGAGAAACAAAGCAATTCTCACTTTCCACCACATCTGCCTGTGGTTAGCAACAACTTTAACAAAGATAAAAATAAGGGAGCATGAGCTTTTTTTAACATGAGCAATAATGAAATATTTATTTAGCAGATACATTTTTTCCAAAGTAACTTCCGTTAAAAGGTAAAATAAGCAATTAATTATTAACAGTGCTGCAATTTTAAAAAGTGATTTGATGAGGAAAAAGCTAGTTAAGTGCATTGCAGGTCTATTAACATTTAATAAAAGATTCAGGCCATCAGGGTTGTAAAACAGATCCAGTTAAAAGCTTATAGTGGGAAGTGAAAGTATCAGTGACACTAACACATGTTTAGGATACACAGTAAGATTTTATTTCTGATTGTACGGAATAATATATATATATATATATATATATATATATAAATAAATAACTATACAAATGGAAATAACTGGAATCTGATACTGTGTCATGTGCATATGGGAAATAAAGTTGCTATAAAACAGAAATAGTGACAGATGTTTTCTTCTGTATTGTGGCGTACATCCAAGTGTAACGGATTATTGGAAAAAAATGGGGCGAGGACTTGGTTCTATCCATTGGTTGTTGATTGGACTTTACGCTGTAGGTGTTACTCAAAAAGGAATAGAAAAGGAAGTTTGCAGTCAATTCTGGAGGGGAACTGGTTTGTGGACTAAAGTGGACTAAATGATTGGGGAAGTCCTGCATATGTCACCAGAGAAAAGTCTGTCAGTTTTATTTTTGTCGCTATGTACAGACAATCTTACATTTAAAGAAGCATGAAGACAACTCCAAGTGTCTTTTTCAGTCCTCTGTTTTGTCCTGGCTGTTATGAGTTTGTTGTCACTGTAAGATCACATGATCTCCCATCTCAGACTCTTGTTTCTTTACCTGTAGAGAGGGAGGATTCACACATTATCACCTTTACCTCAACACCCCGACTCCCTCCAGCCTCGGCCCGCTCACCCACTGTTCAGATACTGTCATAAACACAGAGCAGAAAGCACTTTCCTCTCCACACTAAATCACAACAAGACTGTCCTGTCTGCCCCTTGGCAAATCTCGAAACAGCCTAATTACGAACAAAACAAGTTCTTTGATGCTTTGCTTTTTCTAATAGTGTCATTTGAATGTATAGTGACAGGCTTTAATGGGTATCAGTTGTTAAAGGAGAAATGTTTAAAAGGATACTATATGTGTATGCATATTTATAAAAAAATAGTGTATAAGGTGATGGAGTTTGGACATAGTGTTGGGGCAAACTTTAGTTTTAAACTTGAGTAGCATGAAAGTGACATTAGAAGGGGGGTTAAGAATCATTTGGGAGAGTAAACCCAACACAGAACTGACAGCTGACCAGATAAAATCTTCTGTTATCATGACTTTCAATAATTATAATATTTATCAAAGAGACAGGGCTCTTATGTTCTTGCATGGGCCACAGATGAAAATTTAAGAGGGCCAAACACTTTCAGGAGTCATTTTTTCTTTTCTTTTTTTACAAAAATATAAAAAATTAAAAAACTGCCCATATATGTTTGAGAATATTAATCCACAAGTAAACATTTCCATCTTAAAAGGTTAAACTCATGAAATCAAGTGACAATAGTTTTTTTCTTTACGTAATCATAATAATGTGCACAATCATGCACTGTACTGTTTGGACACACATTACAAGTCAGGTATACCATCTGTTATAATAAACTGGGTGTTTTTGTTCAGGCCAGGTTACACACTCCAGCTGTGTGTGTTTTGCTGTGTGTTTGCAGACTGTGGGTACCTGGGCTCCAGAAGATTGTGTTATTTGTTGTTCTTTTATGCTGAGCCATTAAGCATGGCTGTGATTTAAATGGAAAGAGTCTTGACTGGTGCCTGGTCCAGCTTTTAAACTGAACATGCAAGCTAAAATTGAATATCTCTGCTAACAGTATATCTTTCAGGACAAAAAACTCCTTAAAATGCAATGCTGGGATCGCCTCTGATCGTAATGTTTACTGACATTGTTAGTTCTGCCCACCTTATTTTTAACATAAGAATGAGCGTGGCCATTTTTAACTTGAATGTGCAAGGCTTTTGGTGTCAGCCACTTCCAGTTATTTTAACTGTACAAAACAGTCTGTTATGCTGGATGATGTTGCAAACTGATATTTGTTATCAGGTTATTTTAGAGTAAATACACTGCATGCGCATTTAGTTTTACAGAACTTAGATATTCTTATTTACCTATTTTGAATAATGAATCGGACGTCTTGCACATTCACAGGAAATAGCTTACTTCTGCTTTGAAAAATAAGGTGGGTAAGTGCTGGATTATTTCGAGACAGTAAGAAATTGGGAACATATGGTAGAGCATTTTGGCACATACACATAAGTGGATTTATGTAATATGTATTTTTTTTTATGTAATATAAGACATTATTATATGTAAAATAAAAATTGAAACAGGACTGAAAGAGGTTTCCCAATCCCTGAATTCATTTTTATTTAATAGAACATTTTTCTCTCTGCCTTGTGGCCACAGGCACATTTATTTCTTTTTCCTTAGAATTTATTCCCTTCTCTGTCTCCCTTAGTGAATCATTTGTTTACATGCTCATTTTCATTATGGTACAGTTCAAGTTTTTCTCTTGGAGACAGTATTCAAAGACATCGGACATTAGCACCAGCAGCCATGGAATGATTAGGGGTCAAGGCTAGTGATAAGACAGACCTACCTTTTGTGAGATGTCTAACCCTTCTCTCATCCGAACCTTGGAGTGAGACTTGCTCAGATTCTAGCTATATAAATGCAGAACAGAAGTCAGCCCCAGAGGAAGCCTACAGTGATTAACGTTAATTAGACTGCAGTAGCAGAGCAGAGCCCAGACCCCCTTAATTACCGGAGAGAGTGGAGAACCTTGACACAGCATGCATGGAAACCTCCGGCTCGTTCCACTGAAAATGATCTGCTGAGAAAGGGAGAGTAAGGTACTCCTTATCTGTAACCAAAAGGCACATTACACACACACACACACACACACACACACACACACAGCAGAGCATATACTGTAATACGCAAACCCTGCTGTCCCATTCCCCCTAATTTTTAGGACACCCTTTATTTCTGACTACGGTACCCCGCCCCATCGCTCCCAGTTCTGTCTATGAGCAGTAAGTAGAGCAGGACACCCTTTTAAAAAGCTGCAGGGCAGTGGCTCTAGAGACCCAGCAACTGTGAATAGCCTTGATACCATGGGCCATGAGAATTTGGTGATAGATGCTCAAACTGGGGCACCCAAATGCGAAGAGTCCTGTTTTTTTGGTGGATTTTGCTCAAGGCAGGTGGAAATGCGTGGAAAATGGTTAGTTCACCCAAAAATGAAAATTCTGTCATTAATTACTCACCCTCATGTCATTCCAAACCCGTAAGACCTTCATTCATCTTCAGAACACAAATTAAGATATGTTTGATGAAATCTGATGGCTCAGGGAGGGCTCCTTTGACAGATATTTAATTAACACTTTGAAGGCCCAAAAAGGTAGGAAAGACAATGTTAAAATAGTCCATGCGACTACAGTGGTTCAACCTTAATTTTATGAAGCGACGAGAATACTTTTTGTGCGCCAAAAAAAACAAAACATCGACTTTATTCAGTCATGTCTTCTCTTCCGTATCAGTCTCCACCGCGCGTTCATGAGAGCACCACGACACATGTGGGTGTTGATGACACAGGAGCTGGCATTCTGACATATGACCTACAAGCAGAGGAAGACTTACTCGAGGTCACACATGCGTCGTGTTACGAACTACTCTGAGAAGAGGGTTGAGATCCAAATGCAGCTTTATTTGAGGGCAATCCAGAGGCGTAATCCAATGTACAGGCAAGGGTCATACACAGACAGGCAGTCCAAAACAGATAAACAAAGAAACAAACAAAACAGGCAGGGACCAGAGGCAAGAGAGTAATCCAGGGAACAGGGCAAGATATCCAAAACCAAGAGACAAGAAAACCATAAGAATGCTCCGAAATGCAGTGTAACACACTTAAACAAGACTTCACGGTGTGTGAATGAATGAACATGGTATATATAGACAGACTAACAGGATGATGAGACACAGGTGAATGCAATCAGTGAATGAGGTACAGGTGAATGTGATCAGTGATAAGTGATGGTGAGCCCAGGCTGTGAGTTATGGGAAATGTAGTTTGTAGGTGATAATAGTCTTATCTGGAGTGCCATCTGGTGGCTCTCAAGGGCACTCCAGCTGGTGACCGTTACAGTGGTACTCTCGTGAACGCGCGTTGTTTGGTTGTTATAAAAAGATGTCAAATCATCAAACTGAGCTGTCATCAAATATTTGATGAACTTTATTTTTAAAATTTCTTTTGTTTATCGAATCTCCAGTTCCACCACATCCCAAAGATGCTCTATTGGATTGAGATCTGGTGACCGTGGAGGCCATTTGAGTGTAGTGAACTCATAAGCGACCTTGATCTTGGTGACAAGGCATGTTATCCTGCTGGAAGTAGCTATCAGAAGATGGGTATGGTCACTGTGGTCATAAAGGGATAGACATGATCAGCAACAATACTGTGGTGTTTAAACAATGCCCAATTGGTACTAATGGGCCCAAGGTGTCCCAAAAAATACCCCCCACACCATAACACTACCAGCCTAAACTGTTGATACACAGCAGGATGGATCCATGCTTTCATACTATTTACCCCAAATTCTGACCCTACCATCTGAATGTTGCAACAGAAATCGAGACCAGACAGCGTTTTTCCAATCTTCTATTGTCCAATTTTGGTGAGCCAGTGTGAATTGTAGCCTCAGTATCCTGTTCTGAGCTGATAGGAGTGGCACCCAGTGTGATCTTCTGCTGCTGTAGTCCATCTGCTTCAAGGTTCGATGGGTTGTGTGTTCAGAGATACTCTTCTGCAGACCTCGGTTGTAACGAGTGGTTATTTGACTTACTGTCGCCTTTCAATCAGCGTGAACCAGTCTGGCCGTTCTCCTCTGACATATAGCATTAGGCATTTTTGCCCACAAAACTGCAGCTCACTAAATATTTTCTATTTTTTTGTACCATTATCTGTAAACCCTAGAGATGGAGGTGTGTGAAAATACCAGTAGATCAGCACCAACAACCATGTAACGTACAAAGTCACTTAAATCACCTTTCTTTCCCATTCTGATGCTCAGTTTGAACTTCAGCATTTTAACCATGTCTACATGCCTAAATGCATTGAGTTGCTACCATGTGATTGGCTGATTAGATATTTGCATTAACAAGCAGTTGAACAGGTGTACCTAATAAAGTGTCCGGCGAGTGTGTATATAATATATATAATAAGTAAGATATTTTCAATATAGAAATTATATTATTATCTTTTGTTTCCAACAGAAGTTCTACAGGTTTGGAATGACGAATTCTATCCCCTTAAAGTATCTCGTAGAAATAATTTTTACTGACAAAAGGTTCACTCAAACAAGCAAATATGCTTATTAAGGTTACTTGAACTTTGCATAAAATCTGCACTTTAAATATTCAATTCTCAAATAAGAAAAAAGTTTTAAAACAGTATGTCTATAGCAGTGTTCATTTAGAATTTAGCCATTTAATTTATGGTAGATTTAAAATCCTGTTTTATCCTGAAGGGAGATCCCAGAATAGAACAACATATTAATCGGTGCTTAAAACAAAGCACACAGTGAGAGCTTGGGGTATAAAGTAGCCTACTGCAGGAGGGGCTGGAGAATCAGTTTCACTGCAAGAGACGTGGCAGCTTCTCTGTGAAAACAGGAAGATAGCTGATATACTTTTTTTTGTTTAATGCACTCTAATTAGTCAGACCACTGTTTGTTGTTCGGAGAGAGTTTCTACCTTTGTTTCTGTGACTACAGTAAACAATGAGTTAACATGATTCTTAACCCAACCTGTCCAGCAGGGGTAATTCCTCTGTTTGAATAATCAATATCACAGGTAAACATTTGTGCTGACAATGCCATTCAACAGTCCATGAACTTGTCATTCAGAATCTACCACCTGTCAGCCTCACAGAAATGAATGCTCTAATGGCTATTGAGGGGTGGCTATTATATCAGAAAGGCATTTGTGTAAACAAGAGAAGATAACTGATACCTTTTGTTTTAATGGACTTCATGCTTCCTTTGCAGATTAGTCAAACCACTGGCGACCACAATGTTGTGTGCTTTATTGAGGCAGAGCCAGCCGTCTGTTTTCCACAGTCAATAAGTAAGGTTATATTTTCAACCAAAATAGTACAGCAACAGCGTTTTATCCGAATACAGAGAAGAGCGATGCAGACAAAGCCATTGAACATGGACATTAATAGAGAATGTGAAGCTGATGTCATGCCGTGTTGAATTCTGGGTAACTATCTATAGACGCCAGGAGGATCGTTCTACATTTCTGCCAGGTAGTTTTTCTGATTGTGAAAAATGACGCTATTATAGGTCATTCATGCTGCATCATGAATTGCAATAGTAACTCACATAATCGTCCAGGGAGAAAATTGGACAATGTAAAATGCAACTCATTCAAATGAACTTGCATGGTACTCGAAAGAGCATGGCCCAAAATTAATCTTTTAGTGTTTTCATGTAGTGTTAGTGTACGATTCTCCTAGAAAGAAAATGTCTTTACCTGCACAGACTTTTTCACATTCACAAGATGCACTTGCATACATTGAACTCCATGAAGACCTTCTATCCATTCTTCTTAAGTGTCTCATTATTATTTGAAAAACCGCTCCAAACAATTCAGTGCGTAAATTGGCTGCCTCATTGATTCAGGCTGAATCATAAACCAATTCAGACCATTTCGACCTGTTCACGTAAAGAACTGATTCTAAAGTGATTCTTTCAAGAATCCGGCATCACTCTGATTGTAAACAGACGACAGAAAAATAGGAGAGACGTGCCATGCTTTAATGTTGTTCGGGAAAATATTTATCTTGTTGTAATCTCCCGTTGTGTACACTTGTGGACTGAATGTAAGAGGTCAGGCAGGGGTCCTTGTTCCTGATAAGAAACGAACGTTAAATGAAGGGAATCATTATAAATATATGTGATACTGTTTGCTAGGGGTGGGAATCTTTTAGAAACTCACGATTCAAATAAAATCCTGGGCTCCGAGGACAGACGCCGACAGATGCCACTCCTATCTCCTATTTGAGGGAAATGCCATTTGTAGTGGTGTCCAAAACCCTAGTGGACATTATCGAGTGCACTTATTCAATCCCATAATGCACTGCAATAACAAGTGTACAACTGATGTACACTCTATAGACCAATTTCCAGCCGACGTCACAGTTGCGTCACGGCGCTAGCTGGTGGCAGAACAAAGGGAAAACTGGAGGCGGCAAATACAAACCAGCACAGATTCGGCTACAAAATAAGGATCTTAAATTCTTCTTATTATTATTAAATGTCATCTTGTTGTGTTGTTGGGTGCAAGAATCAATGAAATATTAATATGCTGTATCTGCAATTTTTTATTTCTAGAAAATATTCACCTCATTAAAATTGCACCGTAATGTCACTCTTTACATTGTCGTCTTCTTGGCGCTGGCTAGGCAGAACTGCGGATCGTACCACACAACTTGTACATGACCATTCAGCACATAGTTATAGGCATCTGAAGATTTTTATGCCCTCCGTTTCTCTATCAGGTAGGTGTAGAAGTCAGGCCACTCAACCATAGTGTTAACGTTAATCCTGTCAGATCGTCCAGCGTGTACAGTACGGGTCGGCCAATCTGGTTCTTTCCGTTAAAATGAACTTTTGCAAATAACAATCGGGGTCCTGGACAGTGAGTGGCCTTGCACATTAAAGGGTTAGTTCACCCAAAAATGAAAATTAAGTCATTAATTACTCACCCCCATGCTGTACCAACCCCGTAAGACCTTCGTTCGTCTTCGGAACACAAATGAAGATATTTTTGATTAAATGTGACAGCTGGATCACTCCTCCATAGGCTGCCTAAGGGAATGAAACCTGACGGTCCAGAAAGTCAATGAAGAAAATGTTTAAATATTCCATGTGACAACAGTGGCTCAACTATAAGTTTATCAAGCGACGAGAATACTTTTTGTGCGAAAAAACAAACAAAAGGAATAGTCGAATAAAGTCATTATTTTTGTTTGTTTTTTCGCACAAAAAGTATTCTCGTCGCTTGATAAACTTATAGTTGAGCCACTGTTGCGACATGGAATATTTAAACATTTTCTTTAATGACTCTCTGGGCCGTCAGGATTCATTCCCTTAGGGAGCCTATGTAGCAGTCATGCACCTCTCAGATTTAATCATAAATATCTTCATTTGTGTTCCGAAGACGAACGAAGGTCTTACGGGGTTGGTACAGCATGGGGGTGAGTAATTAATGACTTAATTTTCATTTTTGGGTGAACTAACCCTTTAAGATAAAATCGGATTTTTCTTTGTTAAAAACAAGCTAACAAAACTTGCAGACTTTACGTTAGTGAAGCGGCCAGAGGGATCGTTCTGCCACCACCTAAGCTCCGCCCACATAAAAACGTCACCATGTTTACCAACTGAAAATTGGTCTATAGCTTGAGAGAATACCCATAATGCATTGTGAGGGTAACGGCAAATTAATTCCCACATCTCGCCAGCAGATGACGTCCGAGGCTGAATACGGCCTTCGGAGGCTGCATCCTCCGAAGGCCATTTTTGAAGGCCGATTGCGTCACAGTGGCGCGACGAAGGCTGTCCCAATTCGAAGGATCCTTCGAGTGCGGCCTACCGTCAGTGTTGCCAAGTCCGAGGTTTTCCCGTGGAATTGAGCTACTTTTAAGTTGTTGGCACGGGTAAACATTTTTTCCGCGGGTTGATTTCCACCCCGTAAGTACAATTTCGGCACTCCAACACCTCCAAAACATCCCTTAACCGCACAAATCTAGTGGAGAATCGGCCGCCCTATGGAGAAAAGCCGATGGGCTTTTTGGGCTACATTTGTTGCACAGACCTGTGGCAACCCTGCCAACCGTCCTTCTTTCCCGGGCCGCTAAGGATAGATCAAGGAATCAGCACCAGCCAAGAGAAACGAGACCGAGAGGAGGGGCTGATCGAGCTAATCAGGGAGGACATGAAGTTTGGCTGCTAAAAAGTTACACTTGGTATTAATATGCGATCACCGTGATCAAGCAGATCGGATCATTAGCCAATCAGGACATGGTGCGTTTACATTTGTTCACATTAAGTAGCCTCTGTATCTGGATAGCCAATCGGATTTCTGTTTCCTGCATAATATTTAAATTAGGTCTGTGGCACGATACCAGATTAAGAGTAAAGATGATACAAATTAAACAATGTCCCAATTGCTTTCACTCACTCACTTTACTTTCCTATGCAATCTCCAGTAATTAGATCAAATTAAGTTTTTTGAACGAAGGAATACTTCCAGAGTTGATCATACAAAAATAACTGGGTTGATCATGTTAAACAAGTCAGATCATCGATCATCTGGGTTTAAGGTTATAGCGTGCAATGACTATATTGACAGAAATGGGAGATTGATAAACATGCTGAAACAATAAAAACATTTAAAACATTTTAAAAATCAGATTCCGATTATTCCTCTGGCAAAGGAGCGTGCAGCTCTTCAATAAGATCTCATGACTGACGATTAGCCTCGATCGCCTCGTTCAGATAATGTTGCACAATTAAAATGGAAAATGACACAAATAGTAGGCCTATCATGTAGCCTAAGTCTAAATAAACTGTTTTAAAGATTTACGTTTATTGTAAGGTTCAAATAAGTTAAATTTCTTGTTTAAACTACGTCTGGCCATTATTTTCTGACAGCCACATGGGGAGACTGGGCGGGGATTTATATTACGTCCACCTGTGAATGCAGACACGATGGCTGGATTGCATTTACATTACACTGAGATCCTTTCACAATGCGTCCTTGACTACCTCCGAACCTGGACATGCTGATCGGATAACATTCAACAGATGTGTGTTTACACCTGTCTTTTCAATGTGTATGTGGACAACATCCGGATACAGGACGCATGTTAATGCCAAGTGTAAACGCAGCCAGAGAGACAGAGAAGAGGAGATCACAGGAGAGCAGGGAGAAAATGAACAGATTGTTCCCTTTTAGTCGCTCACGTTTGACGTAACATCGATGTGACGACGTAATTGGGATCGCCTTGAGAGTCCAATTTACTTCGAGAGTATTAAAACGAGCCAATGCATATTGGCATGCGATAATTGCATCAGCTGCTCTGCTTGCAGCGCGAGCATATAACGGGCAGCAGGTGCGTAGCATATTGTCTTTCGCTTCGGAGCCGAGCGGTTCTACTGTTCCTGCTCTACAATCTTCTGAAAGTGTTCAACTTCAAAAGAAGAAAACGAGTCTGCTCTTCAGGGGAACGCCTCTTCAAAGCTGGTGTTGGTGTTACAGCGCAGACAGCGCTGGCTGCGATCTCACAGAGAGCCGGCAAAACAGCTGTTTTCACAGCTCAGAATGTTGCGCTTTCAATGAGAATGTGAGTGTTCACATCAGGCTTGCACTATTGTCCTGTTTGTGTACTATCGTCCTGGTCATCCCTGGGTGCTTCAGCACCAGAGAGATTTTGTCCTGAAAGAGCATACATGGTTTGACACTGCGTCTTTTTCAAGATGTCATTCCAACCGTGTGTTTCTGTATGCGGTCGTTTCCTATCCTCATGTGATGGCCACGAATCACGATCACTGTTTTACATGCCTGGGCTTAAGTGTGCTGAAACTGTGCTCGTGGGTGGTTTATGTTCTCTCTGAGAGCATGACCACATCGGCATGTTGTTCGTCTTGCCTTTTTATTAAGGTTTAATATAAGTGATCAGCGTGCCGTGTGCCGCCGAGCTGCCGGCTGACAGCGCGGGTTGTCACGGCAACCCAGCGCGCGTCGTTCGGTGCTCTAGATGCGCGGACGCGATTCAAGTGCCTCAAACGAGGTGGAGTCCCTATGCCCCGATCTAGTTCTTTTTCTGCTGCTCCAGAAAAGGGCTACTTCTGTGTATAGCCACTCTCTGTAAGGAGCTGGACTCGATCAACACAGGCGTCATGAAACTGACGCCTTGGGAATCATTTTGACCATGCTTCAATATTCGACGCTTTAGGCACCCTCTAGCGTCAGTTACATGACGCGATCCTAGGGCGTCATCTCACTGACGCTTTACCTTTAACGTCAGTTAGATGACGCTATCTAATCCTAACCCTACCCCAGACCTAAACCTACCCGCGTCATCTAACTGACGCTTAAGGTAAAGCGTCAGTAAGATGACGCCCTAGGATCGCATCATGTAACTGACGCTAAAGGGTGCCTAAAGCGTCGAATATTGAAGCATGGTCAAAATTGTCATTTTAGTGACGCCTTGGGATGAGAATGCGTTGATCAACATGACAGCGCGCCTCACAGAGGCCCGAGTCCAGTCAGTGTTGAACTGTGTGAGCACGCTCAGACACAGAACAGCAGCACCACTGAAACTTTTCAGAGACTCCTGGGTAGGGTACCGAAACGCGGTGCCAATAGGGAACCGGTTCGTAAACGGTAGTAAACAGACCGAATAAGAACGGAAATTTCGGTGCCTGATATCGGTGCTTGAGTCTCTGTGTCATGAGGCGCAAACACTTATGATATTATATAATTATACTATTCATTACTATTTTATTTGCTGTATACTATTTGTTTATTTTATTGACTAAACTATTTACTATTACTTCTCATTTTATGTTATATTTACTATTTGCACTGCACTGTAGTTGTACCATAACATATGTATTATCATAAAGGATCCATCAGTTATCTTTGTTATTGCTAAAATCTGGTCAATCACAGAAAATGCTTTTTCCACAATAAGAAAACTTAAATTATATCTCAGTATGGGGGTCTTTACCATTCTTATCCAAGAATAAAAAGCCAGATGCATGACAAGCCTGAGCTTTGACCATTCTTTATAAAAAAAAATGTTTTACAAGTCTAAATATCGAGATTTTAAATAACTAGAGATGGAACTTTTTGTACGCCACATACAAACCACTGAAATCGGTTGATAAATGTAAAAACTGTTTTTGTTTTTATCCAGAAAAAACGCAGCTCACCGTTTACTTGCATTAGATTACAGTGCAGTCTTGCCCTCCGCAAAATGGCGGACCCGTTGACGTATCGCAGCAACGTTCCAAAGCGGCCAATAGGGCGTCTATGTATTTATTATGTCTATTCTCAGTACGACCATTACGGTGTTAGTTAAAATTGTAAAGCTGGCCCGAAATCAGTTGATCAGCTGTCATCATTGATTGGCAGCATTTCTCTTGTTTCTTTTGTTGACGAACTTGACCAACTACCTATCAGAATCTACCACTACCTAGAATCGCCACTGTGGTTAATTAACTGACCGACTTCATGAATCTGTTTACAGATGTTAATTTTGGATAGTGTAGACTAAAGTACACAGCCTTTATTACTTCCACACCAGTAAAACCGTGTCAGTAAGCTTGGAGGTGAAATGTATTCTGTGCCACCGAACAGAATTGCAAAAATATAAATAAAAACATGTTTCAAACCCTTCCACTGTTTTTTTTCTTCTTTCTTTCATGCAAATGCAAAAAGCATGCAAATGTGAGAGAATTGCGGCCAAAGGCAATTGAATGCATCAATCAATGTGTTGTACATTTTTATTTTTTACATACAGTAACAAATAACAGTAACAAATAACATGCAGCCAGTTAAATAGGAATTACAATAAATCATGTCAAAATCATGTTTTTTTTCGCAGACTGAGACAAATTATATTGTGATGTGTAGCATCCTGCTTCTGTTTGCTTGCTTTTTAAACAACAAAACACATTTGCACTTAGTAGCAGTGGATTTCACTCTTGAATCAATATCCAGAGCTTTTAAAAAGACAGGGTGTGTCCCTGTGTACTGCATACAATGAGCAAGAACTGGCATATTTACACATTTACAAATCAAATTCTGTAAAGACGCAATGCTACATCTGTAGGTGTACCAAAGCAAGCATCTGATTCACTTCATGCCCTAGTATCAGAGGCAGCTCAAATGATAATATCACCCCATTCAAATAAGTAGTCCCACCCCAAATTCATGCTATTGGTTGAGCCAGTGTTCTGTCACACCCACCAGGCCACTCAAACTAATAGGTTTAAATACTGATTGATGTAGAAATTTCACCTTTAACCATGTACATATCATACAGTAATGCTTCTTTCATTTTTAAGTGTCTCGTGAGCCGCTCTGCTGCTAGCCATGAACATAGAAAACCCAACACACAGAAAACGTATCGGTTACCTAACGTAACCTCGGTTCTCTCTAGAAGAGGTTCTCTCTATACTCGTTGTATTGCGTAAGTTAGCTTACGCTATGGGAAAGATTCATCTTTTCGAGATATTGAAGCCAAAAAATTATCCTTAATTTTTGTATTAATTGTCAACGCAGTGCAGCAGCTAGCAGACCTTGAGAAGGCTGTCTAGCGTGCTAATAGGCTGCCCTGCGGGAACTGCAGCAGCCTACCACTGAGCCCGACGTGACGTCACGTCCAATGAAGGGCGCTTGCGCCTTCACAGCGTCATAGCCCGCTAGTATGGGCGTGGCTTAGCGTATATAAGTAGGGCTCAGAGGCTGTTTCTCTGGTTTTCATCGACTGAAGCGAAAGTCGCTCGTGGCGCTAGCACGGCAGGTTACGCAATACTCGTTCCCTCTTCTAGAGAGAACCGAGGTTAGGTTAGGTAACCGATACGTTCTCTTACGAGAGGTTCTCTCGTATTGCGTAAGTTAGCTTACGCTACGGGAACCCTTTGTCAACGCCGTGCGCCAAGCATCCACTCCATGAGTCCCCGAGTCGGGGAACAAGATAAGTGGAAAAATAGGGGCCAGCATAGCGGGCCGACACATGTATAAGCACCCCATGGGAAATACATAGCAGCATAGCCGGTCTGACATAATGGCCCATGTCTAGCACAGTACAAAGAAAAATAAACAAATAGAATAGAAAAGTGTTAGTATAGTCACGTGATAGTAGCCTGCGTGCAGAAATGCGGGCAGTTCATACACACTATTAGACTGACAAAAGTTTAGCCTGCAAGGCGGGAACTTCCAGGTTATAAAACTTCACAAATGTAGACGGAGAGGCCCAGCCTCCCGCCGTACAAATGAATAGAAATTCCTCTGGACCATGCCCACGATGAGGCCATGCCTCTAGTGGAATGAGCCCTGATGCCCAAAGGGCACTGCAGATCTTTTGACGCGTAAGCAGCAGCAAAAGCGTCCACTATCCATCTGGACAGGCTCTGTTTCGAGGCGGCGAGACCCTTGGTGCGCCCACCAAACGAAACAAAAAGCTGCTCCGAGCGCCTGAAAGGGGCGGAGCGCGCAATGTAAACCTTCAGCGCTCTGACAGGGCAGAGGAAGGTAGTATCGCTCTCGCTATTGGATGCTGGCAGAGCCGATAGCGACATGACCTGCGCTCTGAAGGGAGTGCCAATCACCTTCGGGACATAGCCATGCCTAGGTTTGAGGATGACTTTAGAGTCATTTGGCCCAAACTCGAGACACGCAGCGCTGAAAGAGAGCGCGTGTAAATCCCCCACGCGTTTGACTGATGACAGTGCTGTCAGAAAAACCGTTTTGAGCGAGAGGTATTTCAGATCCACAGAATCTAATGGTTCAAAGGGATATGTTTTCAGGGCCTCTAAGACCAATGAAAGATCCCAGATAGGAACCGACGGGGGCCGCGGAGGGTTCATCCTTCTAGCTCTTCTAAGGAAACAGATGACCAGCTCGTTTCTTCCAATTGACTGGCCGCGCGTCGACTCTGCGAACGCTGTGATGGCCACCACGTACACTTTGAGCGTGGAGGGGGACCTGCCCGTGTCCAACAGCTCTTGAAGGAAGACGAGCACCTGCGAAACCCCACATGTCTGTGGGTTCTGTCGTCTGTTGGTGCACCATTTGGAGAACACAGACCATTTAGACGCATAGAGCTTTCTAGTAGAGGGAGCTCTGGATTGCGTAATCGTGTTCATCACTCCGTCTGGCAGGACAACGGGTATCTGTTGATTAACCAAGCTTGCAGAGACCAGTGCTCTGGATGGGGATCCCAGATCGTGCCGCGAGCTTGAGAGAGGAGATCTGTTCTCACCGGAATAGGCCACGGGGCTGTAAGCGACAGCCGCGTCAGCTCCGGGAACCAAATCCGACGTGACGACAGCGAGGGCCGTAGCCGGCGGCTGCGCGTCCGTGAAGGGGGGCGGAGAAGGCGAGGGCGAAGCTCGAGGGAGGGACTCCGGCAAGCGTTTCGTTGTGGCCACAGGCTCCGGAGGCCTTTGGGAGCGGCACTTTTTCTTGTGCGAACCAGCAAAGGGCGGAGTGACAGCCTCAGTGTTGAAGGTCTCAAATCGAGCCCGCAGGGTCGACATCGGCAGTTCTTCACAGAGCTTGCAACCTCCAGAGGAGAGGGCGAGCGCTGCGTGTTCCTGTCCCAGGCAGAGAGCGCAGATCACGTGGCGTCTCCGACGCTGAGCGGGGCTCTGCACGAGCCACAGGAAGTGCGAGGCATCTTTAAAAAGACGTCTCGCTGCTCTTTTAGATAGAGGTGGTGTCGTAGCGGCGAACACAACAGAGCTTAAAAGGATACGTCACCGGATAGCGTAGCTCGCACGGATGGCTGAAGGCGGTGGTGACCAGCTTCTTCAGCGCTGTCCTAGGCTGGCTTTTCGCTTCCTCAGACAGCGACGCGGCTTCTCTCGGATCCAGCGATGCGAAGAGCTTCGCTGAAGAGATGAAAATCAGAGAAACAGCCTCCGAGCCCTACTTATATACGCTAAGCCACGCCCATACTGGCGGGCTATGACGCTGTGAAGGCGCAAGCGCCCTTCATTGGACGTGACATCACGTCGGGCTCAGTGGTAGGCTGCTGCAGTTCCTGCAGGGCAGCCTATGAGCACGCTAGACAGCCTGTTCTAGGTCTGCTAGCTGCTGCACTGCGTTGACAATGAATACAAAAATTAAGGATAATTTTTTGGCTTCAATATCTCGAAAAGATGAATCTTTCCCGTTGCGTAAGCTAACTTACGCAATACGAGAGAACCTCTCGTAAGAGAACCCAACAAACCAGATGAAAGAGTGTCAAGTAGCATTTAAGGTTGACCAATGTTAGAGAGGAAGCCAACAGAGAGGCTGTGTTTACATTTTGAGAGCAAAGTGTTGGTTTGGGTGTTGCCTGTGACTAAAAGAGTGTAGAAGAGGCTGAGCTATATTGGCCGCATTTAAGGCTGTAAAAAAATTACAGTTGAGGTTTGTGATTGAGTATGTTTAAATAAACTGCTGTTCTTGTATCTACTTCCGGCTTCTTGACTACAGTTAGTTTGAAGTTCATTATGAGATGAAGTCAAGTAATTGTGGTTAAATTAGTGGAAAATCTAACATGTGCAATGGACAATGTTAAAGAGGTTAGGCTTTCTTAAATATTTAAATGAATTGCTAAATATTTGAAGAGATGAATTGCTACCTCTTGCTCCTTCAGGAATGGCCAGCACCATCTTCCCCATTAATCTCCCATCAGTGGAGAGGGCCACTTATTTCTGCTCTGAGGAGAGGAACTTCATTGTACATTAATGGCATAACAGTGTAATGTACATTTAACAGCCCTCCTCCTATCTGTGCATGCCATCTTCACTGACCAGGCAAGCTGGGCAATCGGAGGCTTGAGTGTAATATACTGTTTTTATGAATTACTTCAAGCTAAATGAATTTTGCTGTGTGGATTCAATGTCAAGATTGCTACAAACACATACACAAGGAAGTTTGTGTTAATGTGGCCCACATCCTTTTATGTCTTGCCCGTGAGTGTTTTTATTTTCTGCTCAAATATTTAGCATACATAATTTAGAGAAATGTGATTTGAAGCTTGAAAAGACTGTCCTTGCTAATGCAATATTAACTGATAGACATGTGATTTATGAAAGAGTTTGAGACTGGATTTGGCATAAAAACAAAAGTGGAGATAAGGATGTAAACGGTGCATAAAAAATGCCTTTTCCTATAAGAACCTTATAGTTTTGTCTAAAGCTTAATGAGCTTCAGGAATTAATGGGGGCTTCAAAATGCCCCAACATTAAAAAAAAGTATAGTTGATGGATTGATTGATTGATTGATTTATTGATTGATTGATTTAAACATGTATATATATATATATATATATATATACACATGTATATACATTTTTAGGTGACGGCCTAATTACTTTAAATCGCTGATCGATTGCTCCTGTCTGCCTCGCTGCCTGCTGTGTGTTTGTTTGCTTCGAGGCTGTAAGCTCCGCCTGAGCCTCGTATTTCTTTATGTTTTGAGCCATCATTTACTATCTAGTTGTTTATACTACTAAATACAGCCTACCCAACATCTCAGATTAACCTTACATCTCTAGCTTCCGTTATTGTTAACACAGCACGCTAGTAACTCGCTAACGTTAGCCTGCTAACGCGCCACCCGTGCGCTCATTTATTTATTTATTTTCTCTCGCGCGCCCGCGCCTTTGAGTTCATAAAGTCCAGGTAAGTAAGAAATCAGTCAACAAACACGGTGAGTAATGTCTTCTTGTCCTGTTATTGTCACATGTGTCACATGTCATATGTTTAGTATAGCCTTCTCCGATGGCAATATAGGATTTATATGTGATAAATGCAAGGAGACAGTCAGGCTGACGGAGAAGATTTCAGAACTATAGACACGCATCCAAACTTTAATTGAGGATGGTAAGAATGCTAGATCTTTAGATACTGTTTTGGATGCGCCTAGTATAGTGAACTCTTTACATGATTCGGTTCCGGCTGAAGTAGAGCCCGTGCAGCAGGGCAGACGGGTGACAGTGAGAGATCGTTCTAGTCGCGGATCAAAGAACCACTCTTCCGTTCCGATTCTCATAACAAACCGATTTGCCCCACTCAGTGAAACACCCTTAGAGAATTCTGTTGATTCTGCCCTGGTAATTGGTGATTCGATCACATGGAACATGAAAATAGAGACACCAGCCACCATAGTCACATGTTTGCCGGGAGCCAGAGCGCCTGACATCAAAGCAAATTTAAAAGTGCTGGCTAATGCTAATCGTAAATTCTCTAAGATCATTATTCATGTCGGCACTAATGATGTTCGACTCTGCCAGTCGGAGATCACCAAAATTAATATTAAAGAGGTGTGTGAACTCGCAAGTACGATGTCAGGCACTGTAATTTGCTCTGGCCCCCTTCCTGTACGCAGGAGTGATGAGATAGTTAGCCGATTGGCCTCACTGAATGGTTGGCTGTCGAAGGTGTGTCCGCAGAATAATATAAAATTCATAGACAATTGGAAAAGTTTTTGGGGCAAGCCTGATCTGTTGAAAAGAGATGGTATCCATCCCTCCTGGGCTGGTGCTGCTCTTCTCTATAGTAATTTGGCTCATAGTCTTAGAGATAAAACATGACAATCTGGGGCTCAGGTCAGGAAGCAGACAGACTAAACCGACCGTCTGCTAGCGGCCTCACGTCACCAAGGTCAGATAAATCCCATCACATAGAGCCTCTTTCACCTAGATATTCTCATATAGAGACTGTGTCTGTTCCCCGAATTTGGAAATCCAAAAAACGTCAGGTTAAAAATTTAATTGATCTTCAACAAATAAAAAACAGATATAATACAGATGAGCAAATGATAAAGCTTGGGTTGCTGAATATTCGATCCCTTACTTCAAAATCTCTCATAGTTAATGATATGATTTCAGATTATAATCTTGATATGCTGTGTTTGACAGAAACCTGGCTAAAACCAAACGATTACATTATTTTAAATGAGTCAACCCCACAAGATTACAGTTATAAAAATGAACCTCGTCTGAAAGGCAAAGGGGGAGGTGTTGCTTTAATTTATAGTAATATTTTCAAAACCACTAAGAAATCTAGTTTTAAATATACTTCTTTTGAAGTATTGGTGCTTAATGTAAAAATATATAGTGTAAACGATAAATCACATTTGAGAATTATGCTGGCTACTGTATACAGGCCACCAGGGCACCATAAAGATTTTATCAAATAATTTGCGGACTTTCTATCAGAATTAGTATTGGCTGCAGATAAAGTACTAATTGTTGGTGATTTTAATATACATGTAGATAATGAAAAATATGCATCGGGATTGGCATTTAAAGACATTGTAAACTTAATTGGAGTTAGACAACACGTGTCAGGACCTACTCATTGTCGTAATCATACTCTAGATCTAATATTATCACATGGAATAGATGTTGATGCCGTTGAAATTCTGCAGCAGAGCGATGCCATCTCAGATCATTATCTAGTCTTATGTAAATTACATTTAGCCAAGGCTGCAAAGCCGACTCCGTGTTATAAATACGTTAGACCTATAACTTCTGCCACTAAAGATTGCTTTATCAATAATCTTCCTAATCAGTTTCATCATCTCAGCATCCCGGATAGCTTAGAAGAACTTGATATTGCAACAGAAACGTTTAACTCTCTCTTTTCCAGCACTTTAGACGCAGTTGCTCCGTTGCGCTTAAAGAAGATTAAAGAAAATAGTCCAACGCCGTGGTACAGCGAGCACACCCAGGCCCTTAAGAGAGCAGCCAGAAAAATGGAGCGCAACTGGAAGAAAACTAAACTAGAGGTATTTCGGATTTCGTGGAAAGAGAGCTCGATTGCTTACAGAGAGGCTTTAAAAGCTGCTAGATCTGCTTATTTTTCAAACCTATTAGAAGAAAATAAACATAATCCAAGGTATTTATTTGAAACAGTGGCTAAACTAACGAAAAAGAAAGCTTCAAGCTCAGAAGTGTCCAAGCAACACAGCAGTGATGACTTTATGAACTTCTTCACTTATAAGATTGATAATATCAGGGACAAAATTATAACTATGCAACCGTCTACCACAGTATCGCATCAGGAAGTGCATTGTAGTCTCCCTGAGGAAAAATTTGACTCATTTGTTGCTATAGGAGAGGAAGAATTCTGCAAACTCGTTAATTCATCTAAATCGACAACTTGTATGTTAGATCCTATACCGACTAAGCTACTGAAAGAGATGTTTCCAGAGGTCATATATCCTCTTCTTAATATCATTAATTCATCTTTGTCTCTAGGATACGTACCAAAAACCTTTAAACTGGCTATGATAAAACCGCTTGTTAAAAAAACACAACTTGATCCTACAGAATTAGTCAATTACAGGCCGATCTCGAATCTGCCTTTTCTGTCAAAGATATTAGAAAAAGCAGTGTCTTCACAACTATGTTCCTTTCTAGAAAGAAATTATATCTGCGAGGATTTTCAGTCCGGATTTAGACCGTACCATAGTACTGAGACCGCTCTCATTAGAGTCACAAATGATTTGCTCTTATCATCGGATCGTGGTTGTATCTCTCTATTAGTGTTACTCGATCTTAGTGCTGCATTTGACACCATTGACCACAACATTCTTTTAAATAGACTAGAAAACTATGTTGGCATTAGTGGAATTGCATTAGCATGGTTTAAATCATACTTAACTGACCGTTATCAGTTTGTAGCATTAAATGAAGAGATGTCTTATCGATCACAAGTTCAGTATGGCGTACCACAAGGCTCAGTACTAGGACCGCTGCTGTTCACTCTGTACATGCTACCATTAGGAGATATCATTAGGAAACATGGAGTTAGCTTTCACTGTTATGCCGATGATACTCAGCTGTATATTTCTTCAAAACCCAACAAAACTTACCAATTCACAAAATTAACGGAATGCATAGCTGATATAAAAAATTGGATGACTAGTAATTTCCTACTACTAAATTCTGAAAAGACAGAGATTCTAATTATTGGACAAAAAACTTCCACACGCAATAACCCAGAATACTGTCTAACACTTGATGGCTGCTCTGTCAAGTCTTCGTCGTCGGTTAGGAACCTGGGTGTGCTCTTTGATACCAACCTTTCTTTTGAAAGCCACGTGTCTAGTATCTGTAAAACTGCATTTTCCCATCTTAAAAATATATCCAAAATACACCATATGCTCTCATTGGGAAATGCGGAACAATTAGTCCATGCGTTCATGACCTCAAGGCTAGATTATTGTAATGCTCTACTGGGTGGTTGCCCTGCACGCTTAATAAATAAACTACAGCTAGTTCAAAACGCAGCAGCTCGAGTTCTTACCAGAACCAGGAAATATGACCATATTATCCCGGTTCTGTCAACACTGCATTGGCTCCCTATTAAACATCGTATACATTTTAAAATATTGTTGATTACCTACAAAGCACTAAATGGTTTAGCTCCGCAGTACTTGAGCGAGCTCTTAACGCATTATAGTCCTTCACGTCTATTGCGATCTCAAAATTCCGGCCAGTTGATAATACCTAGAATATCTAAATCGACTGCTGGCGGTAGATCCTTTTCCTATTTAGCACCAAAACTTTGGAACAGTCTTCCTACCATTGTCCGGGAAGCAGACACACTCTGTCAGTTCAAAGCTAGACTAAAAACACATCTCTTTGACCTAGCATACACATAATACATTATAGACTTCTATAATTCAATGTTAGGCTGCATAGATTAGGTCAGCCGGAACTGGGAACACTTCCCTTAAATCTTGATGTACTCGCTACATCATAAGAAGAATGGCATCTACGCTAATATTAGTGTCTTTGTTTATCCCGAGGTTTTCCCGCAGCCTGCCGGATCCAGGCCGTGTCCAGATCTGACGAAGGAGATCCGCCTGGACCCGATGACAATGCAGTGCTGAAATATCCACTATCCTCTCCCTATGGAGGATCCCTTCCCCACTCTACAGATAAAGCGTTGTGAATTCCGGCTCGCGTACCCCGAAGTGATAAAATAAAACAAAATTCTGTATCAAAATTTATAGGCAAAAAAAAGTAGTTTGTTTAGGCTGGGTTGTATGAATTACAAACCTGCGCACATATTTTAAAAGCACATAACTATAGAATCAATTCTGAATGAGCATGTGAACGCCGTCAGCTTTAATCACAGGTTCGCGTTTAAAGTCTGATCATTTCAATGGAGGTGAATCAATCAAAGTTAACTTTAGCTGGAAGTAACATTATTCAAGAACCGCTATAAAGCCAAAACAATCTGTTACCTTAATTTATATGTTTATCTCTGTAAAGCTGCTTTGAAACAATCCATTGTTAAAAGCGCTATATAAATGAAGATGACTTGACTTGACTTTACTTTAAAATTACATAATACACATAATACAATTAAAGGTGCAATGTGTAAAAAAGTTGAGTATCTATTAACAGAAATGCAATATGACATCCATACCTGTTTTCAGTGGTGTAGAAAGAACTTACTTACAAACCGTAATGTTTTTATTACCTTAGAATGAGACATTTATATCTCCATAACCGCGGGAATCCCCTTCTATGAAGGTTGCCATATTGTGACGTCATATTTCTACCGTAGCTGAACGCGAACAAACAGCGCTACAGAACGCGTTTCATCACTACCTTGAAAGAGAAGCCGCAGAAACCTAGAAGCTAGCCATAAACTCCGCGAGTAGTGACTTTTCCCTTGTCAGTGGTGTAAAATATGTAGTTGGGATTGTTTCATGTAACTTAGTTCTTCTCCCTCGCTGTGTTGTGGCTTTGCTATGTGGGGATAAATGTGCTGGTTACGTTCGTGAGACAGCTGATTCGTACTCTTGTCATTGACCGTAAAACCGTATGTTACAGGAATCACAAACCCGTCGATTTTGTCAGAGATCTAAGTCGATCGCGAAGAGTTTTCAAAATCAGAGAAAAAGCCTATTGTGTGTAGTAAATGGTGTCTCTGGGATGCGGAGGGGCGCGCGCTGTTACAATCATGTCTATTTTTGCCGCACGCACCTTTGGGCTCATGCGGACGCGTCGAGTTTAAACAAGGCTTTGCGCTTCAACCAGCTCAGACACAGTAACAGCTCATATTAGCCAGATAAACTTTTACTACCCTGTTAGAAAAAATATAGAGCTGCATAGTTTCATGTGGTTCTTCTCCCTCGCTGTATTATGGGTTTGCTACGTGGGGAGAAATGTGCTGGTTACGTTTGTGAGACAATCAGCTGATTACTATTATTATATTAAATTATATATTAAAACCCTCGATCCTCACCTGACTATGGTTTTGTAAACTTTACCCATGATGTGGTTTACAATGGACTGTGGTACAGAAACAGTGACAATGTTACACACTCTTGTCTCACTCTGGCTATTCTCTGCTGTCTCAGCCGACGAGATGTTTATCCCGTTTTAGCAACCGTAGCTTCTTCGACAGGGAGGGGTGAGCAGTGGGCTGAGCCCTTAGTGCAAACCTGGTGCAAACTCGTAACCGAACCGCTAGATGTCGCTAAAAATCCCACACTGCACCTTTAAAAAAGGAATTAAATACCATTAATTTAATTGAAGAAAGTTTTTACTCAATTTTTATTCAATCAAAATAAATTTAATCACAATTTAATTGGTTTAGGCTAAATTAATTGGTAAATTAATTTATTCGAGTAACTAACTAACTATTACATTTGTCAAACAAAATGTTCTGGTCCAACTTAAGTTTTTTAATTAATTTACTGAGGTTTAATACATTTTCTTATGTTTAAACAAGCAGTATAAATTATAGTATTGTATTGAGTTGAGTATAGGAAAAAGTGCCCACAGCCTAAGCACAACCTCCACTCTTCAAAAACCCCACGCTGAAATTGATCCTCATTTTAGTTCTCCTTGTTTGTCCCAAAGTCTGCTTGCCATGGTCTATGTTTGAAAGAAACAAGAACTGCGCGCCGCTAAACGTTACGCACTACGCAGTTGTCCACGTCTGTCGCCATGGTTACTCATGGCTACGGCAGTATGAACGGAAACCGAGGATAGCGCGGATATTGTGTCATTGACAGGCGACATTTTTTTCCGGGATGGCCACTTATTTAAAATTGGAATTTCTCTGAAATAAAAAATCTTTGGATACTTTTGGGATATTGTATTTACACAACTGCAGGAAATATATCACATTGTGCAGTGATTTTTGGATATTTTATTACAAAATTCTTACATATTGTACCTTTAATATCTAAATGTTCTCTCCTAATGCTGTCCCATGCAAAGCATGCTAGGAACTACAGATCCACTGCCTAGTTAGTTGTCAACAAAAATGATTCATGTAGTCCCAACACAAATGGATTTATGTAAACTTCTGTTTTAAGTATATAGGTGGATTGAACATAATGAGATTAAAGGTGCACTATGCAGGAATTCCGTTTTTGTCAAACAGCGACCCCTAGAGTTGCTGTGGAGTACTTGTACTGTCGTAAATAGCACTCACGCAGAGATGGCTCTGCACTCACGGCCCGTAAAGCAATTCGTTACCTCGCGAGACCTGATATCACACGATACTTCCCAACACTGAGGCCGGCTGCCCGCCTGCCCAAAGTTGCAAGGGTGGTTTTGCGGCTCACAGGCACCGGGGGGTGCGAGACGACCACCATTCAACACGAAATCAGTAATATAAACATTACAATGACTCCAAAGCTGTTCGGTTAAGGTAAAAAAGTTACTTAGTTCACCTTTAAGTTGTAACAACATTTTTAAAAATCGTCTTACTTTAGCACATTCTAATTAATTTACCTATATATATATATATATGAAGAGTTCAGATGCAAAAGCCTCTAAGTGCCATCTGAAATTTATAGTGTTTCTATATGGGTAGAAAAATTGCGCGCCGTTATTTGTTGCTTAGTGATGTGTGTGTTCAAGTAAGCCAGAAATGCGCAGATTCTGCACTATACCCTGTATTTAATATATGATTAGGACTCACGAGTTGCGTATTTGCGCTAAATCAGCGCAGATTTGGCTTACACGAACTTCCACAGCAAAGAAAGTGAGTAAACATAGAAACACGCCAGATTGGCTCGTGATTTGACAGCGTTTTCCGCCAAAGTTCATTTTTACCCGCATTTGGCGAGTTGGAGGGTGTTCATTTCAATCCCTGAATGTTGCGCTCCTGTTTGTCATTGTGCTGAAACTTCACGCCAATAAATCATCAGAAATATTGCTGACTTGTGCGCGTCTCAAGCGCCCTCTTTACGCTCGTCCTAATGCCTGTTAGTTTCCGTGGATTTGCCTATATTTGGCGATGAGAAATGGATAACGTCTTTAGACAGGGAAAATCGATTTACAATCGATTCAATGAACACTTACGTCTCAAAAATCGAACAGGATTTTTTCACAAAAGTGACAGCCCTAGTCTGGAGCTTCTGAATTTACAGTATTTCGTTCATCTGAACACAAATAATGAACATTCCTTCTGAAATCCAAAGCTTTTACACTCTGAACTCGCGAATGTAAATCAGGACTGCCGGCAATCTAAATTACCGGCACGGTGCCAACATGCATGGATTTGATTGTTTTCTGACACCATTTACGACTCTGCGATCCTCTCCAGAGACATCGGAGACTCTTCTCCACTCACTTGGGCCGCATCAAAGGAATTCCAAGCCCCCCCCGTTGTGTGCTCCACACACGCAAATTCACCCGTAGAGACTACGAAGCCATCTCACACACACATATACATACTTTTTCATTAACTTCCTCATATAAAGACATTACTAATATATATTTGATATGTTTTTATGTTTGCCTGCTTGCCAATGTCATATTCGGGTATCTATGATTTTATCGTAGTATTAACCCTCTAAGACCTGAGGGTATTTTTACAATAAATTTTCCGCCTGGTGTTATTCACTAAAAAAGCTTTTAAAACATCAACCCTTTTGTGCACAGACAATTGACACACATCTTTTTTTTCAGGACAAATTGAACTTTCAGCTTATTTGTGTTTCATTGATGTCACCTGAATGTAAAATAAGTAATGGGACCACAGACAAATGAAAAAATAAATCGGAAAATTGAATCACTCAAATATTTATTGAAATCACACACAAATAAATAAAAGCTAAGGAATTTTCCTCTGGAAAACAGTTTGTTCAAGTCTTTGGAGTCCTGGAGCACAGGAATGAACATTATAACTTGAACAGAACAAAAAATATTTACATTTTTCCAAAGGAAGTCCAGGCGTTTTGGGCCTCTTGAAAATCACTGATGCCAAGCCTCAAAACAGTTCCTATCAGGAATCACACAGAGGGCCACATCACAGGCTTTGCATTTCCAGGGGGTGGCCTGTTTCACCTGCCTTGTCTGTTTGCAGTTCACACATTGCCTTCTACCATAGGTGGCCTTCTTGCTTGCTTCAGTTTGTTCCGATGTTTGGACGGGTACATGGTTACTTTGTTGCTGGGTGGGAGGAACAGCAACTGTAACACCACAGATTTGGGCTGTCAGCTCCTCCAGAAAAGCCCTGTGGGTCATGGGCTGTTGCTGCTTCTCATGGTTGAGAGACAAAGAATGTAATCCACAACTCTTACTACTCTGTAACAAACATAGAAAAACGAAATACTACTTTTACATGACTTATTTTTCCATATTTAGAAAATGTATATTTTATCATATTAGTTTTTGTTTATTTTTATACTTTTACAGTAAATAAATAAATGTAACTTACTCTTCAGCAGGGTCTAGACGATTCTGGTAATCAAGTTCCTAGTCAGTCAAAAAGCTCTCTTCTCCAGAAAATCCATCATCCTCCATGGCATCAAAAAAGGCCAGTGCTTGATTTACATCCATGTTTCTCAATCTCTGAGGATCCATCATTCTCCGTGTTTCTCTGTGTATTATTCAAAACTCGCGTCTCTTTGTGCGTCTCTCTCTCTCTCTTCGAAACCACTGTGCCGTCCGTCTCTCTCTTTCCAAAATATCACCCTTGGTTCATGCGTAGTGACGCACGCAACGTGGATGGCGGATCAGCCTGTCATTGGTCAACAACCTCACGCAAAGCATCGCGAGATGTCCAAAATGGCGGCTAGCATCAAGCTAGCGGCAAATATGACGGAAAATGTATAAATTATGGACTTCAAGTGATCAAAACTGGGATATGCGCGCATGGATTTATTACTGAAACACTCTGAAAGGACGCACAAGTTCCAGGTTGGATAGAAAACCTTCTGTAAAGGCTAGAAAGACACCAAAGACACCCCCGTGACGGCTAGCGCGTTAGCTTTCTGCTGCAAAAACCGGTAAGGAAATCGATCAATTTTTCATCAAATAATATCAATATTTATCGGAGGAGTCGTGTGGCGTCGTCGACGATGCCGTCGGTTTCAGAGGGTTAAATTAACTATAAGTGCGCTTGTAATTATGCATTAGAATGTAACTTGGTAGTCCTATCCTTTTTACCTGTCCTTCTTGGTACTGTTTTAATCCGCTCGGTCTAACTGAGTTGGTCATATACGGGAGATTACAGTAAAATCTATGATTCTATGGCTACGTTCACACTGCAGGCTGAAACGACCCAATTCCGATTTTTTTGCCCCTATGCGACCTGTATCTGATCTTTTCATGACAGTCTGAACGACACAGATCCGATCTTTTCAAATGTGACCCAGGCCACTTGGATATGTGGTCCAAATCCGATATGTATTCGATCTTTTGAAATGAGACTTCAATCTGAACGGCCAGGTCGCATGTATCCGACCAGTCACTAAACGAGCTCCACTGTTGACATCCATGTTTAGCTACTTCCGCAAACAACAAGTGATGTCGTTGACAGTTGAGTACTCTTCTGCGCATGCGGGTCATTTCTGGGTCATGTCACGTTCACACAGGAGATCACAAAAGGTCGCATTTATTTGGAAATGTGAACGGCCTTGCAAAAAAATCGAATTTAAAAAAAAAATCGGAATTGAGCATTAACCCTCTGGGGTCTGAGGTGTTTTTGGGGCCATTGGGATGTTCTGATATGCCCTTACATTTGTGCTTTTTTCAGTTATTTATAAACATGTTAATGGCAAAGGTGTAAATTCACTCTATATAGCACAAACTGGGCTACCATAATATCTAAGCAACATGTATGTACATGTTTGTATTAAGAGAATAATGTTTATGCGTGGTTATTGAAAAAAATAAAAATTAAAGTTGTTGAAATAAGGCCACAAAACACATATTGATTATTTCTTCACAAGACTTTTGAAAATTGTATCACATAGCCTAGAATATTTGCTCCAAAACTATGTGAGAATCATCCTGACTACTCATTCAGATAAGACAATAAAGTATTTTTACATTTTTAATGACGTGTTTTGTGTCAGAAAGCTTTATGCAAGGAGGCATGATCTCTCATTAATATGTATGCATTTCACACCTGAGAAAGACAAAGACCCTCCCATAATAGCCCTATTAGGTGCTATCAGGCCATATCATTATAAGGAGCCTTGCACAAAGAATGAGGAGATTTAAAAAAGAATGGCTTTTAGATTGTTTGGATTTATTTACAACACAACTGTTACGTGGATCTATATATATATTGAACTACTGAGTGTATTAATTTTGTTATTTGAGTTCGTAGGTGGAGTTAGGGGTTTTTCCCTGATTTACGGAATGAGTGACGTCATGGGAATCCCTGCATTTAAGCCGGCCTGGTGTTGAGGGTGCGGTCTCTCTCCGCCTCTCTTGCTCCTCATTCTTCGCCTCCGTTTCTGATTGTTGTCAGCTGGGGTGGTTCGCCTGATGGCGAGAACGCTCATCGTCTCGTGTCGCGCCACCATGCTGAAGACTTCGATGATAGCGAACTGAGTTTTCTTTATTATTTAAAGCCAGGTAGAGGTTATTTCCTTAGTCACTTTTTGTTATTTATTTAGATTATAGCGTAGCGAAGCAGTGGCCCGGAAGACTCACCTGTTTGTTGTTTCTGTCTGGAGTTAGGTAAGATCTTTTCCTGCTACGATAGGCTTAGTTAAGGGATTATGTTTCTTTCTGTTGCCCTACCTGTGCTGTTTATTTGTTTGTTGATTATTATGTGGTGCTCTGTCCTTTGTCTGTTGTGGACTGGATTAAAACTTATGGCGTGATTAACGTCAGAACACCACTCAATCGTCTGTGATTATTAAGTATGTTCGGTCCTTGTCTTATATGTGATTTAACGAGCCAAGCTAGATAAAGGGCCGTAACATATTTGGGGGCTCATCCGGGATTGAATTGTGTGTGGCTTTGCTTGATCTCTCTTTGATCTGCTCACACTTTGTGTTACTTGAGTAACTTGGAGTAACTTTGTTTAATCACGGTCGATTGGTGGGTTTTGCCCGAGTAGTGCTCGTTGTTGCTTTTGTTTCCCCCCCCCCAATAACTAAACGTTGAATCTGATCATGTTTGAATTAGCAAGCTTTGTTGAGAATCCGACGCAAGTTGAGCTATTGAATATCAACAGAGCAGATCTGATGAAAATTGCTGCTTACTTTAAGGTCAGTTTTCGTAAGACTTCAACTAAACGTGAACTTCAGATGTTGCTTGTTGATTCATTGCATGAACAGGGCGTTTTTGGTGAGGAGGAAAAGATGACGGATTATCCTGAATTAGTTGAGGGTAGTTCCGAGGATCTTGCGATGCAGATTAGGAAATTGGAACTGCAAGCTATAGAGCACGACAGAGTTTCGTTGAAGGAGAGAGAAGAATGGGAGCGTGAGAAAGAGAGACGAAGTGATCGTGAGAGACATGAACTTGAACTGAAAAGGCTTGAAATGGAACAAGCGTGTCGCCTAAAAGAAATGGAGTTGAAATCTCGCGAAAGGGGTGTGTCTGATGCTTCTGATTTCGACGTGAGTCGTAATATTCGCATGGTTCCTCCTTTCCGAGAGCAGGAGGTAGATAAGTTTTTTGCTCTTTTTGAACGTGTTGCTGTCAATATGAAATGGCCGCAAACATTTTGGCCCATGTTGTTGCAGTGTGTTTTTGTGGGTAAAGCCCAGGAAGTTTTTTCCTCTTTATCAATCGAGGAGTCTCTTGATTACGATCGAGTTAAGGCATCTGTTCTCAGAGTGTATGAATTGGTTCCCGAGGCTTATTGTCAAAAATTTCGTAATCTAAGGAAAAGTGATGAGGCTTACGTGGAGTTCGCTCGGGGGAAGGAGTCCCTGTTTGATCGTTGGTGTGCTTCCATGAAAGTGGAAACGTTTGAAGAGCTCCGAGAATTGATTATTTTAGAGGAGTTTAAAAACTGCCTACCAGAACGCGTTGTAACTTATCTAAATGAGCAAAAAGTTTCAAAATGTTCTGCTGCTGCTATATTGGCTGATGAATATGTGCTTACACACAAGAACGTGTTTAGCGTTGTACCGAAGTTCTCATCCGGTAACAACAGTAATCGGTCTTTTCAGCGTAATTCTGAACGCCCCCTACCCGTTGACAGAGTGGCGGTGAGTTCTGATAAGTCTGTGTTCTCACCCATTTGTTTCTATTGTAAGAAACGTGGACACATTATTTCTGAGTGCAATGTGCTTAAAAAGAAGAACCGTGTTCCTAAACCTGTAGGTTTATTGATGACGTCCTCGCCACAAGTGGAAGGACTGGAGTCGTTGGCTTTGGAAGCTGACATGTGTGAAGATGAGGGGTATGTGCCGTTTATGATGGACGGATTTGTATCTTTGGCAGGTAATGCTAGTTTACGAAAACCAATCAAGATACTTCGTGATACTGGCGCTGCTCAGAGTTTTATTCTGGAAGGAATATTGCCGTTGTCTTATGAGAGCTTTACTGGTTCAAGCGTCTTGGTGCAGGGTTTCGAAATGGGCTTCGTGAAGGTACCTTTACATGAGGTTGAAATTGAGTCTTCCCTTGTTGTTGGCCGCGTTGTGGTTGGAGTGCGACCGTGTCTTACCGTTCGAGATGTTACATTTATTTTAGGGAATGACTTAGCGGGAGGAAAAGTTTTTGCTAGCCCCGAGGTAACTGATGTTCCTCTTCTCTGTCCTATAGCTGATGTATTAGCTCAGAAATATCCTGAGATTTTTCCCTCATGTGCTGTTACTCGCGCTATGACTCAGAGGCCAAAAGATAAAAGCCTTAGTGAATTGGAAAATGAGTGTAAGTTTGATCTGAGTGATACGTTCTTTTCTAATTCTGATCCTTGTGAAGTTAAGTGTTCGGACCTTGTTGACGGTTCAGATCCTGCCGTTAATAAATTTGATGAACATTTCATGCCTAATAAATTGTCCCTGTCTCGCGAGCAGCTTATTGTTGAACAGAGGAAAGATGAGAAATTGTCGTCCCTCTTTAAAGCTGTTGTTCCTGTCGAGCAACTCGAGCATGCATCGCAAGGATACTTTGTGGAATATGGGGTGTTGATGAGGAGGTGGAGACCACCTACTGCATCTGCTGATGATGAGTGGCAAATCGTTAGGCAGATAATAGTTCCCTCCTCGTATCGCTCCGAAATTTTGAGTCTTGCGCATGATAGTTCATTTGCTGGTCACTTAGGAGTGAACAAAACGTACGATCGCATACTTCGAAATTTTTTTTGGCCAGGCTTGAAAACTGATGTTGCAAATTATTGCCGAAGTTGTCACGTGTGTCAAATGACGGGAAAACCGAACCAGAACATTTCACCTGCTCCGCTACATCCAATTTCAGCTGTTGGTGAACCATTTGAACGTGTGATGATTGATTGTGTTGGTCCCTTGCCTCGCACGAAGTCGGGAAATCAATACTTACTCACCATAATGTGTACGTCAACGCGTTTTCCGGAGGCAATTCCTCTGCGTAAAATTACTGCACCAGTGATTGTGAGATCACTTATCAAATTTTTTTCATTGTTTGGTCTTCCGCGTACTATTCAATCTGACCAAGGTACGAATTTTATGTCCCGTGTGTTTAAGCAAGCTCTGAATCAATTGCATATTCAACACTGCACGTCCAGCTGTTACCATCCAGAAAGCCAGGGCGCACTCGAAAGGTTCCACCAGACTTTAAAGTCGATGCTGCGTGCGTTTTGTCTTGAGTTTCAAAAGGATTGGGACGAAGGGGTGCCTATGGTCATGTTCGCAGTGCGGGAGGTAGTGCAGGAGTCGTTGGGCTTTAGTCCGGCTGAGTTAGTGTTTGGGCATACTGTACGTGGCCCACTAAAATTGATTAAAGATCATTGGACTAATGATACGACTTCAAACAACATTCTTGACCATGTCTCAGAGTTTCGTTTCAAGTTGCGCCGCGCATGTGAGTTGGCCAAAGCGAACTTGGAGATGTCACAACAACGAATGAAAAAACGTTTTGATCGTAAGGCTAGACTTCGTAGCTTCGCTCCTGGTGACAAGGTGTTAGTGCTGATGCCAGTGCCTGGGTCTGCATTGCAGGCTCGTTATTATGGTCCCTATCAAGTGAAAGAAAAGGTGAGCGAGCTTGACTATGTTATTTTGACAACAGACAGAAGAAAAAAAACTCGTCTATGTCACATTAATATGCTTAAGCCGTACTTTGAGAGACAGATTCGTCTGGAAGGAAGTCGGCTGTGTTAATTGTTTCACCCACAGACTTTCCGGTGACAGGAGAACAGGCGCTGTCCAGTGCTGATGTACCTGAAGTTGAAGTGCTGTCTGGACCTGAAGTTATCCGTACATTGAGTTCGGCTGTGTCAGACAGCAGTGATGATTCCACTTTTGAGGAGGATGTAGCGTTTCCTTCGACGGAATTGGTTGCGGGGAGACTGAAAAATTCTGAGATGATCCGAACCATAGACTCGCATCTTTCCCATTTGACCGTTGCTGAACGAGCTGACATAATTAACATTATTCGGACGTACAGTAATTTGTTCTCTGATGTTCCATCTCGTACTTCGTTAATAGAGCATGACATCAATATTGGTGACTCGTTGCCTATTAAGCAGCACGCATATCGGGTAAGTCCTGAAAAAAGAATTCTGTTGCAAAATGAGGTGACTTTTATGCTTGAAAATGACTGAAAATGACATCGCAGAGCAAAGTTTTAGTCCTTGGAGTTCACCTTGTTTATTGGTTAAAAAGACTGACAGTACGTTTCGTTTTTGTACAGATTTTCGACGCGTTAATGCTGTGACCAAACCAGATAGTTATCCATTGCCTCGTATGGAAGATTGCGTGGATCATGTTGGAAATGCTGTGTTTGTTACGAAAATCGATCTGCTTAAGGGATACTGGCAGGTGCCCTTGACCGATCGCGCAAAGGAAATCAGTGCGTTCGTGACACCGGATCATTTCCTCCATTATAACGTAATGGCTTTCGGTTTACGAAACGCCCCGGCAACCTTTCAGAGGTTGGTGAATCGTGTCATCGAAGGCATGCATAACGTTGAAGCGTATTTGGATGATTTGGTCATTTATAGCGCATCTTGGTCAGAACATGTGGAACAACTCGGTGCGCTGTTTAGTCGTTTGTCTCGAGCTAACCTCACGGTTAATTTAACGAAGTGCGAATTCGGTCGAGCTACGGTCACTTATTTGGGAAAGATTGTTGGTGGCGGTCAGGTTAGACCTGTTGAGTCTAAAGTCGAGTCTATCACTCATTTCCCCGTGCCCAAGACACGCCGTGAGCTCCGTCGATTTTTGGGTATGGTAGGGTACTACAGAAGTTTCTGTAAGAATTTTTCTGTTGTTGCTTCACCCTTAACCGATCTTCTTAGTCCTAAGGTTCATTTTAAATGGTCTGAGGTTTGCCAATCGAGTTTCGAGAAAATCAAAGCACTTCTAGTTAATTCTCCTGTTTTATCTGCACCTGATTTTTCTACTCCGTTCTTTCTCGCTGTTGACGCAAGTGACACTGGTGCAGGAGCTGTTCCCCTCCAATTAGACCAGACCGGGGTGGAGCATCCTGTTTGCTATTTTTCACGAAAATTCAATAAACAACAGCGAGGTTACTCCACCTTGAGAAGGAGGCACTCGCCCTTGTCCTTGCTATTCAACATTTTGATGTGTATATTGGGTCTGTTTCACATCCCCTGATCTTCATTAACCGAATGAAAAATAACAATCAACGCCTGATGCGTTGGAGTTTGTTTTTACAGACTTTTGAGCTTGACATTCGTCACATTCGGGGTAAGGATAATGTGGTTGCTGATGCCTTATCCCGTGTCTGAATTAATTGTAGTTTTGAGGTAAGATTTCTCTTTTTCTTTCTCCCTCCAATTAATCATTTAAGGGTGAGGGTGTTACGTGGATCTATATATATATTGAACTACTGAGTGTATTAATTTTGTTATTTGAGTTCGTAGTGGAGTTAGGGGTTTTTCCCTGATTTACGGAATGAGTGACGTCATGGGAATCCCTGCATTTAAGCCGGCCTGGTGTTGAGGGTGCGGTCTCTCTCCGCCTCTCTTGCTCCTCATTCTTTGCCTCCGTTCCTGATTGTTGTCAGCTGGGGTGGTTCGCCTGATGGCGAGAACGCTCATCGTCTCGTGTCGCGCCACCATGCTGAAGACTTCGATGATAGCGAACTGAGTTTTCTTTATTATTTAAAGCCAGGTAGAGGTTATTTCCTTAGTCACTTTTTGTTATTTATTTAGATTATAGCGTAGCGAAGCAGTGGCCCGGAAGACTCACCTGTTTGTTGTTTCTGTCGGGAGTTAGGTAAGATCTTTTCCTGCTACGATAGGCTTAGTTAAGGGATTATGTTTCTTTCTGTTGCCCTACCTGTGCTGTTTATTTGTTTGTTGATTATTATGTGGTGCTCTGTCCTTTGTCTGTTGTGGACTGGATTAAAACTTATGGCGTGATTAACGTCAGAACACCACTCAATCGTCTGTGATTATTAAGTATGTTCGGTCCTTGTCTTATATGTGATTTAACGAGCCAAGCTAGATAAAGGGCCGTAACAACAACATAATCCAAAGATACACAACAAAGGACAAAAAAGCACATTAGTAAACACACTGATCTAAAGACAGAGGATTGAACAGTCACACAACTTTGTGCCATTGAAACATAGTACATACCTGTCATTTCCAAGGTGTTTGATTTTTCATTTTACCATTTTCATGTACAGAGACTGTTGAATGTTGAAGTCAGCAGGACTCATCAGTGGCATCTCTCCCTGTAAAAAATGAAATAAAAAAATAAACACCTTTGAACATGCTGATATCAAGAGAAACTATATGGCTGCACGACTTTGGGCATGCATTGTAGAAAAAATTGCGATTTAATTATATATATATATATATATTTATATTTATATTTATATATATATATATACACACACACACACACACACACACACACACACACACACACACACACACACACACACACAGGGCTTAGAATAAGTGAACACACCCATGCTAAAGTTGACTACCCTTCACAATATAGACATGGTTTTATTTCAGTTAGCCTAACTGAACATTTATACATAAATAATATATTGTATTTAGACAGTATCACATATTTTACCGGAGGCTGAAATATATTTCACTAAATCATTATAACCTAAGCAGTTATTCGCAAACAAAATAAATTACGCATAAGGCAGTATTTTAGCATGATAATCAGTGTCATAAACTAATCTCAAAACTGAGTGAATTATATGTAGTAGGGTAATATCACATTTAAAAAGTTTACACGAGCGTATAGGGATATTGTGACTGTGAGGTAATCTTTCCTATGTCAAAAGCTAGCCAAAACTAGGCAAAAATATAGTCTGAAAATTCATTTGAGCTCTATAATCAGAAAAGGAATTATATAACACTAAACAACTTACTCCGAACTTGTATCCTCGGCGGGGTCAATTCGTTCTTCAAAATGCAGCCGTTGGTCGTCCGAGTTTCAAATTCCTCTGAGGAAAAGGTGAATCCTCGCTGTCCAGAATCATCTGAAGGGCTTCTTCACCAGAGTAGCGTGCCATCCTCAAAACGCGATGAACTATCAGTAAATCTCATGAAGAATCTTTGTGTTTTTATGGCATTGATCGGGGGCGTGTGCGCGATCACCTAAACTATTTACATGTGAATAGCGCTGGGGGCGTGGCGGCCTCAACTCATTAAAAATAATGAGGGGAGAAAGAAAAAACTGGACCTCTCCTTGGTTTCAAATGGATTGCATTAACTGAGAATATTTGTTTTTTATATAAATTACTTCATTTAAAAGAAGAGAATTCAAGCTTCATAAAGAAAAATCTCTCGCGCCTGTGTGACAAGTAATCGCGGAGTTACAGTTAATCTTAGGACGCGATTCAGAATGGACTTCACTGACAGAGAGAACGCAGAACTCGCATCATGTTTGTTTTTCTTTATTTGGTGAAAAGCACAACACTTTGTTTTTGTTGTGAGTATCCACAATAAAAAAAAAAAGAAACTTAACAGGATCTAATGATGTATAACACTTATATGTAAGATCAAAATCAACCGAGTATTTTGAGTCTCTTTTGCACTGATAAGAAAAAAAGCGAGCAGATCACGCCGGTGTAATTGCCGACCCCAGAGGGTTAAGCCCCTGCAGTGTGAACAAGACCTATGTGCACCAGCTTTCTTGAGTAGAAAGGACAACTTTTAACACCCCCATAAACTATGCAGATGAGCCGCCTTGACAGGACAAAGAAAATCTTTTCCCTCTCGAACATCTCTTGATTGGTCATTCACCCCAAAGGAGGTGTGAACTTCATTGTCCTTAAGAGGATGGAACGCCAGTTTCCTTGCACTCTTCAAAATCTCTCTTCTCTTCAGCTCTTCTCTTCAGTCCGTTTAGTTTAGTTTTTGCTTTCAGTTATTCTTCTTTAGTTTTTTTTTCCCTTTTTGTATTCTCCTTTGTTCATTTCTACTTGCAAGTGAAATGTACTAAGCCTGAATTAGCTGGCAAACTTTACTTTAAATGGACATTTGAACTTTCCATGACTACGCTCGCTCCGGAAGACCCGAGAGAACGCGTAACGCTCCGAAGGAACGACGCACATGCGCCTTCTTTATTCAGCAACACAAGAGAACCATATGTGCAAGTATTCGTTTTATCGAGCTTTCAATGCGTTTGAGATTTGTTTACCCCATTTAGGGTGATTTGATATCTTGGTGTCTCTCTCTCAGGTTCCTTTTGTCTGTGATTTTGCCATAACTGACTGATCATTCTCTACCTTTTCCTATCACTCTCTTATTCTCATTTTCTTTCATTGTTTTTTGCTTTATTTTGTTGTATATACATTTATTCCTTGTAACGTTAGTCACCGGTATACGTAGTTTTCCTTTATTAAATCCATTATATTAATTTATTGACTCTGTCTGTTGCTCATATTACGAAGTCCCTTAAATGTTCGATATAAGCCACAAGCTTTACAATTTGTTGATACTTTAATTAGTATTTTTATAAAACAGGAAAGTTATTTTTCATGGCCAGAAAGATAGCCTTTCTTGCGAGTCTATAAGGATAATTTCTCTTGAGGGTTGATGAAAGATAGTACGATCAGTTTGCTGGACGAACAGATTATTCGATAACAAATTAATTCCATAAGGGTTATCCTTGGAATCGATCTATTCTAGACAATTGACATATTAATATTTAATTATAATTCATTGTGATAGCTAGCTAACCCAATACACTCGGACATTCTCTGCTTCCACGTCCATTGAAATGCATTGCAGTTAGTCAGTTTTCATTCGTTTTTATGTGTTTTTTCTTGTCATTTTAAGTTTAAAATGGTCAAACGGTGTGCATGTGGTACATGCAACTCCGACACTATGTTTTCTGAGAGGCAGGGCGACGGTGTGTATTTTTTACCCTTTCTCAAGCCACATCTCAACCGAGATAAGTGTCTGCTCTGGATTAAGTTATGCGGTAACGTAGACCACAACACCAACTAAACGTGGAAAAATTAAACAAGGATGTCTACCTCTGTTTTAAGTCAACAATGTATTTGAACGTTATCTTTAACATCTCTAACGTAACGTTAGCTTAAAACGTTAACGTTAGCTTCTAGCTGCGTTGTACATCATGTCACTGATTTCGAGAGTAAATGTTAAAACTTCATGCTGATTTGTACTCGGCTTTCGAGTACATAATAATAAAAATAGCCAGAAAAGATGGAACAGCAAATGGAAACAGTCTACACATATGTGAGATTGATTGACATCGGTGTGTTTTGGGTATTTTTTAGTAAAGAAAGAAACTAGCTTTGCCACCAGCTCCTTTATAATTAAAAGACGGCCATAAACAGGCAGGAATTAATCTGGAATCCCCAACTGTCTTTTCTATCAAGCCCCTGTGGGGCATTATTGTCTAAAAAGGAAAGCACAGCAGCGGCAAAACTCACAGCCATAAATGAAAAACTCAATAGCCAGGCCCCTCCCCACAGACGCAAAACACATGAATCTACAAATACAGTCGCAGTCCCAAATGTGGGTGCACGGTGTTAGGCAGTGTTTGGTTACATAAGAGAACGTGACAAGCTTTCATCTTCAGAAGAGAGGTATAACCAGAGAATGAGAGTAAGAGGTGATGTAAGGGAGAAGGGGGAGGATTTTGTGCTATTTCTGAGACACTTGAATGAGCCTCTTTCCTTCTCTTTCACTCTGTCTCTCCCTCTTACACTCTCACCATTTTGTCATGCAGTGCTGCAGAAAAACTTTTGATCTTTTGCACTTTTCATCTAATCTTTTATGCACTTCATCTTTGTCTGCAAAATCTGAGTGTGATACTTTTATTGTATTACTCCAATTTATGTTTATTAAAGTGCTTTTAACTTACATATTTATTATAGCAATAAATTAACAGCTTGTTTCATGTGGGCTGAGTGTTTTTTCACTGAAGAAAACAACGCCATTTGCATGAATAAAGCAAACTTAAGAAGTTCACATTTTATAAAAAAAAAAGTGCACTCAGAGGGCCAGATGTAATAACGCTTTTGCGCCCACTTCAGGCGTATTTGTTTCGCAAAGTGCGCATAAAACCATGGCGAGGTATGTACAAACGGGACGCACCGAGATGAAAGCGCAGACTGCCTGTCGTGGGAACTGAAAATGGCAAAATGCGCTTTTCGTGTCATGCATATGCATTCATTGGATGGTCAAGGGGGAAGTGGGAGTGTAGGCCTAACATAAAGAGATGGGAGGGGAAGCGTAAACTGTGCCTAATTATGTATTATGCGTTACGTACAGAAAAAATGCCGGTGAAAGCGCGCCTCTGTTTTTCGCTGAAAATTCTCCGCCTCTTAAAAGCAGGTGTAACTTAGGAAGTGGGTTTCCTGGCAAAGGCCTCCTGGTGAAATGGCAGCAGTAATCCGAGCAAGATGAAGACATAGGCTAAGGAGACGAGCTGAAAAGATTTTTGCCACAAGAATTACACTTTTTCAGTTGAGTGAAAACGAAATCATTAAGCGTGACAGATTAAGCAGCTACGCAATATTACAGTTACTGGAAGAAATCTAAGATGACATCGAATCTCCGACTCAGCGTTCACATTCCATTCCAGCAGTTGTTAAACTCCTCGCTACATTACAATTATTGGCATCAGGATCATTTCAAACAGTCATAGCATCAGCAGTGAGAGGAGGAGGCCCATTCAATTGTGCGTTTAAATACACGCAATTTACGGTATAGTGGGTGGGGACAGGCGCGGATTACCTGATGAACTGCAGGTTTGGTACATAACACGCACACTGCGTTCACATCAAGCGCTTTCTGCGTCTTGGGCATGACGCTATTAAAGGGATACTCCACCTTTTTTGGAAATAGGCTCATTTTACAACTCCCCCAGAGTTAAACTGTTGAGTTTTACCGTTTTTGAATCCATTCAGCCGATATCCGGTTCTGGCGATACCACTTTTAGCATAGCTTAGCATACATCATTGAAGTGGACAAGACCATTAGCATTTCTCAAAAAAAATGACCAAAGAGTTTCGATATTTTTCCTATTTAAAACTTGACTCTTCTGTAGTTACATCGTGCACTAAGACCGACGGAGAATGTAAAGTTGCGGTTTTCTAGGCTGATATGGCTAGGAACTATACTCTCATTCCTGCGTAATAATCAAGAAACTTTACTGCCGTACCATGAGTGCAGCAGGCGTAATGATATGACGCAGCGCCTGAAAATAGGCTACCTTCCGTCAACATAACCAGCATTACTGAGCTGGGGACTATTTTCAGGCGAATAAAAAAAAATATTTCTTAAAATAAAATGATATATATGAAATATTTATTGATTATTAGAATTCACTTAATTTCCTGGAAACTACAGCTAGATGTGTGAAATTACCGATGACATTATGGACTAATTTATAATGCAAGCCAATTCGAATTCAAATGTTTAGAAAACTTAATGGCCAACATAAGATTGAGCTTTATGTTACATGGCTAAGGTAAATCAGGGTTCAAAGGTCATTATTAGGGCTATAGTTTTGCCTCCTTTGATTTTTGTCTGCTGCTGTGCACTGGACTATTACACCTGTTACTGAGATCCTTCTGCTGAGCTGTGGTATTGCTGCATTGAGTTTCACCTCTGAGATTGGAAGTGTTGCTCAAGCATGTGGTCTTGGTGTAAGACTTTATGCGTGGGACTTGCTGTAGGAGGTTTGCACAAGGCCATGTTATGCGGACTATTCTTCTCACCTTTAAAGAAATGTAAGGACACGCTAACAGGCGGAGAACTCATTGTAATTCAAATATATATAATTAATATGCTGTGAAAATGAAACATTTTTTGAGAGGACAGCTTGAGGATATATTCTTTCAGGTCATTTTTAACAGTAAAAATCAAATGCTCATGGTCAAATTTTCCTTTAATGACTGAGAAATTTATTTGGGCATAAAAAAAAAAAACGGTTTATAATAGCATATATTTTGTAAGCTCAGTTCACCATCATTTCAGGGAAGGGCAATGGAGTAACAGTCCATATTTATTTAGCTGAGGGACTAGACTATTAGGGCATACAGATTAAAAAAAAGAAACAATGACATGGCATGGCATATTGCTGTATATTATAATGAGTGAACGACCGAAAGGGTGTGAGAGAAAGTAAAAGGGATTCAGTTCCCATGAGCTGCAGTGCAGACGGAGTTTGTTTCTTTATTGTTCCTTCATTGTGCTCATCACAACACTTCTAAAGCATCTTTGAGAGCCCCTAGCTCCTGAAATCACAGCTAGCTTATAGTTTAATCATCGCTGGTTTTGTTTAGATGGTTAGTTACATTGTTTCCAACTTGTATATAGAAAATCACAGTGCCACAGTGTTGGAATGTGTTTTCTGGCTAACATTTCTAACAATAAACACACAGACTGGGCTGAGGACTAAATATTATTTCTGTCATGACCTCTTGGAGAGATTGGCATGGTAATGGATGTGGCAATGTTAATGTATTTGGTCTCAGGCGGAATAGATCAGCTACACTGCTGCTGCTGCTGATAATGATTATTGCTGCTGCTGCAGAGTAAGTACAAAGACTTGCTACCGCCAATTCACATTCACAGACATTGCTGCTGTGAGCATGTAAGACATACAGTACATGAAATAACCCCCGTATACAGATCTATACAGGTGGAGCTGGGGAAGATGGAGGGTTTCTGAAAGCGCGCTGCAGACTGTTAACAGCAAACAATGCCAAGTATTTGAATATTGAGCAGCAAGCTCATTGGCCGCTGATGCCATAGCAACCAATCAGCTGCACTATGTAGATAATGATGTGATTGCTAACAAATAGAGTTAAGGACCCTTCAAACTGCGCCATGACAGAACTTTGTATTTGAACATAAAGACATCCTTTTTCTTTTTTTAAATAAATGCCCATTGGAGTTTATATCTTTGTTGTTATATGAATAGAATTGCCAATGATATCAAAATCGTAATAGAAGTGCTGCTCTGTTGGGTCTGACTTGTTTATTCAGTAACTATTCTACTCATTTGCTTTTCATTAGCTTGTGTTTGAGAGTGTTTTTATTTTTGCCTGTGACTTTATTTTGTATTTATTTCTCTACACACAATGCTTTCTTCTAGATGTCAGGATGAGCTTTTTAGTACTATTTTGACAATAAACAGAACTACCCATACCATTTAAAAGTTTGGGTTCATTAAAGGCCACTAGAGGTCGTTTATTTAAAACAAAGGCGTATGATAGGCGATGAATGGACATGGCTCGTGTCCTGGTTAAAAGTGCGTATTTCTCTGGATTTGAACATGATTCTTAGAAACATTTGGGATAATGTAAGTACAGAAATCAACAAAATATATAACATAGTGGTTTTTTAATATTTTGATCGCACCTCTGTTTTCAATATTGATAATAATAAGAAATGTTTCTTGAGCTCCAAATCAGAATGATTTCTGAAAAATCATGACACATTCAAATAGAAAATTTGAATTATTTTAAATTGTAATAATATTTTACAATGTTACGACTGTTTTGACTGTATTTTTGATCAAATAAATGCAGCCTTGAGAGACTTCTTTCAAAAAATTTAAATAACGACCACAACGTGTTATCAGACACATTTGGCTAGTATGTCTAAATCAGCTCTAGGCTAAAAAATAAAAACAGCTATTCAAATCACTTAGATAATCACTGACAGTGGTCATAACCAGTAAAGGTATTGTGTACACGCCTGCCTCATTGGGAAGTTGTTTTTTTATGCAAACATAATCATTTTTAAATCGACATTGTGTTTTTCCCTTCTCATTTTTTACCCCTTGTTTCTCTCTCTCTCTCTCTCTCTCTCTCTCTCTCTCTCTCTCTCTCTCTCTCTCTCTCTCTCTCTCTCTCTCTCTCTCTCTCTCTCTCTCTCTCTCTCTCTCTCTCTCTCTCTCTCTCTCTCTCTCTCTCTCTCTCTCTCTCTCTCTCTCTCTCTCTCTCTCTCTCTCTCTCTCTCTCTCTCTCTCTCTCTCTCTCTCTCTCTCTCTCCTGCAGTGGGTGGCATTTGCCTCGCTTTTCTTCATTCTGGTGTCCATAACCACATTCTGCCTGGAGACACACGAGGCCTTCAACCCCATCGTTAACCGCACATTTTTTAACGCTCTCGACAACACCACCAAGTTTCACCTGGAGACAGAGACGGTGGTCTACCTAACCTACATTGAGGGAGTGTGTGTGGTGTGGTTCACCTTTGAGTTCCTTATGCGTGTCACCTTCTGTCCGGACAAAAAGAAATTCATCAAAAACACCCTAAACATCATAGACTTTGTGGCCATCCTGCCATTTTACCTGGAGGTGGGCCTGAGTGGGCTTTCTGGTTCAGAAGCAAAGGACGTTCTAGGTTTCCTCAGAGTGGTGCGATTCGTTCGGATCCTCCGAATCTTCAAGCTGACGCGACACTTCGTGGGCCTGCGCGTACTGGGACACACTCTCCGCGCCAGCACCAATGAGTTCCTCCTGCTTATCATCTTTCTTGCTCTTGGAGTGCTGATCTTCGCCACCATGATCTACTACGCCGAGCGAATCGGTGCAAATCCCAATGACCCGCGTGCCAGCGAGCACACCCACTTCAAAAACATCCCAATTGGCTTCTGGTGGGCAGTTGTGACTATGACCACGTTGGGCTATGGAGACATGTATCCTCAGACTTGGTCAGGCATGTTGGTGGGTGCATTGTGTGCTCTGGCGGGTGTACTAACCATCGCCATGCCTGTGCCTGTCATTGTCAATAACTTTGGGATGTACTACTCTCTAGCCATGGCTAAGCAGAAGCTACCAAAGAAAAAGAACAAGCATATTCCCCGTGCCCCCCAGCTGGGCTCACCTAACTACTGTAAGTCCACCATGAACTCACCCCACCACAGTCCACAAAGTGACCATTGTGCTCCCGCTGCCCAGGAGGAGATTTTAGAAATGAACAGAGCAGGTAGGACACTTGTTTTAGTAATATCCATCTGAACTAATATCATAGAGCACGTTTAAGCACAGAAATGAAATTGAACTCACCTTTTCTTCCCTTCCACCTCACCATGTTTCTAGACCTGCCTGAAATCACACAAGTCTCTCATTTGGGAATTATTCAAATACAGATCAACCATCTGGAGACATTATAAAATCTCATCGCACTGCATTCTATTCAGCCTCTTTACAGACGCGCATAGAAACAAACACAAGTCTTCACCATGGTTGCATAACGACCAATACCCCATGCAACATTTTGCATATCTATATGTTTTTCCATTAGACTCCTGTGAGGGTCAATTATATCCACCCAGACAAACAGGAGAACACTCATTCAACTGCTTGCTTTTCTTTTTGTCCATCAGCTTGCCCTAACTACTATTTAAATGTCATCACGCAGTATTTTTTGTTTGCTTTTGTGACATTAAGCATTTTTGATTGTATGGCTTTCATTTGCAGCAGTTGAATGGTTATAAGGAAGTGAAAATTCTACAGAAGATTATACAGTAGGGCCGCAACAAAATCTATAGTAAAAATATAATAATGAATTTCATTATCGATTAGTTTGGTTTGTGTCACACATTTGAAAGGTGGCAGAGTGAGCTGCTACATGAAAAGTGCTTGCCATAAGCTGTGCAAAGCAGGAGAGAACTTTATTAAATGGTTCAAAGCTGATCATAAGCAGTTTCACATGGGTTGCCCTGTCAGGTGTTTGTGCTGTTCAATCCAACTGAGAGGTGTTTTCACCAGCGCATAACCTTTTAGCATTTGAGTGCTATTTTCTTATCTGTACTAGATCTATATTTATATTTCCTCAAAAGCGTGTCCAGGCAGCGAGTCTCACTGTTGACACACAGTTAAATAATGTAATGTTTATATTTAAATTTTAATTTGTATGCATTTAATGTATTTCCTAGCTTACATTTATACATTTATGTTTGTGTTTGTAGCCTTTTAGAAGAGGACAGGGTGTGGAGTAACATGTTTTTTGTTCAGCATATACAGAAAATAAACCATAGCATTATAATCAGTATCCATCAGTGGTGGACACTTACAAAGTAGAAATGCTTTGTTAATGTTCACCACTGATGGATACTTTTCAAGGACATTTTTCAAGTATCTGAACTTTATCAGACTATTTTTATTTTGGGAAACTTTTACTTTTACTTCTCTGCATTTAAAGCTTAATATTGTAAACTTAATAATACTTATTAATAATTACCCCACTACATAAAAACATCTCATTCCTTTTGAACTGAAGAAATCGCCTCCCCCTCTGAGACGCAAAAGTGATGTCCGATTTGTGAACAATTTCATTCTTTCCAATGAACGTAAAATTGGTTCACAAATAATCGAATTGGACTGATGCATTTGCAGCTGTTCTTGAGTCAATGTCTCACTGATTCAACGATCCGTTCAAAATGAGCCAAGAACAAGGATATCGTCGGAGCTTGAATGTGTGTGCTGATTGCACAAAAAGTAAGTTACTTATGAATTTTAGTATTGATTTATTGTCAATGAAATTATGAAATTATGTCTTCAGTAATAGGGCAAAGCTTTTTTTAAGCTTTGAAATACTTAAATTTGGACATTTGTGTGTCACCGTCCGTCTGTATGGGATTTTAGATAAAATAATGCAAATTAAATGTCCATACATCTTCCCCGCTATTTGCATAGCATTCCTCTTGAAATGTTTGAAATGTGTAGAACACATTTTGCCCTATGTGACGTCTGTAAATCTTGTATTTTTTAGTATTTGTCGCCACATATTTGACAAAATTGTTTCCCCCTATTTTTAAAAATCCTATATGGTATATTATTTCACTAGTTTGCACACTTGAATTATCAGTAACTAACAGAGCTTAAAGGGTTAGTTCACCCAAAAATTAAAATTATGTCATTAATGACTCACCCTCATGTCGTCCCAAGCCCGTAAGACCCCCATTCATCTTCGGAACACAGTTTAAGATATTTTTGATTTAGTCCGAGAGTTTTCTGTCCCTCCATTGAAAATGTATGTATGGTATACTGTCCTTGTCCAGAAAGGAAATAAAGACATCATCAAAGTAGTCCATGTGATATCAGTGGGTTAGTTAGAATGTTTTGAAGCATCGAAAATACATTTTGGTCCAAAAATAACAAAAACTACAACTTTATTCAGCATTGTATTCTCTTCTGGTTGTGTTGTCAATCCGCGTTCACGAGTCCGCAGTGACACTGCTGACGTAAGACGCTGCTAACGTGTATCTGGTGTGTCCGTGTATAGAGTGCCGAAGTTACGACGTCACTCTGTAGGCCAAAACGCGGAAGTGAGTTAGCATTTTAGCACTCCCGGTTCCCTTGCTCTAAAGTCTATGGGATTTTTGAATGGGTTTTTGCTAAATCGCCTGAAATAAGGTCTGTGGTGAACAAAGCCTCTAAATATTTTCACGTTTTGATCTATGACATAGAACACACAGTTATAACCTGCTTGTGGTTTTTTAAACTGTATTGTGTCTGCTTGTGTTTTTTAAAAACTTTATATAAGCTTCAAAATGTATAAATTTTGGATTAACTTGTAAAGATGATCTTGATAGACAAAACGTGTAAGGGTCACAACTCTTTGTTAAACACAGATCTTATTTTTTGCGATTTTCCAAAAGTCTATGGGGAAAATGCATAGCTTTTCGATCGAGGGAACCCATGCGCCGCTAGCTTCCGAGTTGTCCTACAAAGTGACGTCATCACTTCGGCACTCTATTCGGGTTCAAATAAATATGGCTGGGCAAAAAAATGCAAATCTTCCTCTGTGTCGAAATCCTTAGACATATTTGCGAAGATTATTTTGTTTACAGCGTGCGTTTCCCTCAGACTGTAAACGAAGCTCGAGCGCACCAGATAACACGTCAGCATCGTCTTACGTCACCAACATCACTGAACGCGGATTGACAACAGAACCGGAAGACAATACAATGCTGAATAAAGTCGTAGTTTTTGTTATTTTTGGACCAAAATGTATTTTCGATTCTTCAAAACATTCTAACTAACCCACTGGTGTCACATGGACTACTTTGAGAAAGTCTTTATTTCCTTTCTGGACAAGGACAGTATCGTACATACATTTTCAAGGGAGGGACAGAAATCTCTCGGACTAAATCTAAAATATCTTAAACTGTGTTCCGAAGATGAACGGAGGTCTTACGGGCTTGGAACGACATGAGGGTGAGTCATTAATGACATGATTTTCATTTTTGGGTGAACTAACCCTTTAATGTTTTGATAGTATATAATAAGTAAATGCAGTAAAATAAAACATTTGCTTATTAGCAATACATTTTCAATGTATGCATTTATCTTTTTAGTGCTGACTTGTCTGGCTAGAATAAATATATAGGTCATCGATCAGTACTTTTGACTTTTTACTTGAGTTCGTTAAAAAATCAAATACAAAAGTACACCAAAAATGAGTACTTTTTCTGGAACAATATTTTAATAGTATCTGTACTTTTACTCAAGTACTTGATTTGTGTACTTCGTCCACAACTGGTATCCATGTTACCTAATGTTGGTTTGAGGTAAATTTTGTGGTAAAATTGTAAATAAGATAAGTAAATAAGAACTAAATTCGATGTTGCCTATCCGCACACACACTCACATATGAATGTGACATAGTTAGAGGGCCTGACCAGCATAAATAAGATATTCCCAACCACTCCACTCAGCATTCTTACCATGAGTGAGTGGTGGTGAGTGCCTTCATTTGAGCCACTCATGTAGAGATCGTATGGATAGCTGCAAAAGAGAAGTGAAGAGATAGACTTGTTGGCTGTGTCTGATCAGACTGGGCTAAGAATCTCTTATTAATCTGTTGAGAGTAATTGTGAGTGACTCCTTCATAGATCTGACTGGAGGGATTCCCCTTTTTCTAAACGGCATCATTTCATCCCTGCTTTACATGGAATAATCCGTGAGGTTTCAAGCTTTCTGATGTCAAGGACCCCCAAAAATGATGATATATAATTATATACTGTGTGTGTATATAAATCCCTTTGTGAGGGACTCAAAAAAGAGAGAACTCCTGTTTGAAAACCCCTGGATTGGTCCAGTGTCAGTGAATGGCCAAACGGTGCTTTCTAACTTTAGCATGTAAGGTGGATCATTGGCCTCAGGAAAAACCCCTTTGTTGTGAGAGTTTGTGACAAACACTTAACTTTGAGAACTCACTTAATGAATAATGATACTATTAAGAGCTCAAGGATGTCAGACTGACATTCCGATATTGTCAGTTATTTAGACAAGGAGTGTCCTTCCTCCAGTCTTTACATACACAATCATTATGTCCTGTTAGTTTAAGACAAATCTTTGTTATGAAGTGAAAGGATGGGTTTTCACACAATCTCTTTATTATTTCATTCTCTGTATTTTTACACTGCACTAGAGCCTGTTGCTATGGCAACAGTGTCCAAGCAACCACACAATAGGAATCGCACTCTGCAATGAGCTGCAGTCATTCACTCGCCTTGCACGACTCCTGTGCCGTTCACACGGTACTGCAAAAACACACACAGTAAGATGGTCTGAGGATGCAGAGTAGTATAAATCAATGCATGACCTACTGTTAATAGGCTCTCTTGATTTTAGAAATAAAAGGTCTCTGGTAGTGTTTTTTTTAGGGATTTATCTGCATCATTTGTAATGTTTAGACTTAAGATGAGAGTGAGACATAGGCCTAATACATATTGAAACCAATTCAATTTTGGTCTTCATGCCAACTGGATTGAAAATATTAAACATTCTCTACATAAAAACAATTTATAGATCTTCTTCCTTTCCTTCATGCTCTCTCTCTCTCTCTCTCTCTCTCTCTCTCTCTCTCTCTCTCTCTCTCCTCTCTCTCTCTCTCTCTCTCTCTCTCTCTCTCTCTCTCTCTCTCTCTCTCTCTCTCTCTCTCTCTCTCATCTTTTTTAAATCTCTCTTGTAAATGAGTTTACAGATGGCACAAAGGCCTTGATTATCAGCTCCATCCATTTGACTTTGGGCAGAAGAACCGTAAGAATCACCAGCACATAGAGCGAAAGCATCTGTTGAATTGGCCACGGTTGCAGAGAAACACAGCAAACACTCTCAGCTCTGTGACACACACACACACACGCACACACACACAAACACACACACACACACACACACACACACACACACACAGATGAGTCAACACTCTGTCCTTTATAGACAGTGCCTATATCCATCCCTGTCGTATAGTTTATTTCTAAATCTGAGGTCTCCTGAGAAATATGAGTTGTGTAATTATCATTATGCTTTTGGCCCTGTTTTTTATTCAAAATGGTCCACTCACACTTAACATCCAGTGGTAACATCCTAATGGTATTTTAAGAGCTGCTGTAAATTGTGTCATTCATAGATCTGAAAAAATATAAATATTGTCATATGTATCATAAATATATAGTTTGGGTTCAGTATATTTCACCACCCCTGTGTATTTCAATGAATAGTTGCTATTAATTGGATTCAGTCACAGCCGCAGGAAAGAAGATGCTATGCATGTGTATATGTGTGTGTGCTAGCTTGTCACTACATGCATCTTTCAAGACTGAGTTTGGTTGTAGAATGTAGTTGTTCCCAGTAATCCATAAACAACTGAACTGTGTGTACAGAACAACATAAACCTTTTTTATGTATGTGTGTGGCCAATGATCCGAACTGATGCTCAAACTTTATGTCTGTTATTCATATGATAGAGGTTTATGAATGGATAAAAATAAGGAGAGTGCAGAAAGTGAGGGGATTGATGAACACAGAATTATTCACAACTGAATTTTGTACACTAACCAACTGAACAAAATGTCTCAAAAGCCTTTGAAATTTTAGTTACTTTTAATGGTACATTTGGTACTGTTATATTCTTATACATTTCATAATTTTTTAACTAGTTAGAAATTATTCATGTGTTGTGACTATTCATGTGTTGTAACATCACAAATGTGACTGCGATAGGTAGCAAAGCCAGGCATAGCAGCACCAAACACCATACAGATTCAGTATTCAGCATTCAGACATGCAGTTTATTTAGAAACAGAAAATATCAACTTTTTTTCAAATTGCTTACACAATAAAAGTGGAACTTGAGGCCCGCTCAGTGAAACCATTCACTCATTCAGACCAAGTCTGCTCAAATTACCCCCTTGAATTTCTGTTTATAGTGTAAATATATATATACGTATATATATATATATATATATATATATATATATATATATATATTTACATATATGTTTGTATGTATATAGATTTATGTGTATATATATTTTCATAAATGTATACACACACACACACACGCACACAACATGCAAAACATAAGACGTCTCTTGCAAAAGCAAACTACTAATTTAACTCATTACACACACGCACACACACACACACATACACACACACATATATATATACAGTATGTGTGTGTGTGTGTGTGTAAAGCATGCTCTAACAAACCAGTAGTCTTAATATTCATCTCAAGTCACTTCGATGTTGATTCAGTTCAATAACTGTAATATTCATTAATTGTGCATACATACTGTATATACAGTGTATTTGTGCACATACATGTACGTGTGACAAACTCCCGTACACTCCACTGCACACTGAACAAGCAAAAGACACAAGATAGTAGTGCTTTAATTTGTTTCACATCTGTGTGTAGTATGGTGTGTATGTGGCTAATCATTTGATGTTTGTGTGTAGAGTTAGCACAAAAAAAACAATTTTTGGAAGGGTTAAATTAGCTTTGTTTGCTTTTGCAAGAGATGTCTTATGTTTTGCATGTTGTGTGCATGTTTTGTGGTTTTGTGTGTAGAGTTTCAAGAAATGGAGCCATAGTTTCAGAAATTGTGTGTAAGCTATTTGAAAAAAAAAAATGTAATACTTCTGATCTTTCTGCTAATGCATTTTACATGAAAAAAAAAGTATACTATATGCAAATTACTAAACTTCACAAACGCAATCACCTGAGCTGTAAATTTCATGTCACCAGTCACTCCATAAAATATCTATTAATATAATGAAATACTAGAGACTTTATTGTGTGATTTTTTTTTTCTTAGAATACAATAATTGTTGACTAATTTTTAAATGGCCATCATAGAGAAACATTTTGCCTGCAGTGCGAAAGTGAAAGAGAAACAGAAACAACAGTAGAAAGACTGAGAGGAAGGCCTGTTCATCAGACTATTCATAAAGATGAGTCATCTCGTCATTCCTCCTTGTTTTCAGAAGCTTCTCCATCACAGAGGCTTGCATCACTTCACAGCTTTTCCTGTGTGTGTGTATGCTTTTTAGTATTTGTGTGCTGTTAGCTCATAAATGGGTGCACACCATGAACCACGAATAAACACACAAAAAAATACCAATACACATATCTGCTGCTTTGAAATTTCTTAGAATTTTCTATTTTCTTCAGTTAGTTTTGAAGAATATCCTGACCGCTCTTTTCATTGTAATTTCATTGTAATTAATTAATTGGGGCTGTATCATAAAGTATCATGAAAATGGCTCATATGACTTGTGCTCTATAAGTCAGAAGCTTAACCCTCCTATTATCCTTGGGGTCAATTTGACCCCATTCAATGTTTAACGTCTGTAAATACATAATTTTATTTATTTTTTTTTGCTTCAGATTTAATGACTTTTCCTAATTTAATGGGGACAACTCTGTAAACATAAAATTAACCTGCTAATATTTTTTCTAAGTGCTGTACACATTTTGTAGCATCGGTGTTCCTTGGGGTCAATTTGACCCCAGGCTCTTTTAGTTGTATAATAAAACAGAAGAAATATTAAAATTTCACACACATTTGTTTTGGTTGTTTTATTGAGGTCACTATAACATGTTATAATTTGAATTTATAATGTTCATTGTAATTTTACATATTCAATATCATATTCAAAAAACTTCCCTCTGTTTTAGGGCTCTAACCAAACATAACCATATCTGTAGTATTGCGAGAACCACTAGTAGTTCACATGACATGTGATATAATTCTCATCAGAACTAATAGTTCTTTCCTGTGCCATGGGGAGTGGAAAACATCATTTTTGCGAGAACTTTGATGTTTCCCGTGCCATGGGGAGGGGAAAACATAATTTTTTTCGAGATTGACCCCAAACATAACTCGTGTTACTATCCTTGATAAAATAAATAGTTTTTCTTTCCAAATGTTATAGATTACAAAAATCTATACTTAGAAATATTATAAAACAAATAAAACACCAAATATATTCATACTTTTCCAATTTCCAAAGACTGAGGTCAATCAGTCAGATTTTATGTTGATTTCTAAATTTGTCCATAGTCGTGGAATGGGTATTCTGGATGTATAAGGGGTTAGGTGGGGTGGGGAGGGGGGGTGGCGGGTGGATGTCAACTTAAAAGGTTACTTAAGTAGTCAACAAAGACATAAATTACCTGAGACAAACCTTTGTAAAAAAAAAAAATATATATTGTGGTTAATTAATTGGGGCTGTATCATAAAGTATCATGAAAATGGCTCATATGACTTGTGCTCTATAAGTCAGAAGCTTAATGATAGATTTGTGTGAGGAACAGACTCCTTGGTGCAACCATCAGAGTTTATATGAGAAATGATGATGTCCAATTGTTGAACAAATCATTCTTTTGAATCTTTCCAGTTGATTCAGCTTCAGTTTGTTCATCACAACACTTTTGTATGGCTTTGGAAGACAGTGAGTAAATGATGACAAAATTTTCATTTTATATTTGGGTTAAATAAATTACATTAAGTAGGTATCAATAATATGTTGAGTCACCGTGGTAATGTACACCATAGTGCGTATGTGTCTGCAGGGTAAGCATGATGCACTATCTATCAATAGGGCATAATGAAATGTAGCCAATCTAATATACCAACAGGACTCCTGACCTATTTAAATAACCGTAAAGTTAAAGCCTGCCATACTTGCTGATAGATGCTCTTTTGTTGACAGTAATACGTTAGCAAGAGCCTGCTTCAATCAATGTTAGCGATACAATGGAAAATCCAGGTGGGAGAAATGATAGTTCACAGCGCTCTTTCCTCTGAGGAGCTTTGGCAGTGCTATGCCTTCTCACAGGTCTGATCGATGAGGCGTAAATCGCCTGAGCAGAAGCTTCTGGCTGCCAGAGAGCTCACAGGTAAAAAGGCAGGTTGCCATGAGCTGTTTCTATATATTACACCGTGGCTAGGGGCTATAATTCAATGCATCTCCCTCACTTTTTTTGGAGCAAAACCAGAGCTTCACCCTGCTGTTTGGTCAAGTAGTGCTGAAAACAAGTGAGGTGTAGGTTTTTGCAGTACTAGCTTTTAGGAGATTTTGTTATTTTAACTAATTCACAGCTAAATTTATTCCCATACAATAAATATATGAGCAGACATTTTTATCAAATACAAAACAAAACGATTTACAACTGCATCTATTCTAAGCTATGTATTTTATCAGTTCATGAAACACTGTAATCAGGAGAACGGGTTAACATTGCTTTTGTTGTTGAATGAGTATGCTTTATAGTCCCTTATTTAAGCCTCAAATTAAATGAATAAATACAAGCATTCATAACATATATTTGCATCCATGTCACAAGCAGGGCTTCCCATTACCCTCTCCCGCCCTCGCCTGTATCAGTCTTGATGTATCGCCATTGCTACATGTTCATCTTACATGTGCTTCTGTGTTTGAAGATCCCAAAGTGAACGGTGATGCAGCTAAAGCAGCGCTGGCTAATGAGGATTGTCCCCACATAGACCAAACCCTTTCTCCTGAGGACGGCCAGATCTTTAACCCAAGTGAGCCACGGGGAGAAACTCCTTGTTTTCTGCTGAACGTCGGCAGACGATCTACAAACACGGGTACCCGAGTGAGGAAGGGTATGTAACCTCTGTGTGAGGCTATTGTCTGACACACACACACACACACACACACAAACACACGCACACACACACACACACACACACACACACACACACACACACACACACACACACACACACACATACACAAATCATACCAGGTGCATTACACAGTAAATAAAGACAGTCCAAGCATACAGACAAGCAGAGCGCGCCCACAACAGACAGTTTATAATGATGTAAAGCTGCTATTTTTATCACAAATTAAATAAAAGACCAAATTTATACTTAAAGCTGCTGTAGGTAACTTTTGTAAAAAAAATATTTTTTACATATTTGTTAAAATTGTCATTATGTCCTGACAGTAGAATATGAGACAGATAATCTGTGAAAAAATCAAGCTCCTCTGGCTCCTCCCAGTGGTCCTATTGCCATTTGCAGAAATACACCGCTCCTGGTCAAAAACAACCAATCAGAGCCAGGAGGAATGTCTTAGCAGTGTCAATCACGCTCGTATACGCGCTGATCACACCCCTCTCTTGCACAGCGCATACCGTTGTTCAAACTCAAGATTGTCGGTGTGCCGCAGCTGTGCTAATGGCGGAGAAACAACCTAAACTGCCAATTTCGCGGGTGGCACCTGCTCATAAAACAAAGACGGGTAAAAGGAAAAAGAACGATGACGATAAACAAGCGAAAAAGAAAGAATTAGACAGAGCCCATTGACTCGGTGTCAAAACTCTAGCCGCGTAACATGTAGATAAAATGTCACGCACTGTGCAAAGCAACAATTGAAACCTGCTAATTCACTGGCTTGTCATGTTGCTGAAATAATGTACTTGCAAACCTTATCTGGCATTAGGCCTACATATCGCTAGAATAATTACTTACATACTTACGTTAGTTACCGTTATATTATCTTACTAGCTATTTATAACTTATAGAAAGGGTGCAACGTTATAAAGTTACATTACATGTATTGCAAAATACGTAATGATTTGAGGACCAAGTTTGTAGTCAAAGTATGGGCAGGCCTAAGTCAATGTAAAGCATATTGTTGATGCTTCGTCCCTACTAGTGAATGTGCCATACAGTAACTGTTTATCCGCCGTCATCGGTGGCCCTGCTTACTAGCCTGCGCGTTCACGGCAGGCTCCGCTGTGGGGGAGGAGCTGTGGAGGGAGGGCTGTAGCGCAGCAGAGAGCAATGGGGTGGGACCTGTAAGTTGTGCTTGTTAAAATTTTCAGGCTAAGTCGTTTTCTCAAAACTTCCTACTGCAGCTTTAAATTTCCTCAGCCATCTCAGATTTTAGTCAGAACAAGACATTACATACATGGGCTCACAAACCCCATCTTTTGTTTAAAGGGGACCTACTATGCAATATTCACTTTTACATGGTGTTTGAACATACATTTGTGTTGTGTTGGCAGTGTGTACACAACCAGTGATAAAAATCCACCCACTCCTTTATTTTTTATCGCCATAAATCAAGCAGAGTCTCAGAACAAGCTGTTTGCAGATTCTGGGCAAAGTGACGTCACATTGCACAGGCCACGCCGACGACTGTTGACGGACTCTGCCGTATTAGCTCCCCGTCCTAAGTGGGTTGTACACTGTCCGTTACACATTACAGGAGTAATACAACACAGGACAAAACATCAATATTTTTTTAAATATGCGAATTGTTGTTCATCGCAATTTCAATAAAACTGTAAACCCTCGCTCTGAGTTTGCATGTTTTGATGTCCACATGTTCTTGTTCAAGAAATCGTAAAGTAAGTGGACAAATAATAAAGATTAATTTGTATTTACAACTTACCAGGTTGCCCAATCTCCTCACTGACCCTCTTCCAAGCGAGGTCCTTTATGTTCCTGTCTCTGTAAAAATATGATGTGGAATCGTACAATTCTGGGCGACTGCTTACAGCAAGAATTAATTTTTCCTCTATAGCTGTCAGTGATTTTGGAATGAAAGATTCCGAGCGGGAGTTTACGTCACTTTACCTCCTGAGTGACAGCAGGCAGCTAGGATCCTGATTGGTTAACGCGGCGCGAATTGACGCCAAAGTTCAGATTTTTCAACTCGGGCGGCAGACGCAAATTCGCGTCAAATGCGTGAATGCACAAAATGCACCATTCGCGGGTAACGCCCGTATTGCGCCATTCGCGCGAACTTGACACACGAATGAGGCGTATTCGCGTCTACCGCGCCGCGCTCTACGCCTCATTCGCACCACAAGAATTTTTTACGCGCGTAACGCGTCATTGCATTGACTTAACATTGAAATCACTCGCGCCTGACGCGCAATTCGCGTCCGGTGTGAACGCAGCATTATTGCGTGAGATTGTCCTGTTTTGTTGTGTGAGCATGAGCTCTTGAAGCTCCGCCCTCTTTTAGAAAAGGGTCTGAAAGCACCAGCTCATTTGCATTTAAAGGAACACACACAAAAGTGGCAATTTTAACATGCTAAAAAAAAATGATATTTGGGGTGTGTTAAGCTAAAACTTCACATAAACATTTTTGGGGACATCAACGATTTATTTTACATCTTGTAAAAAGGGGCATAATAGGTCCCCTTTAAAGTTTCACTTTCATTAGTTATTTTATTATATTTCAAATACTACTATCAACATTTTTCAAATGTAAATAAGATGAGACAGGGAGTTTCCAATAGAGTCCCTTCCCTGCAAGTTCAGATCCTTCCACAAGCCACATTTCTTCAATCTTCTTTTAACATAATGTAAATAAATTTTTTTTCCACACCACGCTGCATTACGTCAAACTCATATTAACACACATACAGCTGCCTTCTGGGGCCAACCTTAATATTCCCTTTTTTCTGTTTTTCTTTGTTGTTTTTTTTTTTTTTACTTGTTTCTTCCACCACTGTACATGCCTGTGGTCTGTCTCTATGTTTGTACCTCCTTCCATCTCTCCTTCTCTCTCATCTTCCTTATGCTACCCGATTGGCTCATAGCCGGAATGTTCTCAGGGAGGTCAGGGGCGGAGCCGGCCGGCCCGACGCATGGCACACAGGGTTACCCACTGCTGCAGCTAGGCTGGGCGCACAGCCCAGAAGACGGCCATGCCAGGGTCACCACCTGATATCCATCGATGTTTCGCTGTCTAACACAATAGCGTTCAAACCGCTCACAGCAGCCTTAGATAAATAAAAGGCCCCGCCATGCTATGTAGCTTCACACCAGATGTAGTGATATTAAGACCAACACGTTTTCATATAATCTGACACCAGTTCTAGTTTATACATAGACTTCAGATTGCATACAGAGTTAACTTTCCACAACAATTACACCACTTACAACGACAATTTAAACCTGCGATTTATGATCACATTCAAAAGAATTTCCTGCTACCGCCCACCAATTTGTCACGTGATAATTTTCTAACCAGTAACGCTGTCTGTCTGTCTTATGACATGTTGCTCTGTGTGAGCATGCTCTGTTTGACTCCAGATCTTACCTACTGCCAAAAGCACCACAAGATCATCACCAAGCAAAACTACACACACTGTTCCCAACAAATATGTTTCTTTGTCTTTGTGTTTTATATATGTTTGTGTAAGTTTGTGTGTGTGTGTGTGTGTGGTGTGTGTGTGTGCATGTAGTGCTTTTTCGGAGTGCCGTTTTTTTCTGTAGCATTATGTTGTGCATGTGTTGGGACAGTCCTACGGTCCTTGCCGCAATCTGTCCTGATGCCTGTATGGTATTGGATGAGAAGTGAAGACTTGGTTTTGCACAAAGGCAAATCATATGATGAGATGATGTATACACCACTGACATGTGTGACCCCCTGTTTCATTTTGATTCAAAAGTCGCAATGAGCCATTTGTGGAGAAATGTGATAAGCAAAAAAAAATGCTTTATTTTTAATAAAAAAAGCTTCTGCTTTCAAATTATGTACATTTTATTACAAAATTAAAACAATTACAGAATGCACATAAACTGATCATTTATTTTTTTTACCTCTAGTTGTAGCACAAAAAATAAGCGAAAATGAATAAACATCTGAGAGGGTTTGATACAGTACAATTTATCAGCATCATCCTTTAAGTGATGTTTGACTGCTCAATATATGTTTTAAGATGTCAACAAAACGACTCATGTCACCAGATGATAGTTTCCTCAGGAAATTCATTCATGGTCCGTAGCTTGCTATAAAAAAAAAATGTAAATCATAAATATATTCAATGTATTATAAATGCATTATGTTTTTATGTTACTGATGTCTTAATTGTTTAATTTATGTTTGAATAAATGCCTAATTCTGGAAAAACAAGTTTAAAAAGAAACAGGTTTTCATGACAGCCACCATTTATATAATTATAATTATAGCATTTGAAAGCAGAGACTTTCCTTTTTCATAATACATATACTCAAAATGTTTTTGGTCAAAATGACTCAAAATTATATAATTTAAACTATGGAAAAGTGCCTGAAACTGAGGGTCTGACCCTGACAAATCAATGGACTGGATTCTCAGTTGCCTTAATTTCAAATGTATGAGTTAATTTGAATTTCTAGATCAACAAATCTGCGAACTGCTAAATTCTACTCAAAATTTTTGCCTTGCAATCCACAGCCTTCTTTGCTCACTCTAATGCCAGACTAACCAACCGATCTTTGTGCATGCCCTCACGCAGAGATTGCATGCAATCTTAAACCCTTTAAACCTGACCCATAGCAGCAAACATTGTGTGGAGCAAACTGACAGATGTCAAGACGAAACCTTTGAATCTCAGCAACTGCCATGTGCACATTTCTCTCCACTAAACCAAGGTTATCAAAAGTCCCGAAGCCTGGGCACCATAACCAGCAAGGCCCGAACACTGGCCGAGGTAGTATCGATGTCCACCCGGTCCTGCGGCCCACCTGTTCTCTTGTGGAGGTCCCATTCTCCAATCCCCTCCATTCTCTAAGAAATGGAGCAGTGATATAGTTATAGGTATAGTTATCTCCCTGGGTCTTCTTCCTGCTCTGCTGCTTTCTCTTCTGTGTTTGCTTTGGTCTGGATTGTCTTGTTCTCTGGTCCTTGTCTTCTGGAGCTGTCTCCTCCTCTCCTCTTCTGTCCACTTTTCTTGTTTCTTGTCTTTACATATACAGAATCTTGACTCACACAAAGCCATCAGAGAAAGAAAACTTCCAAAAGATCTCAGGGAAATGTTTAAGGATTAGGGTTAGGACGAGTGTTTATTAGACATAATAAAAGAACTGGGATGAGGAAGGTAAACCTTTCTTTATTTTTCCAGGGACCATTAGAACGGGAAACTTCTGATAGAAAGACTGCGATCTAATGAGGACAAAACCTCCCTTCAAATGATATAAACCAGGATTTGTTTCTAGATTTACTATGAATATTTAAATCCTCTCCCGTCAGAGTATATTCTTGCATAAAACCCTTTCTGACATCTGGAAGACGAAACAATGTATCCTCTATCGGTTTCTTTTTTGTTTAGCTCCCCATTTCATTTTTACTGTACTTCCCCTTTGCTCTGGAGTCTTGCTCCCTTCTTTCTTTATCACCTCTTTAATGAGACCCCAGGTAGGAGGTATCAGGACTCCCTTTTTCTCTCCACCGCTGTCAACGACAAATGTCTCTACTTCCTTTGCAATTCTTTCATTCTCCCTGTGCATTTCTGTCCATCTCTCCTTCTCCCAACTTTTTAGCCCTGGATTGCAAAAGCAACCCAAATGAATGTTTTTACCATACAGAAAAAAGGAAGTCTTATTTTCTCAGCCCATTTCCTCATTCTGTGAGCTGAATGAAAACAAGGCCCAATGGCTAGATGACCCTGAGCAATCCCATCCTCCCCTGTATTTTCTACTGCAGATCCATGCAAAGAGGACACTGCCCTAGTTAAGTATATGCAGTCAGAGGTGCTTAAAGTGACCTGAGAAGGCAGGAGCATCTCAAACCTTCTCCAGCCTTGCTGGACTCCACAATGGCCAGAGGGATGTCAGGCTGGAATCCAAAGGAGGGACGTATATGTAGAGGGAAAAAGAGCACAATAGAGGATGTTGCCAGTCGACGCAGTGGCAAACATTTTTTATTTAGATTCCGACAGTGTGAGTGATCTCATGGACCAGGACTTTTATAAGGAAGACCTTAAGGACCATCAACTGCAGAGTGACACGAATGGTTGGCTTTAAAGCCAGCAAAATGAGTATATAATCATAATACTAATGATAGTACCTGCAGTGACAGATGTAGTGGACTCTTACCTGTTCATTTTAGCATGAGCTGCATGGTGTTACATTAAAAAAGAGGAAAACAATCAATATCTGTTATGAATATCTGTATGAAACAAATATTTTCTTTCAAGAGTTCTTGACTTTTGCAGAATTGACATGTAGCCATGGATAATGAGATTTTCAGAAACCATGTTCTTTATTTCAGCAACAGATTTCTTTCATGTTATTCTGTCTTTGTTGCTAACCACATGACTCAGCTCTGGTCACATTGACCTCACATTCTGAATGAGACGCAGTGGTTACTGCCATGAGATGGATTGTAAATTCCACTATTCAACATTGTTTCTGTCTGGCATGCTTGTGATTCTGGATCTTATAGAGAAAAAACAAAAACTGAGCAAAATGAGTTATTTTTCTGTTTCATGTCATAATTATCAGTGAATAGATCCTGTGGAAAACTGTCGTGCGCAACTGTTTATTTCACATATCAAGTGCAGACTTTTGACAGTGTTATTTTTGGAGAAAAAACATCAAAAATAAGAAAAACGGCATCCTGTCGAGATGTTTTACATTTTCTCTCATTACTTTTAGGTACTAAAACACAAAGAAAAGCAAAAAAGACAGATGTATATTTACATTATAAGAGAATTGTATGCAATTGAGAACTTTGGGGGAAAACAAATGCATGCACTGTTATGCAACAATAACTGCATAGAAAAACAGAAAAACATGACTACAATCATAGCATGAAATAAATTTTGTATGAAACTTGTTAGAGTGCTTGGGGTTTTTCTTTCATTGATTGCAGTGGAATGTATCTTTCACTGGACGATGTATATTTCATTGGATACCAATACTCTTTTTGACCTGAAGTTGAGAGGCACAAAGAGCTGGATTGGAAGGTCTTTGATGCAAGTGAAAAGGGGGGAGTGTCTCCAGGTGGAGCAGCATGGCAGACTGCACTGATGAGCATGCTGATGAATTAAACCATTAACATTTGAAGGAAACAATGAAACACCTGCATGCTATGAACAAGCTGAAGTTTTGAACAAATGGTGTCAACATACACTGCACAATGAGGTATGATGCTAAAGCCTGCCTTACGCCTGCTGAACCTGCCTGCTAGCAGACCGCATTAACGTCACCCTCTGCTCTCCTTTCATCCCTTCTTCTTACTTCTCCTGACCCTTTCCATCTCTCCTCTGCGCTGGCTCGCAAGTCATCCTGCACCCTCTTCACCCGTCTTTGTTTTCTAGGTGTCTGGGTAATAACTCGTCTGTTGTCTCTCTTCTTTTTCATGTCTGTAGAGGCTTCCCGGCAGGGCCGGCACAAACCGCCTGCAGAATCTGTGTGTGTCATGAATCGTGGTGTTCCAACCACTGTGTGCATGGCCCAGAACACCTCTCCCACTTCCTGATAACTCTCTATAAGTCTGTTTGTTGTTCACGAATAGGTGGAAGACCCGTTTTGACACATTTAAATGTATTTCAGAGGGACATGTTTGTTGGAGGCTGATAGTATCAACTTGTAGTGGTGTAAAATGTGTATTTGAGTGCATGGGTGTTCAATATGTGTTTGTACTGTAAATATGCTTTTTGTGTTGCCCACGCTTGCGACTGAATATTTAGACTAGTATCTAGTAATCTTTACAGGGTTATAAGTCAAACCTATCCATTAACTTTTTTTTTTTTTTTTTGTGAATCACAACAAATACTCACAAAGCTGCCTTTAAATTAGAATGGGCTCAAACTGATGATGTTGTTCTCTATTGTGTTGCTGCTGTAAGTCATCAGTTGCCTTTCTTTGCTGTTTGCACTTCGGAACTCAACAATAAGAATTTTTGCTGCTGGCCCCGTCACAGATAAATGTTATTTTTAGTAACATTATTAAATGTGTTAGAAAAACGTATTTGAACATTACATTCGGTTTTTACTCGTTACTTTAAAGGGATATTTCACGCCAAAATTAAATCTCTGTCATCATTTACTCACTGTCATGTTGTTCTAAAGCTGCATGTCTTTCTTTCTTTCTTCCATGGAACATGAAAGAAGATATTTTGAAGAATGCTGGTAACCAAACCGTTTCTTTCCCCTTTGGCTTACATTTTTTGCTCGTATAATGGAAGTCAATGGGAACCAAATGAGTTGCCAATATTCTTCAAAATATCTTCTTTTATGTTCTGCAGAAAAAAGAACGAAATACAGGTTTGGAATGACATGAGGATAAGTAAATTATGACAGAATTTTTTTGTTAATTTGCAGCTTTTTTTTAGCAGAATTTGCAACAATGTTCAGTACATCACAGAAAGGCAGAGAAAAGGTTTGGAAGACAAAAAAATGATCAGTGAACATCTGTGACAATACAACACTGGCCCTACTAGAATCTGACAGCTGACCCTAAACTCTTTCACTCTGGCCTTGTTCCTTACTGTTGAGTCATGTGTTCGCTGAGGTTATAAATGTTAGTGGACCAATTGTACCTCGAGTTGGTAATTTTGCAGTGTATGTATTTATAATGTTCTTAATCCCTTTCTAACACTTTCTTTTCCCAGTCCCAGCAAGGACATCAGTACACTCCAGTGAAAGTGAGATGTTATTTAAAAAAAGTGAGATTCTAAACTTGTCAAACAGAAAGTGGACTGCACTGATTGAATCATGCAGCAGAAACGATCAAATTGATGTGTCAAAATGTGCAAGACATTTTAACCAACCATTCAGTATATCTATATCCAGTTAGTTTGAAGTGAACTCACTGCCAATTAGTTTTTTATGGAGTTTTTACAATCTACAGGTGGATAAACTATTGACAAGTAGCAATACTTCCTCAGAACCTTTGCAGCAAATGTTATGATCAATAATGATACCAAGATAGACACTACTAATTTTTTTATTTAAAACAATCTCAAATTTTCATAAATAAATAGCATCTGTCTTTTTATATTTTTTTGTACATTATAGCACAAAGCTACTTTTTAGGTCGAGTGGTTCTCTCTACACTGAAGAGAAGCTCACAGATTAATATATTTATATTTTAAGAACCATGGTTGACCCTAAATCTGTCACCAAGCATTTATATGTTTGTAAATATTACACTAATTGCAGTAATATATTATATATTATAATATGTAGCTAAACTTTGCAAGGTAATTCTTAGGTAAATTTTCCTCCCACCCATAGGTAGATACTGTACAATCTGCATTTGTTAGGTGGATAAGGAGCTGTTATTAATGAATGCAAAATATTGTGAAAAAAACAATATCTGCATGATTCTACTTACACAATGAGCTAAATATAACCGAATTCTGTTTAGTTGATGCTTCAAAGGCTGTTTTACGCTTCTAACAGATTATCGTTTTTGTTGTTAACCGAGTTATCTGCTTGTCAGAAAGGCTGCATTATGATAACCTACTATTTAGTAAACCAACTAAATATTTTTAGGGGAACCTCTAATGATTTCAGTCAAGTTCAGTTCAATTCAACTTTATTAAGATCCCTTGCGGGCAATTTGGATGCACACCACAATTTAAAATATAACAAATAAGAACTTACAACTGTACATATAAATCTAAAATACTAATGTTTACTATTCAGAATATTTAAACGTCTGATTGCACAGGTGACAAATTATTATTTGTATTGATTGCTCTTCATCTTTTGTAGTCTGTAGCAAGAGCCAGAGGGCAGAATCGAGAACTCTGAGTGCAAAAAATGGTCACTATCTAAGAGCACAGATTGAGCACAGTTAAGGACATTTCTGTTAAAGTGCCCCTATTATGGTTTTTCGAATATTCTCTTTCATGCAGTGTGTAATATAGCTGTTTGTGAATGTAAACGTTCTGCAAAGTTGTAAAATCGAAAGTGCACGATAAATAAAGTTATTGTCTCCCCAAAAAAAAGATTCGACTCTGAACTGCCAATACAAGTCATTTTTCATACGAATGCTTTATGGTTCTACGTCACTAGAAGATACATTTGCATAATGCCCGCCTGTGTTGTACGCTGTCCGTCCTCGAAACGTCATTTCACTGACGGCTGTAAAAAGTTCAACGCGGAACGCTTGCTCTTGCTCTCTACCCAGTTTATTTGGACCAGCTTGCTCCTCAGAATCACAAGCCTGTAAGTATGAATAAGTATTGATGTATATATTTTCTACCGGGTATTCAAAATACTTAGTTCCCTTTCGTTGTCACATCGAGTTACGTCGAATGACGACGAAATGGGGTTCGCTTAGAAGCCTCTCAACTTCGAAAGAAATAAAACGAACCAATGGCAAGGAAATGCCATGGGTCTGTGGAATTTGCATGGCGTAACTCCGCCCCACCGCGTCGGTATAAAAGGAAGGACGCCGCAACATGCAGATATGTTTTCGCTTCGGAGCCAAGAAGTTCTCTTCACTCCTGCATAAGGGTGTCACGATTTCGATTTTAAATCGAAATTGACTGAAATTAATTCACAATCTCGAACTTCGAATTAAAAAATTTAATCGTCGATGCTGCCACGCCCCCATGTCACGTCCGGTCGGCGTGCCAAGCGGAAAAAAACACGTGTTGAAGTGCTGCGAGTCTATGGTCAACTCTACAGACATTCAAAAGATAGCATGGCAACTACAGATGCAGGAGACCAATCGACAGAACTTGAACCCCCTCCTCTTTCATTGAAGTCGCAGGTGTGGAAGTTTTTTGGATTTTCAGTGAGTTATGTTGACAACGTTCGCGCTTCAAAAAAGCCACAGTTTGCAGACAACTCAAGTCTCGCGGAAGATCCGGGAGTCTCCCGCATATTGATAGCGGCTCCCTGATGCACGCAAATTAGTTCAAATCTCCCGAAAATCAAGAGTGAGCGAGCAAGAGCCCGCATCCGAGACAGAAAAAACTGTGCTCAAAACCGTATTGCGCGCACGGCAGAGAGGGAGAGAGCGAGAGACCTTGCGTGTGTGCCTCATGAAGCGCATGTAAGACAGAGAGCATCCTGATTGGCCGGTTTCGGCTTTAAAAAAAATAAATGTAAAAATCGAGAATCGAATCGAACCGTGACCTTAGAATCGAAAATGTAATCGAATCTAGGATTTGGAGAATCGTGACACCCCTACTCCTGCAGCCTATTCTCTGACTATCTTCGAGAATCTTCTAGACGAGCAGCTCCCAGTCAGTGTTGGTGTGATGGCGAGTTTCACATTCCTGCCTGCTGAACTGAACAGTGTGTGTCTTTCTCCCTGGGCGCTTCAGCACTGCTGTGAGCTTTTCCCTCACAAAAAGAGCGTCTGTCTAAAGAAGATCTGCCCTTGTATTTCTGAGTGCGGTATTCTGATAGAATCATCTGATGGGCACGAGCGTTGTTTTGATGTGTTTGGGCTTCGATCACGCTCAAACAGCGTTCGTGGATGCGTCACGTTCTCCAAGCGGGAACATGACTACCGCAATGTAACGATCGAGACTCGATGAGCTCAAATAGAGCGAGAGTCCCCTCATCCACACCCCAATCTATTTTCTCCACGCGAGATAATACTTCAGCTGGTGGCCAGGGTGACCTAAGAGTCAGGTCTGAAACTAAACTGACGAAATATCCTCGGTCCACACCCCGTCTTTCACATTGCAACCCGTGTGTTTACAAATGAGTTTGCTGACCAGAGCCGCGGCAGGCCCGGCATCTCATTCGGTTCTCCAGCTGAGGAAATCATGTATATCGCCGCATCACAAGGTGAGCTGGAGTCCTCTGGAGATGAGGGCTCGTCTGTGGTGCCATCCTCGGGTGTGCTAGCATGACGAATCTGATCCAGAGTTGACAGCTATGCTTTTCCGGGCCGCTGCGAGTTTTGGGCTTGTGTGGAACCATCCGCCATGCCCCGAGAACTTAAGGCTATTTTTAGGGGTTGGCGAAACCAAATCCTTTTTACCAGGACGTGCATGAAGAGGTCATGAGATCGTGGGAGTCTCCTTTGACTTTTCGCGACTGCTCAGCACCCTCTTCCGCCTTCTCTGTCCTCGCAGAGGCCGTGGCCAAGGGTACACTGGGGTTCCCCCGTGGAGTGTTCTGTGGCAACACATCTGTGTCACCACAGCGCCTCCACCTGGCGTGGTGAACCTAAGCACCCTCTTCGGTGGTGCAGTCGAGGACTCTCGGCCGCCCAGAAGCAGACTGAGGCTACCAAACATGTTCTGACCCTGCGACCAGCTGCTGCCAGCCAGCCGCCGGCTCAGACGCCCCAGTCGGCTTGCCGCCGAACGCGCCCTCCTGCGAGCACCGGGCCGCGCCGTGGAGGTGGACGCAGGAAGGCACCCCTGCCCGTACCAGTCCCGCAGTCTGCTAAACACCAGGCGATGCGGTGCTCCCGTTACGGGCAGCTCAGACGTGGGTTGCAGTTCTTTCAGGAAGTGGTTGCAGGGGCCACTCCTTCCCCTGGTGGAGGGCCGGGGGAGAACCTCTTCTCCAAAGAACTGACATCCCATCTCTGAGCCCCCAGAGGGCGGGATGGCAGTGTGCACCGCTTACGAGCCTCGCCACTCTCGTCCCCCTCTGTCACCAGACCCCTGACAGAGCAGGCCCCCGTGGAACGCTGGTCCTCTGTCAGGATGCAGCATATGACCGTGCCCCCACATCGGGACGCTCCGCCTCCCTTGTCTGGGCTGGTCATTCCGCCTCGCTGCCCCATCGTAATTACATCTGTGGTTCACATGACCCCGCTGGTTCAGTTTTGGAGCTTCCAATCTGTCCCATCTGTCCCGATTCAGTTCGCACGGTCTCCTCCCCACTCCGGGGAATCCGCTATACTGTGGTGAGTGGCAATGCCCCTGTCTTGTGTACGGAGGTCGTCACCCTACTGGCGAAGGGTACGATTGAGACCACCCCTCCAGCCCAAATGAAGTCCGGCTTCTTCAGCCCCGACCTCATTGTACCCAAGAAAACCGGTGGGTTCGACCAATCCTGGACCTGCGCGTCTTGAACCGTTCCCTCCTAAAAAGGCTTCCGTTCAAGATGCTCACAGCCAAACGCATTTTTGAATGTGTGATGCCACAGGATTGATTTGCAGCGATTGACCTGAAGGGCGCCTACTTCCATGTCTCCTTTCTTCCTCGACACAGACCGTTCCCTCGGTTTGTTTTCGAGAGGCAGACATACAAGTACGCGGTTTTCCCATTCGAGCTTGCCCTGTCTCCTCGCGCCTTCACGAAGGTCGTCGAGGCAGCCTTTGTGCCGCTCGACAACAAGGGGTTTGCATCCTGAACTATCTCGACGACTGGCTGTTCCTAGCTCACTCTCGAGACCAGGTTTGCGAACACAGGGACCTAGTGCTCCAGCACCTAGCCCGTCTGGGCTTTCGGGTCAACTGGGAAAAGAGCAAACTTTGCCCCGTGCAGAGGATCTCTTTTCTCGGTATGGAAATCGACTCGGTCGCCATGTGCGCGCAGTCATTACTCAAGTAAAAGTATAGATACTAGGGTTTAAAAAGACTTCTGTAGAAGTTGAAGTATCAACTCAAGCTTTTTACTCAAGTAAAAGTGTAAAAGTGTAAAAGTGCTGGTTTCAAAACTACTTGAAGTATAAAAGTAAAAGTAATGTAAGGAAAAAAATTCCACTAAGGACAAAAGCTTAGACCGCGCCACAGGGGCCGATAGTACACTGCCCCACCTCCTTAAAAAACATTTTTCTAAAGGCCATAATGACTATAATGTTATATTAAAATGTTAATGTTGAAAAATTTGGGACTACCTGTTTCAGACGCATATTTGCCCATAGAAAATTCATTTTAATTTTATTTCAAATTAAATTTTAGTACAATGCAAAAACATTAAAGAACCATATATGTGTACTATTGAGCATTACCATGTGTTTCTCGGAGCGGAAGATAGAATCACCTATCACAGAAAACTTTCTGCATTTTTACATTAAAAAAAAAACATTCCCCACAAGGACAAGGATTTCGGATATTGCCATCTTTGTTGGGATATTTTGACCCTATAATGTAGGGTTGCAAACACACACACACACACTCTCTCTCTCTCTCTCTCTCTCTCCATCTCACAGTCTCTTCTCTTCTCTTCTCTTCTCTTCTCTTCTCTTCTCTTCTCTTCTCTTCTCTCACACACACACACACACACTCTCTCTCTCTTCTCTCCCGCTCTCTCTCTCTCTCAAACACACACACACACACTAACGATTATCTTTGTCACTTATCCCGCGATTGTCATACAGTATATTGTAAAAACGGCTGTCCCCAAATCAATATTTGACGTGATTTGACCCGTATTCTTGAGCAGAAAACTGTTGATTTCTCCATCGCTTACCGCATCTCTAGGTTTCCTTCGGAGGAGTTTTGCCGCTTCGCACGACCAAATGTAACTACAGCCTCTCACAAGTTAGAAAGAAAACACAAGGCCAATCAGTTTAGCGATGTGTGTTTAGGAGGCGGGACTCAGATCTATTATCCGTGTGTGATATTGGTCTTTTTTTTGAACGATGACAAGCTGAAATGAAATAGGAGTAACGAGGCTATTTTTCAACTGTAAGGAGTAGAAAGTACAGATAATTGCGTGAAAATGTAAGAAGTAGAAGTAAAAAGTCGGCTGAAAAATAATTGCTCCAGTAAAGTATAGATACCCAAAATTTCTACTTAAGTAAGGTAACAAAGTATTTGTACTTCGTTACTTGACACCTCTGCTCCTGGGGCATATGGCATCCGCAGCCGCAGCAACGCCGCTCGGATTGCTTCATATGAGACTGCTTCAGCTCTGGCTTCGCGATCGAGTCCCGAGGTGGGCATGGCAACAAGGCACGCTCCGAGTACCAGTACTCCGACCTGCCGTCAGACCTTCATCCCGTGGACGAACCTCAGCTTTCTACGGGCCGCAGTGCCCTTAGAAGGAGTTTCCAGACATGTTGTTGTCTCAACAGATGCCTCCTCCATGGGCTGGGGTGCCATGTGCAATGGACATGCTGCCGCGGGCTCCTGGACAGGACCCCAGAGCCTTTTGGCATGTCGATTGCCTCGAGTTGCTGGTAGTACGTCTCGCTCTGCACCGCTTCCATGCGTTGCTCAAGAACCAGCATGTACTAGTCCGATCAGACAATACCGCGACAGTGGTGACATCTTCCGACAAGGTGGTCTACGCTCTCGCCGTTTGACGCAACTCGCCCGCCACCTCCTCTTATGGAGTCAGAAGCATCTGAGGTTGCTTCATGCCATTATATTCCGGGAGTCCTGAATTGTGCAGCCGACAAGCTTCACGTCTCAGCCTCTTCCTGGAGAATGGTGACTCCATCCCCAGTCGGTTCAGCTGATTTGGGATCAGTTCGGGGACGCACAGGTAGACCTGTTTGCCTCCCACGACTCGTCCCATTGCGACCTGTTTTACTCCCTGTCCGAGGGCACGCTCGGCACGGATGCTCTGGCGCACAGCTAGCCGTGGGGCTCCCGCAAGTATGCGTTTCCCCCAGTGAGCCTTCTTGCACAGACCCTGTGCAAGATCAGGGAGGACGAGGAGCAGGTCATATTGGTTGCGCCTCATTGGCCCAGCCGGACCTGGTTCTCCGAACTTCTACTCCTCGCGACAGCACCTCCATGGCCAATCCCTCTGAGGAAGGACCCTTTCTCAGAGACGGGGCACCCTCGTCCCGATCTTTGGAACCTCCACGTGTGGCTCCTGGACAGGACAAGGCAGGTTTGAGTACCCTACCACCAGCGGTGGTGGCTACCATCACTTCCGCTAGAGCATTGTCCACGAGACATGTCTACGTGTTGGAGTGGAACCTCTTCATCAACTGGTGCTCTTCTCACCGAGAAGACCCCAGAAAATCAGAAAATACCCGGGTCAGTGTTGTGCTTTCCTTCCTGCAAGATGGGTTGGAGCGAAGGCTGTATCCCTCCACCTGAAAGTCTATGTTGCCGCTATCACCGCACATCACAACGCAGTTGAGGGTAAGTCCGTGGGAAAGCACGACCTGATCATCAGGTTCCTGAGAGGAGCGAGGAGACTGAATCCTCCTCACCCTCCTCTCGTTCCCTCTTGGGACCTCTCAGTGGTTCTAACTGCCCTGCAGAGTGCTCCCCTTGAGCCTCTGGAATCAGTGAAGCTTAAGTTCCTGTCACTTAAGACAGCGCTCCTGGTTGCATTGGCCTCCATTAAGAGGGTAGGGGACCTGCACGCATTTCCGGTCGACGAAGCGTGCCTGGAATTCGGGCCGGCCTATTCTCACGTGATCCTGAGACCCCGGCCTGGATGTGTCCCCAAGGTTCCCACCACTCCCTTTCGAGATCAGGTGGTGAACCTGCAAGCGCTGCCCCTGGAGGAGGCAGACCCAGCCTTGGCACTGCTCTGTCCAGAATGCGCCCTCCGTGCTTACGTAGACTGAAAGCAGTGTTTCAGGACCTCAGACCAGCTCTTTGTCTGTTATGGTGGGAAGCTAAAGGGAAAGGCTCTTTCCAAGCAGAGGCGTTCTCACTGGATAGTGGACGCCATTGCTTGGCATACCAGCAGCAAGGTCGACCGTGCCCCCTTGGTGCGAAAGCCCACTCCACCCGGAGTGTGGCTTTCTCTTGGGTTCTAGCGCATGGTGCCTCGCTAACAGACATCTGCAGAGCTGCAGGGTGGGCGGCGAGTGGAGCCAGTATTCTTCCGTGTACTCTCTTAACCAGCCGGTACTAAGACCCGCTCAGGTGTCTTCGCTTGCTCGCCATTCCACTCCACGGACTGGATACGTGTGATATTCTCCTCAGGTGAGCCTCACAAGCCCTGATTTCCTCCAGCGCTGTTGACGTCAACGCCAGAGTTATGCGTCCAGCAGCTTTCGCGATTGGCTATGTGCCGCCATGTGCATGGTTCCCCCTCTGGGTGACCCCCACATGTGTATTTCCACTGTAAGCCTCTCTGAGCATGTGTCTTTTCCTTGGCAAGCCACTCTGCCACTCCTGGGGTTGAAATATTCCACCCTATGGGCTGGACACCCCAGTGTTCTCCGTATGCACCCCCCTCCGGGTCATATGTGTATTCTGTAAGTGTCCCCCCCCCCCCCCTTTTGGCAGGCACTGATTGCATATTTCCTCTGAGATATGCTTCCCAGTGTACCTTGATATTCCTGTGTTAAGTAGGAGTCCTTCGTCCGTGCTAGTCTCACGACAGGGAGCTCAGGCTTACACAGGGCACTGGACGACAGCCGAGGTGGTGTGATTGGATTGGGAACCCCATTTCGTCGTCATTCGACGTAACTCGAAGTGACAACGAAAGGGAACGTCTCGGTTACGGATGTAACCCTCGTTCCCTGAGTAGGGAACGGAGATGTTACGTCTCCCGGCCACTTCCGCTGTACCGCTGGAACAGCCGAGTTCAGTCTTGGCTCCTCAGCGCAGAAACATATCAGCATTTTGCGGCGTCCTTCCTTTTTTACCCACGCGGTGGGGCGGAGTTATGCCATGCAAATTCCGCAGACCCATGGCATTTCCTTGCCATTGGCTCGTTTTATTTCTTTCGAAGTTGAGAGGCTTCTAAGCGAACCCCATTTCGTCGTCATTCTACTCAGGGAACGAGGATTACATCCATAACCGAGACGTTTTGTGTTTTGTACTGTGTAAGTTTCCGGCTAACTAGCTAACTCAAGTTATTACTGTCTTACTGAAATACTTCTGCTAATCAGCTGTGAGCCACTATTAACTAAAACTGTGCATTAATGCAGATTGTCTGTTGTTCTTACTACTTTGAGTAAAGATAAAGGATGGAGCAAGATTTGTTTTTAAAAGCGTTTGTTACATTCATTTACGTTAGTGCTGGGTAAAAATGGCCTATGCACCGTTTTTGATATAGTTCCCGCATGTGCACTGCAATAAATTGAAAATATACACATCGGTTTGTTGATGAACATACTCTTGTTAATGCTGATGGTGAGGAATTACAGTTGAAACATCTCATAATGTAGCTCAAACTGAGTAGTGTATCACTGAGAAACGTCCTGCTATCGTCCTTGCGATGGAGGTTCCGGTTGAATAACTAGTTCTTCCAATGTTTCATCATCGGACTCGCGCGCTGATTGATATGGTAGAATCGATGTCATCGTTACTGTCTTTACAGTTCAATCACTGAATTTAGGAAGCCTCTGGACATAGCTGATGTTCAGTTATGGTCAGAATGTAGTTTCCGACAGGCGCTGTAAGCGGTAGATCAATCACAACAGACTGTGCCTTCTGGCCAATCAGAGCAGAGCAGGCTCTCTGAAAGGTGAAATTTAGAGAGACTTATTCATCCATCGAGTCGTTTGAGAATTATTGAAAAATGTGGTGATGTGCAATGTATATAATGAGAAAATGAAACAGTTTTTTGACTTTTGATGCATGTAAACCTGTTGTAGGAGACCTCTAAAACAAAATTAGGAGCCTTTAAAATTGCATAATAGGGGCACTCTAAATAAAACTGACAGACTTCTTTATTTGTTTCCTATCTTCCCACTGTTAGTAACAATCCTGTTTAGGGCATTCTTATGTTTCACATTAAAATTCCCAAACCAGCAACTAATGGAGAAGGACAATACTGAGTAAAACAGTTCCATCAGTGTCTTGTCTAAGATACATTTAGCTGCAGACAAGGATCATCACACCATTTTACAATGTCATCAACAACTGGACCCCATGACAAATTTTATTATTTTCCAAGAGACTCACAATGACTGTGTCATCTGAAAACTTTAAGAAATACCTGTTGTTGTACTTATTTGTACAATGATTTGTATATAAGATATATAATAAAGGAGACAAAACACAACTTTGTGGAGAACCTGTAGATGTTGTCAAGGAAGCAGATAAACTGCCATTTACTAATACACTCTTGAGTTCTTTCAACCAACCAACTAAATTAAGATCAAGGCCAAAGTTTGTAATTAACTTATCTGCTAAAATTTGAGGTTGTATGGTATTAAAAGCAGATGATAAATCAATAAATAAAAGCTTAATATGTGTCTTGCTACCTTCGAAATGATTCAATACCCTGTTTAGTAGGCTAAGTGCATGTGTGTATGGGTGCAAGGGTGTGTTTTCTCTGTTTGAGTGCATGTACCCCCATCTTTGCTCTGCGGCTGAGCTTTGATCTTTTCAGACACTGTAGCAACCTAGTTACCTAATAGGGACTGTAACCATAGCAACACAAGTATGTGATCAGCTTTCAAGGGCAGAATTTCTCCCATGCCTCCCTGCTATGGAAGTAAAATAATGACAAATGTTTTTGAAACAAAAAAAGCTTGTTGAATTGCACTACTTGAAAAAATATGCATTGCATTAACCCTGCTTGCATTTTTATGGGCTGAAATTCAACATGGTTGCATATTTAAGTTGTGAATATTTAAATTCAAAACATTTCACACACGTTTTCATTTTATACAAATTCAATAATCCATATTCACCTTTCAGATTTCACTTCCAAAATATTCTTTCTGTTTAATATTTTTTTCAAGTAGCGCAATTCAACAAGCTTTTTTGTTTAAAAAACATTTGTCATTATTTTACTTCCATACCCTGCTGCCTGGTTAGAATTGTACGTCCAATTTGGGTCTACAATTCATTAGACACGTTTACACATCAGAAAACAAAGTTCTTCACATAATTATCACTGGTGCTATTCTATGTCAGTAACGGTATCATTACAATCTGCTGCATCTACATAGATCCATAAACAAAACTAGACCCTGTGATAATTGGGATTTTCACAGTGATAATTACCTCACCAGTAATTACATAAACTTATGTGTGTGCATGAAATCAAAACCCTGGTTATTCACCTTCTGCTTCAGCAGTTATCATAAAATACCATGCATACCCTCACACACAAGAGGCTGAACACCTGTAAAGTTCTGTAGGATGGCCCAAGTCAAGGTAAAGAGACAAACAGTTACACTTCTGAATGCAGAGCATGATTAGCAGTTCAACAATGGGTTTTAACTAGGGGTGTGCACGAATTTTCGAATATTCGATCTGTAATTATTATTCGAAAAATAAAATACTATTCGAATTTTACTACGTTGCTTTGCTGGCCGTGAATGCAGTGAATCCATGATAAATCCCAAGCACTAACTCGCAGTTATAATTAAATGCACTGGGTGGCGCTGTGGAGTCTGTCAACAAGTTGTGTGTATTTGATCACATAATGTTGTCGTCTGCCTCGCGAAGTTTGGAATTACTTGAAAATGATCTTACTAAATGGAATTACTTTTGATCAAATTAATCTTAGTTATTTTAATCTTAGTTATAATATCATCACCACAATGAGAAATCACATGAAATCCAAACAGTCGACTGAGGAAAGACAGCTGGCCAACACTGCATCACGACTGCAGGTAAGCGCAGCTGGACCCCGCGTGATCCGACCGAGATGATAACTTATCTAATAGCAAAATGATTTTGAGACATATACTTGCTTTAAGTTTCGTTGAGGGAGACCGGTTTAAGAACAGAAAACGCAAAGTGCTGTTAGAAACTTAGAACACCGTTATCTTTGTGTCTCTGAAGCGTCTGTCAGCAAAGCGCCTTTTCTCACTCGAGCATAAAGTGCTAGCGGCGCCCCTGCATGTGGATATTATTGTTTTTCTTAATATAAACGTGAAACAATATAAACACGATAATCATACGCTGACTCGAGTGTGTTTGTGCGTTCTGTAGCTACGATATCTGGCGCAATCGCTTGCCTTTATTAGGCGTTTTTTTTCCGTTCGCGCTGCTTGAGCATGCTTTTAATAATGCTTTTGTTTTTTTATATTTTTTGTTTACACATAGGCCTACTGTTTAATGTTTTCAACTAAAAGAAAACTTTAACATATATTGTAAGCTTGTTGTGTATATTGCCTAATTGTAAGCTTGTTCAGAAATGGTGACAAAAACGTAAAAATAAATTGAACTTAAAAAATAACGTCTTTTTCGTTAAACGTCATTTAAACAGAGATGTATAAAGTACTAGAGACCCAGACTTGAGTAAAAGTACAAGTGCTCTATCAAAAAAGTGACTTGAGTAGAAGTTGAAGTGCTCTCTAAGCACCCTACTTAAGTGGAAGTACTAAAGTATTCAACATTTTTTTACTTAAGTATTGTAAGTAGTTTAAAAAAAAATTACTAAAGTACTGAAAGTAAAAGTACAAGTATTGTATTATGTAGTAAAGCATCTCACCCTTCTCCCTGCTTGTGCCTTTTTTCTCCACAGCTTATTGGGTATTTATCTGCATGTTACAGCAATATCTGAAAGCTTTATTTCAGGGAGTTCCTGGAATGTCACATATGGTTCTTCTTCATGTGTTCCATATATGGACTAATGTGCACAGGGCGCCCTCAGACTGCCAGTATGGATTGAAAATACAGTATATCAGAGTGCTCATAATTACATCGGCCCATTTTGGGTATAAATTCAATAAATATTATTCCTCTCTAGACATCTGACGTAAATCTATGAAAATCTATCAATATTAAACTGCACAAGCTAAAAGCCCTGAGGGACATTGTTTGGTCAAGCGCTTTCATGACACGGGAGGGGTTTTTTTTAATGAGAGCGGCTGACGCTCATAATTCATATTAAAGGTATCGACTCATTTTATCATTACTCCCTACACAAATTAAAAAATAACTGTCACTATAAGTTTCTCAGAATAAAATAGTGGTCAAATACTAAACCTTGAGTCTTATATCTTTTTAATGATGTAGTTTGTCAAGGTATTAACATTAAATTTAATAGTAACTTTGAACTATTAAAAACAAAGAACGATTCAGTGCGTCGGCGTCCTCGCACATTCTATATGAATTATCTTTCACTCCAACAAATGAAAACACCGCCACCGGCGCCACGATCACTCGAAGTTGAAGGTGGTGTTTCTGGTTCTTCCATCTCGAAAAAAACGAACAAATCTCAAGTGTTCTCAGTGGAGGCAGGCAGCAGAGCGGGAGGCAGAACGGGAGTACGAGCGCGCGCGCTCTTCTTGATCGCTTGATTCCCTCAATGATGAGCCAGCTTCATTAAACCTGTTGACAGAGCCATCTACCGCTCTGGCACTGATTATGTGGGTTTGGAATGATTCAACATTTTTATAATTGTAACGAGTAACGATGCAGTACATAAAAAATGTATCGGAGTAGAAGTATTAAACTCATCGAAAATATGTACTGAAGTAAAAGTGGAAGTAGGAGAAAAAAAGAATACTCTACTAAAGTACAGATACAGCCTTTTAGTACTTAAGTACAGTAGTGAAGTAGTTCTACTTCGTTACTATACATCTCTGCATTTAAATAAACGAATATTCGATTTTTATGAGCACGAATATTCGAATGCAATATTTTTGAAAAATGCCCATCCCTAGTTTTAACCAGCCTTATGCTCCTAACAGCCCTAGTGTCCACTATCCACCAAGTGCCACATCATCAAAAGACAGCATGTAAGACACAAGGAATTTTGCTAAGCCTTTTTTGCTAAAAGCATTGGGTTTATTCTGTTGATCAGGGGGGTCCAAACTCGGTTCTGGAGGGCCACTGTCCTGCAGAGCTTATAACTTGCCTCAACACACCAGCCTGGAAGTTTCTAGTAAGACCTTGACTGTGTTCGAAATCTCCCCCTATTAAATCATTCACTATTGCCTATACATTACTCTTCTAATGTAGTCCACTATAGTCCACTATAGTCCAAAAACGAGTGAGTGAATTTGGACACTGAGTGTGCCGATGGGCTGCCGCTTTTGCATAGTTTGTGCTTGCTGTTTAATAATAGTTTAAAACTTAGCAAACTGGCACTGGCAGCTCCAGTAATGAAAAGATTTATCTTGAACTCTGTCATCGAAACTATGTATAAATCTTAACCAAACAGTTTAATAATCAATTAAAAAGGAATTTATAATGTATGATATTATGATGTCACATTGGACCAGAGGTTGGGAAAATGGATTGATGGATGATTCAGCTGCAGGCGCCATCTTCTGGTCAGACGCAGGAATTCATCCAGCACACGACTTCCACAAAGTGCATTATGGGTATTCTCTAGCCGTTGAGTGTACATTGGTTGTACACTTGTTATTGGGATTGAATGAGTGCATTCGATTACGTCCACTCCACTATGGTTTCGGACACCACTACAAATGGCTGTCCCCTCAAATAGTGCCCTATTTGTGGATATATGGGGCAATTTCGGACACAGCCTTTGATTAGCTTGTTCATGTGTGTTTAAATGGGGTTGAAGCTAAACTCTGCAGTGGCATAGGAGCAAGATTGGCCACCTGCTGTAGAGATTAATAAAATGTGTAATGGAGTAGCATTGTAGTGGTCAATTTTATATATATAATGTTCTTTGTATTTTTATATTCATCAAAGAATCACTTCAGGATCACTTAAAAATCACATAGGGAGCTTCTCAAACTGAAAGCTGCTTGTAGGCTAGAGTCCTCAGCATTAAATGCTAGAATGAGACGGTCCAGTGAGTGTGCATGTCACACGTTTCCCCCCATATTATGAACAGTATACTTTTCCTGCAGGATATCTGAATTTATCTCTGGCCAGGATGCCATTCTTATACATTTTTCTTATCTGTTATTTTGCAATAACCAAGTGACTTAATTTTCTTGTAAGATTCACCCCTCCTGTTTCCCACAATTAAGTTTTTTCTCTCTAATATTGGAATCCTGCCAATTGATGGTCAGACCTTTCTCAGTTGCAAGATGTAACATTTTCCAAGGACAATCAACTCTTTCCCAGAGGCAAGGCTCCAAGTAACATTTATTTCACTCCTCTTTCCTCCCCTGACTTTACAAAAACTGCTCAGTGGGACACAAGACTTTCTCAGATGCATCTGACCTTTGTAATAATTATTTAGCACAGCTATTCATGGCACTTCTTCTACAATTGTTCTATAGGATGAATAAAACATTTCATCACTTTATACTGTTTGTTTGTGTCTGACTGCGTGTTATTTACAGTATATGGGTAATTTTCCTTACCATGCATTTTCCTTGATTAATGTGCAGTTTTATGGGAAAGTAGTGTGATATAAGTGTATTGTTTTGCTAATGCAGAAATATGGTAACTTTAAGTTCATGGATTCACAGATATTGCACTAAATTAGCATACGTGGTCTCCCATCAGCTAACAACAAGTGTTTTTTCTCTTGCACTATAATACATTACAGCTAAGAGAAACTTACTTTTGCAGCTTTTCAATAATGCAATGCTGCGTATTGGAATAGGGCAGGGTTTCACTGGCAGGTTGAATTTCATTTGGACCTGAAATCGGGAAAGCCCTAGAGGGTCTTTTTCTTCTCCTTGGAACTGTCATATTTCACAGAGGGAATCAGAGTATGAGAGCGACACAGAGATTCCAATATTTAGGACATAAGAGTTTTAAAATAATTGCTTTTTATATAGCTTACTTTAATGATTCCAGGGGCAATGACAGTTACATATTTGATGACGGGACTTAGGACATACCCTCCTCAGCTGCTCACTGAGGTGAGTAATGAGCTAAACTAACTATAAACTGTAACTGTGCTGATGATGTGGCTGAAGGCCACTGAGCATGTGCAGTAAGTCTGCTCAGGGCCTTCTGCTGCTCATGCATTTACTTCATCTTCCTGTGCTGTCACAGGACAGCCTGTCATCGAGCAGCCAGACCTGAAAGTTTAATGAACACCAATTAAGCCTTCACAATCACTCATGTGGTTTGGACTACTGGCAGTGAAGATAAGAGGATCGATGAGATGAGATAATGAGGAGAGAGGAGAAAAGGAATGGAGAGGAAAACAGAAAAAAAAGCCAATTATAAAAGACTATATATAAAACTTTAAACTATTTAAAAGTTATGGACATATTTATTTTAATTAGTGAATAATGATCTGCTCCTGCAATTAATATTATTTAGAATATTATGATAAGATTAACCTTATGTTAATATGAATGTCATAATATTTAATAAATTCATTACCGTTGCAGCTCATGTGCTACACCAATATGCCCTTTAATATTTCTCTTTTTTTATTAGTGTCATCCTGTGATCTTTATATCAATACTGAGTTCAGAGCAGCTCTGACTGCATACTGACTGCTTGCCCACATGAAACACTGACACACATGCATTTCATCTACAGCTCTTTGCTGTCTGCCCTTTCATATCTTTTCTGGTGGAAACCCTGTAAAGCAGCCAAGCCCCCTTTAACTCTCTCTCTATCTCTTCTATGAAAGCAGCACTGGTGTGCGTAGGCCTCTATGGTAAACAGATCCTTTACTTCCCCACTGGAATAAGCTTGAAATGCACACTCAGTTTATCCACAGATATAATAAGCAGATAGGAAAACCTATGTGGTCTAACAATCAGTGAAAATATGTAGCCTATTGCTCCAACTGACAGAGACTCAGTCAAGCATCATAGATTTAGATCCAACAACAAATACTTATAACTGCATGGATTACCCAGTCTGTGGGCAATACAGTACACACAATGTATACAACACAATCTAAATAACCCTATACAGATCTAATTGTCTAAGCAATATGACATGTTAACTTTTATTGTCATAGTGCATCATGACATTTTTTATGATATTGCATAATCATGCAATATTCAAAGATGTAAACCGAAGACCATTGATTTTAATGTGGCTGTCCACAGAAATCTCCAGAGGAATTTGCATGTTCTGTTGTTGGAAGCAGACAGTCGAAGTGATGTTATTTTAGTGCTCCTCCACTAAACACAAACCAAGCATCTCCTTCGTTTGTCACAATAGGGCTATGTAATGTGCATGAAATCAAATCTTGAAATGTTGGCTACTTCAGCTGTTAATACAGTATGTCTTCATATTTGTAATAAAAAGTGAGCTTGGAAATGCAGTAAGCTTGTGCTTTTCTCGTTTTAGACCTCAGTAGCTGATCAGTCAGTAATAACACCTGTCTGTCTCAGACAACTTTATATTTGTGACCAATTAATATGAAACACCCCTATGAAGAGAAGCTTGCTCAATAAGTGGCTGCATCCAAAATCACATCCTCTCTATACACTGACAAAGGTGGGACACCCCTCCAAATCATTGAATTCAGGTGTTCCAATCACTTCCATGGCCACAGTTGTAATCAAGAACCTAGGCATGCAGACTGCTTTTACAAACATTTGTGAAAAAATGGGTCGCTCTCGGGAGCTCAGTGAATTCAAGCGTACCGATTGCCACCTGTGCAATAAGTCCATTCATGAAATTTCCTCACAACTAAATATTGCATGGTCAACTGCTAGTGGGGGTCGCACACCGGACAAGAAGCGCAGCGCCACGTCACATTACTTTTTATGAGTGTGCACACACACCGGCATTTTTTTGGCATTGTTGTGTGACTTTATATCCAATCTATGCTTTAAAACGTTTTTTTTTTTTTTCATGAGAACAAAATATTTTATTTAATATTTTAGATGAAATGCTTTAAAACGTTTTTTTTTTTTTTCATGAGAACAAAATATTTTATTTAATATTTTAGATGAAATACACATTTTAGTCGTGTCTCCGGGTTTTCACTCAGTCCTGTTACCCTAACACATTCCCCCGTCTGAAAAACTTGGACTATTCCACAAGACACATTTTCAACAGGAAATTGCATCATCTGGATCTTCTGGAGGCAATGGGAAGACCATAAGTAAGTCCTCTCATTTTAATTTCTATATTTAATGAAATTGTAACTATGACTAAGAAGGTCAATCTCAACCTAAATTATACCTTAGATTTTATTTGTTTATTTTAAAAATATTAACTTTTGGTAAGTCACTATAATTTTCTCAGTGTCCTCATGCGATTAGCATGTATGCTATGTGGCCACATGCCATACATTTGATAACTTTTTGCTTAAAAACTCAATCCTGTTACTTATATGAAAAATAACAGGAGTGAGTTAAAGTAACAGGAGTTGAGTCCTCTGTTTTGTTGATTTAATACTGTAAATATTAGTTTATATAATACTATTCACCCGAATTATGAGTTTTATGGTTGCAATTACTTATATTGTAGACATTAGCATTAGTTTTACAGTGTGAACACCATACTTCCAGGAAGCCAGTCCACCATGAAGTGACTTAAACGTTTTGTCTTTGTCTATCTTTTATCTTGTAGAAGATGCAGAAACCCCATACTATGTAGGTGCCAGAAACACCATGGCATCCTGCACGGGAAGAAGCAAGGCACACCTGCAAACCTCTCTTTTCTCCCTTTTTTGTCTTAACTTCCCTCTTTCTCCCTCCCTTTAACACTTTGAAGCCCCCAAAAGGTATAAGACATTGTTAAAATAGTCCATAGTCCAAAGTGGTTCAACCTTAATTTTATGAAGCGACGAGAATACTTTTTTTGTGCGCCAAAAAAAAACTAAATCGACTTTATTCAGTAATTTCTTCTCTTCTGCATCAGTCCCCGACACGCATTCACGAGGACACCACAACGTATGCTAGTTCGTTGGCCAGAGTAATTAATGACAGAATTTTCATTTTTGGGTGAACTATCCTAACCCTTTAACTGGACGCTCTGAGATGTTCAGACTGCAGATCAGCAACGATTGTATTTAATTGTATGCTACAGTACAGTCATAGGACAGACATTATATTAATTTCATAATGTCCTTAAACATAACAATATTGCTGGCCATAAACTGATGAAGTGTGTGTCCGGTGTGCGATACCTCGAGTTGTCCTAGACGCGACGCGGAGATGCGCTTCTCGTCCGGTGTGCGACCCCTTTAAAGGTGCACTGTGTAATTTTTAGCTGCATCTAGTGGTGAGGTTGCGAATTGCAACCAAGAGAAGTTACGGTGGGCGACAGGAAAATATGTCAGTTAAGCAATGAGGTTTCTTTACAAATATAAATTAAGAAATTAGGTTTACTTAATTATTCAGTAAAATGATACAGTATGTCATTGCAAATTTTATTGTTACTTGTTCATCATCAATTGGGAACAACAGCCACAAAGTGGTAGGCCACGTAAAATTACAGAGCGGGGTCAACGCATTCTGAGACGCACAGTGCGCATAGTCACCAACTTTCTGCAGAGTCAATAGCTACAGACCTCCAAACTTCATGTGGCCTTCAGATTAGCTCAAGAACAGTGCGTAGAGACCTTAATGAAATGGGTTTCCATGGCCGAGCAGCTGCATCCAAGTCTTACATCACCAAGTGCAATGCAAAGCATCGGATGCAGTGGTGTAAAGCAGGCCGACACTGGACTCTAGAGCAGTGGGGACGTTTTCTCTGGAGTGACGAATCACGCTTCTCTGTCTGGCAATCCAGTGGACGAGTCTGGGTTTGGCGGTTGCCAGGAGAACGGTACTTGCCTGACTGCATTGTGCTAAGCGAAAAGTTTGGTGGAGGGGGGATTGTGGTGTGGGGTTGTTTTTCAGGGGTTGGGCTTGGCCCCTTAGATCCAGTGAAAGTAACTCTTAATGCTTCAGCATACAAAGACAGTTTGGACAATTTCATGCTCCCAACTTTTTTGGGAACAGTTTGGGGATGGCCCCTTCCTGTTCCAACATGACTGCGCACCCGCGCACAAAGCAAGGTCTATAAAGATAATATGAATGAGTGAGTTTGGTGTGGAGGAACTTGACTGGCCTGCACAGAGTCCTGACCTCAATCTGATACAGGGGCGGAGCGGGGGGTTGGCTAATTGGTCTTAAGCCCCGGATGTTTTGTCAAAAGCCCCGAATCTTTTAGGTTTTTTAAAATAACTTCAACTTTGTTTAATTTCCTCTGTCTTTCTAACCGGAGCGGCAAAAAATGAAACAAAAGTTCTATTACTGTGGCGGACGGTAATGCATCGCGCATCACTCGGCTTGTTTGCCAACTGCCAATAAAAACTAACGAAGAAGAATATAAATCTTCTTCTTCGCCGTTCTTTTACTGTCTATGGTTGTCATCAGGGGCTGGCGGGCTGTTACGTTTCACCGGCGTCGTAGCGAGCTTACTGGCTAACCTGCTGAAGTTCATATGGACATGATAACTAAGTTTTTTATACGGAACACTAACAGTAAACCTCACCGGCAGGAGAGAGATTCAGAAGCAGCGTCAGACGTGACCAGTAGTCAAACAAATAAAGTACCGTAACATAATAATATACGGTCATGTTGTTAATCATACTGTGCTATTTCCCAAAGAAATATAATATAATTTTAATAAATGTTCTTCTGTTGGCCTGATATTCGATTCAGAGTAGCTATTGAAGAGCACATTTACTTGGCACTGCAGCATTTGCAGTTTGCTAGTAGAGCAGCCTAAATTATTATGGCATGGATTCTGATGTAGCAAATCTGTCAGCTAAGCACAAACTAAACCGAACTGAACTCTTAAAGGGGTCATGTAATGCCATTTTTGTACAAGCTAATATGATTCTTTAGGGTCTAAATTAAAAGTTTGTAATATACTTTAATTAAAAATTCTCATTAGTATTGTAAGAAAACACTTATTTTACCTGGTCAAAAACAGCTCTGTTTTCAGCACGCCGTTTCAGTGCATATGACTTTAAATGATAATGAGCTTTGCTCACCCCGCCTCTCTGTTCTGTGCTTACACCGTTTGAACACAATAACACAATAACCATAACGCGTTGTTCAGTATAAACGTGGGATTATGCATTATATTGAGAACGTCATACATAGAAAACATGCCGTAATGTACCCTGAGTGTAAACCTTAGACGCATTCATTGTGAAGCGTGCAGCTAGCGATTTACAAAGATTAATATAAAAATATGAATATGAAGTTTAATAAAACGTTACACTCACTTCAGTTCTTTTAGAGGTTCAGCAGGAACACAAATAGTTGGTACCGATCCTTTTTTCAGGAGCAGCTTCTTAGCAAAACCAGCTTTATACTGATCCTCGTTTATAAAGCAGTCTGGTGTGTGCAATGGCGCCACCAGGGGGTGGCCAGGGGTGGCCGTGGCCACCCCTGGCCGACTCCTGGCCACCCCACTGGCCACCCCAATGGCCAGTACAAATTTTAGTAGCATCAGTTATGCATTTCATAAATAAGTCAAAAATATTCTTTAGTAAAAGAAGACGGGGAATTATGTGTCGTGACGTGCTTTTTAAGTGCCAAACGGTTACAGTATACTGTTTCAGCAGCTTTTTGATGTGTCTTTGCCACGTTTTGACAAGCAGGGATGCAAACAGCGCGCTTTTCGGCGCCTCCCGATTTTTTCAGGTCAGTTTGAGTGACAAAGTCATCTGAAGTCATTCCATAGCTTAATGTGAGGGAAAGAAGTCTGTTTACACCATTAAAGTATACGGAAACTCGTTTTCCTTCCTCTGCGGCTGTCAATCATTCTCCATTCATATTCAAACAGCGCGCGCGCCTCTTGGAATGGATGCACCAACAATATGATATATTCACATTATAATGCATTATCTGTAGATAAAAGGCTGTAGATTTGCATAAAATTACTTTATTTGGTTGGAGTTTGTTGCTGTTTTTAAACGACTCACTACCGTGTGCTTGCTAGATCACACACATCACAAGGACTATAAATCGGCATCAAACGGACAATAACTGGAATTCAAAACTGTGAAACAAAGGAACAAATCGCACTAGGATTTGTGCCCTCGACATTTCTTCGCTTTGTGACGTGAACTTTTAAATGCGCACTTATGCAGCGCAGCGCTGCACACTGTGACTCCATGTTGCTTTGAGCACATCATTCTGCACCCGCGATGCGCATACACGCTGTGTGCGCTCTGTTTTTCATGTTATCATGGGTTTGCGCACTGAAATATTGTTAAAAGCCAATATATTTTGTTATACCTAGCCTGCTCAATACATTTAAAATAAGCATAATTTAATTGCATATTATTTCTTTGTAGTGTAGGCTATATATGCACTTCTGAATTCTTGACATTCATATATAAATATAAAATTGTGAAATGTATGATTGCCTGATTGAATTTTATAAGAGAACTAATAGTAATTTGTTTTTATTAACATATTTAGATTTTATAAAATTACTATGCAGATTTTTTCAAGAATTGCTTTTTGCTGCTGATTTATACACTCATTAAGTTTATTAAAAATTCATAATACATTAATGTAATATTTAAAGGTGTTAACTGTAATCTTACACTGCAAAATAATAACTTAAAAAGGATTAAATTCATCACAATTATGTAAGTATCTGGAAATCTGGAAGGGTGAGGGCCCTTATATATATCATATCTATATAATATATATCATTATATATAATATAATATATATTAGTAGGGCCCTACTAATATCATTAGTAACATTAAATATAACACAATAAACCAAAGTATATCAGTAGGAGTTTCCTTAAGTCTTTCTGATAGTTTTCTACAGGCCGCTTTACTACAACAGTAGAATACAATTCTGAAATTATGGTTTATAGTTTTGGTGTGCCACCCCAAGATTTTAAGTGGCCCCATCTGGCCACCCCTATGAAAAATTTCTGGAGGCGCCACTGGGTGTGTGAAATGATTTGCGCAAACATGAGAGCATTGACGTTGCTCGTGGGGAATAAATCCCTTCGAAAACAAACTCAGCCACTGCGTCTTCGGCGGTTCGGATTTAGGAACATTAAAATGACTGCTGTGTTCGTTATTACACCCAAGAACAGAACACCACAATCGCTTAGACGCCATTCTGCTCATAGACAGAGCTCCACCATATCAACAATGACCGCGCCGGTCCGCGCGGAGTATGATTGACAGCTCGCTCACGATCGAGGGCGGGTCTGTGTTGAAACTGCTGTCAATCAACAATCGAGGGAGGGGCGTGCGAGCATGTGACGTCACAGGCTCGAAGGGCTCGATTTGAGGCAGGGGAAAACATATAAGGAGATTAAAACAAAACCACTGGATGGATTTTTATCATTATATGATGGTTGTGTACAGACACTGCCAACACACATTTCAGTACAATCAACTTGTAAAAGTGCATGTACCATTATATGACCCCTTTAAGATTAGTAATGATGTTTACACCAAATTCCAATTTTACCTATGTAGCCTAACTTAAAAATAGTCAGATAATGGTTGCCTCTTTTTAGTTGCCAGGGGTGAAAATGAGTCCTCCTTAAAGTCCCTGTAAAGTCAAAATTAAGTATGTGTTCTGAGTATGTCACACCACAGAAAAATGTGTCATTAGCCATCCAGCCAAATTTGAATGAAAAAAAAAAAGCCAGCAAGTGCATAAAATAAGCTATCAAAATCTTGAAAAAATAAGCAGTATTCTCTGCTCTCAAACGCTGGGGGCGTGTCCGCTGGCTGCGCTGAAACCACGCCCACTCGCGGGAAAGCTGCCGACGGTGATATTAGCTGATACTGCTTTCGGGACGGGAAGATGAATGCCGAGGCGGGAGATAGTCGGTTCGGCCCTATTCACCAGTAACTGCGGATTATCAGTGAATCCCCAGTTGTCTCCGATGAAAGTTTATAAAATAAAATGATCACTACAGAGGCGGGTGTTGGCGGTGATCCTCAGCTCTTCATCAAAGTTGGCTCTTCACAAAATGAATCCACCTCTTCTTGATGTGATCGTTTTTAGGAAATTTAAATAAAGACACCGATCTTGTACATGATCGCATCCAGTTAGCCTACGCATTTCCATGTCGAAGGCATAGCTAGCTAGCAAACTGTAGGCTGTAATAACTAATAGTACTGACAGTAACTCGCGATTGAGCGCCAAACTGATGCGAATGTGCTCTATTGTTAGGGGAGGGGCCAGCCTCAGTGGCCTCAGTGCGTCATCAAGTAGGGGCGTGTCCACGAGCTCAGGGGCTCCAGTGCGTCATCGAGCCCTGTTTTAGCCCCGCCCAAAAAATCCGGAAAATAGCAATGGTGAAAAACTGTTTAACGGTCTAACTCCACAATGCAGTACTTCACAGTTCACAGTCTTTGTAATATGTTTTAGCAATACATTTCTAACATTTATAATGGGTCTAGAATTTTTTTTTAGAATTGCCTTTACAGGGACTTTAACATTTTTGGTGTTTTGAATTCACTACAGCTTGAGGAAAAATTAAATACAAAATAGGTTGTAGGCTCTACTGGGTGATTTTTTTTTTTTCTTCTTCTTTTTCTTTACTGAGTAACTATCATCATTTTCCCAGTTAGTTTATAGATTTTTAAGCATTCTATTATCTCAAACAGCCTGAAAAATAGTGCATTTAGCTTACGTAAATGGGGGGAAAAAAATCTCGCCGGGGAGTATGCCCCCGGACCCCCCTAGGTTTGGGCTAAGCCCCGAATGTTTACATCGTCTGGCTCCGCCCCTGATCCGATAGAACACCTTTGGGATGAATTAGAGCGGAGACTGCGAGCCAGGCCTTCTCTCATCCAACATCAGTGCCTGACCTCACAAAGACGCTTCTAGAATAATGGTCAAAAATTCCCATAAACACACTCCTAAACCTTGTGGAAAGCCTTCCCGGAAGAGTTCAAGCTGTTATAGCTGCAAAGGGTGGGCGAACTCCATTTTAAACCCTACGGATTAAGAATGGGATGTCATTAAAATTCATGTGCATGAAAGGCAAACGTCCCAAGACTTTTGGCAACATAGTGTATTTTGAATAAGTAGTTACTAGTATGAATGTGTGTTGTATGAATTGACTGAATGTAGCCTATGTAGTAGTATGACATACTGCATTAAATACATATTTTAGCAATAATTGGAATTTTCTCACATCTGTAAACGCAAAACTTTAAACACTACATGCAAAATAAATCAAACCAAAATTAATGTGACGATGGTGACTGGAATTTGTGTGTGTGTGTGTGCGCGCGCGCGCAAACATTGCTATGGGATTTTTAAATTTCAGGAGAGGCGGTATTAACATTAAAGCTGTGTCCCAATGTGAAGGCTGCGTCCTCCGAAGGCCGCATTTGAAGGCCGATTGCGTCACAGCGGCGCGACGAAGGCTGTCCCAATTCAAAGGCTGCATCTTCGAAGGACGCATTTGAAGGCCGATTGCGTCACCGCGGCGCGATGAAGGCTGTCCCAATTCAATTCCGCATCCTTCGAAGGCCGTATTCGAAGGCCGGTTATATCATCGCGGCGCGACGAAGGCTACCCTGATTCAAAAGCGACGCCAAATTCACCCTTCGTTTCCCCGTGAAAGGAAGGATACATAAATGGACACTTAGCGGCCTATCCTACCCTGATCCTACCCCATAATTCATTGCGCGCCGGTGACGACAGCATTTTTGGTGCAGCATTTGGTGTGTAGCCTACAGTTCAAATTCAAATGTTGGTGTTCAACTATGCCTTTTAAAACGGTTCATTTTTCGTTTTTCAATTACGGGTTAAAAAATTTAAAACGAATGGATGCAAATTTACACAGACTATTAAACTAAAAATAGTTTAGTGATAGTTTTTTAGATTAAAGTCTTTGATTTTACTAGTATTGATTGACTATCAAACCTTTCTACAAATACATTATTTGAAATATTTAATAATATAAGGTAGCCTACTTTTGCGTCCATTTGTTTTTCTTTTTTTTAACTCGTAATTGAAAAACTAAAAATTAAAAGGTTGTTGTATTTTTAAAAGCCAAAGTTGAACACCAAAATTTGAACTGTAGGCTACACAAATGCTGCACAAAAAAAAAGACTTTTTGCCCCTTTATTAAACATTTAAAATATTCACAAATTACTATGGGACAAATGTCGATTTTACTGGTTTTCTAAGGCCAGATTAGAACCTGGAAATTATATTTTTCCCGCAATGCTGAATGAGAAGAGCCATGTCTCTGGAACCATGATTTATAGGCTAATGATAATACATATGTCTGAATAAATAACGAGGCATTTTAATTGTTCGTTTAAAAGTGAACATTTCAAGCTTTAGGCTAGGTAGGCTATATTTTGTTTCAGTTCATTTATGAGACGCGCTCCAGTTCACGGAGATCATGAAAGCTCGACTGATTGTTTTATTTTATTTTACAAAAGCACAATGTTTTCTTGTTATGTGAGTTTGGACAAATAAAAGTAGTTGCGAATGATGTATTATTCTTTTCTGTATGAGCAGAAATTATAGAGTATTTTTTAAGTTGTTTCCACTGTTGATGGGAAAATGCAAGTGTTCGCGGCCGCGCCTCCGTGCCGTGCAGTGCGCGCTCACACTCCCACACATATTTGTGTCAAAATCTTGTGTTTATTTGTGATAATCTTAGCCCTGTATTATGACTGACATTTGACGAATTTCTTTGTTCCTTTTTTGGATAAAAGCGCCTTCTAAATATGTAGCCTAAATGTAGGCTAATAATAATAATATTATTATCATTTGCGTTGAGTTCACTGAAGACAGTAATATGTTAATCATAAAATAATTTATGAATGTTTTATTTTTATATAACCTAACCTTGTGTTTGTGTTATATTTCTTTTTTATATGTGAAGTCTTTTTTTGCTTATTCTATTATACTGAGCTTTTTCCTCCTAAAAAATTGACTTTAAAGACAAGTGGCCTAAATGTCGTTTAGAAAATTCATGTATTTAACATCCTCAGTAAAATATAAAACATAAAAATGACAATAGCCAATTCTGGCTCCATAGCTGTTTACTCAATTATAACAAATTAATGATCAGGACGGCAGCTCCGTCTCGCACTGTTGCTTGGCGCCATGGAGCAGTAATCGGGAACACCTGGATGCGCAATTAGGAAATCCTATGAAGGCTACAAGGTGCGTCCTTCGAAGGATGAATAGGCTGCATCCTTCGAAGTCCGCGGCCTTCGGAGGATGCAGCCTTCACATTGGGACACAGCTGTAGTGACATGGGCATCTGACGCGCAGTTGCCAATGGCACATGTCACTATGCGTATTGGCACATCTGGTGGCACATCCGGTCTCCATTGGCATGTGCCAGTGGATAGTGACATGTGTCACTGACATTATTGGCATGTGCCAGTGGATAGTGACATGTGTCACTGACATTATTGGCATGTGCCAGTGGATAGTGACATGTGTCACTGACATTATTGGCATGTGCCAGTGGATAGTGACATGTGTCACTGACATTATTGGCATGTGCCAGTGGATAGTGACATGTGTCACTGACATTATTGGCATGTGCCAGTGGATAGTGACATGTGTCACTGACATTATCGCGGAACACTGACACTGTCGCGGAACAGGTTGCCGTCTTGTGCACGACACCTCAGTAGTGACAGACAGATGAGCTGAGCAGCTATACTGACGTAATTGTGAAACAAACGCCTACATAAAATGGCCTATTTTTAGTGATGTTTTTTAAATAAATGTCAATTAAACGTTTTAAAGTCAGTATTTTTTTCCTCAAACATGTCAGTTTGTGACATATCGCGACGGTTTGTGGTGTATTTGTCATTTGTTTGAGTAGCAAAGTAGGCTACAGTTAGCCTGGTAATACCAGACTCTGCTACTTCACTTTGCTTCGTACACAGAGTCTGGGATAGCATAATAGAGAAGTGTTTTCTCTCTCGCTAGGGGGCGCGTACTGAAGTTTAAAATCATTGGTTACCCGTAAGCCAATCAGATAAGTTTGTTTATGACGTATGTTATGCGCCGACACAGCCGCATCGAACCACAGACATCATGCATCGAACTCAAATCTATGATCGAACTTCCACTGTAAACACTTGATGATGCGAGCGAAATACCCGAGTGAACATGGCTGTAAACGACTTTTTTGATCTGTGAGTGATGTAATAGAATGACTGCTGAGAGAGAGAGAGAGAGAGAGAGAGAGAGAGAGAGAGAGAGAGCGAGCCCCGGCCGCGCGCGCGCATTCCCACGTCTACAAACAACACGAGCGCTGTCTTGCTCTCTCTCCCTCGCGCATATTCATAAAAATCAATCGACAAGATAGTAAGAGGTCGGAAGACCGCGGTTTCACGTGGAGCATTTGGAGATTTTTAGAGATTATAGACTCTAGGAACAACATCTCAATGAACAACATCTCAACTATAAAGGCCTGTCTCATATAAGTTAGACGCCTATCTCAAGTACAAGCCGGTGCAGTTCGACGATTTGGGCAAATAAAAGCCCGGGCCTATTATTTGAAGTTTTACGGTATTTAAGACCTGGAAAAGAAAAGAGACACTGACCTGTCAAAAGGCTCCCCAGTTTCTCGCTGACGATCGGTAATAGTTGATAAATTAAAATTTTCCCAAAGGGAGTAGGGCCACAACATCACCTCCATTAATACACACTCTTCGTGTTCGGGCTTCAGTTTGCTAATGCCGGGAATATTCTCCACAACAGAGCGAATTGCATCCGCGTCTCCATATCAGCGGTCGTTTTCGATTTCCCTGACCTAATCTTAAACACGGCGCTTACCGACTACGTCACGGCTTTCAGCCCGCCCTCTGTTCGTTGATTGGCCGGCTGTTTTCAGGCCGGTGGAAAACAGAAAGATAGGCTGCTATCTCAGACTGAGTACAGGAGCGAAATGAAATTAGCGGAAGTAGGAAGTCTGACGTAGTCAGGCTAGGCTACAGTAAGACGGTAGCAAAAATTAAATTAAAAAACGAGTAATCATGTCGATTAATGAGTCTATAAATGAGCTATAATTTATGTAAGTAAATTATTTACTAATTAATTTATAAAATATTAAAAAGTAGGCCTATTCACTAATTTATAAAATAAAAATAAATTATTTACCAATTATTTATATTGATATCAGACAGATTACTTTGTTTTTGCTTATACTCATCTGGCTTTTATATTTTACAAATACATTTAAGGAATTATGTAATAAGAAATAAACACATTTTTTATAAATCTGAACATGCCTCATGCCAAAGAACATTTTTTTCTGTTTAGACCTATTTTTTACAGTCTATGGTTTAGACTGACCGTTTGAACACCATTTAAATAGCGTTGCCTTGATAGAACTGTCTGGCGAGTTTCCTCCATCAACCATATTTGGAGACAAAAATCACCTATTCACAATAAAACTTGTGATATGTGTCAGTGGATAGTGGCATGTGCAAATGACACTGTCGCAGTACATGTCCCTGTATGTTATGACACTCCAGTTGCGCAGCCTGTCTACTGGAGCATTATGTAGATGTAACATTATGACATCTACAGAAGGAATGCATGTTCAGATTTATTGTATTTGTATTTGTAAAATATAAAAGCCAGATGAGTATAGGCAAAAACAAAAGTAATCAGAGTCTGTCTGATATCAATTTAAATAATTAGTAAATAATTTATTTATATTTTATAAATTAGTAAATACTTTTTAATATATATACATTAATTAGTAAATAATTTATTTATATTTTATACATTTAGTAAATAATGTACTTAAATAAATTATAGCTCAGTAATATTGTTATTATAATATTATATAAATTATCCACCAATTTTTATATCGACATCAGACTCTGATTACTCGTTTTTTTTATTTCATTTTTGCTACCGTTAACTGTAGCCTACTTTGCTACTCAAACAAATTTAAACCGTCGCGATATGTTTAAAATGACATGTTTGAGGAAAAAAATACTGACTTTAAAACGTTTAATTGACATTTATTTAAAAAACATCACTAAAAATAGGCTATTTTATGTAGGCGTTTGTTTCACAATTACGTCAGTATAGCTGCTCAGCTCATCTGTCTGTCACTACTGAGGTGTCGTGCACAAGACGGTAGTCTCGCGTAGCCAGACCTTCAGACTGACGGACCTTCAACGTTCCGTGGGCGTGACGTCTGAGGCTGAGACTAACAAGACGGCAACCTGTTCCGCGACAGTGTCAGTGTTCCGCGATAATGTCAGTGACACATGTCACTATCCACTGGCACATGCCAATAATGTCAGTGACACATGTCACTATCTATGGCGAGTATTTAGTGCCGAATCATAGATTACCAGGAGAAGGAGAAGGAGAAGTCTACCCTGCCGTCGCCGCCAGAACGTGTGGATTTTTGAATGGGATTGATTGGGACTGCCGACGGGAGACCAGCGGCGACTTGGCGGCGACGTCACAGGAGGAACGTCTTCCGGTGGCGACGTCACGGCGACGTATATTAAAATTCCAGTAAAAAATAACGCCTACTAACAACGTCTGAACTAGGTACGTCGCCTCAAAGCCGTGTGACACACACGTCGTCACTAAGTACGTCGCCACCAGTACCCATTGTCAGTGTAACTTTATTTTAACTTTATTGAGTGAATTCAAGCCATGTCTTGTACAGCCTGTTATAAATGCTTTTATTCCTCTGGCGACTGGGAACTCTGGAGTAGCAGTTCATAACACAGTTCATGTGTTGTGCTTTATTGTTTGGATTCACTGTGCCAACAGAAGATAATGCTTTCACTTCCCCATAATGTGAAAATGGTTGTATTAGGTCTACAGTTACTTATAAAATTAATCAAAAAAGTATTAGAGCTGTTTCATTAAATTTCTGTTATTAACTGTATACTATTTGTTATAGGCATTTGCCTTTGGTTATTTTATTGGCAACAAAGTAGGCCTATTTTACATGCATATTTCCGCATAATGATTTGGATTATTTTGATCATGCAAATGCGTTACTAATCAATGTAATCCTAAAGGAGTTATAAGATATATGTTGCTTTATGTCTGCACTTTTTCAGCAATTACATTGTTCTTGAAGTACAAGACAGCAAATTAAAAATCTTAAGACCCTCAGTGAAGTTCTTCATTTTCCATCGGGATGCTACACTTAGAGAAACCAGCATACTATTATACAATGATACAAACGTAATTTCCGACTCACTTAATGCTCATAATATAAAGCTCCCATGATTCTATACCTAGAAGAACACCATTTAATGTTCAACTGTAGACAAACATACAGGCAGTGTTGGGGATTAGGCTAACTACATACATGCAATTTAGTCAAAAAATTTAATTACAACATACTGTAAATGTAAGTGTTATCTGTTACAGTTAGGCCTACTGGTAAGATATGTAATTCAATCACAATTTCTTATGAAAATGTTTAAGATGCCATATGAATATTTTCTTTAATAAGCTTGGCTATTTATTGAATAATATTCTTTTTGTTGCATTATGTGTATTTCATATGCACATTGTCTTCCTTTGCCATTTCCAGCCACAGTTGTTTAGTAAAGTTTGTTGCTGTTCTGGTGCTTTTAATTGGTTCTCATGTTTGAATTTGCAGCACTCAATTAAACTGCCTCTCAAGCTGTGTTTTTAAAATGGTTAACCATTGAAAAACAAAACATTTATGGCAGCATCAAATATGAGGAAAACATTGATGTAAATAAAACATGTAGCTTGTTGTTTAGCTAGTTTTTAGTTTAAGTTATAGATATAGTCTATTAACGAATAAATGTAAAAACACACTCAATGTAATATTTAATGAAGAAGAGGTCGAAGTAAAAAAAAAATCAAGGCTGACGGCGATGGGCTTATCGACGACGTTGTGCACTGACGGAGTACCCTATCCACATCCACACACGTAGCTGTCACACGACAGTCTCCTTTGTTAAGTTATCTGTGGCACTATCCACTCGCCATAACTATCCACTGGCACATGCCAATGGAGACAGGATGTGCCACCGGATGTGCCAATACGCATAGTGACATGTGCCATTGGCATCTGCGCGTCAGATGCCCATGTCACTTAATGTTATTACTGCTACTGAATTTCAGGGTATATTGATTGTGTTCCGTTGTGATAGAACAACATTGCCCTCTGCTGGTAAATGTGATTTTTTGAGGGGTCATTTTTAACTTTGTGTCTGTGGAAACTAATAACAATCTTTGATGGAAAAAAAATTCATGGAGATAATGATTAAAGGCCAACAAACATTTCAAAATTCTGGGGTTTGTGAGCTGCTTTGTATCAATAATTCCACCTGAATCATGTGTGAGATTCAGATTAAGTTTGCTAATAAATTATTTAATTTGTGCATTTATCTATTTATTACATTTTGATTTCTACTTGTTCACTATAAGTATTAACTTTCTTAATTAGAATTCAGTAAAACACAAATGGACACGGCCAAGCAGCTAATAGGCTATACAGTCTTCAGAACACAAAACACAATATACACACCACAGCTTCACATCAGGATAATTAGAAAAAGGTGAAACATTTTGGTTATAAGGCATATTTTTATATCACAAATGCCAATAAATAAATTATTCAGCTCATGGTAAGAAATGGGTACATTTTCTTAAAGATACAGGTCTGATGTTGGGAAAAACCCTTTAACTGGTTGAGAGTACACAGCAAATTACGAATTTAAAACAATCTAAGTTTTAGATAAGAGTTTGATCATTTTACGACTATAACACAAATGTGTGAAAGTCTCAAGATGCAATGTTTGTAGGAGTGTTTTTCAAACCTGAGCTTTGTCTCTGAAGATAGACTCCAGACAAGGATTAACCATTTCTATTTTCCCTGTGTATTTACAGAGACTGAAGTCATAGTGGAGAGAAAGTTAGACTTTATGAATATAGTGGTCATGAGATAAACTGGTGGTTTTAGCTGTGGTGGTGTTTGAATAGCAGTGAAGGACTCTGAGCTTGTTGGTGTATTTAAAGAGCACTTAAAGACTCTCCTGAAAGCAGTGCTTGGATATTCAAGTGCTTTGTGGTATTTGGCAGATTATCAGTAGCAGAGGAAAGGTGCTCACAGAGACATTAAGAGTGATTCACCTCTGCAGTCAGAGAAGGCAGATAATGACATAATACTATGGCAGTGCTGAATGTTGAGTAACGTGCTCTGATATAAGAGATAGCTGGAATAAAAGCCTATTAATATGAGCGAGAGTCATATTGGTTTCAGACACCAGGGTGTGCGCTGAGTCGACAGAGAGCGTCTCCTACAATGTCCAGCTCGTGTCTGAGCTCCTCGACCACATCGTTGATGCTGGGCATGTCCTTCAGCACACATACGCTCTGTGTGTACGGGTTATACCGCAGGGAGAATGGACGCTGGATTGTCTTTGCAAACTCACTGTGAAGGATAAAATGTATGGTTAAAACAAAAATAATAATGATATAGAAATATAACAGGTCACATATACAAAAAATGGAGTTACCGCATTCTAAATTTAGCTTCCTCAAAGCTCTCTGAAACAAAGTAAACATCTTGAAAGGTGGTGATGAGACACTCCTGCTTACAGGTGACCTTGGGCTCAAAGGGAAGGATTTTAGCAGCGCCTGAGAGAGAGTGCTTTAAAATAAAACACGTGTTTCAGATATCACACTAATGTTACAGTTTATAATATTACAAAATCTTTCTATTCATCAACAAAATCCTGATTTTTGTTTTGTGCGATGACAAAAATAATAAATGTTTCTTATAAAATAAATGTGCAGCAAATCAGCATATTAGAATGATTTCTGAAGGATCATGATATACTGAAGACTGGAGTAATGATGCTGAAAAATTGAAAAAAATTACAAAAATATTACAACAGAAAACAGTTATTTTAAATTGTAATAATACTTCATAATATTACAATTTTTACTGTATTTTTGATACAGTGATGTAGCCTTGGTGAGCAGAAGAGACTTTTAAAAACATTAAAAAGGTAAATAGGGAACAACTAAAATTTGATTCATATTTATTGTTCAAATTATTCGATTAAACATACAAAGATTATTGTTCTAATCTCTAATTCTAAAACCGATAATGCGTATCTAGTGTACCTTAAGTTCGCTGATGGACGAGAGAAGTCCAGCACCGTATGCTCTGAGTGAACCCTCCTGCTTGCACAGGCCAAACTCTACCGTGAAGAAATAGCACTGCAATGGCACACACACCAACATAACAGCAATCAAAACTACTGCAAAAAATATTAAGGATTTATACCCACACCAGGACAGTAAAATGTACTGAAATATATACTGTTGCTAATTTCTGCACAGCATCATCAGACGCCCCGAGAGAAGCCAGTCCTAATTCCTGAGAGAACTGTGCAAAACTTGATTCAGCCAACAGAGGAACATGACCCAGCAGCTCATGACACGTGTCCCTGAAAGACATAGACATGAAGATATCTTTAATTTATTCATTTATTTGTATGTGCCTATTTCACATGACACATACAAACGTGAAGTGAAGCAGGAGCAAGCTATTAAATGTGGTTGAGTTATTGTTTCATCGCTGAAATAACATTGAAACAATGAAAAATGGTTGTAAAAAGGTAAACAAAATCAATGATGAAATTTGAACAAGATCCGTATGAAAAGTTAGACACCAAAACAATGCTGCGATATATCGACATTGATTTGAGATTCAAAATTTAAAGACAAAATTCAACAGGGATTTAACATGATTTTAACATGATTCATGACGTTGACACGAAATGGAGCCCAAAGTACAAAATATAAACGGCTTAAATCATCTGGATTTAGTTTGATTTATTGAATAAAAGGTGCTGTGTTTGTTTCCATTCCTGCATGTGTAACTTCTTCACGCATCAAGTTTGACAGACAGTGTGTTGCTTCAACAATGGGTGCTGCTTCATAAAAGCCTATTTCAAAAGATTGTGTCGATAAATCGGCCTGAAAAGATAAAGGGACATATGCCCTGTACTCACGGTTCAGGAGTGTAGAGAGGATCTGAGCTGTGACGTACATATTGTGTACAGTGAAACACTCTGAAGGCCAGACCAGCCAGAAAGTCTCTCGGTGACAAGTACCCAGCAACAGGGCGAATGGTGAAGCCAGTTCGCTCTGAAACACACATACACAGTATGCACACATACACATCTACTGTCCCCTGCTGGTGACAACTAATATTTCTCTTCAGTTCCTCTTTTACCTATTGTAAGGTTAAAATGTATCTTTAAAAACACTGTGCGTGTACAGATCATGTGTGCTCCTTCTCACCTCTCAGGAAGTTGGACACGTCCTCCAGCTGTGGTATGTTGTCCTCTCTGTAGCCGCAGTACTGGGTGAGCAGAGGCAGGTTGTGCAGGTACTCTCTACAGGCATGTGTGGGGTACAGCTTATTCAGCTCCCGAAAGACTACACCCCACGTCTTCACCTCTTCCTCTGAGAACTGAACGCGTGGTATGGGATCTCCACTGCAGAGGGAGATAGAACCATGTCAATATTAAGGATATACAAATAGGTATAAAGATATATAGTAAAACACATGGAATTAATCCAGTTATTGTTAAAAAACGTATTGAACGTACTGTTTGTAACTCATGGCAAGATCAGCAAAATATTTCCTTCTCTTACGATAAACGTTGTCTTTGAATCCCTGAAATCATTTAAGAGCAAAAATGGTTTTCATACACAGAGTCACAACTCAAATACTGAAGACATGATCAGTATGACATAAGTACTACTAATTATAAATAACCAGTGAATTTCTGAAGCAGACAATACAAACCGGATGATCCGCATCCAAATCTGAACCGTACATTAGAACACGACAGGCACTCTTATCCAGATCTGAGATCTTCTTAGGGAACCAAGGCACTTCAGCAAGATCTGAAAAATGTATTTTCACAATGTTGCACATCTTTTTTTCTTTTTTTTTCACAACTCTCTGTGTAGTACTTCTGTCTAATGAAGGAGTAAAACACAGTACCATTTGCAGGCGTCCAGAACTTATCAGGTGAGTCCATGGCTATTATGCTTGTTTGTTTGCGCAGCAGCTGAACAATATCTTTCAGAGTTTCTCGATCACTGTCACAATCCACTAGTACTTCCAACTCCGAGTTACGCCGTCGGGACTTACGTGACTCAATATGCAAAAGATTTACCTGGTTGTCCTGTTTATAACAAATAAAAATAAATAATTGAGCCCAATTATATTTATCAAATTTACTGTTTGAATAATAATGAGAAATCATATATTTGGAGATCTACTAGATTTATAATGTGTGATAACTGCAATGACACTTAAATTTATACATATATCACCAGCATTTCTTCATTCATTGACATACTTTCCATGATAGGGTTTGACAATTAGGCTATTGTAAATTATTGTTTTAGCTGGAATTGCTAAACAATTAGTTATTTAACCATTTTCCTTTCCTATAGTGCCAGCTATATGTATACCACGACTAAAGCTAAGAAATACCAAATAATACAGATAGATAGAATAGAAAACATTTATACCTGAAATAATTTTAAAGCCTTCACAAGCCCTCCAACTTCATTCTTCAGAGAGAAGACAATTGCGGCATGTTCCCTCTTGGAGGAAAAAGTCTTGTCTTTGTTCTCGTCTTTCTTATGAAAAGTAGTTTTGTTCAGCTTAATGAGAGAGAAAGAGAGAGAGAGAGAGAGAGAGAGAGAGAGAGAGAGAGAGAGAGAGAGAGAGAGAGAGAGAGAGAGAGCTATTGTATTCAGTACTCAGGTGTTTCTTCACATTACCATGACAATCTCTCTACTATAGAACAGATGTGTAATGTCCTGCGTGAGTGAACGTATGTTTGCTTTTGACCTGCTTTTCAAATAGGAAATCGTTATTCAAAGGCAAATAACATGTAGCCTAAAGAACATTGTTGTTAACAGGTTGGGTAGAATCCATAGTGCTAATAAATACTTACATGACTAAACCAGCACTATGTGGTGGACAGCGACTTTAAAGTCAACAGCTAATGATATCAACAAATCACCTTTTTCTGTTATATTAACAATAGGCTACAATACATAGATCAGAATTTCATGCGCATTCAAAAATATGTATTTTTCAAAAATACGTTTTTTAATTATTCAAATGTACATTAATGATGTTAAGCACAAAATATATTTCATATTATATTATTAATTAAAGTTATTGCAAAGAGTTCAAATAACAATTAATGATTGCATACAAGTCTATTGTAACTCGTCAAGTAGTAAAGCAATAGCCTACAAGAATACATCCGTATTCAAACATGTTTAAGCATTTTGATTATGCCTACATGTAAAAAGTTGCTCTTACCTCATTGTTGAGTTGCTTCTCTTCGTTACTCTTATTGATGGAGTCAAAAGACCGTCCTCGACGCGGTCCGTCAAGCTTGTTGGCGAGCATGGATGGGTACTCTTGATTTTATAGTAGAATATGGAGAGGTCCGTGGATCAGACAGACGCTGCTATCAGTCTGGTAATGACGTTTCCTCTTTGGATTTATAAAGAGATCCGGCGGACGAGGGGGAGGAGCAGGACCCCGACCAAAAGGTTTTAGATTTTGCAAATAGGTTCAGTAAGTGAAAACTATTTGAACGTTAGATAGATCATTATGAAACAATTAAAAATGAATAGCCTAATAATAATAATAATTTTATTGAAATAATCGCAAAATGGGAGAACGTTTTTTTTTTGTTTACCCCGGTGACTAGTGACATGTTTTGTCCAGTAACTAGCCTACTTTTTTCAGTCACGTACTTTAAAGTTTCCTGTCTGAATGTAGCCTAAGTTTGCTTTTATTGTGTTGCAATTTTTTTCCAACATCTACTTCAAAAATATAATGATGATGTTGGAAATGTATTTATTAATGTAATGTAAGGTTGATTTGAACTAAATGTAAAAAAAAAAACACTGTAGAAAATTCCTTTTGATTCAAAACCTTAAATTTAAGGAGATATCTAATTGCCAACTAGCCCCAGTCTCTCCTGTATACATCTTATTTAGCTTACATATTGATAATTATCGATATCATATTGGTTATCACCCTGAAATCAATCAATCAATTTCAATCAATTTTTATTTATAAAGCGCTTTACAACAACCAGAGTTGATCAAAGCGCTGGACAGAGACAAAAAGTACAGGACAAAAAATAAAGAAGTGAAATACTAAACAATACAATAAATAAAATACAACACATCTATAAAATCATTATGCTAATCAGTTGTCCATCAACTGTCAAAAGCCGATCTAAAGAGATGGGGCTTCAGCCCGGCCTTGAACAGGGGCAGGTCCATGATGGAGCGTAATTCCAGGGGCAGAGCGTTCCAGAGTTTTGGCCCCGCTACCGCAAAGGCACGATCACCCCATTTTTTGCACCTGGACCCTGGGACCACCAGCAGATGTTGTTCAGAAGAGCGCAGGGCTCTGTTGGGCTGATAAAGGGTCAGCATATTACACAGATAAAGAGGTGCAAGGCCATGGATGGAGCAAAAAACGAACAGTAGGATCTTAAACTGGATTCTGAACTCGACTGGGAGCCAGTGGAGAGAGTGCAGGACAGGAGTGATGTGGTCATGTTTACGGGTGTTGGTAAGAAGCCTGGCCGCTGCATTCTGGACAAGCTGTAGACGGTGCAGAGAGGCCTGATTTAACCCGATGTAGAGGGCTGAAAGTGTGAAAAGTCAGATCATAATAGACATGTACTTACGCTATTCATAATGTTAATTAATTTATTATTTTGATATTTAATATTGAATCACAACAGTATTACACAATGTCAATAGAATATGCCACATTAAACACCAGCCTTTCAGTAGATAACAAGGAAAGAGAAGAAAAAACCTGAGAACAAAAAGGTAAGGAAATAAAAAAAAAAAATAGAAAATCGAGTATCTTGCAATGACCTCTGCTGATATGTTTCAGCACTATTGCCAAATGAACAGCTCTGACAATGCATTAAAAGATTCATAAAAATCGAGTCGAAGACCTTGGCATTTGAACACACCCAAGCTTTTATTTGGTGCATATTGTTGATTTATTTACTCTTTCCAAGGTTGGTCTAGGATCAGTGAGCTTTTTATTCACGCCTCTGTGGAAAAATCAGTGATGAAAGTGATGTGGATAATGGTCTAATAAGACAGGGCAGCAGGTCTAGATTAACTGGTGACGACTGATTCGGAATGTGCTTGTCACTGGTTCCTGTTGTCTCCCAACCAAACTAAAGGCACAATCCACACTATAGTTCCAGTCCGGGGGTGATTTTTTCCAAAGGGAGAACCATGGAAAATAATAAAAGCACGTCAATGAGCATGGCTCGGATTAATAATGATATGGTAGTTATGAGCAATGGCTGTTTACAAGCTCACACCAGCATTAATTAGCTCAAAACGCAATATAATTAGGTACTGCTGCAAGTCCATTTCCAAACAACATGACTAATCTTTTATTCAGACATTCTCACGCTACTTCTGTGCTTTATTGGTCCATTCTCTGTGCCTCCCACTGCTTGGTCATTGATCTGAAAGACCTCCATACCCCTCTTCAGGGGGACAGACAGACAGTCTTTTGTATGGCAGTCCATAAGTACACATCTCATTAGGCTTCATGAAGTGAGAGATTCACCATCTATTGAAACACAGCCAGTTTATACCAGTTCCAACGGCTTGCTGAGATTTTTTTGTTGTTGTTGCACTATTTAGTGAAAATGTAGAATATCTTTAGCTCTGCATATCATAAAAATGTTGAAAACCAAAAACGTGTGTGAATCAAAACGCTTTGAACTCTATGACTCAAAGAAAATCTCATTCACCACAACTCATTTAGAGGTAAGGCACAAGAAATGCTTGAACTTTTTTGGGGTAATAACCATCAGGGGCTACAGAGGAATCAGGGGAAAAAGAGATGCATTCACCTTATTATGGTTAGCATGTATAACTTATATTTACAGTATGAGATTTCCATTCATTTCCTTTTTTCCATATATAGTAATGATGTTTGTGCAGAACCGGTGACGTACAGTGTGATTGAGCCAAGTCAAATCATGCTCAGACTAATCCAATGCAGTGCTGGAGTCTGGTCTACAGTAAAGCTTCACTATATGCACACAGCTTCTGCAATCAGAGTCAATTCAATCTACCCTCAGTCTCAGCAACAGGAAGTTCCCTTCAATCTATGTTGTGAGAAAAGGCCATGATATAATAAGCAATATGGTACATACTGTAAGAGTTCATTGGTCTGTAAAACAACCTGAAGTTCCTTCAAGGCATTCGTGCTTCCTGTCCTCCCATGTGAGCAGGACAAGGTATGTGTTGCAGAACAATGTCGGGAAAGATTAACTCTTGTCATGATCACTGAGCTTAAGTTGAAAGATGACAATCGTAAGAAATATTTGGGCAGTCTATAAAATCCATAACAGTATAGGTGGACCAAACAAGATTTGCTCCAGTGCTGGGAAAAATAACTAGGCAGCCCTCATTAGTGGTTTAACTTTGCTGCAAGGCACCTGAGTCAAGTTTTGGCATGGTTTACAAATTTTATGAGACTGTAGATTTTCATGCTGACCTTTTATATCTTTTACTCAAAGGTAAAGGTCTCCTTTCATTGATATACAAAGGAAGAAAGAAATGAATGTGCATCTAATTCTAATTCCAATTCCTAATGTCTGAGGCAGGCATGAACATGTGCGTCAGCATGCTGCATGTGCATCTGGCATGCTTAACCTGTGATCTCTTCATCATCCTGTATGGATGATGGAGAATGCAAAACAGGGCTATATGACAGAAAAGATTCCATCATAATCATAATCGTTTCAAGGCACTAGAAAAAAAAATTCAGAAGAACTTCCTGTTTCAACATTGACACCACTCTTTCCATATATATAAATACACACACACATTATACAGTATATATATATATATATATATATATATATATATATATGGGTGAATTGCCCTAATGTGGGACATTTTTTGCACTTCAGACTTCTGTGACATATTGCGATGTGTAACCAAAACATTAAATCCACACCTAATACCATTTTAAAAACCCCAGTATGTGTCCTAATCACATCAAAAGAGAAAATTCAGATAACCCATTCATAAGAGAAATTATAGACATATTAGTGCTCTTATTGCAAGTTGTCTGAAATAATCTGCAGCTCCCTAATGTGGGACAGTTGTTTCCAGTAAACCAGTATCACAATCCATAAACAAGACCATTATATCAGTTATAGTGATGCATTTGTAAAACACCTAAAAAATAAACAGATAAACTTTGGACCAAAATAATTTGGTATAATTACAAACAAAAAATAAACGTACAATTGTTTCTGTTTCCTCGTTACCAAAACAGCATAATGAAGAAACCCCTTCTTTAAACTTACTGATAAAATCATTACAATGGATAATATCTATTTATTATTTTAAAGTGAGTTTCTTTGACTTATTTATTAGGAATTACATATTTATTAATATCTGACCACAGATTCTGAAAAAAGGTCATGGAAATCCTGTTTCCATTTCATCAATGCCTTGGGTGAAACATTTTTTCTTTAGTTAAGATTTGTCTAATATAAACATTATTCATATTTTTATTAAAAAAAATAAAAAATAAATGTTTAAAACATGCCCCACCACACATTTTTGACTCATTGAAGTACTGTCCCACATTAGGCTGATCATACTGTCCCGGATTTGGAAACCATAGTTTCACTGTCATTCATGCATTTATGGGGGACCTACAAACACTAAACCTTAGGTGTTCCACATTAGGCAGTGTCCCACATTAGGGCAATTCACCCTATATATATATATATATATTTAAAGATAGTAATACTTGTATTCATTGAGGATGCATTAAATTTGGTCGAAAGTTACAGTAAAGACATTTATAACATTACAAAAGATTTCTATTTAAAATAAATGCTTTCATGCTTTTAATGTCATTTAAAACTTTTTATTCATCAAAGAATCCTGAATGGTTTCTATATGGTATAATAGTTTCAACAAAAACATTAAGCAGCACAACTGTTTTCAACATTGATAATTATGTTTCTTGAGCACCAAATCAGCTTATTTGAATGATTTCTGAAGGATCACTGAAGACTGGAGTAGTCCGTTTTAACAGTTAAAATGTAATAATAATAATTCACTAAATTACTGTTTTTACTGTACTGGTCAAATAAATGCAGGTTTGTTAAGCGTAAGAGACTTCTTTCAAAAACTTTATTGACCCCACTCTTTTGAACAGCAGCGTAATATGACAATAGCCAACCTTGTTTATGCTTATTTAAAACCTTAACTGAAATTGTAACAATATCAACAACAACAGCTTTTCTAAGAAACTTTCCACAATCATACTGTGTTATTGACTCGCCAGTGTTAGCATATATAGACATTAAACCCTGAAGATGTATGAAACAGGAAATTAGCTGCAAGTCATATAAAAAGAGTTTACTTACTGTTCACCCAGTTCATTTTTTAACCTCTCAACTTTAGAGAATGGGATGTGTTATGTGGAGGGGCTTTTATTATCAGTGTTGCATGTAAAAAAAGAGTATGTGGTGATCTAATAAAACTAAATTTGCCAGGCTTAGAATTGAAAATGAACAATTTCTAATCATGACAGTGATGCTGCTTTAAACTATGCGGGATCAATTTATTGACATTTTCAATTAAAGGGTTAGTTCACCCAAAAATGAAAATTAAGTCATTAATTACTCACCCTCATGCTGTACCAACCCCGTAAGACCTTCGTTCGTCTTCAGAACACAAATGAAGATATTTATGATTAAATCTGAGAGGTTTATGACTCCTCCATAGGCTCCCTAAGGGATTGAAACTTGTCGGCCCAGAAAGTCATTAAAGAAAACGTTTAAATATTCCATGTCACAACAGTGGCTCAACTGTAAGTTTATCAAGCGACGAGAATACTTTTTGTGTGCGAAAAAAACAAACAAAAATAACGACTTTATTCGACTATTCCTTTTCTTCCTTGTAGGCCTGAAACGAGACTTCAAGAGATTTCCACGACGCACGCGTGAGAACTTAACTGAAGTAGTTGAAGGAGATCGCAATTCTCGCGCATGCGTCGTGGAAATCTCTTGAAGTCTCGTTTCAGGCCTACAAGGAAGAAAAGGAATAGTCGAATAAAGTCGTTATTTTTGTTTGTTTTTTCGCACAAAAAGTATTCTCGTCGCTTGATAAACTTATAGTTGAGCCACTGTTGTGACATGGAATATTTAAACATTTTCTTCAATGACTTTCTGGGCCGTCCGGTGTCAATCCCTTAGGGAGCCTATGTAGCAGTCACCTCTCAGATTTAATCATAAATATCTTCATTTGTGTTCCGAAGACGAACGAAGGTCTTACGGGGTTGGTACAGCAAAAATGAAAATTAAGTCATTAATTACTCACCCCCATGCATGGGGGTGAGTAATTAATGACTTAATTTTCATTTTTGGGTGAACTAACCCTTTAAATTAATTTTATGATTAGTTTGAAATATTTCTTCATGTTTGTTACAGTGACAACTTTTAGAGGGAATTTCATAAAAGCAGAATCAAGAGAGGCTTGACATTTTCACAGTAAACACTTAGATGGAAGAATTTTACAGCCATGACAGCAGCCAGACCAAGATAATGGACTAACTGGACAGAATGACTGACAGCTGTTGAGACAGACACACACTTGACTGTACATGAGCAGTCACATCTGATTACATTCTTGCTCGTATGATACACTGCCAGACAACCATCAACTATATCCAGTTCTTTCTTAGGAAGCAGTGAAATCACTCTTGTATTCTTTTTAACGATTGAGAAAGACTAACCAAGTCTACAAACAACATGAACATGGTTTGTATCACCATTAAACATTTTTCCAAGTGAATTTCACCTTCAAAGGTTCAGATAAGAGGGAAAAAATGTATTACTATGAGCATTAAATACTTACAGAGAATGTGATCTTAGGCAATTTAGATTTTCACATCTGTTTAATAAGTAGTATCCTTTGAGGCCAATGTTTCTTCATAAACCAAAATCCAAGTTTGGCATTAGAGTAACACAATATACAATATACTGTTACATTTATTAAAGACAAAGATCAATTTGAAATGTGTTCCAATCTTTTGTGAAAGTGGCAGATGCACTGTTAAGTATACCAGCACTAACAGACTGAGTAAAAAAAAAAAAAAGGAGAGCGCCATATGGTGGTCATGACAGGAATTACCCTACTGCTAGTCATCTCCCCAACCCTCATCTGAGAAAATATCAGCCTGTCGTTGTTTGAAATTGTTTTTGAAATCCTCATCAAAGTGCTCCAGATCATCTTCTTTGAAAATACCCTATTAAATAAGGAAAATAAGAAAAACAGTTGTGTGATGACAAATGCATCCTCTAAATAATGAATCTGAGCATGCGAGATGGCTAACAAACCACAAATATCCGTGTTCTATGGTGTGGTGTTCTCACCTTTGGTAGGTATCCCAGCAGTTTTGTCGCATGCTGTTTTAGGAGCCTCTGTCTCTCCTCTTCGATGATCTTCCGACGCTGAGTCTCTCTCTCCTGCTCCATTGCTCTTTCCTCTTCCTCCCTCTCCTGTTGAATATTTAGATTCATTCATTCCACATTATCAGCGGTTATTGGTATAGTCTGACTATACTAATGAGTGAGCTGCACATTTTCATGTTTTGAGGTTGATTTGTGGGTTTGGGTCTTACTTGTTCAGCCAGATACAGCTGTCTCCGGTCTTCCAGCAGCTTCTCCACAGCCCGTTTGTGTTCCAACTGTTTCATTCGACGCTTTTGGGCATTCATCTGCTCAATTCGGTCATCCTCTGCAAACTTGGCCATCATCATCTGTCTGAAGGCCTCCTCTTCCTCTTTCTCGGCTTGTATGCGCAACTGCTTGAAAGCCATCATCTCCCGACGCGTCTGCTGTAGCTCCAACCGCTGCCGGATCCTCTTCTCCATCTCTTCCTGTGAGTGACATGATGGTAAAGAGATGGTAAATGTTTACATGGTGCTAGTGAATCTCACAAAAAGCATCAGTAAATAATACAAATTATTACAAATAATTATTATAACAAACAAAGTATTACAAATTATTATTAATATAAAATATAAAACAGTATTTGGTACCAATTCATTTTAGTGTCCTTTTTACACGTTACATGTAGTGCATAATTACTATATATTGAGCATAATTACATGAAACTAACCCTAAATCACACCCTAATCTGAACCCTATAGTAAGTAAATGTAGTTAATTAGTTTTTCTCACTACTTAAATGTAGAATTACACTGTAACACGGACAACTTAAAATAGTGTAACCCAGTATTTTAATATAGTAAAAAAAAAAATGTATTACAAAAATAAGAATTATTATTGATTGAGGAAATCTTGAAGGCCCTAAAATTGGCTTAATTTCTTGGGGTTATTTGAAATATGAATTGGACATTTCATTGACAGGAATCATGAGATTGACCTTTGTCATCTTTGTAAAATGTTTAAAGTGCATCCTGTAAAGTGTGATATAGTAAGACAGTTCTCACAATTTCTTGTTGTCTTGCAGCCTCAGCCTGCTCTTCCAAGTAGAGTTCCTCACGGACGCGCTCAATCTTCTCACGCTGTCTTTTCTCAATCTCGATCTGCTCAGAGAGCTAAAGCAGAAGGAAAAAAAGAACACATTAATATTTGAATCTTGATTACTCGCCTGTACTTGATGACCCAGAGGGTGAGCTTTCATGTACCATTTTGTGCAGGATTTCTTTCTCCTGCTCTCGCTCTCTAACTTTGGCCATCCTGTCCTCCTCCTTCCTTTGCTGGTATTGGGCAAACTCAATGATGCGCCTGTTCTCTGCTTCCACTTTTTCTCGCTCCATACGTCTCCACTCTGCTTGCTGCTTTTTAAAATCTTCAATGTATCTCTGAGTGGTCGTCACCTTCTCGAGTCGTAACTGAAGCTCCCTGTAAATTAAGCTTGCCAGTTTCAAACCACCCTAGAACCGTCTGATCAACTCATCTACAATAGATGTTGTGATATTGTCTGTTTACTCCAGAATAATCATTTAAAAAAAGTAGCAGCAAATAATAAACTTAAGAAAAAGGAACACACTCACATCTGGTCCTCCTCATTGATCTTTCGCACTATTTCGTCCACCATGAGTTTTTCTTTAAGAAACTCATCATAGGCTTCCTGCCTCTTGCGCTCCTTCTCCTTAAGCTGCTGCTCAAGCTCTTGCTGGTAGCGCACCACCTCTTCATACTTCTTCTGCTCCAGTTTCTCCTTTTCCATATCTGCACGCTCATGCTCACCCTTCATCTTACGGGCAACAGCAGCCTCTTGTCGCTGGTAATATGTTAAATCACAATAAGCAAAACCACAAAATAGATGGCCAAATGTTATGGCGTTATTTATGTGCCTCATTCCTGAGCGAGTAATTATAAGTTTTGAGCACAGAGAACTATATTTTGCAAGCACATTGCATTATATTTTTAACAGAAATTAACAATTGCAAAAAAAAATATCGTTTGAGCAAAGAAAAAACGATTCCGTGCTCAATAAATGTGTTTGCTATAACGTGCAATAATAACCCTCTCACAGTTTACTCAGGTGCTCTCACAAACTTATTATCTGCGCTCTGTCAAGTCCCTCTCTCTCTCTCTCTCTCTCGCTCAACCTCTTAATTCTGTGCGCGCTCAACTCTTCACACACACGCGCGCTCAACTCTTGACACACACGCTCGCTCAACTCTTGACACACACGCGCGCTCAACTCTTCACACACACGCGCGCTCAACTCTTCACACACGCTCGCTCAACTTGCAACAGCGTTACAAGTGTGCCACAAAATCAACCAATCGGAAAATTAAAGGTCAATTGTGATTGGTTATTAACTGTTGGTCTCCAATCAAATCGCTAGTAGGATCATTCTACAGAAACGTCCACTTTTGGTATGGCAAGATTTCTTTTTCTAACATTTAAACTTACACCACATTATTAGATTACCCTTTGGCTTTATGAATACGCATAAATGACAGCTTAATGATTTTTTATATTTTTTGTGCATTTATTTAAAGACCGCATGTACCGTTTTTTTGTCACTGGTGTTACCTTACTTCTTTGGCAATATTAAATGTTTTTTATGAAATATTATTTCAATTTTTATGTAATGTAGTCAGAGTTACCAAAAAATTATAATAATGCAACAAATAAGGAGATTATGTTTTATTTATTTGAATCAGGTTTGTTAAAAGTGTGCTTGAATGAGGTTAGTTAGTTTGCGCAACCTTGTATTTGCTATAATAATGAAAATATTTGAAAACCAGTTAAAATCAAGTAATGATGCAATCCTTTAAATCTTAACTTTTGAGTGTAGCAGAGTTAAAAGGATGTAAAATTATTATCATGTCAGATATGGCATTGTATTTAATGTGACAGAAAAAAAGACAGTAACACCAGTGACACAATGAATCACCAATGACATGCAAAAGACCAAAGATCATTATTCTTCAACTATAATTAAGTAGATGAGACTAAATTGCTACATTTGGCATATAATCTAAATGAATAGCTTTGAATAAAGTTTATCTATAAATGGGAGTCACTGGTGTTACTGGTGTTACCCATAAGAAAGGTGACACCAGTGACAGTAACACCAGTGACAATTTTCATGAAAAATTCATTTTACAAAATGGCTGCTGCAAGGTATCAAACATATGTTGTCAATCATGGTATACTAACTAAATTAAGTAGTTTAATCCATTTGTATTCTCTTTTGTTTTTTTTTTACAATTACCTAACAATAAAGTAGGTCATACCAGTGACTTCAACTAAAAGCTTTATATGAAATCATGAGATAAATGAGAATATTTCTGATAACTGAAAAGAGACAGAGGATTTATTATGGGCTTTTCTTCATAGAAATTCAGGAAATTAGAAGAAGGAATTAAAGTGATGTCATCAGTGTGATTTTTATTTCAAAATAAGAGATTTTTGTTTAACGGTAACACCAGTGACACAACTCCAGGGGACCACTACTTTCATTATAAATTTGATAATATTTATTCTGCATTTCGTTTTTTTATGTCAGTTACATAATATATTAGATAGTTAGGTATACATTATTCTATTTTAAATGGTGTAAAAACCTGTTATTGACCACCAAATAAAGCATTTTCCCTCTGTACATGACTGTGGGGACGAGCACTTCTGTGGTGCTTGGAATTCTATATAGTTAATAAAAAATAAAATATTGCCACTTGATGGCTCAAGGTGGTGTAATTGTTCAAATAACATATTGTTTTATTTTAAAATGTAAATAAATTGTAATTCTAAAGTATTTTTTAAGTGTAATATTTCTGTAAAGGCTAGGGACAGAAAAATTGACATTTCCGTAGAATGACCCAGTAGAACCAAAGCCCGTCTAGAACCTCTGGGTAGAACTATCTACAGCATCCCGGAGGCTTACTGAAAAAAAATCTAAAAAAATAACAGACTACAGCGAGACTAATGGATTAAAACTTATTTTGGTAAGTATTTTTTATTATTATTAACTTAAAAGTGCCTTGTTAGTTTTGTGTATTATAATGCTGTTGTGTTGTTTAACTTATAATATTACAGTATATCTCCTATTGTGACTAAAGTTAGTTTGACTTATCCCTTTCAAGCATTCTAAACGCTAGCACAGCCGCAGACTGTCATGTTTGATGGTGGCTAGAGAAGACATCTATCCATAAAATAAAATTTTCGTCTTCTTTGTGCTGCGTGGTGATTGGAGACCAACAGCCAATCACAATTGACCTTTAATTTTCCGATTGGTTGATTTTGTGGCACACTTGTAACGCTGTTGCAAGTTGAGCGAGCGTGTGTGTGAAGAGTTGAGCGCGCGTGTGTGTCAAGACTTGAGCGCGCGTGTGTGTGTGTGAAGAGTTGAGCGCGCGTGTGTGTGTGAAGAGTTGAGCGCGCACAGAATTAAGAGGTTGAGCGAGAGAGAGAGAGAGAGAGAGAGAGAGAGGGACTTGACAGAGCGCAGATAATAAGTTTGTGAGAGCACCTGAGTAAACTGCGTGAGAGGGTTATTATTGCACGTTATAGCAAATACATTTATTGAGCACGGAATCGTTTTTTCTTTGCTCAAACGATTTTTTTTTTTGCGATTGTTAATTTCTGTTCAAAATATAATGCAATGTGCTTGCAAAATATAGTTCTCTGTGCTCAAAACTTATAATTACTCGCTCAGGAATGAGGCACATATATAACGCCATAAAATGTAAGACACTACTTTGGAGTTCACACTCACCATTGTCTCATATCTCATGGCCTCCTTTTCTGCCATCTGTGCTGCCCGTTCTCTGTTCAGGTAAGCAGATTTGAGCTTCAACTCTAGCTCTCGAAGCTCAACACTGCCAATAAAACACAAAGTTTAATAAATGGTAAAGCTATAAAAAAAAATATATACAGCGCTACAGAGTGCCATTAAACTCTGGTCTGTTACCTGTTTTCTTTAATGTGCTGCCTCATCTTCTCATCTCGCAGTTTCTCATTATTAATTCTCGCCAGCTCCTTGGCCATCCTCTCTTCCTGTTCAAGCTGCCTCTCTCTGAACTGTCTGTCCTCTTCTGCCTAAAAACATACATTAACACAGTCAAGAGTTAGATTTTGATTTTATATATTCACATGTAATTGTAATATTAAATGTATGTTAAATGTGTTGATTCAGAATAGATTGTGATGATGTATGTTTTAAAATGCATGATTAATGTCTCATGCATGTTCTTAAATGTACAATGTATGTGTTTTTTTTTTGTTTTTTTTTTGGACCTCATGAAGGAAGACTACATTGTCTTAGGGCACAGCTAATGGGGATCCAAACAAATAAACAAAACCGAGACCACGCATCTCTTTTTGAGCATACAGCTGGCGTATTTTATAAAAAACAACCTTGAGAAGTGATTCCTCGATTTGTTTGCCATACTCTTCATCCTGCATCTTGCGCAGGAAGCGCTTTCTCTCGACTCTTTCTTCGCACTGGAGGTTGGCTTGCAACTGCCGCTCTTTGGCGATGCTTTTGGTCTGATCTTCACGCATTTCCTCCTGTCTGCGGTGATCCAGGATCATCTTCTGATGGTGGTTGTGAGAGATGTTGCGACGCTGGCTCATGAAAGACTGCAAAGACACGGTCACTTAGCACTAAGTTAACGTTATAAGTTCTATAACACAACCTCGCTAATTAATGACTAAAATCGTGTCTTACATGTCATCTTTATTAGCGCATCGTCTGAGCATCTGTATACAACGATTCGTTTGTTCAAACAGACTGTTCGTGGCTTTTTAACTATTAAAATCTACGTCATATTTACCATTCCTCAGGTGTGCTCGACAGCTCCGTCGATTTTGCTTTTGTTTCTATCCAAACAAAGTAGGAAACACCACGCTCATTTGTTTGTGAGTCGTTGTCCTAGAAACGCCGGGCTTTCAGACCTGGCAATAAAGACGAATTTCATTGGCCAGCGCAACTCTTGCAGAGCCAATAAAGCGCACCAGGTTGCATTGTACACTGTTACTGATCTGATTAAATCAACATTGAACTGAATTGAGCTGGATAGTGATACTGTCTTCCATAGAGCTGCTTTATGGCTGAATCAAATTTGTTTCATAACTGATGAACTTTGCAACATCCACACTTATATTGAACTGTATTGAATCAACATAAATTGAGCTGAATAATTACTTTATTGTTGAGCTGCATTATTGCTGAACCCAAAGTCGTTTAATTAATTCAGTTTTGCAACAGTATCATTATTTTCCTTTTTATTACTGTAAAGCTGATTTGAAACAATCTACATTTTATAAAGCACTATGTTAATAAATATGACTTGATTTGACACTTCGACATTGCAGCAAAAGATGTGTCTGTGTGGCATGTTCCTAATAATATGGCGTTTGAACACTGGACCACTGCCTCCATCCTGAGATGCCACACTGAAAATCGCTTCTTAACTCTACATGGAGGAAACCTTTTCAATTGATTTAAGGTCAGATAAACTTTAATGCCAGTTTTGAGTTTTAAACATTCCCAGAAATATAGGTGAGCAAACTTTTATCTTAATTTTCGCAGAAATTTCCTGTGAGGTTTGGAGTAGGGACATGCAACATTGATAATTGACCTGCTATTCCAATAGTGTATGATAGCCTACTGGAAGTAAGGATTCTACCAAACAACTGTATGGACCTAATTCAAGAGGTACAGCAATATTTCTTGAGCTAATATTTTTCCAGATATTTTAAAGAAAGTATAGGTACATCAACTGACTGTCATAAAATCTGTGTATTATTCAGTGATTGTGTATTATTTTTGCAAAGCATCATCAATGTTGAGATCTAATCACTTTAATGAATGAAAGCCATGTCATGTGCGCATGGACCTTTCATGGCAGATCATCAATTATATATTCTGTGCTTTTTTTCAGCAATATTTGATCCTGGATTCATCACATTCAGAGTCTTCAATACTGAAACGGCAGCCATGGCTCTTTGTTCGGGCGTTAAACCAATCGGCTGTCATACTGAACATGTGAGTTAAACAAATAATGGATTATTTACAACAGTGTTTATGAACAGCATTTGATCACCACAGGCAGTTATTCATGCTTCATTCTATAAATGAAGCGGAAATCCACTTATAGTATGGTAATACAATTTCAACAGAAAAAAAAAATGAACTGCACCAATGTTATATGAAGAAATGCATATGTATGTTGTTTTGTTATTAATTCACTCATATTTTTGCAGTTCTGTATTGATGGAGGTGGACACTTTCCTGAGGGGGTTCCTAGACAGTTCCTAGACAATTCTTTTTTTTAAAGATATATACTTTATATTGGTCTGTGATCTAAGAATAAGTTACATTTGTTCTGTTGGAATTTTAGGTAAACGTGTTTGTGTTTGTAACTAATAAAAAATAATAATTTGTCATTAATGAGCAATTTCTGCTAGTTTTAAAATCCATATGCAGTACTGTATACTTTAAAACTCTCAGTGTTCATGTGTTTCTTTTTTACAACTGTTCAAAAGTGGAAACAAAACAAAAAAACTCCAGTGGATTTCCACCAACTGAAACATTCAAAAAACATTCACATTTGTTCATACACAAAACACACATAGCAATTACTGTAAGATCTATTGGAACATTCATCATATGTCACACTCATTCTTTTTCCAAATTCTTTATTTAGAGATTATTTTGGACAATAATAGAAGGGTAAAAATGGCAGGGACCGTTTACAAAATAATAAATAAATTAAAAATATCTAACCACAACAACAAAACCTCAACAGATAAAATAAAATATATTTTACTATAATGTAAGTAATATTTCAAAATATAGTAATGTATTCAAAGACATTACTAAACACACACACACACAACATTAGGTTGAAGCTTGAAGTCTCTTGGCAGTGATCGCTAAATCAGAGAAACAAACGTGAGAATTGGTATTTGAAACAATACAAATGAAATTGAAGAAAATATTGTGACAAAATTGAAGTGAACCAAGCAGATAATACCTGTCTATTTAATCTATTTATGTTTTCGAAATACACTTAGAAGTGAAAGTAAACAAGCTGCGTGTTCACGAATGCCATCAGAATGACAAGTTCTTGTGTCATTGTTCACAAACAAGGTAGTCAAAATGCTTAACCACGTTGTTGTCAATGTAACAGTAGCCTACTCTGTCAGTATTTCCAGATTTAACCCAGATAGCAAGCAATCATTGAAATTGTAGCGTCTGGACCAATCAGACAATTATTCATTATATTTAATGCAGGAAAACCCACTCTCCCAACAAACTATTTTATAGAGTTATGTGAACCATCCCCTGAAAGGCAGATAGGGCCTCTGGTTACCATGGCAGGTAAAAAAAAAAAAACATGACTTAAAAAAATGTGTTATTTGCCTGTTTTCACCAATAAAAGAGTGGTAGGCTATACCATGTCAAAGACCTATCCATTTGATTCCTGGTGTCAGAATTATTTGAAAAAGTGGGTTCATTTGTCTTTGTTGTGGTTCAGGAGTCATGAAAATCGGCATTTTTCGCCACTCGCGTTGACATCACTTCAAGATGGCCGCCGAACGAACCCCAATGGGCCATTAGTTGACCCTAGCAACATCAAAAATTCTTAACTAGACACCATTAGGGTCCCAAAAAACAGGTTACAAAAAACAGGTACATGGGAACCTATTTCTCCTGCTAGCTAGACTAATCTGATGTACCAAGATAATGTTGAAAAAAAAAACATTAATATTTCAACTACACTTCCATGGTATGTCAACAAATTCCTGACCATTTCAAAGTTTTGGGGTATAAACCTTTTAAAATATAAATGACACCTTTCCAGCAGTTAAGTCAATTTGTTTTATTTTATAGTTTAACACAATCAATGACAAAAAGATATAAAATATTCTTTAAAAAAGAAAAGAAAAGTGGGACAAAAAGACAAATTACAACCTTTAAACATAAAATTAGTTTCAAAAGTCTGACGTCATTATAACAACAAGTGGTCCAACGGTTCAGGGGTCTCATTTATAAAACTGTGCATAGGATCCTTTCTAAAAGTGTACGTGCGCCTGAAAGCCAAAAATAGCGTACGCCAAAAAATATTCAGACTTGTAAAACCGTGCGTACGCCAGAACCTGTACAAAAGTCCCTTTATAAATCCCAGTCAGCTGAAGATTGTGCGCACATGCGTCTCCACCCCGAAATAACCATATAAGCTTACAACGCCTAGTTTAATGCATATCCTCATCTGCATATAATTTGCATATGCATATTCATCCACATGACACCATGTTTAACAGTACAAGAAATTGGGAAAATATGAGATACGGATGTGGATCACATTAAATTGCTAAAAAATAATTTAGTTGCCTATCCTTGCCTTGTTTTTGAATAAATAAATCAAATAGTATAAAATACATTTTAGAGAAAGTTTTTCGTCAATCTTTTCAACTGGCCAAATGGTATTTTTAATTGATTTATATTTTTAATGGAAACAGATAAGCCTTATTGTGCATTATTTGCACGAAAATATTTTCTCAGACCACCTGCCATTATCATGGTAAGAAATCCTCACTGTAGTTGAAACAATAAACACAGCATATATTATATTATATATTTGTTTAAATTGTGTAGGCCTACTTACATTATCCTAAATGTTTCCAAGAATTTGTAAATTCAGAGAAATTCACAATTGTAAATAGTGCCCGTCCCTTGACACTTGTCGCCTGCCAATGACGTAATATCCGCGTTATCCCTGGTTTCCGCTTATACTGCCATAGTAACCATGGCAACAGACGTGGGCAACTGCGTAGTGTCTAGCGGCAGCCTGTTGTTGTTTCGTTCAAACATTATGGACCATGGCAAGCAGACTTTGGGACAAAAGGAGAAATAAAACGAGAATCAATATCGTTTTCGAGATGCCGAGAGCTTTGCGACAAACTTCGACTTGACAGAGATCTTGCATGTGCTTTATTAGACAGGTGAGCAAATATACATAAAACGAATCAATGCTATATAGCTCAACATGTAAAATGTAACATGATGAAATGTTAGAATATGATCTGTATGTTATTCTAATGTTGATCTAGCTTACTGCTAGCCTCATACAGCCAACAAACTAACACATAAAATAACATTATAACTGTCAACTCACTCAAATGCACTCAAACAGCGCTGCGTTACCTAACAAGTTTCATTAGTCAAATAAACTGACCAGTGTGAGTATAAAGCACTTGAGGGTAGATCAGTAGAATTAAATGACCTTATTACTTTATATCCGCAGGACTCGTGTGGGGCGCTGATATCTGTCTCTCATTAGCAATCGTGCCATGCTTCATACCACAGTCATGTTAAAAACATCAATGTCTTCACTCATCCATAAACATTAGATCCATCAGCATGACGACATGATCCATAATTCCGCTTATGCATCAGCAACCTACGCCTTCGTTATTGTAAGAGGTTAGCGACCCTTAGCGGCGAAACAAATTACATATTGTAGCTTTAATTAACGTCTGATTGTTACATGCACAATTATGTATTTCTTTACAACAAATATCCTTTATATTGTTCTGTAATCTAAGAATTAGTGAAGTTTGTTCAGTGGGAATTTTAGGTATTCATTTAATGAGCAGTTTCTGCTAGTTTTTAAATCCATATCCATTACTGTATACTTTACAGTTTTTTTCAATTGTTTACACGCAATTTTGAAAACCGGGTTCTTTTTTTCAAAATGTAATCACCATTATCCAAACACCACACTCAATTGGCATAATTCCTAGATTGTTTGCAAAATGACACACTTCTGTCAAAACATACACACTTCAGTCAAAAGATATACACATATTTGTGAAAATGCTATTAGTTTTCATTTAACCAACACAGTCCTCAATGATCAGACACTATTGCAACCAGTTTCACACTGCTGTGATAAATAAAAAACACATTTGTAAAAAAAACTATTTTTAGGAAATAGCATGTGCTAGATTTTTGGCCAGACATTGTTATGTAAGGGATCATTTAGATGAAAAAAAATTGTGAAACAACATTCTTCATGATTAGTTTGAGATATAGGGAGAATGTACACAAATAGGCCTACTATAAACTTACCAAGCACTGCACAACACTGATTTCTGCAGACTCATATTTCAAGTATTTATTTACAGTATTTCGTACCATAATCAGTTACAGTAATCAACCAACAATGCAATCAATGAAAAAAATAAAATCTGTAGACAACTAAAAATTACTGCATGAAGTACATACAGTTTGACTCTGAAGAAAAACTACTGTAAAAGCAACAAGAATACTGTAACTATTCAGTTACAGTATCAACCAGAGATTTGGTTGAACTCTTTGTCCAGCTTCCATCGGTGTCAGTCCATGGATGATAACATGGTCAATAAGTGTTGCACGGATTTCTTGAGTCAAATTTGGTCCTCGTCTTCTTTGTTCAGGTTCTATCAACTCTACAAGTCCTTCTCTACCTCTTCCTCTACCTAGGCCTCTATCTCCTCCTTCTCCTCTTCCTCTACCTAGGCCTCTTCCTCTATCTCCTTCTTCTCCTCTACCTCTACCTCCTTCTCCTCCTCTACCTCCTTCACCTCTTCCTCTACCTCCTTCTCCTCTTCCTCTACCTAGGCCTCTTCCTCTATCTCCTTCTTCTCCTCTACCTCTACCTCCTTCTCCTCCTCTACCTCCTTCACCTCTTCCTCTACCTCCTTCTCCTCTTCCTCTACCTAGGCCTCTTCCTCTATCTCCTTCTTCTCCTCTACCTCTACCTCCTTCTCCTCCTCTACCTCCTTCACCTCTTCCTCTACCTCCTTCTCCTCTTCCTCTACCTAGGCCTCTTCCTCTATCTCCTTCTTCTCCTCTACCTCTACCTCCTTCTCCTCCTCTACCTCCTTCACCTCTTCCTCTACCTCCTTCTCCTCTTCCTCTACCTAGGCCTCTTCCTCTATCTCCTTCTTCTCCTCTACCTCTACCTCCTTCTCCTCCTCTACCTCCTTCACCTCTTCCTCTACCTCCTTCTCCTCTTCCTCTACCTAGGCCTCTTCCTCTATCTCCTTCTTCTCCTCTACGTCTACCTCCTTCTCCTCTACCTCCTTCACATCTTCCTCTACCTCCTTCTCCTCTTCCTCTACCTCCTTCATCTCCTCTTTGAGCTCCCCCTCTTATTCTCACTCTTCTTCTTCTTCTTCTTCTTCTTCTTCTTATAGCTCCTTCCATTTTTGTTGAAGACAGGTGAACTCACCTGCTGCCTTTTATAGCACACCTGAGTGCTGCGTTTTCAAATTAGCACATGTGTGCTTCCACGCCTGATGGATGTGCATATCCAATTCATTCATTAGTGTGGTCAATGGCAAACCGGGGCTTTGTAATGACAAGGAAGTAACCTCACAATCCTTATCTGTGTCTAAGGTGTGAAAATGTGTGTAGAGTTTTACAAATCACTGTGTGTAATGTTTTGCAAAAAGGGTGAAGCTGACAACGTGCTTACAATTGTGCAAATCTAGGCTGGTGTTTTGCTCCTTGGGTGTAATGTTTTGCTAATAGTGGGAAAGTTTTAATTTTAGTGTGTAAGCAATTGAAAAAACTGTAACACTCTCAGTGTTCATGTGTTGTTGTTATTTTATATATATATATATATATATATGGCCCAACGACGTGACGTGCAATTTTGATGTCCAAACCCCTTTATGAAGTCAAAATAAGGAAATGTTTAATAAAAAGCACATTTATTGAATCTATTAATCTATGTTTATCAAATGATATGAACATATAGTGAGGGTATTACAAAGTGTAAGAATTATTAGACATTATAGTCTCATAATGTCATACCGGATAACTGTCCAGACCTTAGAGTGACATACAAAAAAGCCAAACAAACTGTAAAAAATCTAATAAACCCTAACATCTCTCAGGCATTATTGTATGAGTCTTGACAACAATATATTTAAATATTACAAAGAATATGACATCCAGTTGATTGTTATGCTTTGGAGCATTCTGTCCGAATGTATAGGCTGTGTCTGAAATCTCCACTCAAACCACTACTCCCTAACCCCTATGTAGGGGGTAGGGAGTAGAGCACTATATAGTGAGCTACCAGCATAATAGAAACACCACTTTCGGACACTACTCGATCGTCTCTCGGCGCCGTCTCGGCAATCAATCAATCCGCAAAATCTTCTGAATCACGAGAACAAACAAACAAAAAAGATAAATATTGAGTGGCATCTCCACTGAGTCTAAAAGCTGTTTAATTAAGAGTATTATGAGCAAGATATTTGATAACGTAGATCTGTTTTTTTTTTTCCCTAATGTCGACAGGCAAGTGAAAACGGTGTGGCGCGAAAATGAAAATATATGAAACATGTGTATTAATTTTATTTATGTTTATAAGTTATAATCATGTGTGGAGTAACGCATTATAACAGAAACGGCCAGAAATGACTTTTAATTTTACAATTTTGGAGAAATAAGCTCAATATAATGTAATGTATTTATTTTAAAAAAAAAATCTATTTAGCCCAGAGCTGGCTCGGCACCAGCTGACAGATGATGGCGCGTTTAAATAGTGCGACAGTAATGACGTAATCAACGGCGCCGAGAGACGATCGAGTAGTGTCCGAAAGTGGTGTTTCTATTATGCTGGTGAGCTCACTATATAGTGCTCTACTCTCTACCCCCTCCATAGGGGTTAGGGAGTAGTGGTTTGAGTGGAGATTTCGGACACAGCCAGCATGTTACACAATCAGGAAGACCCTGAAGGACTCCCAAACAATGGTGAAAGTCTTTTATGTCTTTCATAAAATGTGTTTAACTTTCCCTTTTTCCTCACTAGCACACTATGTAGTAAAATCCTGTGTCATATGGGATAACGTTAAAATAACATATATAATGTGGATTTTATGTCAATATGTTTATTTAGCATGAATTTACATATTTGGAAGTTGAAGGTAAAGGTTGCAGATTTCGATAGA